>BSBM01000805.1:3120000-4583333 GCA_027924585.1 Larix kaempferi | reverse complement strand
TGTGCATATTGCTTTGTTGCTTATTGTGTATTTTTCCTCTTTTCCATTGTAGCCACTTTTTGTTGCTTGTCATTTATAGACCTTTGCATAGGACTACCATGTGCCCTTGGAACATAGGACTATCATCTTGTGTGTTCAAGGGAATTTTGTTACAAAAAACTTGTGTTGGAAACTCCTCAAATATGCTTGAGCAATCATGTCTCCCTTCCCTATGTCATAAAACAATTACTGGTTGTTCTTCTCATCTCTAGTCCCATGAAATCAAATCAAAATCATACTTGATATTTGCTTCATGTTGGATGATGTGGGATGCCTTAATGCCCTCCTTCTGACGGATCCATTCCTATCGACACCAAATCATTTTCTAGAAAGATGATCTAGGAACCTTGACAACATATTGGAACTTGCAGTCATTAGTGGTAGGTTTCCTCACAATCGAGTATGGGTATAAATCAACAACCCTTGCTCGATTGATTCTACAAGTGTTCGAAATCAAGTCCTTTATTCACACCTACTATATTGTACTTTGTACAATTAGGTCCATTTACATTATCGGTGGGTTTCCTCGTGTCTATCAATGATATCCATCAATGACCAATGATCAGATAGTGTTCTACCATGCTCTTTTCATATGATAAAATTACATGATATAGACTTGTACTATCGTATATTTTTTTGGATTGAAGACCTTGGGAACAATAGTATCGTCCCTCTTTGGTACTAATTGTTTTAGATGCACAAGATAATACTACCATGTTCTAGATATTTTGAAGACTGCCAAGTTTGCACTCCTCATAGTGATATTTTTCATTATGATGTACATTTTGACATGGATCCACTATGTACTTTTTATAACCATGATTTTTTACTTCTAGGCATGGGTATACCCACCTCAGGGAAGCTTTTTTTATATCTAAGATCTTGGTGTTTTCACATAGGTACTTTTTGAATCCCTAGTCTACAGTTCTCCTCATCCCATTATCCAGAGTTCTAGATTATTTGACTTAATGTATTCCGGCCATAAGTTCCACTTTTGACCTCACACATTAGGGGGCATCTATTATAATGATATTTAACACCCATGATGAAGGCAACCTAAGTGGACATCAAAACACCTTCTACACAAGAAAATGACTCCAAAATAGTTAAATTCATAGAGAATTTGAGTCTAGTCGCTACTTTCCCTGGGGAAAGGGGCAACCAGTCACTACATTCATCACTAAAAATACAACCACATCAATCCAGTCACTACATTAGACCTATAAAACAAGACCAACGCTTCAAATTGGGAAAAAGAAACACTAGAAGTGCACAATCAAGTGAACAAAGGTTCAATTTCACATGGAGGAGACTTGTAATGCATGCATAACATGCACTTCATAACCATCACCCAGTTTAAACCTAATTCAAAGCTATAAAAAGTGACCTAATGGGTGAATATGGAGGAAGTTAGACATAGGACGAAGAGTATTATTATATCATAGAGTGGGACGTCTTCATTGTTCGAAGCCTTTTCTTTGAGGCTAAAGGCAAAGGAGGGGATTCAGACTCTAGAGAAGGGAATACAACAAGCAAGATCAAGGATTGTAAGTACTACATTTCTCTTCAATGATGAATACAAATCAATTCGCTTCCTCCAAGAATTAGTGTGATTATGGGTGTAGAAAATTGGCACTCTAGAAAAACACCCAACCATGGTCTCTCATACTTGACTAGGGGTTTCTCAAGAAATTAATTATTAATCGCACATTTGAATTAGATATGAAAACAAAACGCGAGACTACAACTGTGTGTTTGAATGGCTTTAAAAACACATAGTTCAAGATATGAATACTTAGAAGGCAAGGTGATGGGGAAATATACAATCAACTTGTTGGGATCAAAAGATAGAACTATTTTCAAGTCATTCAAGCCCAATATAACACCCTAAGAAAGAACATTGTGCTCTATAACTTTTAGAAAATGAAAGAGCGAGGCACGCAAGAAATAGAAAACTTATTGGCAAGCAAGAAATATTCCAAAACGTTGGAAAGGACTACATATGATGCTAGCTATCTTCTTGTAGATTGGTTATCCTTTAATTGGATTACTGGGAATTGTCACTCAAAGAAAACAAGCGATGAAACTTGAAGGGAAAGAGGGGCAACTTCTAAAACTTATGAAATTGAAATGATCCTTCAAACACCTTATATGGATTCAACTTCATTTATGTCATTGGGTGGCGAAAAATCTCAATCCTTCAAATGGTTTACGACAGGCCCCCTACAATGAATAAATCATTGTTTGAGATACAAGGTGCAACAATACATAATAGATATCGATATGACCTTGAAGATTCCATCTTCCAACCCCTTTAAGTTGTGTGTCCTTTGAAGGTTAGGTGGTAATGCAAGTTAAAAGGAAATTGTTGCCACTCTTTCTAGGATCTACACTTTGGAAACCTTTCCAAATTTTAATGAAATTTTTGCAACCTGATCTGTGAGAAGACCCCTTCGCGAACCTCATACCAAGGGTATTGTAACACAATTCAAGGAAACATAAGGGCAGATCAAAGAACATAAGTATAATCAATTCTACAACTTTTTTTACCACATGTGAAGGAGCACTAGGACACCACCGAGCTGGGGGGAGCGGGTGTAAAACATTCTCAAATGCCTTGCTAACAAGAGATTTTTGATCTTTGTATTGATCATTGCTATAAATATGTCCAAAACGTAGCGTGAAGAGGGAATCCCTATTTGAAATAAATATCAAGAGAGCATACCATGTAATCAAACGATCTCATTAATGAAAACCCTTGCAATATCTAATACAACATAAGTCATCTTTAGAGGGATTAAATGGACACTCTTGGTTATTTTATCAACCATCAAGATCAAGTTGTGCATCCAATACAACGTCAAAAACATTCCTACAAAATCCATCGAAATTACTTCCCATTTCCATTTTGAAACATCATGAGTGTAAAATCCCTAAAGGGTGATTCATTTGTCTTCACCTACAAAGATTGGATGCACCTTGGCACATATAAGGAAGCATCCTTTTTCATTCTAGTTCAAAAGAAGTGTCTCTTTATATCCTCATACACCCTCTATATTGGTGGATGCACTAATAAGGTGCATTGTGTTCCTCCTTGAGATTAAACCATAGATATTTCCTCCTTACAATGGATACATACCGAGTTGGTATCTAAGCAATCCATCCTCATAATGTAATAACCTTCAAAATTGGGTTATGCCTCAATTCATCTATAAAGTGTCAACTAAACCTCCACATGCTATTTGTCATCCTAGTGTTGTTTTGGAATTTGTCCCCTCAAGTTTTCTTGCAAGGGTCATAAATTATACATTTGTGGCCCCTTAATTAAAGGATTTACCACTCGATTTCATTTCCCTATATATGGGAGATCTTGAAGTCATACTCACTCAAGAACTCTATCCAACATCCTTGCCTTGCATTCAAATATTTCCTAGTAAAGATGTACCATAGACAATTGATCAGTGTCGAGTTGGAATTCATGACCAACCAAATAGTACCTCTACGTTCATAGAGCATGCACAACTACAATTAATTATAGATCGTGTACAGTTTAATTAAACTCATGATTCTTCAATTTCTTAGATTCAAAAGCTATCACCCTTTCTTCTTATGTCAACACTCGACCTAGATTTTCTATAGAGGCATCCATGCAAATGAGAAAAAAAAATCCATATCCAACATCCTTGCCTTGCATTCAAATATGTCCTAGTAAAGATGTACCATAGACAACTGATCAGTGTCGAGTTGGAATTCATGACCAACCAAATAGTGCCTCTACGTTCATAGAGCATGTACAACTACAATTAATTATAGATTGTGCATAGGTTAATTAAACTCATGATTCTTCAATTTCTTAGATTCGAAAGTTATCACCCTTTCTTCTTGTGTCAACACTCAACCTAGATTTTCTATGGAGGCATCCATGCAAATGAAAGAAAAAATCCATATCCATCACCCTCAACTAGTGATGTCATAATTTGAGATCTATCTTTGAAAAGATAATGACCCCTTTCATTTGATCAAAGATATATAATGTTTCTTAACTATTGACTTATTCAACTATAAATAATCAATGCATAGTCACAAAGTCTTATCCTTCTTAACAAATATGAGTGGTGCATCCCATGGAAAGATACTTGGTAAGTATCTTCTCCATGTTTATTGATTCTTGCAATTGGATGAAACACATTTACCTTGTAACGAAGCAAAACACCTTTACTTGAAGTTGAATATAGTGGTCAAAGAAGTACTTTTGACAAAAGCACTCCAACAATTCCCAATTAATTGAGGGCATTCTCATATTTCTATGTTGCCCTTTATTTTCTCACCATAAAGTGATGCTTCCACCTAATTGGGATATTACAAAACAAACCTTCCCGTTGTTGTAGTGCTCTCTTACCGCAAAACTCTAGTGCATCCTTAACAACCATACTTGTTTGATTCATCTTTAGCGTCACCCGTGGATTGTGGTTCCCTAACATCATTCAACGCTCGAAGAAGAGAATCAATGTTCCATGCCTCAGTTTTTGGGATAATAATATTACCACACACTTCCTCTCTAAGGAATCATATCTACCAAAACGTATACTATCAAATGTAGTGTGTCTAAAGTATAGCGATTCAATGGGTCAACTTTCCTTTCCCCTACTCCCCACCTATTGGTGGTGGGGTTTGGGTACCATGAGGATTCTCCTTCAAGGGTATCACAATGTTAAGTTTTACATGCATACATGTATAAACATAACATTCAACATGGTGTCCCTTAAGCTTTGTTATCCACTAAATTGCACTTAGTGGATTCTAAGTGAACCATCAAAGACTTGAACAATCTAATTATTCATTATCAGAGTTCAGAAGTCCATCAGGCATGCTAGGCCCATTTCTATTTTTGTAACCACATGTTCATATCCCCTCGGGGAATTTGTAATAATGTGCTAGCGTAGTATCTTTTTGTAAAAGACTCGGCTTCTCGGACTTAAACGTTAATTCAACTAGCCCAGAGTGTTTTTTTCCTTGGAAATTATTTGTTGTTGAACAAACGACTAATAATTTTCGAGTTTTTCACTCAATCCTCCAAAGTTGGGGTGGTCGACGTAATTTTTAAACCTTAAGAGGTTATTAGAGCCTAATCGTCAATGTATTAAACCGTGTTAGGCATAGTTTTTGAGTCGTATGAACACGTATTAGGTCCCCCTAGGTTTTTTTTATGTTCCGAGAAAAAAATACTTTTTCCGTAAAAACAAGCCATTTTTTAATGGTCTAGTTAAAAAAAATTGAAAAAGTGATAAAATTATGGTCTAGGGGTTGTTTTGGCCATTGAGGTGCTCATTTTCTAACCTGGAGCACCCACATTACCCTTAAACCCACTTTCCTAAGTGTTTAGACACTTTATTGTTCATTTATTTTGCAAAAAGTCAAAAATGAGAAAAAATGCAAAAAAATGAAAAATCATAAAAAAATCAAATTCCTAATTTTGGGGGAAGTGTAAGAGATTTTGGATCAACTATGTTTGGGGGCATGTAAGAGAGATTTTATGACACTTTTTGGGCAGCTAATTGTAAGAGATCACTTCCCCATGACTTGGGCGCATTTCCCAAAAAGAGTGCCCACGATTTGGGGATTGTTGCAGCTGATTTTTAGGGCATCTTTGGGATGATGTATGGGTTGATTTGATGCTGATTTTTGGCAGCAAAATAAGTGGGAGGCAGCCCCATCTTCTCCCTAAGTCATGGCACACTCTCTCCCTCAACAAGTGCACACTCCCCTCTCTTCTATTTTCTATATATTGTGCACCTCTCTCATTCCAAACTAGTTAGAGTTGGATGAGAGAAGGATTGATCTTGTAATTTTTATATCATTTTGGCATTGAGAATAAAAAGCTTTGGAGGCTAAATGGTGTAGTGCACATATGTGTGGATCAACATTGTGATGATTTTTATATGGTAATTGTTTCATACTTGCAAATTTCTTTCTTATGCTTATTGTAGATCTTGCCTTGATAACTCAGTTGAATTAATATGAATAGGAAATTGTTAGTAAACTTACTTTCATTTCATGTTTTCATGTATGATTGGAAACAAAAAATTTGCATGTTAAATAAGTTTATTTACATGCTATTCTAATTTCTTATTTATATATGTTCTATAAGATCTCATGGGTATGCAAGTGTTTGTGATTTAGTTTTCAGGTGGCCTAGCTTGGAGGAGGATTGGATCAAGTTTGACTCCATTTCATCTTCAACAAACTTCAGAAACATTGTCCCTCAACACTCCACAATGAAGCATTCTTAGTTTGATATTTTTTGGCACAAGTTCTCATACTTTCTCTTTCTCCTTTGAAAAATAACTTCTTCTTGGTTACTTTGGTTTGGTAATTGATGCAGGGGCATCTTTACAGCTGGCAAAGAGGAACAAAAGGCTTGAATCAGTTTGGTTTGCTACAGGAGTGGTTCCTGGAATGACAGGTGGTAGGTTAGGATTAAATGCATTTCAGTTGTTTGTTGTAATCGTTTTGAGCATGATTGCAGATGGGCTATGCATGGTTGTTTGTTACCCTCATTAGAGGAAGAGAGCTATGCTCTGTTTATTTAAGCTTTTGAATTCGTTGTCTAGGGGTTAGAATACCAGATACAGACATGTTGAACTGGATTTCTCTACCTTGTGAATCAATAGAAACCAGAAATCGTCAAATGGATTGTATTCTTTGTTTGTAAGTGTGTATTCTCCATTAATATAAGATAAATGAGTTTGTCACCGTCTTGAGACTGGGTTAAAATGTTTAGTGTTCTATTTGAATGCTTTGTACTACGTGAAGGGTCATTATCAGATGAGGATTTGTGTTTGCTTGAAATTTCCTGTGGAACGGTTGTGAGAGTATCATTGTACCTGCATTGAGTAGCAAGGGCTCATTTGTGGGCTTTGAAGTTTATAGCGATTCGATAGAGGAAAGGCCCAGACTCTGTCAGCTGCGTTAGAGAGGGTATTGTTGGCCATCATAGGCTGACATCATTTTGGTATCAGAGCTAGGTTAAGTTTCCTTGGAGAGGAACGGAAAGGAATATGCAAAGAGATAGTTTGCAATTCCAACAGTTAGTTGGGAAGAACTGTGAAGTTCGGAGTGTTAAATTCTGGAAGGGAAGTCAACAACAATAGAGTTTGAAGAGGCACAAAAGAGGATTGCATGGACAAGCCAATGGGATTAAAAAAAAAAACTACAAGGCGGTGGAGCATGCTTGACGAGAGGGTAAGCGTGTTGATTTTTGTCTTTGAAATCTGATAAAGGCATATTATGTTAGCTGAAGGTAACAGTTGATGAAATGGTTAAATGTTTTTAACGAGGAAGTGAGGAATACTCTATTGAAGAGTAGTGATAAAGAACCCCTGGGAAGGAAGATGTTGTTGAAATTCTAAATGAAGATTCGAAAGGAGCAGGAACAAGTAAAGGTTCTTGCATATTTGGAGGAGAAGGTGCAGATCAAAGCTGGAAGGAATATTTGCATGCAGAGGTGAGAAGTCTGCAATGTTGAAATTGTAGACAGAGGAGACAATTTTAGTCATGAAATAGAACTGCTTTCATGTGTTGAATTGTGGTAGAAGAAGACCCTTGCAATAAGATGTATTGTAGCAGAGAAGGAGAAATAGAGATCTCAGGAGAGCGAATGTAAGTGTAGGAATCCTGTAAAGAGCAGACTGAGTGCTCAAAGAGGTTCTGAGTGAAAGAACCAAAAGGATGCCAATAGGTCAACTAGGAGGAGCTTGACGAGGTATTGAGAAAAGAGGCTTAATTACATTCATGATGGAGTTAGTAAACTCATGGAGGTAGTGAGACTAAAGGGTGTAAACCACAAGAGATAGAGGAGAGCGTCAAAATCAATAGAAGGAAGAAGAAGAGTTACCAAGAAGATGACTTGGTACTGGTGACAAGTAGCAGACTTGTTGCAGAGGTAGAAGAGGCTTGTTGCAGCTCACAGGTGAATCAGGATGATTCCATAGAGGAAAGAAGAAGAGATGACCACTAGTGGTTATCTTAAGGATTCAAAGAAAAGTCACAATCAGAAGAAGGAAATCAACAGAGGTGCCAATGGAAGACTAAGCAGGGAAAAGCTTAGTGTGGTATCTGAAGACGGGTTGACAGAGTTAACTTGTGAAGATGGGTTGTTTGCAGCTCATAGTGGGCAAGAAGGAGCTCATGAAGAAAACAAGGCTATGGATACTGATGGTCATAGTAAAGGTTCAAAGGGAGGCCATAAAAGATCCAATGGGGATGAATTTGATAGAGAGTTAGTTGAGATGAAAGTGCAGCTGGAAGTGATGAGAGAATTCATACAGAAGAATATGGAAGACCAAAGATATGGGTGAACTCTTCAAAAGAAAAGAGTCAAGTGGAGTTTGTTACAAGATAGGCTGAGACATAAGACAAGTGTTCAGCTAAAGGAAGAACTCAGAGAAGTTGAGTTGCAGCATAAGACATGTGTTGGAGAAGAAGGTTACTTATGTGAACCTGAACAAGGATCTATTCTTGGGGAAAGTAGTGATGATGATGAAGACACAGGTCTAGTTAATGGTTTCATGGATCCTTGGGAGGATGAAAATCAGTTGAGAGAACTGATGTTTGAGACAACAAAAGAGGCTATGAGACCTTATGATTTTAAAACTGATGATTGGTGTATGTTTGCAGGTTGTACAAACTCAGAAGATGGCAGGCAATCATTTGAGACTGACACACAAGCAGAGGAAAAGATGATTGATTATGGTCAGGCAGGTTGCTCAGACATGAGAGATGAAAGATAGTTCTTTGACACTGTCATGGGACTAGAGAAGAAAGTGACTACTCATAGTCATATGAGGAATCAAGAGAAGAATTACAGTCAAATGAAGGAAAATGTCCAATTGAATGGCATCCAGAGTGCAAGTCAAAAGCAATTTGACAGAGAATTTACTGAGATCAAGGAAGGGATCAGTAAGATAATGAAGTTGATTCAAGAGAGTAATGAGGACCAGTATATTGGATGGATGATTAAAAAAAAGAGTGCAATGGTCTGCATTGCAGCAGAAGCAAAGACAACAGTCATTGGTTTGGAAGAAGGATAAAGAGCTCATGAAAGCCGAGCTTGAGCAGAGGTTGATAAAGCAGGAAGGAATCCATTCATGTGAGCATGAATTAGAGAGTTTTCTCAGGAAAACTAATGAAGCTGATATAAAACTAATGGAGTCTTATGGAGTATTCTGGCAGTGGAAGTCAACAAGAAGAATTGGTAGTAGGATTATCAAATGAGACTTTAGAGTCTCATGGTTTTAATTCTAATTACTTGTGTGTGAATGCAGGGTACACTGAAGAAGAGCAATTGTCTAATGTTGTCACAGAAGAGAAGAAAAGCAAAGATCTAGCTTTGCAAGAGAGGGAATAAGGAGATTCACATAATCTTGTGATGAAGGAGAAAGAGCAGTTACTAAACACTGCTGTGGAAGATTTTGTAGGAATTGGACAATCATTGAGGGCTGGTGCCAAGGAAGACGGTCAGGAAAAGGAACAACTATTGATAGTTGTCGTAGAAGATGAAGATGGTAAGGACTGCAAAATTTTTGGGAGAAACTCCAAGTGAGATGACAGGCTTGTGCCATGAGTTAAGTCTTTTGGAGAAGAGACTAGAAAACCAGAGAACAAGTTTTCATACTGTAAAAGCAGAGTTGAAAGAGGATGGAGAAGTTGTCATAGATGACAAATGTGGAAAGGAAGTGGTCAAGGATGTTGGCATACAAAGAACATATAGTGGAGCATTTCTGCTCGAAAATTTGAATAATGCTGATGGGGATTTGTATGTAAATACCGGAGGAGATGAAGTGGACAGTAAAGCTAGACTACTTTATAATAATGAGATATATTCTCATTTATGGAAAAGGAACAAAGAAGAGAAAATTGTTTCGATAGACAATGTTGAAGCAAGCAGCAGAGTAAGAGAATCAAAAGAAGACAACAATCAAATTATTGTAGAGCATCAAGAGTGTGGTGAAGATGATTATGTCTTTAATGACATTAACAATAAAGGAGGACAACTACTGAAGGCCGTTATGAACAGGGAAAAAGATAAACAGATTAAATTATTGAAAAGGTTATTGAGAGGAGAGATGTTTCAAGCATCTAACCAAGCAGAAAGGTTTCCCAGTTTTCAAATGAATTATAAATTTGCAGGTATAGTGAAAGTTGAGATGAAAAGTAATGAGATACAGATATCTCAAAGAAGTGAAGTTATATTTCATTTACAGTGTAAAGGTGTTGAACAGAAAATTATTTTTAGGGACAATAAGGAAAATGAAACAATGAAGTATAACTTAAAGCCTGAAGTGGTGTATGAAGTAGAGAAGGTAAGAGATCTCAAGCAACACAAGGTTGCTGAGATAGGAAATGAAATTGAAATGAAAACAAAAACCAGAAATTTTGTAGAATTTCAGTGGAGAAGATATTTTCATAGTTTATATGTTTATGAGAAGAGGCATGAGAAGGAAGATTGGGTGAAGAGTTATAATATTCATATCAAAGAGCAAATCCAGCGACAATGGAGTGATGTTTATCAATTGGAAAGTGAATTGGATAAGGAGAATGAAGAGTTATGGAGACTCATGTTGAAACATTCTAAGAGAATGTATAGAAGGCAGAAGAAGAAGGTCAATTGTTTTAATGCACTGACTAAAAAGAATGTTACCGGTGAAAGCAATGGCAGAATGCAAAATAAGATATGGAAGCCTGGTAAGCTGAGACCAGCAATGAAGTGTGATGATAGCAAAGATTAGTGAGCTACCTAAGCAAGTCAAAGGAGAGATTTCCTAAAAGGGAATATAACAAGCTGAAAAGATCTTAGACACCAGATTAGCTAAGAAGACTAGAGGCAGAAAAAACCTGGATTACTTGGTCAAGTGGAAAGAGCACCCTGAAGAAAATGCTACCTGGATGAATGTAGCAGAGACTGAGAAGAAGGGTTACTCCGTTGAAGAACTTATGAATAGGGATTCATAAGCATTTTAACCCTTGGAGCCTGATGCAAGGGCATCTTTACAGCTGGCAAAGAGAAACAAAAGGCTCAAATCAGTTTGGTTTGCTACAGGAGTGGTTCCTGGAATAACATGTGGTAGGTTAGGATTAAACACATTTCAGTTGTTTGTTGTAACCATTTTGAGCATGATCGCAGATGGGCTATGCGTGGTTGTTTGTTACCCTCATTCGAGGAAGAGAGCTATGCTCTGTTTATTTAAGCTTGTGAATTCGTTGTCTAGGGGTTAGAATACCGGATACAGACATGTTGAACTTGATTTCTCTGCCTTGTGAATCAATAGAAACCAGAAATCGTCAAATGGATTGTATTCTCTGTTTGTAAGTGTGTATTCTCCATTAATAGAAGATAAATGAGTTTGTCACCGTCTTGAGACTGGGTTAAAACGTTTAGTGTGCTGTTTGAATGCTCTGCACTGCGTGAAGGGCCATTATCAGATGAGGATTTGTGTTTGCTTAAAATTTCCTCTGTAATGGTTAAGAGAGTATCATTGTACCTGCGTTGAGTAGCAAGAGCTCATTCGTGGGCTTTGAAGTTTATAGCGATTCAACAGAGGAAAGGCCCAGACTCTGTCAGCTACATTAGAGAGGGTATTGTTGGCCATCACAGGCCGGCATCAGTAACTTTCAGATCTGATTTTCTTGACATGCTTATCAAAAATCAGATCTGAAATTTTTATGCATAGATCCAATACACTTCATATTTTTATTTCATTATTTGGGTCTTGCTTGGAAAAAATCATTAAATAATTTTTGCAAGTAAAATTTTTAGGATTGTTTAAGGATTTATTATATTAAAGTTTTAAAAGTTTATATCAAGCATCTAAGTGTTTCATTGGCTGCCTTTTAAAGGCTATCCAAGACCCTAAGAGGGTGGGTTTTTAGTCATTCCATCTTAGTTCATTTGTTGTAGTTAACTAGTCTTTTTAACTTAGATTTATTCTAGTATTTTTTGTTTTTGCCCAAAACACTTTTAAAGTGATTTTGGGCACTTTTTGAACTAATAAAGTTTGTTGGTTTTTGTATTGTGACAGCAGATAAAAAGCTTTCAAGCACACCTTTTGACCAATTTGGATGATCTAGAACCTTCACTGAACCTTATTTTTTCTTCCTTACTCTGCCTCTACAATTTGTAATCTCTTTTCTCCAAGTCTACAAGGAGAATGAGGAGTTTCTTTTATTTCAGTTTGGCATTGTAACTTATAGTAAAAAGTATTTTGGAAGCAAGCTCACAAAGCTTGCTTCTCATCCCCCCAGGGGGTATTGGTGTCAGTTCAAATTTTGTGATTGTTGCCAATTTTCTCAAACTTTAACAATTTTCACATTAGATTACACTGATTTAAAATCAACCAACTTAAAATAAAATCTAACGTCATGGTCCAATCCAAATATTGGGCCATTGACTCTCAGGACGTAGGAGCATTTTTGTTTTCAGTTTTGCAGACCGTATATTTTTTTCTTTACAATATTGTTTATCTTTTGCAAGAAAGTAAATCGGATGCTAACCCACTACCTCGGTAGTATAGTAATTAGAAAACATTTACTTTTTCAGTGCTCTACAATCAAAACTCCCCCTCACTTTCCCGAAGTAAGGTTTCAGGATAAGGGCTTGCCCGAGTACTAGCCCGAAAAGACTCTTGGGGCATAAAAAAAAGTAAAAATTTTGTTCAAAAAACTTTTAAAATAAGCAAGGCTCTGTCCCGAGTATGCTCTGGATCACTGTAGCTATGTCTGAACATGCTGATCAAATCAGAAAGGGGCTTAGCTACTAGTAATTAGTCCAACTCTTCCCAATAAACCACCCATATACGAAAATTCGGCGTATCGATTGTTCGGCATAGTGTGGGCAAATTTTTTCAAAGAAAGCGGGAACTACTGGGTAGCGACCTCAGGATACTGTTAGACTACACCCTCGTTTGGTGTAGTGTTGAACACCTCCCAGAGACTCTGATCCAGCCCACATTTCTGAGTAAGAAGCCACTTTGCCATCATCCAGACATATTTCCAATACCTTGTGTTATATTGGAAATCCCTTCATCCATAATAAAAACTCATTACCACATTAATTTTAATATTGACCAAGAACATTTGCACAACATTTTATTTCCAGAATTACAAGCAGCATTTCATTTTGACTCCATTTTCCAACACTGGTCTTTGTTATTTATCATTGCAAATTATATTTAATTGTTATCATGTGTTGAATGAATTGGTAATCATGTTTAATTTTGATATTGTTTAAATCTTTATGTTGATATGCTTTCAAGTTATATTGCAAATCTCGTGTCAATTTTGTCATTATAAAAAACTCATAAAAAACTAACTCATCCACCATAACTGGCTTAGCTTAATTAGCCTTAGCAACTTTTAGGGTCCACCCCCTTGGCTTCGTTAGGAGTTTGCCTAAACAGAGGATTCAAGATTCAAGTGACAGTAATTGACTCGAGGCTTGCCCCCAAGGACACACTTAGTGGCTTGAAGATTTATGCCACGTTAACCCCAGGTGTATTTCTGGCAACAACAAGCCTTAAGAGTATATACCTAAGTCCGTCAAACCAAGATGTAGGGCATGCACCCCAGGTACCCTATTAATGTAGAAATTTCAAAATGTATGTTTTTTAAGTTACTAAGCTTGCCAATAAGTCTCATATATTTAGTTCAATCTACTACAAAGGCACATTGTTCTATTTAGTTGAACAATGCATAATGTTGAGTAGCCAACATAGGCAATGCACATGTTAGGTACAACGTAGGTGGTTAATCTCGTAGTTAACACATGTTTTCTGTGCATTTTATCAATTCAAATTCACAAGGGTTCAAATCCTAAGGTCTTCTAATCTTACGATGCCCAACCCAAGGGTGTAGGAAAGAAAGATTGCACTATTGCAAATTCACATGTGAGTCAATTTGTTTTTTTCCAAGATTTGAAGAATACAAAACCTATGGTCATAGCAGGAGATTACGCGTACTCCAGTGATCATGCATGCATAGATGCATGATCCTTTAAATTATATATGTATGATAAGGGACTTGCAAGGACAATTCGTAAAATTCCATCTAGGGACTTGGTTCCACATGTTTTGAGAAGGCATGAACCGTTTTTGTACTATCATTTGCTACATGGATTCAAAGGCACTAAGGAAAGCCACCCTAAGCCAATACGATTGGTTATGAATTACTGAAATGACCTTAAGAGTAAAGCCTCTTCAGGAGGTTTGTAATATTTGCATTGCTTTCCCTACGGGTTCAAGGTGGAAAAGTCCAATGCAAGACACCTTAAGAGTAAAGCCTCTTCAGGATGTAATCTTTGCAATGCTTTCCCTACTGGTTCAAGGTCGCAAAGTGACAAAGACCAATGCAAGACATCTCACGTGTCCTTACTGATCAAGACTGTCGGATACACTTTCTCCACAACAGTTTAATCGCTTATGTTCTTCAAACATCTACAATAAATCCTCCGTAGGCAAGAAGCTCTAGACGTGGGAAAAACGAGTGCCAAACAAGACGGTGCTCTTGTTATTGTCGTTTAAACTTTCCTCTTCCATGTGTTTTTTTATGCCAACATTAGAAATGCCAAATCTAAGACTTCATATAAAAAAGGCACCAAATACTCAAAATTGTTCCAATACAAAGAACTAAACAAATTAAAATTCTATTTCTAGCAAGACCATATCTCATCAGCGAGAAACTGCTTTGATGCTCGTTTCTTCTCCGTGAAACACCTTTTTAAGGTAAAATACATTAGAAGTTGATATTGATATTTTAAATAGATAAAAAAAATAGCATACCATCCCATCTTTTAATGCCATTTGCAACTGATAATCCAAAATAGCTTTGATAAAATTGACATCGAACCACATAATGAATGCTGCCGTCAAGTATTTGCTGCCAGTACTATTATGATACACGAATGCCAGCTTCTTCACCCTTTTCCGTGCCAGTACAGTTATGATGGCATGCCTTTAAACAACGCTTACTCTAAAAGCTCAAGCGTGGGTTTTGCTTCTAAAAAGTTGTGGATTTCACATCTGAGATTACAGATATTAGGATCTAGGATTTCCAATCTATAACAGGATTTCCGAGCCACTCTTGTTAACGATACAAGATTTTATTATTTTTCTAGCAAATAGATGTTCCACTGTAGACTCGAGGGATTATTGAAACTGAAACTTTACTGTTTTATTCTGAGAGAATAATATTAATTGGTTTCTATTCAGGTTCACAGCTACCATTTCAACACAAGGATATGGGATAATCCCCAGGTCTGTCAGCAATAACATTTCAGAACCCCCTACAAACCATCAAACATTTCAAAACCTCCTCCAAACCATCAAACGTGTTAGATTTACTAACAATTTTTCCAAGAAAGAAAGGATTTGTTGTTAACCTGCCTACAGAAATTTTACTTCCATTTATTTCCAGCACAGTATTGTATATCGTAATTGGCTTAATATAGGATTGAAATCTGAAAGCCTTGAGTTTTCTGTAACAAGGATCACCTTTCAACGTTATTTAGAACTGCATCCAATGGTACCAGTGGCTATCTGCACTCTGCACGTACCAATTTTCAGACATCATCTAAAATTGTACTAGAAAAATAAAAAACTACTTACTTTGATGCTTGTTCTCAACTATTCAGTTGACAGTTTACTATTTCATTTCAACTATGACAGTACATTATCATAATTGGGCAAACGCAAATTCTGAATTACAGATGAAAGTGGTATTTCTGTTAAAGTGAAGTGAGAGCTCCCTGTTTTACATTCCTTAACTGGCATTTTTATAGCCCTCATCCATTCTTTGCATATTCAAATCAGTACATCTCAGTGTTCCTATCTGAACAATGAACAAATCCCGAATTACATTAGAAAGTAGAAGAATCTTTTAGGTCCTCTGAAGACCTTAAAATCAACACACTGTAAAAAACTGCATGGCTGAAATAGAGCAGTCGGCCAAAATTTTGTTCTTGGTCATGTAATAAAAAATACACTTCTGATCCATTTCCTTTTTTCTTATAAAAGATAAAAGTATAGATGAAAAATCGTTGCCTCAATAAAACATCCATGCGATGCACCTTGCCTTGTACAACCTCAAACGTCTCATCTATCAAAATCAGAAGAGAGCCTCTGCTCAACCATATGCTGGGCATGCCGGACAGACTCAATTGTACCTGATATTATCACCTGCCTGAGATGACAATAATTTACATTAAGGATTCATTATAGTATGAACTAGGAAAATGACTACTATAATCAGAATAGATTGAGACACAACACCAATACTGAACAAAGAATCGTCAACATCGTATAGTATTTGCAGATAAAATAGATTTCAAGAGGTGCTTGATATTTAAAAACAAAAATAAAAGTAAAAAGGACCCTTTACTTGGGAAATTTAACCATTCAATGTAGTTCGTAGGGGAAATGGAACTCTTTCCTCCTCAATGGAAGGCGAGGAAAGTTGGCCAGGCTGGCCCTTTTCTCACTGTCTTGGTTACCAATATTGTATACAAGCAATGGAGTTCATTCCCAATTATGGCAAATCTCATAAGCAGGCTCAGAAAAAGCAGCAACGGAATGTTTTTGTCATAATTTTTTAAAAGCAAAATCTGAGAAAGAAACAGATATTAGTCCACTAACCAGGTTTAGCCTAACACATTGACAGCTAGTATAATACTTCCAAGCCATGGCGAGAACGTAATTCCTAATAAGCAGAGTCACATTTAAGCCTTGCGCTTCACCATGCTACCAAAATAAGAAGGCAGCAGGCAGCAAGTGGTTTCTCGGTTTTTGATAAGCAGATTTCCTCAAAGAGGCATGCGGATTTGCTTCGTTTGAGTGTACCGTACAGCCATTAGTTTTTACAGCTTGTGGAAGTTTCCTTGTAAGTTTTGATTTATTAATGAAAAGCTGATTTGAAGGAGTAAATTATCTGTGTACTGTGTTTATGCTTTCACTGTTCATTTTCCAGCTATATGTGTGACTATTACAATGTGAAAAATTTAATTTCTGCAAATTAAATAACAATTTATTTATTTGAGAGCGTAAGGACACCATTGACCTAGGGTTAGGAAAATTTACATGGTATCATAGCTACTCTGATTGAAAGGATCGAAAGAGTAGGAGTATGTGTATAGATCAGAGATGGCATCAACTAGCTTCAAGTTCGAGGATATATTGGATGGTGCATTGAATTTCCTGTCATGGGAAGTCAAGGTAACTCTTCTCATAATATCTAGAATATCATCAAGGATGCAGTGACTTTGTCGACAGATCCACAGATTTTGGCAGCTCACAAGAAAAAAGAAATGGAGGCCAAGCGAATGATCATGGATGCTATAAAGGATCATTTTTTCCCTCATGTATTCAAGAAGAAAACAGCAAAGGAGATGTTTGATGCCTTCATTAGCCTTTACCAGAGGGAGAAGATTAAGAGGAATATGATATTGCATGACAGACTCAGATCTGTTGAGATGACAAGATCAGACTCCGTCACCAGTTACCCGATGAAAGTCACACAAATTCATGACCAGCTTGCAGTAGTTGGGAAGCACTGAATGGGTTCCCACCTCAATAGGAAATATTTGTCCAGGGTGTTTGTGCTCGGGAAAACCTTCCCTCTTGGGAAAGACTATGGGATGACTATATCCAAGAGGAAACTTGAATGGAATCCAAGGCAACCAAAAAGGGAGGTGACAACGGTCATGCCCTAATTCGTCAAATAAAGAAGAGAAAAGGTAATGGATCAGCAAGGGTAAGGTGAAAAGTGAGGAGTCAACTTCATAACCAGTGTCCTGAGAAAGAGTAAAATCAAGTGCTTCATATGCCATAAGAATGGCATTATGCATCATTGTGACTGGGGAAGAAGAAGGGTAAAAAAAGGCAGAAGCAGAATCAGGTAGCAACCTCAACTGAAACTCAGATGAACGAGTTTGCCTCCAAATTCGAGAAGGAATTTCAATGGTATATTGCCTTCCTTCCAGCACAATTCCAAGAACGCGTGGAATGTGGACAATGGGCCATCCATGCATAGGACATCAGCCCAAGAACTATTTTCAAGTCTAAAGGACACATCTCAGGAGTTCAGGTCGACCTTGGTGATGATGCCAAGTATCTAGTAGTATGAATTAGTACCATTCCTTTCCAACTCCAATTAGGTAACTCTTTAGACTTTGATGATGTGTTATTTGTTCCAGGTCTCGAGAAGAATTTGCTTGCAGGAAAGTTCAAGAACTTGTAGGTCTTCATAAGACCGAAGGAGTCTAGCCCAAGATCAGCTCAGGTGATCGGGGTTAGGGAATGCAATTTATACAAGTTACAGGGCGAACCTGCTCAAGCCCTAGTGCATAACACAAATAATTTGTGCAAGTTAAGGCAAAAGTGGACAGGGGACCTGCATCATCGAGTGCTACTTATTCTTAGGGAGATCATCACAAGTCTTTTATAGTCCAACATTAAGCAGCAAGGTATATGCAGAGGGTGCACGCTTGGCAAGCATGCCAAGGTTGCTTTTCTAAGCAATGAGCACAAGTCTAAGAGGATTCTAGATCTGAGGCATTTGGATGTGTGTGGACTGATGTTAGTAGCATCAATCACAACAATCATGTACTATGTTTCTTTCATTAATGACTTCTCTCACAAAACATGGATTTACTTCCTAAAGACCAACGATGAGGTCTTTAGCAGGTTTCAGAGTTCAAAGCTCTTGTGGACAACCAAATAAGGAAGAAGATCAAATTTTTGATATCTAACAATGGGGGTAAATATACCTCCAATAGTTTCTAGGATTTCTGCAAAGAATCAAGAGGGAGTTCACTGTTTTGTACAACCCACAACAAAACGGGGATGCAAAGCAAAAGAACCAGTCTGTCATAAGGGTTGCTAAGGCCATGATACATGACCAAGATTTTTTGATGTTTCTATGGGAAGAAGTATGCAATGCAGCAACCTACATCCAGAACAGATGTCCTCACAAGATTTTGGATGAAAAGACACCAGAGGAGGCATTCAGTGGTAAGCCAATGGTGAGTCATTTCTGCATTTCCAAGGGAGAGAAAGACAATTGTAAGCAAGGATGTAAAGTTTGAGGAATACTTTGCATCTAGTAAGTCTCGTGAATCTATTCCAGTGAGACAGTATGAGGAGCAGGATGCTCTGAAGGTTGAGCCAAGGTCACCAACGACTTCCAGTTCAGGGAAGCATTCTTTAAGTAAGAAGTAGAACCACCAACTCCTGCCAATTCTGTCAAGAGACCTCGATGGTTCACACAGACATTGAGGGATGCTTAGGAGCACGTTGAAGCTCCTAGGAGTTCATTCAACGAGAGAAGACCTCCGAAGAAGTTTCCAAACAACGTGGCATTAATGAGCAACATCATAGCCTTCCAGTTTTCAAGAGGCAGCAGACCAACAGGTTTGGAGGGATGCCATGGTGGAGTACCCCCATCATGAAGAATGATGTTTGGGACATTGTGACTAGACCAGAGGTGAAATCAATAGTGACTTCCAGATGGCTCTACAAGGTCAAGCATGCTGCAGATGGAAGAATAGAGAAGTACAAAGTGTGGTCTGTGGCAAGAGATTTCTCCCAAAAAGGGAGTGGATTATGAGGAGAACTTTGCTCCAGTCGCAAAGTACACTTCCATTAGAGCAATGATGCCTTTAGTCACCATTATGGGATGGAGGATACATCAGATGGATGTTAATAAAACTTTCCTCAATGGGATAATTGAGTAAGTGTAAATCGAGCAACCTCAATCCTTTGAGATCAGTGAGAAAGAATCCCATATGTGTAGGCTGAAAAAGGTCTTGTATGGACTCAAGCAAGCAACAAAAGCATGTTATTCCAAGATCAATGGATACCTGTAGAGCATAGGCTTCACCAAAAGTGAAGCGGATCCCAACTTATATTTCATATTTGTTGAGGTTGATTTGCTCATTTTGGTGCTATATGTAGATGACCTATTTCTTATAAGTTCAAAGAAGCTCATTGCAAGGTGCAAGGCAAATATGGCAGTTGAATTCGAGATGAAGGACATTTGCATGATGCATTACTTCTTGGGGCTGGAGATTTGGTAGAGACCAGGGGAGATCTTCCTTGGGCAAGGCAAGTATGGAGTCGAGATCCTGAAGAGATTCTGAATGGAGGACGCAAACCCATGCCCACACCTATGATCACTCATCTGAAGAAGGTTACTACTTTAGATTTAGATATGGTGGATCCCACGTTTTAAAGACAACTGAAAGGTTCCTTGATGTATTTGGTCAACACTAGGCCGAATATATGTTTTACAGTGAACATCTTGAGTCAGTTCACGGTGGAGCCAAGGCAAGAGAATTGGGTAGCATCCAAACATGTGTTCAAATACTTGAGGGGCATAGTGGAGTATGGGTTGAGATATCTAGGAGATGGTGAAGTGAAGTTGCAGGGGTATATCGACTTAGTTTGTGCAGGCAGTGCATCAGTCAGAAAGAGCACCTCAAGGTGCTACTTTAGCTTGGGATAAGTGATGATATCCTAGTTCATCCAAGAGTAGACTCCCGTGGCACTCGGTTCAGCAGAGGAAGTGTATAAGGTAGCTAGTACAGCGTGTTGTGATGCCGTTTAGCTTCGCATGTTGCTTACAAGTTTATTTGATCAGGAGTTGGATCCAACAATGATTTATAGTGATAATCAAAGTAGTATCAAACTCTAAGAATCCAGTTTTCATAACAAGTTCAAACACATTGAGATTAAATCTCACTTCATCTAAGACATGGCTCAGAAGGGAGCAATAAAACTACAATATGTACCCACATATCAACAGGTTGTTGATATTCTAACCACGCCCTTAGCAAAAGGAAAGTTTGAAGAATTCAGAGACAAAGTTGGATTGGTGCAAAATTCCTTATTCACTAAGAGGGAGTGTCAAACATTGTAGCTCGGACACGAAATTCTGCACAGGTTTAGTGTCAAAAGTGTGAGAAGTTGTCCAAGAATTCTATTTTGTAATTCACTTTGTTAATAAAAAGAAAGTCTTATATTCAGGTGTCAAGTGTATTTTTAATACACTAGTGATTTAGACTAATCTCAACCGTATATCTCACTAAAAGATTAGGGTTTCAGCTTAAGTATAAAGGCAAGTCAAGGTAAAGGGTTACAACACATTCATTATTCACTCAAAGACAGTTGGTTAAGCAAATTCAGGGCATCTTAGAGAATACAGTTAAGCAACTGGAAGAAATCAGCCAGCAAGCAACAACAGCAGCATTCCATACAATCATACAGATCCATATCGTCGTGGTTTCTCGATTTTTGGTAGGCAGTTTTTTTCAGTTAGGTGTTCAGATTTGCTTCGTTTAAGTGTACCATACAACTGTTAGTTTTTACAGCTTTTGGAAGTTTCCTTGTAAGCTTTGATTTATTAATGAAAAACTGATTTTAAGGAGTAAATTATATGTGTACTGTGTTTATGCTTCCGCTGTTCATTTTCCAGCAATATCTGCGACAACTTCTATGCGAACAATAATAGAATTTAATTTCTGCAAATTAAATAACAATTTATTTATTTGTGAAGACAAGGACAGCATTCACCTAGGGTTAAATAAATTTACAATCCCAGAAACTCGACTCAGACTTGCCAAGGATCCACAGGCTTGGAAATCAATAATGACAATAAACAAAAAAATATATGACAAAAAAAAAACACAAAAATAAGGGGAGGGCGTGGTGTCAGGAAATGGAAAGACCTAAAAGTTTAAAACCCATAAAACTAAAAAAGAAATATCATTTCATAATCCAACTGTTAAAATAAGGTAGAAAAAGCTTCCCATGCTTAATAAGTGATTTTGCTTGGACTAAAGGGTACATATTTATTAAGGTCATGACAGAGGAGTTCAATCAACTTCAACAATCAGGCATCAACACCACCAACATCAAGGTACATAGAGAGTTTGATGTGCTTGATTTAATTCCAATCCCTTACTCTCATAAATGATAGAATCTAGTGGAAATGTTGTAATTCTGAAATCCTGAAAACTATTAAGTCTGTTGAATTCTGAATGGGATCTAAAATTCTACTTTTTGCATATGAAGTCTGGTCAGGTTGGAGCCACTCTCAAACATCATGAAACAATTAATGTTGATGTTAAAAATTTAAGTAAAAGGAAGGAGAATGAAAGATAAAGAGAATGCCACTTTTACTTTATTGATTTAATGTTGATTTTTTAGCAGCATTGAGAGCTATTCTCTGGGAGAATGGAGGCACCTGGTCAGTTACCAAGAATATCATTCAGTCTAGGACCGAGGCACTTGGTCAATTACCAAGTTGTTGACATTGGTCAACTTGATTCAACCTAGGGCTGGGGCACCTGATTAGTTACCAGGAACATGATTCAGTCTAGGACTGAGGCACTTGGTCAGTTACCAAGTTGTTGACATTGGTCAACTTGATTCAACCTGGGGCTGGGGCACCTGGTCAGTTACCAAGAACATGATTCAATCTGGGACTAAGGCACATGATCAATTACCATGTTGTTGACTTTGGTCAACTAGATTCAGCCTGGGCTGAGGCACATGGTCAGTTACTAGGCCATCACTAGAAGCCCTAAACTGGGTCTAGGCAAGTGATGTGTGACACTGTGATGTACTCCTCTCCTTCGTCATTGGGCTATGGGACCTCCTCAAGGGACTGGCCATCCCTTGTTGGAATAACTAGCATGGGACCTTGGTGTTAGTGGGGAGAACAAGACACCCAAAGAATAATCTTCCTTATAATATGATGATGTACTTGAGTTGGCAAGTGTGGACCATGGAGACCAAAAGATGACTTGCCTAAGAAGGTTGGGTTAATAGCCCAAATGAAATATCATTAGCCCTAATAAAGTGTTAAAAGCCCACAATGAAATTAAAAGGGCCCTAACTAATGTATTTTATATTATTCTAAGTTGTCAGGAAACGTGGGTGCGGGGATGGGGACGCCACTTTTTGAAATAGGGTACTTGGGTTCGTCAGGGTACTTGGGTTCGTCGGGGTACTATATATATATAGTTGTAACAAAACAATAAAATTAGAAGTTAAAAATATGTCATGCATATTTCTTCATAATCCAATGATTCATGATTCATTCAACATTCACATTGGAACATAAAATTTGATATCAAGTGGAAGTTATATTATGATTCCATTGTCATACTACATTCAAAATTTGCCCAACAGGTCAATGGCATTTCCAGAATGAAATACAAAATACAAAATTGAGAAAACACTCAGCAGTGATTTCATTCAATGATTCTCCTTGCTATAACAGTGTAAGCTTGTCGTTGTATTCAACATAAAAAGCCCTTCACGGTTTCACCAAACACTGTCGTCGTGGAAAGCCCTTCACCAAATGCTGTCACTGCTGAATGAAATGATTATGAGATGTTTGAATGGCAAATTATGATGTTTGAAGAGTTTGGGGGTCGTAATTTTAGGTCTGAGAGGGGGGCCACCTTTTCCCCCTTTCCTTTTATTTATTTCACTGCTTAAAAAATCAGCGTACGTCGTCCCCTCTTAGCCAAATGAACCCCATTTTTCAAGCCAGTGTCTCGGGTTTTTCAGTCAAGAACCCAATTCGTATGGGTTCGCCAACTAACCTGCACCCGAATCGGAGACGTGGGCTTGTGAATCATGGTGCGGGGACGCGAACCCTACACCCGGGTACGTGAACCCATGCAACTAAGATATTATCATATTATTTGTTGACTCCTTGACTTAAGGAAGTTACCCCTTGGATTACTCAATGGTGAAATATAAATAAGGAGCACTCTCAAGAGATCTAACACACCATTAAATCAATCATCATCTCTGTCCAAGAATTTGTTTGTGGTAATTTCAGTTGCTACTTGTCTTCTTCATCTCAGCTGTCATTTTGAGGGTTTGGATCAGAAAGCAGGCTCACAGCTGTATGAATCTAGTCTGCGTCATCCTCTAAAGGGTTGCTATCTTCCTCAACAGGGCTGCTGTCATTTCCTCAGAGCTGTATCACACCCTAGAAGGGCTGGCAACACCTCCCAGACAGTCTGCCATCTCTCCCTCAGGGCTCCCGTGAGTCTGTACAAGCCCTAGCAGGGATGCCGTGGGTCTGCTCTAGCCCTAACAGGGCTGCCGTGGCTCAGATTAAGCCCTAGCAGGGTTGTCTTGGGTTTGTTCCAAGCCTAACAGGGCTGCTGTTTTCCCTAGCAGAGTTACCTTCTCTTCCTCAAGGCTTCCGAGGATCTGTTCCAAGCCTAACAGAACTGCCAAGGGTCTGTTCCAAGCACTGGAAGGGATGCTGAGGGTTTGTTCTAGCCCTAGCAGGGCTGCCGTGAGACTGATCAGGCCCTAAAGGGCTGTCATGACTCAGATCGAACCCTAGATGGAGTGTCGTCAACAGTTTTAAAGGATCAAGGCTGCCATTGCTTGCTAAAGGGCTGACGTAATCAGGATTAGGGCTACCATCATCTAGAGCAGGTCTAATATTGGACAGTGGGCTGCATTCAGATTCCAAAGGGTTCATCTCTGTTTCTCTTGGTATGGAATAAGCCCTAGGGGCATCTTTGTAAAGTCTGCTCGTGTAAAACATAGTCATCTCATATTAAAGAAGATTATTCATTCCTGGGGTTTTATTCCTGAAAAGGATTCCCCGGGGTAAAATTTTCTGTTCTTGTGAATGGTTTTTTATTTACTGCTGGTTTATAATCTCAGAATTTTATGCTAAAGTCTGCTAAAAGGAGATAAATCAGTTACTTTTGTTCTGCTACATAATCAAATCAGATCTGCATTATAAAATTTAACATTTAACATTACCATTTAATATTTACCTACTTTTCACTGCGGTGGGAGTTGTACAGAGACAAAACTGGCCAGTTTTTGACAGACTCGGGCGGTTCAGGCCGGTTCAGTACCGAACCGACCGAGTCAAACATCGACTCAACCGGTTTGGTTTCGAACCAACCTCCAGGCCGTGTTTTCTACCGGTTCAATGCTGCTGAAGATTAGACCGGTCAACTCGGCCAGTTCCAGTTCCGAGTTGACCGGTTTTTAAAACACTGGTTGTGAGCCATTGTTGAGTGTAAGTTGTGTTGCTTTGATAGAATCTATACAAATGAAGAATATAGTAAAAGGCTCAGCCCAAAATGATATGGACATCTTGCAGTGGGAAAGAAATATTCCAAAAAATTCATAGAAGCAAGAATAACAAAAAACGCATATAGATATTTTACAAGATAAAATGAACGGTTGGACAAACAAGTTTCTCCTTGCAAGCTCTATTCAAAAGGGTCAACAGCAAGACAAGTAAGTTAGCAACTCTTCCTATGCCGAGTTTCACAACTTAAAATAAAAGAAATCCAGATTCAATATCTTATGCTTACAAGATTTTACTATGTACAACCCAAGGAACAAACACTAGAAAGCAAACTATGACAAACACTAGAATTTTATGCACATGAAATAACAGGAAGAAAAAAATATGCAAGCAAGTTGTAATTTCATGGACAATCAGGATTAAATTCAAAGATATTTGAGATTTTCCATCTTACGTTTCAAACAAATAAGAATATATTAGAAGACAATAACCAAAGAAAGAAATTAAATTCTTGAGTAAATGGGTGGCTCTCTTGCAAGTAAGTTGGATGTCCTTGCTAAAGTGCTGGAAGGTGTTATAATTGAAGAATCTCGGCATCTAAAAATGTTTTCAAGACATGGAAGTCTTGAAGCACTTTCGATGGCAGCTCATGACCAAAGAAAAAGATCTAATGCCACAAGATAAAATAAGATAATTTTATTAATGTCAAACTAATGACCATGAAGTACATAAATGGGACTGCCAAATACAATGATGTCAAAACAAAATGGGAGCTCAAAAATCGCTTCTATAAAAAGTAATATGCATAAAGTATGTACTAAACTAATTTAAAGCAGGAAAACTAAAGCTTCAAAAGCAAAGAGCACATCTGAAAGAAAGATGTAGAATGAATGTGCACAAATCCAAAATCTACAGTGCCTGAAAGGCCAATGTATCAAGATCTGCTAGAAATAGCTCCCCTTACATCCGAGAAGAAAACAGAACATCGAGATTTATTATTGACAAACCTACAAGGGTAAGAAAACTCCACTTTAAAAAAAATTGTCATATTATATGATTTGATCGTGAGTATAAAACAATGGTGTAGTAGGCTCCTTATACTGACGGATGGAAGCTAAGGTTTTCTAGAATGCTTTGCATGATAATAAGAAAATACAAACCACCAAATTACTAAGGGACCATTGCGGCCACCTTTTAAATAGCATTATATGACCTTAATGAATCAAGATTAGCCAATATTTCCAACATCTACCCTTAAAATGACTGGGAGATGGGGTACAAAAGATAGAAAGCATCGACATGTCCACATACCATACCCTGTTCAAATAGTAAGCCTATATTGAAGAGGTGGTCAGTGATTAGATCTTAGGAGTCGAAAACAAAATTTGATGAGTACAATCCTTGAGGCAAAAACAATATTATATCACTCTAGGTAACGAGTTCTAGGTTGGCTTTTAAAGAGAAATAATTCTTGATTATATTACATCTCCTAGTAAGAGGAAAAATGCATAGATAAACATCCGAGAAGTTATACACATAATAAGAACACAAAATTAGAATAGATTCAAAAATAGGAAAAAGGAACACCCGACGATTTTTGGCTGTAATATCAGCATGAATGATTGTTGACTTTGCATGCAATTCAAGAAAATTGGAAAATTTAATTAAAAATGGGAAAAGGGAATTAAACAATAAGAAAAAATAAAAGAGAGGAAAAAGCATGGGCATGCCACATGTTACCCCCCCATATTGCATGGGTGTCCACTTATATTTTTCATCAAAATTTTCAGTCAAGATGACATGTTGATGAGGATTTGGATGGTAACTTAATGATTTTCATGGTGGTATTGAGCTATTGGCATTTCTTCACATTTTGCACCTTGTTTTTCATGGTTATTCTTGGGTGAAAGCAAAGCATGACCACCATGCTTTCAAACCCTTGGTTCTCCAACACCCTACCTCAGATGAGGGCATATGATATATGGTTCGAGAGCTCTTTCTGAGCCCGTACAAATGGTATAAAACTCTCAGCCATATTCCTAGTAATTTGAGAACACTCGGGTCATCTTTAGGGCCGTTTTTGCTAGGTTTTGGGTCGTTTTCCAGCAATTTGGTACCCTATCTTGGGGAGGCTTGATCTAACCCATCCTAGCTTTGTTTGGGGAGTGCCATATATGGTTGGAAAGCTCTTTATGAGACCTTTCCAAAGGTGCAAAACCCTCAGCTATATTCCTAAGAGTTGGAGAGCACCTAGGTCATTTCTCAAGTCATTTCCCCAGCTTTTTGGAGCTATTTCTAGTATTTGCATATCATCTACTTCAGGATTGAGAGGTTATTTCGTGGATTTCACCTTTATGGAGATGCTACTACATATATTTTTATGCATGATGGTGGTCCCTAGGAGTGTTATTGACTAGCCACATCATCCCCCTTGCATAAGCAGTTGTTTGACTATTTGAGGAGCGATCATCCCCTTGTTGGGTTTTTCCATGCACATGTATCCACTTTTGGAGGTTGTTTACATGTATAGAGGGATTCACACATGGATCCATGGTTTGTTGAGGACATCCCACTTCTTTGATGTTATTTCCTCCTTGCATGGTTATGGGTTGATTCTTGTCTATGTCACATTGACCACCTCATATTATGTGTGTTTGTTAGAGTTGGATAGATTTTAGGAGTATTTTTATTTGTTCACTCCTCCCTAGGATAGATCTGGGGTTTTGGTGGATTTATTATTATTTTACGATAAAGGAAGTTGAGCTCCTCTCCTATATAAGAGAGCCTCTTCCTCATTTGTACTCATGGTTGGATTTTGAGATCTCTCTGTCCTTTTGATTATAATAGACATATCTTTCATGGTGCAGCTTGAATTGTAAGCGTTTCTTCTCCATTCAAAGTGTGGCATCCTTATTCATATTTCTGATGTTGCTAATGGATTGTAGAATAACATAGAACTTGTTAATTAGGGCCATAGAAAGGCAAATCCCTCATTGGAAGGGTTTTATGTGAGAATTGTATTCATCTATCTAAGAGAAATAGTACACCACTGAATTCTATTCCTCTATGTGTGAAAGAGTACACCACTAAATTTAGAAAAATGGACATTATATTTGGTATATATCCCAAGAACACAAATGTACTCCTCAAGTATCTGGGTGGTATATACACAATCATTTATGGAGGGAAGTGATTCTTAGAACAATTAATGAGGCTTGTGTGTAAGCACAATATCTGGAAAATATGGATAAGACAAAAGGAAGACCAAGTGGTTCCAAGTAGAAAGACCACTAAGATGCTTCCAAGGAGGTAAAGAAGAAGTAGAAAGGAAAGGATAAGAAGAAAACAACCACTGCACATAAGTACAAGGATCCAAGCAACCACTGCAACCATTAAAATATTGATGGTCACATCAAAGATTCAAGCAAGAACTGCAAGAAGGATGCCAAGAAGAGAAGGAGATAGTGGAACTCTTCCATATTGAGATCTAGGTTAAGAAGACAAAGGTGGAAGCTCTTTGAATATGGTTCATAGGCCAACCTCATGTTAGAAGATCTAGTGAGTAAGCTTGGATTTGAAGCTCTTGACCACCCTCACCCATATCCATTGGATTCGGTAAATAAGGATGCATGGATCAGGGTCATTAAGTAGTGTAAGGTCAAATTTGTTACAAGTGAAAACTATATTAATGAAGTGGAGGTAGACATAGACCACTTGATGTCTGTGGTGTCATTTTTGGAAGCTCCTACAAGTACATGATGGATACAATCTTCGAGAGAAAAGAAACTAGAGAGCATGGGAAGTCCTTCATCATCAGTGTACACTAAGGTAAATCCAAGATCTCACTAGTAAGTGCTAACCAAGCCAAAAAATTTATAAGTTCTAGTAGGAAGTTTGTATTACTCTTCTTAAGAAAGAATCAACTACAATATGACTTAGTAAAAAGTAAAGGCATCTCTAGAGGGATGAAAAAATCTACAATCTACTATCAATCCCTTATGTCCCCTTTTACAAGTGAGGATAATTAAACTTCCTCTAGTAAGTGTAAGTTCTTGTGCCCATAATTGAATATTTGGTGGTGGGTGTAGTCTTCTTTTCCCCAATCTCCTCTTCCTCTATTGATTGCTCTAGGGCACCCTATATTGGCCCTTACTCCTGCTCACCCTCCCCATAACTACCCAAGAGACTCCTCCATAACAATGCCCTTAGTCTCTGTTGCACAATACTCCAACTTCTTGTGCTTTTTTTATTCTGACTTTTCAAATAAACTCCAATTGTGCTTGCAAATCTAAATTATGCATGTTTGGCTCAACACCCAAAAGGAAATTGTATGAACTATGGTGTTTTTCCACCATAGACTTTCCATTGAACATCTAACCATCCATGGGCCTCCTCCATATTAAGTCCCTCAGTATTGGCCGCCCAAATCAATGAATGCCATCCAAGCAAATGACATTCACATCAACTTGTCTCCCCAACCACTTCCACAATCGAAGATTCTCGTAGACAGACAATATTATTTAAGCGGTGATACTCCAACCTATTGTACCTCTTTGAGTGTAATTTTCAAACACACTAGAACTACACTTGCATTCTGAAATGCTAAATTTCTAGCTCAACATCAAATGGCAAATTTATGTGATTGTGGTGTTTTCATATCAAACATCTACATCAAATCAGAAATAAATTACATCTTCATCCCACTACCAAATTGGAAAAATAAATCAAACAAAACCAAAAACACATCAAAATTTGTTATTGTAATTTAAAATGTCTTCTTGGCGATGTATTTTTCCTCCCTAAAGGGTAAACCACCATGTCAAATACAAACAATTGGACAAGCCTCCTATACATCTCCATTTGTTTTTGTATAATTGTATGTTCATCTGCATTAGGCAACAACCTACAAATGCATGTAAGGACTCATTGAGCAATGCCATCAAAAATAAAATCACAAGTATAGGAAAAGGCGTTATTATTGAGGTAGAGTCTTGCTACATGAATGGGAGAATGGAGCAATTTGCTCCATAGTACATCAATCAAATGTTAGATCATTATCTGTCTCTCATATCTTTTGTCACATGTGTCCTTTGAATAAGAATGGATAACTTCTTTGGCACTATCCATGTCCTCATATAGATAGTTAATTGTAGGTTTATTGTCATCAACCAAGCAAAGAACCAATGGTTCATAAATTTTACAAACCTCCTCTACTACTTCATAAAAACAATCTTGTTAGCATAGCAATATCTTGCCACCCCCAAATTCTTGCTAAACAAAGTAGCTACCAACTCAACAAAAATAAGCATGCTCTTCAACTCCTACAAATAAGTGATCAGGGAATAAAGAGTACTAAAGCTAGTACCAAATAGTGTGTTGACAAGACACACCAGCTCTCTGTTCCGAGTGAATTTCCTCATTAACCTAAGAATTCTGGGACGGTTATATTGAATTTAATGACATTCTTGGCCACTTATCTCACCTTTGTGATAAAGTAATTTTTGTCGATACCCTTAAGCATCTAAACAACACAATGGGAAACACACTAAGTGCAAGACTATAATATACTTAAACCTAGAACTTTATAGGAAAATATAGAAAAAACACAAGCAAGAATAGATAAAACCAAAAAAAAACTCTTGTACAAAAGACATTCAAAATAGAGAGCTATGTTCGCTTGCCTCTTCAAGGGGGCAACCTCCAAGAGCAAAGTTCCAAATACAATCGCAATTCTTGACAAACATTACATAGCTTACTACTCTATATATTGTGCTTCAATAGCCAACAACCTAACTACTTGTGGTCCCATTATTAATGAAGTTCAACCACCTAGCGGCCCTTAATCAACAAAAAGGGCCTTTTTACATTAAGTCACTACCCACTAACTATCTAATGGGCCTTAGGACCTTGTACATTGATAAAATAGGGGGGTTAGTATAGGACCCTAACATGCTCCACCTCTTCAAAAGCAGAATTGTCCTCAAGGTTGGAGATGGGGAAATTGCTGCAAAATGGTTGACGGTTCCCCAATAGCATCTTTTAGTGAGGTATCCTTCCACTAGATCAAAACTTCACGGATATTGCATTGATGTAGATGATGCTCCCTAGTGTCCAAAACCGCTTCTAGTTGGATCCAAATGGAGACTTCTTCACCCAATTCTAGTAATGTAGTTTGAACTCGACAATTTTGATACGCAACTTTCTTCAAACAAGACACATGAAACACTGGGTGGATCTTAAAGTATGCATTTGTAGGCCACCTAACCAATGCATTGAACAATCTGATATGGGTTGTAAAATTTTGGTGTGAGCTTATGATGGCCTTTAACTTGGAGGCTAAGGAACACCTAGTCAATTGAATGCTCTGAGCGATATTGGTCCGCTTGTTGCTTCATGCAATTTTGAGCCATTGCCAGGTTTTCCTCCAGTGTGCAAAGAGTAACATTACGATTATGAAGCAGCCTATCTATTGCGTGTACTTTGGAGGTACCTATTAGATAGAAAACCACTAAGGGCAGTTGTTGGCAATAGACTGCTTCATATGGTGTCATTTGTGTAGCAGCATGATAAGTGGCATTATACCACCTCTCTACCAAGGGTATTAAACCACCATACTAGTGTTGCTTTCCGGATGCAAAACATCGCAAATAGGTCCCAAGTTAAGTCACCGGACACATCCATATTGGGCGAAGTGTCCCGTGGGGACGTGTCGGACACGGACACAATCCCAACACGTGTCCGACACGTGTTTTATCGTGTCCCGATTTGGGGACACGATAAAACACATGTTGGGATCGTGCCGCATGTCTGCACACAATGTGTCCCAATTCCAGGACACATTCCACACGAAAAAGGAGCTCGCGGTCTCTTAAAACCTGCATTTTGGTTTTCTTTTTGGCATTTGTAACTTGAAGGGAGAGCTAAGGGTGGGTTTTTTTGCAGGTGAAGGGAGATTTGAAGCATTTGCAAGGGATTCCAAGTACATTTGAAGGAATATTTACTTGGAGGATTCAAGCTCACCATCAAGGAAGAAGAAAAATGTCTCAATCAGCTAGGGCAGCAGCTAAAGGGCAAAGGAGAGAGAGAGAAATGCCCCATCTAATCCCTCTCCTCCTCTTCCTCCTCCAAGCATATCCTCTTCTGCTCCTATTAGTGCTCTAACTGCTTCTAGTGAAGCTCATGCTCATTTTAACCATGTTTTAGCAAGACAACAAGCACAAGAGAGTAAATAACCTTTGTGGAAGTATGTGACAAGGAAGGAAGGCCCTGCAGTAAAGCTTGGTGGGGGAGGCAATGTGTGTTGGACTTGCAATTTCTGCAAGCATGATTTCAATAGCACATATTACCAGGTTAAGGGCCATTTGTTGGCCCTTCCTTGTGGGATTTCTTCATGCAAAGCAGTGAGTATTACCCAAAGGAGGTAGATAGAAAGAGAGGATCATGTTGGGTTAGGGAAGGTGGCAACAGCAAGCAAGACACAACAGAATGAGGATCCTCTTTCATTCTTGAGGAAACCCTCTAGCACTAGGAGTGAGCTTGATGCTTATCCAATAAGAAAGAAGCCAACTTCAAGTGGTCCAACGGATAGGATTTTCCAACAAGAGACACGAGAAGAGGTGGACCTTACCATTGCATTATATTTCTACCTCAACTTCATTTCATTCAATGTTGCACGGTCACCCTTGTTCATTGAGATGTGTCAAACTCTAATTGAATGAGCTCCAACTGGTTATGTACCTCCTGGTTCAGAGAAGCTTAGAACCACATTGTTGGTTAAGGCAAAGAAGGAGGTGGATAAAATTATTGATCCAATTAGATCAAAATGGCCCACATGTGGTGTTAATATTGTTTCGGATGGATGGACAGATGCAGCACGCCATCCACTCATCAATTTCATGGTGTCTTCCCCAAATGGACCGGTGTTCTTGAAAGCGGTGGATGCTCTTGGGAAATACAAGGATGCACAATATATGGGTGAGTTGTTCATCAAAGTCATTGAAGACGTAGGTATTGATTCTTGTGTACAAATCATCACAGACAATGCACCTGTTTGCAAGGCTGCTGCCATGCTTGTGGAAGCTAAATATCCATAGGTATTTTCATTTTGGACACCTTGCATAATTGCATTGCTAATTTGCTCATTCATTTGAAATTTTGAGTTGTTAGTTGTAGTCTCGTAGAGTCTAGAGTCTAGAGTCTAGACTCATTTATACTTTCTTTTATTGATCTTACAGGTATTTTGGACACCTTGCATTGTCCATTCTTTGAATTTGGCACTGAAATCTATTGCTTCAGATGTGACATGGATTGGAAAACTTATTGAGGATGCACGCCATATCTGTAACTTTGTACAAAACCACACCAATGCCCTCACAATCTACAAAGAGTACACACATCTTTCATTGTTGAAGGTTGCAGATACTCAATTTGCTTCCTCATTCATCATGCTCAAGAGGTTGAGAGAGGTCAAAACCGCTCTTGGGCCCATGGTTATTTCAAAGTTTTGGTCCTTTTGGAGAAAAACAGATCAGGTTGCTTCAAAAAAGGTAAAGGACATAGTGCTAGATGATGGTTGGTGGGAAAGGGTAGATCTTACCATTAGGATCATGGAGCCGATCCTTTCTTTGTTGTTGTTTGCAGACACGAACCAGCCCATCCTAGCAGAGATGTTTATGAGGGGTGGGATTACATGATTGAGACCATGAGGACCATTGTTATGGAGAATGAGTGTGCCGAGTATGAGACATCGGCAGAGAACTTATGGTCCACCATACAGGATATTCTTATCTCCAAGTGGGATAAGAATTGCACACCTTTGCATTGCTTGGCCCACTCATTGAACCCCAAGTTCTACGATCATGATTGGCTCAATGCTGGGTCGGGGCCCTTACGCAGAGTCACTCCTCACATGGATGGAGAGATCTCACAGGGGAGGAAGACAGCATTTAGACAGCTACTTCAGGATAGAGACCTACTTTAGGAGGTGGGGGAGGGATTTGTAGAGTTTTCCATTGGCACTGGGAGATTTGGAGGATATGAGGTGCTTAGAGACATGGGCAACTCATGGGGCAGCATGCCCTCTTCTACAGAAGATAGCCCTGAGGGTCATCTCTCAAGTTACGTCATCCTCTTGTTGTGAGAGGAATTGGAGCACATATGGGAACTTGTACAGTTTGAAGAAGAGCAGGCTTGAACAGTCCAGGGCAGAGACGATGGTGTATGTGCACTCCAACCTTCGTCTTATTTACAGGAAGAGGGAGGAGTGGGTGAAGGGAAAGACAAAGATGTGGGATGTCTTTCCTGATGATATTGGTTTGGACAACAATACTGAGTTGGCATTATCCAACATGGATCTTAATGATCCAGTGCTAGAACCGATAACTTTTGATGATTGTGATCCTATGGAGGGGTCATCCTCCACACCAGCAGATGCAAATCGTCAAATGGGCAGAGAGGAGGAGGAGGAGGAGGATCAAGGCAGTGATGAGTTTGTGTAATGTCCCCATTCAAATAATTGCATAGAAGACAATCCCATCAATCCTACTAGTTTCCTAGGTTGGATGGGCACATTCGGAATTGCAATAAGGAAGCTAATAAATGATGTTTAGACATTAGAAGGGTTCAAGTATTTAATAAATAAGTTGAATCAAGAAATTCAAGAGAAATTATAGGTGGCAAGTGGTTTTGAAGGCATATGGAAGATGTGGGACCCACGCTAGCTTGATTTTTCAAGGACACATGGCATCTCTCTCTTGCCAATTCGAATTCATGAGAAGGTGAACATTCTTGGGTGAGTTGGTAAGTCATACACATGGCATTGAGCATCTTAGGTAGAATTGGTACGGATTGGTAACCTCCATGGAAGAGGAAGAGTCAAATTGGAAGCTTGTGGACACTTGGGCTAGATTCCCTAGCTCCTATGACAACAATGATGGAGCATCTATGACATCTATGACAAATTGCAGATCTAACCATTATGACCCCCAAAAATAGGCTCCAAGAGGGCGCTCATGGGAGTTGGAGAAGCCAAAGAGACCCCCACTCGAATTGGTGGAAGGTGGAAGGCTAGGAAAGGTGAGACACATGGCAAATCTTCATCCCTTACCCTAATTCGAATTGGATTGAGTTTATGGATGGATTGGGAACCTTAGAAGGCTAAGGATGTTTATAAAATACAAGGATAAACCAAGAGAAGGGCTTTTGATCATTTGAGAAAAATTGCATTTGTGAAGAGAGAGCTAGTGGATGACTAGTTTCTTGCCTTAGCCAATTTCGAGGGTGAAAGATTCCCATCCAAGTTGGTGTTTGAAGAGGCCACTCAGGTCTTTCATGGAGCCTTAATGGAGTTTGTATTTGCAGGTATCATCTACATGGAAGCTCGTGTTTTGTTTAGTGCAGCACTTTCTCTCAACCATTTCCGGTTTTGAAGGCATATTCTTGCTCCTTGAGGGAGGGCGGTTTTGGTGAGCTATTGTACTCCTTGGGAGAGCTTCTCATGATGTATTTCTGATTGTAATGAGCTTAATATAATTTGTTCTTCATCTTCAGAAAGTTTCAGGTCGAAATACCATGCGGTTGTATTTAAAAATGATGATTAATGAACAAACAATGACCATTTCCCCACTACATTGATGTATGTTATTGTAATGCTGATGATTTCGAATGAAAGAAAGTTTCTCTGATAAATTTATGATGAATGGACAGCCATTAATGAGTATTACAAGTTTCATGTTTAGCACTTAAGCATTTGAAGTCATTTTACTCAGTTTATTTGCATTTGGAAGAGATTTGGTGCCATTTCCCCAAGGGTCGAATTAGTGGTTTTTGCTGCTGTTGGGGAGGAGGTTAGAACAAACGTAATAATTGATTAATGGTGCATATGAGACCTTATTAATGTCCCTCAAACATCCCCTACCTCTATTCTGAATTTCGAATGGGTTTGGAGGCATTTGGGAAGCCAATTTCAGTCACTACCCTTGGGGGATTTGCTACACAAATTACCAGTAAAATCACATACTTGGTCCAAAATCTTAAACAAGTTTGCAGAAGTCTTTTGGTGGCCATATATCATCCCTGAACATCATATTCAAGACCCAATATTAGTCATATACCTTTACAGAATATTTGGGAGCATTTGGGTTAATTTGGAGACCTTGACATCAAAACTAGTCAAGGGTCGAAATTGGGCAAAAAGTGAAAAATTGGGCATTTTTATAAAAAATTAAAAAGGGACATTAGAGTTTGTTGATTTAGGCATGGAGGAGGACTATTGACAGATGAGATTCTTCCATCTTGATCTCACCTATGATCTACCCCTTTTTGTATTTACTATTTACTACTACTAGTTGCCATTGGCATTCCGACATCTATGTAATTATTTTGATTTTGATGACTTAATGAGAAATATGGTTTCAACATCTTGAGCTATCATCTTTGTGTCTCATTGTGATTTGTGAATGACAAAATGTGTATTTACTATTTACTATTTACTATTGTGTATTGATTCTAAATTTCCATTGAATATTTGTAAATGTTTTAGTTTCTAAAAAAAATTGGATCTATATGTCTATATTTTTAAAAAATAATATATCTAATATTTAAAATATATATATATATATATATAGATAAAACGTGTCCTTTGTGTCCTAATTCCGGGGGTCACCGTGTCTGTGTTGGACACTCGTATTTCCGTGTCTTTCGTGTCCCATGTCCTCGTGTTAGGTGACTTAGGTCCCAAGACATGTTAGTTTTGTAGCTCAGACAAGTACTTCTACGTGGGAGTGTCTAGCACATAGAAGTGATCTGAGAAAAGTAACTCTCTACACAGTCTTGTAAAAGTATCTTTTGTAATACTTTATGGTCAATGGTATTGGAGGGTCCATGGTATTATGTGTCTCATGGTGCCAAGTGTCCCATGGTATTGCCCATCGTATTGACATAAAGTGAATATTATAAAAGAATCTAAGGAGAGTTATATAAACAACTCATGCAAGAGTGATTCATATCTCTTGTGGAGTGGTCCAAACATAGTAACAAGAGTGAGTCATATCTCTTGCATGTTGGACAAGAGTGAGTTATATCTCTTGTGAGTGACAGGAGTGAGTCATATTTCCTGTTGGGGTTTGTCTTTTATGTTGAGGGTTTGGGCATGGTGAGAATCAGGATTCTGAGATCTGGTGAGTCATATCTAGAAGCCTCGTGTTGTATGTGATGCTTAACAAATCTGCAATAAAAGACAAAACTATTGGTTGGTTTTACCCACTGGGGCTTCCAAGGTACATCTTGTATTAGGTTTTCTCTATGTTTGGTTGTGAGTTTCAGTGTGTTATTAATTAATAATTAACAAGTTAATTATTCAAGATTATAACCATATGTGGTTCAGTAAAATTTCACATGGTAACAGAGTGAGTTGGAGAAACCCAGCATAAGACAAAAAAAGGGGAGGCATAGGCCATGGTACGGGTCGTATGGACACTGTACAACAGTCGTACGATTGCATGTGTGATTCATGGGTGTTGTGATCGAAGTAGCTACAGATGGCGGGCTGTAGTAGCTGAGAGCGCAGGTGGAAGCATGGTTGAACAAAGAGATCTAGGTTTTGGGCCAATTGAGGTGACTTGGGCTAGCCGAACTTGAAGCACCAGAGTTCAGCAGAGACGCGATCGTGGTCTAAGTTGGCTTCATGAGGGTTGTGTAAACAATTACCAGGTGCTGAGTTTTGACTCGAGGAAAGGTCAGGACGTGGAGCGAACAGGAACCCGCAACAGGAAACGACAACGACGCTCGAGGTGGTGTTTATCGCCAGCAACGAGCCACCAAAAAGCAACCACATGGAGCTAGCTCAGCGAGGAGGCAGACAATGATGACGAGGAGAAAAGGAATATCCGGTAGTGCAGTTGATTGAGCACATGTCGGGCGGTGCAGTAAACCCAATGGAAGAAGCTCGCAAGTCAAGTTCGTGAACTAGAACAGGGCTATCGTCGGAGCTCGTGGGACATGGCAAAGGACGGGAGATTGGCTCGACCGAGGAGCTGAGGGCGAGAAGAAAAAAGGCCGCGAGTTTGGACGCAAATCTGCAAACAGATCAAGAGTTGTTGCAGCAAATGAAGCCAGCAGCCGAAAAGGGCACGGGGCCAGCTAGGAAGAGAGGGCTGGGGTTGATCATGAGCCGACAGAGCGGCAACGTTGAGGAAGCGGACAAGCAGCCGACAGAGTGGGACATCAGTTGCCAGCAACAAAACTGCCCAGGAGAAAGAAGAAACTATAGCCATTAGTTGTGAAGAGACACAGACGTGGAAAGAAGCAGTCGTGAGTAGAGACGAGGGTCAACAGAGCAAGGTGGATCAGCAGCCGCCAAGGACAGCCACTAGGGACAGTCGAGTAGCTCAGGGGGCAATTGCCAAGCAACTGTACAAGCCCCTAGGCAGCTGCAACACGAACCCAAGCATGGGGCAAGAAACTGTCGGGCAAGGTAGAGAATTTTGGGTAGCAAGCCCAGGAAATTTGAGCAAGCCTAAGGCAGGCCACGCAACCCCGAGCAAGGGGGAGAAGTGTCTAGTAAAGTTTTAGGCAGCTCCGAGCAGCTCGAAGTAGGGGTAGATTTGCCCAGAAAGGTTGCGAGCAAGTTCGAGCAATGCCCATAAAGCCTCAACCAACAACAAAATGTTGTGGGGTAAGATGTACGGGTTGTTGGGATAGCCTAAGTTGGTTCCAATGGGAGTCCGGAGCCTGGATCACTGTCAGAGCATGAAGCTCTTCTCTGGTATGAGATGACATTGATGGAGGAGGAGCACAGGGATCCAGATGAAAGTCCATTAGAGAAAGCAGTTGGGTCTTCCAGTTCATAGGGAGCAACTACAACAACAGAGGATGTGTTTGATCCAGGTGGATGCTTCCCCAAATGTACCTTCCTCGCTAAGAGGGAGTGTTACATTTTGTAGCTCAAACATGTACTTCTACATGGGGATGCCTAGCATGTAGAAGTGGTCTGAGAAAAGTAACTCTCCAGACAGTCTTGCAAAAGTGTCTTTTGTAATACTTTATGGTCAATGGTATTGGAGGGTCCATGGTATTATGTGTCTCGTAGTACTGGGTGTCCCATGGTATTGACATAAAGTGAATATTATAAAAGAATCTAAGGAGAGTTGTATAGACACCACATGTAGGAGTGATTCATATCTCTTATGGAGTGGTCAAGTCATATCTCTTGCGTGTTGGACAAGAGTGAATTATATCTCTTGTGACTGACAGGAGTGAGTCATATCTCTTGTTGGGGCTTGTCTTTTCTGTTGAGGATTTGGGCACAATGAGAGTCAGGAGTCTAAGATCCAATGAGTCATATCCAGAAACCTGGTGTTGTATGTGTTGCTTAACAAACCTGCTATAAAAGACAAAATTGTTGGTTGGTTTTCCCCATTAGGGTTTCCAAGGTACATCTTCTGTTCGGTTTTCTTTGTGTTTGGTTGTGTGTTTCAATGTGTTATTAATTAATAATTAACAAGTTAGTTATTTGAGATTATAACAAGATCTAGCTTAGTAAAATTTTATAAGACACTTGTTTACTTCTTTTGTCTACCCATCTGTTTGGGGATGATAAAATGTGCTCATTTGCAACTAGATGCCCTATAATTTAAATAGTTCTTCCCAAAATTTGTTGGTGAATGTGGTGACAATCTAACACAATGAAGGTATGCATGCCATGTCGTTTTAAAATCTGGTCTAGAAAAAATTGAGAAACCAATACAAGGGTAGAGGAATGCTAGAGAACACAAAAATGAGCATACTTGGAAGTCGATCAACTACCACCAAGCTGACTGATTTGTTACCTGCTTTAAAAAGGCCAACAATAAAATCCATGGAAATATATGTCCAAATAATGACTCATACTGGCAATCATTGCAATGTTCCAAGAGCCTTCACTATCTCACCCTTGTTCCTTTAGTGAGTTTCACATTCTGCCTTTTTCCTTTAGCGAGTTTCATGTCTGATATGCCTCCAACCAAGGAGCGAGATGATGCATTATGACTTGTGCTATAATCACCTCCTTGAGGCACTAATTAAACATTCTTTATAGAAAGAATATGTTAAGTTCTATCTACGAATGGCTAATTGCTCAAAGGTTGAGATAAAGTCTTCGACTAAGCCTGTTTGGCGTAACTTGGTAAGACACCACAAATAGTGACTATCTCGCTTGTAACCGGCATGGATAGCTTAACAAATATACTCTAGGCATTGTAGCACCCATAGTCCTTTTTACGCTATTCCCACCATTGGCATCGTTTCGGATCCAGATACGAGACTGCCACAATAAGTTTCATCAAGTCATCAATTGGAGAGTGAAGTAATGTTCCATCTAGGTGACTCATCTTCACGGGTTAGAACCATCAAACTTGGTAAGGTTAACTTTAGGAAAACAATGCCATGTGTTATTATCCATGGAGGGTGATCTATTACTTTGAGGGCCCAAAGGAGGTTGTTGATGGCTAGATAGTCTTGAGTGAGAGGTTTCTTCTTGGTGTTGCTAACTGTGATGTGCATTCCAACAATTTTCTTGTATGCCACTAGCTATCAAATGTATAAACTTCTCATTCAACATCTTATCCAAGCGGTCTAGGGTGTGTTGATTTTTCTTATCCAACTTTTAATCCAATGTTTGATTCTGATTGTTGATGATATGTTGAAGTTGCTAAAATTGGCCATTAAGACTTGTGTATTGAGCTTCTAGTTGGTCCAACGTATCAATAGTAGAGCGGGTGGTCATATTGTTTAGAGTGTCGGCAAGAGGTGGTTTATAGGGATCAACCAAACCCTAAGGACAGGGCAGTGTCAAGTGCTATAACTCTCTAATATAAGTGTGAGGAAAAACATTAATACTTGGCCCAATATCTCAATGCGCTAACTAAAGAGGCTCAACCATGCCCTTAGCCACACTACTCAACAACCCAGGTACTACAGAGTGATCTCCCTAAGTGTTGTTCTTGATGTACTATAGTAAAAGTAGGGTAAATCAATTTATCTGAAGCTCGTTCCAAGTGTTGATGTTTATAGCATCGAAAAAGTACTTCCACAGGTTATGTGTCTAACAAGTGGAAGTTGACACTAATATCTCTCAAACTTAGGAGATTCACTTTAATTAAGTGAAATATTAAAGTGAATGCCTTTTTTAATTTAAATGCCTAAGTATATGGCATTTAAAATTTTAAATATAGGAGCGGATCGTACAGCATCAAACGGTCATCGTACAGCAATGTACGGCCACACATACGCAAAGTTAGGCTCGGGCTCGTGGGTGCAACAACCGTGCAAAGAGGAAAAGATTTGGGCACGAGTGAGCTAGGTGAAGACAGTGCAACTACCAGGAAGGTAGTTGGGTCGACAGGGGCTGAACAATTGCCAAAGGAGACCAAGCAATGAGAAGGCGAAGGAAGCAAGACCACTCATAACTTGAAAGACATGAAAGGTAGTTGGGTCGACAGAGCTGAACAATTGCCAAAGGAGACCAAGCAATGAGGAGGCGAAGGAAGCAAGACCACTCATAACTTGAAAGACGTGAAAGATAGGAGGAGCATCTTAGATGGGGTGAAGGATCATTTGGTCCCTCACAAATCTAAGAAGAAGTTAGGCAAGGAGATGTGGAGGCCTTGACAAAGTTGCACCATAATGACAACCAGAACAAAAAGATGGTCTGAGTGATGTCCAAAACAGATACAGTAGTTTCTTATCTTACCAGGATCACACGTCTCAACAGGTAGCAACATCTGCAAAAGCTCAATTCAAGGAGTTTGCTAAGAAGTTCGAGAAGGATTTCTCTTTAGTCTCTTCTCTTTCTGGCACAGTTTCCAATATTGTCTGGTCGTGGATAGTGGTGCTTCTCCTCATGTGATGAAAACACGAGTTGTTCACCAATTTGTTAGAGACGCCCAAATTTGCATGTGGATCCCGGCACCCATGCCAAGTGTGCTATAGAGAGAGATGGGACAGTTATGTTCCAGCTAGAGTCAAGACGATCTCTGGAGGTGATAGATGTTTTGTATGTACTAAAGCTCAAGATGAATTTACTCTCAGTTTTGGCAATGGAGGACAGTGAATACATCATCTCTATCGAAGGTCATGTTCCTTTTCGCTCTTTTTGGGGCTTCTTTTCATTAACCTTCGGCACCTGTAATAGAGATCGGAGGTATCTGGCCTCCCAAAGGGATTGGGATTTTGAATCCTTGGGAAACCCCTTTTCTAAATACCCCTATTCCCCTTTCATCTGGAGTTGTCGTAACTTGGGCTCATCATGTTGTACTCTTGAGGAAGAAGCAACAAGTAGTTTACGCTTAGTAGCCACTATTTCACTTGCTCTAGTATTCACATATTGAGGGTGGTTGGGTTCTTATTCGGCTGAAGGGATCTAGCATAAACTCAACATGAGTTCTTGCGGTCAAAGAGGGCAGCGTGTACAGGTTACAAGGAAAGCCTATAGTTGGATCCAAGGGGATCTTGGATCATGGATCGATGTCAATGAAAAAGGTCAAGGAGCAAAATCTTTGAAGGGTGAGCAAAGTTCACAGACTTCCAGTGTGGGGAGTCAACCTTCAGATGGGAAGAGGAAGTTAGCCCCTTCCAGTACTGTCAGGAGACCTACTTGGTACGAAATCACATTGATGGATGCTCAGGAGCAGGAGAAGGCTCCTAGGAGGACATTGAGGGAGACCAAGACTTTGACAAAGTTTCCACACTTCATGGCATTGATATGTAGCGTCAACGATTCCGTGACTTCCAATGATCAAGGAGCTACCCAACAAGGTTGGAGGGATGCCATATGCAGGATGATGTGTGTAACAGTGTGCTAGGGTCAAAGGGAGAACCAGTTCCAGGTGGCTATTTGAGAAGTACCTTCCTCACTACGAGGGAGTGTCGATGTTTGTAGCATCGAACAGGTACTTCCACAGGTTATGTGTCTAACAGGTGCAATTTGTCACTAATACCTCTCTGACTTGGGTGATTCACTTTAATTAAGTGCACTATTAAAGTGAATGCCTTTTTAAGTCAAAGGCCTAAGTATCTGGGTGGAGAAGGACTTTCAGCCAAGTGTGCAGGGGCAGGGTTCGAGGAAAGGAGCAAAGGGCAGCAGAGAAGGTAGCAGCCAGGTGTGATAGGCTAGGCTATCTTGTTGTTATTGTATTATTCTTTAGTGGGCCATTATCCCGGGACGAGAGCCCAGACTCTATCTTAATAAAATCATCATTTGCTAGTTTTTCCCCATTGGGGTTTTCCAAGGTAGACAAGTGTGTCAAATGTGTTGATTTCACGTTTTATTCCGCTGCATTATTTGTTAAGAATATCATTGTATTTTTATTTATACTTTCAGAAGTAATTTCTAGGAACAAAAACTCAGATTTGGTTTTCAAAAAATTTAACACCAAGTATATCTACGGGGCATCCTATATACTCGAGGGTACATCGAAGTGAGATTCTGTATACAAGTACCATCTGATGCAGTATTACTCGATGGGGAACCAACAAAGGTTACAAGGGTTTCAAACAATGTGACTTAGTAACACTTTTATATTCTTCGTGTGTGCTTCCCCAACGACAGGTTTACCAATTGAAAAATAGATCTTTGTGTTATTTAAAGACATCAAAGCATGTCTCTAAAAAAATTAAAAATTTAGAAGCTCACTAACCCAGAAAGAACTCTACAATCACCAAAAAATAACTTACTTTTCAAGGTAGGGTTAAGGCCAAAATTTTGATAAGCACAACTCTTTGCAAAACCCTTATTCAAAGACAATCCTACAAGCTGATGTTGAAGCTTTTGTAACTGAAATTTATGCACATCTGAGTCTGAAATTTTGTTTTGAAGTAGCCTGATATGTCTACCTTGCAATGCCACGAGTTTTATGGAATTCTGATGTGCCAAGAAAAAATTAGATAATTTTCCAAAAACTTGCTGATTTTGGTCTTCTTAGATGAGCAAACTTGTACGACCTGCCACGGATCCAATATTTCAGGTATGAATATGAAATTCGTACCAAAAACACTATGGTGCATCTTCTTTCCAATTCAGCAGGTAGCACTCAATTTGGATCTTTCCAACTTCAAATATAACAGTTTTACCCGGAACACATGTTTAAGGCTAGCTTTTGGGCTAGTAAAAAACCCCAACTTACACAAAGTGCATCTCTGAAAGCATAGCGACCCAAAAGTTGAAATTTTGATATACGCCCCTACCTTATGTATGACTAGTTTAAAGGAGCCAAACCTTTTGGGCTAGTCAAAAACCCTAACTTGCACAGACGGTCTCTCTGAAAGTACAACAACCCAAAAGATGAAATTTTAACGCATTTCTTTTGTATGACAGTGTGTTAAACCAATCTTCAGTAACATGTAACCAACAGTATAATATTAACAATAACAATTCTGATTAATAAGAAAAAACAAGTTAGGGTACTTACCTGTAGTGTGGAACCATTCTTGTTTTATACTCGGAACATTTACATTCAGAAAAAGGACTATGCCTCTTAGAGGTGAGTCAATCACTAGGAACCAGAGACCCTACTAGAGGGTTAGTACGAACCAGAGAGAGAGAGAGATGAGAGGACTGTAGTTCAGTCAAACAAGGATGGTCAATGACAGTCCGAAAAACCACAATGGCAGTCACAATAAAGTCCCAAATAATTTATGTCCAATAGGTATAAGCACAAGGGGTTCCAAGCCCTAAGTGATAATAAAAAAATGTGATCTCAATCAACACAAAAGGATCAACACAGAGATAAAGTCTCGGCAATCTGTTCAAAATAAATCTCAGTAGTGAAACAGTCAGCAAGAAACAGACTTTAACATATATGGTCAAATCAACGAGGGTTACAGCCGCTCCACAGTAAGTAAATTGAACATCAAAAAATAGGCGGGTCTGATCCTAGGCATCACAACCTCCACAGAAAAAGGATGAGGTCTGACCCTAGGCCTCATGGCCTCCTCAAATCAACCCACAGTAGCTTGACCGAAAAATACAACAAGTTGATCTTCATAAAATCTTCATGACCCAGTCAAGCAAGTCACCCAGAATAAGATCGAACATGAAGTGAATCACAGCTAGACAAGAGTATAGCTTGGCTTAGTAGAACAGGGTTCCAGAAGTCCTCAGACTAGGCTTATGACCTCTTTATATGCAGCAGATCACAATTAGATCAATAGCAAAAAGAACTTTAGCTAGGGTTCGACTAGGTCACAATTGTCAAAGTCTTACTCAATTAGATCACAAAAAAAAATTATATATCAAACTCTGGATGCACATCAAACAAAAAAACTAACATCAAAAATTATATCTGAACTTGATCAGCAGGTGGGCGGCATTCAAACTCGGAATGAGCAGCTGTGATAACCTTGACGTCAAGCAAAGAAAGGAGCAGAGCTGGTAAAGATCATGATTGCTTGTCAAATGAAGACTTCAATATATAGTGTCTTAGGGTCTTCTAGAAGGATCAAATAAATAAAACTTTTATTTAAATTTAGGGTTCCCCTAAACAAGAAAAGTACCAACACATAATAATGAATTACAAAATAAAAAATATATAAATTATAAATAAAATGTCTTAGGTGGGTACAAGGGTTATATAAATAAGTGAGGGTACAATGACCCATCAAAATGGTACCATAAAAACAAAAATGGGCACCAAGTAAATTAAGGTCAAAAATAATAAAGTCACATAAATTATAATTAGAATAACAATAGGTGGGTACTAGGACCAACACATGGTCCAACATCAGATATGAATGGGTACATAACCCATAAACCCTAGGACCAAGGATAAACCACAAAGTGGGCAAACAACCAAAGTATCCAAAGGATCAAAAACACCAAGAAACAACTCAAGGTTGGTAAATGACCCTACTAACCACAAGTCAAAGACAAGGTACCACAAGACCAATAATCAACAAGGTGTAAGGACCAAAAGTAAATCAACCAAGGTGGGGAAGGTACCACCAGTCATCTCTCTCTCAAATGTGCAAATGTTCCATATAACCTGAAAGTTCATCATCATTGTATAAGGAAAGGTCCACACTGGATGATGTGATCATGTGGTCCTATAGACTACTGCTTAGGTCAAATGTTAGTAGCTCCATCAAGGGGTGGCCAGTCCCTTGAGAAGACCATCTAACTCAACCATCTCGAAGACCTAGGAGAAGAGGACATCACACATCATCATCTTGGTAACTGACCAAGAACCTCCATTCTCAAGGAACGGCTCTCAGCCCCAAGCTGAGCATTCAATCCTAGACTGAATGTTGATCAACCACCTGCAGGACCTACTTGTTCCTTGTGACCAAGAGTCTGCCTGGTCCTAGACCAGGATCTCTCTATCTCAACTTGCAGGATTTGCTTGGTCCTCGTGACCAAGAAACTGTCTAGGCCCAGACCATAATACCCGAGAGGCAAATAGGGGCCCTAGCCACATGCTAGGGACTTTGCCATGGCATCAACCTGCTTGGTCCCCGACCAAGAACCCCAGGAGACAGCTGGGGGGCCTAGGTTACCTTCTAGGGTCTTACTCTACTCTGCTTGGTTAACTTGACCAGGAACCCTAGTTAACTGACTAGGGTACCATCATATCTAAGAATGGGTCTCACAGCTGCACTAACTTTAACATATCTCGCTGCTGTTATAAAATTACAGCAATCGATAACACTTCAGAAATCAATGAAAAAACCAACCAAGCCTCACCAACTTACCATATAAGATGTGCCTTTAAGGTTAGGGTAAGGGACGTACCTCAAGAGAGTGGTTTCACCCCTGGGGGGTTGAGAATCAAGTGGAAGAGTTTATCTTACTAAAAGATAAAATATTTCAAAATTAGAGTTTGTCACCCACAAACCAAGGACTAAACAACAAAATAACATAAATACCAATAAAATGATGCAAATGGCTTCAACCAAGTGAGATGTTGGGCCTCAAGGAGGTTGTCATGCCCCAACTAACCCCAACGATGTACTTGTCCCCCAACGTTCTCCTTTTTAGCAAGGTAAGGCTTTCTTCAAAAAATGGTGTCGTCACTTTTCCTCTAAAAGACCAAGAGGAGGGGTAATACCGTAATACATCAAAAGGGAGGTCCAAGTGGGCATACATGAGGTGTGCTAAAGTGGGTATGACAACCCTTATAAGCGCAATCACCTCTACAACCCTTAGGATCCCATGAGCCATGTGTCCTAATGGGTTCATCCCAAGGTGTACCAGACACCTACCTAGGGCATAAAGGCCCAACATGATGAGGGACTTCCGCCCATCAAGGGGTAGTCGACAGAAGCACTAGGCCAACACTCCTTGAAATGAGAACCAAGAGGACCTACCATTACCAAACCAAGGTCTCAAGCCCCACTAGGCCCTTTACATTGGCAAAGAAACCCCTCAGTCCAATACACCCTGAAGGGCACACCTCAGACAATTTGAGGCATAACACCCCTAATCCACAAGAGATGCATTTATGGTGTTGAAAAACATTGGTTGCCCCTCTAAAATTAGTTGCAGGATTCTTTGTAGCACTCTAGCAAGGAACAACTGCTAGCAGCTGAAAATAAGAAATTAAATTTGGGTTTTCACCCTTTATAGGCATTATTTTACATAGGAGGCAATATTTTGAGGTCATGGAACTATATTTTCTAAACTATTGTGATATTTTAGAAAATATGGCCACGATCTTTTAGAAAATATGACCATGTCTCGATATTTTGTGTCCAATATGTCGTTTTGGCCAAATATATCTGAATTATCATGATATTTCTAATATATTGACAATATTTGCAACTAAGCTGTAAAGGGCGCTATTTGCAACTATGTTGTAAAAGTGTCTCCACACAACTCAATTTTAACTTCTTGTTTTGAGTCAATCCATTGTGTCCTTAAAAAAATCAATTATCAATGTTCAGGGAGTCGTAGGATGAATCATATATGGTACATTGAATGAAGGTGCAAATATTTGTTTTTAATGAAATTTGGGATGTGCTAATGGCCACTCAAAGACGTTCAATAAGCAATTTTTTTTTAATATCATTTTAATTAATGGGGCTAGGAAACACATTTAAACGGAATATTTTTGCACCTTAGTCTTTACCTCAACTATTCTTCCCAGGGAAGCAAGCCATTCCTAGTGATGACAATGTAAAAAGTAGAGGCACATTAGGTACATAATTAACTGTGCCGTGCAGAAAGAAGCAACCTCATAGCATTTGCTTCACTCATGTCCCTACTAAAAGGGCATCCATATGAGACTATTCTTTCATTGAATCTAAAATGAGCTCCACAGTCCAATAGTAACTTAATTGAATTGGTAAGAAATGAGTTGGGATCCTGCTACCTGTTCACCTAAAAAACATATGAATTTTTTTGCACCATATCATGTTTGAATATCCTCGAGTTCTTATTTACCAACTTTGGCTATAGAAAGCCCACGGGGGGTAGAGCAGTTTCAAGTTTGAATATCCTCGAGTTCTTATTTACTAACTTTGGCTATAGAAAGCCCACGGGGGGTAGAGCAGTTAGTAATGAGTAATTGAGATGAGAAGTTGTAAATAGAAGGTCACAAGTTCAAATCCCCATGGGTACTAGCTTAAAAAAAAACTTTGGCTATAGAAAACTGATGGCATAATCTTAAGTTAAGATTTTGTGTGAAAAAAACATTAGTTAGAGATGAACAATTTAATTTATTCATAGAAAGGAACTGAAGAAAAATAACAAACTAGTAATTTTAAAACCCTGAATCCCAAGTGTTTTATGAGTTGTGAGTTTTGACCATTAAGACTCAAGTATTAAGATACGAAAGTGCCAGACTCTTTCTATTAGGAACTCAATTCTTCAACATGCTTAAAAAGGATATCTATGGCATTGCAAAGGTTTCACTCAGAACCATAGAGTAAGCAACTTATTCAGGAGTTTAAGGAGCAAATCCAAAAGAGTTGGCACTAGTTCATAAATCAAAGACTCTTCAGCTATTTAAGTCAATACGATGTTGGATGTGTTCTCAATTTCTGTGAAATGTCCACCATTATAAACAACCAGGTTATAAGCATGGGACATATTGAACTATCTTGTTGAAGAAGTTTCCTAAAGAATCAGTATCAAACAGGTGCAAAATTCAAAGTACATTGTCATTGTATACAACACACCCGATAAGATCATATAGAGAACACATTGTAGCAATGACGAGTGAACATCCCAAACCTCTGATTCAATGAATTTGGCTGCAAAGAAAAGAACTGTACTTCAGGACATAATCGTGAATCAAGATTCGTTGTGGGAGAATGTTAGGATATTTAGACACTTAGGAGTTAGTTATGATCAACTTGTTATAATATATTCGTTAGGAAAAGTGTGTTTCTTTAGTATGCATTTGTAAATATCTAATCCAACGGTCACGATATGTTCTAGACATAGAGTGATCCAACGGTTCAACTTCTCTTAGATCATAACTACCTCTGATCCGTGGCTTAACACCCGATTGGTCCATGATATCTATTTAAAAAGCATGGAGGGTCACTTGCTAGTTGATCGATTATGAGAAGCTCATTTGTAACTTTCTTTCTTTTGCATAATAAACTTCCTCAAGTAGCCATTTGGTTGGAGCCATGGAGTGTTTCCCTTTCGAGGGTTTAAACCACGTGAAAACATTGGTGTGTTGATCTGTGATCTGTTTGTGTGAGCAGTTGCTCTAGGTGTTCGGTCTTTTGGAATTATCCTGTGTAGTCGAACATGATATCAAAGCCTTTCTTGAAGAGTCGCTTCCACTGATCTTGAACCGGTGTTGCCAAAGCTATGAAATGGTTTTTGGTTCTGAAATTTTTGTGCATTTTTGGGCTGTGAGAGGTGTTTCATTGCGTTCGGAGCGCCATTTCCAATGGGGAACAATTTTCGTTTCATCGAAAAAGGCTTCTGTTTGCCCAAGATACTTGCATTTCATCAAATCTAGAGTATATTTTTATAGTGACGTTTTTTTATTTAAAATAATTTTCTCATTTTCTTTTCAGATCTAGTCTTTTTTTAGCTTCAGGTTGTTACCTTCTCTTTCTGCATATGCTCTTTGCCTTGCACCTTGTGCGATCTCGGGAAATCAGAAACAGAAGGAAAAGGGTTTTCTTTACTGCGTATGCGCTTTGTCGTGCACTTCATGTGACTGCGGCAAATCAAAAACGGTGAGAAAACATATATAGTTCAGGCAAGCTAACAAGGTCTAACCTCAAATTCAAGGCATATTATTTTTTTTCTTGTTTCGGTTTATGTGAAGCGATTTGCAGGCAAAAAGGTTTTTTTGGCAAGCATGAAGTTCAAGACAAAAGAGAAAAAAAAAAAAAAACCTTCCTCATTTCCATCTTTTACGTACCTTTTAATATTAGCTCACTTGGTTAAAAGTTGTTTTATTTAATAAGAGGTCTTAAGTTCAAGTCTTCTTGTTAGTTATTTTTCTAAAAATTGCATGTAGTTTATATTTTCAAGTTACTTTATTGTAAAAGTGCATCTCCCTTAAATTATAAAAGTGAGTCACTTAAAGCCTTTTAGTTTTTTGCATGCAATACTTAAAGTAACATTATTGTAAAAGTGAAACTCCCCTTATTTTACAAAAGTGATTCACATACAGCAACATTATTGTAAAGTAAGTTTAAAAGGTTAAGCTTGGGAAGAGGGGGTCTTTTTTTTTCAGTTGGGTCAATCATTTGCCTGCCTCGTATCTGTTGGGGTCACCTGCAACAATTTTTTCAATCAAGCACAACTTCCTCATCTGAAGTCAGTTTCAATGTCGTTTTTCTTAAACAGCCCAATTTTTCGAGATCTTTGCATCCAAAGTGTTGGTTTTTGTTTTTACGACCTTCATTTTACAGTATGGCCACCCCATGTGATATTCTACTTACTAGTTCCAACTACTTCTCATGGAAATCTCGTATGGAGGATGTCCTATGAAGTAGGGGACTTTACCGAACTACTTCAGGGAAAGAAACAAAGCCCACTGATGCTGATAAGAAAATAAAATGGGCCAATAAATGTGATGAAACTCGTGGATTGATTAGGATGTCAATCTCTATTGATTTACAATTCCACATATCTTGAATTGATGAACCAAGTAAACCTTGGGAAAAATTGGAATCTGTGTTTGGTAAACACAATGAGATTCGAGGTCACCAGCTAGAAAATGAGTTGATTTCCTTAAATCCAACTGATTTTTCATGCATTCAAGATTATCTATCTAAGTACAAAACTCTTAGACTCTTATGTGCAGAATGCAAAATTAAAAGAAAAGACAAGCAATACATTTATCATATCCTTTCTAAACTTGGACCTGCATATTCAGTTTTCGTATCTACATTTTACTCCATGAAAGAATCATTGGATCCAACTAGCTATAAAGAGCCTACTCTTGAATCTTTTGTGATTCTTTGATTAGAGAGCAGGATAAGCTCATACATCTTGGAATGATTAGCAATGCAAATACATCTAGCAAAGCCTTGCTGGCACAACAAAAAGAGAAGTCCAAGCATCCCAAGAAGCAAAATCTTCGCAATAATAAGCCAAACAAAGGTCCCAAACCCTCTCAACCCGCTTATTCTTCAAAAAATGACAAAGGAAACAAAACAAAAGGTAAGAAGAATGAGCGTCATTGCAACTTTTGCGAGAAAGATAATCATAATGAATCTAAATGTTTCAAGAAGATGGCATCCTTGGAAGCAGCAATGAAGAAGCACCACATCAGCCTTGGTTCGTCTTCAGAATCTTCATCTCACGGACATACACTTTGTGCTTCTGGTTTTTCCTATAATGCATCTTCTTCTTCTACTTCGAATGAGTGGCTCATTGATTCTGGAGCATCTTATCATATGGCTAAAGATAAAGCCATATTTTCTACTATGCATGAATGTAACACCAAACAAATATTTGTTGGTGATGATAGATCTCTTAGTGTTGTAGGATCTGGAACAGTTCCGATAGATAATGGACAGTTTAGTGATGTACTATGTGTTCCAAGAATTTCCTGCAATTTGTTGTCAGTCTATCAAATCACTCATTCTGGTGAAGGTAAAATTGTAACGTTTACACCTCACCAAGTTGTAATCAAGGATTTTAAAGATCCTAAGCATGTCCTAGCCACTGGAATTGTTGATGATACCAGCCTAGATCCAAATCCTAGGCTCTATCAAGTGCCGAGAGGGATCAAATCTCCCGACGTGCAAACCTCTTCTCAGGTATTGCACTCAAGGAGCTTTTCGAGGAGAGGTTTGCACCTCGGGAGATTTGATTCCTCGCGGCGCTTCATAGAGCCTAGGATTTGGATATAGGTTGGTTTCAGTCGTGGGCGGTGACACAAAACTCGAGTTTGATCAACATTGTAAGGAACAGGTTAAGTTGAAAACACAGATACATTTACGAGGATTATCATAATGTAAGTAATAAGTATTTAGGATTGTGTAAATTGTTAAACTGGAAAATAGAGAAAATTCGCCCAACCTTGAATAGCTCCTTGAGTGCAATACCTGAGCCACCTAATCCTAAGCTCTAAAGTCTCTAGTTTAAGTCTCATATTTACTTTTTACTTTGTGTTATTCTTTTTTGTTTATGGCCGACATAATATTTATTACTTTTTACTTTGTATTATTATTTTTTGTTTACTTTGTATTATTTTGTTAATTGACAAACACTCGACAAACACTCTAAAGTCTCATATTTACTTTTTACTTTGTATTAAAAGTAAAAAGTAAAATCTCTAGTTTAAGTCACATATTTACTTTTTACTTTGTATTATTCTTTTTTGTTTATGGCCAACATAATATTTACCACCTAATCCTAAGCTCTAAAGTCTCTAGTTTAAGTCTCATATTTACTTTTTACTTTTATTATTCTTTTTTTGTTTATGGCCAACATAATATTTATTACTTTTTACTTTGTATTATTCTTTTTTCTGTTTACTTTGTATCATTTTGTTACTCAACAAACACTCGACTCACAAGATCTCCCCCATACTGGGTTGTAGAGCGCCTCTCGACGCAATTATCAGGTTGTACAAGTTTAACAACTTTGGGTCATCACCTTTTCCCTTAGTTTTTGTTGCTCATAGTGATGACCTGAGCAAACTTTGGCATGAGCGATTTGGTCACTTAAATTATTTCATTGCAACAACTATGTAAAGAAAATATGGTGACAAGTCTTCCGATGGTATCTTGCAGGGATGGTGTTTGTTCCGGATGTGTACTCAGAAAACATCATCGGGACAGTTTTGACAAACGTGCCTCTTGGCATGCCTCGACGCTCTTGGAGCTTGTGCATAATGACTTGTGTGGTCCTCTTCCATCTGCTTCTTTTTCTGGTTTCAAATATTTCTTAACTTTCACTGATGATTACTCTAGACGCACTTGGGTTTATTTCCTAAAACTTAAGAGCAAAGTATTTAACATGTTCTTGGCCTACAAGGCCCTTGTTGAAAAACAATCTGGTCATCAAATTCTTAAGTTAAGATCTGATAATGGGGGAAAATATGGTAACAACAAGTTCACTACTTTCTGCATTGAACAAGGAATCCAACAACAACGCATTGTTCCATATACACCATAGCAAAATGGTGTAGTTGAACAGAAGAACTGCACTTTAAAAGAAATGGCTAATTGTATGCTTCAAGCTAAGGGACTAAACCTTCACTTTTGGGTTGAAGCCATAAATTGTGCAAATTACATAGTTAATCGCACCCCCACTAAAGCTTTACAAGGTATCACACCGAAAGAAGCATGGAGTAAAATTAAACCAAATGTAAGTCACTTTAGTGTGTTTGGTACTGAAGCATGGGCCCATATTCCGAATGAAAAAACAAAAAACATTGCAGCCTAAAAGTGAAAAGTGCATATTTGTTGGATATTCTGAAAATGTAAAAAGTTATAGACTTCTTGAGCCACATTCTCATGATATAATAATTAGAAGAGATGTAAAATTTGATGAAAATCTCTTGGCCTGCGAGCCTACTTGGCGTTTGTGCCATTTGTGGCTTGCAAGCCTACTCGGCGTTTGTGCCATTTGTGGCCTGCGAGCCTAATTCGACACTTGTGCCTTCTTCTACTCCCAAGTTACCAAAGGTTTTTCCCAAGTTAAAGGAATTGACTACAATGAAACCTTTGCCCCTATCGCCAAAATGAACTCCATCCGCCTTGTTCTTTCCCTTGCAGCCTTACATAAATGGGAGGTCCATCAAATGGATGTCAAGTCTTCCTTCTTGCATGGAGATTTGCAGGAGGAAATTTACATAGAACAACCTCCTAGATATGTTCAGAATGACTCTACTCTTGTATGTCGCCTTAAGAAATCCCTATATGGCCTTAAGCAAGATCCTCGAGCCTGGTATGCCAAAATGGATAACTTTCTCCTTGACACTGGTTTTTATAGATACCATTTTGATCCCAAGGTCTATACCAAGAAAGTAGGACACAATCTCCTCATCATTGTTCTTTATGTTGATGATCTTATTCTTACTGGTAGCGAACCTAAGCTTTTAACCCATACGAAATCCAGTCTTAAGCGAAAATTTGAAATTACAAACTTAGGAACTATGCATTATTTTCTTGGCCTCTAAGTCTTGCAAACCAAAGAATGAATCTTTCTTCCTCAGTCCAAGTATGCTTGTGACCTTCTTCGTCGCTTTCACATGGAAGATTGTAAACCAACCCCCTCCCCCTTCCAGTCTGGAGTCAAACTTTCTACCACTTGCACTTCACCCGAAGTTGATGCCACCTTGTATCGTCAGCTTGTTTGTAGTCTCTTATACTTGACTCATACTCGTCCTGATGTTTCCTTTGTCGTTGGTCGTGTTGCCTGCTATATGAAAACGCCCCATGAAAGTCATTGGAGAGCAGCAAAAAGAATACTTCGATATATTCGAGGTACAATTCAGTTTGGAATTCATTACAGTTCAGGGGGGACTCCTTTGTTGGTTGGTTTCACTGATTCATATTGGATTGGCGATCCTGATGATCAGAAGTTTACTGCAGGATATGTCTTCAATCTTGGTTCTGAACCTGTCACTTGGGCTTGTAAGAAACAACAAGCTCTTGCTCTCTCTTCAGCAAAAGCAGAGTATCGTGCAGCAGTTAACGCCAGTCAAGAAGCTTTATGGCTTCAACAAATCCGAGTTTGGATTCCAGCAGCAACATCCAACTCCCCTTGAGTGAGACAATCAAATTGCCATCAAGCTTGCCAAAGATCCAGTTCAACATCAACGCAGCAAAAGGGGGGATACGCTCTAATGCCTCCTTCCTTCTACTAATAGTGTCACTTTTGTAAATCCTTCAATCCTATCCCAAATTGTTCTTAAGAGGGGATTGTTTGGATATTTAGACACTTAGGAGTTAGTTAAGATCAACTTGTTATAATATATCCGTTGGGAAAAGTGTGTTCCTTTAGTACGCATTAGTATGCATTTGTAAATACCTAATCCGACGGTCACGATATGTTCTAGACATAGAGTGATCCGACGGTTCAACTTCTCTTAGATCATAACTACCTTTGATCTGTGGCTTAACACCCGATTGGTCCATGATATCTATTTAAAGAGCACGGAGGGTCACTTGCTAGTTGATCGATTATGAGAAGCTCATTTGTAACTTTCTTTCTCTTGCATAATAAACTGCCTCAAGTAGCTATTTGGCTGGGGCCGTGGAGTGTTTCCCTTTGGAGGGTTTAAACCACGTGAAAACATCGGTGTGTTGATCTGTGATCTGTTTGTGTGGGTGGCTGCTCTAGGTGTTCGGTCTTTTGGAATTATCCTGCGTAGTCAAACAGAGAAGGCAATAAAATGCATGCTTTAATTTGAATGTTGCTATAAGGAAAATATTTTCATACAAGAAAAGATTAATCCTTAAAGATTTCCACCTTAATGGTTTTTTAAATTTAACAACTAGATATCAAGGGACTGCTGAAAGTTAACAATTAAGCTTCTGGTCTCTAGAGTACCAGAAGCCTTTTGTAGGAGTTCCAGTTCATCAGACTACTTCAAATAGAATATCTTCTAAATTAGAAATGTTTCACGTATGATACAAGTATGCTGGCAAAAGAGGAAAGATGCAATCACTTCAGCTCTAAGAGGTATCCAAAAGGGATTAATACTAGTTCAAGCCTTAAAATATCTTCAGCTATTTCAATCAATATGATTGATGATGCACTCTTCTTTTTGGAAAAATGATGGCAAGGTATGCACTATGAAGAATTGACTTAGCGTGTTCAAACCTGGAAAGGATTGCACAAGTCCAGAATTTAAGGTTACTCTCCTATACAAGAGATCCAGTAAAATATTACAGAAACTTTACATAGAATATGTTGGAGAAGCCTCTGGGAACTTAAGAAACAAATGCTGTTGGAAATTTTGTCAAATCTCAGATGAAATGCAGATCACTCTCTACAATGGTCTACAAGAATAGATTGCTGAAAAAGATTTATTTTTGCAAATTGTCAATCCAAGTTCTGCTTGGGAAAATCTTCTAGCGATCCACTATATTTTCATTGATTCTCAAACAAGCTCATTGTGAAAAAAGGAAAACCAATCAAGAGAAGTATCACTGGAGAGGTTGCTCAATAAATCTTAAAATGTTAAGACTCTGCTAAATGTGTAATTTACTTTGCTACTCGCCACTTTTCCACTCAGTAGGACAAGTTGATATGTTTGACCTTCTTGACCTTCTTGTTTACAGCAGCCACTTGAGCACAATTCTCCATTGACATCAGCTGGTCTATAGTTGAAATCATAATGGTTTTTAAAGATCTTCTTAAGCTAAAAGTTGACAATGCCTTGATATAATAGTAACTAGCATCAGGGATGCCTTCAAGCTCTGATCTTCATCTCATGTGATGATGCAAGAGAGTGCACTTCAGATATACAATGTAATAACTTTCAAGAATAAAAGTCACTCCGTTTTGTCTTTAGAAAACAAAAAACTTCATGATATTTACCAACAACTCTTGTATTTGTCATAATCATGAGATAAGCCACAATCCTCACCTATCATTTGTACCAGAAATAAAATCTCCACGGTCCGAAATTTTTATTTTGGCACCACTGACCTGTAAAATGATAAATTTCAAATTTTAATATCTCAAGGCAAAATGATAAATTTCAAATTTTAATATCTCAAGGCATACAATTTCAAATTTTAATGTCTCAAGGCATACTCATGAAAAATATTTCAGATAAATATAGAAGTGAAAGTCCAAAATCTGCAAATACTTTCCCACAAATAAACAATTACCTGTTGAATTTCAAGAATAGTCCTCCCACCACGACCAACTATTGCACCAACACGCTCATCAGGAACAGCCATTTTAAATGATGTGTGAGCACCACCTGCTACTAGAGGTAAGCCAACTGGAAGAGGGCTTCTCATTGCAACCAAAGGTGGCATCATCCCCTAAAATTAACAAGTATATAATTAAAGGATGTTATGAACTTTTCTTGTTCATTAACTAAATAAAAACCAGTTTAATATGGTTAGCTACCATGCTAACCTTCCATAGAAAATATTCCATTTACATAAAGAGTATTGTGGCCTGCTTCAGCCAAGTTCTCCCTTAATACATATTAAGTTACAATAACTGGAATGCTGACAGCAAATAAGGTTCAACTTGCACAACGAATTCTTATAAGTGCTTGCATATATCTATAAAATATGATAAGAGTGTTTGACTTAAAAAGCTCAGTTGTATCTGACCATTCTAAAGATTTGCACATTACCATAAAGAAAACCTTTACAAAGATTCGAGGTGATCGCTTAACTCATACAACTAATGAAGGAAACACTAGAACAAATCTGAAAGGCAAAGAAAAATATTCCATTTCAACTTCACTGAAACCGAGAATGTCCTCCAAGTCGCTTTCATTCACCTACCTGCTACTAGAGGTAAGGCCAATTGGAAGAAAGCATCTCAGCACAACCAAAGATGCCATCGACTCCTAAAGTTAACAAGTATATAATAAAGGATGTGATGAACTTTTATTGTTCATTATCTACACAAAAACTAGTTTGATATGGTTAGCTACCATGTTAACCTTCCGTAGATAATATTCCACTTATATAAAGAGTATTGCGACCTGCTTCAGACACATTCTCCCTTAATACATGCTAAGTTACCATTACTGGAATGATGACAGCAAATAAATTTAAACGAGCCCAGTGAATTCCTATAAGTGCTTGCATATATCTATAAAAAATGATAGAGGGTTTGACTTAAAAAGCTCAGTTGTATCTGACCCTTCTAAAGTTTTCCACATTATTATTATATCATAAAGAAAACCTTTACGAAGATTCAAGGTGATAGTTTAACTCATACAACTAATGAAAGAAATACTAGATCAAATCTGAAAGGCAAAGAAATATATTCCATTCCAACTTCAAGGAAACCGAGAATGTCCTTAATGTCTGTAGTATCTGATAAATAAATGTTAGTTTCTTAACCATGGAAACTTGTAAGCATATCAATTTTCAAGACACTACTTCAATGAATTTGTAAGTTTCTTAACCACGGAAACTTGTAAGCATGTCAATTTTCAAGACACTACTTCAATGAATTTGAAGTCTATAGCATCTGACAATAAAATGTGAGTTTCTTAACCATATTGAAACGCAACGCTCTTTGCTTAAGACCGGATTAAGAAGAAGACGGCACTATATCAAAACCCTAATTCAATTTACTGAAAGGTATTCTCCTTGGAGCATACTGAATATCATTATTTTGTTAGACGAAGTTACTAAAGAAATATTGTTGTGTAGAACATGAAAGGAGCATCACTGATAAATAATACCAATTGTAAACACGAAGTATGGAACCATTGAGATAAGCTTCTCCTGCTCATCAATATATCAACCAAACACTGTGCGTGATAGTTGACAACCTTCTATAAATATAAGATCTAGAACTAATCCAGACCAGACCTGCCCATATCAAGTCAGCACCAAAGAAGATTACCATCACTAGTCTGTTAAAAAATCAATGTAATTGCTTACGCTTTCAGGGTTCTTTAGTTCTGATTACAAATACTAGTCTCTTACAGCAGTTAAAAATCAATGTAATTGCTTGTGATGGTGCGTATTAGCATCAATGTCTGTTAGTTTTCTTCATTTACAATTAGGAACTTACAGAGAAAGTTATGTCTATCCAAGTGAAAAAAGACAAAATTTCCAACCTTCTGAACATTAACAAATTGCTTTCAGATTGTTCACCATCAAAAAAAATCATAAAATTTTGGTTGTCGATTCAATACTCTACTCAAAAAATGTGATTTAACTTCCAAGAAAACAATTTATCCTGATAAAACCTTCTTAAGGACGAAAGGGGGCATCCAAAACCAAATGCAAAAACTAATGACAAACCTTTCTCAAGCAATTATACAAGAGCAGGTGGACATATTTTGCAAACTGAGGGCAACAAGAAGGTCCTTAGAATTAAGAGGTAAACAAGGCACAAATCTGTTACTCAACAACTGCAAGATGAGTAGCATTGGAAGTAATAAAGTATGCAATGTCCCATAAAACCCTAAAAATGAACTCACTTGTTGCATGTCCGACGTCCAACATTGATAAGATACCTTCCTATAAAGAATTTTTATTGCACATAGGATTAATCCAACATGGAATATTCCCTGTGATTTTAGCAGGTATTCTGTGCTATATATAAAGCACTTACTGTGTGTATTCTAATTCTGCAGTACACCAAATGTATCCTCACGAACAACTATCTTGGACTGCAATTTAGTTCAATATGTTCACAAGCAGTTAAAAATCAATGTAATTGCTTACGCTTTCAGGGTTCTTTAGTTCTGATTACAAATACTAGTCTCTTACAGAATATGAAGAATAAAATTATAAAGCTTTTAATTGTAGGACAAGCAATAATCATGCCATCATAACATTTTTCAAGTCCTTTTAATTGAAGATAAATATACCATTAGTTAGCTGTCATTTGATTTGGTTGGGTATTTTGTCTTTAATGTCTTAGAGGTTTGAGCTCTTCCAGAGAATTATGTTTAATGCCCCTTCATCGGGTGATCTGTCCTATCACCAATTTTCTTTTGTAATATGCTCAATGCACATATTGTTATATTAATAGAGTTACTGATGTCTCAGTTAAGCCCAGTGGGTTAGCTCGAGTGGTTGAGTACTGTGATTGCAATAAGATGTCTTAGGGTCAAGTCCCCACACCAGATATATGTGATATGTAAAGACTCAATGTCTATGCAGATGGCTTACCCTGTTTACCACCCGTCAATGGGGCTGAAGTCTACAGGGTTTTCCCATGCAAGGATTAAAAGGAAAAAAAATTGAATAGAAGCAGCTAATAAATTGTCAGGAAGCATTATTACTGCAAGAAGGATCACTAGTTACAGTTTAATCAAATGAAACGGGAGCTCTTCCCAAGGAGGTAACCTTCATATCTGATGGATTAGCAGTTTCAAGGGGGCTCACTAGCACATGAAACTTTGAAAGCTGAACTTTTGAAGCTGTCAATGAACAGCTTTTTCTGTTACTCAAAATTGACCCAAAAGCCAGGAACTTTGTTGGACAACTGTAACTTCTGGACTTTTTTAGGTTTATAGACAAATCTTAGCATATAGAGCTTTGTTCTTTTTTAAAAACAGCAGACCGACCTAGTCCTCTGGAGTGTCATTATAACACAAAAAATGTATATTTTGATTTCAACTAGAAATGTTGAATATACAGTTTTTTTCTTGGAAAAAAATAGTATTAAAGAAGCATATTTCAAAAAAGAAGAGCATGGATATCTAAATACAGTCCATTTGCATCAAGGATGTTTACTCAAACATAAGAGACCTATTCTGAATTACTTTAAGTATTCACTCAACAGATAATTGTTACAAATACCATTCATTCACCAACCTTCTGCAAAATCTGATACTGAATATTCTACTTGAAAATATCACTTTGTCAATGTTCATTGACCTAAAAACCCACTTCATTCATCAAATGTTGTGTATGAGCAAGCCAAAAACCCGCTTCATTCATCAAATGTGGTATGTGATCATACCAAATCAGGGTAAATGTGATAATTGATTTTAATGATAGTATTGAATCTTGATTAAAGAAAATAATGAGGTAACATACAAAATATCAGCCCAAAAATCACAAGGAAATAAATACCTTTTTTCTTTCAAGGAAAATTCAAGATTTTTTCAGCACCATTGTTTGTTATGTGCTTCTCATATCCATGAAAGGTGGTAAAACAAATGTCAATGATTAAGCAATCAAGCCTTTACGCCTAACTTTATATAGAAGAGCACCTATCATAATGATAGGTGACAGAAGGGAGAACAGTGGTGGCTATGTTTGATAGGAGGTTAGCATCCAGGCTGGCCAGAAACGATGTCAAAGGGGTCAGATCAGGTCCCCCAACCTATTGCCATGCTGTGCTTAGAGGTGGCCAATTTGGGGCATGTAGATCAAGAGCTCATAGGCCAATTAATGATGGCCTGAGGGTCAAATATAATCTCAGAATCACACGTTCGGATACTGGTAAGAATAGTGAGCAGCTTCTGCCTATGATCACAAGAAGCTGCCTTCAAAAAGCAGATGACATCCTAAACATGATTATGACCATGTCAAAAGTTCAGGATAAACGGAAATCGCAATCATGCTTGATGTATCTTTCATCAAGTAAAAGGCATTTTCATTGAGAACGGGTAGTTTAAGGTGTGCAACTATTGTGAAACCACTGAAAAAGACTTGGGCTCTTGCCACCCCTTCCTGAGGAAATGAAAGTCGATTTCTGCTTAGCTTGATGCCATTCCACCTGAGAATAAAGGAAACCTTTGGGAAATACTTATGCATTGCAAAATTCATCTCTCTAATGAAGTGAACAAATTTTGATGGGGTGAGGAAAGATATGGCCGCTTCTCAGTTAAACAGGTCTACAGTCTGGCTTCGCAATCACGAGTTGAATCCTGATCAGATACAAAGTAGAATTTGGAAGCAGGATAACTGGCATTAAGTAGTTCCCTTTGCATCGTAAATGGCACCTGAAAGAATTGTAATGGCTGATAAATTGCAGAAAGGAGGCTTATTCTGTTTCATCTTAATGCCCCAATTGCAGGAAAGGAGGAAAATTCTTCCCAACTCCTAGTAAAAAGCTCATTCACATCCAAGTGTTGGGATAATTTTGAACAGACTGCATAAATTCAGTGGAAGAAGAAACCTCTATGACCACGATGATGTGGCCATAGACCTTAAAATTGACCTTTACCCTTTACCATCTTCCCCCATTTGATTTGAAGCTGGCAGAAATGTAATTTACATCTGATGTGGTGAACAAATTATGGGATGTGCCCTCTTCTTCATAGTATGGAACATGCAGAAAGAGAAAAATAACATACAGAGAAAGGGAAGTACCTGCCAAATCAGTCTGGAACAAAGACAAGGGAAACATCAGAAAATCAATCCTTGCTATGAAGTGGAAAGAAGATTCCTTCCCTTCGGTTCTAAGGGAAAGGTTAACCCTGTCAAAATGGGATATCCAGGAGGACTTGAGAATTGAAATACCAAAGCAACTGTGACAAGTGGAAACCCAAATGTACGGATGAGGCCTATCCCTCCCTTTGTGAATCTAGATTCAATGGTTCCTCCAAAGGAAACCCATGAATCACAAGCGTGGGTGAATGCCTCAAACTTGGATGTTCCCCTGCTAACAGTTTTTGCAGGATAGCAAGGAATCATTACAAATAATGACAATAGAAAGCCCCATGTATGGATGAGACTTATCCATCCCTTTGTGAAACAGAATCTCAATGGTTACCCCAAAGGAAACCCATGAATCACTAGTGCAGGAGGCTGCCTCAGAAAGTGAGATGGTACCCTGCAAACAGTTTTTAACTTTTTCATGATAGCTAGGAATCATTAGAAATAATAATGATGAAGCTACAACACTTTGGCCATGTGCAAGGGTTGATTCAAAAGAAAATATGAACATTTAAATTTCACTACATAGGTGTTTCCAAGATTCTGATTGATTCTAAAAAATCAAGGCAGAAGGAAAACAAAATATCGACTCATTTTAAAAGAAATATCCACTCTACTGACTGCCTTCAAATCAATGTTTTAAAACTCAGAATCGGCCAAGGGTCCACTTGGACTTTAACTCAGACTTGACTCAGAATCGGACTGGTTTGAATTTTATGACTCAGTTTACTAAAAAACACATAAAATATTAAAATTTTGCATCCACAAACAAGTGTCAAAAAGAAGAAGAAAAAAATTTATATTCCATTATTGAGGAACTGTCTCATTGTGTTTCAAAACTAGATCAGGGCATAAATCAATGCAGCACTGAAGAAAATCACTGCAATGGAGTAAACATTAAAAGGAAATCATGATACCCTTCTGTATTCACCAAGGAGTTACGCCGAAATCTGGCACACATTTGATGTTAATAAATAATTAAGGGTATAAACAGTGGTACATCAGGCATCATTGAAGGTTGTGGAACCAAGGTTACTTGGGAGCAGGAGTGAAGCGGGAAGCGTGAGCAGGAGCGGGAGTGAAAAGCGAAATTTTCAAAAGCTTCCAGTTTGGAAGCGTTTTTATATAATATATATTTTGATGCATATGTCAACAAAACCATGTGCATCCATCAGAATTCAAACCATGCAAAGTTTTTCATGTATACAGCAAGTAAGAGTGCATACAACCAAAATAGCACCAAGTGCAATCCATATCTGAACAAAAGTACATCAATAAATATGCTATAAACTAGGGATTCTTCAAAAACTACTTTTGAGGCCACCAACATCAATCTGAACAATCAGCACCACCAACATCAAGGTACATAGAGGGGATGATGTGTTTGATTAAATGCCAATCCATGCCCTCATTCATGATAGAATCCAGTGGAAACATTGCAATCTTGAAATCCTAAAAACTGTTAAGCCCGTTGAATTTTGAATGGGATAAAAAATTCTACTTTTTGCATTTGAAGTCCAATGAGGTTGGAACCACTCTCAAACATCCTGAAACAATTAATGGTAATGTTAAAAATTTAAGTAAGAGGATAGAAAATGAAAGATAAGGAGAATGTTAGGCTTTTTGCTATTAGAGTAGTCTTCTCCTCCTTCATATAGCATTAGTATGGGGCTAGGGTTAGTTCCCCCCACCCATCACTTAACTTTTTGGTTTTGTTTTTAAGAAAAATTGGAAAAAAAAGGAGGAAGCGTTTTTTTGTAAAGACTAACTTCCTGAAAACGCTCCCATACGAGAGCATTTAGGAAACGCGCTTTCTGGCAAGCTTCGGTCAAGTGACACGATAACCAATTGATTAGACTCAAAAGTAAATCTAGTGGAAGTTGTTAGCAGATAGATAATAAGATAAAGGTAATTTTATTAATGTTCAACAAGTGACCACTATAAGTAGGTCAGTTGGACTCAAAAGTAAATAAAGTGTCAATACATAGTGGGAATGCATAAGTAGCTCCAAATGTTGGTCCCTCAAATGCAGAGAAAGAGCTAAGCACATTGCTAAAAGAAGCCAGAAACAAAACCATAACAAAGCAAAAGGTAGGTGAGCCAATGATAGTTGGAAGTTACTAACCAATGGATAATAAGATAAGATAATTTTATTAATGTCCAACAAGTGACCACGATAACCAATTGATTAGACTCAAAATTAAATCTAGTGGAAGTTGCTAGCAGATAGATAATAAGATAAAGGTAATTTTATTAATGTTCAACAAGTGACCACAATAAGTAGGTCAATTGGACTCAAAAGTAAATAAAGTGTCAATACATAGTGGGAATGCAGGAGTAGCTCCAAATGTTGGTCCCTCAAATGCAGAGAAAGAGCTAAGAACATTGCTAAAAGAAGCCAGAAACAAAACCACAACTACAAAGAGCATCAAGTCATGTTGGAACTAGTAACCAAGGCAGAATGAGAGGAGAGAGAAGAAGGCTGCTCAACCAAGTCATTAATCACCACAAAGGGATCGATGCTTTGTTTGATAATGTCATCACAAGAATAACAAGGGCCAAGGGGGCCTGGCTATGTAAGCCTAGGAGGAGCCTTAGATCGAGTAGGTCCATCACTCCTAACATCCTCACATCCAAATTCCAGAGGGGAGAGGGAAAGCATCTCTAAATGGAAGATCAGTCAGTTAACCAAACCTACAAGGTGGTACTCTGCACACAGAGAATTCGGCTATGGTATCTCGAAGAGCTAATTTGCCGACCAATCTGGTGATGTGTGTCTTGGGGTTTAAAAAGGGAGCTTCTTAGTACTCTCATGGGAGTCGGTTAACTTGTTTTAGGGGAGGTGTCAAGAGAAAACCCCAGGTCTCATTGATCTTATATCTGGTGTGGTATGGGCCTCTACTTGTCATTTTCCCTCAAGCTAACAAAACAATGAGGAAGAAAGAGGCAATCCTCCTAATGGGAAGAAACCAAGGAGATCCATGCAAGGACTGCACTCTATGTCCAACACTCTCCCTTATGAAAAGTGTTCGACATCTCTAGTTTAGATAACAAAAGAATGTAAAGAGGGAGACACCTATATCTCGGTAAAGGCAATGAAGCCTCCCTTTGTTCCATAATATATAGGAAATCTAAAGATAAGACGTCCTCCAACTCGATCTCTTGTAACTGACATACATAGTAGGTCCTATCAGGGCATGGGATGTGGTACTCAATCACATCCCAAAGTGGATAAGAGCCTACCCAGAACTGTGCAAGGGGAATCATAAGGTCATGCATCTAGTGTTTCGCATATACACAAATATGATAATAAAGTCATCTCTACATTGCCTGAAGTGATCAAAATGAAAGGCCATCTCGAGGCTAAGACCCTCATGGGGTGCAATCCAAGTAATCATGTTGTATTGTATTTAGATGTCCTCTCTAATCATGACTTAGGTCTTGTTTAGACGGTAGAAGGTGACCTAGAGTGTCAAAAGAGTAGATGAAAGGGAAAAGGGAAATCAATCCAAGTAACCTTGATGTATTCTATGTACATGTCCTCTCTAAGCACCTAGTCCAAGCCCTGTTTAGGTGGTAGGAGTTGACCTAGAGTTATAAATTGGACCTGAAGAGGGGAAGGTAATCAAGAGAGATGACCACAAACTAAAATAACCTAGAAGCCTATGAAAACCAACAATGTTTCTATCTAGGGGAACTTGTGGAGGCAATAGCTTCAAAAAAACAGAGAACTAGGTAGGGATATCAATCCCTACAAGGAGCAGAGTCTCATAAGGTCCATATACTATGAAGGAAAAAGAGACAAATCTAAAGATGGTCATGACTCTGAAAGAATTGTCTCTCAAATAGGGAAAAGGAGCCATACCCTTGCTAAGCCAAGGTTGGAAGGCATGTCTGAAATTAAAACGAGGCCCTAAGAAATGAACCCCCAAGTGTGTAAAGGCCATGGTGATCTTGATCTCTTCCCCTCAAAAGTGGAAGTCATAGTTAGATATAGCACGCTTTACAGTTTACACACTTAAGATCATACCCTTAGTCTTACCAAAGTTAATCATCCATTGTCGAAAATCACAAAAGCTAGATAAGGCATCAAGGGCCCCTCAAGCGAGGAGGCAAAGATGATAACGTCATCAAAAATAGAAGCATCGACTCTCAATACCAAGACATGTTGTAGAAGATAACAGACCCCATCCTTTGTGTGTTCCCAAGAAAAATTCTAACTCATCAATGTAGATCCCAAATAAAATTATTTTTATCTTTGCATTAAGAGATATTGAGCAGATCACTCTCATTTTCTATCAATCTACGATGGACTACTATTGAGCCAACTTTGTATTCCTTGATTGGGCATTTAGGTATATGGTTTCTCATTTTCTTTCTCATTGTTATCTTTGTTCTTGCTTCACACTAGAAGTATGGTATTTATTGGACATTTAGGTATATGGTTTCTCATTTTCTTTCTCATTGTTATCTTTGCTCTTGCTTCAAACTAGAAGTGTGGTGTCCCATCTTGTCCCATTAACTCAAGGCAACAAATCGAAAGTAGATATCCTCGAGAGCAGATATCTCAAGTTTCATCTCAAGCCCCCTTATATTGGTCACCCAACCTCATCAAGAATTCTTAGGAGCTCCTACTCCAAACACCTCCAACCTAACAAACAAATGAATTCTAATAGGTGTTGTTTGACTCTCCCCGCATAGAATACTACTCTCAAGTCTAAACCGAGCAACAAGTCCTCATTTGGAGATTCTTCACCTAAAGCTTGATGTTAGGAGTGATGGAGCTCCTTACTTTAGAGCTACTCTTTGGATCACATAGGCAGGCCACATTGACCATGGGTACTCTCTTGATGACATCTTTCACCGTGATCTATGGCAATTGAGGAGCCTTCCTCTCTCTCCGCTCAATCGAGAGAGGCCTCTAGCTCCAACACTCCTTGACATCCACTTTTTGTACTTGTCATAACTTTGTTTTGGACGCTTTTTATGTACTTGTGTACTTTTAGCTAGATAGATAGATCTTTATCAACTTTTGATATTAAAAAAAGAGAAATAAGTGATGCAGTTGTACTCCCACTATGTATCTATACCGGATGTACTTTTTGAGTCCCACTTACTTACTTATTGGGTCATTATTGAACATTAATAAAATTATCCCATCCTTTCTTATATAGAGGCTATCTTACATGTTATGGTTTCTCTTCAAGAAAGTCCATTTACGAATGTGATGCCATTCTTGTGGATTTTGATGGCCCAGGGTACGGCTATTGGTGAGGAATTGAATACCAAAAAGAAAACATGCTATATGGGCCTAGCACCTCTAGCCTAATACCCCCAAAACACATAAGCAACCTTGGATGAGCAAGAAGATGGTGAAAAAGGTTGTATTTTATTGCTCTAATACAATGAGTTGCAAGTCAAGTTTTTAGAAGAGCTCAAGGAGGATTGTTGCACAATGGGACTCTAACAACCTAGTCAATTTTTTTAATATCAATGTTCCCATAGAACTAGTTTATATCAAAAAGAAGGGATAAGATAAGATAATTTTATTGATGTCCACAAAATGACCAAAGAATAGATCAATGGGACTAGTGTTAGTGTTTGCACTTTAATTCAATTATGTTAGATCTTTAAACTAAAAGATAGGCAAGCACAGCAATACACAAGAACACAAGAAATTTCCTCAGGGAAACCATAAAGGAGAAAACCCCGCAACTTCTTCAGTAATAGATTCGTCACTTAGTACAATATCAAACCAAGATAGAGAACCCAAAGATAAGATGACTTCTACAGCTTCCTTCTTCTTCCTCCAGCGAACTTGTCTTTCTCTTCCTTGGAGTGAACTTGCTTGTTGGAGAGTGTGAGTCTCCAAATGAGGGAGAGCACCTCCCTATTTATACTTTATGTGTGACTGACCAAAATCCCCAATGGGGCCGACTTCCTTAACTAACTGGACCAACCTCTCATAGGGAGACTCCAAAATACATTTTACATTTGTCCTTTTGGGGACTATTGCCCAGACTTACAATGGAGGTTTTACCTCGATATTATTACATGACCAAATACAATAATGACATCCCCGAACGGAGGAGAAACATCCCCGAACAGAGGAAAAACATCTCCGACGGAGGTACAATAAAAGTACAATAATAATATAATAATAATATACAAAAGAATATCTTCTGAAGTTACATTTACAACAACAACTAGAACATACAGCTAATTAACATCAAACTACATGGCTGCCAAGATTAGTGCAAATTGCTAAAAGATGAAAAGATAAACCAAAAAGTAAAGGAAAAGAAAAGTACATGAGAAAGTGTGAATTGAAAAGGTAAACACTAGCAAGAGAGGAAACACTAGTCAATATTAAAGATAAAATATAGATAGAAGTAGAGGAGGGAGAACAAATGTCCCTGCCGTCATATATCACTTTGAAGGAGCCAATGCAAACTAATAGTGTTGACTAGGGAGTGTTTGAGGATAGGAGGTCCTTGTTAGGTGAACCATGACCCTGGGAAGAGCATGAGAGTGGTCCATCGAAGCTCTCTTAGCATCTAAGGGCAAAGAAGAAAATCTGGTTGCAAAGGTATCCCTACTTGATGAGAATTGAGGGATAGCACTAATCAAGAAGTGGGGGTGGCCCATTGACCTTTTGCAGATGAGAAGTCTACCAAGTGAGAAAGAGGATGTGCATTGTCTCCCATATCATCTTTGACTTTTACTTCTACTCTTTAGTTGTAATGTTGAACAAATAAATATGAAATATTCAACCAAAAAAATCCACTTTTCAAACATTCATAAAAGATGCTATACTATGTGTTTCTTATTAACACAATGAGAACTAAAGATTCCATGTGTCACTAGGAAACCAAGAAACAATGTGACCTTTTGAATAATGTTTTTAACATTGTTGAAGTTATTTCACATCATTCAACCTGCTAAATTAATAATTTTATTCATTTTCTCCTAAAACGTGCTTTCTTTCTACCAGTTATTAATTAATGTCCGATAATTTAGCAATAAGAAGAGGTCAGTCAAACAAATATAAACTAATGTTTAGTGAAGTTTGAGGAAGGTGCATACATTATTTTCATATTAGTGTGTCATCCCTATTCAATATTGTATTGTCTTCAGTCTTCGCCTATACTTAATAGACTCATATTTATTGCCAACAATCAATAAAAGCAATTTAAAAAATAAAAAGTGATTTGAATTTCGAAGTGTTAGTTAAAGTAAATCACAACGTTATCTAGCATATAACAATACCCAACACTCGTAAGAGAAATTTGCATTTGGATTAGCATACCTCAATCTTTATTATTAGGACTATATTGTGCAAATCATGTCCCGGATATCTACTAGAATCACCAAGAAATATTATTATGGGAAACTATATGCAATGGTTTTACCAATTTGTCTCTCACACGTAGCTTGACAGATAAACTAAATATTGCATTATATAACTGAGAAAATATTACTAAGCTTTCCAAAGCATTGACAACTACGTGTATGTCTGTCTGTAGTTATGATGTTCCAAAGAAAGTGTTTTACATGGATATTAAACACCTGTTCAACTTCACTTCAAGAAAAAGACGGAAACTGCTAGGAAACAAACCTTATTATTTCGTGCATTAACTCCATATACACTGGATCCATAATTCGGTAGCCCATATCCAACCGGAGTATAGCCACCAGGAATGCCCTGCATCACAGGTACACTTCCACCTGCACAAACATATATTTTCTTTCCATTACAAGATTTTAAAAGTTTTTTAAATATAAATAAGAATGTTTTAAAAAATGTAACTAATGAGTAGATCATGGTTTGGAAAGCACATATGCTTAGATCTCCTGGGCAAATGGTTTCCAAAAAAGGCTAACATTTTCCAATTGATTGTGATTAAATCTGTGTCTATTGTTTTACCACGTACAACAAGCCCTGCGTAGCTTTTTCCATCTATATTATATTTCCTGTGTTCTCCCCCCGAGAACATGCTTCGATAAAAATATGGCCAGCTTGATGTGTTATCTTGTGAAATCTCATAGTTAATAGGGTACGGTGGTTTGTCATATGCAGGTGGGAAAGGCCAGGTGTGAGTCCTGAGCGCTTTTGGAAGAACAGAAACCTCTCGAATGCAGCTCCCAGACTGAAGGTTCCCTGCCAACAAGGGTCTTGGCGAAAAGGATATTTAACTACCAAAAATAAAAAGTAAAGATAAAGATACCTCTTTTGGAAACTCCAGCCAGCTAGAAGAAGTATCAGAGATCTTTCATGAACAGACCAAATCATGAGAAAGCTATGGCAAGAAATTATTCCTTTCAAATCTATCCTCCTTTTGACCAGTCCATATCAGCAGCCAAATCACCTAAACAGGTCCATGACATTAGTTGAAACCTATTAAGTGTTTACTGATCCCCATGGCTTTGAAGCCTTTCTACCGAATGATTTAAAGAAATTTTTAGGATTAAGTGCAACCAAGCTCAAAGTTATAATGGAACGACAAGCACCTTGAGAGATTTAAACCCACATCAAGGCAGAGATGTATTCAGTGGGGATTAGAACAACAATATTTTGATAAACTTTGTTTAGGTTCACCTCAATGAAACTAGCTTTTCACTAAATCATACTCTAACATCGTTCAACCCCTATAAATGGACTAATTTTATACTAATACATCACCAAGGAAAAAGAGGCCATGAGGCCAACATAGCCATAAAGATAACAGTCAGTCTAAGCTGGTTAAGATGGCAAGCTTGGACAAAAATCATCACCAGAATTGCTAAATCTCTTGGAGCTTTGAAAACATGAATCACTGTCAAGATTGGCTGATCATTTCAGCCAAACCCATATAGGGTAATAAGAGCCAATAAGAGTGAGATTGTATTACCTTCTGGAATCCGGATTAAATTGTATAGAAGTTTAGGAGTCCCAACATTTCAAGTGGATGTTTCGAGTTTAGGAGCTCATTGTAAAATAGAAAGAGAGAGATATCAGTAGCATAAATAGTAAGAGAGGAATATAACTGTTAATGATTAGTTGGGAATAAAATAAAACAATAAAGGAGAGATAATAAAAATAAAACTAAGTGGATAATAATAATAAAGGAATGAGGGCTAGAGATGATAATATGAAATATGAGAAGAGAATAAGCCTAGATAAAAGGAGATTAAATGGAAGGGGTAAGAATTAAATGCTTGACTGATCATTTTAAAGGTAAAGGAGATTGGATGAGAGCAATGATAGGGAGGAATAAATAAGATTGAAATTGAGAGGTAATAAGATATAATAAATGGAGTGTGAGAGATTTATAGAGATACAACATGACAAGGATAGGGAGAGATGATAGTTAGGATAGAGAGGAGCATAAATGATGGATGATAGGTTTCCAGGACTGGCTTAGTTTGTATCCATCATCCTGAGATTGTTCTAATATCAAAGAAAACATTAAATTTTTTTCTTCTATGTAGAAACTAGAATTTCCCCTCCATATAATTACTAGAATTTTTAATACAAGTCAAACTTTACACATAAAAGCTAGTGCCCGGCATTAATATGTAAAATATGACTCTTGCAATTTTGAAGAGAAAGAACTTGTCACTTTGCTTTTAATATATCAAGTCTAAACTGCAACCCTTTAATTTTCTCATCAGATTCATGTTCCTAAATGGGTTGATGTATAGGGGCCAAACATTGAAACGCAAAGTGGGCAAGCATGGAGAGAAATGAAATAGTCTTGTTTGAGTAGATCATAAGTTGTCTATCAATAGATTATATGTATATGGTAAGTGTACAAACCCTATGTAAGTTGTTCAATCAGAAGTAATATAAATCTTCTTCTTTTAAAGACAATGTTTTGATGCACACCCTCAGCACATGGAAAACACAACCTCTCAGATAGACACCCACTAAGATTTGAAACACCGACCAACCTGTTCAGAGGAGTTGGATTCCAAGCTTTTTTTTTCTTCTACAAGTGTCGAGCATTGCCTGTCTCACTAAGATTTTCTCAAGTCCCCTCCCCCTCCCCACAAATTCTCATACTGAAATGAACATTATTGAGATTATTTGAGAGAACATCTACGAATAGTACACTTCTTCCTAGAGGATTTACCTTCCCAAGGCAACTCAACTCCAAACTAGCTTTTCTCCACAAAGCACTTACTTCACATCTTGAAAGGATTCATCATTCTTCCTGGTGGTCTCATGGCAATTTCTTCTAAGGTGCTTCAAAGTCCATTGACATCATCTCTTAGATTCAGTGGAGTATGGATCCTTCTTTCAATATTATGCAAGCATCATTAAATAAAGAAAAAGAAGGTTTATGTGATATTCATCAATGCCTAAGGCATTGCCTTCAAATATGGCCTCCAACCAACAACCCCAAAATAGTAGATTCTATAAGTAGATGACAAAGACAATAATGACGCATTGAGATTCCCATTGAGGTGGCATAAATAACCTCTATGTTCCATTGTAAAGAAAATCAACCTAAACAATATGATAGTGGTCGTGCAACTATAATTATTGCTGGAGAACATACTAGTTTTTTTTCTTTTAAATGCTTTCATATATAGCTTCAAGGAACAAATAAGCACATCAGGATTCACGGTGTATAGAACATGCAAACAACAAGGGTGCCAAGAAAATAACATTCTACAAAAGCTTAAATAGCCAACATGTGAGCTCGAGTGCCCCCGCAAGGAGGGAATCAACAGCACAGTGGAATGCACTAAAGTTAACTCTCAAGAGCAAACCAGCTATGGCTTAAAGCTTTGCACATCCAACTAGATTAAAGGGTTCAAGAACCTCATTGAAAGAAACTTTACAACAATGTTTCTACAAAAAGTCAATTGCAATTTGCAACCAATCAAATTTTATGCCAACACAATTTGCAAATGTCCCTGACATCCAAGTGTCCCCCAAGAAGGGCCCCTTCCATGAGAGTGGAGCTGCAAAAAGGGATTGAAAACAGCTTCAAACCATGCCCAGAAAACTCAAGCACTTTGGCATTTCCAAAAGACATGTTGAACTGTCTCATCCTTACAAAATAATGCACATGTCAAATTAATAATGCCCACTTTGCTCAACCTCCTCTTGACAACCAATACTTGATGAAGCAATCACTACCCCTAAACTTTATTTTCAAGGGAAACATGAGCCTTCAAATGAACTACCACCTCCTCAACCACTGTTCCACAATATCTCCAAGACCCCTAACCAACTCATAAAGATCCTTCATGTCATAAATATGAATTGGCTTCCCACTTCTCCGTCTCCAATCTTGTAAGACAGGGCCTTCCCCATGCATTTGCATTTTGTATAAACAACTTTCTCGAATCATACAACTAAGACCTTCTAAAATAGATTCCTCAACACCAGATAGCTATTGTACCTAGTTAAAAGTATTCCATGTGTGCCACTGCTAAGTGTGTGGATTGAAGGATTCCAAAAATCCTCCCAAAAAGCAAACCTTTCTCAAGCAACCTTTTACAAGCATAGTTTGTCAGGAGTCCAATCAAGCCCACTAAACATTGGAATGTCAAGATTCATCAGGATTATAGATACTATTTGCCAAGCTGCCCACACCCTCTTGAGCAGAACCAAACCTAAGACCACAAATGCCTTCGCATTATCGATAATGTCACATATCTAAAAAGAACCTTGTATCCCTCCAATACATTAAGCCTGTTGAATTCAATGACATGCTAAGACCTACCAAGGGGCAACCTCGTCACCTACCCATATCACTCATTTGCTAACAAGGGCTACTCCTTATGCTTTTACATCAAGAAGGCCCAAACAACCTTAAGCCCTAGTAAGGTAGATATGTCCCAAGCCACCAAAGAGAGGCCCTTTGTCCCTCCCTGTTTTCCTCAAAGAAATATTTGGAGCACATGCTTGAAGGCTTTATGCACATTATAAAGGAAAGAGTTGAGAGGAGAAATAGAAGTGTGATGATGCTAAAATTCTACCCACAACTATAATTCCCCCGGTAAGTGGCAACACGAGAATGGACCAAGAAGCTTCTTTTCATATTTGTCCATGATCCACTAACATTAATTCACAAGAGCAACTTGTATGGCAAAGGGATGCAGTATGCACATATACCAAATGACCAATCAAGGTCTAACACACTTCCTATTTTGATTCAACCAGTATGGAAAGTCCTCCCACCTAATAAGGTAAACCTCTATTTTCTCCTCACTAACAAGTGCCCCCATAGCATCCGCAAAAGTATCCAAACAATGTCCTCCACATAATACAATGCCAGCTCAAATGTTGAGTCGAGTCATCCACAAAGTGGACATTAAGGAGTTGGTTACCTTTGATTTACCTTTGCTTTCCTGTTGCCTCCAACAAGGAACCATGAACATCAACTTAAATACATTGAGATACAACACCAATCGACACCCATGTTGTATGGATTGCTACAATGCAATCAACTCCAATAGCACACCATCCACACAGACTCTTGCAAAGGCCCTCAAGAAGAGTGTTGGCATAGATTAATTATACATTACCAATCCAAGCCAATTCAACATGTTAAGGATGGAGTCCCACTCAATTCTATCATAAGCTTTATCAAAATCAACTATTAGTGGGAAGGCCTTTTGCCTAGTCTCCCGAGCCCACTCAAGGTCTTCCCATACAATTATAGGATTATCGAGGATAAACATGTCCATAATAAAACCCATTTTCTCCTTGAAAACTATCCTAGCCACCAACAACTAGATCCCCCTAACCATTGCTTTTGCTAGAATTTTATAAAAAACATTCAACACAGTGATTGGAAGCCACCACACGTCACTTTTAATTACAAATATCAACCAGAAAACCATTAGGCCCTAGAGATTTCTCATTCTTAAGTTCCTTCATGGGCCTTTTATTCATAAAACTCAAGTTCTTTGGAGAGATAATTCCTCCCAAGGGCATCAACTCTCTGGGGATAACCTAATCGACAAGCTCCACAACAATATTAGAATCTAAAGAAGTGAAAAATATCTGAAAATGACCTTCAAATAAGGTTATCACTATGGTCTCATAAGGTTACCACTACGGTCTCATAAAGCTAATATCCACACATATTTGTATTTGCACTTTAGGAGCTAAAAATAGAATTTAGTCACTACATTGCCCTTTCAATGCGGAAAAAAGGGGCACTAATTCTCAAAATATTAGTTTAGCTATTTCTTATTCCAAAACCAAGGATTGCAATTAAATTGAACACAAACACACACATCCAAATTACTTACTCCTTACCAATATTGTAATGGCAGTCACCATAGAAGTATTGCCATAATCTTTATTTCAATATATAGAGAATTTAATGAGAAAGCAGACAGATTATCTAAAGATGCTTTGTCTCTGCAAGAAGAGACTCTGATTGAACAGAAATATAAGGAAGATCCCTTCCTCACAAAGTATGTTATTTATCTTTACTGATATGCTAAGAAAGTCTAGTTCTCTATTCTATGCATCTGGATGTGTTGTTATGTTTAAACATTTTGTGTAATGGCCCAGTTTTTGGGCATGAACTAAATGCATTTCCGGTACTTCCTAGCACAGGAAGAGACAGAAAATGTCCAAGGATGATTGTAATATTTTGTTTTAGGAATCTATGTCCATATCTTTTTCGACTGAAGGAAGCAGAGGCCTTTGACTCTGACAGTGTCAATAAGACAAGTATATGTATGTCCTGATATCTCCTGTGAAATATTGAATATAAAGCTTTTTCATGGAAAAAAAAGTACTGCTATCTGAAAACATAATTCTTTCCAAAACATGTAACAACAAAATTTTAATTTTAAACCATAACCGAAACACATAATATCAAATTTAGTAATTAAATCCAGCAGAAATTGCAATTATACCCAAACAAAACACTTGACTACAAGAAAAATATTTGCACTTACGTGCTCAAACATAAAATTTGCACAGACTAGTTGCAGTAGAAAGATTTTCTTCCCAACCATAGGGACTGCAACAAAAATTCCACTGCCCAGCTGAAGCCAGACTCAAGTCTCATACACACAAGAACTCTCCATATCTCCCTTCACAAGCATTTTCCTTTCCAGCATCACAACATATCTCTCATTAAGCATGATACAACTCTCCCCGTGATGTAGTTATTGAACAAATAATCCCATAAGAGAAATCCCTCTCTAATGCAAAACTCCCATCTATAATTTCCATTCTTTCATGCATGTACTGGTTATATATCACTGAAGGAAGACCCTTTGCATGTAGAAGTCAGCGACAATGGATTAGGGCATCACATGTCAAATGCATGGAGTACAGAGGTCAAAAGCATATAGGCAATAGGTGTCTATTCCATATGTCAAGGCAAAATTGCACAAAAAAAGGGTCACTTCATAAGTTAGGATTAATCCTTGGGAGTCAGGGAGAATGGGTGATGTTCACTACGCAAGGACAAGCAGTACCTTCCTCTCATCCACCCCACCTCTTTACTCATATCAATCCATGGACCCTCCATGTTCCCTTCACAAAATCTAAGCCTATTACATTATTTTTACCATAATCAATCACATATCCACAATTCAGTGGAGGGATCTTGGCCTTGGGCCCTCAATAGAAACTTTACATAGTTCTATATAGTTTCTATATCTATCTAAGTTGCCAAGAAACGTGGGTGCGGGGACGGGTGTGGGTACAGGTGCGGGGGCAAGGACCCTGTTATCACATATATAGTAGCCGGGCTACCATACATTATTTTTCTCATTCCAGTACACTATTCAGCCAGTTCCCTTGCATTTGAGATGCCGAGATGAGCATCTATATTGGATCACTATCAGATTGTGGACAGCAGTTGTATTCCCCATGCCATGACTGAGTTTCAGGACACTCAGAGAGATGACCGATGTAGTCATTATATCATTGGTACAGAGCAGACAGTAGTGCCCAGAGTTACAGCAGCAGTCTCAGAGGACAGAGGATGGTACAGGTTGATGTGCATTCAGGTATATGACTCAGCAGGTATATCATACTGTTATGGTTAGATTGCTTTTATACTTATTCTCATAGCATGTCTTAGCACTTAGTGTCATGATCTGGCGATCATATAGATATATGGACCTGGTTGATCTATTATATATATTATATTGTCCCTACTCAGACTTAGAAGTTCACTATTCATACTCATTGGTACATACCCTCCTTAGGGAGAATAGAGGTGATCATTACACCATACTTTGGCTTGCTAGTGTTGGCTCCACCATCTCATTGTCTTCATCCATCCATGGCCTACCTTTTAGATTATCACCCTGACTTACTACTTGACTAGTGGCATGGAGGACTTTTCCCCACTGTAGCCTCTGTATTGGATGAGCTTCCCTGTTTATTGTGTCTCGGCTCTGAGTTGGTGACAAAACTTACCTATGGTGAGTTGGAGTTCCTTGTGAATTCCCCCTAGTCACTAAAGTTGTGTTGGCTAAACCTGAAACTTTTAGTGCTGCCATGTATACAAAATCTGGAAAAATGAAATGCTATATCTTGTATGAAAAGCCCATTCATGCAATGTGTTTCTAAACACACATGAATGAGAGGCATGCCAAATGAACATGGCAATGAAAATAAAATGTTATATCTTTTGGAAAATAAATACCTAGGTAAACAAGCTGTCCATGACACACCTAGAAGTGCTCAGGTAAACAAGTGCCTTAAAAACACACCTGCAGCAGAAAGCCTAAAAGAAAAATGTAAATCTATGCAATGTGTTTGTAAACACACATAGATCAAGGCTATGGAAAATTCAGGCCCAAAAAGCAATGGAACTTAAATGCTATATCTAAACAATTGCTGGCCTTATTTGTATTATGGATTGTGCGCATCTGTGAAGGTGAATAAACCCTCTTTAAACAACTCATCCATTTGTGAGACACCGCCATTCCCTGTGTTATTGCTCATTCAGTATATACTATGGTGTATTCCCTTTCCCTTGCCAAAGTGTCACAAAGTCAAGACAGTTAAGTCATCCCTTAGCCTAGCCAGTTAATTTAAGCCTTCACCCTTCACTAGCAAATTGATCACAACTATGAAGTGAGTATGATCCTGAAAGTCTAGTCTGAGTAATAATAATAATTAACGACACTATATATTTGGATTTAGATCGCCAGTCATGACTACTCTGTGTTATAATTGTTATTTGAATAAGTTGCAGAGCATATATTAACCTTGACACTTTGCAGCAGCTATTAATGATGATCTGAGTTATATTTGGTCTTGGTTAGACCTAGTTTGACCATGGAGGACCATGGGACATGAGATGTTGGACCTTATGATGATATGGATAGATGATATATGGTCTATGTATACATACATGATGACTCTATACAGCAGCTACAGGGTTATGATGATGATTCTGGGGTTGCAGCAGTGTTTGTATATGTACAGCGCATTATTATTGGCCTTGATCCGGTATATTGGATATTTATTTTGATCATGCAGAGATTCATATGGTGTATGAGTACACATCTTGGATGGATTTGGACCTTCTGAGTCCAATGGGACAGTTTGTTTTCAGTTCCGGGCACTTACAGTGATGATTTAGCCTCAGTAGGCTGTTCTAGTGCAGTTTTGGTCTGTCGGAGGCCCTGTCGGAGCAGAGATGACTTTTATCCGGTTGACCTAGGGCGCTCATGATGGAGGGGGTGGTCCAGCCACTTGTTTTTACCATATTACCCCCCTTCCGGACACACTGGTGCCCTCACCTTGACAGCGCCAGCACTCCAGGAGGCTGTTTGGGGCAGTTTCACGCTTCCCGAGGCATTTCAGGATTGGTAGAAATGGCTATTGAGGAAATCGATTTGGGCTACTGAGGCAAAGTTATGGCATGGGATGATCAGTGATGATAGATCGGGACCTTCCACACCTTCTCCAGCAGTTTTAGCTTCATCGGGGCCCGCATCCATCACTCAGGTATGATCTCAAGGTAAGTTCTATCTCCATGATCTATCCAATTGTCAAAAAACACTTAAAACCCTAATTAATCAAAACCCCATTTTTACATTTTCTCAGATCTACTTAGATCTAGTGGGTTATTGGGCATAATATTGAAAACCCACCTCTATAGCATCCACGGCATCCCGGATCTATAGTTTGGTGAGGATTGGCTTCCGTTTGACCCCTCTCCCATGCCAACTTAGCTTCTCCCAAGCAAGGCGCACTTCACTAGTTGAGCAAGTTGACCTAGATCTAGGTGATGGGTGTTTGAGATTCCACTTGATTTGTCATCTACACATCCAATAACATACACCCAGGTTGTTACTTTTCTGAAATTCACCTTGTGGGCCCCATTCCACATTTTAAGGGATTTAATCCCCATTTTGGACCACTTGGAACCCTTAAACTCAGATCTACTAAGATCTAACCGTTGGATTACCACGAAAATACAGATCCATACTCCTACCTGACCAATCTACCCGGATCTAAAGTTTGGATGCCATCCGACTTGTTTTGACCCACCTAACCCCACTTTTAGGCTTCCTTGGGCAAAGTCGCACCAACTTGGAGAAGTGAGTTGACTCACTTCCAGGAACTGGGTACTTGAGATTTTTGGAGATTTATAACCGGAATAATTCAAAACCTAGGTCTAGACTATCACTTTGTCAAATCTTGCCTTGGGGATTGCATTCCTTGTTTTAAGGGATTGTGGTCCACTTGGGTCAAACCTAGATCTAGATACATTCATCCATCAAGACCTCTATTGTCCACCTATCCCAAGTACTAGGAGTCCTAAACCACAAGTCAACCCTACTTTGACTCCACTTCCCAATTCCCAAGGCACTGGTTTCTCTCCAAGTTAATTCAACTTTCCTAGATTGTTGGATTGACTTGTGGTTTGACCTATGCATGGTGAACTAAACCTTTGAAGCTGTCATGTATCATGGTCAAGCTTGTCATTTGTACTAGTTAGCCCCAATACAACCCTTAAACTACCCTGCACTGGACACGTTTCCCAAGGCAGTGGACTTTCCAACATTGAACTAGTACACTAACCCTAGATCTCACTTCAAACATTATAAGTCACTCTTACATCAACCATGAACCAAAGCTATACCTATTGAACCCCTCACTTGGCTTGTGACTTCATCTTTAGGTCTAGGATAAACCATACACCTAACTTCACTTAGAAATACACTGATTTGGTGTCTTGGTTTTGATCTCTCCTGTCGGGAGTAGATCGGGTCTCCCCCTTTGTTGTCTGGGCTAGATAACATAAAGCGAAGGTTGCCTCGACTGGCGTGACAACCATATATTGGAGGTCGAGGTGATCGTGGTTGCACCTTTTGAGTTGCCCTTCCCTATTGCCATCCATGACTGGATACATCCATAGGGGTAACTACAGTTTAGGTGATAACAGACCCCACTTTTTGAAATAGGGTACTTGGGTTCGTCGGGGTACTATATATATATATATATATATATATATATATATATAATTAAAAGTTAAAAACATGTCACATGCATATTTCTTCATAATTCAATGATTCATCATTCATTCAACATTCACATTGGAACATAAAATTTGATATCAAGTGGAAGTTATATTATGATTCCATTGTCATAGTACATACAAAATTTGCCTAATGGGCCAATGGCATTTCCAGACATGAAATAGAAAATACAAAATTCAGAAAACACTCAACGGTGATTTCATTCAATGATTCTCCTTGCTATAACAGTGTAACCTTGTCGTTGTATTCAACATGGAAAGCCCTTCATGGTTTCACCAAACACTGTCGTCGTGGAAAGCCCTTCACCAAACATTGTCGTTGCTGAATGAAATGATTATGAGACATTTGAATGGTAAATTATGATGTTTGAAGAGTTTGGGGTCGTAATTTTAGGTTTGGGAGGGGGGGCACCTTTCCCCCCTTCCTTTTATTCATTTCATTGCTTAAAAAATCAAGGTACATCATCCCCTCTCAACCAAACGAACCCATTTTTTCAAGCTAGCGTCTCGAGTTCTTCAGTCAAGAACCCGTTTCGTATGGGTTCGCCAACCAAGAAGACGCACCTTAATCGAAGATGTGGGTTCATGAACCCGGTGTGGGGACGCAAACCCTACCCCCAAGTACACGAACGCATGCAACTAAGATATATGTCCATTATTTTGCATAGCAATATATAATAATACCCAAGTCTTTGTTATTTTCCATATCTACACAAGTGTTCTCTATAGCACTACACATATATTAGTCTAAGTGTTAAATTTTGGCTAGAGATAGGGTTTGATGCAAAGAATTCAAAATTCATATACTTTAATGCAAAATTAAATTCAACAAACTAAAACTGAAACAGAATAGTACAGCAATAAACAATCAATATAATTTAAAACATAATTTTCATCTCTTTCAACTTTAACACTACCAAGTAGGTCCCCGTGTTAAAGTAATCTTCGGTAACATGTAATCAGCAATAGCAGAATAACTAACAATAACATTTTTAATTAATAATAAAAGGGAAAAGTTAGGATACTTACCTGAAGTGTGGGACCCTTCCTATTTTATACTCCAAAGAATTTACTTTCAAAACAAACCGTGCCTCTTAGAGGCCAGTCAATCACTAGGAACAAGCTGACCCTTGCTAGAGGGTAAGTACAAACCAGAGAGAGAGAGATGATAGGTTGTATACAACATCAGTGATAGTCAATGACAGGCCAAACACAGTGACAGTCTCAGACAAGACTCGGCATACCTCAATAAGTCTCAGCACCAGAGATCTGAATCCCAATCAAATAGCAACACATAAGTCTGACCTTAATCAAGTAGTAGTGCACAGATAGCCTTAGAGCAGCAAGTAACAACCCTAGATCTGAACCTAAGAGGTCACGGAATCCTCCCTTAGGGTAGTAGTTAACTTTCAGAGGCTATGGCCCCCTTCAAAATCATAGACCACAGCCCCCCTTAACATGCACTCAGCAGGCTCAGATAAGTCTTACAGGGCTCACAACCCTCATAAACAAAATAGCAACAGTTTGGAAGGACTCACGGTTGGCTGGACAGAGCTCCAAGGCTCACAGCTGAGTCACACAAGGGCAGAACGGACTCCAATAAGATCACAGCAAACAAATCAAACCCTTATACATGCAGATCGGACCCCTATCAAGCAGACCGGACACCTATACAAAAGAACAGACCCTTATCAAGCAGATCAGACCCTTATCAAACAAATCGGACCACTATACACGCAGATCAAACCCCTGTCAAGCAGATCGGACCCTTATCAAATAGATCGGACCCCTATACGGGCAAATCAGACCCCTATCAAGCAGATCAAACCCCTCATCAATCAGATTGGACCCCAAGTAGACCACAAACAGCAGATCGGGTCTTAGACAAACCACAAAGAGCAGATCGGATCTCAGTCAAACCACAAAGAGCAGATCGGATCTCAGTCAAACCACCAAGAGCAGATCAGGTTCACGGCTAGGTGGATTAGGGCTCTACACTTTCACGACTAGTAGAAATAATCCTCAAATGACCACAAGTTAGTCACATATGGCGGCAACGAGCCCTCTAAACAATCAGATCTAATATGAGGTAAACTTCAGCAGGTGGGCGCTTCAACAGGTGAGTAAGCAGCAGCAATAACCCCTAGAAACCCTTGACGTCAACAGCAGAGAAATCAGAGTTGATATGATAATGATAAGATGATGTCAAATGAGGAGAATAGATTCTAATATATAGAATCTTAACACCTCTAGAAGGGTCTCAAAATAATTCTTTAATTAAGTTAGGGTTCCATAAATTAGGGTGGGTACCAACACATAATAATAAAATATAATTATGATATCTTAGGTGGGTACTAGCACATAAGGATTAAGACACCAAAACAATAAAGTCAAAATAAAAAAATATAGGTAGGGCGTCTTGTTAAGATACAATATGCTAAGACAGAAAATATCAACATTTCATTTCATTTCACAACAATAGCATATACAGGATCACTGAAGAAACAAGAAGCACAGCATAAACACAAGAGACACAGATTTATCCTGGGAAACCCTCATGGGGTAGAAAACCCAGCAAAGCTTCCTCAATATAGATGACCAGCAAATACAAAGATGTAAACCAAAGACATGAGCTCCTCCTCCTCCACAGCAGACCTCTCTCACACAAGTGCGCCACTCACAAGTGAATGAATGAGTGAGATAAGTGAGGAACATCCTCCTCTACTTATACTTGTTCCCCGACTGACTTTTTACACAAGCTAGGTCGGCCCCAACTTAATTACTGGGCTAAACACCCCATTACAACTGACTGGGCCAACCCCTCTAGGATGGTCTAATAACCTTTTGACCCACATAACACATACAGGGCCGACCCCCACTAGGGAAGTCTAATAACCCAAGTTACCACAATCCGACGGAGGAATAAACATCTCCGGATATACAATAAGATCTTCACGGAGGAATGAAACATCTCCGGAATAATAAAGTACAAATATAATATTCTTAGAAGTTACAATATCTCAACACGTCTTTAGGTGAAGGTACTAGGGTCATAGTAAAGGGTACAAGGACCTACCAAATGGTACAAGTCAAATCATAAGACAAGGATGGGTACATGACCCATAACCCCTAAAACAAAAGGGTGCATCACAAAGGTGGGAAATTAACCCTATTACCCATTAAGACCAAAACATCAAGGTGGTAAGTGTCAAGATAAATAACCACAAAACCAAGTAACAACAAGGTGTAATGATCAAGAGTGAACAACCAAGGTGGGGGTACAACCAATCATCTCTCTCTCAAATGTACAAGTGCTCCATACACTACCTAAAATTTCATCATCACTATATAAGGAAGGTCCACACTGGATGATGTGATCCTATGGTCCTCCAGATTGCTCCTGAGGTCAAATGCTAGTGGCTCCATCAAGGAGTGGCCAATCCCTTGAGAAGACCATCTAGCTCAACCATCTCGAAGACCTGGGAGAGGAGAGGTCATCACACATCGTCATCTTGGTCAACAGACCACAATCGACCTGGTTAACTGACCAGGTATGTACCTACAGGAACTACTTGGTCCTCGTGACCAAGAATCTACCTGGTCCCAGACCAGGAGGTCTCTGTCTCAACCTGCAAAACCTGCTTGGTCCTCATGACCAAGAAACTGTCTGGTCCCGGACCAGAATACCATAGAGACAAATAGGGGCCCTAGCCACATGCTAGGGACTTTGCCATGGCATCAACCTGCTTGGTCCCCGACCAAGAACCCCAGGAGATAGTTGGGGGCCCTAGGGTGCCTTCTAGGGACTTACTCTTTACTCTACCTGGTTAACTTGACCAGAAACCCTAGTTAACTGACTAGGGTACCATCCTCTCTGGGAATGGGTCTCGCAGCTGCACTAACTTTAACAGTCAACAATAGATACATTATCATATCGAAACTACTATGTGCCACATGCACCACAAACCATACTACCACACTTGAGCCACATAAATTGTTGTGCATGGATGGAAAGTAGTCAGCCCCATCCATGGAGCTCTCAGTTAACTTCAGTAAGAAGGTGACAAATCTTCTTTTTGGCCCTTGACATATATGACCTAGCAACCTTTACACAGCCATTGGTCCTTTATTATAAATCAGAAGGTGTTTAATATGAAAAATTGAGTGGCCAAAAAGGTGGGGCAAATTGGGTGAGACACTTTATAGTGACTCGCTCTAGGGTTGCTCAAGTTAATACAGAAGGCCACAAACGATCAATTCGTGTAAGTGAGAAATTTAGGTGAACGAGTTATTCACGTAAAAAAAAGTGACTGCTACAAAGATTGCACAAACATGCGCACGCGCGCACACACACTCATATTAATATATGTGCACAAAGCCCTCACAAATTGTTTTGGTAGTGACCACCCCCAATTCCTGCTCCTGCTCACTAGAAACACTACTTATAAAATTTTCTCCAAAACTCTCACCATGTGTGGCAAGCACATTCTGCATAAGATCATTCGATCGAAGCAATAAAGCTTCCTTAGGGGTGATTGATCAACACAATATCATTGTTGTATGCTATCTCAATTGGTGAATGTATGTGTTCTTATTCAACGACAATTGAATTCAGAAACAATTCAACAATGCAAAAAGATATGATAAAATTCAGCATTAAGTTTGAGAAATATCTAATTATAACCCAAAGTTGGGGAGATCATGCGTTCGATTGTCTTGATCCCCTCCATAATCAAGGCCGACAATTTACCATCCATGAATCATGGGGAAGTAATCTAAGGGTTTTCAGCATAGTTGTTCCTTGAAAATATATATATATATATTCCATGTGCTCATTAACCATATATGATAAGTATTAAAATCACATGCCCTCATTAAACATTTATTTCAAAAAGAAAATATCTTGCTTCAAATTTACAATGTGAGAAAATATCCATGCTTTTCAATGATTTCAAAGTTTGGGCATATGTTAGATTTTGTAGCTCGGACAGGTATTTCTACATGGGGGTGTCTAGCATGTAGAAGTTGTCCGAAAAAGTAATTCTCTAGACAGACTTTGTAAAAAATGTCTTTTGTAATACTTTATGTAAAAGGGTCAATTGTATTGGGTGCCCATGGTATTTGCATAAAGTGAATGTTATTAAAGAGTCTATGGAGAGTTGTACATGTACCACAGTTGCAGGAGTGAGTCACATCTATTGTGGTGGTCATTGTCAGTGTGTGTAACATCATTGATAGTGAGTGCTCAGTAAGTGATCAGATCTGAGAGAGGGAGTCTCTCAGAGGCTTTGGAGTGAGGGATTCACTCAAGCCAGAGTTTGTCTTTACTGTTGAGGGTTTGGACACAGTTGCAGCAAGGGAGAGTCAGGAGTCTAAGATCTGGTGTGTCATATATGGAAGCCTGGTGTCGTATGTGTTGTTTAAAAAATTTGCAATAAAAGACAAACTGTTTGCTGGTTTTCCCCATTGGAGTTTCCAGTGTACATCTTGTGTTCAATTTTCTTTGTGGATCTATTGGTTAGCTTAGCAGTGTGTTTCAGTATTTTATTTTCAGATGTACAATGAGAAAAATTTGCTAAGTAAATCTGAAGTGAATAATAAAATGGAAAGCTGTAACCAGATCTGCTAAGGTTTATAAAATTTCACAAGACATAGGGAATGGCAGCAACAATGTGAGAGAATGAAAATGACTCTAGGAAGGGCAAGTGATTTCAGGCAAAGAGGATGGCAACAACAGCATGTGTTAAAAAGAATGAGTTGCAGGTCAGCAGTGCAGACTTTAGGGTTAACAATTTTTTTTATTTTATCTTTAGTTTTTAATCAGACATTTGAAAGTACAAACAAAATAAAAATTTATTTTTAAAAATCCAAAATTCTTTTGGATTTCAAACCTATTCATTTATGATTTGATTAAGTTCTTATGAATAAATTCAATAAACCCGAAACATGTTTATAGCTTGTTCAGATGAACTTTATTCAATAAAATTTGGCAAACCTGATAACATAGGTCTTACAGGAAAGAATGGGGTCGACCATATGCTCAAGCCTCAACACATTGTTCATTTAAATCCAAGTTGCACAATAAGGGGAAATCAGTACAAGTTTAGGAAATGGGGGTGTTGGAAATTGGAACCACCATTTGGAAAAGGGGTATTAAAAAATATAAATATTTCAAAAATCAGATTTATTTTCACATTATCTTGAAATAAAGAATAAAATTTCTGGAAATTTCCTTTCTTCTTTTCTATTGTCACTAAATGAAATTACTGTTTAAACATCATTATCAAAGGTTTAATAGAATTATAAGATGTGAGTTGGATTATATCATGTCTATATGCAGGAAATAAGTCTATACAATAGAGTGACTAGTGTTAGTGATTTGATAAATCAAAGAAACGATGAAGCCAATCCATTCCAAAAACCACCCCTTGCACCTTCCATTATTGAGCATAATCTTGTAGTAGTTGAAGTTTGTGATACAGTTAGTACTAACATGCCAATAGGAGTTTAACAAAGTTTAATTGTGCAACTATGAGAAAGAGGTTTCATATTGATACTTAACCAACTAATAGTTTGCAGTGATGCAAGAAATATAGAATACACCCAACAAGGCATTGCATGAGACCAAGGATAATTTTATCATTGAGTTTCAGAAGATAAATTCTGAACTGGAAAGCACCAAGTTGAAGGAGATAAAAAAGAGACCAAATGAATCTATATGGAAGTATGATTAACATTTCAAAGATTTATCAGTGAATTGACATACAATTTTCAAGATTCAATTCTTAATATCATCAATGCCAATGCCACCCTCATTGTCACTATCGAACTCATCCTAACTCATCAATGATGCTTAGTTGCACCCCAACCAAGCCTGTGGGCCCTCTGCACCTGCCATGTCACAAACTATCTGATCTCCACTGCTATAGACCCCATCATGTAGCTGGTCCATTCAAATGGTCACTCATTTTAATATATAAGATAATTTTCTTTGAATTTTCAATATTTCATTGGTTGTGTCTACTTTTGTATTCTATTTTTGCACCTAAATATCTCTCTACATGTTTCTTTCATTGTTGGTGATGGCGGGAAGAATTGTGGACCAAATTCATTTTGATGTGAGTAAAGCATGAGAGAAGGAATAGTGGTTTCTTCAAAAAAGTAACATTATAATAATAGATAGACTTGCAAATAGCTTGTTCAGAGATACCACAAATGTAAGTAATGAATCTTCTATAAGAAGAAAAATCATAGGCTTTTAGTAACACTCAAATCTGATAAGAAAAGTTGTCACTAAAATGTAAAAGGAGAAGTATGCCAAAGTGCCTTTATAGCAAGAGGAAGTCACACAACATAGAGGGCCAAGAGGAAGTAGAATTCAAACTTGCATAATGGTCTTCTTAGTGAAACTACATGAAACTCCAACAGTTAGCTTCGCCAAGTAAGTATTGTGAACATAAATCCTCAAGGGGGTTGGAGCAATGTCATTGAACTGCTAAATTCTAATTGGGTTATGGCCATTTTTGCTAGCATCTTGTTTCTCCCATTCCTGTTTGCAAGTGTTGTTAACCTGCTTTGACTCTGATTTAAGAAGCAGCAAGCCTACAATTCAATGTCAATACCATCACTTGTGTCTATCCAATTTTTATTACCCATGAAGATATCATGTTTATTTCCTTTGCCTCAAAGGGAATCACTATCAACAGATAACCTTGTTGATGCCTTCTTACAGGCTCCTTTTGGTTGCCTATTATCGAAATTTTTCCTTTCTGCTTGTACTTTACCTGTGACTTTTTAACCTAATTGTAAAATTGAATTTTTCTGAAGCAAATGGAAGTGTGTGCCACAATTATCATTTTTTATCATTAGAGGTCCAATCATTCAAAATTTACTAGGTTTATAGGGTTGAACAAATTGAGAAATCTATTCTATATGCACTGGTATCAAATGTTAGGATCTAAAATCTCCAATCTCATATTATTATTTCAAATAAAGAATAATCTATTTTCAAAATAAGGTGAAAATGTACCATAAGAAAATCATCACACATAAAACAAGGCCAGAGGAAAATCTGTAAAATAGTGAAAATCAGTCCCATCCTTTTAAAGAAACAGTGTAAGAGTATCTAAGCTGACACTATGAAGTTGCTATATTCCATCAACACTAAGTTTCCAAATTATGGGCTTTCTTTAGTCCATTCGATTCTCTATTCATATAATGCAGCAAGCACTTTGAGTGAGATTTGCTTCCTTGGCTTTCCTTGGCAAGTCAGATCTACTTCCAGAATGTCCCAGCTCCTCACCCAACAACTATTTAGGCATAATCCCTGAATGGCACCCACATCTCTCTTTCCATCAATAAATATTCTGAAGTCTCAAAATAATTGGCTTTGTAACCCTTCCCTTTAGTTAATGACAACCTTTGACCTTAAATATTTTTTTATTAAAACAAGGCATCTTACTTTCCCCATTAAGGTTCAAAAAGAATCAATGGCACAAGAAAGGGGATTTAGGACCAAAATAGATCTGGTTTTAACTTTCTTATGTACTTTAGTTAAGATGCAGCAAGTGGGAATTTTGTGAATACGCTCCAAAGGGTTATAACCTGAAGGGTCTGTTGTATCACTATATGTTTTTGCAGGTTGAAGAGGAGACTCGCTCCTAAGCAACCAAACAGGGCTTCTGTCAACTTTGCTAACATCGCCCATGGAGACCTCATGCTTTCGAATTTCAAAAAATGGTGACAAATTTAACCCTGAACACATGATAACAAAGAGTTCCTGGATGGACACACAGTATCATCCCTTTCAGGAAAGATGCTTCATTAAGAATTGCACGTAAGACAGATTAACTTTATTTTCCAAAGGCGTGTAGCATGTCACGTATGATTTCAGGAAGCAAGGTGTACAGCTTTTTGGACATATGAGATACTGTGACCGAAGTACTTGTTTACATCATGTTTTCTGCACTAATGTTAAGTAACTGAGACAATCATCTGCAAATCGGCAATAATGAGTTGCTGAGATCTTCCCAGTCAAGTGTTGTTATAAAATGTCTGAAAGAGAACAATTTGGTGGAAAAAAATTTATGTTGACTGCTTCAGCAGGAGTATGCAATTCATCTAAGTATGACATTGGCTCCTCTGCTTTATATATGCATTGTGGGCAGCAAAAAGATTAGTTCAATCCCTCCACTGCTGTCGCAAAAGTTCATCTCTATCTGGCCTAAGGCTTCAGCTCCTACCCATTACCATTGGAGTTCGTTTGACAGGTGTGATCTTAAAATAATCCAGGAACAGTGTTGCATGGGTATAATACCTGGGGGAATGGATTCTTGAATCTCCGTACCCTTAACCATGCACGTACCGACGTACCAAAAATGTAACCACACCCGTACCCCCCTGTACGCCACCTTACCCTGGGTGAATTTTGTGACGTGCCCCAATTTTGGGTATGCCAGTGCTGATTTTAGCATAAAAATAGTCATTTTAATGATTAAAAAGCCCCAATAAGGTTGCATTTAGGTTGGGCCCAGCATGAAAACCTTAAACAACTAAGCACTGCAGCTGATGTCCCTTTTTCTACCTTTAAACCCTAATTTCATGCTCACTTTGCATTTTCAGTTTGGCTATTTGAGTTTGGAAGAGACCAGCGGAGAAGAAATGAGGTCGTAAGGTAATGTTCACTCTCTTTATTGCAGGAAATTGGTGTCCAGTGGTTCAATATTAAGCATTCTACACCAGCATCAGCATTATCAAGTCCCCACATTTCAGTTTCATCGAGTTTCAAGTTTCAGATTTTTATGTATGTCATTTCCACACCATGTCTGGAAAGGGAAGGAATGTCAATGTTCAATGTTTGAATCATGAATGTCAATTGATGAATGGCAGAGCCTGAAATGATTTGATTCTTGAATAATTTGAATCTCAAAATGAATTTGGATTATTGCTTATTTACAATAATTTCAGTTCTATTTTTTCCATGTGTTATTGTATACATATAATTTGACATATGTACCCCTGAGGTACCCTTGACATATGTACCCCTGAGGTGCCCCCGTCCCCTGTTTTAAAAAGAGCTGTACCTGTACCTGTACCCGTACCCTGGCAACTTAGTCCAGGAATGACGGTGGTAATTGATAGAAGGATTCACATTACCTGAATAGAACTCTCAGGTCTGTTAACAGTTGATGAGGCATTTTTTTCTCATTCCATTCTTCCTAGAGGTCAGTTTATATCTGTTGAAATGTTGACAGTTAGCCATACCTGTAGACTTGTAGCATGTAACCATACCACGCACTTGTACCCTGGCAAATTAGTCCAGGAATGACATTGGTAATTGATAGAAAGATTTAGATTACCTCAATAGATCTCTCAGGCCTGTTAAGAATTGATGAGCCATTTTCTTCTTGTTGCCATTCTTCTTAGTGCTCAGGTTATATCTGTTGATACTTGATAACTTGATACATTGAGTCATTTGGCCCTGCGAGAACTGAGAACCATTGAGCACTAAGCTACATTACTAATACCTGGGGTGGCCCACAAAGGGAGCAATCTAGGCTCCAATCTGGATGAACGTTTTTTCCAGGATGTTCATGATTTTTCTTATTAAGGATTAACACACAGAAAATAACTTAATTTCGCAAAGGCCAAGCACAAGATACATAACTGTAGTGCAAACACACCTATTAATGGACAATTTTCGGCTTAAAATAATACTTTCCTCGAACTCACTTTATCAACACACCAAAAGCAAGTCTCTAGTCATTTAAAAACAAGATAATTGCTAGTCACAATGAAGCACAAGACAAAATAATAGCACATGTATACTATTAATGAACAACCAGTGATGTTTTAATAATCAATGGTTTAGTCCAAGGATTGTTTGACTTGGTCCTTGTTCCAAACTTTCTAAACATTTTTTGAAATCTATTTGGTTCTAGTTTCAAAGATTAACAGCGGAGAACAATGGAAAATTTGTATTCTTCCTAACAAGGAAAGTATGGCCATAACTCCTTGAAACTGCGTTTGAAACAACTTGAATACTTCAAACATTAAAGATTAATGCTTACTAATTATAAATATGATTCTGTAAACCCCAAAAAGAACACAGCAAATGTAAGGTATACAGGCAGAGAATCCAATTGACCTTCAATATAAGAGCATCCAACTAGTTTTTGAAAACAGCATGCAATAGGAGCAAAGACAACTAGGAGTTGATGTGAAATATTTTTACTTTGAATGAACTTACTTTAGAAAGCATCTCACACAGCCATGAACTTTGATTTACCTTACTTAAAATAGCATCTTGCACACTTGTGCCAGAAAATCTGATATATTTTTGTGAATCCGTTTTCTCAAACTAATATAAAGAATTACACAATAATATATGTTTACAACATGCACCTTGGGTAATTGCTAATCCCCCCAAACAATGAATATTTATATGACATCCACTACTCACTTTCATTCCAACTTCTAAATGAAACCATAGTAGCATAATTCGGCCGTATTGGTAGTTCGCGTACGGAAATTCAGAACAAATTCGAATTCGTCGAATATTCAGTCTAGTGTAATATGGATACAGGTTCTTAGATAATTAAATTTTGAAAACCAATTTAAAAAACCAAAGTTCAATTATTTAAACACTATAAAAATACCATTCAATTTCATACTTTCTTATTAAAATAATTATTAATAACTAGTTGTCTGATGTCTCACTAGATCTGGGTTGTTGAGATTTTATATTTTTTTTTTAAATATATGTTTAATTTTATTATATAAATGTCTACGTACATTTATGGTATATTTCTGAATATTTAATTAAAACTATTATATATAAGCACTGTATATTTGTGAATATTTAATTAAAAGTATTATATATAAGTAGACTACTTTCATATTTTATTCGTACTAGGTTTTTTCATTACGTATTTTTTCTGTATCGAATCGTATTCGTACTCGAATTATGCTACTATGAATGAAACAAGTGCTGTATAGAACTGGAAATAACTGTGTGATGCAAGAAGGGAGACCAAACAGTGCAGAAACAACTTATTAACCAGGAAATTTGGTAATCAGGGTAGGGATACCGTGTTTTAACATTCTTACTGTAATAGTATTGCACACATGTATCCTCATCTGATTGAAAGTATACATCATACACAATGATATTGTACCTGTATATGAGAATGGAGCATTTGCGTATTGTGCATAATTTGGATCTTCTGCGAGCTTTGAAACAATAAGGAAAATTGCTCGCAATTGTTGCTCCAAAGTTCCAGTTATGGTCACAAGTCGGTCACTGACACCAGGCAGGATCTGGTCTTGGGAAGACAATTTAATACTGGCTTGTGATTCTTCAACAAATGATCTGCATGGAACAACATATAAAAATTAGTTGATCAATGCAATGCCAAAACTTCAACAGCAACAATGCATGCATTGAATCCACTCAGACAGACATTATCTGTTTCCTTTGTATTTGTTTTTCTCTTAATAAGTTAATTCTGGTCATTCATTAAGGATAAAAAAAAGGACAGATGTTAAGATGGCAATTAAAAAAGATGCAACTGCTTTCTACTAGGTTTATGAAATTGTGTGCAATCAGAAGGTCATTACATGTGGAGTTTGATGTCTAATTTTACTTTCACGGCATGCTTTTAATTAAGAAGAATTTCATAGTAATGCACTTTTTATGGAGTACAGATTATGTATTGTCATTGCTGCTAGACATGTCCTGGTGGTTCCTAAACAGTCCTAAATGGTTCATAACAATTTAATGAAAATAAAGCATTTCATTATGTGTTCACTATCATTGTTTCAGGTATTATGGAAAGGGGAGAATGCAGAAAAAGAGAATTCCAATGAGAGTAGTAATGCCTAGCTGTCAACTCACAAAGATAGCATTTAGACAGCAAAAGAGGTCCATGCCATTTTGCTACTATATATAGCATGCTCATCCCTTTAACAATATTTTGGCATCAGCAAGGACTCTAAAAGAACATGGAGAATCTCTAATACAATAATCCATCATGCATCTCTCACCTATTTGCATTTGTGTGTGCCAATTCATTAATACAGATGGGCCATGTTAAATTAAGAACATAGACATGGGTCCACAGGTAATAGAAATGCTTAAATTCATGGAAAGAAACTTTTGCAAAAGGTTCCCATGACCCCAATCTTAACCTGAGTCCTCTTGAATTGTTTAAACTTTATGTTGTCGCACCCTATATTGATGAACTTTCTCTGACACTGCCATGATACATTGCTGTCTTGTCCTTTCCCTGGTTCCCCTTTTGTTTCATAACTATTTAGTGTCTTTTGTATTGATTATTTTACCAATGCTCCAATGGGCTCCTTCTAAGTTTCATGTTCTTTCTCTTCTACTCACAAGATAACAACATAGCAATATTCATACAAGAGGGAAAATGGAAAAACAAAAATACAATGAAATTCGATTCAATAAAAAACAAAATGAAGGAACAGAAATGTGTATATATGATTTTTTATTTTATTTTGAATAATATGCCTTCCTTTAACCATTAGTATGAACCCACGTAGGTATGTGTACCAAATACGTGTGAGGACCCCCTCAAAAAATATTAGGGTACACAAGGGCTTCGAACATAGGTCCATAACATTATAACATATATATAACTATATGATAGTCATTAAAAAGTTCCAGTTCTAATCTAAATATTCCGAATGAACATCCAAGTTAATGAAAACAACGAAAGTAATAACATGATAACATCATGATTCATAATTCAGATCCAAAACAAATCCCAAGGGCCAACACCAATAACACTGAAACAAATGGTGAATATGAATTGATTTAGGGTTTGTAAGGGTTTAATAGATGATGGGTATGTACCTCGCCTACCATCCCCTGAATACCTGCCCATTTCGGGTACAGCTAGGAAGTACCCAAAACATACCCTACAATGTACATCCCCAAAAGGCATTATCCTCATCCAAAGCATGTACTCAAGGTGTGGGTATGTGTACCTGTGTAACATTATATGAACAAATGTACATAATTGACATTTTATACCAAAAAAGGTGGGCAGCATACACAACCACCACAAGCACCACCTAAAGTCAAAAATCCAGTTGTTTAATCCCCAACAATGCCCATAAGTCCAATCAACAGCCATTGACACTAAACAAAACTATAAACAGTGCATATAACATTGAGACATAAACATGGCGCTTGGTCCAAGCATGACGACAGAGACTACTCATCGAGCCATGGTAGGAAGGAGCCCAATGTCAAGCAACAAGGCATCATGGTCTTTTGGGGTTGGTGCCCAACCAAGACTAGCAAGATCAGCCTCTAGGATGATCGGATCCAACCATCAATGTTTAGCTCAAGTGGCTTTTCAACCTCAAAAATTGCAAGGGACAGAATTGAAACTATTTTGTCATTTCACTCTACCAGCTAGGGTGGGTAGTTATGCCTTCTCTGCCTTCTTTCTCTAAATGCTCGGTGGCGCTAATAACATAGTCAACCTATTAACCTAAGGGACTGTCATAACCAAACAAAATGTGGGGGGATCGTCGAGGATGAATAAAAAATAGGAAAATTATATCCTTTGGAAAGGTGAATAATTTAAATTAAACATAATTTATCCCTTTTTAACACAAGATCAGTTGTTGGCCACAACACAAGGGCAATTTTAATGTCTTAAATGATTGGCAATCTATACCAGGCCCTATTCTTGAGCTTTGATACAAGGCTTTCTCTGAACATGGGCACCCTTGGAGCTCTAATTCTAATTTTACTATAGAGCTCTAATTATGCCAAACTTATCTATAGATCCTATGGTACATAAAGGCTTGTTTAGATCATGATTGAGCTCAAACCAAGATCGAGAGGGCTTGAATTGCCAAATCAAGTCGTCATTTCGAAGTTCATGTAGGCAAGCATTGCAATCATGTCACTAGTTTGTAATTAATCTTTACAATTGTTACTTTTCTACAATTGCTTGTGTATGTGGATCTTGACAAAGTGATCTTGACAATGGTTCACATCATATTTTAAATTTAAATGTGGGAACATTTATTTGGATTGATGTTGATTGTAGCACTTGACATGAGAAATTCATTGTTTCTTCTAATCTTGATCATGCTACAGAATTGCACATTTATCTATTATAGATTTTTTTGGTAGTACTTCCTCACTGGTGTCTTCACCCAACAAGGACAATTCAATTTCCTATCTATGGAGGCAGATTCAATAAGAAGGCATTTTCACCAATCCTGTCAGTAATTGGGAATGTTCCATACCTTATGGGTTTGATTTTCTTATGCAAACTCTTGAATTTTTTTTGGACAAGTGCAACCACACTTGAACTTCTGCTTGAAAATTTTGTACTATTAGATCCTTACAATGTCTCTCTTTATGGACCTGACATATCTCATCAACAAAACTTCACCTCACCGACTGAAATGATAAGTCAAAACTTAAAAGGAATATGCTAAAGATACATTTTTAAAGCCCTGAGGGTTAGCTCAAGCGATCATGAGCCAGACATGAGATTTCTTCCCACAAAGTTGGGGAGGTCACAAATTCAACTCTCTTGATCCCCTCGGGGTTAGATCCATAATTAGGGCAAACAATTTACCCTGTTTGCCATCCATGAATCATGGGGAAGCACTCAGAGGGTTTTTTGCAAGGACATTCCTTGGAAAAAATACTTAAGATACCCCAAACAAGCCTCAAATGAAAAAATCCTTATTAACCCATGCATTTTTATAGTGTCCTAATGTTGAATGTATGGTGAGCTTTCTTAAGTTACTTGTGGTTATACCCCCCAAATTGGTAGGCAATCACCAAATTCAATACATCGAATTGTCCATTTGTTTGTGGATTGAATATGGTACTCTTATTTACTTTGTTATCCATCATTGCCCATAGCCTCATCCAAAAGATACTTAGGAACCTAGTGTCTTGGTTCAAAACGAAACAATCAAGCAACCTAAAGTGTACCCACACTCTTCTAAATGACATGGCCCAAGTTGTCCTGACTCCTTTTATTGAACCTATTGACGACAAACCATTATATAGCCATATGCATGAATGGCTTTTAATAATCCTCACAACAAGTCCATAGAGGTATTTTCCAAGGCAAAGAGACTTAAAGGGAGTATATAGACCCAACTTCCTAAATGTTGATCTAGACATCCTACATAGTGTGCATATTATGACAAACTTTTTCACATTCCCTTGCATTCTCAACCAAAAGACATAGCATTGTAAGTTGGCTAGGCTTTTTCTCATCATAAAGTGTCCCAATACCTTAGAGTTGTGATCTCGCTACATCAACTTGATCTTTGGTTCTCCTTTCAAGCCAAAAAAATTGTCAAGCCTGTACAACATTCCTTTTAAAAGAATACAGTCATTGAATGCTTTAGTCTCCAAGCTCTCCTACAATCCTTGCAGAGCTTCTTTCATGGGAACAAAGTCCAGAGTTGTTGCTTAGAATTTCCTCATACACCTCATGTACAAATGGACTCAACTTCATAAACACAATTAATAAGGAAGGTTTTCTTAGCAGGAAATTGGCAATGTGTTTCTACACATCTTTCTTGTATTTGATCCCCAAGTTAAATTGTTAAAAGAATGCCATCCACTTGAAGTGCTTGCTCCACTGCAATTTCGTTTGGTTCTATAGAAATTGTAAAGGCTTATGATCCATAGATTATTGTCTCAATGATAGTATTTCCAATGCTTCACCTAGGCAAATGTGTGCAACCACTTTTGGTATATTGGGTAGTTTACTACAACACTAGCAAAACTTTTAAAATGATACACAATGGATTTCCCTTTTATCAACACTGCTCCAATGGCATTCCCTGAAGCATGTGCTCCTATTTCAAACAACCCACCTATCATCAACGCCTAATAGACTTGTTATCACAAAGCTACAAATGCTTCTTCTTGAGCAATTGTCCAAGCAAAACATTTACCTCCTCATCGAGTCCTCACTTGTAATTACCCTTTCTTTTCTTTACCCAAACACAAAATTTAATTTGTTCCTCATGTGGTCCTCACTTGTCTTTGGCCTTACTTCTACTCCTTTGCAAAATTGAGAAGGATGAGATTCTTTAAAGTATAGTGGGACCTGTCTATGAAAAAAGAACAAAATGGAAAAAAAACAATATATATATATATATATATTTGCTACTTTTGAGGAGCTTTTAGACCTCATAGGACGCACTTGGGCATCCTTCGAGAGATTAGGAGATGATTGGTCCCCACAAGGAGCTTATGATAGCTGCATGCAATAGGAAACATCAAAGGGACATCAACATGTCATCTTCTACATTTAATATTGAGGATAGAAAGGGACACCACCATGTTGTCCCATGTCCCCATAACACTAGTGATGGACCCTATGAAACAATGGTATATTGTTGCCTACAACAATTGTGAACTTTCATTCTAGAGTTAATGTAGCAACCTTTGGCTTCGAGGAAGACTTGGGCTTGTGGACCCTTGCTTGCGAAGAGGATGCATCGGGCAAGACATGGCAAGTCTACAAGGCCAACCGATATTTGGTAGCCTTAGTGGCCAACCCATGTGTGGTAGATGCGAGTTAGTTAGGACGGCATACTAGCATAAGATAGGACCAAGGGATGGCTTGTTGAGTGAGGGCAGGCAACCGACAAGGCCTTGAAGTCGATACTTGGCAGAGATTCAAGAATAATACAATTGGCAATGTGTTGGATAGTGTGTCGTCCATGCTAGGACAAGCACATTGAGATGTGGACCAAGGGTATGCAAACACCTCACGTTGGGAGGGGCATGAGATTCTAGCATCGTAAGTGTTGGTCTAGATGGGATGGCAACATCATCGTACATTGGGTGGCCAATTCTTCGATTGTGCTAGCTCAAGGGAAGGCATAACAAGGTAGCCTGTGGTTGGGTGGCAATGGCGTAGCATCACCTATGGTGAAACAAGCACGTTAATATCAATGTTTTAACACTCAAAACAGGGAGTTGAACCGATTGAGGGTCAACTTGGACCGAAATAAGAACCGGAAATAAACTGGAAAGGTTTGATTTCATTGACTCGAGCTATTCAAAAATACATATAATTTTACAATTCTAATAAAAATATATATATATTTAAAATTCCAAGCTATGATTCCAAACCATTAGAGACAAAATATGCAAAGTCTACTCATGTAAGGGTGAATATATCAAAATATGCAATGGCGTAGCATCACCTATGGTTAAACAAGCACGTTCATATCAATGTTTTAAAACTTGAAACAAGGAGTTGAACCGATTGAGGGTCAACTTGGACCGAAATAAGAACCAAAAATAAACTAGAGAGGTTTGATTTCAATGACTCGGGTTATTCAAAAATACATAAAATATTACAATTCTAATAAATATATATATATATATATATATATATATATATATATTTAAAATTCCAAGCTATGATTCCAAACCATTAGAGACAAAATATGGAAAGTCTACTCATGTAAGGGTGAATACATCAAAATGGCACCAAGTGCAACACATATCAGAATCAAAATTGAAAATACATAATCATCAAAATCAATGCCTATATTGAAATCCTATTCATCAATAGCACCATGTTCCCCCCTCCTCTAGGCTCTAGCCCTTGCCTCTACCTCGAATCTCAAAGTTGATCCTCCAAGGACATTAGTCAACACCCTTCAATTTTTATGAAACTTCCTAATCCAAGCATTAAAATAAGGTAGAAAAAGCTTCCCCTGCTTAATAAGTGATTTTGCTTGACTGAAGGGTACATTTTTATTAAGGTCATGACAGAGGAGTTTAATCAACTTCAACAGTCAACAGTCAAGCATCAGCACCACCAACATCAAGGTACATAGAGAGTTGACGTGCTTGATTAAATTCCAATCCCTTACCCTCATACATAATAGAATCCAATGGAAACGTTGCAATTCTGAAATCCTGAAAACTATTAAGTCTGTTGATTTCTAAATGGGATCTGAAATTCTACTTTTGGCATATGAAGTCTGATGAGGTTGGAACCACTCTCAAACATCCTGAAAGAATTAATGGTAATGTTAAAAATTGAAGTAGAAGGATAGAAAATGAAAGATAAGGAGAATACCACTTTTACTTTAAGAATTTAGCATTACCATTCAATATTACTAACTTCAATGTCACTAGTACAAAACTGGTCAATTCTTTTTAAAAACATATGTGTCTAACCTCCACGCGTGCACCTTGGGCATTATTGAATTAACTCGATCGAGTTAATGCAGAATCAACCGATTTGAGGTCGGTTTGGTGTCGAACTGGCCAAGTCAAGGAATAATTAGGCCGGTTTGGTGCAGGTCGGTTTGGTGTAGAACTGGCCAATTCAAGGAATAATTAGGCCGGTTTGGCACCAAACTAGCCTCCAAGCCAAGTTTTGTAGAGATTCGAAATTGATGAGGGTTAAACCAATCGACTTGGCCGGTTCCAGTTCTAAGTTGACCAGTTTTTAAAACACTATTTCATATTCCTCAATTATAATGTATGCCTAGTTTGGGTTTAACCAAGACGTTTCGATGAGGTGTAGTTCACGTGATACAAGTTGGTTGTTGGCGATGCCCAACTAGCAAGGTCATAGTGGTGTCAAGCAACGAGTAGACTTCTTGAGTGGTATGGGATGCTCAAGGCGAATGCCAAGTCTAGTCGCGTTACAGATGGTATGAGAGCCTAAGTTTGGCGCATGCAATGTTCATCAATAGAGCACCCAAAAAAAAATACGCCCAGGACACAACGTGCATCGACAGAGGTGCACCCGAGACACTGCATGCATTGGTAGAATACCGCCCATGAAAAACTGGGTGCACCCAAGAAGAAACGAGCCCAAGGAAAACAAGGTGCTCCCAGAAAGAAGTGCGCCCAGAGACTAAGCACCCAAAACACAGTGTGTGTCAAGGAAAGTATGCCCAAAAGACCAAGCATTCGAAAGAGCGCCCAAAAGACAGAGCACTAGAGAGTGTGCCCAGATCATAGCGCACGTCAGGAAAAGCACGCCCAGAAGAAAAAAGTCTCTTTGGGAGTGTAGGTGCAGTACCATAGGGGACAAACCATAAGAACAAGGGAAGACAAGGTAGTCACTGAAATAGTCATGCTTAGAGGAGTTACAGCAGAAGGGATGTGATCTAATTCAGACCCTTAAGGTAGGCCAACAACAGCTCCACACACAGATTGATGCCTTGTTGAGTTGGATGCAAGCAGCAATAGACTGAGAAAATGGTCACTTGCAACCGAGGTTGGGATCCATCCAAGAAGAGGAGGATACCACAGATGATGGAGCCATCGCAGGGAGAGAATCTAAAGTGCCTAAGTACATGGGCAAGAGAATTTTGGGGTTTCTTTGCAAGTAAAACCATGTAGAAGAATGTTCTTAGAAGGAAAGATCGACAACCCTAACAGAAGTTCAAGGGCATGAACCTTCGAAAGCAACATCGCATGTTTTGAGTGCCTTGACAAAGTGTTTGGGCAGGTTCGCAACGAAAGGTCAAGAACAAGGTTCGCAAGACGAAGAGGTGAGTGACTTTGTTATGTCAACATAACAATCAAAAAGTTGAAGGTGGTGGCATTGGTGGAAACCGGTTCTACCCACAACCTCAGTGGCGAACAAACCGTGAAACGGCTTCATTGGGTCGCTGAGGCTAGTAGTACCATGTATCAAGCAGTGAACTCATCGATGAAGATGTCGACAAGAGTAGCTTGTATGAGGATTGGGGTGGGAACTTGTTGCACAATGGGGAGTACACCCAAGATGGCAATCTCAAAAATTGCCAAGTCTTCCAATAAAGACAACCCAAGTATTGGGTGCAAGTAGCAATTGATGGTTTTGAACAATAGCTTGATTGAAGGCAAGTATGGTAGACTTAGGCTCACGATGAGCGCCCTTCAACATGACAGAATTACACCGAGATAGCATAACATAGACCATGTTTGAGTTGGCTCACATAGCCTAGGGGGAATTGCAAAAGAGGTTCAACCAGCAAGTCAAAGGTTGAGCAAGTCGGCAAAGAGGCAAGCTAGGAGGAAACGTGAGAAGCAAGCAAGGGCAGAGAAGGCACCTTTGCCGACAGTAGATCGAGTCTTTCGACAAACAGGCAACAATGGCAGATCGGGTGGGTACACGAAGGACTTGATAAAGAAGACAATAGGAGGCACGTCGACAGCAACTCCAGGGGCATACCCCCTTCTAGCCTAAGGAGGTAAAGTGTTGAGCGGAGGTGTAAGCTTGACATGCTAAAGTAGCAGTAGCTACCTTGCCCAAGAAGAGGTTGCAAAGAGGGACTGAAGCGCAACCAAAATTGACAATTGCAAACATAACGAAGTGCATTATCATTGCTTGCGTGCGATGGTTGGACTAATCACCTGACTGAGTTCGTGATATGAGGGATATCGATGTACTGGAGCATGATGAACAAGAGTTGACGATGGATGCAACAACAAGTCCAAGATGTGCAACAATGATGGGCATCACTTAGCCTTGTGGTAGAAGGTTGAGTCATGCTAGGAGAAAGAACCTAGCGTGTTGAGGAAGCAGTACCAAGGAGAAGATGAGTAGCACATTCACGAGGACAACAAGAACTCTTGCAAAGTTGTTGAGGACGACACCATCTTTGAGTGGGGGAGGCAATCAACCCACGCTCACTCACCTATTAGAGAGCTTGAGTGCATGGGGAACCGACACACCCGACACGACCAAGAGATGGATTGTGGGAGCACGGAAGGCAACCGCGAGCAGTGATGGATTGGGTGAGCATGGAGCTTTTGAAAGTGGGGCATGCGACCAAGAGGCTTTGACGAGTCGACAAAGGCTTCAACAAGAGCTCAACAAGGGGCTTCAACAAGTTGGCAAAAGGCTTCAGCAAGCAATAAAGTGGAAGTGATGCCATCGGGTCCATTTTCCCAAGGAGTGGTGGTAAGACACCCCAATGAGGGGCAAAACAATTATACACATCAGGCACATGTCAAAGATCAGCAAAACAATTAATAGAGTGGAGCACTCAACACAAGTGCACCCAATAGGGGCGTTGGGAGAAGAACCCAAGTGTTGGAAACTGGGTCGACAGAGTTATCGACGAGCCTTCGAGTCGACCATCAAGAGAGCGCCCACTTTCCATGGGGTTTCCCAAACAACATGTCCCTTCGTTTGGGCGCCTAATTATGTGGAATACACCTCATATATATTAGTTGGACGCACTTCTGGAAAAACATCCAGGCATGGCAAGTGATACATGCTAGAGACCAAGGAAGGAGGTGAGCAAGGCCTCGACAAGCAAGCAAAAAGAACTATTGGAAGAAGGAAGAAAAGCGTCCAAGTCTTACAAGAAGCAGTTATGGGTCGAAGGGTTGCCACGAGCACACTCTCCATGGCAAAGGCTAAGGGAACAAGCTTGCCAATGAAGTAGCGTTGTAGGAGGTGACCCGAAAACATTGATGACAAATGTTGAATGGATAGACTTGTGGGATATAGTAAAGCATATCGACAGAGAGCTCATGGGCAGATAATGACGTCAGGAGACAATGCAACCAGTGGTACAATTTTGTCGAGAGCAAGCAGAACCTTCAACGGAGTTAGGTTGTCGACAACAAGCTCACCCGTCAACAAGCACAATGCATCGACAGCCAAAACCAAAATTTTCCAGTCTACAAGCATAGTTGTTGGCTGGAAGAGGGTGTTAGCAAGAACGTGTTGAACCCGTGCTTTGTATTTTCATTGTATCATTCTTTGCATGCTTTAATAAAAAGGCTTGTCAATGCCCAAGTTTGGGCACCACACACATACGTGTGGTTCTTGTGTATGTGTTTATGGCATGAAGAGTTAAGTAACATAAAGAGTTAAGTGTAACCAAGTGAACGACACATATAATAATAAGTCCAAATGTAGGTTGGGCAAGCTCGTTGGGCATAGCAGGTCCAAGTGGTAGGTAGCTCAAGGTGAAGGTATGAGAATGCCTTAAGTGAAAAGGCATAGTACACCGCCAAGTAAGTGCAGGCAACCAAGTCTCTGTGTCGAAGGATGAGTGGTGTCGCATGATGGCTAGGGACCAACCAGGAAAAGTTGGGCACCAGGAGGGTGCACACCCTAGGGTTATGACAGTTAATATCTGCCTATACACCATGGATACAAATAGGTTGAACAACTTTCTTAAGTTGAAAGATTACTTGAAGCTTTACAATCAACATTTGGCACAAATGCTTTGGAGTGTCAAAACATGCAAATACTAGTTTAGCAAGCATTACTATTTGGTTTCAAAGTCATCCAACTACCCAATAAGAAAGATGCATAGTCTACTCGGTCAAAAAGATGTGTGGTTAAATCTTGACAAACGCCAAATACAAAAACAACCACTTAACAAAATTAATAATTGTGAAGAAATCAACCAAATAAATAGCATAACAAGTGGACTAGCCAATTTGGAGCCCCATTGCGGTGTTGAGATATTGTAACTTCTAAGAATATTATATTTGTATTTTATTATTCCGGAGATGTTTCATTCCTCCGTGAAGACCTTATTGTATATCCGAAGATGTTTTATTCCTCCGTGGAGAATGTGGTAACTTGGGTTATTAGACTTCCCTAGTGGGGGTCGGCCCTGTATGAGTCATGTGGGTTAAAGGGTTATTAGACCACCCAAGTGGGGTCGGCCCTGTCACATTATGTTAAGTGGTTAAGTTGGGGCCGACCTAGTTAATGTAAAAGACAAGTCGGAGTAGTGTATAAATAAAGGAGGTGTGTTCCTCATTTATCACACTCACTCATTATTCAATCACTTGTGATTGGCGCATAGGTGAAAGAGAGATCTTCTATGGAGGAGAAGGAGCTCATGTTTGGGGATTACATCTTTGTATTTGCTGGTCATCTATATTGAGGAAGTTTTGCTGGGTTTTCTACCCCATGAGGGTTTCCCAGGATAAATCTGTGTCTCTTGTGTTTATGGCTTATGCTATGCTTGTTGTTCTTTCAGTGATCCTGTATATGCTATTGTTGTGAAATGGAATGTAATACTGATATTTTATGTCTTAGCATATTGAATCTTAACATGCGGAGGAGAAATAAAGATGGGAACCTCTTATTTCATGGGCAAAACTGAGTGCCAAAGCTTTTTTATTGGAAATCAAACTATGAGGTTGAGAGCAAAAACCCAAAAATGTATTCTTGCATTTCCCCAATAATGAATAATGTCATCAATTTAAAACTAGAAAACACAATAGTTTCAAACTTAAGTCATGTATATGTTTCTAAGGAGTTCCTTTCTTTTCGGCCCTGATATACTAGATATAGTGTGCAAAAAAACCCTAGATGACCCATATTGCCATTTCCTTTCTTTTAGGCCCCTCATGCTGCCCCTTCTATTGATTTATGTTTGAACGGAATGCTCGCAATTCTACATTCAATTTATTCATATTATTCTCCCTTTAGTTAGAACTTCAATATTATGTACCAAACTAGAATCAAAGGAAACAATAGTTGAAGTTGAACTAGTCTATTGGGCCATAAAAAAATTCAAATGACATCCATCACATGCACAGACTATGTTTCTACCTTGGAATGTAATTGTATCAACACTACATAGGGCAATAAGAAATACTTTGTTTAAGTTAGCATTGAATAGTAATGGAGTTAATTGCAAATGGATCAAACTTATAAGAAGCGAACAATTTGTACTTTACATCTTCAACAGCGAGTATGAACACAACTAAATTAAAAGATTCGTGAACAGAAAACAGTTAAAGGTAGAAAATGAACAGAAAGTCGTTTTGACAAGTCTTTGTCAACAAGGAACAAGCATGTTACAGACTTACAGTTACAAATACCTGAATGACATACTCTATAGCATTAGAGAAAAGAACATACTTTATTGTAGCTCCTCCCTTGCCAATTATGCCACCGCATACAGAATTTGGAAGAACAAGTCTAACTTGACTTGTCTTCTCATCCACGTCACTGCTATCGTCGGCCTGTTCCAAAAATGCAAGTATGTGCATCAATGAACCATGTCGTTGATTTTGTTTTACGGTTTCCATATACAGGGACAACTTAAGATGCCCGAGTAGTTATACCATAAAAAGGAAATGCATAGACATAACACATCATCAGACTAACCATTTGCCAATACAAAACACAAAAAATACATGAGTTTTGGCATTGCTACCTCGCTCAACAGTTTCTGGAGAATGAGATTTGCCGCAGTAAGTATTTCGTTGATGGATCCCGTGACTAATATTATCCTATCAGTTGTTCCAGGAAAAAACTCATGATTGCGTGAGAGCTGGATCCTAGCACCTGATTGTGTTTGAAAATCACTAACAGTAGCACCACCCTTCCCAATAACCGATCCCGCTGCAGCATTTGATACCAGGAACCTGAGACAGGAGGATGTCTTGCTCCCATCCTCTGAGCCAAAAAAATGCATAAAAAGTTAAAGAAAGGAAGCAAGTATTAACTCAGAAACAATAATGAACTCTCCCACAAGGCAATCAGTGGTCGCCTTTGATTTGGAAAATCCCTCATGTCACCGAAACTGCAAGTGCTAAATAGAAGCTCTGGTCACATGGGGAGGACACCAAATGGACTAGACCTTCAACAATCAAATATTGAATAAATCCTATTCTGGTATCTAAACCCTATCATTTTCAGGGTTAACAAATTTATCTAAGATAAACCCAAACAAAAGCCAAATTTCCTATGGCTGGTTATTCGACCAGCAGCCACAGGCTAATCCACCTTTGGCCCATGGTCTCACTGATTGGCAACAACCTAGCGCCCGCTAAAGAAGTAGCCAAAAGCACATATTAAAGCATAAAAATTAGGGCAACGTGCTTGCTTGCTTACCTGAAGGTTCGAATATCAAGCCATCCCGCTTGGGGGAATGCGAGGGCGATGTACTGTATCCGGAAGCAGGCGACTCGGGCGTATCCATGGGCGAGAGATCCAGAGCGTCACTCATTGCATTCACTATTCAATCTTCTTCTGTATCTGCAATTATCCCCCTCCTACAACTGTAGAGCACACACCAAGACTACTGTTGAAACCTTTTTGCAGTTTTCAAAGTGGATTTCGTTCCACATCAATACTTCACCGATCTTAGGATCAGATATTTGGATAAAACAAGCTACAAACCCTATTTTTCTAATTGATTGTATGGATTTGCTTGTTAGTTGCCTCTATATGTGGCTTGACGTTGTCCTTCTTAGTTGTCTTTCCCTATTACTTTCCAAACCCCCTTTTCTAGCACGGGTGTTTAAAGAGGTGGTGGTCCCATACTAAGATAATAGTTGTGGGTGATTATGCTTGTTTACTTGGTCTTTCCTTCTTTTTTTCTTGTGTGTGACATGTATGTATGTGCATATGTAATAATAGGATAATTAAAACATGGATGATAGCAATGGCATACCCATATTTTATGGTGCTTAAGTTTTGTGTGCTAACTTGAGTGGTTGAGTGCTTTGAGCTTCATGAAAGAGGTCTCGAGGTTAATCCCTTGCACTTGCTACCTATATTTCAAAGTTATTATTGGATCAGTGATCATAATCAACGCCAATGAGTTTACACTGGGTACATTCCGCAATATGTGAGGGAGTGCCCAAGAGTTTCCTATCTTATCCCACATTAGTTGTGAGTAATGGTTGATCAATCGCAAGGTGATTATACTTTCTTGATGAGTCTTATCCTCCCTCCTATGTGTGGCATGTGTGTATGTTTGTAACAAGAGGAATAATAACAATTGGATACAAATCTATCTTGTGGCATCTTAAATAGCATCTATGACTATAAAATATCCTTCCCTCTTATCCCACATTGGTTGTGCATGTGGCTTATGTGTGTATGTGTGTACAACTATTGTATACACATATCTTGTGGAATCTTCGAATAGCTCCTATGACTATAAAATCTCCTTCCCTCATATCACACATTTGTTGTGAGGACTCGTCCACATAAGTAGTCACCCCTTACTAACACAAAGGTTGATTGGTTGCGGGAGTATATGCTTGCCTATGTGATTTTCCCCTCCCTCTTTTGTGTAGCTTATGTGCATGTTATGTAATAACTTGAATAGTAATAGTGAAATATGCATATCTTGCAGTGTCTCGAAATAGCTCATACGACTATAAACTATCCTTCACTCCTTTCCTAGGAACCATAAGAAAGAAAAGGGGTGGCAGGAGTGGGGGGTAAATACTTTATGACCCCGGAGGAAATGAAAAGGAGGCATAACCATGGGGTGTATGGATTGCTTCAAATAATGAAGCCCGAGGCATATGCTCTCTACAAAGGATTATTGGTCCTTCAAACCCTTAGAGTAAAAAAGGGAATGAATTTTGGGGATTCACTTATATTAGTGAATCTGGTCAAGAAAAGAAATGCAAAAGGAGGAGAGAGATGGAGCAGAATAATCCAAAGGATCATTTAGCAATTAATGTCCGTAGAAGAGGCAAGGATCCTTCACACACGTTGTTGCAACAACAAGAAATCCGATCAAATGGAAAACAAGGCCAAGTACCTAGACAAAGGGGTTCTCATCAACAACCAGGATCCTTCGGGCATCAGTTGGGTTCCATAACCATCTCTTGTGGTAAAAATCAAAGGTACAAAGGGACTTGGGTCTAAAGACTCACCCTCGAGAATTAATTTAGAAGCCAAGTGGCATTCCACCAAGCATGAAGAACATGCAAATCTATTTCACTTGCACGGGGCATTCAAGTCACATAACATAGTTGGTCCTCAAGCCTACGAAGAGATACATTCGGTAGAGGGTTTTAAATCCCATTTAATTCGGTTCAAGAATGAGGTGGGATATATCCCACGTGGGGATGGTGATGATCAAGGGAATCTGCAACCTTTATAGTTCTTGCTCTTGAAAAGGAATTTGGCATCTTCAACAGGCGCACAAGGGTCTTTTGGATAGTGGTAAGCTTGACCTCTCCATTTATTTTGCCCGCCAATGTTTCAAATTCACTTGACTTGGAATTAGTGGTTATGTTTCTAGGCATTTTTACATATCTTGGTAAAGAGACAATTTGTTAAATTATGTTGAAATTCTCCTATTGTTGTATGTTGTTTGGAGGAAGTTGAATCGATTCTATACTTATCTTTTTTGGATATGCCAAAGAGGTAGATTGGGAATCTTTATGGGTAGTGAGTGGTCTATTGGGTGTGGAAATAAACCCAAGAGAATGAAAACTTTGTAGGTTGATAGCTGCCCTCTTAAATCCATCAATCAACATCTACACAATGGCTAGTTTCTCGTGCTTCGGTGATTATGGGACATATATCATTTCAAACCTTAAGAAAATGTTAAGGAGAATTCATGAGCAAGTAGATGGTATGAGTCAATCCATTGGGTACTTGTTTAAACAATTAGAGCTTCAAGGGAAAATTGGCAGAGTTGGAAATTAAAATGCAAGAGAGCAGTGTTGGGTTAGACCGAGTGGAAGAGGGAATGGAAAATATTACAACATGATCTTGGAATTTACTCAAGGGACTCATGCAGCAACATGGAAGTCGATGTTTTCAGAGGGTTCAACAATGGAGAATGGCAATGAAGAGGTCACAGTGCAGTAGATAGGCCTTGCAATTGTCAATCATGATCAGTTCCAGATAGAGGGCAAGAACGAGCAAGAGGATGTCCAAGACGAGGAAGCCCACGGTGGGCACCATTTCCTTTAGAGTAGGCTCATGTTTCATTTTTGTGTCTTGATTTTGGGTGTCTTTGTTCACCAATAGAGTTGCAGGAGAAACAAGCAAGCTTACAATCATGCATTATGTTGATATTCAGTGGGGGATTGTAGCTTAATATCTTAGCTCGATAGATCCTGGTTGTACATTCTTTTGGTCCCTTTTTAAATCTCTAGTTGATCTGGTACACCACATCCTCTTTATAATATATAAAAGTATGCATCTGTGTAAAAAAAACTATAAGAAAGAAAGGGGAGAGAATTTTGTTGTAGTCGTAAAACAATTCCAACATGAACAAGTGTATCTTACTTTTATGGGAAATGGTCTTTGTTTTTTAAGAGTATTTTCCATAGCATCAAATTAAACTCATAAGCTTGAGTTATTGTTCTTAACACGGTTGAAAGCATGTATTTATATGTATTTTTTATCAATATTAGAAGATGTTGTTGTTGTAGCAATGGTTCTCTGGTGATAATGGTGGACCAACCGCAACACATTGTTACTTTATTAGGGGTGGATGTATCTATAATTTTTTCATTGAAAAATCTATGACATACTCACATAACATCCGCAAACAATGAAGTGCCCATTGATAATAATAAAATAAAACCTTTGATCCCAACATGTAATCCCCGCAACAATTATACCTAGAGGTTCCAGCAACTCATAAATCAAATCCACATGCAAGAATAAGTGGGAAACTAAAAGAGTGGCGTCCAAGGCCAACAAAACCAGAGGGCGCTGCCGCTTACTCGCCGCAGTCTCCACGGCCATGGTCGCGGCTGCCGGATCGATCTTGGAACCCATCAACATAATTCAACCTCGCCGCCTCGCCCCTCTTTTCTTGAATCCTCAGGTTTGCCTTCGCCCAGCAAGCTCTGCACAATATCTCCTTCCGTCACGAATGTATTATTCACGGCCGACAATCCAGAAAATAAATGGCATTGAATACGGCCGGCCTTTGTATATCTCATGTGGTGGGCATTGAAAAGCAACAGGCCGAGGATGGAATTGGGACGGGGTTCAGCTCACATCTTGATTATCTATCTCCTCATTGCTTTGCAATTGCAGTGGCGTCCAAGGCCAACAGAACTTCGCAGAACAGCAGGGTTTGCGTTGTGCGGGACGGTAATTCTCTTTTCGGGGGTTTTTGCCTGGCTGTTTTCTTCATCTGGTGTTGCTGGCTGATTGTTCGCTGGTTTGGGAGATCCATTGAGTTTGCTGCTCGTCCACAGACTAGGATCTACTGTTTCTTCTGGTGAAGGTTTCGGTTATGACGGAAACTGAAGCCGTCTTGCTGCGTTTACTGTTGTCAAGGGTTCTTGGAGGCCGGCGGGGGTTTTGTGGCACCTTGCTCAGGGTTAGTGATGGCTGGTGACGGCTGACATGTGTGGGGCTCCCATTCTATGGAGCTGGTGGTTTGCCGCACTGATGGAAGTTTATTCTGAAATTTTTCTGCTATCTTTCTTTTTTTCTGAGTATGGAGAGAGGGCGGCGCCTTTGCGCGGCGACCCATTGGGTCTGAGCACGATCCAGTGGCGGCGGCGGCGGTTTCGGGTCTAGATCTGAAACCGGTGGCCCTAACTGTTCTTCTTCTTGTGGCAACATTCTCTTTTTTTTGGTTCAGCTCATTATAAGCTGTTGTTTCTGCTTATATGGGACAGAAATATGTGAAAATGTAGGGATCCTTGTTGATTCTACTACATGTGCAGTATGTAATTTTAATCAACTTTTTGAAATAAAATTACGGACTTTTTCCAAGGAAAAAAAAAAGTGGGAAACTAAAAAAACATAAACAATAATTTAATTTCATATGCAATTCATCATATTCAATGCATAACTTCTAGGCAAATCCAACAAAATTCATTTATACACAATGCATTTGGATTATACTATATGGTTCCTCTATTTAAACGCATTGTTCATAACCACATACAAAAGTTAACAACAAGATACAAATGATGGTGAAAATGCTTATCCTCCAACTAAGCCTATACATGTGGAAATCACTACATAAGGATGATTTTCCTCCTTGTCACAGGCATCCACTATATATATGGGCCCCAAGTTGAGTTACGAGGTGACGAAGGCAAAAGTTTCCCTACTAATAATCTATCACAAACCCAACCCAAAATAGTATCACATGATCCAAGATGGACAATAGCACACTACCCAACAAAAAAAACACTGCACCATATCTCCTATTGGCAAATTTTTAACATAATATCGATGTAGATGATCAATAACTTAGCATTGCTTAATGTTATGTGTATCAACCCTTTCAAGCCCATGTGGTTACTACAACAAACTTCTTATCCACAACAATAATACTCCTAAGCTCCCGAAATGGCATGATAATCAAGACATTCCAACAACAAAACTAGTATTGTGGCATAATAGACAAAATTTGTGGATAAGCATGACTAGAGGAAGGCTAAGGAACAAGGGCAAGGAAAAAGAGGAAGGGCCAGCAAAAAGTAATTCAAAATTCAAGCTTTAGTTTTTGCATGAAGAGATTCATGTTAAAAGTGAGTTTGTATGATCACTATCAAAGGTTAGGCACTTTTAATTTTGAAAAGGGAGAGTTCTTAATTTGACAAGTGGCAATGTCTAATCACTATGTTTTTTTCATTATATTTTCCCTTCCAATCACATCATAGCCCCCTCTTGCTCCCAAGCAAGCCAATACCTTGTATCGTTTATATATATTATATTTCTTCACGTCATAGTCACTTTATTTTAATATTTAAACTTGAGAAACGTGCAAAAGACCAAGGATCTATCATCTTCTGGTGGGCCTTTGGCTTTTGGCTACCACTATGGTTCCTAGCAAACATATTCACATATTTTACATCATTGGTATTTCTATGCATAGTTCACATGGCTCGAACTACAAGCCAAAATACATATATGATGCAATATTACACATATAAATCTTTATTGTACAAGGTTTAAAATAGTGTACTACAAACCATGTTGAGTTTCAAAAATGGAAAAAATGTTGTAAGGGTATACAAGCAAAACATTTATAACTTTTTTTATACAAATATATCAAAACAGTGTAATTCATTTAATATAAATGAAAGGTTATATAATTTTGAAAAATAACATATAATATAAAATTTTATGAAACTCGAGAAAAATAAGCTTAGTGAAGAAAACATTTTAGAGGCCAATGGAGTGAGCTGAGAGAAAGTTAAACATTGTAAATTTGTTTAACTTTGTAAGGTGATAATCTAGAAAATGGTTTTTCTCTATTAACTAACTAACAATTGCCTTAAAGGTGCAAATATACATCACAAAAGAAGTATATTAAAATTATAGTGCAATATATTACTCATTCGAAATTCATGAGCTATATATAAAAACCTAAAAAATCCACAAATTACTTCTTATCCCAAAATTCATAAGCTATATATAAAAACCTAAAAAATCCATAAATTACTTCTTATCCCAGGAAGCGTAGTGTATTGTATTATTATACTTTTATAAATTATAAAATATATTAGTAGAATATGGAATATTTCAATGAATTGTAATGTCATTGCACCGAGAGGATGCATGTGTTGTGTGAATAGGAACCTACCTTTTGGAAACGTTGTGAATAAACTTCATCTTTAACTACACGAAAGAGAATAAAGAGATCCACACTCATCATTTGATAAATAGGACATGGTTTCCAAAATCAACTAGATCCCTAAAGAAGCAGCTACGCAAAAAGAAATAAAAATACAATAAAAAAATTACTACAAACACAATAGTTTAATCTAATAACATAGCTTTGAAAGTAAAATGGATCTAATCCATATTAAAATTATGAATCTACTCTCTACTAGCTTCAATTCTTGCTATATAACTGTATTTTCACACACTAAATCTTGATCTTAAAATTATTATAATAATATAAAACTTATAAATAAATCTTAATTAAAATAATTTTAATTATTAATTTATAATTAAAAATATATATATATATAACCAACTTCATTAATCCTTAATCTTATTTACATTATATTATTCATTGTTTCAAAATATCCAATGATATCAACCCATTGGTGGCACAAAAAACTTATAAGAAGAAAGGCTTTCAAAAGTTTTTTTCTTCGTCATTTATATTTTTGTTTGAAATAAAATGCATAAAGGTTTGAACTACATTTTAGAACAAAACGAATAAATTAAAACACAAAAACTATTTCTTAAGTTCATTATAAATAAATATATATATATATATATATATATATATATATATATATTTTTTTTTTTCCCTTGGAAAAAAATCTTTTATTCAAGAAAATAACATTGATTGTCTGTGAAAGACTCACATCATTGCTCTTAGAGCTATTATTACATTTATCACTGTAAAATGTCTCTCATTCACTGAGAAGGTCTTTGATATTTACAGACTAAAATTTTAAAAAATTCCAGAATTCTCAAAGCCCTATGGCCTCCTAAGTTGCCATTCATCCGAAAACAGAATAATCCTTTGCATTTACGATAATGCTATGTTGCTACAGGGTGCGCCCCCCCTTTGTTCTTCTTCAGCCAACGTTCCAGGAATCAGGAGCAACGCACTCTTAGAAAGTGCATCGGCTTCTTCGTTCAATTCACGATAAACATGTGTGAAGGTTATGGAGCCAAACATTCTTATTTGTCTTCTAATGGTTGCTAGTATATGTTGTGAGTGGGGGGCTTTAATCTGTATCATGTTGTTAGCCCACTCTATGACCATTTTCGAGTCACCAAAGACTTGCAGATTGAGAATATTCTGAGCTATGGCTGAGTTAAGTACTGACCAAAGAGCAGATACTTCCTCCTTGTTGTTGGAGCGATGGCTCGGTCCATATCGAATTTTAACCTGCACATCCTCTAAAATATATAGAATGGATCCAGAGCCTCCCACCAAGGGCGGATCCAAATTATATATACACAGAGAGAGAGAGAGAGAGAGAGAGAGAGAGAGAGAGAGAGAGAGAGAGAGCCGCAGCGTGGCAATGTCCTTGCAAAACTAGTTTTAGCATTGGTATAGCCATGAGATTTGAGTATGTAGTATTGCATTTAGCTGAAGGCAAAAAAAACCTTGTAGATGCTAAGTCTGGAAGCAATTTTAGAAAATATTTTATTTTAGTTAGCAAATTGTACACATTATGAAGAAGCTAAATGGCCTTGGTTTTCCCACTTGTATATAACTCTATTTTACAAAATGGCAAAAATCCAAAAGATGCTTTGCCTTGGTCCTTGTGATCTCAAAGACTTGCATATGATGCCTTGTTTCCCTTAAATCCCATTTGTGCTATGCACCAATAACCCTAGTTGACAAGTGATCCAAGGATGCTCTTCAACATCAAACCAACACTAAATCCAATTTACAAGGAATATTTGGAATCTGACATCTCATTCAACTAGACGTGAGTAGATATTTTTTTAAAAATATCCAAGGATTCCATGCAATATCCAATTTACCTTTAGTCTAATCCCAAAAGTGTGGAATGCCACTGAGAAGAATATAGATAATTACACCATCACTTGATAGATGTGTTGCTTGAAGAGTTTCAATGTTGGGTTCTCTCAACAATGGGCCAAGTTCCCCCACATCATCTTTACAGATATCTATTCTGGAAAAGGAATATTCAGAGCTCTCTTGCATGAAGCCTTCTGGAAACAGTGACCACACATTTCTTAAAAAACTATCTCACTTCAGGATCCCTCACTTTGTATAAAGATGCTAGTCTTTTCCCCTGAGAATTGATTGGAGAACTACAATTCAATTCCAAAATTCTTGTATAAAAAATAGTTAAGCAGGGTAGTCCCCAAGCTGAAACTCCAAGTGATGAAGTTTGCTTGCTTTTGCTAGACTAGCAAAGAGTTCAAGTCTCATGGGCATCCAACAAAGTTGTGTATTGAAATATATTTTAGCGATGAAATAGCTTACATAAGTTACTTTCTTGTAGATCTAAGTTGGCTTGGAGCATTCACTGTAAGGATAGTCAAAGGTGAGCATTTCTAGTAGGCACATCCCCAATGCATAGGTGTCAACTAATTCATGGTATTCTTCATCATACAGCTCAGGGTGCATGAATTACGGAGTCTTTGCACAAAACCTTTTGGAGATTAAAAGGCCCCAAGAGGAATTGAAATATTTCTAGAATGAAAGGATGAGATCAATGGTATTTAGTTTTGTCGATAACGTCGTGAGCTGAATGAGATTTACACAAAATTGTAACCAGGCCATTATCTCCAATCTTAATTCCCCCCTATTCCCATTGAAAAATGTGTTGTCAAACTTCAAATCTATGTGTATTATGGGAGCATCATGACTATGCAGGTACTGAAGCCCTCTCAAGATCTAACGTTTGTGCTTCTGTCTATATATGCATCTCCAAAAGTTGTGTTGTGGCAATGGAATGATAAGTGAAGTATACACAATTGCTCCCGTCTCCACAACGGTTGGCATGAAACTCGCTGAAAGTGTATTGTCAAGTTCATGGAGTCTAGATTTGTTGAAATCAACCTTCGAGGCCCTTAGATTTTGAAAACATGTTGGTATTTTGAATTTTTGAATTTGTTTCCAAAAATTAGATTACTTTGTAAAAGAATTGAAGGCTATTGTACGTAATACTTAAGATCAAGCTGAGTGCAACGTTTTTAATTGTTGTAGAGATCTAATTGGGCACTTCATTTGCTTTTTCAGTTCTTACAAATTTTAAAATAATTTAATTTAAGTTTTTTAATCATTCGAGTCGTTTAAGAATTGATTTTTTTTGGGTTATTAAAAGAATAATACAATTCATTAAAAGCTTTTGAAATGTTTTTGTTATTTTGAAATTTGTTAAAAAAAATGATTATTTTAAAACAAATAGCTTAATTGTGTGCAACTTTTATTGGTGTAGTTTTTCGTTGTTTTGAAAAACAATTGTGACTTTTTAAAAAAAATTATAAAGATTTGGTTAAGTGTTTTATTTGTTTTTAATTTAAATTTTTTAATCATTCCACTTGTTAGTTGTGTATAAAAAGTGTTTTTGCACGTAGGTTTTTTTGCAATCTTTATATATGTGACAACATTCAAAGTTTTGTTTTCTTTTTTTTTTAACCATGGGAACTTAGCAACCTCCCAAGAGTATTGGCAACAACCCGCAAGCCACATATACCAATAACTCATAGGTTAGTATGGGCCAAGACTTCACATCAAGGAGATGTCTGCCCCTTTAACTTCACTATGACCGGTCAATATGTGCAACCCTACCCCCCGTCGAAATTGAACCTATGAACTCCTTGGAGATAACACATATTCTTGACCATTGGGCCCACTTAGGTGCACTTTGTTATCCTTGAACAAGCACAAATGTCACATCTATGGTGTTTATGCTAGAAATTGTCCCTAAACTACAAAGGGTACAAGCTAGAACAATCTCAAGAAAACTAAAAGGAAATCAATTTGTTTTTTGTAATTTTTGTTTGGAGGAATCATTCACAATAACGGAGGTAATTAAATATCAAACATATACAATTACTAATCATAAAGAAATCTTGAAAACCTGAAGTGTAAAGATATGAACATAGATATAAACCATAAACATTCATTCAATAAAAATCCAGTTCTGTCCACAAATTCATAAGCATTCACAAGATAAATACTTTTATCCAAAAATGAAATTATCAACCAGGTGATTAAACAAACCATAAACATAAACTAGAAATAAGAGTCAATAGATGACTTATATAATATATTCAGATCAATCTCTAGTCTTCAAAACACTTACATGAGAGTTACTATATATGTCTAAGTGCAAAATAGCATCATCAATCCTATAGCCCTTCTCTCGAACAAAAACCAACCCCCATAGTGTATCTTTCTTCCTCTTTTATAATTACAAAATTAAGTGTCCATAACCACTTCTTTAGGTCAGGTTTCGAAAGTATTCAACAGTTACATTAAGTAGTTATACAAACTAACTTTCGAATGACTAAAAACTAATTAACCAAAAAGTAACTTTTAACAACTATGAACAAGATGAAATATAGGAATACTTGGACAGCTGTGCAACTAGGTGGCAATTAAAACTGCTTAGCAACTTCTGCTAGCATAGTTATTCCCTCCAATGCATGAGATATCTTAACATGACGAGCTTGCTCTGTCTCCATGCCTCAAACCTTGTTTGATAATACCTTGTTCTGCTTGTTCAAATCTTCAATCTGCTTAGTCAATTCTTCAGCTTGTGTCTCTGCCTGTCCTTTTCTTCTTAAAGCTTCCTTAGCCACTGAAATTAGTTCCTGGTAATGAGCATTTACATCTTCAAGTTCCTCTCTCAGCCTTTTATTTGTTGTCATGAGGCTTTCATTTGATTCACTCAGGAATCTGACCTGTGTCTTATGCTGCTGCAGTGATTTCTTGAGATTTCCCATCTTTGAATCCATTTGAAGACCTTCATGTAGTGTTGAATTCTGATCTGACAGCAATGGAATATCCAATTTCTTGAAAATTAAGTCTTCTTCGTGCTTATTCCTTACTGCTGCTTCTGAAAATGAAACCCTCGAACTCATTCCTTGTTCAATATTGGGAAAAATTTCCTCTTCTACAACTTCATGACATTCTTTAATTAGCTCTGGTAACATTGCATGCTCCTCCCCTGTACTTGTTTGAACCTGCTGTAAATTTAGTTCTTTTTTGTTATCTCCATCTTCTTCACCTGAAGAATCTTGAACAATAGTCACCTTCTCCTTCTCTAACTTAGGATTTAAAATCTTCTTCATGTTCAACCTAAGTTTATTCGTAGCTCTAGTTTTAGGTCTCCATCTAGGTTTTTTGGGCTCAATCAAAGATTTAACATCAGCTTTGAAATCTGGAACATGAAAGATCTCTTCCTTGGTATTGGAAGCAAGAGTATTTAATACTGAGTCTCCTTCTAGAAAAATACAACTGTGTTTTTCCTCCATTGAACTAGCAGCTTCATCTTTATTAGAAACAACAAGATTTTCCACTGTATCATCCTTAGGAACACGTTGATGTTCTTCTTGAGACATGTGCTCCTGTTCTGCACCATCAGGATTTATAAAGTCTTCCTGCAAATTATCCTTCTGCAAACTACCTTCTATTGCATCTTCGACTAGACCTTTTTTAAACCTTTTAACAAAACTAGATTGCTTGTTGGGCAGAGGTTTCTTTCCACGGTCATCCTCCTCGGTTTGAAACCCTGACCAAAACAGAAAATGCTGCCATTTTCGAATCTTCTTTTGTAACTCTGTCAAAACAATCAGTTCGACCAAACCATGCTGAAACAATGATTGACTTGTATGATCAGCGTGACCCTTAACCCTAGTTGACATCTTTGAAGACTTCTGAGCAGAAAAAACGATAGATTCATCTTTGATTGTTGATTTAAATGAAGAAGAAACCTGATATGGTATTTAAAAACTGATGCAAACCTTCCCTCACAAGTAAGGTAGCTCTGCACAATCCCAATGACCTCCTTCCATTCTGGTTTGAAGTTGCTTAATTGAACCCCCTTGCTCCAATCAAGGGATTCGCAGCCTAGTAGCAGAAACGTGCTCGGATCAAACTCAAAAGGAATTTTCTTAAACCAACATTCTCCTTCAATGGGCACACCAGTAGCTTCAACAATTAACCCCTCTGTCAATTCAAACTTCAATGTATTAAAGCTTACACTAAAATTGGTCATATTCTGCGCAAATGCGTGGGTAAAATCCACATTGAAACCTGCAATTCTCTCAAAGAAATTAAACCAGCCAACTGCTTTGAATAACTCTGCACATTCTGGGAAATCGGCTGCCCAGTTAGTATCTGTTGGCTCAAAACGGCATAGCTTACCACCCTTGCCCATATTTTATGTAGTTAATCACCGACTAGCTTCTTGGAATTAAACAGAATCAGAAATTTTGATAAATCTCAGAATACGTGGCTTCAAATTTTAGAATTCGTGGTTTCTCCTGTCTTCAGCTCCTTCGGTGATGAATCATCATGAATTTGACAAATATTATGATATAACAAACAGCTCCCTGGCGGTCTTCGATCATCATAAAAGATAATGTGCCAATACTTACTATGAATTAACCATGTTCTTCCATCATTTCGGATTCCAGCAGCGCTTCAATATATACAATTTAATAACTATGTTGCGGGAAAGTTTTTTATGTGAAACTTTTGCAAATTTCAACATAAGAGTTAAGTTTTGAATATAGGGGTTAGGCCAAATATGAATATGTGTTTGAAAACTTTTAAAAAGAAAGGAAATATTTAATAAGCCAACTATTATAATATGAAAAAATGAAATAAAATAATAAAACTATGGTCATGAAATAAAAATGAAAAATCAAAATAACTTAAAATCAAGCAAAAATAGAAAGTAATGAAAAAATTAGAAACTAAGAAATACTAAAAGGACTAGGTACAATTCCAGTCCCAACATCTGGCTCCAGCTGGTGGATGAAAGCCTCCTTCTGAGGTTTCAAGATCCTGTAGACCAGTGCCTTCTGCAATAAAAAACTGAAACTTCCCTGTTATTCTTCAAACTTCCATTGGGCATTTGGAGTCTTTATTCAGCTTATCTCACACCGGTATGTACAATGAATGGCAACTACCTACCCTTAGTAACTGTAAAAATGCTTAAGGAATCGTCTATTCACTGGAATGGACAATTCTTCACCTTCCAAGCTCTAGAATACAAAAGTATTATTCTCCAGAATTTTAGAAATCAAGAAAGGACCCAACCATAAATGATCAAACTTTCCATGCTGACCCTTCTGATCTCTTCTAGCATCCCACCTGAGCACCATGTCTCCAAGAGAAAAAGTGTCATCTTTAACTTTCCTATCAAATTTCTCTTTGATCTTATTTCTGTAATCTTGTGCTCTTTCTGCTAAAGCTTCTCGTTCCTGCTGTAATTCAATCAATGAGAAGATCCTTCTTTGAATATCATTTGGTTCTTCCTGACTGTCCTGAAAAAACTTCATCACTGGAATGTCTAATCGAATGGGAAAAACAATATCAGTACCATATACCAACTGAAAGGGAGACAAACCTATTGCTTTTTTGGTAGTTATCTGATTTGCCCACAGAGCATACTTCAACATTGAATCCCAAGATCTCTTGTTATGACTTAACAACTTCTTGATACTCTGGATGATATTCTTGTTTGTTGATTCTGCCAAGCCATTCCCCTGGGAGTAATAGGTGGTAGAATGTTTTAAAATAATTCCATTTTGTTCACAAAAACTAACCATGGCTTTGGACTTAAAGGCCTGAGCATTGTCAGTCAGCAAATTTTTAGGACAACCAAACCTGCTCAAAATATTTTCTTGTATAAAGTTGATGATGACCTTATCAGTTGCATTCCACGTAGGAATTGCTTCCACCCATTTAGTGAAAAAATCAGTAGCTTTCAGTATCCATTTGTGTTGTCCACTGGAAGCAGGATTGATCTCACCTATGAAATCCAATCCCCATTGTTGGAAAGGAGTATTGACCACAATAGGTTTTAATGGTAAAGATAAAAAAATTTGCTTACCAACAAATTTTTGACATTGAACACAAGCTCTGACCTACTGATATACATATGAAAATAAAGAAGGCCAGTAATACCCAGATCTTAAAATCTTGTAAGCTGTAGCTTTCCAATATTTATGACCTCCACAAGCACCTTCAAGCAATTCTGAAATGTCTTCTTTTGTTTCTGATTTTTCCAAACATCTGAGCAACAATCCTCCTAGATCTTTCCAATGCAATTGTTGATTTACTAAGCAGTATTTGGTGGCCTTCAATTTTAATGATCTAGCTGCTTTTTTATCTAGATGGGCAGGACACTACAAGTGTAATATAAAATAAACTATATCAACATACCATCCTAATTTTGTATATTTATCCACGATTTGTTCTTCATTTTCCTTGTTTGCAACTCCTCCTGTGTTGGTTGACTTACCATTAAATGAAGGCCAAGAGCTTCACAATTTGAATCAACCAACAATATTGCTAAACCCTGTCCTTTTACTAACTTAGTAGGTTTAATCTCCACATCATACTCCATGATCTTAGCAATCCATCTTCCTCTCTTTCCTTCATTGTCAGGCTGTGTCAAAATTTCCTTGATGGCAGCATTAGGTACGTAAGCAGTAATCTTTGAATGCAAAATATAAATTCTAAAGAACTTCAAGGCCTTAACTAGTGCATATGCTTGTTTTTCTAGTGTACTGTATTTTAATTCCGAATCTCTCGGAGTTTTCTAAAGAAAGACATAGGTTGCTCTAATCCATCTGCATTCTTTTGTAATAGAACAACAACTATAGTGTCCTGAGATGCAAAAGAGAAAGTAAATAATTCTTTTGAAAAATCCGGGCTTACCAGCACTGGAGCTTCTGTAAGGGCCTGTTTTATCTTCTCAAATGAAGCTCTAGATTAAGCTATCCACTTTACCTCCTGGTCTTTCCTTAACATTGATGTTATCTGTTTTATTGTTTCAACAAAATTTGGGATGAACCATCTCAAAAAAATGATTTTTCCAATGAATGACTGAACATATTTCTTACTTCTTGGAATACTGATATTTAAAATAGCCTTGACTCTTTCAGGATCTATTTTAATCCCGTCTGCTGAAACTAGATGTCCCAAAATCTTACCTTCCTGAACAACAAAATGGGACTTCTTAGGATTTAAGGACAGTCCAAACTTCCTGCATTTCAAGAATGTTTGTCTGAGATGTTTTGCATGCTCATCATCAAATTGAGAAAATACAGTGATATCATCCACATAAATTACCACAAATTTTTCTTTTTCTCCAACGAAAGCTATATCCATGGCTCTTTGAAAAGTTGCACCAGCATTCATCAAACCAAACGGCACCTTGTCATACATTAATGTACCCCAAGGGGTAGTGAAAGCTGTTTTTTCCCTGTCATCCGGATGCACATCAATTTGATTATAACTTGAGAATCCATCAACCATCGAAATTCTCTAGGAACCTACCACTTTCTGCAAAATTTGCTTAATCTTGGGCAATGGATAATTATCCTTCAATGAAGCTCTATTCAAATTTCGAAAATCTACACACAACCTAATTTCTCCATTCTTCTTACGCACCGGAACCAAATTTGCTACCCATGATGAATATCTGAGTGGAACTATAATCTTTGCATCTAATAGCTTCTTTACTTCTTTTTCTATAACTGGAAGCAAAGCTAGGTTAATTCTTCTCAATTTCTGCCTGAAAGGTTTCACATTTGGCTTCAAAGGAACCTTATGTTGAATAATTCTAGTATCATAGGTTTTCAAATCCTCATAAGACCAGGCAAAAATATCAACAAACTCCTTCAACAATTTTACATACCTGTTCCTTTCTTCATATGGAAGAGAGCTTTGGAGACTTTCACCATCTTGGGTTGATCTACCGTACCAATGTTACAACTTATAATGTTCTCTTCTGAAGATTGCATGGTGGGCTTTAGCAAAGTATCATCCTTAGAAAAAATCCTCTCAAGGGGAACCAAACCCTTGGGAATAAAGTTTACAAAGTTCACAAGCTAATCATTATTCTTTCAGATACTGTTTGAACATTCAGGGGTTTGGTTCCCCTTGAGGGTTTGGTTCTGCCTGAAAGGTTTCACATTTGGCTTCAAAGGAACCTTATGTTGAATAATTCTAGTATCATAGGTTTTCAAATCCTCATAAGACCAGGCAAAAATATCAACAAACTCCTTCAACAATTTTACATACCTGTTCCTTTCTTCATATGGAAGAGAGCTTTGGAGACTTTCACCATCTTGGGTTGATCTACCGTACCAATGTTACAACTTATAATGTTCTCTTCTGAAGATTGCATGGTGGGCTTTAGCAAAGTATCATCCTTAGAAAAAATCCTCTCAAGGGGAACCAAACCCTTGGGAATAAAGTTTACAAAGTTCACAAGCTAATCATTATTCTTTCAGATACTGTTTGAACATTCAGGGGTTTACAAAGTTCATTCTCAAAATTGAAAGTTTGAACATTTTTATTACTTTCTTCAATCTCTGCAGCTTTGGCTTGATCACCATGGTTTTGTCTCTTTTCCAGTGCTGGATTAGGTAACTGTTTGGCAGGAACATCCATCTTCTTTTTGGGAATTTGAGCAATTTGTTTTGGACCAGATCTTAAGTTATAAGACTTTTTTGGTTCTGATTGATAAATACCGGCTGAAACTTCAGGGCCAAGATCATTTTCTTCTTGATGAACAGTTGGACTAAAAATATCATTGTGATAATGAAATTTAGTGAGAAAACCTTCAGATGATAGCTCTCCAAGGTGATTTAAATTCTGATCCAAATCTTCATACTGTAAATCTTCAACTTCTTCTACTTCATCTAACAAATTGTTTTGGAATGAGGGAGGGACTCTTTGATCTTCGTTATCCCTTCTTTCCCTCTGAATGTCATTATTTCTTCTCTCTCTAGGCATAAATCTGGGAACAAATGGGTGCCTAAACTAATTAGGATTTCTATCTCCTTCCTATATAGGTTTATTCAGATTCTTCTCTAACTCCATCTTACTGACTTTTGAAGCTAAATTTTTAACCAACTTAGTCATTTCATCCATTTTGCTCTCTATTGTCTTTGATGTGGAAGTTAATGGCATTAATTAAGTCTTACCCAATTCATTCTTACCATTCCGGTCTTGCACTTGATAATCCGAATGCTCTTTAAGCCTGTTCGAAGCTAAAATGTTAGATTCAACCTCTAATGTAGCTTCCTGCATATTCAACAGAGTTACTAACCTTCTTTCTCTTAGATGCAAAGAGAACCCACGATCAAAAGAATTGGCATAGGTCAACTTGGCTGATGTTTCAAAAGGTTTAATTTCAGCTGGGATCCTTCCATATATCTTATTGAAATGTTTTGAGAAATCCACTACAGCTTCATCTTTTTTTCTTTTTAAGGCTGCAAATTCTGTAATGTAATAAGTATGGTCCTTTGTGTCCCCCCATTGTCTCATAAACATTTCTTATAGTTCCTATATTAGGGTTATTGAATGAGGTGGCAATTCTCTGAACCATTTCCTTACCTCCCCATCCAAGCTTGGAACAAACATCCTCATCCACACATCTTTAGCTTCAATATTTTGATTATCTGCATAACTAAGAAATGCATCCCAATGTTCTTCTGCAGTAGTCTCACCCCGAGCATTAAACCTAGGAAGATATTTCTGATAGTCTCCTGTAGGAAGGGCATTTAGAGGCTGAGGGAGAACTAAAGGAGCATATATAGAAGCTACCATACGATCCATCATATCAAGAGGTTTTCCTGCCATCTTGGAACTACTTTGGCTTAGTGAAGAAAGAGGCTTAGTGATTTTACTTGGGCTTGGTTGAAAATTAAGTTTACAACCTTTAAACTGGACCAAGGGGATCTTACTAGGAAGTTCAGCTTTAACCTTTTGAGCAGACAATGGATTAGTGAAAATATGAAAGGTATCAACTTGAGTAGTAGGGATTAGCCAAGACAAATCTTGTTTTTTCTCTTCTAATTTAAGTTCTGAATATGCAAAAGGGGGCTCTGACTGATCAAGTGAAAATAAAGAAGGAGAAGCTTGAGATCTTCCAGGAGAAGAAGAAGTTGGTTTCTTCCTAGCCTCTTTCAAGATTTGCTTTGGATTTGAGACTCTTGGATGTAATGGTGATGTAGGTTTTCCTTGTGTGTTTGCCTTCCTAGAAGCCACTATGAACCAATACTGGTGAACATGTAGTCTGTAACAATGTCTGATCCTGTTCACCTTCCAAAATCAGATTCATAAACTATCCCAGGGAAGATTTGCTTCACTTTCGTCCCCGACAACGGCGCCAAAGATGTTTGTGCTATAAATTGTCCCTAGACTACAATGGGTACAAGCTAGAACAATCTCAAGAAAACTAAAAGGAAATCAATTTGTTTTTTGTAATTTTTGTTTGAAGGAATCATTCACAAGAAGGGAGGTAATTAAATATCAAACATATGCAATTACTAATCATAAAGAAATATTGAAAACCTGAAGTGTAATGATATAAACATAGATATAAACCATAAGCATTCATTCAATAAAAATCTAGTTCTGTCCACAAATTCATAAGCATTCACAAGATAAATACTTTTATCCAAAAATGAAATTATCAACTAGCTTCTTGGAATTAAACAGAATCATAAATTTTGACAAATCTCAGAATACGTGGCTTCAAATTTTAGAATTCATGGTTTCTCCTGTCTTCAGCTCCTTCGGTGACGAATCATCATGAATTTGATAAATGTTATGATATAACAAACAACTCCCTGGCGGTCTGCGATCATCATAAAAGATAATGTGACAATACTTACTATGAATTAACCATGTTCTTCCATCATTTCAGATTCGAACAGCACATCAATATATATAATTTAATAACTATGCTGCAAGAAAGTTTTTTATGTGAAACTTTTGCAAATTTCAACATAAGAGTTAAGTTTTGAATATAGGGGTTAGGCCAAATATGAATTTGTGTTTGAAAACTTTTAAGAAGAAATGAAATATTTAATAAGCCAACTATTATAATATGAAAAAATGAAATAAAATAATAAAGCTATGGTCATGGAATAAAAATGAAAAATCAAAATAACTTAAGATCAAGCAAAAATAGAAAGCAATGAAAAAATTAGAAACTAAGAAATACTAAAGGGACTATGTACAATTCTAGTCCTAACATATGGGTTGGTATTAGTATTTCCTTACAAGATGAACCGTGATATTTTAGTTTGTCACTCCTCATGTTCATTATTCTTCCAACTACTATGGAGAATCGGTTGATGCCTCCTACATTACAGATTTATATCATTGGTCCATTTTGGTGTCAGTTGTTCCCCAAGTTATCATCATGTCGTGCCTCTATTCAAGGATATGTTTTAGCCTATGCCAATCATTCCTCAGGTTTTGTGACCATTTATGTTGGCCTTTGCTATTATCAAGATGTTCTCAGTATGATCAACATAACCAATGTTTTCTCGTACCTGTGTAGAAGGATTCATCATTGAATTTTCACTGGTGAGTATTCTCCTATCGATTGCAACACATTACTTGCTTACGTATGCTTAGAGTCGATAGCACACTAACAATTACTTTCATCATTGCCTTGTGGCCTTGAACTCATTGGTAATTCTCATCATTAATTGTTGCTTGAGTGGATTTCCTTTTGTTTGATGACAAGACCTTTATTCAGATAGAGGATTTTGTGTTGTACCTTGGGTTTCACTTTCATCATTGGAGGAATTCTTTGTCTTTGTTAGCAACTTTCCATTATCGACTGTTACTCATAGGGTTTTCTTTCCATGCAAATTTCATTTGGCACATATAGAAGACGTACTTGGTGGTGTGTTATAATATTGATTGTGAAAGACTTTGAAATCATGTTCCTCACACTTGCTCATGTTGGATGATGAGGGATTCCCTATGCATTCCTTCCAACAGATATCTTCCTATTGGCATCAACCCATTTAGTTTAGCGTACCTTGGGGCTTATAGTCATTAGTGGTAGGTTCCCTTTTTATTGATAGAGGGTACACATCAATGACTCTTGTTTGATGGATTCTATAAGTGTTCGATGCCAACACGTCCATTCACAATTGTTAAAGGTACTAAGTACCTTGGTGCCCATTTTCATAATTAGCGGGTTGCCTTGCATTTGTCAATGGTATACATCAATTACTGGTGATCAAATAGTTTCTCCCATGTTCAACTTTAGCTGATTGATTCACATGGAGTAGATTCATACATTCGACTTGATTGAATTGAAGACATTGGGTTATGGTGGCCTTTCATTCTAATGCTAATGCTTAAGTTGTACACATTTGACCTATAACACCCCAGTTTTGAACCCTGATGTAATTTTGTAAATTTTGAGGATAAAATTCCTAAAGGATGAACAAGTTGCATTTTGAAATATTAATATAAATACAACTGGTTGTGGCTGAGGCAAACGCTAAAAGAATAGGTGAGTATGGATTCACCAATGAGAAATAAAAGGGGGTTGTAGATAGCCTAAGGGGGTTATAATATGACCCTAATTGTGACCTTAAGCCTAAAAGGTACTTAAACCAAACCTTAATCTTTTATACCTTTGATATTTTGAACCTTATGATTCATCCAAAAAAGTTAACAAAGGATTAGTGGCTTATGCCGAGGGACGTGAGTCTTTGGGGAGAGACCACGTGGACAATGATTGCCATGCAGCTAAAGCATCCATGTAGAAAGAGATGGATGCACTCTTCCATGAAGGTAGACACACAAACTCTTTAACTCTCTCGCTCACACAATCGCAGGGGGAAGTCTTTTTCCTTGATTTTTCCAGTAACCGTCTTGCTTGGTTGGGTGCGGGTGCTATACTGAGATTCATCACTGTAGAATCGTTTGGAGTTAACTGGAATGTTGAAAAATGATTTATTGCTAAGTTAATTTATGAACTATGTATGAACCTTCCTCGAAGATAATTCTAGGAATTGTTTGACAGTCGTGGCCTAGTGTAAGGTGTTACATTGTTTTGGTCTAGAATAGATACTAAGGAAGGGATTACACTGTTTGGTTTGGAACTAGTTGATGGGCATTATTTGATAGTGGTGGCCTAGTGTAAGGCATTTTTCTCTGGAATAGATATTGGGAAGGGACAAAAATCCATGCTATTGGCGTGAGATTTATGAGTGCCAAACTATGAGAAGATATCACGGTGGGGAATTACTCTATGCACTTGTCCATTTCCTTTTCCCATCAACCTTGTGCATTCTCCTCGTGGCTTCATAGTCTCAGCTTTAGGGTGGCACTTTGCTGAGAGATTTATGAGCAAGGTAGCCAATGGTTGGGTGGAGCATGCCTCACACGCATCCAATTGCTCAAGCTACTAAATATTTAGATAAGTGTTTTGCTCCGTATCAGCCATTTTATTATTGTGTATGATTTAAGGAATGGAGTAATTCAATTCAGGAAGGATTGGAATTATTTGTTGCATTGAATTCATCAAGATAAATGTAATCTATGTTCTAAAATGGTTCTCGTGATAGTATGAAATTGATATTGGTTTCTAGTTAAGAATGAATGTTTTGTAAATACTTTGCTTTCGATTTGAAAGAGTTGGGTGAATGCTCTGTGTATTTGTTTGATATTTAAATGCTTGCATAACTGTTGAATGCATAAGATTTGTTTACAAATATGATCCCTATCATTTGAATGCTCCTTGTGAGAGATGGAATATGATTTGTGTTTTCAATGCCATATTTTAACTTTGGAACGAGTTGAAGGAGCAAGAATGCTCTACGTGTGCTTGGAAATCATGTTGATAGACATATAAATGACATGCATTCTGGAAATGCTCTGAAATTGTCTTGAATTCGTCCAATTGCTCTGCGTTTGGCAAGAGCTGGAATGCTCAACATTGTGTTTTGTGTATATATATATATATATATATATTCTACTTATTTGTTATTCTGAAATGTGTTTGGAAATATTCTACGTTTTTCCATGGTATATATATAAATATATGTTGGTGCGTGTCGTGGAATTTTTCCAAGTGAGGCGAATTCCCTCTTTGAGAACCAGTGGGTATGTACAATTATCTAGTAAAATATTTATGGGGTAATGTTAAATTGTTATTCCATTTTCATTACAAAGAATGTTGGATGTTTTCGGTGATTGGAAGCCTTATCCAGGCTGTTTGTGGAACTTAAACTTGGGTATGAGACTTAAATTTTAATTGTTAAACCTTGAATCCGAATGGTTGGTTGCTGAGTGGATTTATAAAAGGTTTGAGTTATAGCAAGAAGATTGAAGGAACGTGTCTAAATGAATTGTTTAACAGTTCAGTTTTCATGTCTTAGCTTATTCATTTTTAAAGAATTTGGCTCATTTTCCAACTGGAGAGCAGGAAAATACCTTCCATGTTTATATAAAATTAGGAGCATGCATGTGCTAGCATCTCGTGGACCCCATGGTATGTGGAAACTGTTGAGTGTGGGTTAGTGTCGTAAAGGGGTACGTTACAAAGTCGTATCAGAGCGAAGGTTGGTATCTTGAATTCGTCCAAATGTTTTGTGTTTGGCAAGAGTTGGAATGCTCAATGTTATGTTTGCTTGTACGCGCGCGCGCGCGCGCGCGTGTGTGTGTGTGTGTGTGTGTGCATGCACACACATAAGCAAAACATAACACTGAGCATTCCAACTCTTGCCAAACACAAAACATCTGGATGAATTCAAGACAATTTCAGAGCATTTCCAAAATTGCATGTCAATCATGTGTGTTGGTGTGTGTGTGTGTGTGTTATGCTTATTTGTTATTATGAAATGTGTTTGGAAATATCTTGCATTGATCTTCCATGGTATATATATAAATATGTGTTGGTGCATGTCGTTGAATGTCTCCAAGTGAGGCGAATTCCCTCTCTGAGAATCGGTGGGTACGTTTAGTTATACAGTAAATTATTTATGGGGTAATGTTAAATTGTTATTCCCTTTTCATTGCAAAGAATGATGGATGCTTTTTGTGACCAGAAGCCTTATCCAAGCCGTCTATGGAAGTTAAACTTGGGTCCGTGAGCCTTAAGTTTTTATTGTTAAATCTTGAAACCGAATGGTTGGTTGCTGAGTGCATTTATAAATGGTTTGAGTTATGGTTGGCAGAGTGAAGGAACGTGTCTGAATGAATTGTTTAACAGTTCAGTTTTCACGTCTTCGCCTATTCTTCTTTAAGGAATTTGGTTAATTTTCCAAGTGGAGAGCTAGAAAATACCTTCCATATTTATATAAAACTAGGAGCTCAAATGTGCTAGCACCCCGTGGACTCCATGGTATGTTGAAACTGCTTAGTGTGAGTTAGTGTTGTAACGGGGTGCTTTACAGGACCACCCATTATATAACATTAGTACTATAGAATAATTGATTTGGATTCTTCTAATGCATACTAAAACGTAGATCCACTATGTATTTGGCCATGGCTATGATATTATTACTGCATGATCCACTATGTATCTTTTTTGTGGCCATGATCTTAGAATTTATATAAACTTTATGGATTCACATTTTTCTTGATTACCAATCATGCTTGTTTCCTCCTAAGCATGGATATACTTGCCTTGGCCAAGAAATTTATTTGTTTTTTGTTTATAGGTACCATTTTGATCATTTATTTGTTGGACTCCACCTAATTTGGCTTATTTGTTATTTCCTTGCTATCATAGTGTATTTCAACCATTAGCTTCCCTTTTGACCTCATACATTAGGTGGCACTTGTTATAGATATATTTGGTCACCCTTGACTATTGAATAGGGTTATGACACATTCATGCATTCACCAGTTTACAAATCCTCTGGATAAGGTTTTAAGTCTTTTTACTTACACTTGCTCTTTTCCTTCATGCAAGGTGCAAGTACCCACTCTTTTGCTTCATGTAAGGAACGAGTATTGACTGTTTTCCTGTATGCAAGGCATGAGTACCTCATAATTTCCTAAAAAACATGAAAAATGCATGAAAAATAAAGAGTTTGAGTGGAAAATGTGTAGTTTGTACACAAGTACAACCCATACACCAACTTATAAATACTCTTAACAACTTGAACCAACTTTTATCCATATGAACAAGAGGTTCAAAGGAGGAGTAACACAAGTGGATATTTATGTCAACGAGGATACGTGGGAAGAATACATAGAGTGGCACCTTCGTCATTCTCTTCGTTGTTCCCTCTTCTAGATGCCCTTGGTTTTGAATTTGATGCTAGCTTTGTGTTGGGCCTAAACTCCATATTGGTAATTCCTGACAAGAGTAAAGTTGGCACATATAGGGAGAATACCAATAGATGAGCAGAGTAGTCTAGAGGAACCTAGACTTAGGCGGCGAAGGTGCCAACAACGAATTGTTACACAGAATTTTATTTGGTGTTCAAATTATTAATAAAGTATGAATATATCTCTTCTCCCCCCTATAAATTTGATTGTGAAGTGTTGAATTAATTGCATTTGAATATTCATTTGGTGGTGGAAATAATCTCCTGATAAGTGAATTAGGATTAGTACACAAGCGAAATCATGTTTTTTATCATGATTTCTATCATTATGACTAGGAGGATTTTGAGGAAGGTTGTTTATTATTTCTTGTGTGCAAATCATTGTAGAATTACTTGGAGTAGTGAAAAGTTTATTCGGATTGGTGTACAAAGGAACTTGCGAAGGGCAACCATCTAGATACATGTACTTTTGTTTCCTCGTTTCTTTAGGTAGTTATGCTACATATAACATAATGATCCTATAAATTAGATTAATATCTTGTGTCCACTCTATCAGTGACCTCACCCTAGTCACTAGGGATTATTACCCTCTTACTTTAATTTCCCCCCATTTTTTATATCAATTCTCAACTATTCCATGGGACCAATTTCTCTTCATCTCCTTAAACTTAAATATTTATATTATATGTAAATTTTGAGGATAAAATGCCTAAAGGATGAATAAGTTGTATTTTGAAATATTAATATAAATACAGTTGGTTTTGGCTGAGGCAAACACTAAAAGAACAAGTGACTATGAATTCACTAGTGAGAAAGAAAAGGGGGTTGTAGATAGCCTAAGGAGATTATAATATGATCATAATTGTGACCTTAATCCTAAAGGGTACTTAAACCATACCTTAACCTTTTAGACCTTTGATATTTTGAACCTTATGATTAATCCCAAAAAGTTAACAAAGGATTGGTGGCTTATGTTGAGGGAGGTGAGTATTTGGGGAGAGACCACATAGGCAATGATTTCCATGCAACTAAAGCATCCATGCAGAAAGAGCTAGACACACTCTTCCATGAAGGCAGACAAACAAACTCTCTAACTCTCTCACTCAGACAGTAATAGGGGGAAGTCTTTTGCCTTGATTTTTCCAGTAACCATCTTGCCTAGTTACGTGCAGGTGTTGTATTGAGATTTGACACTATAGAATCGTTGGGAGTTAATTTCCATGTTGAGACATGATTTATTTCCAGTTAATTTACGAACTGTGTATGAACATCCATTAGAGATAATTATGCGAATTATTTGATAGTGGTGGCCTAGTGTAAGGTATTCCACTATTTTGGTCTTGAATAGTTACTAAGGAAGGGATTACACTGTTTGCTTTGGAACTAGTTGATGGGCATTGTGTAATAGTGGTGGCCTAGTGTAAGGTATTCCATTGTTTTGCTCTGGAATAGATACTGGGAAGGGATAAAAATCCATGCTATTGGAGTGAAATTGTTGAGTGCTAAACTATGAGAGGATATCCTAGTGGGGAATTACTCTATGCATTTGTCCATTTCCTTTTCCCATCAACATTCTGCATTTTCCTGGTGGATTCATAGTCTCAGCTTGAGGGTGGCACCTTGCTGAGAGATTTATGAGCAAGGTAGCCTATGGTTGGGTGGAGCATGCCTCATACACAACTAGTTTCTCAAGATGCTAAATATTCATATAAGTGTTTTGCTTCGTATCAGTCATTTTATTATTGTGTATGATCTAATGAATGGAGTAATTCAAGAAGGATTGGAATTATTTGTTGCATTGAATTCATCAAGATAAATGTAATATTTGTTCTAAAATGGTTCTTATGATAATATGAAATTGATATTGGGTTCAAGTTAAGAATGAATGTTTTGTAAATACTTTGCTTTCGATTTGAAAGAGCTAGGTGAATGATCTGCGTATTTTTTTGATATTTAAATGCTTGCATATACTATTAAATGCACTGGATTTTTTACAAATATTATCCCTATCATTTGAATGCGTCTTGTGATAGCTGCAATATGATCTGTGTTTTCAATGCCATATTTTAACTCTGGAATGCGTTGAAGGAGCAAGAATGCTCTATGTGTGCTTGGAAATCATGTTGATAGACATATAAATGACATGCATTCTGGAAATGCTCTGAAATTGTCTTGAATTCGTCCAAATGCTCTGTATTTGGCAAGAGCTGGAATGCTCGACATTATGTTTTGCACACACACACACACACATATATATTCTGCTTATTTGTTATTTTGAAATGTGTTTAGAAATATTCTGTGTTGATTTTCCATGGTATATAAATAAATATATGTTGGTGCATATTGTGGAATGTTTCCAAGTGAGGCGAATTCCCTCTCTGAGAATTGATGGGTATGGTCAATTATATAGTAAATTATTTATGGGGTAATGTTAAATTGTTATTCCATTTTCATTGCAAAGAACGCTGGATGTTTTCTGTGATCGGAAGCCTTATTCATTCCGCTTGTGGAATTTAAACTTGGGTATGAGCCTTAAGTTTTAATTGTTAAACCTTGAACCCAAATGGCTAGTTGCTGAGTGCATTTATAAATGGTATGAGTTATAGCTGGGAGATTCAAGGTAGTTGTTTGAATGAATTGTTTAACTGTTCAGTTTTCATGTCTTAGCCTGTTCTTGTTTAAGGAATTTGGCTAATTTTCCAAGTGGAGAGCTGGAAAATACCTTCCATATTTATATAAAATTAGGAACATGCATGTGCTAGGACCCCATGGACTCCATGGTCTCCATGGTGTGTGGAAATTGTTGGGTGTGAGTTAGTGTCTTAATGGGGTACGTTACAAAGTGTTATCAAAGCGAATGTTGGTATCTTGAACTCGTCTAGATGTTTTGCATTTGGAAAGAGTTGGAATGCTCAGTGTTATGTTTTTTTTTTGTGTGTGTGTACACACACACACACTGTAATCTCCCCTCCGTTACCTCGATCTTTTGTGAACATAAATACAAATAAAATGTACGATGAACAAGACCTTGGCAAGAGGCTCAAGATTGTGGCCTCGCCGGTAAAGCACTGTAAGTATTATTGCGAATTTCCTGAGTTGAAATTTGAGTTTGTAGACTTAGGAGACTGAAGGGCTTGACACGACTAAACGAAAAGGAAATGAATCCACTAGGGGGAGAGGTAAATGGATGGGAAGCCATGAGTTTGATGACATGTGTCATCTTGGTACCGTAGGCACTAGAAAAAAGGTGAATTTTGATGTTTAGTGATAACCTTAAGTTTGCAAGTGTCAATTTAAGTTAAAGACAATGGTTATTCGCCACAAGTGTTTAGTGAAATTATATAACCTATCTATTCGAGCAAGGTTAATGATCCTTAGAAAAATTAAGTGATCATCGTGGATAATATTATTATTTTCAACTCCAGTGTAAAATGCAACAAATAAAATCCTAAAATGAAAAGACACTATTATCTTTACCACCTTTACCTTGAAGGAGAAAAGAAAATGACAAAAGTAAATACATTCTACCTATATGTATATAATGTTATAGGTAAATATAATAATATTGTGTTGTATATATTATGAAGTCATATAAATGGATAAATGTTAATTACGCCGAAGGCGTTCACCACGGCGAAGCGAGACCCTCCACCTCGGAAAGATTCCTCGTTTATGGATCCAATGGAATCCTGCTGTGTGTTTTGATGCTTTCGCGCACGCTGACTAGATCATGGCGACCGTGTCATTGAAATTATTTGCATTACTTTGCCCCTTCACGCAAACCCCCGTTCGTGTTGCAGCGATTTGTAGACTTCACGTCGACTAAAAATCCTCTGATAGATTCGTCGTCTATAAATCCAATGGAATCATGCCGCGTGTTTTGCCCCTTTCGCGCACACTGACCAGATCACGTCGATCTTATTTGCATTACTTTGCCACTTTCACGAAAACCCCCGTCCGTGTCGCATCGATTTGCATACTTCACGCCGACTAAAACGAAGTGTCCATTAATTCGACGACACACTTAAGAGTCGACCAATTTTTAAAGGGTCGACTAACTCCACTATTGACCATATATTTTTTTAACTAAAGTGACCCGACCATTTATTGAAAACAAAATTACAAATTCATATCAACTGTTTCATATGTCGATCATGTTTACACAGTGATAACTTCACGGTGACCAATTTTTAAAGGTTCAATCAACTCGACTATCGACCATATTTGTTTTTAACTAAAGTGACCCGACAATTTTGACTCCTGACACATTTAACAGTCAACCAATTTTAACAGGCTCGACCAACTCCAGTATCAACCATATTTTTTTAAAAACTAAAGTAAGCCGATCATTTTGACTTCCAACCCGTGTCCATCAATTGCACCACACAGTTTAAAGTCGACCAATTTTTAAAGGCTCGATCAACTCGATTATCAACCATATTTTTTTATAACTAAAGTGACTCGACCATTTTGACTCTTGACCATATCTTAGAAATATTATTGAAAACAAAATTACAAATTCATATCAACTGTTTCATATGTCGATCATGTTTACACAGTGATAACTTCACGGCGACCAATTTTTAAAGGCTCGACCAACTTGACTATCGACCATATTTGTTTTTAACTAAAGTGACTCGACAATTTTGACTCCCGACCATATCTTACAAATATTATCGAAAACAAAATTACACAGTTAACAGTCGACCAATTTTAACAAACTTGACCAACTCCAATATCAACCATATTTTTTTTAAAACTAAAGTAAGCCGACCATTTTGACTTCCAACCCGTGTCCATCAATTGCACGACACAGTTTAAAGTCGACCAATTTTTAAAGGCTCGACCAACTCGACTATCGACCATATTTTTTAAAAAACTAAAGTTACCTGATACAATTAAGAGTCGACCAATTTTTAAAGGCTCGACCAACTCGACTATCGACCATATTTTTTATAACAAAAGTGACCCGATCATTTTGACTTCCGACCATATGTTACAAAGTTTCCATCATTTCGACGAAATAGTTAAGAAGCGACCAATTGTTTAAGGCTCGACCAACTCAATTTTCGACCAAAATCGCCACCATTTGGGTTGATACAGTCTAAATAGTCGGTCCAGCTCTGCATGGAAAAAGCTTGCGAGATCTATACTTTTGATTAGAAATTTGAGCATTCAATGACGAATTGGACATTGAACAACCTTCTATACACTAGTAGAAAATGAGAGATAAATGACCAGGCGACCAAAAAATTTGCTCACCAGAGCTTTTTCAAGGTATAAATCACCAAACTTGAGTGATACAACTAAAAATGACCAAAGGAATGACCAATTGGGTCATGAGACAAAATATATGACCATATAACAAGTAAATAAACTAAAAATGACCACATAACAATAACATTAAGAATATGAATTGGTCATTGTTAGTTGTGTCACTCCAACAATGGAAAGTGACAATTTTGACAATGAATTTGTACAATTTACTAAATTCTAAAATGCATATGGATTTAGAGACCCCTAAATATCATCATCATCATCATTAAACGTATCATCATGCCTTGAATTTTATACCATTGTATTCAACTTATCGCACTTATTGTCTTCATATTTCATTTGGCCAAAATTGCCATCGTTTGACCCTTTCGACACCCGATTCAAGTTTTAGTAAGTAAGAGTCTTTTACATCTCATCAGTTGAAATCTGGCTATTTTGTACTTCCCGGTTAATTTGTCGATCTTGTCTATGGATGCCAATTCATCACGTCTATGTCTAGAATGTTAGAAACACTACCTTGGTGTTCTAATTGAGAAAAAAAGCCCATATCCTCCATTTAAAAAAAATAAAAACCCTCATTTTTATATTAAAATCCCCATCTTTATAATTTACCCCTTCTAAAATTCTATCCCTCAAATAGTAAGATTTTAAATGTTTTCTACTGGGATTTTATGATTATAATTTTAGAATTATACAACAATCTCTTTCCCCATCTTAATTAAAAGGGGTCCCTTTTAATTAATCCTCTTTCCCTTTTACCCATTCTACATGTTATGAACGCCCTTTTAAAGAAGCACCACATTTATGACATAGCCACATACCCTTCTTCCCTATGTCTCCAAGAGTTTCATTAAAACATAAAGGAGAAAATAAATTCTAAATAAAAAGTTCTTATCCTATCCCTTGTCCAGCAAACAAGGTGGTCTCATACACCAACTTGGTGTCTCGCTTATCAATGACCTTGAAAATAGGTTATTATTACTATTACTATTATTATTATTATTATTATATGCTAATGTATATATCATATAGTTATTAATATATATTAGTTAATTTATTAATATACTAGATACATATCAATATAATATAGTTATTATATTAATATGTTATATAGTAATTATATATTTATTTTTAGCTGAAAAAAAAGTAATTATGTATTTATATAGTTAATATAAGTAATGTATTTATATTGGTATTAACAAATTAAAAAAAAACAAGAATATAAATAAGGCAAATATAATAAAAAGAGGGAAACTTAAAAAAGATAAAAGAGGGAAAAATGAACGAGCTCGAAAAAAATGAGTAAAATAGAAAAAAAGAATGCGAGGGAAAATAGAGCAAACGAAATTAGGGCATTTTACCTTTAATGTGTTCAGTTTATATTGTTAGCTTTGGGTCTATTTATTGCTTTTTTTAAGACTGGTTTTCTCTTGTCCTGTTGCAGGCTATACACTCTCCTTTGTGGAGATTATCATGGGTCTTCAGTTTGTATTTGTTCGTAATTCGGGATGATATCGAATTGTAAATTTTTGTTGGGGATCTTTGCAAGTCAACTAGGAGCTGATTTCTACAAGTCAACCCAATCTCGACTTCTCCACTCGGCCAAAGTTAGTTCACTTAATTTTTTGTTAGGGTTTCATTTGTATTTAATTTTTTTTTCATTTTTGTTTGTTTTAGGGTTTGATTTCAAGGTGTCTCGGCCTATCGAAATCATGGAAAATTTTATTGAAGCAAAGTTTTACCCAATTCTGAATCAATCTGGATCAATCCAAATCATGGAAATTTTTATTGAAGTTTTGCCCAATCTGAATAAATCCAAATCATGGAAAATTTGATTAAAATTTTAGATGAATGAGACTGAATCATTCAAATCATGGAAATTTTGATTAAAGTTGGGATACAGACCATAGAAAATTTGATTAAAATTTTAGATCGGTGAGATTGAATAATCCAAATCATGGAAAATTTGATTATTTGATTAAAATTTTAGCTCGGTGAGACTGAATAATTTAAAATCATTAGAAAATTTGATTAAAGTTTTGGATCAGATCATGAAAAATTTGACTAAAATTTTAGATACATGAGAACTCTGTTAATTAAACGGGAAACAAAAAAGTTATAACCATGAACCATGAATGATTACAACCTGCCCAAGCCAATTCCACGCATGCATCTATTAAAATTCTGCATGGTGAAAAATGTTTGCCTTTAATGGACTCCTAGTAAGAAAATTAACTAATCAAAATATAATAATATGAAATATACAAAACAAATTAAAGTAATATATTATATGGAAAATACGTAAATATTTAAGAGAGACCAACCATTGCTCATTTAATGAGATGCAATACACACAAGTTCATATTCACTATGGTGGATACTGAGAATACGTTAATTTCAAACATTTCCTCAATTTTAAACTGGGCATAACATATATCAAGAAGAGAGATCATGGCATGCTGGGATAAATCTCCATATTGGTAAACAACTACTGCAATAGATACCCAAACATTCAAATAATAGGAGATTTCGCGATTTGTTCGTTGGAAGTTGTGTACACAATGAACAAGATCCTACACAAATCCAACTTACTGTCAATTACTCGGTATAGTTTGTCTCTCCAGAAAATGATGAGGTTGAATCAAATCAATAAACATAATAAGTGCTCAAAATTTCAAGAACAGGAATAGAGCGAAAACTTATAAACCCATTTCCTGAGTTCAGCCTATCTAATGTAATCATTAATTGATGTAATATGCATAGAAGATATACCCATATTGACCTAAATTAGAAATATCCATTAGATTATCGTATTGTACTCTAGATAAAGATCATAAACAAGGCTGCAAATGGTGACAAGCTAAAAAAGCAAGAGTAATTGAAACTTGAAAGTAATTGTTTGCATCTAGAGGATATAGATAATTGTCATAACCAAGTTTTAACAGTTAGCTTCAAGACTAGGGCAAGGAAATATTGCATTACGAAAAAAACAATTCAGATAAGAGATACAGCAATTGATGAGTGTCATAAATAGATGATTCAAAAGACCTCAACAATTGCGCATTAGTATACTGTCTACTTTCGTGGTGCACCATACCAGGTTGATCATGAGAATTATTACTTTGTGTTTGTGAGGACCTGGGCATGAAATATATGGTGCCCTGGATATCTTGTGAGCTTGCAGCCTGAGAACCTCTTAAGCTGCTCCCCTGCAGCAAGCCAAATACATGTCCTCCAAAGTTTCCAATACCACCTGTATTGAAAACAAGTGACTCACCTTGGTGATTTTTATCCATAGAATTCACAACAGTCACAGGGAACCCACCTGTTGCAATATTAGTAGAGGATTGGGAGCAGATTGTCAGTAACTTGTCTACTACAAAAAGACCAAAGTTGTGTTGTACTCCTTGCATCAATGGTTGGGCCATAAGAGGTTGATCCCCTTATATAAGTTGATCCATGGTAAGACCTCACTGCGTGTTCATATCAAATGAAGCTGATCTTGAGGCCCTTGAGCCCCCGGATTGAAATGACAGAAGAGAGAGAGCACACCCAGCGTCCGAGACTCCTAATAAACCATGCGTAGCAGATGCAACATCTAAACCTGCAAGATTTTCTCTTAAGGATGATGACAAGGTCAAGGCTTGGCAAGCATGAGCCCCGAAGCTTTGCATGTACTGGTGCATGTCTCTATTAATAGCACCACCAGGTAAAGTCTTAGAGCTCTGTAAAAGGAAAAGCAACCTGTCAGCATTGTGATGGGATAGGGTACCTGCTGATACTTGCCCATCATATGATGATTGATCCTCTGCCTTAACCCTTGGCCAAGCTCCTTTACCATATCCACCAAGTTTGAAATCAATGGAATCCTCTAGAATGGAATTTGAAGTTATCCGTGGGTGCATGAAAGGTGATCTATCCATCAAAATGTTGTTGAGTCGCCTGTCATTTGTTTAAATAAGAAACAGATGTCAGTTTGCAGAATCTATCTTCAAAAAACAAGTGCAAGACAATTACAGTTTTAATCCTCACAATAGGTTGCATGGGGTAATGAGGAACATAGGAATAGATGAGTTGATTTAATCTAGACATTTAAAGTTGATGCTCACACTGCAGCAATGAAAATCTTTATTAAAGTGTAACTGTATATAACATTCTACAAACAGAGGAAATGGTTAGGGATGATGTATTGCTTTGCTTGAAATTTTCTTCAACAAACAAATCAGAGTTTAGTTAACGTGGAATTGCATCACTTCCAAACAACACAAACCTAACTATAAGGGCAGATCCGCTCTGGAATCATAACTAACATATGATCTAAACATAAAGAAGAACTAAACCTATTTTAAATATAAGATAAAGCAATAGCAATAAGCTTTTCTCGCTCACAGATAGAACTGTGAATGGATGTTTGATAAGAACATGATCTTAATTGATAACCACAAACATATATAAACAAGACTTGTGTACTGCTCATATGGAACTTTTAGTTCAACATCATCCACATGGACAGGAGTACATTTTAGTGTGAGAAAAAAGAAGGAAACCAGATAATTAAATTTATAAATAATTTATTCTTGAATGTTTTCATGTCCCCCAATAAAAATTAAAATACATGAAAACTTCCGAGCTGGCCGTGAATCAACTTTAAGAGTTGGATATTCTTTTAAGGTTCATCTCACATTAACATAAGAACTTGTTCAACTAACCACACTGGACATAAACAGCACCAGAAAATGTCACCATCTACGGATCTTAGTTTCTCTACAATACCATAGAAAGCGGAAGCAAATCTTGCAGGTTTATTGCCAGTGAATCAGGTTGGGGCTTCCTACGCCGCTCATTGTGGCCAGCTAGATGTCTCCGACAGGTCCACTTCCCTTCATCAAACTCAGACAAAATGAAACCTACATACAATTCCAAGGGCATTATGCACCAAATTCTAGAAGACATAATTATCCATGTCAACTAACAACTGCTTAAAAAATTTAGCACAGTGGTCTCATGGAATAATGAAAAATAGATTAACACATCAACAAAACTGTGCCCTATAGATTAACACACCAGTAATAGAACCAACATTAATGATAGATTCCTCATCCATTACAAGAATTTTCCCAATCAAGATTACAAGAAAAATTGAGGGAAAACCATGCAATGACCATCAACTTCTCAAACCAGTCTGCTGCTGATGAAAAATTTACTAATCTGCTGCTGATAAAAAATTGATGGTAAAAGTATATCCAAACCAAAATTAAAAATGATTAAACAGTCTGACTAAAACATATTGTCAATGGGATAACTCTATCCGAAACAGACTGGTTGAGTATAGAAATGGGTGAGCAGTTATGACAATCCGTGGACAGTCCATACTTTGCTTTTAACACCGTCAATATTCTACCATTAGCATTATCTTTGCATCTTACAGACATAATATTTTTTCTATGACTAATGCTCCTGGCATCAACGGTCACTGATCAGATACCTGTTAGCTATTAGCCTATTACCCTTGAAACTTGTGCCAAATATATCTATATGAAGTCTCATCCCAACTCTGAGACAGACTCATTCAGAACAATGAAGCATTGATCCAATAAAAGAAATTAGTTGGTTAACTTGGTTTCAAGGTGGCTCGACCTCTCTCCTCCCTGCAGTGCAAGTTTTGCAGGTTTTCAACCCAATTTTATTTTTATTTTTTAGAGGGTCACACAGTGAAATTTATCATTATATATATAAAGTTCTTTTGTGGGAGAAATTGAGAATGCATGGTTTCTTATCAATAATTATGTTCACAAATTCTGTTTGAAACCCCAAACTTACAAGATAGTAAACAATCTACTTAATCAAATCAACCTTTTGACTGGCATAGCCAAAATCTGAGCACATCTTGGATCCAAAATTTGAGCATAGCCAAAATTTGAGCGTAATCTTTCTATGTTTACCATTTAAATTTACTAATATTCATGTCAACTTCTTCCTTGAATATTGTTGCATCCCTTCTAGTGCTACCTAGTGGGATTTCAGTCTTATGTGGTGGTGATTTAACAGAATTCAGAATTTGAAAGAACCAAAGTGCTCAATTCTGTGGAGACCTCCCCCTTTCTTTGTTGACAAAGGTATTCCCTTTATATAGACATCTAGTAAAGAAGCAACAACCCTCTAAACAATAGTTGTGATAATCAATTCGTTCGTGAGCTGGCCAATTGAATTCCTCATTTCACTGGTATATCTTTATGTTCTTAACTTCAGGAACACTGGAAGCGATTTTATGGGCCCGAAACTTGTATTATCTATCAAATCTACTCCTCAATATCGCCAACAATTCCTCTATTTTGCTCATTAATAAGATGGTTTAAGATTCCGTTATATCTTAGCTTCATCTTTTACCTACACAAAAATACAATAAGAAATTTAATAAAACCAAAATAAAAATGTAAAACATAAAAAGTCTTATCTAGTATTTGTTTATCAAGGTGAGTTCTACGACATTTCTTTATTGAAATCTGTCTGCATCTTTGTGAAATTTATATAGAATTATGTCAATGACTAAGCAATGTTCTTCAAAATCTGAGATAACTCAATATCTCAAGATTCGTAATGAAGCAATGGCCATCCTTGCTCGAAAAAAACTTGAGTCTGTTTGGCCAGTGTAACTGTCTGTGTGAAATATCTACAGGAATATCAAGGTGTTCCCAAAAATAGCAGTGATAGATCCTTCACTAACGAACTGGCGATTATCCTTCCTCATCAACCTATCGATACACTTTTCCTAGCAGTATTCATTTAACAAAAATGCATTGTTTGGTGTTTTCATCTTATATTGTTTGCTAGGGTATGGTCTTCCTCTCTACACTTGCATGAGTGAGGGCCATACTCCATTAAATAACCAAATCCTGCATATATTGCGTTTATGTGTATATATTTTGATGTAGAGAGTGTGTTGGTGCTCAAACTTCATGGATGATGACCCCATTACATCATTCTCCTTGAATCCAAGTGCTAGAATGGAGGTAAGATTCATATGGAATGACTTGCATATAACTTTCATACTGTGTGTTGCTTGATGGTAGTTAAAGATTCCCAAACTGTTGTTTGTAACTTATTTTTCTCTTTGCATATTGAGTATGAACCCATTGTTGGCATAGAACTTTGCATGCCCCTGTACGATAGTCCAAGGATATGAAATCTTTTTACCAGCACTTCTGATGAAGACCGTTTCTGGAATGAGGTCCTTCGATCGTCGAACATGTGGGTTATGGCCCATGATATGGACTCAATTTAATCCATGCATCAACTCAAACTCTGTCAATAGCATCTTTCTCAAAATAACACATCCCATCAACAATCTCATACTGGGCACACTTCTCAAATGATGGATCAATTCACTTCCACACGCAATTGCCATACCACAACACCTCAATAGGAAAAATATCCAGTCTTCTCTGTGTGTTACAGCTCATTCACGCAGTGGTTATTCAACCAAATCTACTATCCAAATGTAACACCGACACATATAACTGGTTAATCATAACGCATACCTCTTAACTATGAGCAAATTCTCCTTATGCCAACGATAATTATTCTATATAACAAACTATGAATCTCTATCAAAAGATTCATAAAATTTAGAACTTATATCACATAGAAATTCAACATATACTGAATATATTGAATACTCAAGAAATAAACTATAGAAAACAATTTCTAGAAACAAGCTTTCTCTATTGATTGATCAATCAAGCTCTATTGGACTCTACAAATAATCAAGCTCTATTGGACTCTCAAGTATTTTACTAGTTATCAGTTTGAGATGCTAAAACTCATAGTTTTACATTTTAGGTTTCTTTGTTACATTCTGGATAGCTGCAATGATGATCAAATCAAATGATGTTCTTCGAAAAGAAACTGCATTGAATGTAATATTTGATGTTCTTCCTTGAAGTTAGAGTATATTATGTCTTGCTTTCAAAATGTTTAAGAAAATATAATTTTCATGTTATTATTTCTTCTATGCTGACTGATATCCATGCACATAATCTTTAACAAACACGATGCTTTGAAGCATTAGTGAAGAGGTTTGTTGCCACATGTTTATTATTTATCTCGTTTATGTTATCATCCCTTTTGTGTTAGATACTCTCCACATGCATAATTTCAGTTTAAGTGGTACTGTTTCTACCCTCCATGGCTTGTTTTATTTCATATCATTTTTGTATCAAGTCTTTTATTTTTCTTAATGAGGAAAAAATATTTTAATCAATACTTACAGGAATTACAAGGAGTTCGGTTAAAACTAGAGGTCTATCAGAACCAGAATTTAAAATATGTCTTCAGAACATATTTGGACTTTTGGATTTATAAGACTGGGTTTGTAACTTTTAAATCAAAACGAGACCTTATTCCTATTGCATATCTGCTAGCATTTAGGTAAAACAAAGTGGAAGAATATTCAAAGCAATTTTTTATTGACTTTCCAAGATAGATTTTGAAATAACAAAAACTAAATATTGTATTAGGAGGACTTTCCAAGATAGATTTTGAAATAACAAAAACTAAATACTGTATTAGGAGGAGGTTCTTCCAAGAGTTGACTGAGCTTCATCCTAGACTTGGTTGAAGGTTACCATACTCGACACATATCCCTTCCATTTTAGTGTTCATCCTACTTATCAACACGGGAGCTGTATTGATAACTAAGCTTTTGGCTTATAGACCCAGAATTATATTTCCTAAAGTATATGGAATGAAGCAAACAAAGAGGCTTTATGTTGGTCTTAATTGTTGCATGCAACTTGGTCTGATTTTATTGTTGCCTGGAATTTTTCTGCCTGTGTGTGCCATTTTTCTCTAGATATATTTTTCTGTGAATAATTCCTTTCATTAGAGTTATGCAGGCATAAGTTTCCATGTTCTACTGTAATATTTATGGCATATTATGACACAACTTCAAGATCCGGGGCCCCTAGCACCGAAAAGGCAAATAAATACCATCAGAGAAGGTAATGAGAGTACATAAACCTGAATCCTTTCTTTTCAATATGTCTGGCATTATAAGTCGGGTACTGGATCATTTGAGAGGTCCATTGACAAATGGAAGTCTTGGTATGAATCACCAGAAAGCTCATTCAGTTAAGGCTTGAGCAGTTCATTTTCAAGGGACAACAACCAATCTGGAACTAGTAGTATGGGTATATGGTTGGGACCAGCCAATGAAATTCAACATATATTACGTGGTTCAGAATTTGATTTCTCGCCAAATAGGGCTGATGTTCCTCATAGAGTTATTGTTAATCATGTCATTTCCTCAATGCCTCCGCAACCTTTGACATATGGACTTTTCTTGAATAATGAGTCTTTAGAGATAGTTGATATATCTGCAAAGTCCCCTACCCAAACTGTGAAACATGAATCGGGCAATAGTTATCATTTTATTTGCAAATAAATTTACTCCATGAATATAAGATCAGTCTGCTTAGATTTCACCTTATTTTTGTATATAAAGAATCAAGATACATTATGTGTGACTAACTTGATGCATTATTTATACAGATTGCGGTTCAATAGCTTGCACTCAACCATTGACTTCTACACCTCCTGGTGCACCATGTGGTTGTGTATATACAAATAAATAAAGTTTCCCAATTATTCACTGCAATTCCACTCTAAATTCTAATATAGAGCATTCTTAATAACTGCAAGGTGCACGACCCATAAGGAATTCTATTTAAGGGTTCTAGCTCAATGGTAGAGCACCTGCCTTACAGGCAGGAGGTTGGTGGTTCGATTCCACCGTGCCCTATTTATATTCTGAACCACTAAAAAGAGATAAATGACTAAAAAAATGACCAAAATTTGCATGTAAACGACCACCAGTACAACATGAGAGATAAGTGACAAAAAAAATGACCAAAATATGCATATAAATGACCACTTTTGAGTTGGCGATCGCTGGTAGCAAATTAGCGGTCATTTATCACGTGACAAAAAATGTGGTCATTAATTGTGACAATTAATGACCAAATATATTACCAAATTAATGACCAAATATATGACCACAAGATAAGCTATAAATGACCAAGCTAAATATGACCACATTTTTGGTCGCGTGATATATGGCCACTAATTTGCTACCAGTGGTCACCAACTCAAAAGTGGTAATTTATATGCGGATTTTGGTCCTTTTTTTGGTCACTTATCTCTCATCTAGTGATAAGGTTACCCACGTGAACATTGATTTCTCTGCGTTTAATCCATCACGAAGTTATGAACTTTGCTTCAGTAGTACAGATATGTGGCTATGGACGTATATATGGATTTGACGGATTGGACCTGCTAGATATTCGATGTTGTGGAGTTACGAGAACATATTTCAATGCAACAATGGTTAAATTTACTCAGACACCAATGCACCGCCTTTAATCTTGATCGTTTATAAAATTCGATGGTTAAAGCCTCTCTCATTCTTTTGTTCTTCGATACTTCTATTGTGACATAATCCCAGTTTTTTTCTCAGCATTTGAATCGCCTTCAATTTGTTGCTCTTTTACAGACCAACAACCCTGTTAAGGATCCAAAAAATCTTGTTTTCTATTCAAAAAACAGGTTCTCCTTTCAAACCAAAACTCATTTCCCCTGCTATAATTATGCTGTTCTAAATCTTGTTACAGCCTAGAAGTAATGTTTAATTTAGTCATTTGGTATGTTGAAGGTTCTCAGAGTAAATTGACCCATAATTATGTTCTCTTTTTTGCTGTTTTTTGTTGGAAAGTAGCTTTTTTTTTTTGCTGTAACTTGTATTTGATCATGTACCAGATTTATTCACTATTTTCAGATTCCTACTAACTTTGGCAAATAATTTGCACTGCAACAAACTTTTCCTCCTATAAAAGTTCTAATTGCATATTAACTGAAATTGTGCTATCTTTTTTGTTTTTTTCCTGTTGAAAACTACACTCTGTTTCTGATGTGATTTTTGTTGGAAACTAGAATTGTTGTCACTGTTCCTATTCCATATTTAAAAGCAAGGTTCTAACAACAAATTTACCTAAAACTATGCTGCCTTTTTTGTTTTATTCCTATTCAAAACCAGAAGCCTGTTTTTGTTGTCTTTGTCTCCTTGAAAAGTTGCCCTGGCAGAAAAATAACTGATTTATTGACTATTTTCATATGAAAGGTCACTTGACTGGTATATATTCATTTCCTTGTAATTACCAATATATGATTCCTACTAACTTTGGCAAATAATTTGCACTGCAACAATCTTTTTTCTCCTAGAAAAGTTCTAACAACAAATTAACTAAAATTGTGCTATTTTTTTTGTTTTTTTCCTGTTGAAAACTACACTCTGTTCCTGCTGTCTTTTTTGTGATTTTTGTTGGAAACTAGAATTGTTGTCACTGTTCCTATTCCATATTTAAAAACAAGGTTCTAATAGCAAATTTACCTCAAATTATGCTTCCTTTTTTGCTTTATTTCTGTTGAAAACCATAAGTCTGTTTTTGCTGTCTTTGTCTCAGAGTAACTTTACCCAGAATTATGTTCTCTTTTTTGCTGGTTTTTGTTGGAAAGTAGCTTCTTTTTACTTCACTGGTATATATTCATGTTCGTGTGTTTACCAATATATGTTTACTACTAACTTAGTCAGATAATCTGCACCGCAACTGTTTTTGTCTCCTAGAAAAGTTGCCATTATAGGAAAATAATCCCAAAATTGAAACCAATTTCAAGCCCTTCATTTCTGTATCCTTTCCACAAATATTGCTATGTATTCCATGAAATATCAAATGATCTTTTGTCATGTTCTCCTACATCTTGTATCTTTAGACTTAATATTAATATCACACATTCTTCTCTAGCTTACTTTTGTAGTCCAACTATTCGCAGTACCATGCTATGGATAGTCTATTGACCGAAAATGATGTCTCACTTCTGATGAATGGTGCTGTTGACCTATGCCTACTTGTTCAAGTTGTTACTCTTGATCAACTAAGCTCTGTTAACTCAAAAACTGCTCGCTTTCGAATCTCTATCTCTGATAGAATTCATAAGCACGACACATTGCTTCCAACTAGGTACAATAGCGCTGTGGAAAACCACCAACTCCAAAAAGGTTCAATCATCAAAGTTAGCAAGTGTGCATGCAACACTATACATGATGCAACATACGATTTGCTTTCCGCATCTTCCTTTTCACTTATTTTATTTTTCACTCCTCAATTTATAACATGTTTTAAATCTATCCATGACATTAAAACTACACTGCTCAAGTCCATGGTTGACCTTCTTATAATTGTCATTTATGTTTCCCCTGCATCAACTATACACAAAAGGGATGGCTCTGAAACCATTCGCTGAACAGTTGGGTTGAGGGACGTGTCTGGGTATAGCATAGATATTACACTTTGGGGGGAGCATTGTACAATTGAGGGTGCCCAACTTGGAAACTATACGGTATCATAGATTTTGATGATGTTGCGCAACAACTAATGGGGGTCTCTGCAAAAGATTTTTGTCTCCTATCAAATGATCCAACATCTCTCTTGGAAATTGTTCAACATGTTTGTGCTCGACAGTACCTTCTAACCTTATCAGTAAAGATAGAGACTTTTAATTCAAATGCTCGCTTGAAGGTGCTTCTTGTTATGTCAAAAGAGGTTTCTCCATCATTGTCTCCTATCGATACTCTTGATGAAAGTGAACACATTGTGCTTAATAAACATCCAATTGCTCGCAAGCTTTGAACTCCTACTCTTCAATTCTAAGTTTTGTACTTTTTAGCTTGTACTTAGCAGGCACACATTTCTGTGTACACACTTTTACATAGGTGGTACTTGAAACCATCAACGAGTAATCTTGAATTTTATATTATTTAGTTTTCTTGTACCATTGTGTTAAATCACATCCTTTTTGCAACCTATCTTGCAATTTTCAAATCCGTACTTATAATTTAGATTGCTTTGTCAAATCTATACTTTTTTTCTTCATAGACACTGTTCGAAAGTGTCTTTCTTTCTTTCTTGTAACAACTTCACATAAATTATGCATGTTCCATATATCTTTTACAATATAACTTTGTTTACTCTTGCAATTATTACATGTATAGTATTTTTCTGTTCCACCAAATGCACCACAAAGTCCACAACCACTAAACACTTTTTTTGTAGGCATGTCAACCAATGATAACAATGATCAACAGAATGCACGCAGAAGACTTCTATATGCTCAAAAGAAAAATGAAAACAACAAGCGTCAATGCCTTCTATATAGAGCTGCTCGTCAACTTGTTCATATCCCTTCTCTGTTTCAAGTTGCTCAACCTCCCCTTACACCCTCCACACCATCCATGGACCTACATGGTGCACAACAATGATTCCGTACAAGATTGGACAAATTATCTCCCATGAAAATATGCTCTATATGCATGGAGTCATATCCTGGAATTAAAATAAAACACTCTTCTGGTGCATATGCATGTTCTCGATGCAATGCGGAACAAAATGGCCACCGCTATTCAATTGCAAACAATATGGATCCTGGGATACAACCATCAGTGTTAGCAGCTCTTACTCAAGTTGAAGAAATGCTCATTTCTCGAGTTAACCGAATTTAACAAGTCACTCATGCTCGTGGGGGACAATATACATATTTTGGCCACACTATAAGCTTCCCACAAAACATTACAAGCATTGCCACTTTCCTCCCTCATTTACTCTCAGACATTGATATCCTTATTGTTCGTAAATATAGTTCTGCGAAAAAGACTTATGACTTCTTTGTTAGTCGAACACGTGTTCTTGCTGCTCTTGAATACAAGCTTTCAAATGATCCATACTACAAAGATGTCCAAGTTAACTCAACTGCATTATCTTCTTTGCCTCTTGAACCAACTGACATTTCAGCCCTCCTTCGTCATGTCACACCTGTTGAAACCCCATCTGCTGAACATTCCTCAACTTCTACTACTCAAGCATCTAGCTTCCTCGAACCCCATGAACAACAATCATCCTCCTTTATATCTACATAAACAAATTGTAGAATTGAGGTTGATGAAATCAAACGCTTCTTAGGAGCAAGCCATGCAGGCACTCTACCTTGGATTGATTGGCCCCTAATAGACATTTGACATATCAATGAGTATAACACAATAGGCCTTCTCTCAATGGCCTTCCCAACCTTATTTCCCACAGGAGTTGCAATGCTTAAACAACCACACATTCAAGAGGTTGGTATGGACAATTATGCACTGCATCTTCTTAGATACCATGACAATAGGTTTGGCCAACATCCTCGTTTTCGTTATTACATATATAACTTGATGATGCGTCATCGTAGCCAATCTACTGCTTCCGTGTTTGTAAAACATAACATTGAAGGTACATTGCCTCCAACCCTATTAGAACTTGTACAACAATTACAAGACTTACCTGATGCTAAAATTGCTGAGCAAGTCATGCGCTTCAGATCCACACTTCATGGGACACGCTCCTACTGGAACAAAAGCAGGGGTGAGCTAATTGACATGATCACTCAACAAGGGACACCTACATTCTTCTTCACGCTCAGCGCAACTGACACAAAGTGGCCAGATTTGCATTCCTTAATGCCTGGACAAGCTCCATCCACCTCAAAGCAACAACACCAATGGAGAATTCGCAACCTTATATCCAATCCACACATTGTATTTCAATACATGGATAACAGATTCAAAATATTCCTAGAAGAGGTTCTTAAAAAAGGGCTTTTAACAAAAGACTACCGGTGTAGGTTGGTAACAACTCATATTGCCATGAAAATTCAATGTATTGAAAACCTAAAATATTTGTTTCTAATCTTTATATTTTACATGTAGGTATGAATGGCAACACAGGGGATTTGCGCATATACATGGATTCTTATGGCTAGAAAATGCACCCAATATGGACACGTTAGACTGGGCAAATGCTACCAAGGTTGAAGATGCCAAATTATACTTTGACAAGTTTGTTACAGCATGGAATCCTCGTGTCAACCATTTTCAAACTCCAACCTTACAAGCCTCTACTATAAATGATCCATGCACCATTGGATCACATTCCATACTTGTAACTAATCACTTGGATGACTATGAAGAGCTTGTTAATTGTGTCCAAAGGCACACAAAATGTTCATAATATTCTTGCCTACGTACAAAAGGATCATCTCTTCAATGTCGTTACAGATTCCCCTTTGATCTACAACCTACCTCTTCCTTATTCATTGATGCAAAAGGCCGAAAAACATACAACCCTACAAGGAATGATGCCCTTCTAAATATTCACAACCCTATGATGTTGTCCATTTGGAGAGCTAATGTTGATTTCCAACCTGTTCTCTCTAGACATGTTGTCCTCAAATATATTTCAAAATATGCAGCAAAGGCAGAGCCTAAATTAGAAAGCTACCATGCACTTCTTTCTTGACTTGCACATGCAACTCCACATGATGCCCCCATCCTTCTACCAATAAGACGTTTTCTATCAAAAACTGTTGTAGAAAGAGACCTTGGTGCACAAGAGACTTGCCACGTGCTCCAAAAACTCACTCTTTGTCTTTGCAATCGTTCCTTTGTGTCCTTAAATGCTAGCCAAAGTGTTTTCCGCTGTATTTCCAATGACTCTCCTAACATCCCAGCAACACCCACCTTCATTTCTGCATACATGCAACACCCACTTGCACTCGAACAACTTACCCTTCTTGAGGCTACACGCTCTTGGTCATACTCACCTCGTAGAAAGCAATCGCAATGGAAACCAAACTACCCTCCCAAAATTGTTCGTATCTTTCCTCACTTCACCACCATTCCACCCATTACTGCAGATTCATTTGTTTCCTTTTGCTGGAGTGAGATCCTCCTATACAAACCTTTCCGCAACCTCCACAATGACATTGGATCCACAACATTGGCAATAACTTCTAATTGGGTTCGCATTAAAGACACATATACTGCATGGCATGTTGATCGTTTTCCATAACTCCCCAGTACCCCTCCCTCTGATGACTCTACCTCTACTTCAAACCACTTCCCCTTAGTCCCTTCCATTGATGAATCAGAACTCCTTTCTCAACTTCGCCCTGGAAACAACCTCTATGTTGATGACCTTGACATGCTTGGTCATCGTGACTTTGACAAAGACCACAATTGGACCAAAAACCATATTCCTTCAGACATGCATGCAACAACTATATCATTCATTGACATCATTTGAATGTCTACACATGTAGAACCTAACACCTTGTCATCTTCAGGTTCTCCTGCCTCCTTGTCTCCCACACAACGCATGGCCTTTGCCCTTATCATCGCACACTCCACGAATGCTTCAACCCTTCCCCCACTCAAGATGGTCATTCAAGGCACTGCAGGAACAGGAAAGTCTTTCTTGATTTCTTGCCTTAGATCTACACTCCAACATGCCTTTGGCGATAACCCTTCACCCTTGCTCCTCCTTGCTCCCACCGGTGTTGCTGCTTTTAACATACATACGTTAACAATACATTCTGCCCTTCGCATACCCATTACAGAGATGCATCTTCTTGAAGGACAATCCCTTTCAAGCTTCCAACAACAATTATGCCATATCCGATACATAATTATTGACGAAATGAGTTTCGTTGGCCCAAAATTGTTAACCCGAATGGATGACCGCTTACGACAAGCATTCTCGTCCCAATGTACAACTCCATTTGGTGGGTTCTCCATCATCTTCCTTGGTGATTTTGGAAAACTACCACCTGTAAAAGACATCCCCATGTATGTTGGTGCATCATGAGGGAATGCTCTCTGGCGCACTTTTGACACTTTTGTCACTCTTTCAACCATCTTTCGACAACAAGGCAACACTCCTTCTCAAGTTTCCTTTCGACAACTCCTACTCAATCTTCGAAATGCAAAACCAACTATTGAAGATTGGACACTCCTCATGTCAAGAACAACTTTGTCCCCTTCACATGAAGACAATCATACATTTGACCAATGCACTCACTTGTACGCAACTAATAGCTCTGTTGCATTGCACAACAAACAAATGCTAAAACAACTCAACATGCCAATTGCACATTGCTTTGCAGAGAAAAAGAAACAAGATGTACAAAGCTCATTAGATGATAAACAACTTCCATTCAAAGTTCTACTAGCAATTGGTCAACAAGTCATGTTGACAACCAACTTGTGTGTCTTAGCAGGGCTTGTGAATGGCTCACTTGGGAAAGTTATTGCAATTGTCTCAATACCAATGATCGACCACCTACATTGCCATCTTATGTTGTAATCAATTTTCTCCACTACAATGGCCCCCCATGGGATTCTTCCAATCCAAATTATGTCCCCATTCCTCCTATAACAAGGGGTTCACGAAGGCAGGTACCACTTCGCATGGCATGGGGTTTAACAATCCATAAAGCACAAGGGATGACCTTGCAAAATGCAACAATAGATATTGGCAACACTGATCGACAAGGACTTACATTCAATGCAATATCAAGAGTACATCTCTATCAGGCCTTCGCATAACTCCACCTTTTTCCTTTAGTAGGTATTCTCGAATGAAAGATAGTCCCTATGTGTAGCGCATAATACAAGAAGAGAACTTACTTGCTTCAAAGTATTTGCAGCCACATGCTCCATAAAGTTATATTCTTGCTCCTTTGCAGCTCCATTTTTTTCACATCTTGTATTCTTGTTGCTACCATCATTGAATATTCGCCTATGAAAGACAAGAAAATACTACTCTATAAAGAAGACAAGAAATTTAATCTTCGTATCAACACTTTTCTTGTACTACTCTATCTTATTTACTTCAATGTGTTGTCATTACTTTTTTTAAAACAACCACATCAACACATTTCATCCCATCTTAGTGTTTTTTCCACTAAATATAAAATGTCACTACGTTGTCGAGCCTTTACAAATTGGTCAACTATTAATTGTATCGGGTAACTTCAGTTTAAAAAAAAATATGGTCGATATTCGAGTTGGTCGAACCTTTAAAAATTAGTCGACTTTTAACTGTGTGGTGCAATTGATGGACATGGGTCGGAAGTCAAAATGGTCGACTTACTTTAGTTTTAAAAAAAATATGGTTGATACTGGAGTTGGTTGGGCCTGTTAAAATTGGTCGACTGTTAACTGTATAATTTTGTTTTTGATAATATTTGTAAGATATGGTCGGGAGTCAAAATTGTCGGGTCACTTTAGTTAAAAAAAAATATGGTCGATAGTCGAGTTGGTCGAGGTTTTAAAAATTGGCCGTCGTGAAGTTCTCACAGTGTAAACATGATCGACATATGAAACAGTTGATATGAATTTGTAATTTTGCTTTCGATAATATTTGTAAGATATGGCTGGGATTCAAAATGGTTGGATCACTTTAGTTAAAAAAATATGGTCGAAAGTCGAGTTGGTATAGTGAAGTTTGCAAATCGCTGCGACAAACTAACACTCTCGGTCATTATTTTCTATCTTAGAAAACTATTAAATACACATGGTTATTGTATCCAAGTCGACAGCCGACTAATTATCTTCCTTTTCGACCGGCGACAGTTTCAATACAGTTCTATCAACTTAATCGTCGACTTCTTTTGTTGGTTGCTCTTTTTATCTCAAACCAACCACTCTTAGTGGATTCTAATACTGACCAATTTCCATAGTTGACATAAGCAAGAATACCATCCTGGTCGACGGTCAATGATCCTGGTCGCCGCTCAAGCAACAATATGTCGATCATCTTTACACAATTACATACTTAAGAGTCGACCAATATTTAAAGACTTGACCAACTCCGACCATTTTGACTTCCGACCATTTTCACTTCCAACCATATCCTAAAAAAATGTCAAAAAACAAATTAAATATTTATATCAACAATTCGATATGTCGTCAGAGCTCCATTGAAGCGATTGATTTTGATTGTATTCTTTCCATTTATAGTTGTATAACTTATATTGATTCAACATTTCATTACTATTGTTTAAGCACAAAATGTACTATATCCTCTGCTTACAACAGCAACAGGAGTTTATAACTTATCTATGTCTAAGTTTAAACATTTAGAGAAATAACACTCATTCCTTTATCTTCAATACTAAGTACCTTGTAAACATATAAATCAAGATTCCTCATTATTAACACTGTATGTTTTCAAATCAAGTATGTTGCAAAAAACTGACAAAAGAAAGGCTGAACAGATGGACCTTGAAAAGGAAACGACTCAAAAAATACAAATGGAAACACTATTTAAAGACACTAAACCCATCATAGATCGCAGCACTGAGTTCAAATGGGGCGAGTTGTACATAGCTATTAGAGACGGAAAAATACCTAATTCAACCTTGGAGGAAACCATAATTTACGAAAACATCAAGAGGTCCAACCTTCACAAGGCAACTACGTGGCCAGAACTGTTTCACTGCTCAGAGGTTATTGCATGGATCTTGCCCCATGCAGATACTACGACAAGGATAATTTCAAATGCCAATGGGGAACGGATCACATCCTTCCAACCATCGCACCTTGCAACTGCATACAAGCTGCCTACTTCCAATGTATTTTTAACTGATGATTGGGTAAGACGTGCCAATACAAATAATGTTGAATGTGCAAGAGAAATGATGCTACCAGACAAACAACTTAGACCCAAACATACCAAGAAATATGCCACCGAAAACTTAAAGACCCCCTATAGAATCATAGTCCTATTGTTGAGCAGGCTCTTCGGTCTACCAAACGCCAACAACTATAAACTCAGTTGGGTTCCATTGATATACCATGTTGCCACACATGGTACAATCTTCAATTGGGCAACTATTATTTCAGAAAGTATGGCGTCAACCATTTCTACAGCTCAAATGGGCCTTTCACAAGGGAAATCAGAATTCTTCATGGCTAGCTACCTTATGGATTGCATATTAGTCAGCCACCCTTTCCCTAATTTGGGATGTACTTGGAATCAGAATAAAACTCCCATTCATGTAGCATATCAGCTAACTTGGGCTCACCGATATGCAGGGTACTACAAATTACTATGCGAAGAACTAATCATGCCCCTTTATTTACTTGTCTTCAATAAAGAAGCAAATTGTATGTCAGACAATGCCTTGGATGTAATAGGTGAATATGGAGATTATTACTTCTCATCAGAAGGGACATACATTAGAATGTATGGGGGCACAAAACCTCATTCTCTATTGCCAAAATATGCTATAGATTACATTGTGCATAAAGAAGCAATCAGACAAGTGTTCATCAATGGAATTGGTAACTATCTCGATCACAACAAAATAGCCTCTGACCCACCTGTACCATTCAACATTGGTGGATACAAATTTCATAAGATTAAGACAGTGGAAGCCTTTATTGCAGACTTGGAACCTTTTCACTTTGGAACAAAACTATTTGTAAGAAATGACAACAAAGGCAAAGTGGCTAAACATTGTGCTTCTTATAAAATCACTTTTGAGTACTCAAATAACTTTTTGAAAGAAGAACAAATATATAAAAGGGTACACAATATGACAGAGCTACACAACAAATTATATTGAACATTGCATCTACTTCTACCCAAACTACAAACAAAGAAAAACAACCAGAAATACATAGGCAAAGTGAAGAGCCAGTAACAGTTGGTCCAATTCACCAATCGCCCCTGACTACCCACAGTCGACAATTTCTACAAGCAACAAGCAGTCGGGATCACCGACCAATAGACGGGCAAAACCCACATTCACACGACAACGCACAGATAGACTGTTAGTCAGAATTAAATAGGGTGTCAAATCATTATTTAATGCAATCATCTACTTTTAATTCACATGCGCCAAACGCTTCGTCCGTAAATGCCGACCTAGAAGATTGTTGGATACTCTTTTGCCAAGCACTGGAGAACCAAACTTCACAGAAAACAGAAGCCTTTTGCAAACTTGAGAGTTCTATAGAAATGATGGCACCCAAAAAAGGTCGGACTACAACCCGTTCAGCCACAACTAAAGTCCGTGAATTGGAGATGGCCCAAACACCGTTGGAAACCCATTTACAACTGGTTTGAAAAGCTAAGGTACACGAACCAAATTGGCGAAAAACTTGGGAAGATATTCTTGCATGGGCAAAGGAATCAAATGGCCATTGGAGGGAGCCAACCCAAAGACTGCGGACTGCTACCATTCTGCAATACATGAACGCACCTCTGCTGGAACAGTTTAGTGGACCGATAGACATTATTGCTCGATTCATAGTAAGCAGATACCATAATGGAAAATTCTATTTTGACGTTCCAGTCGAAATAAATGGTGAGATTATCAACAAGATTACAGGGTTATCAAACAAAGGTGCAGATGTACCTAGTCGACAGAAACTAGAATTGATCAAGGAGTTTACAGACCACCCAAATGGAAAGAATTCTCGAGGGTTATTGGTGACCCAGATAAAATATGAAAATTATAAAATAGCTGCGCGAATCGTGTCCACTGCTTTGTCAACCTCCGGTCGAGGGTCCAACTTAAAAATTGAAATGATAGAGCTTGTCCTAAGCATGGCAAAAGACAACAAAATATACAATTGGGCTAAGTACCTTGCCGAAATTATTAAGAACATATGTATGAAGTGACAAGAGGTTGGGGCGCCCATTCGCTATCCATCTCTAATCATCTAAATAACAATGACGGCTATAAGACCAACAAGAAATAAATACTTTACTAAAGAAGGACCTGTGTTAATGAGCAACTTTCGTTTCTTTACGAAAGGAGGCAACAAACTTGGGCCATCAACAGTAAAGATTTGGCTAGAAGCCTGGTTCAAAGACTTCAAAGTTCGGTCGACCAGATGGATAGTATCTCAGAATATTCGACGGAGTTTGCCTCCGACTGCTCACATTGAACTTGCACTAGACCATACAAAAGTTTGGTACTTGGAAGGAGCAACCAGACCCACACAAGATTTCGACTATTACCCTTCGGTCGAAGAAATATTCAATGAGCTTCAAAGGCAATCCAACACAAAATTGATAATTCCTGCTATGGCAAACAAAGTCGACATTCCCATAGTCGAACCTTTAATGGATCTAGAGAAAGAAGAAGCGTATGAAAGCCGCCTATATATGGACAATTTTACTTTTCAACCTTAGCCCACGGGCGGATCACAACCTTTAGCACTTGCGCTAATTTCACACCAAGATTCACCGGATGGAGCTGAACAATCGGATGAACAGACCCTGTCGGACAATCTTGAGTACGCATTGACAATCGACAACATCCACCAGATGGCTGACCAATTATCCATAGGTCGACATTCAAGACTTGTACAAATACAGGGCAAGGGAAAAAGAAAAATGACCATTGACGTGCCGACAGTGGAAGATGAAATTGAATTATACGACAGCGCAACGCGAATATTGGAGGATGCAGCTAAGAACAAAATACCTGTCGACGAGCAGTTAAAGAAATTTTTGGAAGCTGAGCACCCTCGACCCAAAAGGAAATTCAAGATTATCATCGACGATGTTGTCGACCTGTCAGATAACTCAGCTCCACCATCGCCGACCATTATCACGCAGGAGACTATTTTTTCTACACCTATGGTAAGTACCCCACTTGCACTTCAACCTCCATCTCAAGTTTCAAATATTGTACAAACTCTTCCTTCCTCACTTTAAGAAACATTCCAAAATGATAGCAACATTACCCAATTCATGACCCAACTGCCGGCCATGTGCCCAGATTGGCGAAAAACGTAACCAAGAAACCTGTATTAGCAGACATTGGTTCACCAACAGATTCCGCTCCTCCTGGTGTCATCCCAACCGAACTTTTGAATCCATCAGATACCTTAGCACTGCAACCAATTGGCATGCACCATATCCATCTACAGCACAATCCTGATACAAACAATCCAATTTTTTCTCAACAAACTTCTTCGTTCATTCCTTTTCCAGAAAATCCATCGATAGAAGCCCATTCACCTCCCCAACATGTCGTGAACTCACTGCAACATTTCCCCGACGTTCAAGTTTTAAATGCAGTCTCATCCCCTGTAGTCAGTTGAGAACCGTCTTCCAGTTTAAATCCTAACCCTCCTCTTCCAGTCGATGAAACACATGTATTGTCGATAGGTGAAATCATTACTACTGTACCATTCCTCTTGAAAGCAGCAGTCGAGTCAGCAGCAGAAACAATTGACGCAACAGTCGAGTCAACAAAACAAACAACTCAAGCAGCAGTCGAGACAATAGAGCAAGCAAAAAAAGTAACAAGTGAAGAAGTAATTTCGACAAACATAGTAGAAATACCAAGCAGCTCAATACAAGCAGAATAGTCTATTGAAGAAGCACAAAAACAGACAAAACAGGCATCAACAATAGTGGCGACTCAAAAAGAATCAGAACAACAATTAGTGGCGCCAAAATCTAAAGAAAAATCCAAGAAAAAGGAAAAATACAAAAAATGACGCCAAAAGAAAAATCTTTAGCAACAGCAACAACATCTACAACACATATCTCAATTGAGTTGCTTGTCTGTACATCTTGACCAATTTGGGCCGATCTCGACATACCATCCACAACAGGCACCACAAGAAGAGCTCGACTTACTGGCTGATGTAATCAACCGAGAACATCGACATCGACGACTGGAAGCAGAAGACCGCATTCACAAGGTGGAACAAGACCAAACTCTATTTCTGACAAAGTGTCAAGACTTAGTGCAACAGGTCATACCAATTCCAGTCACCTCCGACATGACAAGCACACTTGATAAAGCATTTCAGTTGTTCGAAATTGTCGTGTCGGCATTGTCTGAACAACTCACCAAGGAAAGAGAAGAACAAACCGCAGTAACATCGTCATTGATGTCGCAACAATTTGAGGCATTCAACGCAGCACACGGTCATCTTATACATTATAATGACGAAGCAGAGACAACAAACAATGTTCTCCACAATTGGTACAAACATTATGGCAACGTGTTTAGAGAAATGCGGGAGACGAGAGAGACAATTGACAATCTTCAAAAAGAACACTGAGTAGCTGATGAAACCATGGCCAAAAGTATTGAGGAACAACTGATAATGAAAAATATAAAACTGAAGAAATTGGAAAAACGTGAAACACAGTGGCTAAGCCAGGCTCCTCATAACCTTGACAAAGTAGAGCAACTCCGACCACGTCTTCAAACACTGCTTTCAGCTACAAATAAGAAAATAGAGCTCTTTGATTTCGACCTAATTCATCTACAGGAAAAAACTACTAAAGAACAGATAGTCCACTTGTTGGCCCTTACAACACTTACTATCGACATCCAGAACACACTGCATCATTGGGAGAGCTTCCAACACCAAATGTCAGTTTCAGCTGAAGCAATTGTCGAGGTCTGTCTGCAACAACCAACAACGCCCAGTTCCACTCCAGACAACTCATAACAGTTGCATTTATCACTTAAAGCACAGTTATACACAATTTTGTTTAGTAATTTTGCATTTTGCAATATAAGTGGACAAGACCTATCGACCAGTCTAAATATGTTGGTCAGTTGCACCAACAATACAGTTGTATAATTGAATGTAAACATCTATATATACGCTGTTCAGCCAATATAATAATTAACTAAGATTTGTTCATGTATAGTTTTACCCTTGATGTTCAGCTCAACATTTTATATGCTGAAATTTTTGTAGCATTTTTGGGTTTAGATTCTCTTATCCTGCACATTTCCCAGTATAAATTTATTGTTTTTATTAGTTAAAACATTTTTTATCTGGAATTTTTTGTCTCATTACGGTTATAAGATATTGAAGAAAAATCTCCGAGTTATTCGATGCCTTTGATTATAGGAGTATTTTGCAATGTGAATAAACTACAGTACTGGAACATGTTTGCTTATATTTTTATGGTAAGTGTTAAATATCAAGTGATGACATTTTATAAGCATTAAGCGTTCATTCATCCTTATTCGTTTTCAAACTCACCACGCCGGAAATATTAAAAACTGACACAATTGCAAAAGTTCATCAACTTTATAAGGTTTCCGAACAAGTAAAAAAAAATTGTGTTTAATGAAAATTAGGTCAGACGACACCGGACAGGTCGGACGAGCTCGAGGAGGTCGGAGGAGGCACGAGAGTTGGGAACAGGTCGAACAAGTCGAACAAGTCGGAGGAGATCCAAGAGGTCGAAAGAAGTCGCAGAAGGTCGGTTAAAACTTCAAAATGGTCAGTGTCTTTGGTGGGTAGTAATATGGTCGACTCTTTTAATGAAATTTAGAGTCAATTTTATATTTATACAATTCTTTTTTTAATTGAATATTTAATTTCTAAAGGAAAAACGTATGTTTTTAATAGTTACACCCACTTAAATTACAATTTCCTTATCATTAAATATATAATGTCTTTGTGTTTATTGATTCGTTGTAAAATATTCTCTAACATTGTTACAAAATTCACTTTTACTAACGTTGTTCACTTTTGCACCTCCTGGGGCAAATGCTAGTATATATAAACAATTCCTTTAGCCTCTTTTCATTTATATAATAATAGTAATTATAATAAACATATTATTAAATGTAAATGGTGATCAAAAGAATAATTAAGCTTTCAAAAGTGGTCATCATTTTGAGATGGTCATTACCTAAATCAGAAGAAAACCATTCGACACTAGTAAAAAGGAATGAAGAATTATATCATATGTTGTCATAAAATATAAATATATTAGAATAGGGAAAATGAGAAACAAATAGTTAATATTGGAAAAGGGAGAGTTCGGTTGAGTCTTTAAGTTATAAATTTACTAGGGTTTTTCCTTCATAAAGATTCTAGGCAATATGCGAGCTATTATCATAATTGACAACTACAGTTTGAGGGGAATGCCCAACTACTTTCACGGTCACGATAGTTCAGTTATCAGTTAGGGTCTTCGACCTCCTTTAGAGAAGGAGACGTGTTGTTGGGAAAGGTTTTTCATATCTTTTGGAGGTTTAACCAAAAGAAAAACCGGTGACATGAATTCTGGACATTTTTTTTTTTGCTATCATTCTGGTTTGGATGTAATAAGTTAATAAGTGTTTTATAGATGTCTGTTATCATTTTGTTGAGTTAAATGATTTAAGATTCAGATAGCATGGAGGTTCCCATTAGTTTTTTGGTTTGATGGCTATGAACAATATTGGTTTATGAATTTTGGACGTATTTTTTTTGCTATCATCCTGGTTTGGATGTAATAAGTGTAAGGTTCCTAACCTAGGTCCCCTATATAATAAATAAATCTAACCTTTTTACTGTTACTTACTTTGCCAAATTTCATTTTTTCATGTTTCGATTAAATTTCATGCTTGAAAATAAATATAAAGTTCACATTTACGGGATTGGAATTAACATGCCATATTCATTTGTTACTAACATTTACTATTTGTTGCAGTGTAACGACATATAAATGTATGTTATAATTTTACATAAGTTTCGTTTACAATAACTTGAAATAATAATACGACAAAGTTAGAAATGATCAATATACCTGTAGGATAAGTACCGATAATTAGCTAGTAGATCCCCTTTGTTGCTCCTTTGCTCTGCTGTAGCCCTGCAACCAAAGACTTCCCAAACCCTTGAAACTCAACCGACTAGACAATCTGGTATGCCACCCTGCCAACTGGTGAGGTCTCACCGACCACCCAGCTCCAAAGGTACCCCTTTGGACCCCCGAGCCCAAATCGAGTACAAGCCAACCAGTTCTACCCCACTGCAATTTCTCCAACAAGAACCCCCTTTTCTCTGCTTTGTAATTTTCTTTTATCTCTGCTCAAAATTCCCAAAACATGCTAAGGTGAAGATCCTCCTTTCCTCCTCACTTCTCGACCTTATTCCCTCTTTGCCGACTCTCCCCCCTGGCATTATTACCCATATCCTTCCCATAAATATTCCAACCCCCATGTTAATCCTCGAGCCCATCCCCATGACTCTTATTAAATCCATTATTTTATTAATTAAATTTATTTATCATTAGAATTAATAATTATTATTTCTTAAGTTCTTGGGAAAATTGCATAGGTAGAAGTCAACCTAATTTATTTACACTGGTTCATTGCCCCGTCACTTATCAAATCAGTCATAACTTCTCATTTATGTATAATAAATTCCAAATTTCATTATATCCATGGTAATAATAATATGATATCTAATAATAATAATAGTTATATTATTTTTATAATTAAGTTTTGGGGTTTGGGTTGGTTCACCTACCAACCATAAGTGTTTTACACTTACATGTTTCACCAAATTAATCACTTAATAAAAATTGTCAATTGATCAATTAACAAAAACCTAGTAATTTAATTAATGATTAACACACTTATAATATGTTAATTACCCTTTAATTATAAATTCAAACTAATTTAATTTATCAATTATCAATAATAATCCTATCAATATAACTCACATTATTATGAATGTACATTTATCTTAATTAATTAATACTAACTAAGACTTAATCAACTCCTTCACCTAGTTCCATATTAATTACACCCTAGTTTATAATTAAACTAATTAACAACCATTGCTAACAACCATTGCTAACGACAATGCTAGTTTTATTATCATCAATTGACATTATTAACACATAATTAATATTGACCGATCAATTTAATATTAACCTAATTGACATGATAATTACATTTAACATTTTAACCCTCAGTGTTGACTAAATAAATTTAATAACAATCAATCAAACATTACTAATTAATTGCATTAGTTACTACCTAGGTTAACCATAGCTCGTTTATTAATCAACAATAATTAATTATTAATCGACAATAATTAACATTATTATTCAGCAATATTTCACGCAATTTATAAATATGTAGGCGAGTTATGTAAGCTTAGCTACTGCTTACATACCTCGCGTAAGTACACTAATAGTACTAAATCACATACATCAATCATAATCCCGAAATTTATTGTTCATTGACACATGTTTAACATAGTTTGCATGGTACCGTCTTTTACCTAACTGCATCTTATTAAGTTACGACAATTCATACATTACTAAGTTACGACACATAATCAATCAAGGGTTTTCCACCTACACAGTTAGATCTCGTTTTCATCCGGACTTCAAGCTACACATATCTACCTACATCATCTACTTAAATCACAACCAACTTCCACATCTTATCCTTTCCTCTACTGGACTACCCTGAAGTGTCAAGCCATGATCGGCTCCAGCTAGAATCCGTAAGCGGAAGTGTCGACTACATCGACCAAGCTTCCCCAGCAGACAACCACCGGTCATCATCACACACCTTGGGGAGCGCGTCGTAGCATAACCCTCCCATGACTTTGGGTTTAGGGGATAAACGGTGGGTAAAGCCTCCACCCCCTAATAGAACAAAGGACTATCTCTACACCGAAATAATAACTGCGTTGCACTTGTACTCAGTTTGTCATTGTATAATCAATCTGGGAGATTGATTTTTCTGAAACCCTACCCCACCCATACATCATAATAAACAACATAATAATCATGTAGAAGTAAATAATGCATCACTTGCATACCATTTATCTTTCGGAGTCCATGTCCCTTAGGCTCTCCCACCTCGTAGGATCCAACTATCACTTAACCATTTTAACCTGTAAGTCGACCTTGACATACAATCGAGAATATCGTGCACAAATCCTCAACATGTACACATACATTTCATCATAACATTACAACAATAATCAATTCATTATATTCACCATGCACCTGGTATAACATTCATTCGTTCAACAAATAACTTTAACAGTATCCACGTACCCATCATTCATTAACTTGCATATCTTAGACATAACTAACACATGATACATATCTAACATGACTACATATCATAATACTAACATCACACACTCACATTTATATATTTCAACAAAATAATAGAACCATATGTCCACAGTGTTGTCAAACCGATGAAGTCTCACAATTAAACAGATACAACATATAACAGTAGTTCAGGTAGAAATGTCAAAATGGGGCGTTACATACACCCACCCTTTAGGAAACTTCGTCCCGAAGTTATGGTCAAAATAGTGTGACATAATCACGATGCATGGTCTCTGCGTCCTCCCAAGTAGCAGAACCTGGGCTATACCGGTCCCATTGGACCTTAACCTTGTCCACCAAACGGTGCCTCAATTGTCTAACCCTGCGGTCCAATATACGTAACGGTTCGACCTTGATGGTCCCCTCGTTTGAAACCTGCAGTTCCTTCCAATTTATTTTATGAGATTCATCAGCGACATAATGTCATAAAATAGATACATGAAAAACATTGAGTTTTGTGCAAATGCGGCGACAGCGCAAGATGATACGCGACGGGTCCAACCTTCTCTAAAATTTCAAAGGGTCCTATGAATCGTGGCGACAACTTTGTCCCTTTCCCAAACCGAATGGTACTTTTGCTAGGCCTGATGCGAACGAACACTGCATCACCAACCTTATAGTTTCAGTCAATCCTATGCGCATCGGCATAGCTCTTCTGTTTATCTTGAGTTTCCTTTAACTGTTGTCTAATCTGAACAACTTGTTCTTCCATCTCTTGAATCAACTCAGGTCCTATAATTACTCGATACTCTAACATTTCCCAACTCAATGGTGTTCTGCATGGCTTATCATATAATTCTTCATATGGATGAATCCCAATTGAGCTATGGTAACTGTTGTTGTAAGCAAACTCTACCAAAGGTAAGTGCTTCTCCCAATGAGTTTGTTAATCCATGTCATACATCATAAGCATGTCCTCCATCACTTGATTCACTCTTTATGTTTTCCCATCTGTCTTTGGATGGTATGTGGTGCTTAGGTTCAGCTGAGTACCTAACGCTGATTGTAAACTTGTCCAAAACCTGGACGTAAACCTAGAATCCCTGTCTGAGATAATATTCTTGGAAAACCCATGGAGATGAACTACTTCATTTATGAACACACAAGTGACATCCGTGACATCATAAGTCTCCTTAAATGGAATGAAGTGAGCAGTTTTGGTCAGTTTGTCAACGATGACCATAATGGCGTCGTGCCTATGAGAGGTAAGAGGCAATCCCACCACGAAGTCCATGGAGATAACCTCCCACTTTGACATAGGAATGTCTTGTGGCTGTAATAGTCCTGTCGGGTGATGATGGTCAACTTTTACCTACTGACACTCAAGGCACGTAGCGAGGAATTTGACCACGTCGTTTTTCATCCCTGCCCAAAAAAAGAGTTGCTTCATGTCTGCGTATATAATGTCCTCTTTTGCTTAAGCACCGAGGACCATCCAGCTAACCTATATGATTCCCATAGGTTTGAGCGAGCACTGACATTCAGGGAATCAACTGAGGATTGATGCATTATGCAGTCTTTGGCATAGGTATTATATCATCAGTAGGTAGACAGGGGCCACCAGAGCCAAAGGCCACCTGCATGCATGACATCCGAGCATTATTCCATGATGCATGCACTTGATTGAGTCTCCAGACACCTGCATGCAAGTCAACTGCGAATTAGAAGGTAAAGTGACTTAATTAGGTCAAAGTTAGGTTTGACAGGTGAAAGTTATAAAAGAAAGATAAAGCTAATGGAAAAAACATGCTTATATGATTATTGATTTGAGGATTCGAATTGGAGAGCTCAGTGAGCGAAGTTGGAGTCGAGTGCATGCACTTAGCTAACTGGTGTATTTCGACAGCGAAATCTATCTGCCCTAGTCACCATCAGGTTGGATCATTCATATTCAACATTGCTTCATCATCAGGTTCTATTCATCAGTTGCTTCCGGAGATTGAGTTATTTCCTGGATTGGGGGAACTCGCTCTCCTTGCTTGGGCGCATTGCTCAAAGACATACTCATTCGCATTCCAGTCTGCAGGGAGCAGAACTTCTGCATGCTGCTCCCATCCTTCTCAGAGCACTCCTATTACCCTTCCCCTGGAAGAAGGGCTTCTTAGTTGGACCTTTGAGACAGTTATCAACACTCATCACTATTGGAGGACGTTTTGCATGACTGGGGCGACTTTCCCAAGGAGGATCTTCATGTAAAGGCTATTGATCCATCAGAGTTTCTGCATGCTACTTCCATCTTCTTCAGAAGGGCACTATAACCCTAGCACACATCTTCTGGAGCTTCATCTGCAGAGCATTTATTATTGAGGAGCATTCCTAGTATTGGAGGAGGGCGCATTCTTCTATAGAGGGCGTCTGGCTTATCTTCCTATTCCATCGACACAATTCCTCCATGCGGGGATCATTCTTATCTACATCAACTGATCTATATACTGGTATGTACATGCATTAATTCCTCCTATTTTATAACATTTCGGCATATTTGGGTTATAGATCTACATGCAACTGCATGCATGCAGAGATCAGTACACACCTTTATACTTGTTTGAGATATCAGCCTACTAGACAACACAAAAAAGAAAAAATATCAGTTTGGGATATTACAGTGGTATCAGAGCAATTTCCTTGCCAGCTGTGGGAGCATGCAATTGTAAATGAATTCAAAAGACCCATACAACATTACTTACTAGAGACGGAGGTTTAGAAACAGTGATAGAGGAGAAGAAGAATTAGAGGATATAGAACTGGGGGATAGAGAGTATCAGTTTGGAAAGGGCAAAGAAACAATGGTCGAGGATGATAAAACAACTTTCAATAGCCTCATCGCAACTATAAAAGATCTCACTACTGGACAAAAAGAAATGATGAGTACCTTAAGACAAATGACAGAGAAAAATGGGTCCACCCCACACAACCCTTTATATCCCAATAGTGATAGGGTATCCACCAGTAGTAGTGGGGAACACTTACATACCAACATGCAGAGCCATCCCCATCTATACAACAAGCCATCCCGACCTACCATGCCTCATTTCTTAGAGAGCCCAGCTGCAGTACCTCTAGCACAAGTAGAACCAGAAGAATCCATGAGTGCATATTTGAGAGAGTACATAGCTTTAGGAGATGACTTCCAGTCAGCCATGACCTTCACTGGCGTCTGCCACTTTAAAAGTAAGAACAAACCCTGAGCTTACAATAGGCCATTCACCTAGAACTATGAGTTACAACACACAGTAGGGAAACTGACTATCCCTACCTTTGAGGGTACCCGGGGTGGTTGCCCAGCCCATAATTGGGTACAAAAGTTGGATACATACTTCCAGTTTAACCCCATGATTGAGACATATGCCATTAAATTGGATACCTTGCATTTGGATGGAGAGGCCCATGAGTGGTGGTACCATGGGTTGGTGACATTGGGTCACAACACCATCACCTCATACTCTGATTTTACACAGAGGCTCATTGAGCGATTTGATAGGAAGGACCCTGAGGTGCATTTTAGAGAGTTGACACAGATCAAGCAGACAGGTAGTGCAGATGCATTTATTTCAGAGTTTCAGAGGGTGGCAGTGATGGTGACCGATATTTCAGAGAGCAGATTGATTATGTTGTTTACAGAGGCCCTCACTGAACCCTTATGTGGATGGGTCAAGTCCTATATACCCACCACCCTAGTCGATGCCATCAGTCGGACTAGAGATTTGCAAGATACAGTACCCAAAAATAGATTTCCTCCCATAACTAATTTCCCTATTAAAGAAAAAGAGAGGAAACCCTTCCAGAAAGAGTGGCCCAAGAAAGAATGGATGGATAAAGATACTCGCCAGGACCTTAGAAGAAAAAAGTTATGTTTCACTTGTCATGAACCATGGGAACCGGGTCACAGATGTTCAGGGAAGGGAAAGGCCTACTACATAGAGGCCTATTCCGACAGCGGGGAGGATGAGGATTATCAAGATCAGGAATAGGGAGAGACACCAGAGACAGCTGATGAGGGACAACCATCAGGAGGTACCATTGCTACCATGACAAGGGTCCCTAGATTCCACACTCTCCGGATCAGAGGTACCATACAGGGCCACAGAGTGGGAGTGCTGATAGATGGTGGGGCATCCCACAACTTTATTGATGCTGCATGGATTAAAAGGAAAGGCATTCAGACTGAGAGTTTTGATGGATTTTCAGTAGCTGTAGCAGGTCACACCATGGAGTGTAGTCAGAGGATTCCAAAATTAAAAGTAACACTTGGGAATTATACAGTGATAGAGACATTCTATGTGGTAGATGTACTTGACATGAATGTGGTATTAGGAGTTCAGTGGCTGTATTCCATAGGGAAGTATTCCATGAACTACCAGACCATGGAGATGGAGTTCACGGGGGCAGAGGGACAGAAGGTAGTATTGAGAGGGATGAATACCTACCCTCCCACAGTAGTGACATCACACAAGATGGAGGTAGTACTCCGACAGGGAGATATTGAGTGGGCTGCAAAGTGGTTGGTTACCTTCAAGAAACCACCAGATAAAGCCACACAACATCCAGCATATATAGAGGCTTTATTGCAGAAGCACAAAGCAGTATTCGGAGATCTTCCAACTGGTCGACCTCCAGATAGGGGATTTGAGCACATTATTGAGTTAGAGGAGGGGACTCAAGCAGTTATCACCACTCCTTACAGACATCCCAAGAGGTACAAAGATGGGATAGAGAATACAATCAAGGAACTACTCAAACTAGGGTACATTAAACCTAGCTCCAGTCCATTTGCATCCTCAGTAGTGCTAGTGAAGAAAAAGGATGGAACCTTACGCATGTGCATCGATTACAAGGCCCTTAACAAGAAGACTATAAAAAACAGGTATCCAATCCCCAGGATTGATGAGTTGATGGATGAATTACAGGGGGAAAAATACTTTTCCAAGATTGACCTCCGCGCAGGTTACCATCAGATTCGGGTTAGGGAACAGGATGTTCCAAAGACCGCCTTTCGTTGCCACTACGGACATTATGAGTTTCTAGTGATGCCATTTGGGCTCACTAATGCACTAGCTACTTTACAGTCATGCATGAACAACATCTTCAAGGCTCAGTTACATAAGCATCTTCTGGTATTCTTCGACGACATATTGATATACAATAGAACTTGGGAAGAACATTTGAGACATCTAGACGAAGTACTTGGCATTTTACAGGAGTAGTCACTATATGCCAAAATGTCCAAGTGTGAGTTCGGCATGCAGGAGATGTTATATTTAGGACATGTGATAGGGGCCAACGGTGTCCAGGTGCACCTAGAGAAGATTCGGGCCATATTGGATTGGCTTACACCTAAAAATGTGACAGAACTGAAGGGATTTTTGGGCCTTTGCACATACCACAGGAGGTATGTCAGTGGATTCTCACAGATGACCGCACCCCTCACCGATCTTACCAAGAAAGAGGCATTCAGTTGGTCGGAGACAGCACGACAGACATTCGAGAAAATGAAAAAGGTAATGAGTTCATGCCTAGTATTAGCTCTACTAGACTTTTCTCAACCCTTCATATTAGAATGTGATGCTTCAGGAGAGGGAATTGGGGCAATATTGATGCATAACAATCACCCCATTGCATTTGAGAGTAGGAAGCTCAAAGACTATGCGCCACTATTCGATATATGACAAAGAGATGTTAGCCATTCTCCATGCGCTGACCAAGTTCAGGCAAGACTTAGTGGGCAATAGATTCAAGGTTAAGACAGATCACAACATCTTGAAATACTTCCTAGAGCAGAAAGAGCTAAACGAGAGGCACCAAAATGGGTGAGCAAAATTCAGACCTATTATTTCGAGATTGAATACGTAAAGGGAAAGAACAATGTAGTGGCCGATGCACTTTCTAGACGACCAGCTACTTTGTCCCTTATGAGCATCTCATCAGATTGGAGATCTCATCTTTTGGTTGAGTACTCCAAAGATAAATTTGCTTGTTAGCTATTGGATGGACATATTCAGGATGACAGGTACCGAGTAATTGATGACATCATATACTACAAGAACAGAATCTTCTTAGTTCCAGAGTCTTCCCTCAAGAAGAAGATTTTACAGGCATCGCATGATTCACCATTAGCAGGGCATCACGGGTTTCTCAAGACCTACAGACAGATTAGAGAGAGCTTCTCATGGAAGGGCCTCAAGAATGATGTGATACAACATGTGAGAGAGTGCAGCTTGTGCCAATAGAATAAAATAGAGCACACGCACTCGGTTGGTTTATTACAACCCTTGCCTATTCCCGAGCAGAAGTGGGAGAGCATTTCCATGGACTTCATTACAGGATTGCCCAAGGTTCAGGACAGACTGCTTGTACGTAGTGGTGGACAGATTGACCAAGTTCGTTCACTTCTTTGCCATTTCTTCAGATTATTCAGCAGCACAAGTAGCAGAATTATTTTTTAGAGAGGTATTCAGACTCCATGGGTTACCCAAGACCATTGTCAGTGATAGGGACAGCAAATTCATTGGAGCCTTTTGGCAAGAACTCTTCAGGTTGGTGGGAACCGAACTAGCTATGAGCACTAGTTATCATCCACAGTGTAATGTCCCCACCTGCTGACCACTGCGAAGCAAGGAACATACTACCAATCGATGGGGCTCTTAATCAAAAATTTAGCCCACTCATTTCATTACAAGAAATAAGATATGAATGTGCAGATGTAGACAATCAATCATGCACAGCGGAAACAACATCCACACAATCATTCGAATACATTCAAGATTTCAGGCATTAATAAAAGCATTTCATAAATAAATATATAGGCAGAAACACTTATCTTCGTTTCAATTGTCCCAAGCAACTAGCTATGTCGCTGCAACGTTCCACCCAACCGTAGGCTCTTCGACAGCTTATACTGAGTCCGTCCGAAGGCCACCCCCGAGCTGGGCATGATTCTCACAAGGACAAAGGGGGCATTCCAGCTCAACCACTGCCCAATAACCATTTTTATCTCAGCCAAGCCAGAATAATGGATTACCCATCACCCATACCCAACATACTCTTCCTTCTCACAACAAAACGACTATTGACAGGGTTACACATTTACAACAGAGGTGTTCACAAAACAGGGTCCACATTGGTTCCCCCAGCTCGTGGTTCACCCAATGAACTGTGGAATTTCGTTTTCAACCCCAGGGAGCAAAACCGATTTCTCTCCACTGGTTAGGATCCCTTCCAATGGCCTAAACGACCCCCAGGAAGACCCAAAACGTTCTGCTCTCTTTCCCCACGGGTAACCAACACAAAAACGCCCCTTCCCAGCTAAAAGATGAAGGGAGACACAGAAAAACGAGGGAGGAAAACGCCCAGGCAGCTTGAGCTGCGTGAGAGAGCAAGGCCATGGTGAATAATCGCTTAGGCAGCCATTTCGTGGCTCTATTCTTGCCCAAAAAGACCAACACGTTTTTCCATGAAGGGTGGCTTTTCCATACCCGATTTTGGACAGCCATACCTTCCCATTCCCAAGGCAATAACCTCCCCAACCAACTCTTGGGAGAAATCAATGGTTGGGTACAAAAGTCAACATGGGTAGTTGAGGGTTTGATGGGTTTCCTCATTGACACTTGGCTTGACTCTATTGGCTCAAGGGTTTGAATGTTTTCCCTCCCAATTCCTTGTGAAATCATGCCCCCATCTCTTTGTTGCATTGCATAGCTAGTTGTGGGTGTTTTTTATTAAAATGCATATTACATGCTATTTGAATTTCCACTGTGCATTGCTAGCACGCAAACCATATGCATCACGAAATCGATGGCGGGGCCTTGGCCTTGAGCTCCTCACCATGATTTCCTAACAATATTACATCATTTATAGTGTTAATGCCATGGGGCCAAACTGGGGACATTACACACAGAGCGATGGACAGACTGAAATAGTTAACAAGTGGATTGAGGGGTACTTGAGGAATTACGTAGCAGGCCAGCAGAGGACATGGATTAGATGGCTACACTTAGGTGAGCATTGCTACAATACCACCTACCATATGACCACTAGGATGATTCCTTTCAGAGCTCTATACGGCTACGACGCCTTAACTTTTGCAGATCTGATATTTGGTGATAGTAGGGCCCCCAAGGCCAAAGAGTGGATTCAAGAGAGTCAAGACATCCTTAGCATACTCAGAAAGAACATACAGTCTGCTCAGAATCATCAGAAGATATATGCAGACCGACACAAGATTGAGCGCAGTTTTGAGGTGGGGGACTTAGTTTATTTACGCTTGCAGCCTTACCGACAGTCTGCAACCAAACAGCAGCCGCCAGAGCAGCAGAACAGCTCCAAAACAACAGACTTTCTGAGATAATTTTATTCATGTCCAACAAATTACCACAAAAGTATGATACTAAAAGGTACATCTAACGTGAATAAATAGTGTGGAAGTATAAACGCAACTCCTACATCAAAAATAATTGTAGCATAATTAAGTGTCTGGTTAAGCAAATCACTAAGTCTAACCAAAAGATGTAACTGTTATAAGTGCATTGATACAATAGGACCCCCGATACTGGAGATCTCTGAGCTGAGTGAACGATAGAGATGGAGATGATCCCAAGGCCTATTAATCTTCATGACCGAAGGTGAGGGGGGAGGGGCAAGGTACTGGCTTAAACCCAGACTTTATTTGAATTTTCGAGGTACAAAAGAGATTAAGAAGACTCCGATAGAAGTGACAATACATCGTAGCCACATACCTCAATTTGTCATGTCAAATATTGATCATTAGGAAGACCCACAATGAAATGTCTCCAGGGTGACAAGAGTACAACATTGCATTCTATTGATGCATCAAACAGCAGAGAATATGGATGATAGCTAAATGTGAATTACTAGAATTCTTATTCTCATACAGAGTTAGATAACAGTATGTAGAAGTGAATTATTACCTATAACCATGACAAAAAAAAAGAGATATAGCAGTCTGGTTTGCCAGTAGTTTTAGATATTGAAAATTCTTCTTCTCTCTGCAAAAGAATCAAATGCATATTTTCCAATTCTCTTGTTTCAAACGGAATAAGTCGATATGAGGATAAATTATATTAATCCTCCATTGTCTGTCAGATTTTGTTATTTAAAATTCCTATCTAAATCCAAAAATACATTGAGTTTTTAAAATTCTCTTCCTTTAAATGAAAGCAGTATATCTGGTGGGTATGTTTATATCAATAGGTATTTATGTTTTACAATTTGGAGTAGATGAGAAAGTGTTCTCTTCCTAGATTGTAGGAAGATGACACAAATACATTGTCAAAATTTATTTTATGATAGTCATTCCTAATTCGAAATAAACAAATATAATATATATGGAAGTAGCTCAGTGACCATGTCCATTTTGTGCAAGATAATAAACATTTCTAGCTGCATTCCAATCCACTACTTGAGGCCACTGTCCTTACCAGCAACATGCAAATCCTTGAAAGAGGTGAATTTTAAAGGCAGCAGATATTTGCAGGCCACAAACTCCCAATTACATCATACTGAACCTACCAAATATACTGAAATCTGAGCCATTCCATAAACCATGTTATATGTCTAATCCCTTATATAGCACCTAATTAGCAATTTAATATTCCATCAAACTCTATGGTTTCAAGGGTTTTGGCGGGCTTATATTCCAAATGCAGACAAAAATATGAAAAACAATATCCTTCCGCAGCACTTCAAAGTAAATCTCAAACACCATAAACATGTCCTTCCCACGGCATCTTTCCACTACGACCTAGGAGTTCAATATGCTTAAAATTCTGAAAGGTCACCCACCAACTTTGCCAGTTTCAAGTGCATTAAAATGTTCATGCTGCATAACACGGGGAATAAAATGTGTGAAAGAACATAGCCATTCTGTAACTGTTATACTGTCGGAAGTATAAAGAAGCAAAGGAAAAAAAACACCACCACTCTTTAATTGTTGCCTTGTTGCAAGTGTAAAGATTCAAGAAACAATGGAAAAAATGGTGTGAGGGGTAGCGAGGGGGTTTTCGGGTTTGAACTGGTCTTCCTTTGTCTTTGTCACATTTACTCCCCGCCCTTTCTCACTGAATTGAGCCTGATCTGGCCCTGACTGATTGTCGGCTTTGTCACAAGGCTTTCTAAGAGACTTAAGTGGCCTCCCCTGCCTAACAGAATTAACTGAGATTTCCCTTTTTGAATATGGTAAAGCGGGTGTTGCTTTCAAGGAACAAAACTTGTTGGGTACTCTGGAATTTCAAGAAGGTTAAGGAGCCACATGGATGGCAATACCTCCAAATGAACAGCTGACTAAAGGCTTTTACCTGCGTCATTTTTTTTGAAAAAGCCATGTCTACGAGGATATTATTTATAACCATTAGGTTTGCAAGAATACCTTGGTAATTTTTGTGAGATGAAGGTTTCTTGGTCGAGCAAACGACTCAATTGTCCTGCCGAGTGTGGGTAGTGTTCCACGGCCTTCTGCTGCAATTCCTATCTCAAGCGCATCTCTACATTGATTGGTGAGTTTACCTGTCACAAGCATTTGTGGTTTTCCAACTCTCGGCCCCAAAAGAGAGAGAGAGTATTGCTTCGAGTCAAATTATTTTTAAGACTTGAATGAAATTGTTTCCCTTCAAATTGGGGAAAATGTTGGAGCAACTTGTCAATCATATCAACTTTGGAAATACACTTATCCACCGCCAAATTCTGACTGACAAAATTCGTGACCATCCGCTGATTGCTGAAAACAAATCTCGAACGAGTCACTCAGGGTAATCAAGTTCAAACCAGTTCTTAGGCCAACAATGACTCTAATGGCAAATAGATCCAAGTGGTTCGCACCAAGACCCAGTACGACAATTGGTACTTTGAAGGTTTTTTCTAACAAAACCCCAATACAAAAAATGGCGCTCTGAAGGTTCTTTCAAACAAAGCCTCAATACAGAGGGTTCCAGTGTGCCTCCAGCCACTCACCAAGAAAACGTAGTTGCTCACCCTACCTCGATGCATTTCGAGATAGCGGCCATATCACCAACACCCCCAACTCAACCATTCTGCGGATGAAACGGTTAAGGGCAGGCTGAAGATGCCGAGAGACATGACCCTGGATAACTGGTTCTCATCAATAAGAACTCCTGAATTAACGAACCCCTGAAGAGTTTTAAATGAACATCCCTACCAATTCCCAAAGAAAGTTGTCACAGTAGTATCATGGAATGTCTAGGGCATGTCTAACCCTAGTAGAAAACACCAAGTCCGACGAATTTGAACCTTATTCAATAACCCTTGATATTGTCTTTGAAATAAGGTTATGGGTTTGATGTTGAGAATGAGCTTGAATATGATTTGTACCAATGAAGGAAGTGGAGGTATTGCCTCTCCTCAACGATGTTGAAGGGGAGGGGAACAAACCTCACACATAAATGGATTTGGAGTTGAAGGAATGGGAGGGGTACAATCTCACACCTAAATGGATTTGGATTAAATTGAGAAGGAAATGAAAAGATATATGATAGTGTATGGATTCAGAGTTGAAGGAATGGAGGGTACAACCTCACATTAATGAATTTGGATTAAATTTAGAATGAAATGAAAATGTATATGATATTGTAGAGAATACAAGATACAATATTGAAATGAGAGTATTACAATGAAAACCAAATTCTATTAATGAATGAAATGGTAAAAAACATTGTATTGTACACACAATATATGGTGGTATTATTATCTCTAAGAAAAGATGTGATCACTATGTTCATTTTTAGAAAGCCCATAACAAGGAGGAAAGCTCATTTTATTATAATATGATTCAAAAAGCCTAAAACTAGGAGTGAAGGTGGCAAAGAAAAGGTGGGCCATGAAAAGCCAAGTTGGAATGTCATTTTCTTGGGGCCATAACTTTCACATACAAACTATGATTTCTTAATTTGAAGGACCCGAAAATTGCGTTGGAAGTTCAAGACCCCAAAGATTTCATAATCAGGACTATTACTGAGACAATGGAAGAGTCAATGATCACCTAGATTAGTGATCCCTCCTTAGGAGCAATGGTCCCCACTGTGCCAAATTCTTGCATCAGTTGGGGAAACTTTTGTTTTACCTAGTTCTCTGTGGATCACTTTCCCTAGTGATGAAGCTTTTGTGCTTTCGTAACCCGATAGTGTTGTATGTTATGTTGTTGGAAGCTCTTCATCTTAGTGTCCATGATCTTATCCATACTAGCTTTCTCAATGCAATCACGATTAAGCTCTATGAGGGCCAAGTGCTTTACCACCTATGAGGTGTCCAACAAATGCGAAGAGTATGGATGAAGTGAGCTCCGCATTAAAGACAAGATTTAAGCCAAGGACGAGTGAAAGAGTCAATTCAAAAGCATTCCCACCCATAGCGTTGGTGATAGTGTAAGGCTCGTATCAAAGTGGCCTAAGATTCTTGTAAAGGCTTTTGAGTCACTCTCTTTGCAAGTGCAACCATACCTTTTCACCAACTTGAAACTTGTGTGGAATTCAACATTATTAATGTTGCTACTTGTACTTGCTTATGTAGAATATCATGAACTTCTTGTTCAATTTTCTAGAACCATTCATTGGATTTTGATGCTTTGTCTACTTTCTTATGAGAATGGGCGGACTCTTACTATGTTGATGCAATGGGAAAATATGCATTGATTGGGGCCAATGGATGGAACCCCATGCACACCTAAAAGGGAATTTGGCCAATATAACAACAAAGAGTTTTGTTGTAGTTGTGTTGAACATAAGGAAGGATTTCATCCCACATGCTTGGAGTTGTACATTTCGAGGATATGTTCAATCATCTTGTTTATTAACATGTCTCTCCATTAGGTTGGAGATGGAATGCAGTGGATTTGGTCGGTTTGGTGTCCATCATGGACCAAAGGAAGCACCAAAAAATATGTAGGAACATGCTCAAAGTATTTGGTGTCGGTTTTTTGTCCCTATGAAAGCAATGCTCTTTAGAAACCCAAAATAAACCCAAACATGCGCAAAGAAGAGCTTAGTAGTGAATTTTGTTGTGATGTTCTTCTTGTAAAGTTCCAAAATTATCATCTTAAAGAACCAATCAAAAACCATAAAAGCACAATCGTTACCATGCCTGGTTGAGGGAAAAACTGACCTAAAATCCATGGAAAAATACTCTCAAGGATTACATGGAGTGGGTAGAGGAATGTATAGTCCATGGTTCTTGGTAATAAGTTTAACGATGGTGTATGTAGTTCCTAATCTAATATATTTCTTGTTGTCATGTTAGATCTTTGGTTAGTAGAAGTACTTTTGCAACATTTCCATTGTCTTCTACATGTCAAATTGCCTTTCCAATCGACTATAGTGCACCTCACAAAGGAACGCGGAGATGGCCCAAATGGCATATAAGTTCATCCTGGAGGTGAAAGTTTCAAACTTGCTTACCTACAGCTATGGTCGTGTATATGGCAGTGAATACAAGATTGTTGTCATATGGGGGGGGCACTCTAAAATCTTGTGTCCACAATAATTGACAATTGTGGGTAGTGCCACCACTGAAATTTAGTTGAAGTAGTATGCAACTCGATTGGTGTTTCCATTTTTTCACTTGATGCTTAGGTGGAATTGGTGAAGGTAGCTAGACAAATTTTGACGATGTCTTTTTGCAACTTGCTTTTCATATTCATAAATTGCAGAGGATTATGGTCAATGTGGATGGTTGTTTCCTTTCCCATAATATAATGTTTCCACTACTGACAAGGTTGGACAATAGAGTAAATTTCCTTATCTAGGTGGGATATATGTGAACAATGTCATATTGTCTTGATCCGATAGGCCATCAAATTTCTATGTTATGTAAGGATTGCACCAATGGCATAGTATGATCTATCTAGCTCAATTCCGTACAGTTGTTGCAAATATGGAAAAATGACGACTAATACTATGTAGAGGACCAAAGGTGGTGCTTCAACTTCTCAAATTATTTTGAATGTGCCTCATCCCAAACAAAGTTGTCCTTGGATACAACCTTGGTCATGTGGCTCAGGGGCCAAGCAATATGAGAGAACCTCAACATGCACCCATGGTAAAATTTGGTGAGGTCCAGGACACTATGAAGCTTCATTACTTTCTTCAGGGACTATCAACCAATGACAGGTGTCTTGGATATTTTCTTGGAACCACTTAGTTTTCCTTTCTTCTTGTCCATCTCTAGATATTGTGCTTTCACAAAGGCCTCATCATCAACATCACTTACCTCTTTAATGAATATGTGGACCACCCAAGTACTTGAGGACTACATATGGATTTTATGAACACAATAGTGTACTCTTAATGCACACTTTTCACATTTGTGTTCGCAATAGTGCCAGTAAATCCATTGGTCCTCTTCATACCCAATAGTGTCAAACTAAGACTTAATGAAAGTTGTAAATACCTCTCACTTAGTTATTGGTGGATCACCCTCCAATCTAAATGTCTCTGTATAGTTTTCCCACCAAGTTTGGACACAAATCTCTATCTTCAATATGAAAAGGATATCTTCTTTTGTTCTCCTATATTATGCACATTGAATCAAACTTCTAACTATTGCAACAATTGATTCAACTTCACATTGTCGATCTAATATTTGATAGGGCTTGATGTCCACATTTCCTCCCACTTTGAACAAATGTTGGCAAGAAGGGATGTTGAACTTGTTCTCTCCTTCTTTGGGTCTTTTTCTGGCTCCTCCTTTGGCTCTTCAAGTTTCATGATGGAGACAACACCATAGTTAGAGTTTCCAACCTCCACAAAAGGTTTGAACTTACTTTCTAGAGCTAACATTATACTCTTATAATGTTGGAGATATCGATCACTTGCACTATCATTCTTACAAATCTCTCCTCTGAGTCATCTGTTTGGAATTCTATTGTAAACATTTTCGATGGATAGGGATTGGGACTACTTTATCTATATTAATCTCTAAATCCTACATTATTTCACATAAAACCCAATGAAAATTGCTCTAATACCAATATGATATGTAAATTGTCTTGGATATTCCAATGTCCACTGGACAATTTGTTAAAATAAATCTTATATTGCTACTCTGAATATCATGAGGTTATACTATTTTATGTAGTGACTGATTGTGATTAAAATATAATAATAGAGACATATTACTCAAAATAATTTGTGCACTCAAAATATAGGAGAAAACATACAATAATAAAAATAAAACACACCATTAACGTAATGCACACAATATGTACCTTGTGAAACTTGATGTAGGAAAATCCAAGAAGAAAATAAATATTGTGCATTGTGCTTTTCTTCTCAAATATATATTGCATAATATATATATATATATATATATATATATATATATATATATATATATATATATATGAACTCACTATAGAGTTCATCCCACCATGGATTTATTTTCCCCGAAATATAAGTCACAATCTATTACAGATAATAAATCGTTTTGTATAGAGGCTTTATTAGCCTTTCCTAACCTTTGTAAAAATCCAAATATTGCCTTGCAAAAAGAAATAATAAACTATACTACATCATTATAGTATCAAAGACTACATCCAAGATAACAGTGATAAGACAATATCCTTAGACTTATCACAACATCTACATATTTTCCTTTAAAACAATACATTGTGTGCAAAATGATTCTGTGCAAAGTGAGAAACCAAATATTTTCTTTAGTCTATATATGGATAGATATTTGTTGTAGACTTTATATTTATGTAGGAAATGGACTAGGGTCCAATTCTAGCATATTGTCATTGTTTGTTCCCCAAACTACCCAGTTGCCTTCAAGAAACTACAAACCTGGTTTGGATAACTTATTAGCCATTTCATTCCTCTCGCGGTAGATGCGTTGGAAGGTAATTTCATCAAAAAGACCTGTAAAGTGCCTCAGTTCTTCATAGATAGTTGTAAGGAAAATATTCCTAGGATATTTCTTATCCCTCATCCAGTTAACCACCAACAAAGACTCACCAAACATCTACAACTTAGTGATACCTTTATATAAAGCTAACTGAAGAGTTAGTTTTAGCACTTGTAATTCTGCTTTGTTGTTTGTACACTGTCCAAGTCTTGCTGCAAATTTAAAGTAATGAGTATCGGAAAGGTATATAATACCCCCTGCTCCTCCCTTTGCAGGTTCCCCCATGTGAATCTCCATCAAAATAATCCCAACTACCTTCTTTGTTGATGGTCTCTTCCATCACATTCATGATTTTGGGGATAGCTCTAGTTTGAGGAAAAGCCCTGAGAATAGACAAACATTTTGTGACATATTGTGTAGGAGGAAAGATCACATAATCAAATACCGCCCTATTTCATGCAAGCCATATACACCATATAAATCAAGCAGGAAAGTATCTATAGTCCTGAAAAATGGCATTTGTTATCCAATTTCTATAAGCATCATGTAATTGTAAGTCAGACCATACAAAAATTACTCCTGTGAGCACATAAGCATGGCACCACAATTTCCTGCAGTACAAATAGTGGATTAAAATATGATCAATTTATTCATTGCATTCAAAACAAAGAGTACACCTTCCTGACCCCATCCAAAACCTTCTAATCATGACCTCCCAAACTGGGATTTTCCTACTCGGAGCTAGCCACAAGAATAATTTGAATAATTTGACTATCAAATGAGCATGAAAGTACAAAGGGAAAGCAACCAATAGTTTGTAGCTGATATAATACCTGGAAAATTGAATCATTAATTAGAGTATGTTGAACAATTCTTGAGGTGGGGACCCATTCATTTTTAAAAAATGAAAGGGTTGTTGATGGTAGAGGCCAACAAATGGCGATTGACTGGGTGAACCAATTATCTTTGACTAACATTTAGCAAGTAGGATGAACAAAGATGCATAAAAATGAAGGTTGCTAATGAAAGAGAATTTTAGTCATGCATTATAGGTTCCACATAACAAACCTTTAAAGATACTTTTAGCCACCCGTAGCAACTAATAGATTTCCCTACAACTAACCTGTGACAGTGCGAAACTTAAAAATAAGAAGGAATAAGATAATGAGCACATTCTTCATCAACTTACCACAAATAAAAATAGCTCGTAATAATCAACAATTGTCATGTAGTTTTACCTCCAATACCATTGGCATTGCCACTTTTTCCAGTAGGCATCTATAGCCCTGACAAGGTCGCCTTTAACCAAATTTGGTTGCTTTTATCCCATTCACTAGATAAATATGCGTATTTATAATTACTTGCAATGTGATTAATTTCAAAAAAGCAGATTAAAGGACATTGCCCTGACTTGGTGATTAGATGGTGACATTGTCATTCAAAAATATTACAAAAAATGAGCAGGTCAACTCATGATGAGAGCTCCCATCTTTTAGTTGTGAGGCTGAAAGCCACTATCCTGGATTGGTAACCAAATAATGATAATGTCATTCCATAAGAGTTCATGATCATGAACATGTTGGCTCATGATGAGACATCCTGTCCTTAAGCCAACTCTTTAGCTTCTAGATTTTGCATTTGATTTAATTTTTTCTAAGGAATAAATTGTAAGCCACTAACCTATCTTGGTAACCATCTAATGGTAGTGTCATTCACTAGTGCCTACATAGATGAATAGGCCAACTCATGATGAGACCTCTTGTCTTTCAGTTGTGAGGTTGGAAGTCATTGCCTTGGCTTGGTGACCGGATATGGCAATGTCATTCTGCAAATACCTATGATCCTGACAGAATGGCTCGCAATGAGACCTCATATCTTGCAATTAACCCCCTAGATGATTATTAAGTTGTGATATGTTATTTTTTAATCTCCGAGGAGATTACTTAGCGAATGGGGAAGCAAATCCAAAATACTCTTTAAAAGCAGGGAATGGCGTAAAGAGGTTTATAATTCTGACAATATCAATGACACTTACTATTATTGAGTGGAAACCAATTAAAATGTGTCAATCCAATTCTTCCTAAATAAAAATGTACCCTCAGTAGATAGTTGGAAAGGGTAAGGTTAGAGATAAATGGCCTTGAACAAATTTTCAAGATTTAGAAGTGTACCTCCACAATCAGACTAAATTCAGACTCAATTGCAAACTTATAAACATTTCATCTTTGACTTAGCTTGTCTATCAAACCTGGTCATGAGACTTGACTTAATATACCATTTAACAGTCCCATACAAAACCAACCTTAATAATGTTCATGTAAAATAATACTTCCAAATTAAAATAATTAACAGGCTATTGGACTATAATTTTATTAAAAAAAGAAACCAAGAAAAACAAAAATTAACCGAAAAAATTAGGTATGATATTTAACCTTGATCTAATTAAAACGTGAATTTTTTTTTAGTCCTGACTTAGGCACAGGCTTGGGAAAATTAAATTCGAATACAATATTTGATTTAAAATTCATCCCAAGGTCTTATAGCATAACTGAATTTAAAAAGAATTTATGATTCAAGTTCAATATGAAATAGAATAAATTTCGGACCCGATTTTATTCATTAAAAGAAAAATCAGACTGGAAACAAAAACAACAATTAAATCTAATCTCAAACCAAACACACCTAACTCAAAACATAAAGTATATACACAGTATGTATAGGGTTGAATTCCAATATGGGAACATGTGAAGTATTTCTTCAAAATATGACCATTCACTTGATAATTCTCATCTTGACCTTCCAGTGATTGCAACCGAAACGTATCGGGACCAATCTTCTCACTAATAAAAAATGTCCCAAGCCACATATTTTGAAATTTGGTATGGTTTTTATTTTCCTCATGTGCCTTGTCCCATTTCAGAACCAAATCACCAACATCAAAATTTATGTTGGAAGAAGATTTATTATCAAACCATTCTTTAATAATTTGTTGATGATGATCAAACTTGTTTTTTCCTTAGACCTTTCTTCCTCCAGTTTAAGCAGGTGATTAATCATGCCTTCCATAATAGAGCATTATGTTTCTTGAATTGCTTGAGAAATCTATAAGGAAGCTAAGAAAACATTAGGTGGAAGAATGGATTCTTTCCTGTAAATAAGAAAGAAAGATGAATTACCTAAGGATGCTTTTGGGGTGACTCTGTCATCCCATAGTGCATTAGATAAGGCGGTATGCCAATTTTTGTGATGATCTGCCACAATCTTTTTCAAGATCTTGATCAGATTCTTATTAGTAGAATTGGATAAATCGTTTCCTTGAGGGTAATAATTTGTAGAATACTTGATTTTTATCCCTTTTTCTAATGCAAATTGTGTTGACTCAAGAGAAAAAAAATACGAGGCATTGCAAAAAATTAGTGACTCGGGGACACCAAATCGAGTGATAATATAAGATTCGAGAAATAACATCACTCGATTACTGTTAACAACAAGAAGAGGGATTGCTTCTACCCACCTTGTAAAATAGTCTGTAGCAATCAAAATATACTTATGTTGAAGAGATGAAGGTGGGTTTTTTGGACCTACAATGTCTAGACCCCATTGCTAGAAGGGGGTATCGATGGAGACAAGATGCAAAGGAAATGCGGCTTTCTTAAGTTTGCCAGCATCCTTTTGGAAAATCTCGCATTTAAGTACCAAGGCATGTCCGTCCTTAAATAAGGTTGTCCAATAATATCCATCCTTCATGATTTTATGTGCAGTTGTGCCTCCTCTGAAGTGGTTTCCCACAGTCCCGGAGTGTAACTCATTCAGGCTCTCTGGGACTCTAGTCATTCTAAACAGTGTGATAAAATGCCATCACAATTTTTCTGAATAGAAAGTTATTAATGAGATAGTATGGGGCCGACTTCAACCTTAACGTTGTCTTTTTTCTTGCATCCAAATGGTGTGGTATTGTGCCATGTAACATTAAAAAAAATTAAATCATTGTACCAAGAGTCAGGATTATCAAGTGTAGAAAAAATCTCATTTTCAACAAAAAAATCAGTGTTTTGGGTGTTGATAGCATCAGTAGCAAGCTTACACCTACCTTGACATTTCACAGTTGCGTAGGTTTGATCTCAAGATCATATTCCTGAAGTGCTTCCATCCAATGGGCCCTCTTTTCACAGAGTTCCTTTTGGACTAGCACATTTCTAACTACTGTGTATTGGACTATTACTTTGGTTTTCTATTTTATCAAATACGACTTGAAATGTTTCACTACCTTAAATACAGTGAAAAACATGTTTATCAACAGCTGAATACTTCAATTCAACACCCTTGAATATAGAACTTAGGAAATAAATTCAAATTTCGTCATTTCTCCGAGTTAGGACAGCAGCATAAGCATTTTCAGTAGAAAAAGTATAAAGTTTAAATTCCTTTGTAAAGTCAGGACTCGTTAAGGCATGAGCCTCATATACTGCTTGTTTAATTGCAAGGAAAGCCCGATTTTCTTGCTTTCCCCACTTATAAACATCCTCCTTTTTAACTAAATTTTGCATAGGTCTTACTATCTCAGAGAAACTAGGAACAAATATTTTAACACAATTAATTTTTCCCATAAATGACTACATATTCTTCTTAGAGTTGGGGGGAGGAATTTGAGCAATGGCTTGTGTTCTATCGGGATCTATCATGTGTTAGGATATTCCTATACTCCATACTAGTCCTACCAGCATTTTCATCCTTTGCATTTTCAGTCTTGCATGCATTGCATGCTGCCCAGTCAACAGGTTGACACCTCTAGCACCTAGTCCCTAGTCTTCCAGCACTCGGGAGCTTATTTCCACTCAGATTGATCCCTCCTAGCCAGTTAGGTGCCCACATCTCACCATCCACTTGACAAGGTGCCCTTCTTCACCTACCACTCCAGTTGTCTTCAGTTACTGAGTTCTCTCCTTGATTTTAGGCTTGACTCACTCTTAACTGACCTTACCACTCTGATGGACCTCCAGTGTGACTAGACTGCTCATTTTGACTCTAGTTAGCTCCTCATGCGCCCTCCACTGAGCCTCCTTCATTCAGTTAGTTCCAGTTACACTCAGTTACACCTACCACACTTAGTTAGACTCAGTTTGACTGATGGTTGACAGTTACTTTAACATTGATGACTCCACTGATGTTAAGATAGACTACTAGTTGTGCTCCGATGACACTCTAGTGATCTTTTGATCACTCCATGAAGGCTAATTCAAATTGCCACCTTGGCATTCGAATCCTCATGCATTGTACTACTTATTTGTCCATATTGTGATTAATTAATTTGTGTGTGTGAAGTATTTTCGCTTCTATCCGAGTTCTACTGTATTATTATTCTGTTGCTCATCTTACTGCATTGACCACTCTTAATCTTATTCCTAAATTCTTTCTTGTGAGATATACATCAGCTCTTAGATCTGCTGTGAGAATTTTCACATGGTATCAGAGCATGTTGAGAGTATTGTTTATCTCCATTCCTGAGAGTTTTTTGCAGGTTATTATCAAGATTTCGAGTGCAGCAGTTGCAATAGTTTCTGCATTTTTGCAGCAGTAGTAGTTGCATATATTTTCTATTGTTTTTGCAGGTCTTCTACAGCTTCCATGTTTTCAGAAGATCCTCCTCTTTATCTATTCAACTATGTTGAATGGAAACCCAAAATGATAGCATATTTGAAGAGACATGATCTCTTTGATTATTGTTTTGAAAGAGAATTCGAATCCTCTGAAGAAGAGATTGACTAGTTAAATAAAGGTGGCAGAGCCATTGCAGCCATGATGTATGCTATGTCTTGAAGCTTGGCATTCTACTCCATTGATGATGTTGAATCTCCAAAAGAGCTATGGGCCCACCTAGATGAAAGTTTTGGCAAACAGAATGAAGGAACTGGTCCAAACCCTTTCGAGAGCAAGCAAAGTGATGCATTCGCCCTCCTTGATGATCTCATTGATCATGAATCAGTATCAAACATATCTCATATTGAAGTTGTCCACAAAGAAGAAGAACTTGCAGATTCTACACTCATGCTCCAAATTTCTTCTATTTCGAATTCTGTGCCAGCTCACACTCTAGAAATTGCAGAAGGTCCTAAATCCTCTCTTGCTCTAGAGTCTGTTGGTTTACATCATGATCTATTGAATCTTTCGAAGGTAAAATCATCCATTGGAGGTAATGCATTCACTCTCCTTGATCACTCACCTCTTATGTACTTCTATATGATCATTATCTCATGCTTTCAGAAGGTTATTGAAGATTATGGCCATTTCCATTTGCTTGGGATAATTTCTCATGCACTTACTAGTTTTGATCTCACCTCTAATGGTTCAAAGGAGATCTCAAGAAACCACGATTCAAGTCTTGGATCTAATTTGGATTCTAAGCAATCACTACTTGGGATAATTCTCATCCATATGATGGTTTTGATATCACCCCTGCTGGTTCAAAGGAGATCTCAAGAAACTATTCTTCAAGTCTTAAATTTGATTTGGATTTCAAGCAATCATGTGATGGTTCTTTTTGGCATAATCTCACCCATGATGGTTTGAAGGAGAAGACAAAAGACTATTTGCATATTCATAGATTTGATCCTACCTCAGCTGATTTGAATCATAGGTTCAAGGATCATCCTCATACTTTTGGATTTGTTCTCATCACATTCGATCTGAAGAGCAAGTACAAGCACATGCTTTTTGAGCATGATCCACTTCTTCCCAAGAAGAAGATACCTCTAGACATATGACCAAGCATCACACTTGCTTGAGTTTGGAGCATTTATTTTTTGTGTGTGCCTTACAGTCTATTTTGAGGGGGGGTATTTTTCCCATGAGGTTTTCCCCATTTCCTCAGTTTATTGACTATTATTATATTGTATTGGGTGACCTTTGGTCTTAGTTACCAATGCCCAGGATGGATTAAGGGGGGGGTGTTAGGATATTCCTATACTCCATCCTAGTCCTACCAGCATTTTCAGTCTTTCATGCATTCCTGCATGCAACATGCATTCTACATGCATTGCATGCATCCGCATGCTGCCCAGTCATCAGGTTGACACCTCCAGCACCTAGTCCCTAGTCTTCCAGCACTCGGGAGCTTATTTCCACTCAAATTGAGCCCTCCTAGCCAGTGATGCTCCCACATCTCACCATCCACTTGACAAAGGCGCCCTTCTTCACCTACCACTCTAGTTGTCTTCAGTTAACTGAGTTCTCTCCTTGATTTTAGGATTGACTCACTCTTAACTGACCTTACCACTTCGATGGACCTCCAGTGTGACTAGATTGCTCATTCTGACTCCAGTTAGCTCCTCATGTGCCCTCCACTGAGCCTCCTTCATTCAGTTAGTTCCAGTTACACTCAGTTACACCTACCACACTCAGTTAGACTCAGTTTGACTGATGGCTGACAGTTACTTTAACATTGATGACTCCACTGATGATGAGATAGACTACTAGTTGTGCTCTGATGACACTCTAGTGATCTTTTGATCACTCCATGAAGGCTAATTCAAATTGTCACCTTGGCATTCGAATCCTCATGCATTGTACTAATTATTTGTCCATATTGTGATGAATTAATTAGTGTGTGTGAAGTATTTATGCTTCTATCCGAGTTCTACTGTATTATTATTCTGTTGCTCATCTTACTGCATTGACCACTCTTAATCTTATTCCTAAATTCTTTCTTGTGAGGTATACATCAACTCTTAGATCTGCTGTGAGAATTTTCACATCATGATCCCCTGTTTTGAAATTACAAATCCTAGCAACTTCACATGAGTGACTCCAAGAACAATTTTTTTTGGATTTAGAGAGATACCATATCTTCTACATTGTTCGAAAATAGCTCGCGAGTGAGCTAAGCGATCTTCTCTCTTTTTCAAGTAAATTGTAACATCGTCCAAATAAACAACCACAAATTGATTAATCAAGCCACAAAACATAATATCCATAGCTCGATGGAAAGTGGCCCCAACATTGATCAATCTGAAAGGCATTTTTGCGATATGCATAAGTTCCCCGGGGTGTCCTAAAAGTGGTTTTCAGTTGATCAGCATGAGAAACCGGCACCTGGTTATATCCTGAGAACCCGTCCAGCAAAGACATCATCTCAGAACCGGAGACACGTTGCAAAATTTGCTCCATAGGAGGAACATGATAATTATCCTTATCGGGGAATATGTTTAAGTTGCAGAAATCGACACAGAGTCGAATTTTGCCATTCTTTTTTTTTTTTTCTGAAAGGGACCAATTTGGCTACCCATTGGGCATGTTGAACAGGGGAAATGATATTGCAACTAACAATTTATTCAACTCCTTCTTTACATCAGGTTCGAGATTAGGATGCATTTTTCTTAATTTCTGTTGGAAAGGTTCTGCATCTAGTTTCATGGGTATGACATGATGCATTGCATATGGGTCAAAGGTATTCAAATCCTCATATTTCCAAGTGAATACATCCTTGTATTCCTTGAAAAGTTTGATGAATGAATCCTTTTCATGTTCAGTGCAATTTGATCCTGTTTTAATATTCTGTTTGTTTTAGAATTTACAACCGCTTTGAATCTATCATGAAGGTCGTAATAAGATTCTAATCTAACAACAGAGTGAGGGATAGAATTTATCGAATCAAATGTTTTTTCGATTGACCGATTTCCAGAAATTGTTGAAAAATCTACAAGGTTCTCATCATGTGTTATTTCATCAATTACTCCATCTTGAAAAGTGTCTTCCATGTACATAAATTCAATGATCTGATGATCATCATCGAATACACGTCAGTTGGTCACATTGTCAAGTATTGTAGGCCCGAAAATGAGTTCAATAAAAAAAGAGTTAAGAGTAATATTTTCAGCAGTTATCAATTTAGAGGCTATGTTAGCTAACATATCAGCTTCTTAATTCCACGACCTAGGAACCGAGCTGATATTAAAAGCTAAAAAATTTGACATTAGCTTCCATACCTCAAGTTGGTAACTTCTCAGATGAGCCGAAATACAATGGAAAGATTTTTTTACCTGCTTTACGATTATTTCAGAATCTCCAAACATTGTTATCATTTTCACGCCAAGGTCGATGGCCTTTTTGAGACATTGGATTAGTGCTTTGTATTCTGCTATATTGTTGGTATTCTAATCTATGAGAAATAAATCTCTTCTTACTCGTGGGATCCAATAATAAGCATATGACTCCAAAAACATATTTGGATTTAGATCCATCGAAGTAGAGGGACCAAAGTTCATCATTAGGATTGGTAACAATTCTACCAACAATATTTACATGGTTTACAGAATGATCAGATGCAGGATATTCTGTACAAGACACTAATTTGGATTGTTGTTTTGATTTCGACAAAGGAGAAGGTTCATCCTTAAAATTCCCAAAATATGAATCAATACCATATTTACCCAAAGGTAAATCACTACATAAGACTAGTTCATTTGGATCATCGATTTCGGTGACTGTGTGCTTCATGTAATGTTCTCTATTGTATCGAATTTTATTTGTTTGACCGTACAGTGGTAACCACAGATGGGACCAATCCGTAGCAAAGTACCCTTTAAGGTTTTGCGACCATTCCCTGCTTAAAAATAGTCCATAGGCTTCATGGATGTGTGCAACTACAATGTCAATTTCTTTGTGTACTCTAGGATCATAAGACAATTTGATCAAGACATTTTTTAACTCACCTAAGACTTTGACATTGCTGCGATCTAGCTGAATAAATTTGGTTTCATATGGTTTCAATTTAGCATCAATTTTCTTGCAAACAGATAGAGGCATGACATTAGAGGAAGCTCTTGAATCAACCATGCAGTTATAAACATTCCTATTATAGATATTGAAGGTTAAAAAGAAGGGAGGGACATTATACTTCTTGCGTGATGGAGCAGAATCAATAATTGGATGATTTTTGCCATTGTTGGAAATTATTACAGATTTATTAGCATTATGATTTTGCTTACCATGGGAAACTTGTTTTTCCTTGGGATTTGCAGTCAATTCATGAATAATTTTCTGTTGAATTATAGGGATTTTAAGCAACTCATATAAAGAAATATTAGTTCTAAGTCTCTTAAAATCCTCAATGGGATCATATTCAAGATTTGAAACAGAAAATGTTTTAATTGTTTCTACATGTCTTTCAAAGTTCTGAGCAGAATTTTTGGTTTGGACAGAAGAATAAGTGTTTTTTGTATCAAGAGATCCTTTACTACATGTGTTGTAGCGGTGTTGGTTTGCAAAAACAATTAGAAAATTGTCTCACACCAATATTCAAATGATTCAAAAAGGTATCCTACAGTAGAGGGTGGCGGATCTTCATTATTCTAATCATTTTCATTTTTGTCAGCTTCAGGTGGTGAAGGTGGTTGTCCTGATCTACTTGATCCAAAAATCAGTTGAGGATGAAGTGGTGATAATGGTTCACCGAGCTAATTTGTATGATCGTTTCGCTCATAAATTGGATTAGGATCAGCTTGTTCTGTTAAGGTATTATTCAATAACTGATTGAGATTACGCAACCACAGAAAATCTTCTGTTGATGGGACATCCAAAGGATTTGGGTCAATTTATGGAGTATGTTTTGTTTCTTGATCAAGACGACTTACTTGTCTTTCATGCAGTTCTCAGCTTCTTTCCAATTGAGACTGCATCCTAGCTAGAACCTGGTGTGAACTCTCAATGAGCTTTTGAAATTGTGAATTGATAGGCAAAGGGGTAGGGAAAACAAGATCGTTCTATGAGCAAGTAACTTATGAAAGTGGTGTGGAAATGGGATCTAGTTGAGATTTGGTTGTGACAGTTGATGTAACTGGAGTGTTAGACGATTTTTGGTTATGATGGGATATTTGACAACTGGAGGCTTCTTATGGTTTTGTTTGCCCATGAATTTCAAAGAGGCCCTCCTTCTAGCATAATTTTTTTGACCGAAATATTTTCTCTCAGGTCAACAAAGGGGTGAAAACCTGAGCCAGGGGTATTTAGAAACCCCTAGTCATTTGGGATGGTTGTACCCAATGGTTTTAACGGACCCGTTAGCCGAATAAAACACTAACCTAGCCTAAACTAACTAATGGTAAATTAATCTAACTAAATAACTACTAAACTAATATAAACAAGCTAAACACTAAACTAATGCTAAAATATACTAACTATATAAATATAAACAAGATATACAAATGTACAGTAAGCTCCCCTGAAAGTCCCGAGAAAGACCTGAATTTAAATAGAAAATAGTAAACATAATGATTAAACAAAAGATACGAACTTTATAAAATTGAAACTACTTGCTGAATTCTTAGCAAACATACATCAAAATTCAAAAAGCAGACAACTTGGAGCTATGAATAATAGAAATACAAAATCTAAACAAATTTTATAATTCTACAACATTAAAACAAACTACAATATAACTAAAATCAATCAAATTCTATAGTCTATTAAACACCAGAACAATTACAACTACTTGGCCAAGATTTTATCTAAATAAAATATGACTAGTATGTCAATTAATTAACTACATAACTCTATTACGTTCTTGTTGCAGCAAAAGCATTCACCAAAACAGATTAATAAATAGAACTTATCAATTTTCAGACTTCCTTCAAAGCAGGCATAAACACAATCATGCATGTTTAAAAAAAAAATGGTCCTGGTTAATTTCACAGACAAACTAATCCAATTCAATTCTGCATAACAAAATACATATGATTCTTTACAAATCAATGACATACAATTCACTGATTTAAAATCACACATGTCATAATGTAAAAGAGCTTCCTCTAATATTTTGTAGATAACAATCAAACAAATTAAATTTAACCCTCTTATACATTTCAAAAGGAACTGTAATTGATTTGAGAATGGTGTAAAGTACAGAATAAATTATTGTTATTTCTCGAATAACAATTCAAAGTAAGAGCAATATTGTAACTTAAAAAAATGAGCTAGAAGCACAGTCACGTCCCTAATTAAGAATCCAAGAAATACAACCAATAAAAGTTAAAAACATGAAAAACTAATATGTTACCCGTGTTGAAAAAAATTCCCATACAAGTATATAAAAGTCTTTTACAGAAAATGTTGTATTTTTATTTCCAAAAAAGATGTGTATACACCAATTTGTCCAAAAATCCCCTTTCTAACTTATCCATCACACCCTTTATAGAATAGAGTTTTGATTTACGATAGTGGCACATGGCTAACAATTTGCAAAAAGTAAGGAAATTGACTAAACGATGGGTACATATGTCCATCAACTTAACTGATCCACATCGCAGTTGGCATTATTGTCGGATGCTAACTTCGACACATCTTCGACAAGTCATCAACATCGACACAACTTCGACATGACTTCGACATGTTCTGTGACCTCAGAGTTTCGTGACATCGATATGCAATGTCGATCTGCGACTTGCGACTGTCGAACTTCGACATATCGTCTCTCTGTCTTCCAGTCGACGGTAACGGTTGAATTGTCGAACTGTTCTAACTTCTCTTGTAACTGAACGTAACGGGAAAGCACCCAAGCGTCTCAACACATTCTATATAAGCATGTATAATATTGTAAAATATATCAAGTCATGAACTTATATCTAGTAATAGAAGATCAGTTCGCATTCCTGCATATTGTCTGTGTATTCTTGTTTTGTGCATTATGTTTCTTAAGCTTCCGCCATAACAGAGCCGACTCATTCATTCGAACTGTTGTCCCCCTCGTGCTTCCTGGACACAAGCAGATCATTGGTATTAGAGCACTCAACTTTGTTCATGCTTAAGTTTGCGTAGACACTTCCAGTGAAGTTACCGATTTATGCATGTTCAAACACGCTTGCAATATCATCAATCCAAGTAGATGTTAACTGTAGAAATGACAGAAGAAACAGACGATAGACATGCATCCGACGAGACAACACAACTTATTGAGCAAGTGCTGACTTGGAAATGAACTGAGATGTTTGCCCAGTTAAATGAAATTCTCACGCAATTTGCTTCGACATCCGGAGGATTTTCGATGAGAAACCACTCCAATAAAATTAGCCTCTTCAAAGTGCAAATGAATCTGGACATACCAAATCTTGAAGGCAAGATTGACGCAGAATCCGTCGATAATTGGGTGCAACAATTGGAATCCTTTTACTTTGTGAATCAACTTTCAGAAGCTGACAAGATCACCATTGCAGCCTTAAATATGTCAACATATGTGCACTGCTAGTGGGAGAACCTCTCGACAAAGATGAAGAAAAGCGAAGACCCCATCGACACATGGGATAAATTTGTTGAACACATCTGAAAGGAATTTTAATCGCCCAAATACCTTGAGAAACAGTATAAGAAGTGGCAGCGGCTAAGGCAATGGAAAGACCAATCAGTACAGAGTTACATTGACGAGTTCTATCGACTCATGGCTAGACTTGGCATCCAAGAAGAAGAGAAATTGCTTGTTCTGAAGTACATCAACGGATTGTCCCAGTATATTCAACAAGAGATGGAATTTCTGATTGTCCTTACGCTTGCAGATGCATTCCACTATGCCAGTAAACTCGAAACAAAACAAAAAGGAAAAGTGTGCTTCGCAACAAAGCTGACATCAGGACTACCACCTGACAAGAAGACATCATCCGACTTCGACAATTTGAAATCTTCTCAGCCGACTTTGCCAAAGCCAGATCACGAAAAAAAGCCTCTTCAGAAAAGGGAACGTAGCAAACAACCGCTAACCAGAAAATGGTGCGATTACCATCACTCATCTTGGCATGATACATCTGAATGCAAAGCTTGGAAGACATTTTTGGAAAAAGTGTCAAAATCCGACGCGTTCGACAAGACGGTGGAAGAATCAGATCCAGACGCAATGAACCTTCTGAAATCAACATCGACCACTCCAACAACCTCGATTATCGTTGACGAGGAGGAACGAGAGCACCTGTTCCATACATGGATATGGGTCCAACACAACCCATTACATCTGATTGTGGACAATGGTAGCCATAAGAACTTCATTTCTGAAGATATTGTAAAGAAACTAGGTCTTGTTACCACTTCGCATCCTCAGCCTTACAACATCGGTTGGATGAAGGATGGACAAGATCTAAGGATCACCCGACAATGAAAAATCGCCTACTTCATAAATCCTTTTGAAGATTAAGTACTATGCGATGTAGCACCACTCTCTGTAGCTGAAGCCCTGTTTGGGAAACCTTACCTATGGGATCGCCATGGAAGTTATCACTCACGACCGCAGAAGGTGATTGTCAAAATACATAATCGATGGTACAACATACCAGAGCGATGACCTACACCAATGTTTTTAATGATATCTGCTAAACATACAAACAAGCTCATCAATCATGCTCAAAAGTTCACATTAATCATGATCAAACCGCAACATTCTAGGAAGACTGCAACAACGAGTCGACTCACCGACCAAAGCAGCTCCCAATAGAAGCAGTTGATTGACGATGTTCTCGATGAGTATCGAAGGTTATTCCAAGATCCGGATGGAGTACCTCACCACTTCCAGGTAAAACACTCCATTGAACTTTCTCCTGGTTCTTATTTTCCTAACGCATCTGTTTACAGAAGATTCATTCTCGAAAATGAAGATATTCACAGACAAATCCAATATTTGATCGACAAAGGTCATATCTGACCCAGCTCCTCCCCTTGTGGAAGTCCAGTCGTCCTCGTTCCGAAGAAAGATGGGACTTGGCGCATGTGCATCGACTACAGGGCACTCAACAAAATTTTGGTAAAGAATCGCTACCCTTTGCCGCGGATAGACGATCTCATCGGCTGTCTGAAAGGTGCTAAATTATTTACTAAGCTCGACCTCAAGTTGAGATATCATCAGATTCCAATCGAGCCCTCAGATGTGTGGAAAACTGCTTTCAAGACCAAGGAAGGATTGTTTGAATGGTTAGTCATGCCTTTCAGCTTAACCAACGCACCTGCGAACTTCATGCGATACATGGATAACATTTTGCAACCTTTCATTGGCAAATGGGTCATTGTCTACCTTGATGACATATTGATTTTCAGTCGATCATGGGAAGAACATGTCAGACAGCTTCGACAAGTCCTTGACACTCTCCAGCAACATCGACTTTACTTGAACATGGACAAATGTACCTTTGCGATGAACAACATCAAATATTTGGGGTATGTAATTGACTCTGCAGGCATTCACGTCGATCTAGACAAAGTACAGATCCTCAAATATTGTTCCATTCCTCAAAGCATTCAAGAACTAAGAAGTTTTCTTGGTTTGGCGAATTTCTATCGATGATTCATACTCAGCTTCAGTCACATAGCCTGGCCCTTGAATCAGTTGACAAAGGGAAATGGAAAAACTGTCTTCAAATGGACATCGACATAACAAGAAGCTTTTGAACAACTCAAGTACAAGCTCTGCACTGCACCAGTACTTGTGTTACACAATTTGCATCAGCCCTTTGAGACTAAGATGGACACATCGGACTATGCCTTGGACGTAGTGATCACTAGGTCTGGTCACCTAGTTGCTTTTCATTCCGAAACTTCTAACGACACTGTTAGAAGGTATTCGATGTACTAAAAAGAACTGTACGCCATTGTGCAAGATCTCAAGCAATGGAGGCATTACATCCTTGGAAAGGAAACAGTCATCCTCATTGACCATAAGCCTCTACAGTTTTCTCCGACCCAGTCAAAACTACAAACAACTCGACAACTTAATTGGATTAATTATCTACAACAATTCCAGTTGGTAATTAAGTATCAGAAAGGTAAAGCAAATGTCGTCGTTGATTGTCTAAGCAGACAACCCATTACTCTCCTTTTTACAGTGATGAGTATGCAGGGATATGACACCACTACTTGGCCTCAGTTGTATCAGGAAGACATCGAATTTTCACAAATATACCGACAGCTTCAGACTGACAAGTCGTCGACCTGTTGATGTATATGTAACTTCGGAATGTATTTCATATATATATTTATTGTACCCTTATAAGAGATGTGTTATTCCTCTATAAGGAAGTGTCGTCATTTGTATTGACAAGTGTCACAAGTAGATTAACTTGCCGATGGGTTATTAGACTACCTGATGTGGGTGTCTGCCCGATATATATGTAACTGGAGTTATTAGGCTGAGTTAGACAAGTCGGCCCCATAAGTAATTAGGCAGGTCAGGACAAGTATAAATAGAAAGTCGGGATTCTCTATTTTGATCATCTCAGAACTCACTCTTCTCTCACTCGGAAAGTGGCGCACATTGAAGGAGGAGGATCAAGCTACATAGTAGGAGACTATCTATTGTATTTGTTTGTACTTTGGTTGAGCCATTGCTCTATCTATCTCTAAGGAAGTTGTGGGGTTTTTCACCTTAGGGTTTTCCCCACGAAAAAATCTGTGTGTCCATTGTCTCATGCTTTTGATTCTTGTGATGCTTGACATGTTTGATATGATTGTTATGCATTGATATACTGTACATGTTATCCTCTTAGTGAAGATCCTATAGCATATTGAATTAATGCTTAAAATCTAACATGGTATCAGAGCTAACCTGAGAAGAAGACACTTTGCAGTTGCGGAAGCTAAGGCTTCTTGTTTTTGGGTTTCTCTCCACATATTTTGGAAAAGTAATATGATGGATTGACTCTCCTCAGCAAGGTGAATCTATCTGTCCAATCAGAATTCAATTATGAGCACTTTCAGTTTTGGCCCTAAAAATTAGGGTTTCCTCAAAAATAGGAATTTCTTAAATCTGAAGACACAACTGGAAGATCCTTGGAAAATCAGAAGTTTGGAGCTTTGGTTCAAGACTTTTGGTTGTGTAGATCTCTGGGAAACTCAAACCCTAATACGGCACCAGCTCTAGTTTTCAGCAATCAAGTGGTAAGACTCAAATCTTTTCTATTTCCATTTGAAGTACTCTTTAAGATGTCTCACCACACCAAGCTTGAGGACAAGCTTGAAGGAGCTAATAACTTCTGAGCATGGAAGTATAGGATTGGGTTAATCCTTGAAGAGAATGAGTTGGATACTTATATAAGTGAAGAGGTCCCTGTCCCAGAGGGAGAAGAGGCTAAGGATCTTCACAAAATGAATTTGGTTAAGGAAAAGAGGATCATTGCTGATTCTATTAAAGATCATCTCATCCCTCATGTGCCATCCCTAAAGACACCAAAAGAGATGTTTGATTCCTTGACCAAACTATTTGAAGGCAAGAACATAAATCAGAAGATGACCCTGAGGAATCAATTGAAGAATATCAAGATCCAGAATGCAAAGACTATGCAGTCATATTTCTCAAGGGTCTCCTAGAGAAAAGAACAACTTGAAGCTATGGGTGAAGATATAGAAAATGGAGAAGTGGTGATGACCACTCTTAATGTCCTCCCTAGATCATGAGATTCCTTCATCCAAGGAATTTGTTCTAGAAAGAAACTTATATCTTTTGCTAGACTGTGGGAAGAATGCTCACAGGAAGAAGCTCGAATTGTAGCCAGAGAAGAGAAGATAGGGAATGAAGACCAAGCACTCACAACTCACTCCAAAAGACATGGTGACAAGAAAGCTCACCATCATGGCAAGAAAGGAAAATATCAGAATCAAAGAGGTAGTCCCAGACATCGAACGGACATGACCCATGTCATGATACGGGACACTATGCCAAAGATTGCCCTAAGAATAAGAAAGAGGGTACTTACAAGAAGAAGAAATTCAAAAGAAGACATCATGCACATGCTGCAGAGGATGATGAACCTCCCCGGAAGAGGGGTAGAGAAGATAGTGAAGATTCTTCAAGTGATGAAGAATATGTTTTGATTTCTGCTCTAACCTGAACCATTACTCATGGAAGTAATAATTGGCTCATAGATAGTGGGGCTTCCAAACATATGACAGGATTCAAAGAATCCTTTGTGAATCTATCTGAACATGATTCACCCCATAAGGTGAAGCTTGGACATGACTACCAGTATCCCATAAAAGGGAGTGGTGAAGCCTCATATCAACTAGACTCTGGAAATTCTATGAAGATGAAAGATGTACTCTATGTTCTAGGTCTCAAGAAGAATCTACTCTCAATATCTGCATTGGATGCAAAAGGCACGAGGGTTGCATTTATAGATGGCCAAGTCTTAATGTGGCCTAAGGGTAAGACTATAGATGATGCAATGGTGATTGGAGAGCAAGAGGGAGGATTGTACAAATTGAAGGGTCATCCAGAACAAGCCATGGTCCATGATTCTGTAGAGCCAAGTGAACTTTGGCACAGAAGGCTTGCACACATGCATTACAGGGCATTACCAATTGCAAGCAAAGCGATAGAAGGTCTTCCTGAAATCCAGACAAAGCATGAAGGCATTTGCAAAGGTTGTGCAAAGGGAAAGAATACAAAGAAGACATTTCCAAGCAGTGAAAGCAAGGCAAAAAGAATCTTGGAGATTATCCACTCTGATGTATGCGGTCCCATGTCATCCAGTTCTCTGAGTGGGTATGTATACTATGTCTCCTTTATTGATGATTTCTCTAGGAAGACTTGGATCTACTTCTTGAAGAACAAAGATGAAGTGTTTAACAATTTCAAGGAATTCAAAGCCTTGATAGAAAACCAAACTAACTTGAAGATCAAGATCTTCAGATCTGACAATGGCGGAGAATTTACTTCAGGAGACTTCTAGAAGTTATGCAGTGATTCAGGGATTAAGAGGGAGTTGACTACTCCTTACAATCCACAGCAGAATGGGGTTTCCGAGAGAAAGAATAGAACAATCATGGAAGCAGCAAGGGCAATGCTTCATGACCAAGACTTACCTATGCACCTATGGGCTGAAGCAGCAAGGACAACTGTATATGTGCAGAACAGAACACCCCATAAGATACTTGACAACAAAACACTAGAAGAAGTGTTTATTGGTAAGAAACCAAAAGTGAGCCATCTCAAAATATTTGGCTATCCAGTATGCACTCACATTCCAAAAGAGAAAAGGTCAAAGTTGGATCCTTCAGGAAAGAAGGGTATATTCGTGGGTTATAGTGAAAGCTCAAAAGCTTACAGAATCTACTTCCCTGGATTCAAGAAGATTGACATCAGCAGAGATGTAAATTTTGATGAAAGTTCAGCTTACCACAAATTGAGAAAGACACCTGTTGAAGACAATGAAGAACCCAGAATATCCAGAACACAAGAAACCACAATGAATGAAGCAGTTCTTGAAGAAGATCGAGAAATGGAAGATCCACAAGAACCTGTGGATACATCTCGTGGGAAGAATTCTCACAAGATGAAACCTACATGGGCTAGAGATCTCATCCAGGATGTAGAGAGATTTGGCATTCCAGAAGAAGAACACAGAGAAAGAAAAAGGACAAGGTCACATACTAGTTATGTTGCTTTACTTTGTGACATCATGGATAAAGAACCTTCCAGTTATGAAGAAGCTGCAGAAAAGAAAGAGTAGAAGGATGCTATGATCGAAGAATACCAATCTATTATGAAGAATGATGTTTGGGATGTGGTCCCAAGACCAAATTGGAAGTCTGTGGTAACTTCCAAGTGGATCTATAAGGTTAAGCATGCTGCAGATGGTAGCATCGAGAAATACAAAGCTAGGTTTGTAGCTCGTGGCTTCTCCCAGAAAGAAGGAATTGATTATGAAGAGACTTTCACTCCTGTGGCCAGATACACTTCCATTAGATTAGTACTTGCTCTGGCTGTAGTAATGAAATGGAAGGTACACCAGATGGATGTCAAGACTGCTTTCTTGAATGGTGTAGTTGAAGAGGAAGTGTATGTGGAGCAGCCACTCGGGTTTGAGACACATGATAGAGGAACACATGTGTGCAAACTAAAGAAAGCCCTGTATGGTTTGAAACAGGCACCCAGGACCTGGTATGGCAGGATAGATGGATTCCTATCCAGCTTGGGCTTTACCAAGAGTAAAGCGGATTCCAACCTTTACTACAAGGTTGAGGAGGGCAATCCAGTGATTCTACTATTGTATGTGGATGACTTGTTTCTGACAGGTGAGGATAGACTGATTGCCGACACAAAGAGGAAGCTAACTGCCGAGTTTGAGATGAAGGACTTGGGTATGATGCACTATTTTCTTGGTATGGAGGTGTGGCAGAGTGCAGATGGGATCTTCCTTAGATAAGGGAAGTATGCTGTAAAGATCCTGAAGACCTTTGAGATGATGGAATGCAAGGCCATGGCCACACCTATGGCATCAAACCTGAAGCTTCTGTGTGATGCTTCTTCTAATCCGGTTGATGCTACGATGTATCGTCAGATGATTGGGTCCTTGACGTACCTGACGAATACAAAACCAGACATTTGCTTTGAGGTGAACACCTTAAGCCAGTATCTGACAGATCCGAGACATGTTCACCTGATAGCTGCAAAGCATGTTCTAAGGTACCTGAAGGGTACAATGGATTACGGGCTCAAGTATGAGGCAAATCAAAAGTTTAACCTGGAGGGTTATGTTGATTCGGATTGAGCAGGCAATGCCATTGATCGGAAGAGCACTTCGAGGTGCTGCTTCAGTCTGGGATCAGGTGTGATCTTTTGGTTTAGCAGGAAGCAGTCCTGTGTGGCACTGAGTACAACTGAAGCAGAGTATGTCACAGCTTGTTCATCTAGTTGTGATGCAGTATGGATTAGGAAGCTACTGTCTGATTTGTTTGATCTCCAGTTGAGTGCTACCTGTATATATTGCGACAACCAGACCTGTGTGAAGTTGCCAGAGAACCCAGTGTTCCATGACAGGTCGAAGCACATTGAGATCAAGTTCCACTATATCAGGGATATGGTGCAGAGGGGAGCTGTGAAGCTCCTGTATGTTGCGACAGACAAGCAGATAGCCAATGTGTTGACCAAGCCACTTTCCAGAGTGAAGTTTGAATTCTTCAGAGGGAGGCCTGGTGTACTTCAGATCGAGATGCCTTCCAGAGGGAAGTGATGAAGTCCGGAGACACAGATGCACACTGGGCCATTCTTGCATGGTGGCAAGTTAGTCCTCCCATGGCACGATGTAAGGGCCGGGCCATTCTTGCATGGTGGCAGGTTAGTCCTCCCATGGCAGGATGTAAGGGCCGGGCCATTCTTGCATGGTGGCAGGTTAGTCCTCCCATGGCAGGATGTAAGGGCTGAGCCATTCTTACATGGTGGTAGGTTGGTCCTCCCATGGTAAGATGTAAGTGCTGGGCCATTCTCACATGGTGGCAGGTTAGTCCTCCCATGGTGAGATGTAAGTGCTGGGCCATTCTCACATTGTAGTAGGTTGGTCCTCCTATGGTGAGATATAAGTGCTGGAGCCTTTCCGACATGGTGGTAGGTTGGTCCTCTCATGGTCGTTGATGTAAGTGCTATGCCATTCCGACATGGTGGTAGGTTGGTCCTCCCATGGTCGTTGATGTAAGTGCTGTGCCATTCCGACATGGTGGTAGGTTGGTCCTCCCATGGTCGTTGATGTAAGTGTTGTTAGCCTTTCCCAGATGGTAGTAGGTTGGTCCTCCCATGTTGGTGAGTGTAAGTGCTGTGTGTGTGCATCTGGGTTGTGCTCCGTGGACTTGGTGGTGATCTGAAGACATTGATGTGACAGTTTGGTACACAGGTTTTGCAGAGGCATATAATCAATCTTGAGATGCTCTTGCAGGTTTTGCCGAGGCAGTGTAATTATTCTTGAGAGATCTTGCAAGTTTTGCAGAGGCAGTGTAATCAGTCCTGAGGTGTACCTACTTGATGGCTTACTTACAGATGATGATGCTGATTAGGTTGATCATGTGATGATTTACATCAGTTGGATGTATGGTGAAGTATCATTTTGATACTCTGTGGTCATGGAAAGGTTGTGCAGTGGCATGTAAAAGATCCTGAGAGATTCGAGAGGTTGAGCTGTGTGCTCGTAAAAGGCATGGGATGCTCTTGCAAGGTTTTGCAGATGCACGTGATGAGTCCTGAGGATTCCACAGTATGACCAGTGATGACGAAGACCTACAGGTGGTGGGCCTACATCCAGTATTAAAAAGGATTGGCTCTGTAGAACTTCCTATGACGAGTAGATTCAGAGATTGGACGAGATAGAAGCAGCTGATTCGATGACGATGCATCAATGACGATGATCCAAAGAAGAAGACTTGTGCCCGATGATCTGTGTCGAGAAATACCTTCCTAGTTAAGAGGGAGTGTTGATGTATATGTAACTTCGGAATGTATTTCATATATATATTTATTGTACCCTTATAAGAGATGTGTTATTCCTCTATAAGGAAGTGTCGTCATTTGTATTGACAAGTGTCGCAAGTAGATTAACTTGCCGATGGGTTATTAGACTACCAGATGTGGGTGTTGGCTCGATATATGTGTAACTGGGGTTATTAGGCTGATTTAGACAAGTCGGCCCCATAAGTAATTAGGCAGGTCGGGACAAGTATAAATAGAGAGTCGAGATTCTCTATTTTGATCATCTCAGAACTCACTCTTCTCTCACTCGAAAAGTGGCGCACATTGAAGGAGGAGGATCAAGCTGCATAGTAGGAGACTATCTATTGTATTTGGTTGTACTTTGGTTGAGCCATTTCTCTATCTATCTCTGAGGAAGTTGTGGGGTTTTTCACCTTTGGGTTTTTCCCATGGAAAAATCTCTGTGTCCATTGTCTCATGCTTTTGATTCTTGTGATGCTTGACATGTTTGATATGATTGTTATGCATTGATATACTGTACATGTTATTCTCTCAGTGAATATCCTATAGCATATTGAATTAATCCTTAAAATCTAACATGACCGCCGACTATTTCCTGAAAGAAACCTTGCTATACAAGCTTGGAAAGCTTTGTGTACCGACCAATGAGCATCGACAATAGCTCATTTGGGACGCGCACTACAGCAAGACTGCAAGACACTTTGGAGTAGCAAAGACACTTCCTATTCTACAGAAGTATTTCTTTGGCCTACACTTAGAACTGACGTCAACAAGTAAATTCGATCATGTGTGGTTTGTGCCATTGCTAAACCGCTAAATCGACCACAGGGATTGTACACACCTCTGCTAGTTCCTAGTCTACCATGGGAATCTATTTATATGGACTACTTGACGAGATATGCTACTACCAAACATCAGCACGATGCGATCTTAGTAGTAGTCGACATATTTTCCAAGATGGACATTCTCATACCATGCAATAAGACCACAACAACACAACAAACTACTCAACTCTTCTTCACACATGTTTGGAAACACTTTGGTTTACCCACAACCATTATTTCTGACCGAGATTCCAGATTCGTCAGCATCTTTTGGAAGACTCTCTGGAAACAGCTGGACACACGATTCTCATTGTCGATAGCTTTCCATCCTTAGACCAATGGACAGACATAATTTGTGAATCGCTTGGTCGTACAACTGCTTCGCATGTACAACCACAAGCATCGACACACATGGTATGAAATTATTCCATACACACAACACAGTTACAATCGTGCTCAGCAGAGCTCTATAATAAGGAGTCCATTTGAGATCTGTTATGGATTTCAACCCTCAACACCTATTGACTTTATCAGCTCCTCGACATAGCCAAACTCCGACACTGACTACAACCAGTGAGAAGTTGATAAAGCTTCGAAGTTTCGAGATTAAATCAGTGACATCTAGAAGCAAGCACAGGAAATGTTGCAACGAGCAAACGAGAAAGCTAAGGCCTAACATGGCAAGCATCGCACTCCTCATTCATTCCAAATTGGGGATAAGGTCTAGTTACATCTTAAGAAGGAGTGCTTCACTGGTCCATTCAAGAAGCTCAAGCCTTTGCGATATGGTCCGTACAGTATTCTTCGACAGATTGGAGAAAATGCTTTCCAGGTTGACATTCCTACATGCTTGGGTCTACATCCAGTGTTTAATGTGGATCTACTTCAACCTTACCATGTACCACTGTTGGAATAGAATGACTTATCGACAGCAGAACTCGACGACATCAATCCAGATGTTCAGGATCCTCTTCCTTGTGACACCATTGTGGGACGACGAGTACGCCATACAAGGACGAACACAATTCCCTTGTTTCAGGTTGCTAAAGCCAGACAAATCCCAGCAGAAGGAAAGTGGTACTCTGCTACTGAACTGACAAACAAGTTTCCGCACCTTCACAAGCAAACAATTGGGACCATTGTTTCTTAAGGAAGGAGGTATGATCCACATTGTAGTTGGAATTATTGTCGGATGCTAACTTCGACACATCTTCGACAAGTCATCGACGTTGACACAACTTCGACAAGTTCCGACTTCAACATGACTTCGACAACTCTATGACTTTGACATGTTCTGCGACCTCAGAGTTTCGCGACATCGACATGCAACGTCGATCTGCGCCTTGCGACTATCAAACTTCGACAAATTGTCTCTTTGTCTTCCATTCGACTATAATGGTTGAATTGCTGAACCATTCTAACTTCTCTTGTAACTGAACGTAAAGGGAAAGCACCCAAGCGTCTCAGCACATTCTATATAAGCACGTATAATATTGTAACATAGATCAAGTCATGAACTTATATCCAGTAATAGAAGATCAATTCGCATTCCTGCATATTGCCCGTGTACATTTGTGTTTTGTCTGTGTAGTGTATTCCTACTTTGCGCATTCTGTTTCTTAAGATTCCTCCATAATAGAGCCGACTCATTCAGTCTAACTGTTGTCCCCCTCGTGCTTCCTGGCCACAAATGGATCATTAACACCATAAGATAATCCCAAAATGAGTTCGGTTAATTTCGATGACATCCAACTGAAAAACTCATCATATTGTTGGAATACAATCGGGGAATCGACAACTGCTTACTGGTCTTTCATGATTTGTCCTCCATTATATGCCACACGTCCATTATCTAGAAAGCAAGACGGCAATGCCAGCTAAGCTCTATCAAAATTCGATATCAATAATTACAAAATAAAAACAGCAAGTCAATAATTAAAATAAGAATAAAAGTATTAAGAAGTGGCTGCAGAATGTATGATTATGCATCTACTTTATACAAATCCAAACTCAAAATTTAAAACATAATTAATAACCAAATAAAAGAACTAACTACAAAATCTGATGATTAAAAATAAAACATACATATTTAAAAAATAGAAACATGTATACAGACCAGACCCTAAGCATTCATCTATTGGCACTTGTTACATTGGAGAGATATGAAGTAGCATAGATGTTAATCCCTGGTGTATCCACAATAGCACAGTCTTGGGAAGCCTTAAGTTCTTGTTTAATTTTATCGATTTGATCTTGATGTGGTTGAATTAGTAGGTTCCTGTGTTTTTTTAACTTAAGAATCTTATCTTTATAAACTTGAACCCATTCAGATTAAACATTTTCCCTTTCCACATAATGACTCATTAAATAACGACAATGCCTGCAACCCGTAGGAGTATACCTATCATGTTTATTACTTGAATCGTCAATCTTTGCTATTCGATCGCACATAGCTTGGAACTTACCCAAACCTGACTAAATGTGAGCAATTTTAGGACTTGATTGGATAGCTGAAGGTAATTTGAAATCACAATTAGAATGGGAATTAACATAAGGTTTTAATTTATGTTCTTCGGCTTCTACCACGAGCTTTGACTATTCGAGTCCATCAATGTCGATAACAATGTTGGAACTATGAGGATGAGGCCTATTATGAGCCATCTGAGACATAAGTATAGTCGTTTTCTTCCCTGTGATATTACCAACTTCAGGATTAATTTGGTTACAATGTTCTTTACCATGCTTGGTGTTTGAATGAAGTGATGAATTGTGTAAAGGAACTGAATTATGAACCATATGTGTAGAGGCTCCCACTACCTAAACAATATGATCACTTCTACCCTAGGAAACAACAACTGTTTGAGTTTGACCAAATGATAGATTCTCAATTTCCTACTTTGTGAAACTATGTAATTCTTGCTCATCACGAGCATCCTGATGGCTATTACAATCTAGTTTATAAGAAGCTACATTATCAGAAGCACCAGGAGTTGGTCAATCCTCATCCTGAACATAACTCTTAGTGGTCAAAATACTTGATTTTTCATTTGAATTGAGTTGAGCCAAACTTTGGAAATGAGCCAATTTATGTAACATTTGGGTTACATTCATTCTTTTTAAGGCTTGCTCAAATATTTCTAGAATTATTTCTTCCTGATTATGAACAGGATTAACTACAGAATCTTTCCTTAAATAAGAGGTCTAGGATAATTGGTCATCTTTTAATCCATAGGAATGATCAATTAACTTGGTAATTTCAGAAGATTCAATGCTCTGGCCATCGAATTGTTGAGCACAACCCTGTAAAAGGGAATTCTCATTCGCATGAACAACATGGTCACCATCTTGTTGATGATGCTTCGACATAGCCTGCATTTTAGTGGTTTCGTTGGGAAATGCCAAATCATCATGAAGGGGATACATGAAGAGTTGTTGGCTTGGGATATCATCAACGAAGACTAAGGCTTTAGGTTCATGGGTGGAGGAAGGATTGATACCATGAGAGACATCCTGAACCATTCCTAGATAGTGCCATTTTTCTCAGGAAGGGTTTCTTTGAAAACATTTCTCATCACAAAATCGTGCCAAGATTTACTCCAGATATGGAAATTTCTAAATCCACTTACCTATGTCCCATCTATATCTTGTAACTACCAAACAAAATTTATATGTTCTCTATGCCTAGCAAAATTGTGAAAATACTTAGTATTTTCGTCCCCTTTCTGGAGCCAAATATCTCTACTTTTGAGCCACCAAGTGGCCTCATTCTCATCCAAAATATTCGTCCTTATTGATTCTAGATACACCACCTATATTCTATGATCATCTGATAGATAACCTTCCTTGTGTGTTCCATGGAAGTAATCCAGAAAATCTTTAATGTTTATAAGTTCCTTATCCTTTCTTTTCCTTCAGTCTACTTCCCAAGAGATAGAGTTGTCTATAACTCTTTTAAGGTTATTTAAAAATTGTAAACCTATAGACACATTACTCATCTTATCATATTATATCCAAATGTTTTTTACCAAATATTTATATTCATCATGAAGTAACCAAGTATAATTGAATTTGTAATAACTAGGAGGCTTATCCATTGCCATCACCACCTCCATAAAAATAGGGAAGTGGTTAGAATACCCCTCTTCTCCCACCCACTACCTTAGATTGACAACAATATTCAAGATTCCTTCATTAACCAGGAACCTATCAATATTCTTTGCTATATTGTCCCCACCCACTCTCTTATTCCTCCAAGTGGGTCTAAGTTTAGATGGATTGATGTCAAACCATCCAAACTCATATAGTCTATGAATGAAATAATCTGACAAGGGATCTGATTTTGCATTTTGGCCCCAAATTTCCCCTTCACTCAATGAGAAATTAAGGTCTCCACTAACTATTATCCTTTCCCCTCTATTCAATCCATATCTGAATAAGCGTGACCAAAAATGAACTCTATGTAGATATGAACCATAAATATTAATAATGGTAAAATCATTGCCCATTTCCCTAGAAAACATATTTAAGCCCACACCGGAAGGAATAGTCCAACTATTAATGCATAAGAAAGACTTAGTACTCCATCCAGAAATGAGTCCTCTAGATCTACCTACAACGTCCAAATTAATAAAATCCCAACCTGGAAGTAAATCCTTCAGATACTTAATGATATCATCACCATTAGCAATTGTTTCCTGTAGAAAAATAATCAATGGATTCTTAGTTGTAACTGGAATACATATACAACAAATATTTTCTCGGCCACTCCATATCATAACCCCCCTTCCCTCCCTAAACAAGCAATAAACTTGTAGAGAGAGACCCCAAAATATCCTCCAGGCCAGGGAGATTCAAGGCCAAAATGGAAGAAAGGGAATTATCAAGACTATAAATCAGCCCCCCCTAGAAAACTCAAAGAAAGGGTTGGTAGAAGAACCCAGACCAAAATAAAAATCATCAAGCTCGACAGATCTATGATTTCTCCAATCAACAAGTTTGGAAAGAGAAAAATCAAGAGCTGAGTCATAACTTGGCATACCTTTTACATCTGAAGGGTCAACAATTGCTCTCAGCATCCCACTGGTCTGTGGAACAACTTCCGTTGACTCAACGATCGAAAGTTGTACGTCTAAATATTTTAATGGTAACCCTCGTATACCTTCATTCGACTCACAATAGTTCTCAGAGTCCATTGAAATTCCCCTTGAATCACCTAATAAAGGAATAGAAATATTATAAGAACCTTCAGTTGAGTCCTCCATCTAGCCACCCTTCCATCCTCCTACACCAATCCTCCTTTCACCAAAATTCAGTGTTTTGCACCAAATCTTTCCAATGATGAGTTGTCTTTCCAGATAGTCAAGAAGCCACGAGGATTATTCAATCTACATGAATTATAGGGGCTATGGAGGAGGAATTGACTATGGATGTTCAAAAGGTCACAAAAAAATAAATAAAATAATATGGGATTAAGAAATTAGTTTTTCAAATTTTAACCCCTACTTTATCAATGTATATATTCATACGGCTTATTAGATAGTTAGTGGGTAGTGACTTAATGGAAAAGGCTCATATTTATTTAATAAAGGCCCCTAAGTTCTTGACCCTCATTAATAGCGAGATATTTTTATGGTTTTATCTATTTTATCTTGTGTTTGCATTTGGTCTGAAGTTCCAGGTTTAAGTATATTACAAGTGGTATTAGAGTTCTTTCTTGGGCCAAAGAGGAATAATTTTTAATCCTGGGGTTTGGCTCCTTCAAAGGAGTCATATTGGAAATTTATATCCAATTTTTTTTTCGTCTGTGAAGTTTCAAGGTATGAAATTTCCAGGTTACAATGAGAACATATGGAGGTAACATGTTTCAAAATTTGAGCTTCTAGGTCACCATAATTTTGGAAATATACTCTATGTAGGTTAGAATTTTTTATTAGTAAAAAAGGGTTGGCTCTTTCAAATGAGTCATCTTGGCATTTTTGCTCCAAATTTTTCTGTAAGTTTAAAGGTCTAAATTTTTTATGTTACAACTAAGGCATAAGGAAGTAATGTGCACCAAAATTTCATCTTCTCGGTTGCTATACTTTGGGAGATACACTCTATGTAAGTTAGGGTTTTTTACTAGCCCAAAAATTATCCTTAAATAGGTGTTTTGGGTAAAAGTAATATATTTAAAGTTGTAAAGATCCAAATTGAGTGCCACCAATTGCATTGGAAAGAGGACGGACCATGGTGTTTTTTATCAAAAATCATATTCAGACTTGAAATATTGGACGTGTGGCGAACCGTACAATTTTTCTCTTCTAAGAAGGCCAAAATCAACACGTTTTGGGACAATTACACTAATTTTTTCTTGGCACGTCAAAATTCAATAAACCTATGCATTATAGACTAGAAATATCAGGTTACTGTAGAAAAAAAATTTAGACTCAGAGGTGTAAAAATTTCAGAGTTACAGAAGTTTCAAAACCATCTCTAAATTATGGTTTTATAAGAAGTTGTGCTTATTTCAAAATATCGGTGTTATAAACCCAATATGAAAATAAGATCATAGAAAGAATACATAAGAGATATCCACCATAATAAACAACACACGAGAAATTCAATAAGCTAAAATATTTATTAATATGGGAAAGATTCTTTTGATGGGATACATAAAATCCTATTGACTTGCCTCTTCGAGGGATTTCCTCTTAATGAGATCTTCTCAACACATGTAATAATATTATTCACCTCTCATAAGTAGGACTCCATGCTTATCTGTAGAATCACCATACAATACTAACTTCCTAACCACCTAGTGGACCTTCTTTAATAAAGTCTCGTTAAATTTATTTACTAACTTAGTGGGCCTTATTTAATAATAACAATATAACAGACCTAGTCCACTTTATATTTAATGGAATCCACTTCTACTCAAATGGGACCTTTGGTCCCCCCATTACCCCCTAGGGAGGATCATAATAGTCCACCCCCCTTAGGAAAGTGTCATCCTCGACACTTTATGTGAAGTTGCAAAACCATAATTTAGGGTCCTATGGGAAAATGTTGACTACCATGCTAAAGTAGGAACTGGGGTCCCATGGACTAGTGTGAGCTACCATGTTGATGTTGTCCAAACAACTCCCATATAAGAATGGGTACCATGTACAAGTGCTAATGGCCATGATGAAGAAGTTGAAGGGACTCAACCAAAAACCTAGGGCTAATTTCCATGTGCTGCAGCTAACACCCCATCTCTAACACTAAGGACTCAATCAAAAACCTGGTGCTAATGTCCATGTCCTACAAATATCACCCCATCTATGACATTGAATATCCATGAACTGTTGAGTGTGTATCCCCTAAAAGTCATATGGAGGCAAAGAAGTATAACCATCTAAATCCAGTGAAACCTCTCGAGAGTGGGGAAATGATAGAACTAAGATAATGTATTTTGTTATAGAAAGAGGTTGACTAAAGTTGTCCTTTGTCCACTAGTTTCTCTTTAGATAAAAGGAAATATTCCTAAAAAAGAATATGGAAATAGTTTCCATCCCAAGGATTACAACTATTGATATGACAATCTACATAATCATCCTCCAAAGCACACTAGGTAGATCTTTCTCGGTGATACTCACCCAAGATGTCCTGAATAACTAAAGATTCCATCAATTTAACCAAATATGCCTTGATTTGAACCTTAATTGCTTGATCTTCCTAGATTTTTTTTGTGAGTCTCGTGTATGTCTCCCATGGAACAAGCCACCACTTTTCCATGCTTCATTGAAGGGAGAAATTGTTTCTAGGTTTGTAGCATATGAGAGAGTGGTTGGAACTATGGCATATAATATATCATAGGGAATTTCTAAAATTAATCTTTCCACCGACATTAGTCCTATGACAATCCGATTAGCCTTTCAAAAGATATGGCCTCTACAAGGTTTGCACAGCCATCTCTCAAAATCCTGAAAATGTGCAGATTTCATATATATCCCTCTCTTGAACTTGGATTTAAGCGATTTTTTTTGTTTGAAATTACTTATTTTTTCAAGAGGAATTCATATATATCATTAGTTTTTGGAGATTCTGCTAGAAGTACTCATAATTGCATCTAAATTTCGTGGCCCTCTTTTTTCTCTTTTAAAAAATCTACAAAAAGAGAAAAAAAGTTCTAATGTTGTGGCCCTAAGTGACTTTGATACTAATTGTTATAAACCCAATGTTGTGGAAAAAATTGCACAAGTGCACTCTTCCACTTGGTGAGGGGCTAAGCCTTATAGTTTGCAGAAAGGCCTCAGTCCTTGGATCCCCTTTTTTGTGTATGGTATTCCTCCAAGTGATCCAACAAGAGATTGTTAGTGTAGTTCACATTCAAAATAAACAAATATGGATAAAAACAAAATGAAAGAGATGAGGGGAGAAAGCAAATTCCAATAACAACCAAAGATATGCCAAACCACTCTTATATTTCACAATGGTATAGCTGTACAACACCTAGGAGGTGTGGGATTCAAGGGAAGCCAACAATCTCCCTTAGGGAGGCCTTTCTTGTCCAAACTAAATGTTAAGTAGATGGTAGAACAATGGAGAGAAACACTTTCCCCTTGAAGGAAGGTGGCAAGGGAGCTTGGGAATGCTTACAATTGGTAGGAAATAGTGGGATACAAAGAATATCCAACTTAAATCCAGCAGCATAACCTTGCTTTGATTTCTCCCTACAAAATGCATGCCAATGGCTTTCTTTTATAGGCCAAGAAGTGGCCAACAAACAACTAGATCCAAATGTGAACTCTCTTCCTCCATGAACTAGTTCCAAGGTACACAAGGGGGGCTGATTAATGCCACCAAGTGTGTGAGGATACAAATTTGGATCCTTGGAGAGGATTGAGCCTTCAATGCGTCGTTGGGAATTAATGGTCCCATTGTTTTGACAGTAGCGCGACTATCGAAGGAAAAGCTGCACGGGTGTAGCGTGGGCATCGTTCAGATAACTTGCATTATAGCGTGGGTTAACTATGTATTACCCATACTACCCTTTCTTTTGACAGTTTCTTGGAACTTATGGACTCATGTTGTGTTTTGGATCTGTTGAGGAAGCTCATGGTGAGATGTATTCTTTATGTTGATGACACCTTACTGGATGAATCTTCGAAATGTTGCATGTGTGTGACTTTTAGGCATTTATGTATGAGGTTCGGAGGGTACTGTAGAGCCTATAATGCATATTTTTTCTTGTTGTTTCTCTCATGTTTTGTAGAACAAAGCATATGTGGAAAAAATAGGGTTCTCCCATGGGTAGAAATTGTTGGTGAAAACCGTTGGAGTTGTAGTAAAGAATAGTTTTTATACAAACGAGGCAGGCATACCCATGCTCGTGAAATACTATAAAAGTGATTACAATGAGAGATGACCAAGGTGTCAACTCTACTATACTGTTGGGACATGGATGAAGTGGCTTCAATCCATGTTTGAGTAAATTCCCCAAGAACTGTTGCGGAATATTTGAAGAAGTGGAATTGTTGGTGACCATTATAAGCCCACTAGGGTGGGGGAACAAATTGCTATGTAGATCTTCCTAAGAGCTTCACTATACCAAATAGACTACTACCATGATTTCCAAATGTGAACATTGTTTCCTTCAAAATTATATGTGTGCAATTTTTAGGCGTTGATGTATGAGGTTCAGAGGGTACTATAGATCCTATAATGTATCATGTTTCTTGTTGTTTCTCTCTTGTTTTGTAGGATGAAGCATATGTGGACAAAATAGGGTTCTCCCATGGGGGAAAATTGTTGGTGACAACTGTTTGAGTTGTATTAAATAATAGTTTTTATACAAACGAGGCGACCATACCCATGCTCGTGAAATGCTATCAAAGTGATTACAATGAGAGAGGACCAAGGTGTCGACTCTACTATACCACTGGGACATGGATGAAAGCGGATTCAGTCCATTTTTGAGTAAATTCCCCAAGAACTATTGTGGAATATTTGAATAAGCGGAATTGTTGGTGACCATGATAATCCCACTAGGGTGGGGGACCAAACTGGTATGTAGATCTTCTTAAGAGCTTCACTATACCAAATATACTACTACCATGATTTCCAAATGTGAACATTGTTTCCTTCAAAAGTAAGTTTCCCCCTGATGTGATGATGTGTTGAGGTTGAGCATAGGGTAAACCACTTAGTTAGGGAGCACTAATGACTATCCCTACTAAGTCTGAGGTGATCCCTTATAGTGATTGAAAGGGATCCCAAGGTACAACTGCAACTACTGCAACTCTCAAAATGTAGTGTTGTGATGTCGACGACAACTGAAGTACATGATAAGATGAGAGTATTCTTGAGAATTGATATCATATAGTAACCAACTGGTGGTCGGACATACCTGAAACAAGACTGGTTGATAAGCGTGGGTCTCATAACTTCCTTTGATCGATGAAAACATGGGGAGTGGGGACGACAACTTTTCTTTCGGAACGACACCGATTTAAACGGGCGGAGACAAACTGTAAGTGAAAGGGATTTGATGGAGACGCAAAACGAAGGGTAATGGTGACCAGAAAAACAAATATTATTGAACATATGGAGACTCAAATACATCGATCAAAGGTGACCATTGGTTGCTTCCAAAATAATATGGTGTTCCCTGAATGTGCAGTGACGAGGGAACTTTTTTGTACATAAAGAATATTGGTGGGGTTCCCACAGTTTTGGGTGTGTCGGGGGACCAATTTGATGATGGGCGGAGTCCCCACGGTTTTGAGTGGGTCGGGGGATACTTTCCAATGATGGAGTGAACACTAACCTGCATACGCAAAGACGGGTGCCCCATGAAACAATGCCATGCAATGTATACCTACGGGATAATTGAATAGAATTGGTTGCTTCTGAGAGTGGGAGCCCCATAGGTTTCTTTGCGCGGTGATGATATGAGGGGGATTGTGAAGGGTAAAGTACTCATGGAAGCATGAGGTGGATTTGTGAATCATTCTTATATCATGTGCCGAGGGATCTAACAAGTTTCTACTTGGTGGAGTAAATGCGTAATTATGAAATTATACTCTAAGTGAGGGTCTTTTCAAGTTGGGTCAGATTCTTCAGACTTGTGGGGGGTCGACATCATGGGTGTCAATTGATGACTGGGATGGAAATGGTGCACACACCCATGGGGTAACTTTTTATTCACGGTAATTATTTTGATGGCACATCAAGGACATGAATGGGGGGCCTATGGCTATCTGCGGGAACACTGGAAGATGCATTATAAACGGAGGGTAAATAGTGTCTATAGTTTTGGAATGATACCTGTGGTAGGGTGCATGATCCCTGCTTGTAGAGCTTGTAGTTTTGTTCTTATAATGGAAATACCCAAGTGTAGTAAAGAACGGGACCAAGGTATTGACAATGCAGAAATCATATAACCAAAACATTGCGTACATGTGGGGTACTGGAGAATTAAGGATAGGATATTTTGAGGTACAACCCATTAACCGGGTTGTTGAGGGTAATACCTTCATGATCAGTTACGATATATGATCCTTTTGGGAGACAATTCTTAATGACATAAGGGCATGTCCATTTAGATACAAATTTCTTGGGTCCTGGTTTATTGTCTTTCTTAGTATTAAACAAAAGAACAAAGTCGCCTTCGTTAAAGGTATGTGGTCGCACCTATCGATCGTAGTGTGCCTTGAAATAGACTTTCATGGATTCATTCTTTTGAAGAGAGTCATGACGTTCTTCATCAAGGTGTTCCAAGGTGAATAGGCAGTGTTCCAGTGCAAGGGTATCAGGTAGCAAGTCGACGACAAATTGGAGGGTAGAGATTTGGCACTCTATTCGGAGGACAACTTCTACACCATGTACAATAGGGAAATGGGGTAAAACATGTGGCAGTATTGACCGAGGTGTGGTAAGCCCAAAGGGAAAGGAAGAGCATGTGGTTCCAATTTTTTTTGGTTTTGTCTACTATGCGTTGGAGCAGAGTTTTGAGGAGTTTGTTAATAGCTTCAACCTAGTCATTTGCCTGAGGGTAGTAAGCGGTTGAAAATTCGTGTTTAAATCCTAACAGCTGCGACATTTCTTCAAATGTTTTGTCATGGAAGTGTATTCCATTGTTGGAGACAAGTTTCTTGGGAACGCTGAAGTGGGAGATGATGTGATTGAAAAAGAACAATGCAGTGGTCACTGCTTTATAATGAAATGTGGGCATCGCTTCGACTCATTTGGTGAAATAATCGACGACAATGATTATATGTTGGTGATCTTGGGCCGAAGCTAGACGGAATTCCATAAAGTCAATTTCCCTTTGCAAAATGGGATGGAAGTGATGATTGGATGGAGTGGTGGAAGTCTTTTCCTTGTTTTGCAGGAAAAGACCTGACAATTCATGCATCGTTTGACTGCATAGACACAATATTTGAATATGGAGGGCCAAAAATACCCTGCTCGTAATATTTGTTGAGCGGTGGCTAATCCAGAGAAACCCTGCTCGACTTCTTCATATGTTAGACATCGTCAAAGAGTAGTGTCGTTGCCACGATGATATAGGATGTCTCCGATGAGGAGGTATCGCGGTGCCTGATGGTGTATTTTGCGCCGATTGTCGTGAGATAAGTGGGGAGCGAACTTCTGGGTGCGGAGATAAAGGAGGATATTGTCCTACCAAGGATTTTCGGCCGTAATGAGAAATAGGTTCTCATCGGGTAACTGGTCCTGGACATACTCGCTTATGGTGGTAGAGGGAAGGTTTGTAATGATTTCAACTAAGGCCATGGATTTCTTGCTTTTGGGAATAAAAAATTCAAGGTCGAATTCTTGTAAGATCATGATCCATCATACAAACTTACTATTGATAATCCTATGACTAAGTATGTATTGCATAGGGTTGGAATCAGCGACGACAATTGTTTTCTGGAGAAAAATATAGTGGCGTAGTTTTTGTACAGATTGGATGATTGCAAGTGCAAGCTTATCATCATGGGTGTAGTTGAGTGAAGGTACGGCGAGGGTTTTTGCTGACGTAATATATGAAATGTTCATGGTGGTCCTTGGTAGGTTGGACTAGTACGCTGGCTACAGCGGAATCTAACGTAGATATATATAAGATGAAATCTTTGTCAGTCTAGAGGAGAGATGAGGGGAGCTGGTGACAATGCTTGTTTAAGGGCATCGAAGGCAGTTTGGGCATAGCCATCCCACTTAAATGGCAGATCTTTTCTAAGAAGCTATGAAAATCGAAGGGCCTGAGTGGCATAGTCGGGAACAAAACGATGAAGAAAGTTGGCCTTACCTTGGACACTCTGCAACTGGCATTGTGTTAGTGGTGCTGGTAATTCCAAGATGGCTTGAACCTTGGAAGGGTTGACAATGATGTCATTTTTGGAAACACTGAATCCTAAGAAGCGACTGGAGATGACGCAAAATACACACCAGATGGGGTTTAAGCGTATATTATACTTTTGACATCTTATGAAGATGGTAAGAATGTCTTGGAGGTTATTACATCATTTTTGGGACTTGGCGGTAAGGTTGTCTAAAAAGGATAGGATGATGTGATCCAAGTCATGAAATAATTATTCTATTGCTCGCTGAAAAGTGGCTTCGGCGTTCTTCAGACCAACGGGAATGACTTTGTAGGAAAAGGTGCCCCATGGTGTGGTAAATGCAATTTTATACTGATCTTGGGGACGAATGCGTATCTGGTTGTATCCGGAGAACCCATCCATGAAGGACAACATTTCACTATCGGCACATGAGTTAATGATTTGGTCGATGAATGGTGTGGGAAAGTTATCCTTGGGGTAGGCTAAATTGAGGTCTCGGAAATCAGTACAGACACAAATAGTTCCCTGTTTTTTGTTAATTGGGACGGGGTTAGAAACCCATGAGGAGTAAGCAATGGGAAAAATAAATCCAACTTGTAAGAGTTTTTTTATCTCAACTTTGATTGGGGGGGCCTTAAAAGGGTTGATTGGGCATTGTCTTTTTATACAGGTATGGCATCGGGCCAAGTGTCAATGTGATGTTCGAAAATTGTTGGATCAAGACCTGGAATTTCTGTGTAGGACCATGCAAAGACGTCACGAAAAATCTATAAATAGGGCGGTAAAATTAGTAATTTCCCATGGTGAGCAGGAGGACCCAATAGAGATGTTTTTGACAACTCCTAGTGTGACGAAGATATCAACCTATATGGTAGGGAATATATTGGAAATATTACCATATTTGAATGCATCTGGGGTAGGGATAGGATTTTTGAACCAATTAATGTGACTAGGGGGTAAAACATCTTTTGATTCGATGGTATATTTTTGTTTAGTGGGTAGTATTTGTGGTTCCTGCCTACGCGCTGCCGAGGATCTATGATGAAAGTGTCCAATGGAGGTTCAATAGTGTTCATGGCCTCGATTATTTGTTCATCTTTGGTGAAGATGTATTCTTCTAGCATATCTTCGTCTAAAGAACCCTGGTCTTCATTCTGGGATGGAAGAGAAATTGAATTGAGATTCTGGATGTCAATGTACTCAGAGACAGTTGAGGTGGGTGCTAGAATCTCATATTGAGAGAATATTAAGGGATCTAGCGCTTCTTGGGAAATTGGTGATGAGGGATCAAGTGCTCTCGAGGTATCTAACGGATGTGACCTGTACTTGTTTTCAACATTGGACTCTATTGTTTCGGTATTCTCCTCAATTACTGTAGGAAGTGTGGTCCCACAAGGGCTGAGGTTATCAACCAATTGAATTTGGGTTGCACATAGGGTGCGAAATGTGATGACGAGAGGACATTGGAATGAATGGTGAGACATTAAGTAGCATGAGCAACACAGTCTAGTGGCATTAGTGTGATTTAAGACAATGGTCGGGCTTTATGGACGTCGTAGAAATTGTTGGTCGGGTATGGAGTCAACCCACCTTGGGAAGGGATTGGTCGGGATCACCATAGTACCCGTGGGGATAGGAGTCTCCTCTGGAGATGAGGGAGGTGAGGTATATTCCAAGGGTTTTGTGAGGCGAACGGTTTCCAATGCCTCCTGATAGCGAGGGAGGTTAGGGAAATGATGTATATAATGTCCATACATAGAACATATGGAACATGCATGATTTGTACGCAATGTTCTCGATTTAGATGTGGGAAAGGGAGGTGTTCCCCCTTTCACGATCGCGGGAGCGTAGGTGATGCTAACGGGAGTGTTAATAAAATTCCTTAGCTCCGGTAGAGTATGACATAGGTTTGTTGCATGGCCTTGCTGTCCACAAAGAGAAAACAACGGTGTAACCCTTTGATTGGGAGTATTGATCATAATTGGGGTTTTTAAATCCTGTTGGTTGATGCCCCCTGCTTTAGGCTTAGCAGTTTCTACTGAATTAAATGTTGGTTTAGGTAATAGGGGACCTTTCAAATTTGGTTGTTTGGTGCCCCATTGGTGGTTTTAGCGATAATTGATTGTGGTTTAGCTGCGGATTTCATAGGTTGGGTTGTCGTAACTAACTGTGTCACGGGCCTTGTAGGCATAGCAGCTGAAATAGGGAAAAACTTGTAATGGGCGATGGTTTTGGAAGCCATCTCTAGGTAGGGTGGTGTGAGGTACCATACCAATATTCCCAAAGTTATCCTAGGTAGAGTTAATTGAGCCATAACTGGTGTCCTGTGTACACTCGTGGGGGGATACAAGAATGGGATTTGAAAATGGTGGGATTGATGGGATCAACGTTTGTTCAATTCCATGACTCAACAGTGGTGTTGATGATGATGTTGACGTAGAGTTTGTGCTATTTTCAGCGGTGAAAATTGTGCAAATTAGGCCATCGCTCAATGTAGGGATCTTAGGTGGTGGTCCCAAATATACTCCTAACAAATTGGATTCCTTGTACATGTTGGGGGAAATGTCAACATACATTTTATCATCACCAAGTACAGTCGGTAGGACATTGTCGAGATTGCTTATGGTCTTGGGGTCATAATAGTTATGCTGGTCGAGAGTAACTACTTTCCCATTTAAGGGAAACATCATGATATGAAAGATCGAGGAGGCAACCGCATTCATGGAGAAAATATAACTACGCCCCAAGAGGATGTTGTAGTCGAGTTCTACATCGACTACTTCGATATCGATCATAACCATATTTCCCCTCAGCCCTATGGGGGCATTTTGTTACAATCCTCTTGGTTGGGATGATCTCCCATCATATGCTCGAAGAGCGATAGATGAGGGGACCAACTCAGGAGACCCTAATCGTTTCCATACCTTTCCAGACATAATGCAAGTGGATGCGCCTTCATAATGCAATGATGAATCATAACATTCTTTACCGTAACTGGAACTTGAAATGTGATTGATGACGATAGTCACAAATCACCTTTGTCGAGATCATAGATCGTGAGGTGCGAGTTGAAAGGATCGACGGCACCAAGTGCATTGAGTAATGCCTTTCTGTATGTTCGGAAAGACTGTAACACTGTTAGGATATTTAGACACTTAGGAGTTAGTTAAGATCAACTTGTGTAATATATCCGTTAGGGATAGTGTGTTTCTTTAGTATGCATTAGTATGCATTTGTAAATACTTAATCCGACGGTCACGATATGTTTTCGACATAGAGTGATCCGACGGCTCAACTTCTCTTAGATCAAACCTAACCTTGATCCGTGGCTTAACACCCGATTGGTCCATGATATCTATTTAAAGAGCATGGAGGGTCATTGTTTAGTTGATCGATTATGAGAAGCTCATTTGTAACTTTCTTTCTTTGCATAATAAATTGTCCCGTAGAAGCTATTTGGCCGGGGTCGTGGAGTGTTTCCCTCAAGAGGGTTTAAACCACGTCAAAACATCGGTGTGTTGATCTGTGATCTGTACATATAGAACAAGTATGATGAGATGGTTTCCTACTTTCTTGGTATAGACGTTGGGGTCAGAATGGCATCTAGAAAAACCAATCTCAAGGAGAAAGTTATCCATTTTGGCATACCAAGCTCTAGGAGCTTGCTTAAGGCCATATAAGGATTTCTTAAGGCGGCAGACAAGGCTAGAGTTATTCTGAACATAGCCAGGAGGTTGTTCCATGTAAATTTCCTCCTGTAAATCACCATGTAAGAAGGCAGACTTGACATCCATTTGATGGACTTCCCAGTTGTGTAAGGCTGCAAGGGAAAGAACAAGGCGGATGGAGTTCATTTTTGTGACGAGAGCAAAGGTTTCATTATAGTCAATCCCTTCATCTTGGGAAAAACCTTTGGCAACTAACCTTGCCTTAAGTCAATGCCACCTTGTATCGTCAGCTTGTTGGTAGTCTCTTATACTTGACTCATTCCCGTCCTGACCTTTCCTTTGCCGTTGGTCGTGTTGCCCGTTATATGCAGACACCTCATGAAAGTCACTGGAAAGCAGCTAAAAGAATACTTCGATATATTCGAGGTACAGTTCAGTTTGGGATTCATTATAGTACAGGGGGGAAACCTTTGTTGGTTGGTTTCACTGATTCAGATTGGGCCGGTGATCCTGATGATCGAAAGTCTACTGCAGGTTATGTTTTCAGTCTGGGATCTGGACCTATTACTTGGGCTTGTAAGAAACAACAAGCTCTTGCTCTTTCTTCAGCAGAGGCAGAATATCGAGCAGTAGTTAATGCCAGTCAGGAAGCTTTATGGCTTCGACAGATCCTTTCAGAGTTTGGATTCGAGCAGCAGCAACCTACTCCACTTTGGTGCGACAATCAAAGTGCCATCAAGCTTGCCAAAGATCCAGTTCTACATCAACGCAGCAAACACTTTGAGCTACATATGCACTTCATCAGAAATCTTGTTCATGATCGTGTTCTTGAAGTGCTCTTTTTCCCTACAGATGATCAAGTTGCAGACATCTTCACCAAGTCTCTTACAGAAGCAAATTTTTCTAAACTTCGATCTATGTTAGGAGTTTAGGAACTTGTCATTAAGGGGGGATAGGCTCTAATGAAACCTTTGCTCCCGTCGCAAAAATGAACTCCATCCGCCTTGTTCTTTCCCTTGCAGCCTTACACAACTGGGAATTCCATCAAATGGATGTCAAGTCTACCTTCTTACATGGTGATTTACAAGAGGAAATTTACATGGAACAACCTCCTGGCTATGTTCAGAATAACTCTAGCCTTGTCTGCCGCCTTAAGAAATCCTTATATGGCCTTAAGCAAGCTCCTAGAGCTTGGTATGCCAAAATGGATAACTTTCTCCTTGACACTGGTTTTTCTAGATGCCATTCTGACCCCAACGTCTATACCAAGAAAGTAGGAAACCATCTCATCATACTTGTTCTATATGTTGATGACCTTATTCTTACTGGTAGTGACCCTAAGCTTATAACCCATGTGAAATCCAGTGTTAAACAAAATTTTAAAATGTTAGACTTAGGACATTTGCATTATTTTCTTGGTCTCCAAGTCCTACAAACCAAAGAAGGAATCTTTCTTTCTCAGTCTAAGTATGCTTGTGACCTTCTTCGTCGCTTTCACATGGAAGATTGTACACTAGCCCCTTCTCCCTTCCAGTCTGGAGTCAAACTTTCTGCCACTTGTACTTCACCTGAAGTCGATGCCACCTTGTATCGTCAGCTTGTTGGTAGTCTCTTATACTTGACTCATTCCAGTCCTGACCTTTCCTTTGTCGTTGGTCGTGTTGCCCGTTATATGCAGACACCTCATGAAAGTCACTGGAAAGCAGCTAAAAGAATACTTCGATATATTCGAGGTACAGTTCAGTTTGGGATTCATTATAGTACAGGGGGGAAACCTTTGTTGGTTGGTTTCACTGATTCAGATTGGGCCGACGATCCTGATGATCGAAAGTCTACTGCAGGTTATGTTTTCAGTCTGGGATCTGGACCTATTACTTGGGCTTGTAAGAAACAACAAGCTCTTGCTCTTTCTTCAGCAGAGGCAGAATATCGAGCAGCAGTTAATGCCAGTCAGGGAGCTTTGTGGCTTTGACAGATCCTTTAAGAGTTTGGATTCGAGCAGCAGCAACCTACTCCACTTTGGTGCGATAATCAAAGTGCCATCAAGCTTGCCAAAGATCCAGTTCTACATCAACGCACCAAACACATTGAGCTACATATGCACTTCATCAGAAATCTTGTTCATGATCGTGTTCTTGAAGTGCTCTTTTTCCCTACAGATGATCAAGTTGCAGACATCTTCACCAAGTCTCTTACAGAAGCAAAGTTTTCTAAACTTCGATCTATGTTAGGAGTTTAGGAACTTGTCATTAAGGGGGGATAGGCTCTAATGAAACCTTTGCTCCCGTCGCAAAAATGAACTCCATCCGCCTTGTTCTTTCCCTTGCAGCCTTACACAACTGGGAAGTCCATCAAATGGATGTCAAGTCTGCCTTCTTACATGGTGATTTACAAGAGGAAATTTACATGGAACAGCCTCCTGGCTATGTTCAGAATAACTCTAGCCTTGTCTGCCGCCTTAAGAAATCCTTATATGGCCTTAAGCAAGCTCCTAGAGCTTGGTATGCCAAAATGGATAACTTTCTCCTTGACACTGGTTTTTCTAGATGCCATTCTGACCCCAACGTCTATACCAAGAAAGTAGGAAACCATCTCATCATACTTGTTCTATATGTTGATGACCTTATTCTTACTGGTAGTGACCCTAAGCTTACAACCCATGTGAAATCCAGTCTTAAACAAAATTTTGAAATGTCAGACTTAGAACATTTGCATTATTTTCTTGGTCTCCAAGTCCTACAAACCAAAGAAGGAATCTTTCTTTCTCAGTCTAAGTATGCTTGTGACCTTCTTCGTCGCTTTCACATGGAATATTGTACACCAGCCCCTTCTCCCTTCCAGTCTGGAGTCAAACTTTTTGCCACTTGTACTTCACCTGAAGTTGATGCCACCTTGTATCGTCAGCTTGTTGGTAGTCTCTTATACTTGAATCATTCCCGTCCTAACCTTTCCTTTGCCGTTGGTCGTGTTGCCCGTTATATGCAGACACCTCATGAAAGTCACTGGAAAGTAGCTAAAAGAATACTTCGATATATTCGAGGTACAGTTCAGTTTGGGATTCATTATAGTACAGGGGGGAAACCTTTGTTGGTTGGTTTCACTGATTCAGATTGGGTCGATGATCCTGATGATAGAAAGTCTACTGCAGGTTATGTTTTCAGTCTGGGATCTGGACCTATTACTTGGGCTTGTAAGAAACAACAAGCTCTTGCTCTTTCTTCAGCAGAGGCAGAATATCGAGCAGCAGTTAATGCCAGTCAGGAAGCTTTATGGCTTCGACAGATCCTTTCAGAGTTTGGATTCGAGTAGCAGCAGCCTACTCCACTTTGGTGCGACAATCAAAGTGCCATCAAGCTTGCCAAAGATCCAGTTCTACATCAACGCAGCAAACACATTGGGCTACATATGCACTTCATCAGAAATCGTGTTCATGATCGTGTTCTTGAAGTGCACTTTTGCCCTACAGATGATCAAGTTGCAGACATCTTCACCAAGTCTCTTACAGAAGCAAATTTTTCTAAACTTCGATCTATGTTAGGAGTTCAGGAACTTGTCATTAAGGGGGGATAGGCTCTAATGCCTCCTTCCTTCTCCTAATAGTGTCACTTTTGTAAATCCTTAAATCCTATCCCAAGTTGTTCTTAAGGGGGGATGTTAGGATATTTAGACACTTAGGAGTTAGTTAAGATCAACTTGTGTAATATATCCATTAGGGATAGTGTGTTTCTTTAGTATGCATTAGTATGCATTTGTAAATACTTAATCCGACGGTCATGATATGTTTCCGACATAGAGTGATCCGACGGCTCAACTTCTCTTAGATCAAGCCTAACCTTGATCTGTGGCTTAACACCCGATTGGTCCATGATCTCTATTTAAAGAGCATGGAGGGTCATTGTTTAGTTGATCGATTATGAGAAGCTCATTTGTAACTTTCTTTCTTTGCATAATAAATTGTCCCATAGAAGCTATTTGGTCGGGGCCGTGGAGTGTTTCCCTCAAGAGGGTTTAAACCACGTCAAAACATCGGTGTGTTGATCTGTGATCTGTTTGTGTGAAGTGGTTGCTCTTGTTGTTCGGTCCTTTGGTAGTACCCTGTGTACCCGAACAAACACTTCTAATGTGGACATATCCGCAGGGGTTTGAGCCATGTCATCCACAATATTGTAATCGTGGGTGGCTTCCATGTGAGGGTTATTAGGGGTACGCAGAAGTGCAACTTTAAAAATCCATGGGATTTGTTTAGTATTCGAGCGTGGTATCTATAGAGGCCCCCTCAAGGAGATAGGAACGTCTTCCACTTGGGGGGTGGAAGTACCATCGTAACCTATGGCTCACGTCTGAAGGTTTACATCTAGTGTATAGATATTTTGAAAAGAGTCATCGTCGGGTGGGTGAGGGTCTTGTTGTTGTGTGACTACCCCTTGATTCGCAAAGGGTTGTTGTAACACGGCGGTTTGTGGTTGGAGAGGATTCGCTTCCTGAGGAGGGTTTGTCACCGTCTTATTTTTGGCTTCGACTAATTGTTTGCAGTCAGGGATAAGAGGACAATGATGTGTGTAGTGACCATAATCGTCGCAAATGGAGCAGCAATAATTGGTTCTCAAGGTGAGATTCTTCCCTTGTTTGGGGGGATTGTTCATTCCTTCATTTTGGTTACCTGTATTTTGGTTTTACTAGGGAGGAGGATTTCCCCCTTTCCCTGGCCACTGATTTGATTTGTTGTTCCCTTTCTTCTTCCCCCGTGTCTGTGGATTCTAGGGGTTTGCGACGTTCAATTGCTCAAATTTTTTATCTTGTTGGACGTAAGAAGGTTGAACTAGGTTGAACGCCTTGTGGGGGATAGGTTGTTGACCAGTTGGGCATGAGAAAGTATAATAAGGGTTGTACCCCGGGGTTGGGATAAATGCGGTTTGCGTTCCATAAGAGGTGGACGTAGGAATGGCTTATGCCATTGGCGATGTAGGAACCATCGTTGCTTGGATAATGTTTGGGTACGTAGAAATATACAGTCCATACTCGAATTTACCAACTAGTGGGGTTGGTACTGGTGTAGGGGGTACCAACACAGGTGGCATGGATGGGTAATATGGAACCATATTAAATGGTTCCGACGTGGTAGGAGGAACCTTTCCTAGATGGGAAATAGACCCAATAATCCCATCCACCGAATGTGACAATCCCGAAGGTGTAGGATCCAACAATCGATGCCAAGGGGCATAAAGGAGGATATTGTAAAGATAACTGGATTGTGCATATATAAGATCGAAATGTTGCACTTTCAGAATAACCTCTTCCTCTCTTTGTGATAGGGAGGTGGCGACATCTTTAGCTATGGCAGGTTGAAGATATTTGATAAACCAATCCAACAAAAAGGGTGGTTGTATATCGATCTTGCACAATGTGCGATGCTTGTGCCACTCATGGATGTGATCCACGATGTGGGTAGATGTATTTTTACGAAACTCTATGATAATTTCGAGGCCAAGGTAGTGTCGAATTGGGAGCTAGAATTAAGTAAGAAATGCAGTGGTTGATGTTGCGAATGTGGTATGGGTTGTGCTTGCTTAATTTACATACCATTTGGATGTCATTCTTGTGAGAGTACGTTGAAAGAGGCGAAGCCTCACAAGATAATCCATTATGTTGTTAGATGAACACCATAAGTGAAAATTCATGACATGGTTGGAGGGATCATCCCCCTTCTTTCCTTTGAATTTAGGGATATCAGGGGGGAGTTTATCTAGCATAGTCGGTCATGTGGGATCATGATATATGGGATTATTGATCAGTTTGGCCAAATCAAGTAGATTTAAACTAGCCATGAAAGGTAAGGTAGGGACTACTGGTCTTTACATTTTGTGTGGGATATGATTTCCACGAGGGGGAGACCCAAGTGGTGTTGTAAACAACGGTTGACCTACTACGAGAGAGGAGGGGTCAAAGGGAACCGAGGGATATTCAAGGGGAGAATCCAGTGGGGTACCTCCTTCAATGGGGGAAGAAGTGGTGTAATTAATAGTTTCTCCGAGAGGAGAAAATGCACCTATCAAAGCTTGTCCTCGACCATATGATCCTATAAATGTAGTGTGGGAATGACCCCAGCTAGGGTACCTTCCTTGTGAACCACGAGAAGAAGGTGTGAACACACCCCTCGAGAGAGGGGATAGGCCTTGTAATCTACAAGATTGTCTCAGGATGTTGTTTTGTTCCTCGATGGTGAAGGATTAGTGTCAGATAAGAGTGATAGTGGAATTTAAACACAATTTGAACAAATGCAAAAATATTCCAACCACAACATATGCAAAATGGTGTGATAAGTGAGTGATGTGTGCAATGTCAGTTTTAGTGCATGAGTTCCCACGTGTAGGTCCTTTTTATTATGAGTTTAGTTAACTTGTATTTAAAAAGAAGATAAATGTAAATTCCCTAACAAGACCTAATTTCCTTCCTCTCAAATGTAACTGGGCCTCCCAAAAGCACAATTGATGGTGATAATGGTATCCACTCACAATCGACTAGTGGAGGTCACAAAGATCTAGTTCTATCGACGATGGGGTCAATGTTCCAATCAAGAAGACTTGGAAATAGCTCCCAAAGGAAATAGCTAACTTCAGGAGTCAATTGCACTCACAATTGCTCCTTGGTGATATCCTAAGTTGGGCCACTAAGATACCTTGCGTCAAGTATGGATCAGTGGTTTGTCCTACACGGTATAGTGTCGTATCCCTATGACAAGCCGAGTGGATTGTAGGGGAGAGCAGGGCAGCTATACCTCGACTTTCACCTCCTTGGTCATGGCACACTTCTGGTCTAGATTTTCTTTTAACACTTGCTTATAGTAGGATTTTGTAAGTACCATATAAGACAACAATGTTATGTTTCAAAATATCGCTAATGAAACTAGATTGGTGGGAATTAATGGATTCCTATCCCAATCAATCCTACCTAACTAAAATATTGTTTTGTGACCTCATGTGGAGGATTTTAGTTGGTTTAGACACTTACAATGTTGATTTTAAGGGGTTTGATCTTCACTTATGGAGTGTAAGAGAGGTATTTCACAATCCCTACCTTTCTAATTCACCAAGCTCACATGAAATGTGACGTGAAGAGCATACTATGATTGGGAGAGTCTTTAAGTCTCTTAGTGTGTACTAGTGGTACAAACACATGTGATGAAATAAGATTGATTATTGGAAAATTAACTAGAAGAGCATATCAAGTAATATGTACTTTTAACTCTAAGAGATGCTCAAATAAAAAAATTATAACTAATAGACAAGTGTGCCATGGAGGTATTTCACACTTCTCACCCTTTTTTGATTCACCAAGCTCACATGAAGTGTGAGGTGAAGAGCATACTTCGGGCGGCAAGAGTCTTTAGGTCCTTGCTTGTGTGCAAAAAATGTATTATACACTAGCATTGATACTAAAAACATGTCAATTATGCATAAACAAGAAATGGTCACGCACGTGCCCAGGTGCACGAGGGGGACAACGGTTCAACTGAATGAGTTGGATCTGTTATGGTGGAAGCTTAAGAAACATAATGAGCAAAACAAGAATACACTACGTAGATAAACACAAATACACATAGACAATATGCTAGAATGCGAACTGATCTTCTCTATTACTTGTCGATTCAAAGATAAGTTCGATGTATGTTACAATACTATACATGCTTATATAGAATGTTGAGACACTTGGGTGCATGCCCATTGCGTTTAGTTACAAGAGAAGTTAGAACGGTTTTGGAAGTTCAATTGTTACAGTCGACTGGAAGATAGAGATACATTATGTCGTGGTTCAACAGTCGCGGGTCGACGCTACATGTCGACGTCGTAAAACTGTGAGGTCGATGAACTTGTCAAAGTTGTTGAGTTTGTTGAAGTCGAGTCGAATTCAGAACTTGTCGAAGTTGTGTCGAAGTCGATGACTTGTCGTAGTTGATGTTAGAATTCAAAAACAATGCCAGCTGTTGAGTGGATCAGACTTCCTTCCTTAAGAAACAATGGTCTCCATTGTTTGCTCGATCAAGTGAGGAAACTTCTTGGTTAGTTAAGTGGCATAGTACCACTTTCCTTGGGATGGGAGTTGTTTGAATTTAGCAACCTGAAACAAGGGAATTGTGTTCATCCTTGTATTGCATGCTCGTCGTCCCACAACGGTGTCACAAGGAAGAGGCTCCTAAAAATATGGATGTGTCTTCAGGTTTTGTCGTCGATAAGTCGTTATGTTCCAAAAGTGGTGTATGGTATGGTCGAAGTAGATCCACATTGAATATTGGATGCAGACCCAGGCATGCATGAATGTCAAGATGGAAAGTGTTTTCTCCAATCTGTCAAAGAATACTATACGGACCATATCACAAAGGTTTGAGCTTCTTGTATGGACCGACGAATCCCTCCTTCTTGAGATGTAACCATACCTTATCCCCAATTTGGAATGAATGAGGAATATGATGCTTGTCGTGTCGAGCCTTAGCTTTCACATTTGCTTGTTGCAACATTTCCTATGCTTGCTTCTAGATGTCGCAAATCTGATCTCAAAACTTCAAGGCTTTATCAACTTCTTGCTAGCTGTAGTCGGTGTCAGAGTTTGACTGTGTCGAGGAGATGATCAAGTCTATAGGCATTGAGGGTTGAAATCCGTAACAAATCTGAAATGGACTCTTGCCCGTAGAGTTGTGTTGAGCATGATTGTAACTATGTTGTATGTATGGAAAAATTTCATCCCATGTTCGTCGAAGGCTTGTGGTTGTACATGCAAAGAAATTATACTACCACGCAATTCACAAATTACGTCTGTCCGTTAGTCTGAGGATGGAAAGCTGTTGACAATGAGATTCATGTGTCCAATTGTTTCCAAAGAGGCTTCCCAAATATGATGACGAATCTGGCATATCGGTCGGAAGTAATGATTTTTGGTAAACCAAAGTGTTTCCAAACATGTGTAAAGAAGAGTTGAGCGTTCTGCTGCACTGTCTTGGTATTCTTACATGGAATGAGAATGGCCATGTTGGAAAATCTGTCGACTACTACTAATATCCCGTCATGTTGATGTCTAGTAGTAGGATATCCCGTCAAGTAGTCCATAGAAATAGATTCCCATGGTCGACTAGGAACTGGAAAAGGTGTGTACAATCCTTATTGTCGATTAGGCAGTTTAGCAATGGCACAAACCACGCATGATCGAATGTACTTGTTGATGTCAGTTTTAAGTGTAGGCCAAAAGAAATACTTCTAGAGGATAGCAAGTTTCTTTGCTACTCCAAAGTGTCCTGCAGTCTTTCTGTAGTGTGCGTCCCAAATGAGTTGTTGTCGATGCTCACCGGTCGGTACACAAAGTTGTCCAAGCTTTTATAGCAAGGTGTCTTTCAGGAAATAGTCGGAGTTTGACGACTTGTCAGTCTGTAGTTGTCTATAGACTGTTGAAAATTCGTTGTCGTCTTTATATAGTTGAGGCCAAGTGGTCATGTCATATCCCTACATACTCATCACTGTGAAAAGGAGAGTAATGGGTGGTCGACTTAGACAATCGGCGACGGCGTTAGATTTACCTTTTTTATACTTAATCACCAAATGGAATTGTTGTAGGTAATCAATCCACTTGAGTTGTCAAGTTTTTGGTAGTTTTGACTGGGTCGGAACGAACTGTAGAGGCTTATGGTCAGTGAGGATGACCGTTTCCTTGCCAAGGATGTAATTCCTCCATTGCTTAAGAGCTTTCACAATGGTGTACAATTATTTTTCATATGTAGAATATCTTCTAACTGTGTCGTTAAAAGTTTTGGAATGAAAAGTGGTTGGGTGATCAGACTGAGTGATCACGCACCGAAGGCATAGTCCGATGTGTTCGTCTCAATCTCAAAGGGATGATGCAAATCAGGTAACACAAGTATTGGTGCAGTGCAAAGCGTGTGCTTCAGTTGTTCAAAAATTTCTTGTTGTGTCGATGTCCATTTGAAGACAGTTTTATCATTTCCCTTCGTCAACTTATTCAAGGGCTAGGCTATGTGACTAAAGCCGAGTATGAATCGTCGATAGAAATTCGTCAAACCAAGAAAATTTCTTAGTTCTTGAATGCTTTGAGGAATGGGCGAATCTTTGAGGATTTGTAATTTTTCTGGATCGACATGAATATGTGCAAAGTCAATTACATACCCCAAATATTTGATGTTGGTCATCGCAAAGGTTCCCTTGTCCATGTTCAAGTAGAGTCGATGTTGTTGGAGAGTGTCGAGGACTCGTCGAAGCTATCTGACATGTTCTTCCCATGATCAACTGAAAATCAATATGTCATCGAGGTAGACAATGACACATTTTCCGATGAATGGTCGAAGAGTGTTATCCATGTATCGCATGAAGGTCGTAGTTGCATTAGTTAAGCCAAAAGGCATGACTAACCACTCAAACAATCCTTCCTTGGTTTTGAAATCATTTTTCCACACATCTGTGGGCTCGATTGGAATATGATTATATCCTGACTTGAGGTTGAGCTTAGTAAATAATTTGGCACCTTTCAGATAGTCGATGAGCTCGTCTATCCGCGGCAGAGGGTAGCGATTCTTTACCAAAAAAAATTTGAGTGTCTGGTAGTCGATGCACATGCGCCAAGTCCCATCTTTCTTTGGAACGAGGACACCTGCACTTCCACAAGGAGAGGAGCTGGGTCGGATATGACCTTTTTCAATCAAATCTTGGATTTGTCTGCGAATCTCTTCATTTTCGAGAATGGATCTTTTGTAAACAGATGTGTTAGGAAAAGAAGAACCAGGAGCAATCTCAATGGAGTTTTTTACCTAGAAATGTCGAGGTACTCCGTCCGGATCTTGGAATAAACTCTGATACTCGTCGAGAACATTGTCGATCAACTCCTTCTGTCGGGAGCTTCACTAGTCGGTGAGTCGACTTGTCGCTGCAGTCTTCCTAGAATGTTGTGGTTTGATCATGATTAATGCAAAATTCTGAGCATGATTGATGAGATTCTTCATTTGCTTAGAATATATCATTGAGACCGTTGGTGTAGGTTGTCGCTCTAGTATGTCGTACCATTGATTTTGGATTCTGCCAATCACCTTCTGAGGCCGTGACTGGTAACTTCCATGGCGATCCAACAAGCTGTAAGGTTTCCCAAACAAGGTGTTGGATACAGAAAGTGGTGCCACGTCACAGAGTAATTCATCTTCAAAATTTTTTATGAAGTAGGCGAGTTTGCATTGTTGGGTGATTCGCAATTCCTGTCCATCCTTCATCCAAACGATGTTGTAAGGATGAGGATGCAGAGTGGTGACAAGACATAGTTTCTTCAGGAGATCTTCAGAAACAAAGTTCTTCTGGATACTTTTATCCACAAGCAGATGTAATGGGTTGCTCTGGACCCATATCTATTTATGGAATAGGCGCTCTCGTTCATCCTCGTCGATGATAGTCGAGGCTGCTGGAGTGGTCGATGTCGATGTCAAAAGGGTCATTGTGTCTGGATCAGATTCTTCCACTGTCTTGTCAAACGCGTCAAATGTCGACACTTTTTCCAAAAAATTCTTCAGAGCTTTGCATTCAAACGTATCATGCCAAGATGATTGGTGGTAATCACACCATTTCCCGATATGCGGTTGTTTTCTACGTTCCCTTTTCTGAAAAAAGGATTTTTTTTGTGATCTGGATTTGGCGGTGTCGGCTGAGAAGATTTCAACTTGTCGAATTCGGTCGATGACTTCTTGTCGAGTGGTCGTCCTGATGTCGGCTTTGTCGTGAAGCGTGCTTTTCCTTTCTGCTTGGTTTCAAGTTTTCTGGCATAGTGGAATGCATCCGCGAGCATATTGACCGTCAAAAATTCCATCTCCTGTTGAATGTATTGGGATAATCCGTTGATGTACTTCAGAACAAGCAATTTATCTTCTTCTTGAATGCCAAGTATAGCCATGAGTCGATAAAACTCGTCGGTGTAACTCTGTACTAATTGGTCTTTCCATTGCCTTAGTTGTTGCCACTTCTTATACTGTTGTTCAAGGTATTTGGGCAGGTAAAATTCATTTCGGATGTATTTGAAAAAATTATCCCAAGTGTCGATGGGGTCTCCGCTTTTCTCCATCTTTGTCGAGAGGTTCTCCCTCCAACAGTGCACAAATGTTGACATATTTAAGGATGTAATGGTGATCTTTTCGGCTTTTGAGAGTTGATTCACAGAGTACTAAAATTTCAATTGTTGTACCCAATTGTCGACGGATTCTGCATCAATCTTGCCTTCTAGATTCGGTATGTCCAAATTCATTTTCACTTTGAATGGGTTGATTTTGTCGGAGTTAGTTCTCGTCGAAAATCCTCCGGATTTCGAAGCAAATCACTTGAGAATTTGATTGAATAGGGCAAACATTTCAGTCCATTGTTGAGCCAGCACTTGCTCAATAAGTTGTGTTGTCTCTTTGGTTGCATGTCTATCGTTTGTTTTTCCTGCCATCTCTGGAGGTAGTGTCTGCTTGGATTGGTTAGATTGCGAGCGTGTTTAAATAGGAATAAGTCATGTAACTTTGATGGAAGTGTATACGCAAAACTGAAGCACGAACAAAATTGATTGCTCTGATACCAATGATCCACACGCGCCTAGGTGCATGAGGGGGACAACAGTTCGATTGAATGAGTCGGTTTTGTTATGGCAGAAGCTTAAGAAACAGAATGAGCAAAGCAGGAATACACTACACAGATAAACACAAATACACACAGACAATATGCAGGAATGCGAACTAATCTTCATTATTAATTGTCGATTCAAAGATAATATCAATATATGTTACAATATTATACATGCTTATATAGAATGTTGAGACGCTTGGGTGCCTTCCCGTTACGTTCAATTACAAGATAAGTTGGAACGGTTTCAGAATTTCAACCGTTACAGTCGACTAGAATACAGAGAGACATTCTGTCGTGGTTCCCGTTACGTTCAATTACAAGATAAATTGGAACGGTTTTAGAATTTCAACCGTTACAGTCGACTGGAATACAGAGAGACATTTTGTCGATTCAAAGATAATATCAATATATGTTACAATATTATACATGCTTATATAGAATGTTGAGATGCTTGGGTGCCTTCCCGTTACGTTCAATTACAAGATAAGTTGGAACGGTTTCAGAATTTCAACCGTTACAGTCGACTGGAATATAGAGAGACATTCTGTCGTGGTTCAACAGTCGCAAGTCACAGGTCGACGCTGCATGTCGACGTTGTGAAACTGTGAGGTCGTTGAACTTGTCGAAGTTGTTGAGTTTGTCGACGTCGGGTCGAATTCGAAACTTTTTGAAGTCGATGGCTTGTCACAGTTGATGTTAGCATTCGACAACAATTACAACTACTGAGTGGATCATTGCAATGGAGGTATTTCACACTTCTTGCCCGTTTTTTATTCACCAAGCTCACATGAAGTGCGAGGTGAAGAGCATACTTCGGGCTACAAGAGTATTTAGGTCCTTGCTTGTGTGCAAAAAATGTATTCTACACTAGCATTGATACTAAAAACATGTCGATTGTGCATAAACAAGAAATGGTCTTGAATACTAGTGACAACAATGGGGCCCATTGAAAGTCTCAAAGTTGTTTACCTAGGTAAGTTTCAAGAGAGATGGACTCTTTACTTCCTAATCTTGGTCTAGGTGAACTAATTACTAAAAAATTAAGTAATTATGCGAATTAGCCCTAATTTAAGTTCGCTAGTAAGCAGTATTTGGACTGTCAAATTAAATTATGCAGATAAAAGAAAATAAACAAGGGTAGCACGGCTAAATCATACTTTGTTGCATGGACCGTGCGGGTAAATTCAAAACAGGTGCGTTGAATAGCACAAGTGGTACATTAACCAGCCGCTCGAATCACCTTAATGGGGTAGCATGGGTCTTGAACTGATTACCTGTGTTGATCGTGTGACTATCAAAGTCATTTCCGTGCTGGTAGTGTGATCGAGAGGTCAGGATCCGCACTACTAAGTAAAAATGAATTGGGGTCAAGTTTTGAAAGCAAGAGGTGAATACCTTATCTCCTGCAAGTGACAAAAATACAAAATTAGTTACTTAGCATAAAACAACCTATTTTAATGAGAAATGAACAAAAATCAATATGGTCTCCGTTAGAAATGTTGTGGAAAAAATTGCACAAGTGCACTCTTCCACTTGGTTAGGGGCTAAGCCTTGTATGTTGCAGCAAGGCCTCCGTCCTTGGAGCCTGTTTTGTGTGTATGGTATTCCTCCAAGTGATTCTCCAAGAGATTGTTAGTGTAGTTCACATTCAAAATAAAGAAATATGGATAAAAACAAAATGAAAGAGATGGGGGGGAGAATGCAAATTCCAATAACAACAAAAGATATGCTAAACCACTCTTGTATTTCCCAATGGTATAGTTGTACAACACCTAGGAGGTGTGGGCTTCAAGGCAAGCCAACAATCTCCCTTATGGATTCCTTTCTTGTCCAAACTAAATGCTAAGTAGATGGTAGAAAAATGGAGATAAACACTTTCACCTTGAAGGAAGGTGGCAAGGGAGCTTGGGAATGCTTACACTGGTAGGAAATGGTGGGCTATGAAGAAGCTCCAACTCAAATCCAAAAACATAACCTTTCTTTGATTTATCCCTACAAAATGCATGCCAATGGATTTCTTTTATAGGCCAAGAAGTGGCCAACAAACTAGATCCAAATGTGAACTCTCTTCCTCCATGAACTAGTTCCAAGGTACACAACATGGGTTGATTGATGCCACCAAGTGTGTCAGGATATGAATTTGGATCCTTGGAGAGGATTGAGCTTTCAATGTGTTGTTGGTAATTAGTGGTCTTATCATTTTGACAGTGCGCAGCGATTTATAACGAGGCTTGGGGGTTGGGTCGAGTTCGACAACCGGGATGTTGGGGTCGTTGTCAAGCATCTGCATGTGTTCCTGTAATGCAGGTAACTATGGACATTGGTGAGTTGGATGGCCTAACTCGTCGCACAACAAGCATTTGGGGGGAGCACGAAAAACGGGAGGGGGTTTAACTGTCTTGGGAGGAGGAACGGCGGTGTATGGTTGTGGGCCTCTGCCCCCAGTGGGCTTGATAAGAGGAGGGGGATTCGTAGATGACGAAGGGGTAGGGACACCGGGAGGTGGTTGACTAGTAGTAGCCATGGGTTGCACCGATTGTAGGACGACGGTTGGTGTCGGTGGGGGAACAGGAGACGAAAGATACCACACGGGTAATCCCAAGGTTAACCCAGGGAGGCTAAGGGTAGGCATAACGGGGGCACTTACTACTCCCGAGGGAGGGACTAGGAAGGAGATTGTGTGGATGGGTGTAACACCAATGTGACTAGGGAACAACGGTGGTTTAGGCAACAAGGGTGGTTGATTGTTAGGTGTTTGTGTATCGTGGGAAAGGGTACATAAGTCAGATACGTCGGGTGCAGATGATGGGGGAGGAATGGGTTGGAATGTTGATGTCATCGATGGATCTGAGTAAACTCCAGGTCCCACATAGGAAACAAACGAGGTAGCGGCACCACTAATGGGTTGTTCAACCATAGGGAGAACATTTTCGAGTGCAGCATGGGGCATTTGGATCGTAGTAGGTGAGTTGGTCGACCTTGACCACGCGTCCGTCATGGGGGAACATCATGGTACGAAAAACGGAAGAGGCAACCGCCCGCATAGCATACATGTAGCTGCGGCCAAGTAAGAGGTTATAATCAAGTTGGGCATTGATGACCTCTATGTCAATGAGAACGGTTTTACCAGTCAGCTGGATGGGGACGTTAGCTAATAGACCTTGGGGTTGAGCCGACCGGCCGTCATAGGCTCGCAACGCAGTGGTGGACTACTGGAGAGTAGGGGATCCCAACTTCTGACAAACAAATGTGGACATTACGCATGTAGAGGCACCCTCATCAATGATGCACCAATGGATGACAAGATTCCAAACGGAAACAGAAACTTGGAATGCTAAAGTGGAAGGCAGGCGTGGTTCGGATTGGTCCAAATCGAATGCCATCAGTTGTGAATCATTGGGGTCAATAGCACCAATGGCGGAGAGCAAAGTCTTGCGCTGTGAATGACAGTTTTCTAAGACTTCTAACGCGGACATGGTCGCGGGAGATTGGGCTAAGTCATCTACAATGTTGTAATTTGACGCAGCACGAGCATTGGGGTTATTGTTAAGATGACGAAGTGGAAAGCGAGGTGCTTTGGAGGCACCATCGAGGGGAGCCGGAGGTATACGTAACATCTGATCGGTGGGATGAGCGTTAGTGTTTTTGTCGGAGGGAGGGGCTTCAGGGGTGGAGCCATATTGGTTCCGACAAGTTTGGAGATTGACATCAACGGATGACATCATCAACAAGTGGTGGGTACCTAAATCGAACATGGGTTGATCAGGAGCGGCATACGTGATCTGTTGTTGTGGTGGTGCGTTGCCTTGAGGGGGAGCCAACGGCTGAGTGTTCACTAAACCCTGAGTTGGTAAGGGGTTTTGCAGTACCAAAGGTGGCTGCTGAGGGGGTGGGCGGTTAGGCGACGCCTGAGGAGCTGCATGCCCTTGGCGATGGGCATCATCAACCCAGAGTTGCCGAGCTCGCTCCAAATGTGGGCAAGCATGTGTGTAGTGGCCATAGACCCCACAAATAGAATAAGGATGGTTAGTTCGCAAGTTAGGGTTTTTGGCCTGCTTGGGCAGTCGATCAGGGTTCTGGTTGGCAGGTGCCACGTTATTTTTGTCTGGGGGATTAGGAGGTTGACCACCTTAGTCGGGAGGGGGGTTGTTCCCACAGTTACGGCCTTTGCCACGATTCTGTTGGCCCTGTTGGCGCTGGTTTTTTTGGTTCTTCTGCGGATTTTGTTGGGAATAGACTTGCCCTTGGGCAGCACGGGGGTTCTGGGGTTGTGCAGGTGCGGGAGCAGGCTGCAGTGGATAATAAGTAGGTGGAGGCTGAGCAGGCGTTGAACCTTGTGGGGGTTGCTGACATGTCTGCGGAGCAGGCTGTGGGTTTGCCGCAGGGGCTGCCTGTGGCGGGTAATAAGCAGGTTGGGCTTGAGAGGACACAGGAGCTGGTGCAGCCTGTGGATGGTAATACGGCTGATGTGTGGTCGGGGGAGCATAAGCGGGGGATGCGTGTCCAAAGCACTGAAGTGGACATGAGGGTTTGTGAGAATGGTGATGATGTGTCATAGGAGCATACGAATTGGTTGCTCCGGATTGAGATGTAGCTCGCGAAAGGTCAAGGCCAGGTCTAGGACGTGCTATGGAAAAGGGTTGGGGATGCGAGGCAATACGACCAATGATGCCATCTGCGGCGTGGGATGCCCCCGGCGCATCGTGTGGGGAGGACTCACCCCGAGGGGCGTCAGGTATGATGGTATACAGATAACCCGACTGGGCGTAAATGAGGTCAATTTGTTGGGCTTTGAGGATGGCCTCTTCTTCAAACTGGGGTCGTTCGGATGCCACATCCTTGGCAATGACAGGGAGGAGAGATTTTAGAAACCAATCTAAGAAGATATGGTCGTCTAACTTGATTTTGCAGAGGCTTCGACGTCGACGCCACTCATGAATGTGGTCAGTGATGTGGGTAGCCGTATTTTGTCTACAAGACAGTAGGATCTCAACTCCCGCGTCATAGCGGACAAGTAACTGAAAGAACTGCAGGAAAGTGGAGGCAAGGGAGGTAAAGGTAGCATGGGTCCCATGGGGCTGCTCAATGTACCACTTAGCTGCAGAGCCAGTGAAGGTGCGCTGTAACAGACGGAGGCGGACAGAGTCGTCCACTATGGAGTTGGAGGAACACCATAGATGGAAGGACATGATATGGTTCTGGGGGTCCTCACCTGCCTTTCCCTCAAACTTAGGGATGTCAGAGGGGAGCTTGGTGGGCATGTGAGGCCACGCAGGGTCGTGTCTAATGGGATCGTTAGTCAGTCTAGCTAGGTCAGGAAGGTTGATGCCAGCCATGAATGGAAAACTAGTAGAAGGATGTGACATACTAGTGGGTTGGGCCATGGTGGGGCCAATGCCCCCAAGTGTAGGGGCAGGGTGTGGAAGGTTGCCCCCAAGTGTAGGGACGAACGTGGTATGGGACGGTCCTGCACCGCCAAGAGTAGTGTGAGTCACTGATGGAGTGGGAATAAGTATTCCAGCTACTGGGATGGGTGCAGTGATCGGAATGGTAGATGTGGGCCCCATCGAGGGCATACCCAAAGTAGGTGTGGTAACTGGTGTGGTGGTGGATGTTCCACCAATGGTCCCTACAAGGAAAGGGGTGGAAGTTACGCCAGCCATGGTGTTGGTTGGTGCAGTGTAAATGGGGTTCTCGGACTCTGCGTCAGAATCAGAGGTAAAGTAAGGGGCGTCTAGATCGGGTGACGGAGTTCTATGCCGTTGACGAGTGGAGTCAAGGGACAAAGCTTGAGATCTATGATGAGTGGTATCAAGTGATGAAAATCTATGTCTATGATGAGTGGTGTCAAGTGAACCGTGCTGTGGGGGCTCGCCCCTGAGGCGCCGAGAATGTCTCGGGAACTCTATGGTGACAGATGGTGTCAAATATCTGGGGGGTTGTGTCGAGTGAAAAACAGCTCAAAAACCCTAATGCAACCGAGTGTGCAGAAGGAGAGCTCAAAAAATATGGCACTTAGGCCAACAACCAACTCAAAACACTTACTGTAACAGCTGTGCTACAATAAGTGGAGTATCAATAAAAATGGTTAGAATACCAACAAGCAGCAGGTTTCCTAAAAAATAAAAATGGTGGACTCACTAGACCAAAAGGAGGTAAGGGAGCATGCAAACACCTAGCTAAATAGTATTCTCACTCAACTATACATATCCTCTGCAAGGTGATGAAATCCAAGTCAGACAATATGGATAGGAGAGCCAAGTGGCTAAAGATATCCCCCTATCGGGAGGGACACCGGGTAGTCAATCCTAGAAGAAAGGCAACTAAGATACCCCGTTCATGACATGTCCAGAAAGGTGAATCTGTCGTTTGGTCCTTTTACCGCAGTACCCCCATACAGGGATACTCCGAGAACTGCGAAAGGTAGCCCTTCGGTTACTGAATGGAGTGCGGTATTCCACTCAGGCCTCCAGAACCAGTCTAGCGACTTCAACCCTCCTAGGGGAGAGGCCCTCTGATAAACTGGTTGTGACCGTGCCAAAAAATACTAGGGGATTTTGGTTCCCTAATGGACAACAGCTATGTCTCAAGTGTAAGCAACCGAGGGGTGTTAGTTGGATGCCTATCCCCCCGATCCTACCTAACTACAAAAATTCTTATGTGTTCCCCAAGTGGGGTTAAAATGTTGGTTGTATTAAGTAATTTTTTAAGGCTCACTGGAATTAGGTGACAGAGTGTGTGCATGTGAGGTGATGAACCCAAATAAAAGTGCCACAAGGGGGGAAACTTTTTAACTAGCAATAACAAGACAGAAATTAACCTTTGAAATGCACAATTTTCTTTTTTTTTAAAGTAAAATGCTGAAATTTTTAAAAAATGATTATGTAAATGAAACAGAAATAAAAACTGCAGAAAAGGCTGTAAGGAAGTAAGGCTGCAGGTAGGACAGATGGTTGTGCTGGTGCAGAAAATAGTGCAGCAAAGTGCTGGGTTCAAAACAAAAAAAAATGCAGAAAATAGACCGCAGGTTTTTGGCAAATCTGAGCGGTCGGACCGCGGAAAACAGCTCAACAGTCACAGTCGGGTTGCGGGTTTTAGGCTGAAAAACGCAGTCGGAACACAGGAAAAACGCCGAAAGTCGCAGGCGGGTTGCGGTAAAATGGCCGAAAGCCGCAGGCAGGACACAGGAAAGACTCCGAAAGGCGCCGACGGGTTACGGGAAAATGGCCGAAAGCCGCAGGCGGGACGCGGGAAAAAGGGTTAATAGCCGCAGTCGGACCATCCCAAACAAGCTAATAGCCGTGGTCGAATCGCAGGTAACAGATTGAAAACGGCCGGCAGGTCGCCGGAAACAATCTGAGAGCCACGGTCGGATCGCAGGTAAACGCCTGAAAGACGCGGTCGAAATGCAACTGCAGGGGGTAAAAGATGCGGTTTACGGCGGTCGAAAGGGACAGCCGAACAGAAAAATATTTAAAAATTGTAACCAGAAATTCAAACCAAGGGCAGTCGCCAAAACTGTAACTAGGGTTTTCACCCTAGCTTGTGCAAATGAGCACCTACTAAGGAGAAATGACTCCTTAGTAGCAGTTCAATAAACAGTAATTAAAAGACAAAACATTGAAATGGAAATTATTCTAAACATGTGCATGAAACATAAGAGACAAGAAATAATAAATGGTTTTCTTTGTATTAAAATTTTACCTCAAGTGTAGAGGTTAGTGAAGTTCTTGCAATGATCCAAGAGGGTTGCTCCAAACTCCAACTTTGCTCCTTCTCTTTCTCCAATGGTGGAAATGGGCCAAAAAGGGCTCTCAATGATGAAAGTAGCTCAAGGGTGAGCTAGGGTTTCAAGAGAGATTTTGGCAGAGTAAGGGTATACTTGATTGTGGATATGAAATGAGGGGTCTCCATCACCTATTTATAGGTTTTTGGTGGTGGAGTGTTGGCCCATGGTTTTGGGAACCATATGGTTTAGGTCAGCTGTATAGGGTTTTTTCCTCCTTTTTTCCTCTTTTTTTTATATTTTTATTCCCTTTTAAGAGGGTTTTTGCTATTTTGGAGGAATTTTGGATAATTTTGGGGGGGAAAGGGGTTTTTTAGCCTTTTTGAGGCTTTTTTGATGGTTTTGTGGCCTTTTGGAGGCTTTTTAATGGGATTTTAAGGTTTTTAAGGCAAATATGGTGGGAAATATGGACAAATGAGTCATGTAGTGGGGTAGATGAGGTAGTGAGCACTTTTTGGATGTTAACAGTTGGCAGAAATTTCCATGGAGCATGGTATTAATTATGTAGTTGACACCATAGGAGATCCTTCAAATGTAGTGAAATGAAGTTGGCAAGTCCATATTGACCTCATGGAAGATATTGTCATAAAGTAAACAGCGGAAAGGTTAAAAATGAGTTGCTGTCATGTACTTGAGAAACAAATAAATGGTATGTAGAAAACAAAGAATATTGTCAGTGGGATGTTAAACCTTCACAGGGATTGGAAAAGGCTACATTTGTGTGGTTTTGGCTCTAAAAATGCACCGTGAGGTGTTTTTTTAATAAAACATGGATGATTGGGGGGACCACAAGTTATGTGCAACCTTTGTGAAATAATTCTACACCCAAGCACATGTCTAGAAACAAATATCCATAGCATAGTTTATACATATTTTTGAATGACATTTTTTCTTGTCTAAACACTGTGGTTCTTGTTATGTGTGTGCTCCAAACAATCTTTTTCAAAAAATTCAATAGTGATAATGAATGTGCTAATATTTACCAATGGATGAGAGGATTATTACACATGATTTTACCATGGTTGAATGAGATAGTGACTAGGTTAAGGGCACAACTAGTACTATCAAGGCACCAAAAACTAAAGTTAGAAACATGTTAAGTTTGTGTTATGGATTTTAGATATCAAATATCAAGCAAAAACCCATGGAATCAAGGGGTTTGTATGCATGGTCCAATCATTAAGGTGGATTGATAAAATTCCTATCAAAACTCAATCAATAAAGTGGACTAGCAAGAATCCAAGCATTATTGGATAGGTCAAATTAACAAAACAGACTAGTTGAACTCCAAGCACTACTTTATACAAATAGACAAAGTGAATCAACTAGACTAAGCACAACTTGACAAGTCATAAAACATGTACATAGCCCATATTCACAATAAATGTGGATGATTTGTCTTAATGGAGGCTTCCATAATAAGGCTAGACCATTTTCCAATTCATATCATCATGTTTCTTGGAGAGATAAACGATAATCCACCTACTTTTCCTACACATTAAAAGTCTCGCTTATGGAGTCCCAAGGCCATGTACAAGTTATTTCAACACTAGGTAATTCAAGCAAAAGTATGTAACAAGTTTTTTTTGGGTGAGGGTTTTTGTTGTTTAATATCTTATGGTGGGATGTTGTTACTAAAAAACCAACAAAGCTTATTAGAGGATAGAAACATATGATTACAAGGAGACACAAAGCTATAGGAAGGAATCTCAAAACCCAACTACAACTAATACAAGTTAGGTTGAAATATAAGGATGAGATTTTCAACCCAAAAGAGATGAGATATATTGAAAAATCTAGCATCAACTTCTAATTTTTTACACTCAATCAAGGCAAAGATCATTTGGGATGAAGGTAATGATGTTATGGAAATGTGTTTTTCGGACCTAAAACAAACACATGTTTATTAAAGGATCATCATTCTTGAAGATCGTGGAGTCCTAACTAAAGGTGGGGATAGAATAAAATATATGTTTCAATTCCAGAGGCATTTTGATGTTGCTAGAAATGAAGCGAAAGCACTCATCGGGGGCATCGTTCCTATTAAAATTCTCAAGAATAAGCATTTTTCTTGTCTCCACCCCTAGATAAGCTTGAGTTGCACCAAATTCTACAATATATTGCAAAGGGAAAACCAACAATGTCATATATGCCTCCCTTGGCCACAAGTGCACCAACTACTAAATTTCCTTCCTCCAATAACCCATTGTTGAGCTAAATTCAAACTCTAACAGCAATACCATTTCAATCTAATATGCATAAATAAACAACAAAAAAACTAATAATACATATCTTGAATTTGTTCATTACACATTCAACTACTAAATTTACATAGCAAACTACAACAAAAAAGCATTCCACACAAAGGCAAAAATAAAGACTCATATGTGATTGAATGCATGTCCACCAAACTAGTTGTCGAAGGGAGATTCACCATCCAATCGTGGAATTAGCTATGGGTCCCCCCCCCAAGCCAAGCCTTGATACCGTCAAGGCGAAGGAAGCTCCTACATGGCTCAAATATCACTCAACCCAACCCATTGCTCTCATCTTAAAGACAATATGCTCATCATTGAGCACTCCAGGCCCTCATCTAATAGCCAGTCCTACAAGGCTTAAATCGCATTCAACCCAACCCATTGTTCTCATCTTAAATCCAATTTTCCCACTATTGAGCACTCCAAGCCCTCATCCAACCATCAGTGCATCATGGCACTCTTTTCTCCTTCTTAACACAAGGAAGATCTTCCCTTTCTCTACCCCATAGTCCCTCAAGGATCTTCTTCCCTTGTAGTGCATATAAAAAGAGTCGAAGATTGTTGGTTTCCTATTTTGAATGCTTTGGAGGAGAATCAATTGGAAAAAACAATACATGAGCAACACTAACAAGGTTACAAGTTTGTGGTGTTTGCTTCAACTATTGTGGACATTCAAACCATGGTTTTACCCTCAAAACCTTCCCATTTCCTCTTTGAATTCTCAATAGCAAGTCTCCAACATCCATAGGCTATTACCAACCATAATTCCGTGGGCTTCTCTCCTTATTTGCGGGCATAACAGCCATGGTTTCACACAAGTTCCTCCATGAACAAGGAGACGAAGAATATTGCATGAGACTCAATGGAAAAATGGAAGAATGAGTATGAAAGGAAAAAAGAGAATATTTTTCTTTGCATGAGGCCTCCTCTTACCAAGGATGTGGCATATGTTGCACTTGGACATGTATAAGCCAAAATATGATTTTATAGCTTTGTAAGAAATCATGGGCAAGAAAAGTCATACCTACAGACAAGTGTTAAGACAAATCACCCATGCACACTCTTTCCTCTTCCCCTTTTTGTGGTATCATGATCCCCTTGTTGCTTCTCAAGCAACATTTTTGGTGGATATTGCATTATTATGTATTTTCATTCTATTCATGGTTTTGTATGCATAAGCACACCATCGAAACCATAAAAATCACACCATAATCCTAGCCCACCATGGGGACTCATATGCATTCCCTAGTCAACTACACTAGGAATATTTACAATGCAATCACATTATTTACACATGGGGTTATTTAACTCAACTCACATGAGTTGACTATGTCACATAACTTCATCATTCAAATAAAACATTATTAGCTTCATATTCCAGGGGTCAAAACAGAGGTATTACAATCAATATTAGTCTGGCCACCTCCTAAACTCTACTTGACTCTTTAGTTTATGTTTGGAAATTACCTCACGATAATGTGCCAAGAAACTTTGAAAGCAAGGCACATGGAAGAACATGTGAGTACAAGTCTAATTAAACTTATTCCTAATAGGGGGAAAAATAGTCATTATGCTTAATGTCTCCCACAAAGTGTTAGCTAAAGTCATGGCCAACCAAATTAAAACAATGGTTATAAATATTGTTTGGGACAAGTTAAAAGAACTTAAAATAACTCATCAAGGGCTTAATCATATTAGATAATCTAATTAAATGCCAATTCAAATTAGATATTTCTCAATACACCCTTGGAAAAGCCTTAAATAGATGAATAAAAATGTGACACTTTTAAAGATTGACTTTAACAAAGCATTTGAAAAGATTGAGTGAGGTGTTGATCTAAATCTCTTAATTGGGATTTAAAAGTATTTTTACTTGTGTTTTAATAACTATTTTTTCGAAAACCTCAACAAAGGTGTATGTTAATGGCCTATTATAAGATACAACGTCACTTCAACAATTCATCGCTAGGTTCCCTCTAAGTCTATATTTATATGATGTTGCATATGTATAAATATTTTTTTGATGCTACCTAAGTACAATGAGATATCTAAAGCCTCATTTTTTGTAATGGTAAATGGCTATTAGATGTTCATTTTGCTAATTACTAAACCCTCACCCCGAAATTTCCTTGCAACTCTATTGAAAGAACAATACATTATTTCTAAAGCAATCATCGAAACCATGCGAAAAAATTGAAGACACTATCATAAGGCCATTCCTTTAGTAATGTATGGTATGAAAGATTATTTATCAGGACAAATAGTTTGTCATTGTGGTATAATGTAACTTTTTAGAAATGGTCATTGAAGGACCTATGGGAGTAGATCGAAATCGATATTAGTTTGGCCACCTCCTTAACTTTATTTGACTATTTAATTTATGTTTGGAAATTACCTCTGGGTAATGTGCTAAGAAATTTTGAAAGCAAGGCACATGGAAGAACATGTGAGTACAAGTCTAATTAAACATATTCCTAAAAGGGCAAAAAAGTATAGTCATTTTGCCTAATGGCTCCCACAAAGTGTTAGCTAAAGTCATGGCCAACTAGATTAAAATAATGGGTATAAAGATTGTTTGGGACAAGTTAAAAGAACTTATCAAGGGCTTATTCATATTAGATCATCTAATTAAATGCCAATTCAAATTAGATCATTCTCAATACACCCCAAGAAAGCCTTAAATGCACAAGGGGGATGAATAAAAAGGTGATTTTCAAAGGTTGACTTTGACAAAATTGAGCGTGATTTTGATCTAAATCTCTTAATTGTGATTTGAAAGCCTTTTTAATAACTATTTTTTTTTAAATCCCAACAAAGGTGTATGTTAATGGCCTACTATAAGATATATTTTCATTTCAACAATTGATCATGCAAGGGTGCCCTAGGTGCCTAGGTGTCCTCTATGTCCATATTTATATGATGTTGCAACATATGTACTAAAATGTTTTTATGGCGTTACTCAAGTACAATGAAAGATCTAAAGCCTCGTTTTTTGGCATGGTGAATGGCTTATTGGATGTTCATTTCGCTAATTGTTAAACCCTCACCCTAAAATTTCCATGCAACTCTATTTAAAGAACAATGCATTATCTAGACACTATTCTAAAGCAATAGTTGAAATCATGTGGAAAAATGAAGACACTCTCGTAGGGCAAGATTGTATTCCTTTAGTAATTTGTGAAGTATGAAATATTATTTACCAAGACAAGACGAATAGTTTGGCATTGGGGTATAATGTAACTTTTTAGAAATGGACATTGAAGGCCCTATGGGAGTAGATCGAAAGTTAAACTTTAGAGATGTTCCAAAGCAATTCCACTAGGAAGCAAAATTACCCTAATAGAGAAAAAGGAAATTTTGGCTACAAGCCATGACAATCATTCCTCCAATCTCTTTCTTTCCATTTTGAGCTACAACCTTCAATATCTTTGGGTTTGGTAATGTGAAATGAGAAGCCTTCTATTAGCTTCAAAAGGCATTTATACCTTGTCTATTGATGAAAGAGGCCTTGGTTTGACTAAATGTACGAACTTCAGGAGTTATTGGCAACTAAATGGGTCATGATTATTATTCAGCCTCTCTTACTTTCCATTTTAGGCTAAAAAACTAGCAACTCTTCTTTGGAAATCTCTTTAGAGAAGCAATGTGGGATGAGTGGCCTTCCATTAGCTTCATGGGGCCACTCTACACTATTTAGGGAAGATAGAGGCCTTGGTTTTGAATAAATGTACAAACTTAGGGGATTATTTGCAACTAAGTGGGTCATCAAGATCATAAGTTAGCTTGGCAAATTCTTGTATGTCATTGTATTAAAGTGTTGTATATGTAAACATGATAAAAATTCCTTGGAGACTTGTAACATAATGCAATTGAAGCTTTTCAAATATAGAGATAATGGTTTCTAATGGAGATTTGGAAAGTGGTAGCTAGTATCCAAACAATTAAATTAGAACTTTATATACCACTAAAGCAAGTTGAAGATTAACTTGGAATTTTCTTTGAATGAAAGCATATTGGGTCATTTTCAAATATTTTTTTGACAAGAAAGGAGGTTAAAAAACTCATATATAGGTAGATCCATGGGATAAAGACTATAGTAACACATTTCAATCAAACTCTGGCTTCTGAATACAAATCAAAAGCCTCCTCACTTTGTAACATAGTTTTGGATGCCAAAATATTTAATAGGAAATGGGTCACTAGGAGGGCATCCAGTATCTAATCTAGAAGATTAGGAATGGGTCAATAGGATGCCCTCCTTGGATCATAAAACCAAGGACTTTATACTCACATCTAGCCAAATTATAGCTTTGCAGATCAATTTAACCATATACCCATTTAGGACCAAAAACACAAGATGGCTTAGGTGTAGAGGTATTTATAAATCCCACACACCCTTTAAGACTGGTGCTTGGATGTTTATGAGTCCATCACGATGTAGCAATCAAGGATCCACCCCGTCACTCAAACGTTGTAGGTGTCTGGTCTTTTATTTACATGTTACATGGAGCTACAAAATTGTCAAAGCCTTCTATGGATACACAATTCTCTTTGTAGTACCCCCTCATTAGCAAGGAGTCATTTTTGACCCGTTATGATACGAATAGACACGATTCGAAAGGCACCCACATGCATTGGTAATAAGGAGAAAGAGCAACATGCATTATTATATTCTATCATGTAGGGCATGGACAATGGAGAAAGAGCAACATGCATTATTATATTCTATCATGTAGGGCATGGACAATGAAGCAACATAAGATAGAATGACTCAAGTCTTCATTGGCTAGCAGTCAAAGCATGGATAAGGAGAGTTAGATGAGATGAAGTGGCAACTCACCTAGCATTGCTTCTCCCCATCTCCAAGTTTGTTCAGCTATGTTCCAAAGGCCTTCATTGACTCTTCATTGAGATCCCATGGAGGAAGGAAGGTCAAACAGTGCAACAAGGATCTGTTGAATCTTATCTCAGAGTTGTTCAATTAGTTGTTCCCTTTTCTGAAGTAACCCCATCCAACCCTGGACTGTACTATAAATGACCTAACTTTGGCCTGTAGCGTTCCGCAACTCCTCTTGTACATTCTGTCCCTCTATGATGAGTGGGATACCTTATCCATAAGCTCTGGCAGCGGTCTCAGTCCTCATGTTTGTGCTCAGCATCTAATTCGGCCTGCAGAGAAGGCGTTTTCTATCGCAAGCTGCCTCCAGGATGTGCAGACGGTATCCAAGACATCTGCAGGTGTATCAACCGGGTGCAAAATCTGCCTAAATGGGTGGTTGGTCTTACTGCAACTACATTTGGGTGAGATGATTGATTTCAGCTCTTGTCGATCGACCCTGCTGTTTGGGAATAGCTCATTGTTTATTTACATCAGTCTGAGATGATTGATTTCAATTCTTGTCGATCGACCCTGCTGTTTGGGGATAGCTCAGTGTTTATTAACATCAATGGGTCGTTTATTCAAGTAGGTTATCACCTACCCCTTCCCTAGTAGGCAAGAAGGGCATGACTCAATAATAGTGTTTCTCACAACACCATTCTTATCATTTTGGTTGGGGACTTCCCAATGGATGCTCTCATTAAAGCCAATTTATTTACTTAAGTGAGAAGTGATAATTACATATGTGATTGTGGTATGAATCAATAAAAATGTAAACGCATTCACAAGAGTTATCTTAGCTGCAATGGTTCCACAAGCAAGAACAAAGAAAGCATCAGATTGCCACACAATTTATTTTCTATCAAGTTATAGAACTCCTATGTTTCATTCAAGGAGAAGTCAGGTTTTAAATCAAAGTTTGTCATATAGGTTTTAGCCAAGATTGACCTTTGCGAAAAAGATGCAGAATGTCTTTGAAAATGAAGCCAAAATTAATGTGCTAAATCTACTCAGCAAAAGAGGCATAACCTGTGTTGTTAATGTTTTTTTCAAAGGAAAAAAACACATTTTCTTGCTATTACATTGAATCAAAGAATAAAAATCATACATCATAATAACTACATACAATAGTAGAAACACTGATATCCACCATGACTGTTAGCAAAAACCAACCAGGATCCACAATCTGCTAATGAATACTTGAACAGTCTTCAAAAGACTAACTGTCCAAATTAGAAAGAAAAAAATGCCAAAATTGATATAATTCTTGATATATAGTTATTGCTCAATAATGATAGATGTTTAAAAAATAAACTCCATCTCTTAATGTTGTTGAAGGCAATTGTTGTAATATAGTTTTACATCCAATTATGAATCTTACCACAAGCTCTATTTGCTACAAGTTAATCTGCTAAAAACCAATGGCGATAACCATTCTAAGAGTCTTATAAAGGCTGTAGAAGCAAATTATATTTCGCTGCAATGGCCTCCATTCAAAAGCCAACAAAATAGATTTTCCCTTAATTTCGGATTTACACAAAACTCTCTTTGAAGCCAAGCATCTGGAAGTAGAACTCAAATACACCATTTTATTCTTTTATGAATGAGATATGACAATATTTGCCAAGGAGACATGTTACGTTGTTATTCTCTCTGGGATGGATAATCACATAACTACCTTTTGCAGACACATGGTTTCAAACCAGAAAACCTTTTATTCCATCCAAATATAATTCACAGCTTTACATCCTCTGGCAATTATTATAATGCTCTCCCAGATATGGCTTTTACAACTACTAACCAGAAGTCATTGACTTGGACTTCTAACTTTGGTGGATACAAACAAAACTTCAGCGAGGCAACAGGAGACACATATTTCAAAAACAATAACGTAGCAAATATCAGATAAAGGCACGAAAATGGCTACGAACCAAGTCCAAAACAACTGAGAAAATTCAGATAACCACCTATGTACACCAACTGAAATCTGTCTAAACCTACAAACATGCTTGATAATAAATGGCTGGGAAAAATGCAATCTTCCAAAGTAATCAAAAGATGTTAAACGGTCATTTTTGCGACTTCATCTCCCAGTAATCTGTATGCTCTCCTACTGCCATCAATTATCACCTATCAATCATTTCAGCTCTCTTCCCATTCTCATACATAGACATGGTCCTGAACGGAAAAGGAAAAGGGAAAGAAAAAGAAATTGTGGCTAATGCATATCCAAATTACCATATTCCGGTGCCAATAGACAAACATACCATCTTCAAGAAAGTATATTGCACAATAATCTCACTTTTCAATTGATATATGTATAGATATTTAAATATGAAAATTTCAGACTTTCCTAGATTATTGTATAATCATTGGTGTATGTTATTAACAATAAGGAACTAATAAACCAATCTACATATAACACATGAATTAGAATGTATTTTTGACCTTGATACCCCACCGGACTGTAGAGAAGATGCATGCATCCGTAATGCTATTCCTGGATTCTAATTAAAAGGTACATATATTGATGAGTCATTTTCTTAGAGAACGAAGCCTTTTTCAGAGCTGGCACCCTCTATCTGGTGAACATTAAGCACCAGCGAGACTTCCAGCGGTCCTCACTCTTGCCTCGGGGAACGCAAGAAGTCTCACTGGAGCATTAGTTTCACCCCCTCTATCTTATTCCCTATGCGGCTTTCTTGACAGCGTAACCACTATAGAAATCAGTTTAATACACGACAAGAACTTCACCTCTTTCATTGTGATTAACATACTTTCTATGCCACAAAATATGACACTACCAAAAAGATAAATACATATAGTTGTAAAACAATCGTCCCTTTGCCACATACAAATGTGATCACTCTCGTCATGTTTTTTTCATGGAAAAAAATATGATCATTCTCAATTGATATGCATGATCTCGAAACAAGGCTTATCAAACCTAAACAGCATTATATGAATTCCGAGTCACAAACATATTGAAAGCAACATAGTCCATTGACATTCTATACATCGCTAAGATGTAAATAAGCAATCTCTCGTTGACATCTCAGATCACATCAAGTAAAAGAGATACATCTACAAAATAACAATATAAACTGAACAGCCTGTGATCAGAACATCCATCATAAGGATGAGAAGATCCACCTAAATGCTTTTTTTCATGCAGCCTCAGCATATGTTATGTGTTTATTCTGAAGAGTGTGCCCAAGGTGACTGGCACATTTGAAACCTTGAGATGGAAATTCTGCATCTGACGAACCTTTCATTAAAAAATCGCTGTGCCCTTTCCCACATGAATGCTTGGAAGGCATATTGAGCATAACATCATCCTCTTCCATCTTCATTCTGAACATAGGAGTCTCCCAACCAATAGTTTTATCAAGCACTAACATAGAGTTTCTGGAAGCCCAAACATCTAGCAGCATTTTCTTCTCATATGATGAAGACCACAATCTGCCAAAACCACTCTCAAAAAATTAATTGCACCACATAGTGAAAAAAGTTATTACAACAAGCACATAGATAAAGCATACATCCAGCAAATGGCTAAATAAATAAACCTTGAACGACCACTCTCGCTATTGTAGCTTCGCTTGGAATGATGTTTCTTGTCATTTTTATTGCTTCCACTTGCATGACTTGATTTCCCTTTGTGCTTGTGTTTGCGATCCTTCTTTTTTGATTGGTGCCACCGATTATTTTTAACAGTATGAGAAACAGAACTGATCTGAGGTTCTTGAACATCAGGTGCCCATTTCACAGAAAGCTTGGGTCTAGGGCCCAAACCATTCTGTTCCTGACCTCCTCGCATTGCTGATATTATTTTGAAAGAAGACTGAAAAGGAGCACACACAACTGCAGTTATATATAGCAAGAATAGATGAATACCCAAGTGTTGAATTAAACAATAGTAAGCTACTAGCATAGATCTATTTTAACCCTGGATCTATTAAGCACTGAGAGGGATCAAAAGAAACCCAGGTGCAAACCTCTCACTGCTTAAAAGATCTGGGGTTATGATAAATCTGTGCTAGTTTAAGTCTTTTTTCTTAAAATTAGATGTTTGACACTGGTTTTCTTTTCATTCTAGTTACCATTACCCTTAAGACACGACATGTCCTCCTTCCACCCCAAGCTGTAAGAGCGCCTCACTTCTCTCAATGCAATTAAACCAGCATAGATCCAAATCCTAGGCTCTATCAAGTGCCGAGAGGGATCAAATCTTCCGAAGTGCAAACCTCTCCTTGAATAGCTCCTTGAGTGCAATACCTGAGCCACCTAATCCTAAACTCTAAAGTCTCTAGTTTAAGTCTCATATTTACTTTTTACTTTGTATTTTTTTTTGTTTATGGCCGACATAATATTTATTACTTTTTACTTTGTATTATTCTTTTTTGTTTACTTTGTATTATTTGGTTACTCGACAAACACTCTAAAATCTCATATTTACTTTTTACTTTGTATTAAAAGTAAAAAGTAAAGTCTCAAGTCTCTAGTTGAAGTCTCATATTTATTTTTTACTTTGTATTTTTTTTTATGACCGACATAATATTTATCACCTAATCCTAAGCTCTAAAGTCTCTAGTTTAAGTCTCATATTTACTTTTTACTTTGTATTATTCTTTTTTGTTTATGGCCGACATAATATTTATTACTTTTTACTTTGTATTATTCTTTTTTGTTTACTTTGTATTATTTGGTTACTCGACAAACACTCTAAAATATCATATTTACTTTTTACTTTGTATTAAAAGTAAAAAGTAAAGTCTCTAGTTTAAGTCTCATATTTACTTTTTACTTTGTATTATTTTTTTGTTTATGACCGACATAATATTTATCACCTAATCCTAAACTCTAAAGTCTCTAGTTTAAGTGTCATATTTACTTTTTACTTTTTACTTTGTATTATTCTTTTTTGTTTATAGCCGACATAATATTTATTACTGTTTACTTTGCATTATTATTTTTTGTTTACTTTGTATTATTTTGTTACTCGACAAACACACACATGTTATAAGACCTCCCTCATACTGGGCTGTAAAGCGCCTCTTGGCGCAATCATCAAAAAATATAAAAAATTCTTCCATTGGACGAGATGCATGCTTGTACAATCCTATTTTTAAATAAGTCAATAAAAGGTTCTGAGAATTGTTATGACATCTAAAAGTCTGTAAAGCAAATTGAATTTTGAAAATAACTACCAATGAATTTAATAAGCCACTGCCACAAGATAAGTACAACGGACTTACTGGAAGAGAACTTGTCTGACTAGAAACTGTATTCTTCTCTTCAAGAGATTGCTCACCACCGACAATCACATTCTCAGTCGTCTCAGCTCTCTCGTTAGGCTTGCCAGTGGGTGACGGAGATAGCTGCACAGAACATGGAAAGCTCACACACTCTGACAAAGTCTGGCACATCACCAACTCTGCTGAATCTACAAAAGGTTTTTTATGTTCCATTCTTGATTGTTCATCACTGACAGCAGAATTTAGTCTGGGTGTTTGAGGGGATCCTTTGGGAGTTTGAGGTGATCCTTTGTGCACTTCTTTTTTCTCATCTTTGCATGAAACCAGGTGAACCATCTGATTCTGATTGTCATTACAGTCTTGCTTTTCTACACCATCAATATGCAAACCTGCTTCAAAAGCATGCTGCAGCTCTTCTACTGGAAAATTCTCTAAATGTACAATGTCAATGCTAACCACCATATTATCTGCCTTAAAACCTTCTTCAACAGGATTGCTTGTGGCACTTTGTGCATTAATACACATATCTTTCATTCTGGCATTTGCATTGTTATTTTTTCTTTCATCTACAATACAAAGCTCCTTTGGAAATTGAACTTGCAGTTCAGAATGCTCCTCAATGTTCAAATTACCGCCTTCAAGAGACAAAAGACTACTCTGATTCTCAGAAACATCCATCGAATAACTCACTTGAAAATTTGTATCTAGGACTTATCAAACTGTTATCATTAACCAAATATTGTCAGTTAAAAACTGATCCCAAGCTCAAAGCTGATTTAAGTTGATTTACCAAAAAATGGACAGCCAAATTCAGAAATAAAAGGAGACCTGCTAAAGCTATCTTGGCAGCATAAAAATTAAGAGGTCTTCTCTTAAAGATTAGAAGATCCCAAACAGTAGTCTGAGGAATGTAAAACTGACAAGTACTCAAGGATGGGGACTCTAGCATCTATATTGAAATTTGAAACATAAAAACTGCTTGCAAACTTCAATGTCAGTGCACAGAATACATTAGTTGATCAACTGTAGAACGATTACATTGGGAAAGGAGAGCAAACAGTCACTTCAGCAAGGACAGTGATTTCTATCAAACACAATGATCAACGGAACATTCTATATTGTAACTGGATACCTTTTTCAGCACCAATAACCACATTCCAGACACTTCAGGAGTACAATTATCGCATCAACATTAAGCATAAACACCAAGATGAGTTTTGATTGATAAGTAACAAAATTGCAGTTCAAAATAATCATCCCAGATGAAACCTAGGTCCTAGGCATATATAAGCCTGACATAGAACATACAAAAATTTGTTCTCAAACAACTAGAGTACTTCACCAGTAATTGTCCCAAAAATTCCAACACCCTCTATAATCTATGAAGTTAAAAATTTTAAGCTCAACCCTAAATTTGGTCAATGGAACTGAAAAGTACAGCCAATGTGAATAAACAGTGGAAGCGCAAAAGCAACTCCTATCACTACTCTAACAAAAGCAAAGGAAGAGCTAATAAATTAGAAGATATAAATGCAAAATGTAGTGCAAATGTAAATACTACAACATCAAAGAGATCAAAACCATGTCAAGCATACATTGCTGTGTCACAATGTGCTGGGGTGCAAAGCAGTGGGGAGAAGAAGGGAATGGTTCCCGATCCTAGTCATTGATCACTGTGAACAGACCAACTGCCATTTGGTGCTATCAGTGGACGTGACAACCAAGAAGAAGGTAGTAACCCTCTAATGGAACCAGGTCAGGGAGGATTGTGCAAGATTCTCAATCTATACTCTTAAACCCCCCTCATGAAAAGTGCTAGGCACCTTTGACCTGGTTAGCAGAAGAAGGTGGAGAGAGAAACTCCAGTAGAGGCAATGAAACCACCCTTGTAGTTTACTGGACATGAAAATGAGGTGCTCCTCAGACCCAGTCTCTTGATGAAAGCATCACGTTGCACATCATCGACAGAAATGTCAGAGCTTGCCCAAGCACACTCATATATATCTAGCATCAAGTAAATCTAGCCTTAAAAGCCATTAATGAGGTAAAAACTCCAACTCCTTGGGTTGGGATTCATGGAAGTGGGACCAAAACTGTTGTTTCTAGACCTATGGGTTCTACTCATGTTCCACCTCCTCCTTGACCTAAGCCTGCTGGCATTTATGTGCATTCATTTTTTGCGCATTATACAAAATCTAGAATTTCGAATGTGCATGAGCAAGCCAAGAAAGCTATTGCAAATTTTCAGTACCATTCATCCATTCATTTCGATGTTGTTAAAGTTCAAATTGGTAGGCCATGATAGATGCTATTGCCACTGCTGGCCCAAGAATCAAAGCTCATGCAGTGGGGAAGGCATGAAACCTGACGTGTTACTTTTATAAGGACATGTATACGGCCAAGGAGACCATTGCATGTCATTGGATACTTTATTGTATCCATCTTTTCTGATGGGAGATTTTGTCCAAAAGCAAAGGTTAAGAGAGGCATGTTTTGCTGTGCTGAGCAAGTTTTCCCTGACAAATCAACAGAAAATTCAAAATATAAAGCTACAGAGGCATTGTTTTCCATTAGTATGTAATCAAATCGAAGTCTAGCTCATCAGTATGTAATCAAATCGAAGTCTAGCTCATCAGTATGTAATCAAATCGAAGTCCTTCTCTTGGTGAACTAGTCCAAGGTTGTTGCCATTTAATGTTTTAAATCAACTGGCACCATCGGAAACATATAGAATTCAATCAACTGGGACCATTGAGCAGCATATTCCCCTCGTGAGGGCATAGTTGAGTTGGAAGTGGACATTTGGGTGCACTTAGACTTGGAGGGGTTTGCAAGAGACTAGAAATACTCATCTATATAGTGGATGCCTCAAAGTGGCTAAGGCATCATCTTTGGCAAGTGATTGATTCATACAACTTTAAAGTGAGCTTGCAATTGTGCTAAGTTATGGGTTTTGCATAGTAGAGCAATTTTGCACTGGCTAAGTGAAAAATGAAAATGTGAACTGGACTTGCAGGAGGCAAGCCTGAGGTAGCTTCAAGGGTTGGTTTGAACAGAACTATTGGGCATTGGCAGAAGGCTATTTTTCCTTGGGTTCTTTGTACTTCTATAAAAGAGTGGTAGGCAGGTGGCTGCCCTCCCTTTTGTATTGTAAACATTCTTCTCATAAATAAAGTTTAAGACATCTGCCTTAGGTGCCGCCTGTACATGTGCATGCGTATTGTGGCTCGTTTATTGGAATGAATGTTATTTTATTTCTTGCGATGCTTTATGTTGGTTAACTATTGACAATGGCTAAGTGTTGGAATGTTTTAAAGGTTGTGGTTGGATGCATGCCGAATTGTTGAATGAACTTGGTTGAGTAGGACTTAGTTGCATTTGATGGTTTGTAGTCTAAGGTGAAGTTATGGACAGACCTTTGGTGAAAAGGCACAGTCTGGTTGTAGTATAGGCATACGGTGGCCAAGCCCCTACAGCCGGGGCAAGGCAATGCCACATGACCTCAGGTACAAAACTGAAGTTGGGAAATTCCTAAGTTTGAAAGAAAGAAAAAAGTTCAAGAAGATTATAGGTCCATGACCTAAGTCACCTGGTTCGAGTTCGTGTTCAAATTCGGCAACCTTGAAATTCGACAAAAATTCAGCAATGAAAAATTTGGTGATAAAATTTGACATTAAGTTCAAGGGGCTATACATTTCAAAACTTTAATATATATATAAAATGCTAGGCACTCATTAAACATTATGTAAAATGAAAATTGCATGCCAACATTAACATATATAATTATATTTCAAAAGGATGGTATCTTGTTAAAAATTTAGGAATTTAGGTTAGGTTTTTTGTATTTTTATTACCTTTTAAAATTTTTATTGAATAAATTCGATTAAATTTGCCTTGAAGTTCGAATTCGACTTGAAGTTCGACATCAAGTTCAAATTCAACTTGAAGTTCGACTTTGAAATTCGGCTTTAAGTTCGGCTTCAAGTTCGAATTTGGTTGAAGTTCAGCGAATTTCAAATTTCAAGGTTGAAATTCGCCAAATGCGGTGACTAAGTCCATGACAAATCTTAGAATCCCAAGATTCTTTTACAACCTCAATCTAAACCAAACTGGATCTACAAAAGTTGGTTGATTATGTTGCAAGGCAAAGATGAGTTGAACTATCACCCAAACTAGTTTACAGAGCTTTATTGTATATGTTGAAGTTGGCACAAGATGCTCAAGGCAAAGGCCAATTGCAATTGATCATTCCTAAATGAGAGTTGAGGGGGTTGTTTCTCAAGCTCAATTTTCCTTGATTCAAAACAATATGGACTATTATCTTCATTATCTGGCATTGGCTACGAAAAGATTTTACCACAAAGAAGGTGCTCGAGTCATCTTCAATACATGTAGAATAAGTCCCAAGTTGGCTTCATAAAATGATGACTAGTTAACCTTCAATCCATATCTAAACTACCAAATTGATTGTCACAAATGGAGTCTAAAGGTTAGGCAAGAAACCTATATTTTTATATGTGTTAAGTTAGTATAGAGTGTTGTATACTATATGATCACTTTACTAATGCAATCTAATCTTTCTATGTTAGGCACAAGCAGATCAGGTCAGAGGTGTCTAACATGTGTTGCTAAAGTTGTTGTGCTACTATATTGAGGTTGATAAGAACTCGGATCAAACTAACTGGTTGTTGAACTTGACAAAGCACAAAATCATGTCTCATGCTAAACAAATCTAAGTCCACTACAATATCTTTGCTAGATGGTTGCAACACAAACAATTGTTCCCTAGCAGTCTCAAACCCTACCACTATCTAATTTGCACATTTTACCCATTCATATAAGTTTATAACTGTAGCAAACAAATTTGTAAGATGTTACGCACAGATAACCTTATTTGTTTTGAAGTTTGACTTGGTAATCCTAGAAGGTGTGAAGTCATCACTACAACTCATCTATTTAATTATATGAGCATTGGCATTAGGTGGCTAGGTGAGAGAAGGAGGTGCAAGCCTCATTCATTGTAACTACTCTCTACTGTAGAACTCCTTACTTCTTTGTATATGCATGGATGGAGCATGTGATTAATGAGAGGCTTGAAGCACACCAATTCAATGATCAATGGGAACTAAATCTTCATTGAGGGGGATTGCTTGTGTATCTATATGTGTTCAACCTAATGTTCTAACTCTTTAACTCGTGTGTTAAGACTATCCAAATAAGTTGGCAAAGGGGGGTAACGTTAGTGGACTTACATGTATTTGTCAATCTCAAAGTCATCTACTCTCTAGAATTGTCCATAATCACATAGTTTTGTCAAGATGAGGATTCAAGGGTGGATCGAGGTAGTGTTGGCAATACATCAAACATAGTGAAGACATTTATAATATGTGTTTTCTTCTTTCTTTTCCTTATTGATCCTAGTGCATCTTACTTCACTGACTGCTCATACAATGGGTGTTCATTGTGCCTCACTTAATGCTCATAGTATGGGTGTTGTTCAAGCGGTAGCTAGCTCCCCCACAAAGTGAATGAGTGGTTAGTAGTGTTGAGCACCCGAGGTAGAATGCCAAATGTGTCAACATACTTGAGAATTTCCTAAAATCCGGCTTGTCTTTCATGTAGTCCACACTAGTAACAACGAAAAATCATCTCAAACCATGTCATCAGTTTTTTGTGGTGCACAAGCAATGCTTTCTTGTCACAATTCATCATATTAACCATACTCCGCTTAGTAGCTTGATCAAAAGGAGGAATTGTTCTCCTTTCCAAAACAAGCGTTGTAAGTTGGTGTCCACATACTACCTGGCCATCTCATGTTCAAGAAATTTTAGTGGTTAAATATCACCATTTGGCAAATTTTTCCAATTTTTCCAAAATAATTAGATAATTCAAAATGATTATTTACCCAAATTTCAATAAGATAAAATTATTTTACTTGGAAATTGCAAAAAAATCTAGGAATTATATAAATTCCTGAGAAATTTGAAATTTTTTTACAAAAATATCACCAAACATTTATAGTTGGCATTTGAATTATTAGTGAGATTCACCAAGGTCCCTACAAGTCTACACTGCCTCAAATTCAAGTAGGGCTCAAGCACACCATGAACTGTGAGGGATGAAATTATACTCAAGTTTGAACCATATAGCATTTTCATGCATCATCAAATCACTCACTTCAAGAGGCATGCGTGGAGTGTCAATAGCAAGTGGAAGACAAAGTACAAATCTTTGATGAGTTATATATGGAATAAAAGACAAAGAAATTCTAGATTTATACATTAAGGCCTCTGGTATGGAGTTGAGTTCACATAAATCTTTGATGGTATATATATGGAATAAATGAGAATTAGGTCAGCTCTTGCATGGCATCATTCCTTTCAGAATGTTAAATATCAGTAAAGGTTTTAAGTATCTTGGACTTCTACTTAAGCCAATTGGGCACTTGAAAAATGATTGGGTGTGGTTGCTTGGTAAAATAGAAGCAGGAATCAGCAACTGGTGCAATAGGTAGTTCTCCACTGGAGGTCATCTTACCTCGATGAAATCAGTGTTAGAAGCGACAACAGTTTACTGGCACTCAATGGCTCACATCCCAAAGGGGGTTGTAGAGACTAGAGAGAATTATAAGGGTGTGTTTTAGAATTTTATGGTCAGGCATTGTAGAGTATGTAAAAATCTCACTTGTCAAGTGGCAAGCAATTACTAGGCCAAAGGAGGAACGTGGCTCGGGATTGAAAAATGTTCATTTGTTTAGGATTTCTTTGGCTGCAAAAAATTTGCAGAGGATTTTAACAAAGGATAGTTTGTGGAGGATTATTGAAGAGAAATATATTAAGTCGAGAACCCTCATAGACTGGATTAGGAGCTCGAGGAAGAATACTAAGAATGTATCGAATCACTGGAAAGCATTCACTTCGACTTTTCCAGTTGTCTGGCAATTCTTCGCTTGGAAAGTAGGAAATGGTGAGCAAATCCAGATAGAGTCAGATGCTATTACTAGATGTAGGGACCTGTTTCTTCCCAAGGATATGACTAATCGGTGGGGGGTTAGGGGTTTTATATCTCTTAATTAGGTGGAGGATTCGGCCGCTACAAGCATTTGGTCTCAAGGGTAGTTACAAGTTCATGGTCTGAGATTGGAGGGCGTTCAAGCAGATTATCAGCAACTGGTGCAATAGGTAGTTCTCCACTGGAGGTCATCTTACCTCGATGAAATCAGTGTTAGAAGCGACAACAGTTTACTGGCACTCAATGGCTCACATCCCAAAGGGGGTTGTAGAGACTAGAGAGAATTATAAGGGTGTGTTTTAGAATTTTATGGTCAGGCATTGTAGAGTATGTAAAAATCTCACTTGTCAAGTGGCAAGCAATTACTAGGCCAAAGGAGGAACGTGGCTCGGGATTGAAAAATGTTCATTTGTTTAGGATTTCTTTGGCTGCAAAAAATTTGCAGAGGATTTTAACAAAGGATAGTTTGTGGAGGATTATTGAAGAGAAATATATTAAGTCGAGAACCCTCATAGACTGGATTAGGAGCTCGAGGAAGAATACTAAGAATGTATCGAATCACTGGAAAGCATTCACTTCGACTTTTCCAGTTGTCTGGCAATTCTTCGCTTGGAAAGTAGGAAATGGTGAGCAAATCCAGATAGAGTCAGATGCTATTACTAGATGTAGGGACCTGTTTCTTCCCAAGGATATGACTAATCGGTGGGGGGTTAGGGGTTTTATATCTCTTAATTAGGTGGAGGATTCGGCCGCTACAAGCATTTGGTCTCAAGGGTAGTTACAAGTTCATGGTCTGAGATTGGAGGGCGTTCAAGCAGATTTGTGGAAGGATTATGTGGCAAATCTCAAAAGAGGTCATATTAGATTGAGGGATAATGAAGACTCATTGGCTTAGTCTTTCAATAAGTCGGGAGATGAATATTCTGCTCAATTAGGATATAGAGCAATTAACTCTGGATCCTCAGGGATAATCTTGGTGGTGGAAGTAGCTCTAGAAGCTGCAGGCACCAAAGAAAACTCAGCATCTTTTGGTGGTAGGAGCTGAAGAACAAGATCTTGACTTAGGAATTCTTCCAGAGGAGAGGGAAACCATAGCAGGGTATTTGTTATCTTTGTACAGCAGCAGAAGTGAATACAATCCATCTGCTGGTTGAGTGTTCTTATGCACAGAAGTTGTGGAAGTTGTCAGAAACTATCATGGGACAACGTAATGTGTGAGCAAATGGCTCAGTAAAAGGATGCTTAAGGGCCTAGTTTAAGAAGCCTAAACTCAAAAGAATTGCGAGCTCTTCCATGCATGAATTGCTGGTGAATCTGGCTTGCCAGAAATTCCATACTTGCATCTCTTGCCACTTCAAATCTTCAATGCTATCATTTCTTTGATTAGAATGATTTCTTATCCCAGGCATGTGTGTCAAGTTGGTAATCCGGTTAGCAATAAATCATCTGCTTGGGGTTTCTTCAAAGGTGCCTGGAATCTGGTTAGCCCTACTTCTTTCAGATGTTCATTTTTTTAAGCGCAAAGGCTGTGTGGGGTCCTAGTTCAAACAATATGGCAGAATTGCTGGCCCAATTCTGGCCCTGAAATCTAAATGTGCATAAGATAATGATGTTAGGAGACTTCAAATTTTTGGAGATTCAACTCTTGTAATTAATTTGACGAGGGGTCAAGCTCAGATTCTGAATATTTTCCTTAAGCAAGTGGGTGAGCCATATTTTTCTTATGCAAGTGGGTGAGCCGCTGAGGAAGATAGCTCAAGAGTTTTGAGGCAATCTCTTTTTCTCATATGTATACCTCTTTTTCTCATGTGTATCAGGAACTCAATCTAGAGGCTGCCAGGTTGTCGAAGGAGACTCAATAATTGGCAGTAGGCTGCCTCTCTTGAGAAGAGGTTGTGGATGGTGTTTCTTCAGTTATAGTGACTCCTTATAATTCCTTTCTTCATTTTTTGGGATGTATGGTTTCTTTTGATGTAATCGAAAGGTTCAGGTACCTGGATAGTTTTATTTTTTTGTGAAGGGATATATGCTGGTTCTGTTTGAACTTTTACTTTGAAGCTGATATTAGGAGCTGTAAACAGAATTTTGAATCTCTGTTTTTTATTAATGGATGTATAAATGAGACTGTATTCTCAGATGATGTAGATCCCTGTTTTGACAAGATAGATATCAGGCATCTAGGCATGGATGTATGTTGGAATTTGATCTGTTTACTTTTCAGTGCCTATAGACACATGAAAAATGTTATTTTCAATCTACTAGAATACAAACTGCGATTATTTCCCTGGAAAACAAACATGGATGACCTAAGGGAGATTTTGCAAATGAAAGGAAAATAAAATCCATCCCCTTCTAATGGTCAAGAATCAAGATTAAAATACGGATGTTAAAAGAAAATCAACAACGATCCATTGTAGGAAAAACATGGATCACCTAAGGGAATTTTTTAAAATGAAAGAAAAATAAAAGTCATCCCCTTCTTCTAATGGTCAAGAATCAAGATTAAAATAAGGATGTTAACCAAACTCAACAACAAACCATTCAAAAAAAACATGATGACGTAAAGGAATTTTTGAAAATGAAAGGAAAAAGAAGTTAATCCCCTTCTTCTAATGGTCTTTTAAAATGAAAGAAAAATAAAAGTCATCCCCTTCTTCTAATGGTCAAGAATCAAGATTAAAATAAGGATGTTAAACAGACTCAACAACAAACCATTCCAAAAAAAAACATGATGACATAAGGGAAGTTTTAAAAATGAAAGGAAAAAGAAGTTAATCCCCTTCTTCTGATGTTCAAGAATCAAGATTAAATAGGGATGTTAAACAGACTCAACAACAAGCCATCGAAGAGCTAATCTTTCAACTATTTTTTAAGTGTGGAGAAGTTGAAAGGGCAATCAAAGGAGAAATATGTTTCAACTAGGTAAATCTTGAGTTACTCCCTCCCTCCTTTGAAGGAACCTGACTCTTGAGTTACTCCCTCCCTCCTTTGAAGGAACCCGACTCTTGAGTTAACCCCAACCTGCTTTTAAGGCACCTAATTGGTTAGAGGATGAAATCATCTAATAAAAATACTCTTTAAAACCAAAGGATAAAATCATTCCTGTGCCCTTTGACTTCACTTTATTTTGTAATGGTAATATGTCCCATTTAAAGTTGCCATCCATGAACATCAAGGATAAAAAATCAAGGTGCGAGCATCTCACCACCTTAAAAAGCCAAGGCTAACATGGGATTGTTCGAGTTTCTTTTTTCACCCTCTAGTAATTAATAAAAGGTCAGATGTTGTTTTCTGACATTAAACGTCAAATTAATTTCCATCCTATTTTATTAGCATTGAACCAATGAAGAGTTGAACATCTCTTGCACCCATGGTTGTATGAACGCCTTGATTCTCTGGGTGCAAAGACAATATCATAAAAAGCAACAACATATATCCCCAGTTAAGGTGAAACATACCACTTACTGTGAGAAATACAATTATTGCATTTTTTTACTTCTCAGTGTACACTCACAATGCCAGAATAGAGCTAACTGTACATGATACAAATAAAGCTATTGCAAAAGAGATAAACAGTAAAATCCATATTCCAACCAAAAAAGAAAAATGAAACTGCCTAATAAAAAAATCAAGAAAAACGCTTGTAAACATGCTTGGCACCACTACATTTGCACCTAGATGGCTAATAAAATTACATAGAGTCAGCAAATGCAAGCTACCGCAATTGGTTAGAGCAGTGGGCAATACAGAGCTCTAGACAAGTGATCATATCCCAAGTAAGCATGCCCCAAGATCTCAAAAAGATTCACCTTCGAACAGGGTGCAATGACCTCACTGTGCTTTGTGGAGTGCCAAAATGGAGTTGGAACTACAATTAGCCAATGCAAAGCTCGCATGAATATATTATGCAATGAAAATGAAGACAGATTAGTAACACAATACTAGCATGTCTCACAAATCCTACTAAACTGACCTACATATCGTGCTGGAATGCCCCTTATGTCTCAAAGCGTATGCCATGAAAACGAAACCAGAGATAGCAACACATCATCATAACACAACATAACACAACATCGGTATCAAGAATCAGATAACCAACAAATGGGTATTTCAAATCTGACATAAATTATCAAAGTTAATGGACTCAAATGGTAACGGCAGAAATTAATTCCGGTGCAATAGATGTGTGCAGTTTGAGTGGAAAACAACTTTCATAATTAATACCCCTCAAAATATAGATCGCGAGAAATTACTTTTTACAAATTGCACTAACATGAAGTGATAGAAATCTTGCCTGATAAAACGCAATAATAAACTATATCCAGCCGAAAATCCGGATCCCAATTCACAATCAAGTGTAACCCGCACGCTTATATAGTATCATTAAACAGTAAACCCACCATTACTGTGAAACTGATTGATATGAAAACCCCAATAACTCTCGGAATTCAATATCTGCCAATTATCGAACCTCGGTAAATTCACAAGAACCAGAAACCGGATCAGATCGGACGAAACCCAAACTCCGGAAGGCTAGAAGCGTGGCGTAGACTTTTGAAGGGGCAAAAATGGTTAAGATTTTGGTGGGGAAACCACAAAAGCTCTTTTCTGTAAATATTTTGCAAAAACCGAAGGATCCGCGTGTTCTTTTCAATAAATTGACTTAGAAGGTCAACTAGTACTAATATTACCCTTCCAATGTTTCAGACGATGAGACGAAACGGCCCCGTGGAAGAACGAACCCTGGCACATCTCGCTGGGGATTCGAACGCATCCCCAGTACACTGCAGGCATTTTGAATTCCCCCGAACAATAACCCTCGCCCCCCTGAAGAAAGATCGAGACCGTGAACTTGCTGGAATTCAATCGAGCGACCTGGAGAGAAATGAAAATTTGGATTAAACAATTTGCAACAGGGCAGAATTCTGGAGAGGGAGGGCGTAGATTCAGCCCATGACGATGCAGACGAAGGCTCTAGAAAACGAAAAATTAGTATCAGTACATATGTACAGGAGAGACTACTTTCGTCTATTGCACAAGCGGAATGGCGGAAGGGAATTTATAGGGATGGACGCCGGAAACGGCGTGCTTGCACGAAATCTTGATGTCTGGCAGATTTTGTAGGGTAAATATGGATTTGATTTCGGTGATTAATATCTAAAGTCGGTGAGTAGAAATGAGATCATTCAAAAATTAAATGAATATTTATTTTTTAATTAATTTTAATTTTATGAGTGGTGAATATTTTAATTTTTTTTATTGATTTAGATATTTTTTAATATAAAATTTGGTAAGTATGATTTGAATGGTTGTCATACTGAAATGTATACAAATTATATATGTTTTTTTATTTTGTAATTTAATTTGTGTTCTACTTTATAGGTTTAATTTTATCCAGAATTGTCATCGCAGAGTTATCTATGCATCATTCAAGAGTTATTTATGCATTACGAGTTATTTTTATATCTAAAGGTGTTTATATTTTAGAATTTAGGATGGATTATCATTTATGCTTTTTCTAAATTGAAGGAGGATGAGACAAGTGTACCGATTGATTTTATGATCGTCATTCAAAATTCCAAATAAACGATTATAAAAAAATATATATATATAAAACACCGCCTATGATAACTCGTAGCTCATGCATATTTAACTCGTAGGTCAAGGATACGGTGATTTGTTGGTGGAGATAGATGGATTTCATTCCATCCACCCGGGTTCAATTCCATTGAGACATCTTCTGGCTTGGAAAAAACTCATAGCTCATGCATGGATAATAGGTAGATAACCCATTTAACTAAAGAAGGTAAGAGAAAAATATATATATATAAAACACCGCCTATGATAACTCGTAGCTCATGCATATTTAACTCGTAGGTCAAGGATACGGTGATTTGTTGGTGGAGATAGATGGATTTCATTCCATCCACCCGGGTTCAATTCCATTGAGACATCTTCTGGCTTGGAAAAAACTCATAGCTCATGCATGGATAATAGGTAGATAACCCATTTAACTAAAGAAGGTAAGAGGTAGCAGGTAGCTGAGACATGGAGAAGAATAGGTGATTACAAGTAAGCATGGAGAATAAGTAAGAGATAACTTATTTATGGCACTTAACTTCTAACCTATCAATATTCACAACCACAAATTAAATGAATGTGCTACTTTATAAATACCTATAGGTGTAATCAAATTCTAAACTATAAACATTTATCTACATAATTAATTTATATTATTTTAATATTTAATTTTATCAATTTTAATAATATGTTTTTTAATTGAATTTAATTGATTATTAAAATATATTAAACTAAATTTTAATAAAGCTTTCAAAAAAATATGATTAAAAAGATTAAAATTACTATTCAAATTCAACTTTAACTTTGTAAAGAGTGTAAATTTGTATATGTTAAATGAGAAGTTAATTAAATGGTTAATGGGGTAGTTAATTAAATTATATTTATAAAAAAATTAAATGTTGTTTTGTTTAACTATCTTTTACTTAAAAGCATTAGTTAGAGAGAGGAGATAAGAGAGAAGATTTATAGTCATAAAAGCAATTTCAAAGATAGCCCATATATTTGTTGAAAATACATTCTAGTATTTATGGGGTATTAAACTCTTAAAATATTATTTGTTAGCAATATCCATAAAGTACAATATCCTTAGAGATATGAAGGTGGGGCCTTCGCTTTAAAGAGTTTCATGAAGCAAGGAACAAGGACTAAGGGTTTCATGGCACAGCTAGGGATTCATGGCGCAACGGGGTTTTCATAGTGATGGCACTACTCGGAAAACAGTTAGCGTAACGTCTACTCGAGATTATAGACCTTGGGAGTAGGACTTGGTTTGTTCATTTTCTAACCTTTTTTTGTTTGCTCTGAGGTTTTGGCTTTAGCGCTTCCTCCCTCTATATTTTGATGGTGCTCCTTAGCCTTTTATAGTTTTACCTTTCGCGTTTTTGTGCCTATCGGTAGTTTTTCTGGTCGCCTATCTTGTAAGTGGGGACTCTCCTAGGACATCCTTCTTTTTTATTGCCGAGCCTTTTAGCTATTCTCACTAGAGTATTGACTTTCGAGTTTGGCACTTCCCGTTCCACTTGGTATTGATATGGTCTTCTTTTGAACGCTGGTCTCTCTACTTTCCTGGCAAGTCACACATTGGAATCCTTGTGGTATATGGAGAAGCCACCCATCGGATCCTTGTATAATGTTTCTCTAATATCAAACGAAGGTTTCTCTAATCTTCCACCCGGGGGCTCCTCCCCCTTCCCCATTGTGGAAACTGATGGTACACCTCCAGATGCGGTGACCATTACACCAATTTTATCTTAGACTTCCAGCCCGAGGGATTACACCTAAAGAGGAGGCTTTGAATGCATGTGTCGTAAGGGTTTCCCCAATGGCCGAGAATCATCCACATGTTTCAGGTTCTATTCACGGGATTAAAAGGATCCCATTTGGTTTTAAGTGAAGGCGATGCGTTAAGCGGAAGCCAGAAGTAAACCAGGCCTTAGAAGACGACGTATCTATGAATCAAGCTTTCTCTATGACTGAGACTGCTATCTTCGGTTGTTTTCGGGGGAACAACATGGCCTTGCCAACCTTCAGAAAATGGGTAGTTGCACGATGGTCTTTCCTGAATGATTTGCCTCAGTGCTTTGCTCTCTCTAAGGGGTGGTTGAGTGCCATTCTTCGGACCTCGAAAGATGTCTAGAATAGTCTTGAAGGCACATGGTTTTGGGGTACCCTCGCTTTCAAAGCCAGGAGATGGGTACCCACATTTGATGCCCAACGTGAACAAAATCACATCCATCCTACCTAGGTCAAGCTCCCTGGCTTACCTCCTGAACTTTGGACATTAGAGATATTTTCACTTATTGGAGCTACCTTGGGTTAGTGTTTAGTCTCTGATGACATCTATGAATCTACGGGAAATCTTGCGGTGGCCAAAATCCTTGTTAATCTGGAACTTCAAGATGGGCTTCTAAATAAGATGGTCATTGCGAAGAGGGGTTTTTCATACAGTCAAGTTATGGATTATGAGGGTCTGCCTTTCAGGTGCAATCGATGCCATGAATATAGACATCTTGTTCGAGAATGCCCCAAACCATTTATTCGTTAGTTTTGGAAGTGGAAAGAGCACGATGTTGAACAAGAAAAGGATTTTGTGGTTGTTTAGCAACCCACCCACCCTGGACTGGTGGCTACTCTGAATCACGCGAGCTCTGCAACAACAGACTTGAGAGCATCTTTGACTAGTCCATCCGGCCCTGTCACTGACCATGAGCACATCTTGACGCAACAACACCTTCTCCCTGTGACATATGGAGTCATAGATCTGGCCTCTCATGAAATCAGTACGTTATCTTCCTCTTTCGGCAGCGTATCTACTCCGGATAAGTTTATGTATGATCCCTTTGCTTATAACCCGTCATTAAGCTTTCTTTCTGAGACTTTTTCTCTTACCACTGGCCCAGCTTATAAACCTCTCCTTTCTTCTCTGTCTGATTTACCTTGTTCTGCTCAATTGACCTTCTGTAACACCCCGTTTTGACATTTCTACCTGAACTACTATTATATGTTGTATTTGTTTGACTGTGAGACCTCGTCGGTTGACGACACTGTGGACATATGGTTCTATTATTTTGCCGATATATATATATGTGTGTGTGTGATGATAGTATAATGATCAGTAGTCATGTTTAGATATGTATCATGTGTTAATTATGTCAAATATATGGAAATTTACTAAATGATGGGTACGTGGATACCGTTACAGTTATATGTTGAAATAATGAATGTTATTCCAAGTGCATGGCGAATGAATGAGTTTATTGTCGTTATGTTATGATGAAATATATGTGTGTACATATCGAGGATTTATGCACGATATTCTATATTGTATGTCGAGGACTGACTTACAGGTTGAAACGGCTAAGTGATAGCTGGATCCTACGAGGTGGGAGGGCCTCGGGGACACGGACTTCAAAAGATAAAATGGTATGCGAGTGATGCATTATTTACTTTCGTATGGTTATTATGCTGTTTATTATGATGTATGTTATGACATGGGTGGGGTAGGGTTTCAGGAAACTCAACCGCCCAGATCGGTTATACGATGACAGACCAAGTACAAGTGCAATGCTGTTGTTATGTCAGGTAGACATAGTCCCTTGTTCCATTAGGGGGGTGGAGGCTTTACCCACCGTTTATCCCCGAAACCCAGAGTCATGGGAGGGCTGTGCTACGGCGCGCTCCCCAAGGTGTGTGATGATGACTAGTGGTTGCCTGCTGGGGAAGCTTGGTCGATATAGTCGACACTTTCGCTTACGGGTTCTAGCTGGAACCGGTCATGACTTGACATTTCAGGGTAGTCCAGCAGAGGACAGGATAGGATGTGGAAGTTAGTGATGATGTAGGTAAATAGGTGTAGCGTGAAGTAGGGGTGAAAACAAGATCTAACTGTAGGTGTGTAAAACCCTTGCTTGAGTATGTGTCGTAACTTAGAAAGGTATGAATTGTCGTAACTAATAAGATTTCAGTTAGTTAAAGAATTTTACCTTGCAAACTATGCTAAAACATGTGTCAGTAAACAGTAAGTTTCATGATTATGATTGACGTGTGTGAGTTATTACTGTTAGTGTACTTACGCGAGGTATGTAAGCAGTAGCTACGCTTACATAACTTGCCTACATATTTATGAATTGCGTGAAATATTGCTGAGTAATAATGTTAATTAGTGTCGCTTAATAATTAATTACTGTACATTAATGATTAATAAACAAGTTACGGTTAAATTAATAGTAAATAATGCAATTGGTTAGTAACGCTTAATTAAATGTTAATGAGTTTGATTAGTAATGACTAAGGGTTAACACGTTAAATGATTATTGTAATGTTAATTAAAGTAGTATTAAATTGATAAGTTAATATTAATTGCACGGCTAGATAATTAATTAAACTGTATGGATAATAATTAATTTATATCTATTAAATTTTATGATGACCATGCAGAAGCTAGTTGGAACATAGGATAATTTACGAATAGATGTAATATGAAATTTATAAACAAGTGTCGGGTACACACTTGGGAATTGTTCATGAAAACGATAAATCCATTATAAGTTAATCAATTATGAATTAATTATAATTTAATTATGAATTATTTATAAAGTACTTCTGAATTAATTATGAATTAATCACGAATTAATTATAAATTACTTATGAATTAGTTCTAAATTAATTGTGAATTAGTTATGAATTAATTATGCATTAGTTCTAAATTAATTATGAATTAATTATAAAGTACTTCTAAATTAATTATGAATTAATTAAGGAAGACATTACCTTATGCCATTCTTATCCAAGTTTATAATTATATTGTATTTTAGTTAATAAATTAAAATATTAATTAAATTGTAATTATGACCACTTGAAAAGACAATGGCGGTGGAACCACATTAATAATTTAGTTGACTTTTACATACGGTGTTTGCATAAAAGAAAGGGGTAATATTTATAACTCATTTATAAATTAATTAATTAATTAATTAATTAATGTATTGATGGTATCAATAAATGTGGACATGTCTCGAGGGAGAAAAGGGAGACTGCCATCTTAGCTAGAATTGAATGGAGAGGATAAGGGTAGTAATGGGGAGCATTGAGTCGGCAGAGCAAACAGGGGATAAGATGGAGAAGAAAGGAAGAAGAGGGAGGATCTTTTACCGGAGTTATTTTGGAGGAAGTTTTGGGAGAGCAGATATAGAAATTTTAGAGCAGAGCTGAAAGGAGCTGAAAGGGGTTGTTTTGCTGGAGGTTTTCTAAAGGGATATAACGGGTTGGCTTGTACTCGGTTTGGGATCGGGGGTCCAAAGGGGTACCTTTGGAGCTGGGTGGTCGGCGAGACCTCACCAGTTGGCAGGGTGGCAAAACTGGTTCGGTTGGTTGAGTTTCAGAACTGTGGGGGAAGGCTTTTGACTGCAGGGAAAAGCAAGGAGAAGCAGCAACAAGGACAGCAACAAAAAAAAAGGGATCTGCAAGCTACCTACAGGTATTTTCCAGCAGGTAAATTTATCATTTTTCTACTCTGTCAAATTATTATTTCAAGTTATATGTTATATGTTATTTCACCTGCACATGAAAAGTATGTAAACTTGACATAAATTACATGCATAGACATAGACATAAGTTAGAAATATAAAACAGAAATTTTGAACAGAATTGAAATATCTGAAATATCTGACTGTATATTAAAGTTAAAGGAGACCCTAGTTGGGGTCTTACACCTTCTCTGCTAGGCCAACTGTCGGGACCTTTAGTCTCTTTGACAACCCTACTCTCTACCCCGTAGAGACTGGATACTTACTTGGTGGTTCACATACGACGATTGGAGGCTACCCTCTTAACTCTCCCATATATTACCTTCTCTAAACCTTTCCTCCTCCTTCCAAACATGCTCAACTATTGGGTCTATTATCTGAAGGAGACACACCCTCTTTCTTCCTCTAAAGCTTGCTTTTCCTCAAAGGTCAGACCCTTTGCTCCTCTCCTAGAATGCGCGCATAACCCTCCCGAGCCTGTCTCGACCGTCAATTGTGATGATATCCCAGTTACATTACATGTTGTAGATATTGCTCCACCACTTATATCCTTTGAGTCCAATTGTAATGAGTAATTTTGCATTTACCATACTCCTTCACCCAAGTCATCTATGGGGACAAAGATCAAGGCCAAGAGCTCCCCGAGGTATTTCTCCAGGCCTCGATCTTCCTTCATTACTGATGCTACTAATGTTTCATCTGTGGGTTTCTCTTCGGTTAACAATGGAGGCCATGGGTGCCTCATAGAACACAGCTAAGTCATGACTACTACCAAGAAACAGTCTGCTATAGAAGCAAGAAGAGGCAGGTAAAAGACCATCAAGGGGGCCTTAGCACACACCCACAGAGTGGGGTTACCTTAATGTTATACATCACCCTCAACATTAGAGGGTTGGGCCATCCCTCCAAGAAACTGGCCCTAAAGAGGTTGGTGCAAACTCACCACCTTGATATTCTACTTCTTCAGGAAACATTGGCAGTTGGAGTCACATTTTTAATCGATCTGAAGTTATTATTGCTCGGATGGGATTTCATCACCCTTGATGTTATCGATCAATCTGGTGGCTTAGTCACTAGATGGAATACGCGTTCTATTACTTGTACAAATTTTTGGGGGATCACCTGTGGATTGGGTTTAGAGATTTATACACGTGATCTGGGTCTCTCTTTTACTCTGCTGAACATTTATGGACCTCACAGCAATAGAGTGGATTTATGGGATAATTTATTTGTTGTTGGCTTCCATTAGACTGAGAGTTTCATACTTGCAGGTGACCTCAACTTTTCTCTCAGTGAGGCAGAGACCTAGGGTGAACATGCCCATAAGGATCCCTTATCAAAAAATTTTGCACATAAACTTGATGAGGTTGCTTTACTAGATATCCCTCCTGTCATTCTCAGGCCCACTTGGAGTAATAAGCACACAGGTGATTGGTCCATTGCAAAGAGACTTGATCGTTCCCTCATCAATGATGGTTTTTTACATATGGCTTCTAGCATTAAACAATGGGTTGAAGTCAATGGTGAACCTGGTCATCACCCTGTCCTCCCGGAAGTCAAGGGGACTTTTGTAAACCATCAACCCCTTTCAATTTTTGTGCTATTTGGCTTCAGGATTAAAGTTTTCATGAATTGGTCAAATATATTTGGGTCCCTTTCAATGCCCAAGCTCGATGTTCTGCAGCTTTACATCTTCTAGATAACCTTAAAAGTCTCAAATCTCACACTATCTCTTGTGTGTCAGATAAACGGGAGCAAAGGGGGGAATATCTTACACAAATTGAGGATCAACTAGCTACATTTTACTCGTCTAATCCTATGGGTTTTTGCACTATTGATCAAAAGCTTTAGATTTATCAACTCGAATCCAATAGAACAAAAATTCTTTAGGATGAAGAGGCCTCCCTAAGGATAAAAAGTCATGCGATTTGGTTACAGAAGGGTGACAACAATTCAAAGTTTTTCCACAATTATAAAAAACACAAGATAAATGTCAATTCCATATGGGAGATCGAAGGTTCTGAAAGGAATATGGTTAATGGTTTCCATGATGTTACTCATGTGGGCTTCAACACTATTCTAATTTATACATGGAGGACGCAGCAGTTCATGTTGGAGCTTATAGCTCACTACCCTAACTCTATGATAGATAAACATAACTTATCTCTCCATCACAATGGAAGAACTTGAGGTCGAGGCCATCAAAATTATGCCACATGACAAGAGCCTAGGGGCCAATGGGTGGCCCATTGAGTTCTACTCTGGGATGTTTGAGATTATTGGCAAAGACCTACTTGCAGTGGTTAAAGAATCCAAGATCAAGGGCAGATTTCTAGCTACTTTCAACTCTACATTTTTAACTTCGACCCCCAAGAAAGATAAAGTGGACAAGATGGAAGATCTCTGGCCCATTTCATTATATAACTACATCTATAAGATGACTGCAAAAATCATTGCAAAAAGAGTCAGGGGTATCTTATCAAAATTCATTTTGCCTAAACAATTTGCCTTCCTTGAAGGTAGGCAGATCCATGATGCTATCGGTATAGCACATAAAGTTTTACACTTGGCCAAGATCAAACACATTCCTGATGTGGTTATTAAGGCGGATTTGAGTAAGGCATATGAAAGAGTGAATTGGACTTATCTCAAGTTGTTACTTATCCAGGTAGGCTTTCAACTACATGTGGTGAATTGGATTCTAGCCTACCTACAATCTGTCAGTTTCGCTATGCTCATTAATGGTTCAAATTCACCTTTTTTCAGACTTGGAAGAGGCCTCAGGCAAGGTTTCCCATTAGCTCCTCTTTTATTTGTGTTAATTATGGAAGGAATCAACAAGACTGTTACATCATCCAGAACCCATGGCTTTTTAAAAGGCTTTCATTTTGGGGGCTCTATTTACATCACTCGTCTACTCTTTGTAGATGACATACTTCTCTTCTCCGATTGATCTAGAAGGGAGATTGCAAAGATTAAAGTTATTCTTACCCTCTTCTTTGCTGCTATAGGTATGCTTTGCAATTCCAACGATTACTCTGTGTCATCTATGAATTTGGATGTTGTAACAACTAGACGGATTATGGATCTATTTGAGTTTGATACTATTGACATATCACAGGGTATTAAATATTTGGGGTTTGTCATTCAGCCTAATGACTACACTCATACAGATTGGGCCTGGATCATATCGAAAGTTGAGTGTAAGATACATCTCTAGTGTAATAGATGGCTCTCCAAAGTTGGTCATTTGGTTCTATCGAAATTTGTGTTGGAAGGCTTACATGTCTATTGGGTTTCAATAGCTCATGTCCCCATTGATGTTTTGGAATGCATTTGGAAATTGTCTTTTAATTTTTTATGGAGAAGGAAGGTCGATGGTAAGTTGTTTCATTGGATTTCTTGGAAAGGGATCACTCTCCCCAAAGTGCTCGGAGGATGGGGACTTAAGTATCATTTGAGTTGCTAAAGCTCTTGATGCAGAGGGTGTCTGGTGTGTGATTAGAGGTGAAGGCATGTGGGTACAAGTTTTCCAACAAAAGCATATGTATCCCATGAACACTATGGAATGGCTCAAAACAAGAGATAAGTCACTGTGTAACATTTCCATCACGTGGAAGGAAATTCTTTCCGCCTTTGATATTGTTGGAGATTGGATAACCTGGGAGGTTGAAAATGGAAGACATATCAGGATCGATCTTGATCCATGTCTTGGTAGTCATGATTTTCATAGACTGCCTGAGAACATGGTCGATTCTCTTGTTGATAGAGGTTTCATCTTTCTACATTAGATACATGATCACCTCAACAGTACCCCACCTACAACAAGAATGGCTTACCACTAAACATATGGATTTTTAGAATGGTGATAAGATCATATGGGAGTCATATATCAAAGCACTTAAGGATTGTCACATCAGAATTGGGGAGAAGCCAAATTCTCTTCTATGGACCCAAAATGTTTATGCGGTATATACCAGCCCAAGATTGGTTATCAGGTTATCTGTGCTGCAGAAGACATCGTTCCCATAGAGTGGTGGAATATGGAAATATGGAACATCAATTGTCCCCTCAAGACCAAGTTGTTTATGTGGCTCACTTTAGCTGACAAAGTTCCAACATGGGACAATCTTATCATAATATTTGGGGTTGGCCCTAGCAGGTGTGCTTTATGTCGATCTAATGGTGAATTTATCAATCACATGTTCATTCATTGTCCATAATTTTTAGATATGTGGAGATATATTTGTCAGGTCACATGCATTATTTTTATTTGGGATGGATACGATGTCAGTGATGCTTTTCACAAATGGATTACCAAATCTACATTTGACTCTTTCAAATCCCTCCCTATTATTATGATATGGGGGGCTTGGCTTTCCCGCAATATGACGATCTTCTAGGACGTTTTCATCCCTCCTCATTTATATGCTGCCAAGAGTTTGGCCATATTGGAACATTTCCCCTAGGTGAAAAAATATAAACCTAACAGGAACATTGTTGAGGAGCACACCGACAAGTCCATGCCATGGTGTTCCTTTGATGGTGCGGCGTAGGGATGACATAGCCTTGGAGGTGCAAAGGGTGTATTGTACATTAATGATAAACATTGGTACAAACTTTCAGTTGGTCTTGGAAAGGCCACCAATAACTTGGTTGAATTATCTACTGTCAAGATGGTACTGAGGTTAGCTATGGCAAAAGGGGTGAAAAATATACAATTTTTCAATGATTCTCTTCTCATAATTAAATGGTTTAATCATAAGAGAACCCCCAATAACATCTACTTAAGGCCTCTCTATGATGACATATTCAGAATGATTGGTATTTTTGAAGGCTACTCCTTCAATCATATTTATAGAGAGAGGAATGAACAAGCTGACACTCTATCTAAGATGAGACTACACCTGGATGTTGGCTCTTGGAAATTGTGGGAGGTCATCAATGACATAATTAAGGAAATTGATCCGGGCCCATTTACTTTGTAATCTTCCCACGAAGATCAACTCCATGAGTATATTGTGGCTTCTATCCTTCACCTTTTATGCTCCTCCACTTCGAATATATTAGTTGTAACTGCATTAGTGGTGGACAAATACCTTTTGTGGATGACTTATCTAGCTGTTAAGCATGCTCTCTATAGTACATATGTTTAAAAAATTGATGATACTACTCTCATACATCTCTGTCTGTTGTAGTAATGTTGAAGAAGAGCTTTGTGTATGGCATCATATGCCAAATGAACAATATGATTCAGAGTTTTTAATAAAAAAATTGAGATGTGATAATTTTTTGTTGAAAAAAAAATGAACTTGGGTTATCCTACCATTATTAAATATTTATGAACATTCAAATTTTCACATTGATTATTGAGGGTAGTTTTATTATGAGTATTTGTATATACCTTTTTTTTTTGAACCTTGTGTGAATATTTCATACTCAAGGAGAATAATTTGCCCAAAATCAAGGAAATGCAAGTAATATAGGCTTAGCAAGAGCATCTTTAGGAATATAAAAAGTAGTTTAGGGTTCATGGTCCATCAAGGCTATCTTGTGAGCTTGCTTCAATAGAACGTGTAGACCTTAAAGAAATTCTATGTGATAGTTGAGAAGTTGTATCTAGGGTTCTTTAAATCTGAGCATAAGCTTGGAGACAAAGAAGTATAATTAGATAAACAAAATTTGAAAAAAAAAATGAAACTATCAAGAAAAAAATGGTTACTCACAATAAGTTGTTTGATAATGGGAGACAAGAAGATGAAACATTTAAGTACAAAATTCACAATTGTTCAAAGTATCATGCAGACTTGGCAATACATTAACATTATGTTTGCAAAGGAGACACTGGACCAAGCAAGCAAAAAAGAAATACCACTACCAAATATGAACTCCCATGAAAATTTTATATTTTATACTTAATGCTATTAGTTCCCCCACACTCTAGTCTCTTCATGATGTCCATAGACCGAGCATGAAACAAAATTAAAAAAATTATATTTTATATTTAATGTTATTAGTTTCCCCACACTCTAGTCTCTTTATGATGGACATATACCAAACATGAAACAAAAATTGAAGATTTTATATTTTATATTTAATGTTATTAGTTCCTCACACTCTAGTCTCTTTATGATGGCCATAGACCAAGCATACTAAACATCGATGAAACAAAAATAGATATAATCTACTTGAAAAAGAAAACTAATACAACAATTATATTAGATGTTTATGTCTTGAATATGTGATACATATTTCATTGTATGTATAAAATATTTTAACCTGTATTTTTATCATTAAGATTGATGAAGAGATTATAAGTTGAATACTTATTTATTTAAAAAGGTAATTACACTTTATAATTTTTATTATTGACTTATTGAATCATAATGATAAAAAATTCTTTAGATATTTGATGCTATTAAAAATGATTTATTTTATACACCAACATAGATTCATTTTTAATCCTAAATCTATTAAACGTTAAAAAAAATGAAAAATTCACTAAAATACAAATTTGAATGTTTAAAAGATAAAGTTAAAATAAATATATAAGTTAATTTTTTAATTTTATTATTATCAAAAATATACATTTAATTAAAAAAATCTCATTTTTCTTAATATAATTATAAATTTGGATATTTAATAATTTTTTTTAAAATATTTCATTTTTCATAATTTAATTATAAACTTGGATATTTAATAAAATTAATATTTTAAAATTTTGTTATAACACATGAACAACAACTTGGATATTTAATAAAATTAATTTTTTAATATTTTATTACATCACGTCAACCAATTGAGTCTTTAATTTTATCAATATGAACTTCCAAAATCTAAAAGTTTTGAGATTAAGCATGGATTTACATTTCATTTAAAAACTATAAAACTAAAACTATAAAATACATATATATGAGTCAATATGACTGTGAAAACCGCATATAGAACTTTATACTATGGGTGATGTGTGTGTTGGCCTCTTGGCTTTCGTGGTGTGTTGGTTTAACTAAAAGCTGCGTAGTTATCCGTGCAAAGGATACGTACCTACTAGGCCCATTAATTTGGTCGTACTTATCATGTGGTCGGTGCCAAATAATGGGTTTCTATAGAGTAAGTGATTAATGTGGGTTTATATAAAGTGGGTGATTGATGTTTAATTTATATGTGGATTTTAGTGTTTGATTTGAAATTTAAGATAATATTTTTGGAGCAAGTTAAAAGGTGGAAAAATTTAATTATGTTTTTCGAAATTTTGAAAGTCATTGATTAATGAGAACTTTGATGATATAATTTTTGTTTTTGGGTTAAATAATCTGTTTTCTATAAAGTGGGTGGCTTAACATGTAATATACTTATGGATTTTAATGTTGATATGAGATTGGAAATAGTTTTTTTGTGAGTAGGTTAAAAAGTAAATAAATTTAATTATTTTTTTAGAAATTTTGGAAGTGATAGTTTTATTTCATTGATGGGAACTTTGACCATGTAATTTCTTTTTTAAGGGTTTTGGTCTATTTTTGGAACATTTAGATTGTTGAAATTTCAAAAATAAATGAATCAAAGTGGAACTTTCTCTCACCAAACTAGTTGAAATGTTGAGTTTGTCTACCTTTGTACTCACCCCTATTTTTCTCGAAGTAAGATGGTTTAAAATCTAAATAACTTATCCTTTTTTACAACCAACATATGTCCATCTTAAACTCGGATATATTAAACACAGAGAGAGATCCAATTTCTTGAGGTGTATTTTTTTTTTAATTTTTAATTTTTAATTTTATGAGTCGACATATTTTTTTAATTACTTTTTAGTTTTGGGAACGTAATGAACATGACAACATCTCCCCCATACTGGGCTAAGAGCACCTCGCTACTCTTGGTGCAATGATTTGTTGAGTTATTGAGTTCGTTCTCTTTAAGGTGTCATTTTCAAGCCATGTTTCAGTTTGTGTTTGCGAAAATTACAAGTAAATTTTAGTAGTAGTCTAAACATGCTATGATTTCGACTTTCTTCGATCACATTTTTTTGATCAGTTTTGTTTGAAATCTAGACAAAAATTCAAAAAATTGTTGGAATTGCAAAGATCATGTTATCACATCCATGTTAGTTGGAGCTACCATGACACAGATCCATTGTCAAAGACTTTGAGATAGAGCATACATGAGTTGACAATAGCCAGAGTCATGTGCAGTGATGGTATATTGCATTTTTGTAGAGCCAACTAGAGTACTACATAGCATCTTTCCAGGGCCCCCTTTGTCATAGTTGTTCCTACATGATGCCATGGAGATGATTTTGCTTGGTCTTGGTGTACTTGGAGCAACAGAGTTCAGTGTTGGTATGCCTTTCCCTTTCCCGTGCATGTCATAGGTCACTCTTTATATTCACTACAGTAGAGTAGGTATATGGTAGATGCACAAAAATGTTATATATTGGCTTGTTTGTTTATCCTAGTATTCTGACTTGGCATGTAGTGACTTGTTTGGTGATCTGGTATTATTGTTCTGTGGTTCATGATGGCCTATGGAAAGGGTTGTTCTATCACCTTGATTGCAAGGCTCCCTTGTATGCACATTGGTTACTTCCCCATCTATGGTATAGACTTGATCATTCTCCCCATTATTGCTAGCTTTGGTATCACTTGTCATTGTCTCCACCCATCCGACCCATCCATAATGGATTCTCACCCTGACTAAGACTAAGATGTGTGACTTCGAGGACCTCCCCCCTGTGACCTCTACATATGCTAGGTTCCATGTTGTTTTGTGTCTCGTCTCTAGAATGTGTGTCTGCACTTTCAAATCTGGGATCCACTTCTGGTTGGTTACCCCCGATGTGGTGGTGCAGACACATCGGGATTTTCAAAGTAATGACTCCTTCATTCCTCAGTGTTAGTGAGGGATTTTCTCCTATCCATTATTAAGGGGGAGTGTTGGAATATATTAATTATATTCCTTGGAAGGTAATAATGTCTTTGTATTATGTCAGAATTTATCCACAATCTTATGTAAAAGAGTAATACATTATATCCCATATTCATTATGGTAAAGTATACTCTTGATATCCATCATTATATAAAGAGATGTTATTATGGAGAATTATATTATCCCACATGCAATATGTGAGAGTAATTCCTCCTCATCTCTTGGTATATAATAGGGTCAAGGGAGTCACATTACAAGTAACAGTGATATAGTGCTATATGCTCATAGATAGTATCGACACATGGTATTGTGAACACAAGCTCTGCTATATTGTATTGGGGTTATTTGTAGTTGATCTCTTGTAAGATTAAAGGAGATTTCTGGAGATAATAGAAGACAACCTTCCCATGGACATAGCCCAATTGGGTGAACCACGCATATCTGGTGTACTCTTTTCCTTGTTCTCTTTCCGTTCTTTAGTGAACCACGTATATCTAGTGATCCACAAGAACATACAACTGATAAAACTCGTGTGTGAGTTCCTCCATGATGGATAGGTTTTGCTTCAAGTTTGGAAATCTATGAAAAAGGATCTATGCATAGTCCAAAGGCAAACAAATTTCTTGCAATTTTTTCTCCATCTTATTCCATGTCCTTATTTTGTCTTTCCCTCTTTTTGTCCTGTCTTTCTGCACATGATCCCACCGGATCACGACGTGACCCTTTAACTTGGTGCATGCAAATTTCACCTTCTTTTCCTCTGTCATAGGATTCCATTAAGAATAAGTTTCCATAGAGTTAAACCAATCTATTAACTCCTATGGTTTAATCCTCCCTGCATATTATGAAACTTCCATTTCGATCCCATCATTTCTCCTTTCTAGAGACCTGAGCATCCTTTCTTCAAAATTCATGCACCCTAATTATTCTTCTTCGTGTTCTGTATGCTGACCTGCATCTCCTTGGTTTGTCTCCTCATTAGACACTTCTCTTCGTATTATTCTCTGATTAGCTAGCGCGTTTATAAGATCCACTACTTGCCTTTGGAGGTTTTGCATATCTCTACGCATCTGAGAAAGACCTGCTCTTCCTCTTCCTCTCCTAGTCATCTTCCTACTCTAATACTAGATGATGTAGCCAATAAACTTTGATTCATTCACGATATCTAAAATCCATGCAAACACATGAGTGTGGAAAAAATAACTATCTTTTATTCCTTCTGCATCCTAACGATTACAATGAGAGTTCAACCCCTTATAACTAATATCTGAGATTTTCGAAAATTGTTAATTTTAGAAAATTCTCACATGAATCTAAAACTAACCAATAACTAAAGGATAACTAGAGCGACACTAGTTGTCAACTCTCTTTTGTGATTAGGTGCATAAACTAAGAGATAACTTATAATTACAATTTTCAAAAATCTTGCAAAAACACAAAAACCCTAATTTGAGGCACTACATGAAGGAATTTGGCCTTGGAAAAGTGTCGAAAAAATGTTCGAATAGACGGATCTTATTGATCACTATAATGAATTGTTCGAGATGGAACTTCTTGTTAAATTTCATGCCAAATGGATAACTGAGTCAAAACTTATGACCCTCATAAATCCTTGCATTATATATATATATATATATATATATATATATATTTTTTTTTTTTTTTTCATCCCAAATAGATAATCGAGTCAAAAGTTATGACCCTTAGAAATCTCTGCATCAGTGTCACACATTTTTCTTTTTCTTTGAGGCCAAAGGTTTAGGTGGACTCGAGCAACCAACACCCCTTGGTTGAAATCATTAGTTGGAAAGAGGAATTACCTAGGCATCTAAGTGAACCCCTCTCTACACTCCTCTTATCCTTGATGGTACAATGCATTCTCAACATTTACGAGGCATTGAATTCTAAAAATATTATTGGTTGGTAGCATCACCTAGAGTACAATATCCTTAGAGGTATGAAGGCATGCTATCCTTCCACTTTCATTTTCCATCATTTGGTATTTATGAGGTTCAACTTCTTCTGCTGATGATTCACGAGTGAGGGTAATTTTAGTGTGACGTGTGCTTCTTATCCTCATCTCCATTCATCTAAAATTAATGTGACTAGGGCAAATTCAAGTATAAGAGTTCACCCCAAAGGAAAGTTAACATCAACAATAGAGCTAAATAAGAGGATCCTTTTGAATTTGGAGAATGGTTTAGGGATTTCAGGACTAAAGTGAGTTAATAATTAGACAAACTCAACCTTACTAGTGAGTCTAACGAATTGGGTCATCTTAAAATGGGCCAAAACCCCTAGGTAAAAGTTACCATCAATAAGTTGGAATTATAGCTTCCAACAAAATTCCAAAGATTCAGGGAAAAAATTTGACCAAAAAGAGGTTGAGTTTGTCAAATTATTAACTTAATCATTTTATGCTCTGCCAAGGTTATCTTACAAGGTCATCTAAACTAAATTTATAAACCACAAGGAAATGCCATGCAATAGTGAAGAAATTGTATTTAATACTTTGTATAATTGGGATCTTTCAAAACAGAAAGGGTTTTTTTATGACCATTGATCGTAATAAGTTTGTGATATTTGGTGATAGACTGAAAGACAAAGACAAACAAAATTCTATGAGGCATAAATAAGGTTGAAGAAAAAACTTGACTTAATTAGAAAAATTATACGATAGTAAAAAACCAGAGGATAGAGGATAAAGATAAAGAATGTTTAATACCACTCTAAAAATTACCCCTTACTGAGGGAGACATCTAAAAGTTCGATGATTTAGATTGTATGACCATTTTTAGCTAGAATTTGACGTTTTTTTCTTAATATTTTGTAAAATCGGAATTTAGTTGTGTTTTATCAGGATTTTGATGGTACAAATGGATTCAACGCCCTCAAAACCCCCCGAGGCACCCAAAAATTCTAAAATTTGACAGTTGTAACCTAGATTTTGAAAAATTATATTGCAAAATTGGAATTTAGTTGTGTTTTATCAGGATTTTGACGGTACAAATGGATTCAATACCCTCAAAAACCCCCTGGGCACCCAAAAATTCTAAAATTTGACAATTGTAACCTGGATTTTGAAAAATCATAGCCAGATTTTTTCAAAATCGTGTCCGAAAAATTCATCTATTATGTCTCAAATAATTGAATTTTTAAACTACACGCTTACTAAGTCGAATATGCTTAATATCTATATATATTAAAATTATTTATCTGACAAAAATATCTATCTCAAACGACAATAATACCATGTAAACTTTAATTTTGATTTGCTACAAATATACTTAATATCTATATATCTTAAAATTATTTATATGACATAAATATCTATATCAAACTACAATAAAACCATGTAAACTCTAGTTTTGAGTTTGCTGAACCATGTTGATGACATACTCATTGGTGTACTTGATATGTTAAACTATAGAGATTTTATATAAATAAATTTTCGTTTAAATTAAAATAATAAATTATTATTTACATTAGATCAACTTAATAAAATTATTTTTTTATTTGTGGGAGCCACCATGATGGAACTTTCCTTACTGAGTACCTATTAAGACAGCTTTGCTTTGTCAACATTGCAAGATTGGCCACGTAGATTTGTCACCATCTATATTGTCTTGACTATAAAAGTTGCGTAGTTAACTGTGAGGATACGTACGACTTAAAAATACTTGAGCCTAATTTTGGTGGGTGAGACTATTAGGTTTTCTTCAAAGATGTGGATTGACGTGTAATACACCTAGGTCTTGTAGTCTAATATTTTCATCGTATACCCTAAACCAACGGTAGACTATCCATTATTGGGACTAAACTATACTACGTAGGCCTTGCAAAAGGCTAAGCTGATAGGTTTGTGAGTAGAAAGGGTGTATGATAGGTTTGTGAGTAGAAAGGGTGTATGCTAGTTGGCCTCTTTCACTAGTGCCTTGGTCATGTAGGACTCCTAAGCCAAAGAACCTGGGTTAGGAACTAATTGCGATAGAGAATGAATCACTTATCATGGTTTGAGGGGCAATTCCAAATGATAATGATGATTTGACTCTAATGTTAAGTGGTGCTAAGTGTTGTTTGATTATGTTCTTTTTCTTTAACATATGAGAATTGGAAACCTCCTAGGGGTATATTTGACAGCCCGCAAGCCAAATATACTAGTAACTTGTGACTCTGTAGGGGCTCAGTAGGGGCCTAGACATCTCAAAGCCCACATACACCTCCATAACAGTGAACCTCTATCCCAGGGGTCGCCTATCCTTTGAGCCTTGTCACAACGGGCCAATATGTTCTTTTACCCCAACCCCAAATGATTATGATGATTAATTTGCTTCTAATTGTTGGGTTGATGCCAACTATTGCATAATTATGTTTTTATGCTAGAGAGTTATGCCTCATGTATTTTTAGACTTATGTTTATGCTACATTGTTATGTAATAGTATGTATTGAGGGTTTTGGCAACCCAACTTTTGAGTTTTGATTAGACTTTGATAGTGATAGTGAATGTTGCATGCACAATCCATTTTTTAGTAGAGTTTATGTAAATGTTGATAATTTAATAGTCCATTGACGCTTAATGTCAAAATAAACGAAAAAATAGTAATGGCCTACATTGTTTCAAATATATTGTTTAATAATAAGTTCATGGTGTAAAATGATATTATAATAAGATAACAATTGGTTAAGTCTATGATACCACTTGTAGTGTTTCTTAACCCTTAAACTTGAAACACAAACTAGGTATATAGAGATTATACATGCAAAAAACTAGATACAGGAGACAATTGAAATGAAGTCATGCAAAATATACCCTTGCAATCTGATAATTAAAAGAAATAAATCAATGTTCACATGCATCTTGAGGTGGGGTGACCTTTCACTTGAGTAGAGCTCCAAATACAACAATGCTAAACAAAACATTCATTGGCTTCCTAACTCTTTAAATAGATTATCAATAGCAAATCCCTAACTATTCATGGTCCCATCATTAATGAGTAACAATCAGGTAGTGGGTCTTTTTTCGTAAATATGTCTCTTTTACATTAAAAACTGTCCACTTCTATCTAATGTGCGTTTATTCAAAGAATATGGCCACATACATTATTTGACTAACTCTTATGTAGCCTAAAGTAGGGAGGTTAGGGTAGGACCCTAACACCAAAGATTACAAATGAACCCAAAAAAATGAAAACCAATGCTTGGACCAAAAAAAACTTTCTTTGTTTCATCACTAGTCATAAGGAATATGCTTATTAGCAAATCTTTTAGATTCATGAGTGTCCAAAATCCACACCATGCACAATGTAGATGAGTCAAAACCTCAAAACACCTTTTTTGGTTTTGTGCACAGGGCAACTCTACATGAGCCTAGGTTGAGTCTTTATGTAGCAAACAACTCTAAATTAACATATTTTAGAACGGAGCTTGTTAGGATATCATCTTCCTTGGACCTTAGAGTTTTAGTTTACTTACGGGCTCATTCGTGTTGAAATTACTATTTTTCATGTAAGATATATGATGGCATCCTATTTAGAAAGAAATAACATTCTCTCTTTCTTACCTAGTATGCCAATGCTTTGATATATGTAAGCCCACCTTTTTAGAGTACACTACATGTATACAAACTACAAATAGAAAATGACTCACATGTATACAAACTACAAATAGAAAATGACTCATTTGTAGTAATTATTAGAGTTTTGAAGTTGCTTCCAACATGAGTAATGAGATACCTAGAACTTCACAAGTACGATCAATATGCTTGTAGCATGGCGATGACAATCCTTGCCACATGTAGGCCAACATGTTGATGAGAGGCAGGGGCACAAACATAGTTGACCTCCTTTGCTAGTGCAAAATTGCAAACTCCAAATATTTTCCTTGGCCAGATTTGAGCTTACCATGCTTCATTAGGCAACCAATGATGGTTGGACACCAATTGTGGTAATGATCAAGATGTTCCACTCCAAAAGTCACATTAATGCCAATTGCTACTTAACTATGTTTCTATAATTGAGTGTTATGCCTTATTTTTATGCTACTTTGTTATATACAATGCTATGCAGTTGTATGTATAGCTTGAGTGAGCTTGACGGTTAAGATGTGTTTCCTCATAGGAGGCCACGTGTTCAAATCCCAAGGGAGGTAGGGAATATACACCTTCGTAGATTTTTAATAATCAAATCACTTTGCAGAGGGGGTCCCTTCTCCAATAAACTGTAAACTGTTGGGTTAATCTTGACTCTGTCATAGAGCGAGTTAACCGAATTTGGTCATTGTTGTAATAGGACCATGGTATTGGGAGGTTTGCCCATGGTATTCATGTGATTAAATCCTATACGAGGATGGTCGAACTCCATTGTAAGAAGAGTGAGCTTGTGATTGGAAACTCACTTATGTTTGAGGGTACTCATGCTTGGTAGAGCCATGGCTGAAAGTAGGAATATAGAAAGTAGTTCAAGGATTCATGATCCAATAAGGTTATCTTGAGAGCTTGCTTAAATAAAACTTGTAGACCTTAAATAAATTTTATGTGATAGTTGAGAAGTTGTATCTAGTGTTCTTTAAATCTAAGTAGAGGCTTAGAGACAAAGAAATGACAATTAGTTCAAACAAAGTTTGAAGAAAAAATAAGACTATTAGGAAAAATTGATTGCTCATTGTAAGCTCTTTGATAAGGAGAGACAAGAAGATGAAGCATTTAAATACAAAATTCACAATTGTTGAAAGTATCTTGTCAACTTCATGGCAATGCGTTAAGGCCTTGTGTTTGTGAAGGAGGAGCTAGACTAGGCAAGCAAAAAATAAGTACCACTACCAAACATGAACTCCCATAAGGTCTTTTTAAAAACAAATTTGAAGATATTATATTTTTTATTTAATGTTATTAGTTTCCTCACACTCTAGTCTCTTTATGATGGCGATAGACCAAAATTGGTGGTTCACTGTTGTCATGGGTTACATCCACTGGGAGAAATGCCAACATCTACTATTCCAGAGAATCAAGGTATCGCCAAAATTACATAATCCACTCAATCATTACATAGTCAATACATAGGGGCTCAACACAAGCATCATGTCACTTACAATAATTGAACCTGGGTGGGGAGGGTAACAATCATTTCTCCCAACCATCCAAGATACATCCAATGGATTAAGAATGATTTATTTATACATCAACATACCAAAATTACATAATCCACTCAATCATTACATAGTCAATACATAGGGGCTTAACAAGAGCATCATGCCACTCACAATAATTGAACATGGGTGGGGAGGATAACAATCATTTCTCCCAACCACCCAAGCTACATCCAATGGATTAAGAATGATTTATTTTATACATCAACATAAATTCATTTTAATCTTAAATATATTAAATATTCAAAAAAATGAAAAACACACAAAAATACAATTTTTTAAATATTTAAAAAAAGTTAAAATCAATATGTACTTACTTTATTATTTTAAATTATATTATTCTATTATTATTATTATGATTGTATTTTCTATAATCATCCCTTTACCTTCTCATATTACAAATTTTAAAATTTTTCAATTTAAATTTATTAGTAATAATATCATATTTTATATTTAATCAACATTCAATTTAAAAAAATCTCATTTTTCATAATATAATTATAAACTTAGATATTGTCAATTTTTTCTAGCTCATTCGGTTAAGGTGTGGGTCTCGTCAGCAAGGCGACCCGAGTTCAATTCCCCTTAGGAGTGACTTAGTTGGGAAGCAACACCTAAATACTTTGTCAAGTTGAGGAGATCCCTGGGTGATTTTGACGACTTAGATACCCTTGGGTACCACATGCCACTTCCACAAATCAAGGAAATTCGAGCAAACAAAAAAATATAAACTTAAATATTTAAATAAAATTATTTTTTTAATATTCATATTAACAAATTGAGTTTTTGATTTTATCAATATCAACTTCCAAAATCTAAAAGTTTTGAGATTAAGCATGGATTTACATTTCATTTAAAAACTACCAAAATAAAAAATACATATATATGTCTATTAAAAGAGCATATAGAACTTTTTAGTATTGGTGATGTTAGTGACTCTGGTTGTTTTTTCGTTGGTCTCTTGGCTTTCGAAGTCAAAAAGCTGATTAGTTATCCGTGCAAAGGATATTGACGTACTTATCAAATGGTCGGTGCCAAATAATGGGTTTGTATAAAGTGGGTGGATTAATGTGTAATTTACATATTGGTTTCTATAAAGTGGATGGATTAATGTGTAATTTACATATTGGTTTTTATAATTTGGATTTGATATGAAAGTTAAAGTTATTCGATGAGAATTTTGACCACGCAATTTGGGTTTGTATAAAGTGGGTGGATTAATGTGTAATTTACAATTTGGGTTTGTATAAAGTGGGTGGATTAATGTGTAATTTACATATTGGTTTCTATAAAGTGGGTGGATTAATGTGTAATTTACATATTGGTTTCTATAATTTGGGTTTGATATGAAAGTTAAAGTTATTTGATGAGAATTTTGACCATGCAATTTGGGTTTGTATAAAGTGGATGGATTAATGTGTAATTTATATATTGGTTTCTATAAAGTGGGTGGATTAATGTGTAATTTACATATTGGTTTTTATAATTTGGGTTTGATATAAAAGTTAAAGTTATTTGATGAGAATTTTGACTATGCAATTTGGGTTTGTATAAAGTGGGTGGATTAATGTGTAATTTACATATTGGTTTCTATAAGTGGGTGGATTAATGTATAATTTGGGTTTGATATGAAAGTTAAAGTTATTTGATGAGAATTTTGACCATGCAATTTTTTCTAAAGGGTTTTGGTTTATTTTTAGAATATTTAGATGGTTTTGTTCATTCCTATTTTTTTTGAAGTAAAATAGTTGCACCGAGTGAAACGAGGTGCTCTACAGTCCAGTATGGGGGAGATGTTGTAACGTGTATGATGTAGCGTTACATCTAATAAAACGTAAAAAGTAATTTTTTTAATTAAAAAAATTCATGTCGGCTCATAAAATAAAAAAATTAAGAAAAGTATTTAAAAAAAATCCATGTTGGTTCATAAAATAAAATATTATGAAAAGTAATTAAAAAATAAATGTTCATTTATAAAATAAAAACTTAAAACTTAAACCCGGATCTATAAATCAAGAGAGATCAAATTTATTGAGTTTAAATTTAAAAAAAGAAATACACCTCAAGAAATTGGATCCCTCTCGGCGCTTGATAGAGACGGGTTTAAGATGGATCTATGCTGGTTTAAAATCCAGATATGTTATCCTTTTTTACTTTGAGTTATTGAGTTCATTCTCTTTAAGGTGTCATTTTCATGTGAGGTTTTAGTTTATGTTTGTGTTTGTGAAAATTATAAATAAATTTTAGTAGTAGTCTAAACATGCTATGATTTGGACTTTTTTTATCGTATTTTTTTAATTAGTTTTGTTTGAAATCTAGACAAAAATTCAAAAAAATTGTTGGAATTGCAAATATTAGTTGTTGAGATTGCACAATAAAGGTGCAATAGAGGTATTTGAGGGCGTTGATTCCATTTATGCATTCAAAAATGCAATTTTAGCAATGCAAATACAATTTAACCAAAGATTATATAGTCAGAATCCAATGACGATAGCTGAAAAAAATCTAAATTATATTATATTTAAAGTGTTTCTAAATTTTAAGTGACTTTAGCTTAATAGATACTCCTAGTTACAATTTCTTAATCAAAATTTACAGTTGAAATGTTGTAAGCTAACTACAAAACTCGTGAACTATCTTAAATAAGAAAAGAAAAAACTTATTACCAAAAATAATAAACCAATCACAAAAAAATACCTTCTTCTAAATTACCTAAGCAAAATTGTTCTTCATGGTTCTATGATCTAAATAGTTGACTCTCTTAATGAAAACATCATCCACTTTTTATCTATTGCTATTTGACATGTAATAAAGAGTCATGGACCTGATGGCTTAAAACACAATTTGGACCTGATGGCTTAAAACACAATATTATCACTACAGTTGTTGATTCCATCACTAGTTGGTCAACAACCCAAGGATGGGCATACTTTAACTTAGCCACATTTTAAAATTAAACGACAATTCAAAAAATTGAAAAAATAATAATAAATGATTTACGAAGATCTTGGTGATTGCAACTAAGTTTTAGCTTTGTACAAATGTGTTCGATGCTACTCGCAGGTATTATTGTTCATGTTGTGTGCCTTCCAAGGTTGCTTATCAAACATTGCAAAATTCCATTAAGAACTTATTATGAGTCAACAATTATGGTCATAGGGGCTTTCATATAATTGGATGGGATTTGTGTTGTACACCAAGGGAGATGAGTAGGCATCATTGGGTTTGAATCACAAGCTTGGACCTTATGTGTTAAATGGATTCTATGAGCCATCAGATAGAAATGAAACTTAGAAAGTGTTGTTAATATACAACATCCAATAAAGCTAGCTTCTAGTTCAGAAATCCCACCAAGGCTTCTCTCTAGTCATTGGCCTCTATTACTACTCCAACTAAGGTAATAGGTACTTTTGTGGTCAAATTACTTGGAAATCCTAGGACACCATCAAACCTTTCTTCTTCGAGTGAGATCTCTTTGTGTTCACTGCCTTTCTTTTAACAATCAATGTATATGGTGAATTTTACTCCTAAAAAGTGATGGTAAGAAATTGTGCAAAAATATTTGGTTCTCGACCTTGCAGTGCTTTAGGAAATGAATTTTCTCAACAAATGGCTTTTTGACAGTGAGGAAAGGTACTAGATTTATTCCCAAAGTTCAAGCTCAATTTGGGTTCACTAATGAGGATAAGTTCATTTAGGATAAAGTTAAAGGATTGATTTCAAATGAACCGTTTTTCAAGGTTGTAGCTTGATGCTCAATGGTGAGACTAGAAATTAGATTGTTCTAAAACCTTCACCAAGTAAAAGCTTATTGATGATTATAAGTGACTTATCCCTAGTGTTATTTTGGATGGGAAATGTAACAATTGTTATATGCAAGTTGAAAACCTAGTTATTCTTGCTAAGAAATTTGTGGAAATAAATGCTAAGACCAAAAAAAATAATTCTTTGTTTGGTTAATAGTCACGGAAATTTTTTCACATTCCTAAGTGTCCAAATCCATGCCATACCCAATGTAGATGAGTCAAAACCTCAAAACACCTATTCTAGTTTTGTGCACAAGTTCAGTCTGTATACAATGAATAACTCCTAATTTCCATATCTTAAAAGGGAGCTTTGTTAGAGTTAGGAGATTGTCTTCTTTGAACCTTAGAGCTTCGATTTACCTAGGTGCTCATTCATGTTGAAATTACTCTTTGCTCCTCATTCATGTTGAAATTAATCTTTGTTTTGTGTAATAAATATTTGTTTTATGTAAGAAATGTAGCAACATCATATTTAGCAAGAAAGAACATTCTCACTTTCTTACATGGTATGCCAATACTTTGATATGTGCAAGCCCATGGTTCTAGAGTACACTATATGTATAAAATATAGAAATGGAAATGACCTTTTTTTGTTTTCAATCCGAAAAAAAAAACATACATTCTATTCATATGTATGAATCAAAGTATACAAAGTTTATCACCAATTTTCTAATTGTTATGTGTTCAACACAATTAACATCAACTGTTACAAAAAATATAAAGATCTATGAGAGCATCATGGAAAATGAACAACAAAAACTATAGTGGCATGTGACCTCCATCCCACAATCATATCAGCATGCAAATCCCAAAACTGTGAAAAATATTAGAACAAATGGAGAGCTGAGTGGATCGGATCCGAACCATGGCGAGTCTCCACAGTAAATAATAGACCCTCAAGGGAGGAGAGAGGCTTCTTAGATAATATGTCCACTACGTTGTTGAGTTATATATAAATGTGATAGAAGAATATATCATCAAAAGACTCCTGCAATGCTCGTATCTTGAGCATCCACCATGTCAAATGAGCAACCTGTATAATGCTATTTTTGTTTTCCCATTCAATGGTGACCTTGGCGTTACTTGCCACCTGCATTGTATGAATGTTCTTGTTATTTTCCAGATATAAGAGAGCCTAGGGAGCCATTAATTCTTCTTTAGTGTTTGATATGTTGGCACACCCCATCCAGAAACAGATCGCGTGGTCCTTATCCACATATATTATACCACCCGCTCCACTTTTTGATCGCCCCACTTGAGAGGCTCCATCAAACATCCTGATAGGTGTAAGGTGATCCAAGATTGGGGGACACGTGAACAGGCCTTTAGAGTCTTCAAGGACCCTTTCCACTCGCAGTAAGATCTCAAGATCTAATAAACCACTTGTTTATAGTTGGGGACCCAATTTTCAGATAACACCATGTTACGATGTATCCAAATATGCCACAAGACAAAGAAACGGAAATGAATTATTCATAGTAGTTATTAAATTTTTGCAAGACTTCCAACATGGGTAAAGAATTACCTAGAACTTCATAAGTCTAATTAACAAACTTGTATTATGTTGATGGTAATCCTTGCAACGTGCATGCCAACATGTTCATGAGAGGCAAGAGCAAAAACATGGTTGACCTCCTTATGTAGTGCAAAATGACAAATCCCTAATGATTTCCTTAGCCATATTTGGAGTTAATAAACCCCATGAGGAAACCAATGATGGTTGGGCACCAATTATGGTAGAGAATGAACTTCTCCACGTGGGTTGGGAGGAAACCCAAATGATCATGATGATCCACTCTAGTGTCACATTGGTGCCAATTACCACTTGATTATGTTTATATACTCTGGAATTGCAACTTATGTTTATGGTACTTTGCTATATACAGTGCCATGCAGTTGTATGTATTGAATGTTGTGGCATAAGTCAAGGAATATTTTAGTTTGATTAAATTTTGACAATGCTAGTGAAGGTTTACATGCATGAACAATTCTTTCACACAATGTTATGTAATTTTTGATAATTTAATAGTAGAAGGAAGTTTTATGTTAGAAATAAGATCCATGGATCTATACTATACTAACGCTTCAAAGATTATACTTTAACAAAGTTAGTGTCAAGGAAAAAGTCAAAGATCAACTAAGTCTATGGCCAAAGGAGAACTTGTGCTAATGACAAATTCACCAACATTTTGTTTAAATATGGATATATAGTTTTGGTTATTGTATCAAAGGTGCAAAACAATACAAGAGCTACACTAGAAGATGGATATTGTAATGATCAAATTTTGGCATGGATTCAAATGGAAAATGGTGGTGTTGCATATGTGCTAATGTTCCTTGTTGTGTAGTTCTAGCACTACGACCTAGTCATACAAACATGAAGTTTAATCATACTAACAATTATCGCACAACATGGTGCAATTTCTTCATCGTAGACACACAACAAACAATACAAATGGTTTGGTGTAAATGTATAACTCAACAACACATGCACAAAATACCAATAGTGATGTAAAATTGCCTTCCATATTTGCCTCTTCTTCTTCCCCATTTGTTTGTAATTTTTGTAAATTAAAAAAAAAAGTGAAATGGAGGTGTGCTTCTTCTCCTCATCTCCATTCATCTAAAACTAATGCGATTGGGGAAAATTCAAGTATAAGAATTCACCCCCAAATCCAAGTTAACATCAACAATACAGCTAAATAAGAGGATCCTTTTGAATTTGGAGAATGGTTTATGGATTTCATGCCTAAAGTGAGTTAATAATTAGACAAACTCAACCTTACCAGTAAGTCTAATTTTTCTAGCAAGGTAAAGTTCCAACCTAATCTACTCATTTTTTTGAAATTCAAATGAATTGGGTCATATTGAAATGGGACAAAACCCCCTAGGTCAAAGTTCCCATCAATAAGTTAGAATTATAACTTCCAACAAAATTCCTACCATATTTGAGGAAAATTTGTACCAAAAAGAGGTTGAGTTTGTCCAATTATAAACTTAACCCTTTCATGCTCTACCAAAGTTATCTTACAAGTTCATCTAAACTAAATTTATAAACCACAAGGAAATGCCATGTGACAGTGAAGAAATTGTATTTAATACTTTGTACCATTAAGATCTTTCAAAATAGAAAAAAGTTTTTTTATGACCCTTGATCATGATAAGTTTGTGATATTTGGTCATAGACTCGAAAACAAAGACAAACAAAATTCTATGAGACATAAATAAGGTTGAAGAAAAAACTGACTTAATTGGAAAAATTCTATAAGAGTAAGAAAGCAGATAATAAAGATGAAAATTAAAAATGTTTAATACCACTCTAAAAATTAACCCTTACTAAGTCGACTATACTTAATATCGTATACATCTTGAAATTATTTATATGACATAAATATCTATCTCAAACCAGAATGATACAATGTAAACTTTAGTTTTTAGTTTGCTAAATCATGTTGATGACATACTCATTGGCGTACTTGATATGTTAAACTATAGAGATATTTATATATAAATAATTTTTCGTTTAAACTAAAATAATAAATTATTATTTATATTAGATCAAGTCAATAAAATTATTTTTTAATTTGTGGGAGCCACCATGATGGAACTTTCTTTACTAATTATCTATTAAGACATCTTCTTTGATATGTCAACATTGAAAGATTAGCCATGTAGACTTGTCATCATCAAGATTGTCTTGACCCGACTATAAAATTTGCGTAGCTATCCGTGCAGAGGATACATACCACTTAAACGTGCTCATTTGGATATAAGCGTAATTTTGGTGGGTCTTTTTAACACAGTAATGGTGTATATTTTTCACCTCTTTTTCATAACTCAATTCTCTTTTTGTATAACTCAATTCTCCATGTTTTCGAGCTCTTTTTTCCTCCAATTTTTTTATCACAGATACTTTGGTGTGTTCTCTATCTAACCATATTGGTCTTGAGGTGTGACGAATCCAAATTGATTCCATGTCAGCCACAAAGTTCCAAGTTGTCTATTCCTAATGTGTTTTAGTTTATTTTTTATTGGGACCAATGGGTGAACATTGATGTGACTTAAAATTGGATGTGACTTAAAATGAAATTTCCATTTACAAATATTCATATTATTTCAAAATGTAGAAGAAAGTTTTTTGATAAATGTTTTTAAAAGCATGAAAAATATTGGCAATGACTGGTACATAAAGTAATTTTATGAACCACTTATGGTATCTAGTATTTCCAAGATTGAGGTTAGCCAATACCATTTCTATCTCCACTACTGGTCCCCCGTGCAACTACTAGCTCCTCTCCCATAGGTTTTCTTCAAAGGTGTGGATTGATGTGTAATACACCTAGGTCTTGTAGTTTAATGTTTTCATTGTGTACCCTACACCAAGGGTAGACTATGCATCATTGGGACTAAACTATACTATTTAGGCCTTGGATTGACGTGCAATACACCTAGGTCTGGTAGTCTAATTTTTTCATTGTGTGCCCTACACCCAAGGTAGACTATGCATCATTGGGACTAAACTATACTACACAGGCCTTGCAAAAGGCTAAGGTGATAGGTTTGTGAGTGGCAAGGGTGCATGCTAGTTCGCCTCTTTCAATAGTGCCTTGGTCATCTAGGACTCCTAAGCCAAAAAACTATGGTTAGGAACTAATTGTGGTAGAGAATGAATCATTCAAGTCATGGTTTGAGGGGCAATCCCAGATGATAATGATGATCTGCCTCTAATGTTTGGTGGTGCTAAGTGTTGATTGTCTATGTTCTTTTAGCCAAACCCCAAATGATTATGATGATGAATTTGCTTCCAATTGTTGGGTTGATACCAACTATTGTATAATTATGTTTTTATGCTAGAGAGATATGCCTCATGTTTTTTTAGACTTATGTTTATGCTACATTTTTATGTAGTTGTATGTATTAAGGTTTTGGTAACCCAACTTTTGAGTTTTCATTAGACTTTGATAGTGATAGTGAATGTTGTATGCACAATCCATTTTTTTAGTAGGGTTTATGTAAATGTTGATAATTTAATAGTCCATTGTATCTTAATGTCAAAATAAACAAAAAATAGTCATTGGTCTACACTGCTTCAAATATACTATTTAATAATAAGTTCAGAGTGTAATATGATATTAGAATAAGATAATAATTGGCTAAGTCAACGATAACACTTGTAGTGTTTCTTAACCCTTAAGCTTGGAACACAAAATAGGTATATAGAGATTATAGACGCACAAAACTAGATACAAGAGACAATTGAAAGAAAGTAATGCAAAATATACCCTTGTAATATGATAATCAAAAGAAAGAAATCAATGTTCACATACATATTAAGGTGGGGCGACCTTTCACTTGAGTAGAGCTCCAAATACAACAATACTAAACAAAACATTCCTTGGCCTCCTAGCTCTTTAATAACAAATCCCGAACTATTCATGGTCCCATCATTAATGAGTACCAATTAGGTAGTGGGCATTATTTCATAAAGATTACTCTTTTTACATTAACAACTATCCACTACTATCTAATGGGCGTTTATTCAAGGAAGATGGTTGCAACATTATTTGACTAACTCTTAGGTAGCCTAAAGTAGGGGGTTTACGGTAGGAACCTAACACCAAAGATCAAGCTCAATTTGGGTTGGCCAATGAGGATAAGTTCATCTTGGATCAAGTACAAGGGTTGATTGTAAATGAAATGTTTCTCAAGTTGTGTTTTCAAATTTTTCATACTTGGTGGCAAGAATAGAAATGGGGCCATTCAAAAGCCTTCACCAAGCACAAGCTTGTGTATAATTATGAGCGGCTTGGCCCTAGTTCTAATTTGGGTGGATGATGGAACAATTGTTAGTGCCTCGTATCCAAGTTGGAAGCATAGTTGTTCCCACTGTAAATCTATGGAAACCAATGCTTGGACCCAAAAAAAAATTCTTTGTTTCATCACTAGTCATAAGACATATGCTTATTAGCAAATCTTTCAGATTCATGAGTTTCCAAAATCCACACCATGCCCAATGTAGATGTGTCAAAACCTGAAAACACCTTTTTTGGTTTTATGCATGGGGCAACTCTACATGGGCCTAGGTTGAGCCTTTAAGAAGTGAACAACTCTCAACTAACATATTTTAGAAGGGATATTTGTTAGGAGATCATATTCCTTGGACCTTAGAGTTTTAGTTCACTTAGGGGCTCATTTGAGTTGAAATTACTCTTTTTCATGTAAGATATATGATGGATGGTATCCCATTTAGAAATAAATAACATTCTCGCTTTCTTACATGTTATGTCAATGTTTTGATATATGCAAGCCCACCTTTTTAGGATATACTACATGTATAAAAACTACAAATGGAAAATTACTCATTTGTAGTAGTTATTAGAGTTTTGCAGTCACTTCGAACATGAGTGATGAGATACCTAGAACTTCACAAGTACAATCAACATGCTTGTAGCATGGTGATGACAATACTTGCCACATGTAGGCCAACATGTTGATCAGAGGCATGAGCACAAACATGGTTGACCTCCTCTGCTAGTGCAAAATGACAAACTCCAAATGTTTTCCTTAGCCATAGCTTACCAAGCCCCATGAGGCAACCAATGATGGTTGGACACTAATTGTGGTAGAGAATGAACTTTCTCACATGGGTTGGGAGGCAATCCCAAATGATCACGATGATCCACTCCAGAAGTCACATTAATGTCAATTGCTACTTAATTATGTTTTCTATAATTGGGTGTTATGCCTTATGTTTTTTTGAAATTATGTTTTGCTACTTTGTTATATACAATTCCATGCAGTTGTTTGTATAGATTGAGTGGGCCTAACGGCTAAGAACACGTGTTTCTTAATATATTCCATATGTTCAAATCCAGAGGGGGGTAGGACATGCACACCTTCATAGATTTTAATAGTCAAATCGTTGTGCGGAGGGGGTCCCTCTCATAAACTGTTGGGTTAATCTTGACTCTGTCATAGAACAAGTTAACCGACTTTGGTCATTGTTGTAATAGAACCATGGTATTAGGAGGTCTGCCCATGGTATTTGTGTGATTAAATCCTATAAGAGGTCAGTCCAACTCCATTGTAAGAAGAGGGAGCTTGTGACTGAAAATTCATTGATGGTTAAGGGTACTTGTGGCCGGTAGTGTAATGGACTTAGTGCCCCGACACCCATCACACTCCACTCTCCCAAGGAACCATACTTGGGAGCCTCTCGGGTCCACAGGAGGGCAGCACACTTAGCCAAAAATCCTAAGTGTTGGTTTGCCTTGCGGAAACCCATTGGAATACAAGTGAGCGTGTGACCATGGAACGGGTGCAAGACCCACAAGGAAGATGCCTAAATGAATGGAAAGCCTGGGTGCACTACCCACCAGGGATCCCGTCGACACGGTGCGGTTGACAGCAAAGACGTTCAACGAAGGAGTGGAACCAGGGATGGAAGCTCGACTGAGGAATTAGGGATGGAAGCTCGACTAAACCAGGGTTGGAATCTCCATGATGAGCTCGGGTTGGAATCCCGACACTTGGGCATGTGGCAGGGGTGTGCGCCCACACCATGGCACTAGTGCATAGCAAGCCCGATCGCCAAGACTTCACGTGAAAGCCTTTGGATGCAGATGCATGACCAACACACCCAACTTGACTTGGGAGCTCGAACAGATGCATATTGTAGAGCACGGGTGAAGTACCAATGAAGCAAGGGCATCGGTCGGCTAGGATGGGCACATATCGACAAGATGGTTACTAAGTGGATTGGCAAGGGGCGCGTTGGCAGTTTGGACGGGCGCATCAATCATTAAACAAGGAACCAAGTGGGTGTTGGTTAGATGGGCCCGACCAGGAATTGGGTAGTGGAATCATCGGCTATGTGGGCAAGATGACCAAAATTGTTGGAATGTGGACCATGCGAATGGGAAATAGACCAAAGAATGGGCGTTGGATGGGAATGACGACTAAGGCATGGACCAAGGATACTACTATAAATATGCGGCCAATTCCCAACCAAAGATTCATATTGGAAAGGCAGAGAGTTCACAATGAGGTAGCAGAATGAGTCTAGGCGTCTGCAGTAGCTGGCAAGCCGTAGGGGCACGCACTATTTCAGTCAAGAGTCATACTTTTTCTGGGTTTTGGGGTCTTTGTATTTTTGGACAGAGCTTAAGGTTCCTACGGTTCGACTTGTTTGTGCCACGCATGGAGTGTTGCTGGTTTGGGAACCTCCGTTTGATGTAATTCTTGTTTTGATATAACTTGCCAACTTTATATAAATCTTGCGGTGAGCCTGGTTGGGGCCTCCACCACTCTATACTGTTGTGTTCTGTTTACTTGCATGGTGCATGTTTACTTGTGAAAATGGCTAAGTGTATGATGTTGCGTTAACTCATAATATTGGCTAAGTAACAAGTGTAAGCTAGAACAAGTGTGTTGCAGATATAAAAGTGTTAAAGTTTGTTTGCAATTGGTGGTAGGTGTAGTCTACCGGAGTGCGCTTGCATTGGTCAATCCCACAAGAGGCATCCGGGAAGTGCCGCATGACTTGGAATACCGCAGTAAAGTGGGTGCATGCCAAGCCCGTGACATGTGGTATCAGAGTGCCTTTTCTACGACAATTGGGGAGCTTGCGGATAGATCTTGCGAACAAGTGGTTCCAGAGGACAGACACTTGAAGGTTCATGATAGTCAGAAGCTTGCAAGGGTTGGCTGTGCGCTTGAGTGTATCCTAGCGGAGGCACACTTGGACGCCTTGTTGCAGTAAGGAAAACAAAAGCAGAAGTGTTCGGTGGACAGTTCGTTGGAGGCTCGCACGAAGGTCAGTTGCAAAGACAGTTGACAGTTCTATTGCAGAAGCAAGAACGTGCCCAAGTAGAGATGCGGTCCGCGAACAAGACGCTTTGTGAAGTGTTAGATTTTGGCTAAGTGCCAAAATGGTGAAACCAAAGAGGAATGTAGATATGCTAGTGGAGCTAGAGGTGGAACTCGAAATGGAGTCCAATGCGGAGGAAGAGTACTTGCATGGAGAAAGATCAGTTCAGAAAGAGTCCCGGGTGAAGAAATGAGTTGCTGCACTTGAGAAAAACGCTGATCTAACCGATGTGTCACTTTGTCAGTAGTATCGCAGGTTGGACACCTTGGAGACCGACTTGAGCTGATGCCGAAGCCATTATGAGGAGACCGTGAAGAAGGTTAATGAGGATGTGGAATTGACAATCACACTAGAGCTGAGAGATGTGATTGCTCGACTCAATGGGATGGTTGATGTGGTGGAGAAAATTCAACAGCACGTTTTGAGCAGGAACGACCGAGAAGGCAGAATGAAGAAGCTTGAAGAGACGGTCGAAGAGCTTCGCAAGATGGTTGAAAGTCATAACAAAACGATAATTTTGTTGAAGCGTGATGTGGCTTGTGGGCATGGCACTGGTGAAACCATGAAGATTCAAATGAAGAACCGGAACTGTATGATGGCACGAGGGATGCCAAGCTGTTAGGTAACTTTTGTTGGGATGTGGAGTGGTATTTGGATCAGATTAACAGAAGTTCAGATGAAACCAAATTAAACGTTGTTGCCATGTTTCTCACCGGAACGACTAATTTATGGTGGAGAACCCGTGCAGAAGACTTTGCTGCAAGGAAGGTGACATAGCGAATTGGAAATTGGGAGCATATGAAGGTTGCATTAAAGGAGCAGTTTGGACCGGGTAACCAAGGGTGGATTTCCCGCAACGAGTTGATGAATCTCAAGCATGAAGGAAGGGTGTAGATGTACATCAAGGCTTACATAATTTCGATGATAGAAATCAAGGATATGAGTGAGGAAGACAAGATCTATCACTTCATGAAAGGCTTGCAGACTTGGGCGCAAACAGATTTGCGATGCCAAGGAGTCAAGACCCTTGCAGAGGCAGTCTCAGTCGCGTAGAAGTTGTTGGAGTACCGAATGAACGGGAAGACCAAGGATAACAACGAAGGCAATGAGAAGGCCCAAGGCAATTTCAACAAGAGGAAGTTCAAAGGAAAGCTGAAACAAGGGGATAGGCATGAGGACGAGAGGCCCAAGAACACAGAGGCACCCAAAGACAAAATGAAGACGGTTTCTTGCTACATATGTGTGAAAGACCACTATGCAAAAAACTGCCCCTTGCGATCGCAGAGGGTGTCTGCGGTAACACAAGAACTGACAGTTGGAGTGTTGCAAGTAGTCAATGCTGTTCTTGAGGAAGAACCAATATCGAATATGGAAGAGGACTTGGCAAGGTTGTGTTACGTTCTAGCAGAGGTTAATGGACAACACGTCCTGGCGTTGGTTGACAATAATGCCACACATAATTCGGTGAAAGATGATGGAGCAAGACGACTCAAGTTGCGGGCTGAGCCAGGACGGACATCATTCAAGGAAATCAATTCTCAAGTGGAGAAAGTGGTTGGCCTAGCTAACTAAGTGCCTTTGAAAATCAGAGAATGGTTGGGGGAGACAATCTTCACCATTGTTTCATTGGATGGTTTCGATAAGGTGTTGGGACAAGAGTTCACGCCCAAGGCTAAGGTGGCTCCTATGCCACACTTAGATTGCTTGACATTCATGTCATAGGAGAGCCCAATATATGTGAAGTTCGTGAAGAAAATGCAGGGAGGAAGCAGAGTTACATCCATGACAATGACACCTTCCACAAGAGTAGAAGGTCCTCATAACAATAATGGGTTGAGTGAGGATAAACGAGCAAAGAGTCTGTCATTTAGCTAGAAAAACGAATGGCAACCATGGAAGAGATATTTGATTCGGCTATGAAAAGATTGGAGAAGCTTGTTGGGTTTTGAAAAACCATGGAAAAACACAAGTGTTGTCAAGAAGGATGCATTGCAACTGTGCAAGAAGTTGGTGCAACACCTAAGTTGGACTTAGGCACTTCGGTTGTGGATGGAGAGTCTTGGGCATACGATCAACAGGCACACCGCTTGTTTGTTGAAGGCGATGACACAATTGGTGGGAACGTTCTGTTCCTTATTTACTCGAGCAGAAAGGTAGAAGACAAGGAATAGGTTGTCAAGGGTGAGGGCTTGAAGCACCTATAACCCGCACTCCTTGATTAATGAATCCTACAACATCATTCCCATACCAGTGGAGACGGTGGGAACGGTTGTGGATGATTCAAGGAAGGGAGCACGTCGGAACGAAGGCCACAACGAAATCAACAAGTAAGTTGGTTTCGCATAGCAGTAGGCACTTCATGCGGTCTCATGCGGAGAGGGTATAGGAACAAACACCATTCGACTTCGATTGAATAGAATGATCACCCGAGCAGTTGGGAGGAATGAAGGAGGATGAGCCATGCACATTGACAAAGAAGAAGCACAATGAGTGGGATAGATGGTTGGTTGTAGGAAACAGGAAACAACAAAACGCATCTTCAGCAACAAAGGTCGCTTGAGGATGACGTTGTCAGGATGACAACAATTTTGAGTGGGGAGGATGTAAGGGAAGTGGTTCCCCGACACTCATCGCACTCCACTCTTCCAAGGAACCATACTTGGGAGCCTCTTGGGTCCGCAGGAGGGCATGACACTTAGCCAAAAATCCTAAGTGTTGGTCTGCCTTGTGGAAACCCATTGGCATACAAGCCTGTTGGAAACGATTTAATACTGAGAGGGGGGTGAATCAATATTAGCGCAGTTATCAACAGTTTTTAACTTCTTTAACATATTATCCTTTACTTAATATTTATATTTAGTTACGTATCAGTAAATAAACATCCACACATATATGCACCAACATAAACAACACATAACACACAATATTTTTACGTGGAAATCCAAATGGGAGAAAACCATGAAATAATTCTTTATAATGAGAAAGAATACATTCGATGAAGCACCAAATTCCTCTATTTATTAGCACTAAACCCCTGAAGGTAGCTACGACTCCTTGTTTTTCTCCAACACCAACGGGAAGGAGGAACCGACCCCCTGTCTCCTTGTTGTTTTATAGGCACCAACCTAAAGGAAGCTCCAACTCCTTGTCTCTTTGCCCCGTTTGACCGCCCTGATGTCCAATGTATGATTCTGTCGAACTTCAACCTCGCGCACCCTTCTGATATTTTGATAATAATTTTGATGTGTGCTACCTTAGTATGCAGTCGATACTCTATCACTGAGCTGCATACATGACTTGAATTCTCATTCCACTCAAATCACACTTCTGCTGATGACTTACTTCATGTTTTGTGTGCTTGTTGATACTGCAGTCTGCATCACTAATTATCTCATCGTTTTGCTACTTGCGTGACTGCAATGTCCAACTAATATTGTGCTTTCAATTGATAGTTTGATGTTCTAAAATAAAGCACTAGTAACAAATAGAACTGCACACTTACTGATCGTTCTGTTCTATTTAAGTGTTACAGTTTCTCAGACAATATGTGACGTCCTGTGCATCAAATGATTCGTCCATTCCGTTTAGCGATCTTGTCTCAGATCATATGTATCATTATGCGCACGCTAGATCCTATTGCTGTTCTTTCGTCGCACATAAGATGGTCTACTCAACTTCGCACACTTTCACTTCTGTTCATATGCATCTTCAATACATCTATGCATTATCTGATAAACTTCGGTTCTATCTTTGCGCTTCTATCTTTACAACATCTATGACTAACGCTGTGCTGACTGTAATGCTGTCATTCGAAACATCAAGCACTTGCACATACTTCATTATGTCTTTCTTTCAGTACTTGTGCATCCGTCACAGATCTACAACATCTTTCTGTGCACCATCAAAACTTAGTTCAACTGCATTTGCGTATTCAGATCCTCGCTAGATCATACTGTTCTATCCTTGAGCCCTTTGCTGTCCCGAATATCAAACTTCAAAAAACAGTTGAATCTCTTATGCTCTCACTACCAAGCTTAAATCCATTCTCCAACTTGCATCTCTATTTATACATGTCCTGCATGGATTGTATGTTCACAAGTTGGTCATGGCATCCCTTCTTCCATACTTAACGGATTTTTCATATGCCAGATGTCATCTTCTGCGCTATTGATGTGTCATATGTTAGGTGTCAAGCGCCTTCATAATCCACAAGATAGTGGGACTTTACACCTTGGTGGTATACCTATGTGCCCTCGATGTATCATTTCCTTTAGGTATGTGCGCATTCATACTCTTCATCTTGATGAGTCTATAACCTTTGATGTACCATCCCTTGTGGGTATTGCGCCCTTGCAATATTAATTCTTTGCGGATTCTGCACATACTCCAACTTCTACTTGGTGGGATTATGACCTTTTCCTTGTCATCACTTGTGAAAATTGCGCACCTGTTGTACCGTCGGCTATGGAATTTTCTCACAGAATTCCCTCAACCACTGTACCTTTCTAGGAACTTGTGCACGTTCCATTCACTGAAAGCATATTCTCATTGGCTAGGCTTGTGTGCTTTCAGGATTGTCCAACCATTTGCTGGTTCTTACTGCATGCATACTTCCGACCATTAACCAAGCAATGCTTAGACTTGCTTGCGCACTCGTACCATTAGTTCAACTAACTCCTTGGCTATTTGTGCACATGTATCACTATCCAACCAACTCCTTGGCTGCTTGTGCACCTGTACCACTATCCAACCAACTTCTTTGATTTTTACAATGAGAGAGTATGACTTGGTGGACTTGATATCTGCGCAAGGACCACATGCAAAAGGATACATTACTTGTGTTCTTCTTTGAACAGGATCTGCATGATGTATCTTCCTTCTGTATTTTTTCAAACTCATCATACATGATGTATCCTTGGACACACTTCTTCAGACTGAATGCACTTCTTGATATACTTCATTAAACTAACATCCATGTCTATCACCTTCACCATATTAAGCATTTATTCATGTTCTTCTTTATCTTGCACATATACTTCTGGCATTCATGTTCTTCTTTATCTTGCACATATACTTCTGGCATTCATGTTCTTCTTTATCTTGCGCATATACTTCTCCACACTTCTGTAGGAATGTTGTATCCACTTTGACATTAGTTGATATTAATGACTCAAACTGAATCAGTTGACATCCTCTTTGACATTAGTTGACATAAATGACAACCAAAGTTCAACAAAGTAGGTGTGTGACCACGGCACGGGTACACGACCCACAAGCAAGACGCCCAAAGGCATGGCAATCTTGGGTGCACTACCCACTAGGATCCCGTCGGCACGTTGTGGTTGACAACAAAAAAGTTCAACGAAGGAGTGAAACTAGGGATGGAAGCTCGGCCGAGGAACCATGGATGGAAGTTCGACTGAACCAGGGTTGGAAGCTCTGTGATGAGCTCGGGTTGGAAGCCCGACACTTGGTCACGCGGTAGGGGCGCGCTCCCACACCATGGCATCGGTGCACCGATTCCACACCATGGCACCGATGCATGGCAAGCCTGATTGCCAAGATTTCATGTGGAAGCCTTTGGATGCAAATGCATTTCCATCACACCCAACTCAAATTGGGAGCTTGGGTAGATGCATACCAAAGAGCACGGGTGAAGTACCAATGAAGCAAGAGTGTCGGTCGGCTAGGATGGGCGTGGATCGACAAGATGGTTACCAAGTGGACCAGTAAGGGTCACGTTGGCAGTTCAGACAGGCGTGTGAAGCATAAACCAAGGAACCAAGTGGGTGTCGGTTAGATGGGTGCAACGAAGACTTGGGTAGTAGCATCATTGGATATGTGGGTGGGATGACCAAAACTGTTGGAATGTGGACCATGCGGATGGGCAATGGACCAAAGAACGAGCGTTGACTGGGAACGACGACCAAGGAGACAACTATAAATATGCGTCCAAGTCTCAACCAAATATTCATTAAAAGATTTTGGATTGGCAAGGCAGAGAGTCCACAATGAGGTAGCAGAACTAGTCTGGGCATCTGTAGCAGCTGGTAGGCCGGAGGGGCTCCTAGTGTTTCAACTGGGAGTCATAATTTTTCTGGGTTTTGGGCTCTTTGTATTTTTGGACAGAAATTGGGGTTTCTGCGGTTTGGTTTGTTTGTGCCACGCAGGGAGTGTTGCTGGTTTGGTCACCTCCGTTTGATGTAATTCTTGTTTTGATGTAACTTGCCAACTTTATATAAAGCTTGCGGTGAGTCTGGTTGGGTCCTCCGCCACTCTATACTGTTGTGTTATGTTTACTTGCATGGTGCATGTTTACTTGTGAAAATGGCTAAGTGTATAATGTTAGGTTAACTCATAATATTGGACAAGTAATAAGTGTCAACTAGAACAAGTGTGTTGCAGATATAAAAGTGTTAAAGTGTGTTTGCAACAAGTGGTAGACATAGTCTGCCGGATTGCGCCTGCATTGGCCAAGCCCACAGGAGGCATCCGGGCAGTGCCGCACGACTTGGAAGACAACAGTAAAGCGTGTGCGTGCCAATCCCATGACAGGTAGAGCCACAGTCGAAAGCATGGATTTAGAAAGTAATTCAAGGATTCATGATCCAACAAGGCTATCTTGCAAGCTTGCCTAAATAAAACTTTTAGACCTTAAAGAAATTCTATGTGATAGTTGAGAAGTTGTATCTAGTGTTTTTTAAATATGAGTAGAGGCTTAGAGACAAAGAAGCATAATTACATCAAACAAAGTTTGAATAAAAATGAGACTATCAGGAAAAAATGATTGCTCATTGTAAGCTATTTGATAAAGAGAAACAGTAAGATGAAACATTTAAGTACAAAATTCACAATTGTTGAAAGTATCATGCAATGCATTAAAGCCTTGTGTTTGTAAAGGAGGAGCTAGACCAAGCAAGCAAAAAAGGAAAAAACCACTACCAAACATGAACTCCCATAGGGTCTTTTTAAAAACAAAATTGAAGATATTATTATTATTTATTTAATGTTATTAGTTTCCTCACACTAGTCTCTTTATGATCGTGATAGAGCAAACAGGTTAAACATTAACAAAACAAGAGCTGCATGCAGCTTAGTCCTTCCCTTTTAGGTTTAAAAGGCAAAGGGAAAAAAAAGAAATAAATAATTAAAAAAATATTTGTTTAAAATTCAAATAAATTTAAAATATAAAATTTTTGACCGATCTTTATCATTTCCCCTAAACTATAATTACCTATACAACTAGTTTCATTGCAATGGAAAAAAGTTATTTTGAATGAGTATAATTGAAAGCCCTAGTATGAACTTCTTACAACTTGTATGCACCTCAATTAACCCCAACTAAACCTTAAAAATAGACTAATAAACACCACTTAACTTGACCACTCAATTGGCATTGTAATTGATGGTACCCTAAGAGACTCAACCAAATTTGAACTTGTGACCTATGAGCTACAATAACTCTATGTAAACCCCAATTGTATGCTAATACCACAATTAATCTAAGTAAATCCTATTTATAGGCTATCAAACCCTAATTAACCACAACTAAATGATAATCATAAGCTAATAAACCTTAATTAACTCAAAATAAAACATTAATTATATATTAATAAACCCAAATTAACCCAAATAAATCATAATTAGGACAAACAAATCCTTAATAACCCACAAAATTTAATTAAACCCTAATTATATGCTAATTGACCCTAATGAACCTAAACTTAGCACTAATAACCTAACAACCCTTAATTTACCCTAGAAAGGATGACTCTTCCCTGAATATCTAGATGGAGGACTACTTAACTACTAGTCAATGTAGATGGTAACTCACAATAGTTGATATCTAGATGGAGGACCACTCAACTACTATCCACTAGTAGGTGGCAACTTACAATAGTTCATGGTAGAATTTGAACACCTAACCTATGGTATCCCTATTAGTAACATGCCTTAATCTTGGGTTGAAATTATTGTTTTATTGCACCGAGTGAAACGAGGTGCTCTACAATCCACTATGGGGGAGATGTTGTAACATGTGTGATGTAACAAAATAATTAAAAAAATTCATGTCGGCTCATAAAATGGAAAGTATTTAAAAAAATCCATGTTGGTTCATAAAATAAAATATTATGAAAAGTAATTAAAAAATAAATGTTCATTTATAAAATAAAAACTTAAAACTTAAACCCGGATCTATCAATCAAGAGAGATCAAGTTTCTTGAGTTTAAATTTTAAAAAGAAATACACCCCAAGAATTTGGATCCCTCTCGGTGCTTGATAGATACGGGTTTAAGATGGATCTATGCTGGTTTTATTATTGTTGCCATTATTATTAATAATATTCTTTTTATCTTCCTTTTTAATGATGATGGTGAATTTTTAAATATAACTTAATTAGAACTTAAGTATATATTAATATACTAAATTAATCCAAGTAAACATGGATTAAATATTAATTGTATATTAATAAAGATTAACTATCCAAAAACTCTGAATATTTGTTGTACCCTTAATTACCTATAATTAATACATAGACTCACTTGTTAACATATATTTCCAAAATCCTATTCTGTAGGAAAACATAGTCACATACTAAGAGTCTTGAAATTTTTTAATATAAAAAATAAATAAAGAAAATGCTTTAAAAATATAACCAAATCTCTTTGAGGAAATTGCACATAAGATATATTGTCTCCTCCTCAATCCATCATGAAGAACATTGCTTCTCTCACTGCAAGGGAGTTGTAAATGCAATGATAACAATCCAAATTGAGGATGAAAGGCCCATTAAACAAGATAACATGTTAAGATCTTTATCTTCAAATTCATTTTGTTTCTTTGGATATTTCAAATAGAGATTAGTAAATGAGCTCATTAAGGACCTTGTTTCTCTTCTAACTTTATTGCGATGTTAAAATGAATTTGGCATGAGACTTTTTTCTTTCTTCGTCGATTAACCTTTCAACATCTTCCCATGTTCTCCCATGTTACACAATTTATCAACACTTCTTGCAGCAAACCTCCAAAAGATATGATGGTAAAAATCTTTGGAATGATAAAACATTGCACAGAGAAACTAGATGGCATGTATTAGATGCATAATGCTATTAAAGGTTTTCAACCTCAAATGTACATGTTTGAAAATTCATAGATCCCATCAAGGATATTGAGGTATTGTATTAAAATAAAAATGGCTAATTCACAATTACAAGGGAACCCGACAACCTCATTATTAGGATTTTATTCTTAAGATGATATTAGGGTTAGTGTCAACAAGTTTGTCTTTCAATTCATTCTTGAATTTTTTAAAGGTTTGGACAAGGACATTCTAGATACAAATATTTGTAAATAATACTACTATTAAAGGTTTTCAACCCCAAATGTACATGTATGAATATTCATAGATCCCATCAAATATATTGAGATATTGTATTAAAAAAATGACTAATTCACAATTACAAGGGAACCAAATAACCTCATTATTAGGATTTTATTGTTAAGATGGGGTTAGGGTTAGGTTAGCAAACTTGTCTTTAAATTCAATATTGAAAATTTTAAAGGTTAGTCAAGAACATTCTAGATACAAATATTTGTAAATAATCATTTTACTACAACTTCTATAGACATGAAAAATAAAATAGTTCATTTAATCATTCCATGAAGACTTATAAAATTCTCCATTCACATAATCATTACAACTATTAATTTCATTTGAATTTAATTTGATTCATTTGAAAATATCACGTTTAAACCAAATTTAAGATTCTATATCATGATCAAAGTTTTTCATTTAACTATGCATTAATATGCAACCCACATTACCATAAAAGCGCAAAAAAACATGATCCTTACCCTTTTCTATACAAACTGTCTCGAATAAAATACATGGTAAAATATTAAAAAGCATCCTCTGCAGTTAAAAACATGATACTTACCCTTTTCTATACAAATTGTCTCCAATAAAATACATGGCACAATATTAAAAAGCATCCTATGCAGCTAAAATAGGGAAAGACAGATCATCAAGGAAGGAAGCAAACTGGGTTGGGATGTCTTTTGGTAAACTGCCTTTTGGTAAGCCTTTATACAAGAGTGCTTTGCTACATGGAGATACTGTGGCAGTGGGTAAGGGTGTTTTAGTTGATTCGGATGGGTTTGATGAATTTCCTGATATAATTTTTGTGGAATATATGTTTGAGAAATCTGACGGCACAAAAAATATCCATGGGAGGCTTTTTGAAAGAGGAATTCAAACAATTCTTGGAAACGTAGCAGAGAGGTGCTTTTGACAATACAATGTGTTAATGTTGAGTTGAATTGTGTGAAGAGGTCCGTGAACGTGGAAATCAAACGACCTCCCTGGGGATAACAATACAAGAAATAAAATGTTGTTGTGGATGAAATTGATAGGGCTCAAGCCAAGGAATTGGAGAAGAAGCAATTGCCCAGTGGATACTTTTGCAAGTCTTTGCATTCACCTGAGAAAGGTGAATTTTTCAGCCTCCCCTTTGGCACTTTAGGCCTGGGGACTGGGCAATTCCAGGCTTGTAAAGTAAAGGAAGATGAGACAAAGAAGGAATTTGAACTGTTTCCGGGTTAGGAAGGATTTACCTATAAGGAGTGGACTACTTTGTTCATGATTCTATTTATATAGACCCATTGCAGTTATCGTCACCCGGAAAAGAAAAGGAAATTGAAATATTCAAAGCAGGCATAAATAAAGGAATTAAAGCCTATGCCAAATGCCAAATTTTGGAAATCAAAATTGCACATGGCTCAAAGAAAGCTAACTTGAAGTCAATAAAGGTTACAGTTAAAAGATTTTTCAGGCTTGACAATGTTGGGTTTGAGAAGGCTTACTCTGCTGACATAAGGGAGGTATTTTCTAAATTATATCCCAAGTTTTTATTTTATACTCTTTATCATTTTGTCCATGAAAATTTGATAGCTCTATCATGCACTTGTCTCATATAATCAAGCTCTAGAAAACATCACGGTACACAATTAGAAAACAAGAAAAAATCCATTTGGATTGATGATTACAGACTGTCACACATTGCCAAAAGATATTTCAAGAGTAGTCTAATAGTTGCTTTTGGAATGGAGTCCTGTTTGTTATATTGATGAATATAATTCTGATAATTGGAATGCCTTAGATGCTTTAAATTGTGATCCGGATCTTGGGAGCTGAGAACTGGAAGGCTTGAATGCCGAGAGAGGAAGAGATTAAGCATGCAAATGTGTCATAAAATTCACATGAAAAACACTAATCTTGCATGAGAATAAGCATGAACAAAAACATATGAAGTGAATGGGAGGTGAGGCTCAAAGAGGAGCCCCACCTCTGAAACTAATTACCAATAAGTCACTTAGATCTAATTAATCTCACAATGAACAATAGAATCTAGGAGAAAAATCAAATGAGTAGCTTGTTATTATTATTATGATAAGGCTTGCTAGGCCTTTATATATCATTATTACAATGTGTCTTGAGGCCATACCATGGGCCAAAACTATGTGCTACCAAATACCATGGATATGAGAGGGTGGCCTCTCCATTTAATCTTTTATGATAAATGAGAGAGGGTGGCCTCTCCATTTAATTCTTTTATGGCTTATACATCCGAATTTAAACCATATTCCCCCTAAAATTCGGATCATTCCTCCCCTCTTAGAAAATGATGGTCCCCATCATTTCACCCATGCTACAAAGAGATCCATGAGTACAACATGCTAATTCTCAATGAAGAGAAGGGTTTTGTGTGGTTGACCCATAACCATGGGTTTGTGGTTGACCCATAATCATTTACAATTTTTTTTTTTAAAGAAAAACAAATAAATAAAAAATAAAAAAATGGAATAATCATGACTTTGGGGGTTTTGAACATCCTTTTGCAAATTTATTCATAACTTCTGCTACAGGTGATGAAATCCAGTTTCGTTGAAGACCCATTTCATATCTCGAAGAGAAATTTCCATCCATATAAGATACTTGCCGTGGGGTGGCCCATAGAGTGAGAAAATGTTTGTTGAAGCCCAAGAGACGCGCGCACACTATTTTGCAGACATATGTTACTTCAATCGATAATATCTCTCAAACCAGAAAGACAAATGGAAAACCACGAAATACCCATTTTAGCTGACAAAAGAGCTTTCTAATGAACTATGGTAGAGCCTCTGAGACATTTTTTGGAGTCTGTAGCACTTGTTTAAAGTTGTTGTACGTCCGACCGCATTATGCACAAACATGTGCTACTTCAAACAAGCATATCTCACAAACCGAGAAACAAAATGCAAATCCGTAAAATATGCATTTGAGATAATGGAAAATCCTTCGAAATGAGCTATGATAGACCCTTTGAAATATCCCGTAGTGTCCAGAAAGTCTCTTTAAAGTTTGTTGAAAATGTCGCAAACCAGTGGATCCATGTATGGATGTAGCAGATCCATATCCATGTATGGATGTAGTGAATCCAGATCCATGTATGGATGTAGTAGATCCAAATCCATGTATGGATGTAGTGAATCCAGATCCATGTATGGATGTAGAAGATCCATATCCATGTATGGATGTAGTAGATTCAGATCCATGTATGGCCCAACAAATGGATTCCAATCGTACCAAAAGGAAGTTGTTGATTGTTGCAAATATTTGAAACCCGTAGAATGCTTGAAACCCTTGTTTCGATGGAGAGCGTACCTACTCTGATACCACTGATCCGGATCTTGGGAGCTGAGAACCGGAAGGCTTGAATGCCGAGAGAGGAAGAGATTAAGCATGCAAATGTGTCATAAAATTCACATGAAAAACACTAATCTTGCATGAGAATAAGCATGAACAAAAACATATGAAGTGAATGGGAGGTGAGGATCAAAGAGGAGCCCCACCTCTGAAACTAATTACCAATAATTCACCCAGATCTAATTAATCTCAAAATGAACAATAGAAAATAGGAGAGAAATCAAATGAGTAACTTGTTATTATGAGAACGTTTGCTAGGCCTTTATATAGCATTATTACAATGTGACTTGAGGCCATACGACGGGCCAAAACTATGTGCTACCAAATACCATGGATATGAGAGGGTGGCCTCTCCATTTAATGCTTTTATGATAAATGAGAGAGGGTGGTCTCTCCCTTTAATTCTTTTATGGCTTATACATCCGAATTTAAACCATATTCCCCCTAAAATTCGGATCAAAATAGCATTATTACAATGTGACTTGAGGCCATACGACGGGCCAAAACTATGTGCTACCAAATACCATGGATATGAGAGGGTGGCCTCTCCATTTAATGCTTTTATGATAAATGAGAGAGGGTGGTCTCTCCCTTTAATTCTTTTATGGCTTATACATCCGAATTTAAACCATATTCCCCCTAAAATTCGGATCAAAATAATCTGTACAGGTATACTACAGTGAGGAAACTGCCACTCTAAGTGTGGGCACAATACATGGAAAATGTGATGTCAGGAGGTAGAACTAATTTTCTGTTGTATCATGCAATGTCATTTTGGACCATACATTCTCGTGCAGTTGCATATTTGATCCCTCATAGGGTACTGTCAAGAAAGTAAGTGGTTTTCTTTTCCTTCTTTTCCTTTCACTCCAATTCTTCAACAGAGGAGCAAGTTTTCATTATTCCGTTGCATTGCATGAAACTCACTGGGAGCTAGCATTACCTATGGGGAAAAACCAAAAAATTAAACCATGAACATTCATTAGACTCTAATGCCAAATTACAACAAAATTTAGAGACAATGAACAACATTACCATCACATTTTGACCCTTCGAAAACTGCCAAAGTACAATGAAATTTAGATACATGCTAAAATCTAAAATTATACATAGCTAAAATAAGAGTTTGTTAAAACTTCAATCAAAATTAAATTTATAGATGCAACTTAAATCGCATTAGTTCATTTTCAACTATGAGTTCAATTTGTTCTTCTTTTAGAGTTGAACTTCTAGGCTTTAAGGTTTTATGTTGCCACTCTAGTCTCTAATTTAAAGTCTTTACACTGAACATTGGCAAAATCGGGGTTGGTTAATGCGAAAACAAACCTTGATTTGTGGGAGTTTTTAAATTATTAAGTGAAGTTGCTTCGAAACATGCCCTAAGGTTGAGGGAGACATTGGGATTGCACTGCATCACACAGACTTACTTCCTTCACTTTAGGTGTCAAAGGTTTGCCATGTATCTTTTCCATCAAAATCACCCAGAATTTACACTTAACCTCATCTTTTTGAAGATATGCCATTCCGGTGGGGACATACCACAATAATGAGGCCCTGTTGGATGGCTTAATACTCTGTCGACCTCGCTAGTGAACCAAAGCCCCGATGGTAATACAATAGAGTTTGAAATTAAAATTCCTAGAGGACAATTTTTTTAAGCAACAAATGAAATTTTGAACCAAAACAAAACCGAGATCCGAGGTTATATTTATCTACTTATCCCTGAAATACGATTTTAACTTGGTTCCAACACCAATTCCAATAGTAGCAGAGAAAGCATCTAAGCCATTAGTAGCAGAGGAAGTGCAACAATTATGTATATGGTTATGGGAAATAGAGTGCTTTACCTTTGTATGGATCCAATCCCCAATAACTCATTGTTCTTATTGTTCTTATTGACCCGGCATCAAAGTATAGTAATTTGCTTGCAAACTACCCCTCTTGGTTAAGAAAGCAGTGTAAATGAGCAGATGTTTCCTGAATAATACCTCCTCTTAAGTATTCCTGTCAACTTTCATTTAAATATCAAATAAAGATCAAAATATCTGAATTTTGTAAATTTACAGCCACCCCACTTGATATGAACATCTTTAAATCCAAAGACGCAAATAACACCCTTTGACTTCATAAAAATTGTTCCTTTTGACATGAACACAATCAACAACTTGATACCTACCGATCCTTTCGTAGATGAACAGACACCAACAAACCACAACCTATGACATAGACTGCATTTCACTAGAGCCCATTGGGAAGAAAAGTGAAGGGAGATACGAATGATACTCCAGTTTGTTTCACATGCTTTTTGTCTCAAGAGAATAGACAAGATTTTCAACAATACCGATGACATCCAAATGCAGCCAAATATGCACCTAGTAGGCCATAGTGGCACATAAATTGCTAAGATACCGAGATTTTAAAACTTTTTTTCAAATGCAAGAGATTCAAGCATGGGGCGTCTAAACGAAAGTAAAAAAATGTTGAAGTAAACTCTCTGAAAGTGGATTTTGCTCATAAAAAGAAATATTCACTCAAATATATGCCCAAAACTTAAAATATCTGTCTAAATTTCATACAAAGCATAGTGATTTAAACAATATCAAGAACCAACTGTAAACCTAAATATTCCGTTAAATTTAAATGGAACATAAAATCCTTTAGAAAAATATGAAGGAATCGGAAGTACTCTTTAAACATTTCGAAAACATTTATATAGGAAGTATTATTTATGAGTATCTAGAAACATTTTCATAGAAAGTAACATTTAAGCAATGTTAGAGGGTTAATCAAGCAAAATAAACATAAACTCAGCGAAAACATTTTGATTACCTTTAGAGACGAATCATTCTTTCAAACACAATAAAGAATGATCACGAGCACCTGGCTCAAATTTCACACTTCAAAATCCAGAATACTTCAAATGTATATATTCCGAAGCACAAAAAAGCATGTCTCAGGCAACCAAACTTCAACTTCTTATAAAAAAAACCCAAAAAGCACTCTACACAGATGAGGAAGTTTGAGACTAAAAAACTTCCAAATCTATTCATGAATAAATATGGTAAAAACATGATGGCAACTAGTTTTCTTGCCATTTACAATGTAATAAACCATATCATTCAAATGCAAAAAATGTATCCAAAGAAATCCTCCAAATTCATGCTCAAAATGATTTCCATAATTAGTCTATAGGATTTCCATAATTAATCTATAGTTTCAAAGAGGACACACTTTCAATGAAATTAAAAAATCTTACAACATTTAAACTTTCCTAATCAACATTAAAATAAAAATATCCTACAAAACACATAAAATCCATAGTACATACCTCACTATTTTACGGCCTCGTCTTATGCTTCACGACATTTGTAATCGAAGAGATGAAAAAGCACTAAAAAAGAAGGGTTTTTGAACTTCAAGCCAATGCATATTGTCCCCCTCTCCAAATTGCAGGCAACCAATCAAATGACCAAAGCTTCCGGTGAGAACCTTAAACGAAACCCCAACAAATTCAAGCTACAAGATGCTTCTCGAGAATTCGGAACAACCCACCGCCTTTCCTCCCATTTTGATATGATAGCCAGGTTTGATTTTACTTGCACGCCAAGCAATATCAAATCCATGGTAGAGGAGGATAGAACATCGAATGGGTTGATTCCTTGGGAGCCGAGCAATATCAATCAACTAAAGTTAAATTTAAGGTAAGGTTATTTTTTGTTTTTTTTCTTAATTATTTCTAATCTCGACAATGATAAAAATGGTCAATTCAATACCTCTCCACCAATAAAAAGGTCAATACAAAATTTTCAAAAATATTGACAAATATAAATATTAACATAACTTTTACACAACTTTATAAAAACTAGAATATTGATCTCAATTAATAGGTAAACATGGAACATATAGTCTCTGCCTACGACAGGGACTGACAAAACTAGATATGATCTACTTGAAAAAAAAATCTATAGATACAACTATATTAGGTACTAATGTTTTGAATTGTGATATGTGGGAAGGATTTTAACTTGTATATTTAAGTTTCATGTCTTAAGTTTTAAGACTACTTTTGTCATAGATATTTAGCACTTATTTATTTAAAAGGGTAATTACACTTTATAATTCTTATTATTGACTTGTTGAGTTATGTTGATAAAAAATTCTTATGAGCTTTTTTTTTTTCAGAGAAAAAAATATGTAACTTGATATTATAAGTAATAAGTCAAGGTTACATCTGGAAAATCTTAAAACATCACATAGTTCAGCTTATACAGTTTAATGTCCGAAGACAAACAATAACTCAAAACTCAAAATCTAGCCAAATACTAAATACAATAATACATAGAGTCCATCATTTTGGTAACATGCATACAAAAGACAAAAAACCCATATTCAAGGAATCCAATGCAGCCTTCTGCCGATAAAAAAGAAAGAATGTTTCCATGTTCAACTAAGCCATCATCCAGATATTCACTGAAATGCAGAAGCCATCCATCAGACCCATCGCCAGCTTTGAGAGACGATCTGCTTCCATATTCGCTTCACGATAAATATGATTGCAACATAGCGAGTCGAAAGAAACACTTAAGTGTCTCACCTCCTCCATCCAGGGTTCAAGAAGTAAATCATTGATCACATGTTTTCCATTAAACCAATTGATCACCACCTGCAAGTCTCCAAAGATGGTCATAGATGAGTAACCCCTCCTACGGGAAAACCACAACAAACATCTCAACGCCAACAACTCTGCTTTTAATCTGTCCCCACCCCCAATGCCAATTTGGATTTTTATGATGTGGTTTCTGCGAATATATAAAATGCTCCCCTCTCCACATATGCCCTATTGGGAGGCACCATCGAAAAAACAACAAACATAATCCTCATCCAACACTGGGTAAGATACCCGATGAACCTTTACTCTGCCAACCTTTCGGGATGCCCATTCCAGTGATAAAGAATTCTTTTAGCAGTGGCATAAATCGAAGGGAGAGAATCATACAAAATCCCAGTGTTTCTAACCTTCCAGATGCCATCTATCAGGAAAAAAGGAAGAGTACTGTTGTGCCCATGATGAAAAACCAGTTGCGAATGCAACCGTCCAGATCAACACCCTTCCATTCATCAGGAAGAAAGACCCAACCACGAATAACCTGCCAAATAGATTTCACATAGCAACAGTGGATAAAGAGATGTTGTAAATCTTCTTCGACCGCTCTGCACAAAATGCACATACCCGGACCACAGAAACCCTATTTCTAAATGTTGCACCAAGTGAGAATTTTGTCTCGGAGACAAATCCATAAAAAAAATCGGATCTTTAGAGAGATTTTCCATCCCCAAAGTCTTTTGTGCCATCGACACGAGATCAGGGGATTCAAAGCATTATCAGACAACATATGATAGACATTACCCACCGTCATTAAGCCCATTGAACTAGGGCCATCCCATGTCAACTGATCTACCTTATTATTAAGCACGATCTCCGCACAAGAAAGTATGGATATGTATGACTCCTAAACATAATGCCAATGTAAAGGGAGGTTTAGTTATGAAGCCGTGAGCCAACAATCACGTGATATGTCACTACGGTTAAGGAAAAACTGAGAGAGCACCACCAATTTTCTGTCATGGAGCTCTTTAATAAGATCAGCAGGAAGCATAAATAGTCCATCATCCCCAATGAATGGATCCACCCCAACAAAAAGCTCAGATCCTTCCCCGATTTTCCATTTGATCCATGGCCCAACATAACAGAATGTTTTGATAATACTGTTCCATATAACAGAAGCCTGTGAGGAACCAATCTTAGGCTTTCGCAACCACTGAGAAGTGGTATAAGTTTTCAGATACTTGACTCGGATAACTCTGCTCTAGAGTCCTCCATCAGTCAGTGCCCTCTATAGACTTTTCTTCAACATCGCCACATTGAAAAAATCCAAATTCTTTAGGCCCCAGCCCCCACGTGCCTTGGGACAACACAGACTTTGCCAAGAAGATAAGTGCCACTTCCTCACCAAAGGTTTCCTAGACCAAATGAAACGAAATAATTTGTTGCGAACATAGTTGAGAATCGATGAAGGAAGCCTCCTTAACCCGAACCAATAAATGAGAATGCTTTGTAACACTGATTGAGCTAGTATAAGCCTCCCCCCGATAGATAGCCACCTCGCAGCCCAACAATTGATTCTATGGTCAATCTTCTGCAACAACCACCCCCAATATGCTGAACCATATCAATTTGGTTTAAGAAAGAAACCCAAATATTTAATACCCAAATCAATGTGTGAGAAGGAATATGGAAAGATCTCCTTCATATTGTTGATGATACACTCCTCAACCCCATTAAACAAGAAGGATGATTTGCCTATGCTTATGGCCATCCCTGAGGCCATGCATAAAATATCGAAAATGTCCTTATATATTAACCATTCACCAACAGAAGCTTCCCCAAAGATCATAACATCGTCAACAAATAACAAATGCGTAAGAGACAAATCTCGAGAAATTCTTACCCCTTTAATAAGGCGTTCATCCTTAGCTTCCTGAATCAATCTGCTCATACCATCGATCACCAAAATGAAGAGTAATGGGGATAATGGACATCCCTATCAGATGCCCCGGTTCCAAGAGAACATACCCCTAGGCTCACCATTGACTAAAACCCCGAAAGTGGTAGATGTAATGCACGCCATTATCCACTGCACCATATTGAGAGGAATACCAATCTGTATGAGAATGAAACGAATATAGGACCAATCCAACCGATCATAAGCTTTAACCAAGTCCAACTTGAGAATAAAGGCACTAATTTTCTTGATCTTTACTGAATGCAAACATTCTTGGGCAACCCCCACAACGTCCAGGATAACTTGATACTATTAAAAATGATTTATTTTATACACCAACATAGATTCATTTAAATCTTTAAATCTTAAATGTATTAAGCGTTTAAAAAGATGAAAAACACATTAAAATACAAATTTGAATGTTTAAAAGATAAAATTAAAATAAATATGTACTTACTTCCAGGGTTGAAATTTGATTTATATGACTTTTTAATTTTAATATTGTTAAAAATGATTAGATTCATTTTAATCTTAAATATGACTTTTTAATTTTAACAATGTTTTTCATTTGAAGTTTAAATCTTAATTTTACCCATCATAATAATAGTTGATTTTTTTTTTGAAATAACTATATGAAACATTGAATTCTCACATCTTGTCTCATATAATACAAAAATAAAAAGTTTACAGAAATATAATAAACATAAAAAACATAATAAACACAATGATTAAACCAAGCACACACATAATGACAAAGAAAGTTTATCTTGGAAACCTTTAAATAGGCTTTTTCAGAAGCAATACAATGAGTCATTATATGGCCACCAAACACCATGGGCCCAAAAAACCATACTAAAATAAAATTTTTACATAAATGTAATAATAAACAAAAAAAACATAATAAGATAATGATTAAACCAAACACACATAATGCCAAAGAAAATTCAACACTACAGGTTACTTTAAATTAATTTGTTTAATTCTATTATTTTTATTATTATAATTATATTTTCTATAATCATCTTTTTATGTTTTTATATTATAAATTTTAAAATTTTCTATTTTAATTCACTATTATTATAATATTTTACATTTAATCAACATTTAATAAAAAAAAAAATCTCATTTTCCATAATATAATTATAAACTTAATATCTAATAAAATTATTTTTTTAAAAAACAATCACATTCTTCATTTAATTAAAAAAAAAATCATTTTCCATAGTATAATTATAAACTTAATATCTAATAATTTTTTTTATTTTTTTTAAATATCACATTTTTCATAATATAATATAATTATAAATTTGGATATTTAATAAAATTAATTTTTTAATATTTCATTACATCACGTCAACAAATTGAGTTTTTAATTTTATCAATATAAACTTCCAAAATCTAAAAGTTTTGAGAATATCACATTCTTCATTTAATTAAAAAAAATCTCATTTTCCATAATATAATTATAAACTTAATATCTAATGATTTTTTTATTTTAAATATCACATTCTTCATAATATAATATAATTATAAATTTAGATATTTAATAAAATTAATTTTTTAATATTTCATTACATCACGTCAACAAATTGAGTTTTTAATTTTATCAATATGAACTTCCAAAATCTAAAAGTTTTGATATTCAGCATGGATTTACATTTCATTTAAAAACTATAAAACTACAAAATACATACATATGAGTCAATATGACTATGAAAACAGCATATAGAACTTTATACTATGGGTGATGTGTGTGTTGGCCTCTTGGCTTTCGTGGTGTGTTGGTTTGACTAAAAGCTGCGTAGTTATCCGTGCAAAGGATACGTACCTACAAGGCCCACTAATTTGGACGTACTTATCATATGGTCGGTGCCAAATAATGGGTTTCTATAAAGTAAGTGGGTGGATTAATGTGTAATTTACATATAGATTTCAGTGTTTGGTATGAAATTTAAAATAATCTTCTTTTGCACAAGTTAAAAATAGATAAATTTAAATTTAGGAGAACTCTGACCATATGAGGTTAAAAAGCGGGTGGTTTGACATCTAATATATTTATGGATTTTAATGTTGATATACGATTCAAAATATCTATTTTTACGGAGTAAGTTAAAATGTGAACAAGTTTAATTATTTTTTTGGAAATTTTTTATGTGATACTTTTATTTAATTGATGGGAACTTTGACCATGCAAATTTTTCTTTAAGAGTATTGGTTTATTTTTAGAACATCTAGATGGTTGAATGAATGAATCAAGGTGGAACTTTCTCTCACCGAACAAAATAGACTAGTTGAATTGTTGAGTTTGTCCACATTTTTATTCACCTCTATTTTCCTTGAAGTAAAATGGTTTAAAATCTAACTGTGTTATTCTTTTTTACAATGATTTGTTGAGTGTTTTTTTTTCAAGCAAAAAAAATAGTAACTTGTTATTCAAAATAGAATCAAAGTTACATCAGTCCTTTTTAGATATACAATCATGATCAAACATCTTCCCAAAAATTTAGATGATCAGATATCTTTAGACTAGACTTTCCAATATGCACAGAGGAGACAATACTAACTGACTAACCACTATAAAAAAGATCTAGTCTACATACTTCATGTCTAATTCTGTAATTGTGCATACAACAAACCTAATAGAAAGGAAACTCTAAAAAAGAGAGACCATTCCTTTATCAATGACAACATCATCAACTAATTCCTCAAAATGTAAAATACCACCCATAGATCCAACAACCTCTTTTCATAGATGATCAACTTCAATGTTGAACTCTCGGAAGATATGAAAGAAAGATATCATTGAAAAATTCTCTGTCAGCTCCTTTATCCTGCTCATCCACTGTGACTGTTGAAGAACACAAAGGCTAGAAGAACATTTAGCCCATTCAATGATAGTATTTGAATCACCAACTATTTGAATGAACTAAAATCCCCCTTTGTTAGCAAACCATAGAAGGTCCCATAAGACTAACAAGTCTGCCTTTGTATTAGTAACTGAACCTGCACCAAAATAGAGTCTAATAAGATGATATTTTTTAATTTTGAGAATCATCGCAGCCTCGCATAAATCATTTTTTTGAGCTCCATAAAGAAACCCCACCGAAAAAGAATCATCAAGCTGTGGCTGAGAAAAATTCCAGTGTCTAAGTTGCATCTTATCTTTATGATATTCAAGGAAAAGACTAATAGCTCTGTAGTAGGCCAGGGAGATGGAGGGATTTTTATCATCAAAGATACCCCTGTTCCTTGTTTTCCATACTTCCCAAATAACAAACAGAGGAATTCCTTTAAATTTAACCTTCTTGCTGAACCAAGCCATCATACTTTCCTGAAAAATGTCAATCTTCCATTTATCTCTGAAGTTTCAAAACCCATAACACATCTCCCAAACATGTCTGAAAAAAGAACAATAAACAAATAGGTGGGAAACTATTTCATTTTCAGAATTACAGAGAGGGAAAATACTTGTTCCACAAAAACCTCTTTTGATGAGATTATCCCAGGTAAGAAGTCGGTTTTCCAAACATAACCATAAAAAGCATCTCAATTTAGTAGGAATATTCCATTTCCAAATTTCCATGGCCCACCATTTTGGAAGAATCTAAACATTCTCATCAATAATAAAATCATATGCCTTTTTAGCAGTAATGATACCATTTGAATCTGCCCAATCCCATACCAGGTTATCTTCTTCATTAGAAAATTTGATACCTGCTGCATTAAGAGATAAAACATAATTATCCCATTCATCCGAAAAGCTGCCTTGTAAGCCCAAATATGAAGATATATACCAATATGACGAGAAGGGAAGAGAATCATACTGTCTCGCACTTAGCAAGAACATGAATAATCAAGTAGTGAAGTAAGGACACTAATTGTTGGGAAAGCTTAAAACTGTCACCAATTCCCACAATTGGGTTTATGCCAATAAAAAATTGAGTACCTCTTCCAATATTCCAACTCAATCGTTTTCTCATAATTGGTAGAGATTTGTAACTAAAGAATTGGATCCAATATATGGAGGATTGCGAGTCCACTGAGTTAATGAACATGACTTTATATATTTGCATTTGATGACTTCACTACAAAGGCCATCACCAAATATCCCCCTCCATAAGGTTTTGGCACTTAACGCTTCCCCAAACCAAAATATCTCTTTCAATCCCCACCCTCCCAACTTCTTCGGGAGAGATCTGCTTTGCTGGGAGGTTAAATGAAGCTTAGAAGAAATGGCATTGCCTGACCAAATAAACTGGAACATTCTCTTTTTGATGCCATCTAAAACCGACCTTGGAATCATTGCCAACGAAAGCCAATAAACATGTATGCTTTGTAAAATAGAGTTGGCAAGAACCAATCTTCCACCTAAAGATAAATATCTGAAGGACCAATTGCTTATTCTTTTCTCAACTTTTTTAATAAGCCAACTCCAATCTTCTTTTTTTATAACCATTAGGTTTGAGAAAATATCCAAGATATTTAAATCCATTTCGCATCTCTGCCATCTGATAAGGGAAGATGTTAACGATCTACTCACATATTCCCTGCTCATTACAATTATAAAGAATGATTTGTTGAGTTATTGAGTTTGTTCTCATTAAGGTGTCATTTTTGGGTGATGTTTTAGTTTATGTTTATGTTGGCGAAAATTATAAGTAAATTTTGATAGTAGTCTAAACATGCTATGATTTGGAGTTTCTTCAATCACATTTTTTGATCAGTTTTATTTGAAATCTAGACAAAAATTCAAAAAAATTGTTGGAATTGCAAATATCAGTTGTTGAGATTGCACAATAGAGGTGCAATAGAGGTATTTGAGGGTGTTGAATCCATTTATGCATTTAAAAATGTCATTTTAGCAATGAAAATTTTACAATTCAACCAAAGATTGTATATCCAAAATCTAATGATGATAGCTGAAAAAATCCAAATTATATAATGTTTAAATTGTTTCTATTTTTTTTATAACAAAAACAGGTACTTTTTATATATATCAAAAAAGGTCTCGGCCGGACTGGAAGACCTATTGTTACAAAATTGCTCCATGAAGACCAAGTAGAGTAATTCATATGTTTTTTTGGAGCTGTAATAAAAACTTATTACAAAAAAGTTACAATCTTTCAAATTCCCCATGTAGATAACAACTTGACCGGTATAGATTCTAATAAAAGTACTAGATAACAAAATGCATTTACACTTCATTGATCATCATAACAGAGGTGTGAATCCTGGATTTATGAGAGCATTGGAGTTTATTCTGTCTTAGGAAATCGAGGAGAAGGAACTTCCTCAACATCGTTCTTCTCATCTAAATTCCTCTCCTCTTCATCTGTATCACTAATATAAGCCAAACCTGCTTCATTCTTTAGCATCAAGGGATTAGGAGTCAGATCTTTAGCATGATCATGCATAGTGTTATGTAAATATTTGATTTCTTGTTCATGAGCCTTGGATTTGCCTTTGAAAAATTTAATCTCAATTTCTGCATTTATTAGTCTTATTCTCATTTGATTGAATTGGACTTCCAGATAATCATGTTGGATATGGGAAAGCAACTGGTCCCTTACATAGCGCTCTCCCAAGATTTCTGTCTTTTCACAAGGGCCTGAATATCAAATTCTTTGTTTCACTTCTTCCCATCATGACTTTTCTCGGACAAATTCTCAGTATTATCCTTGTTTCCATATTCCCGAGCCATTGCTTGTAAAAGAGTAACTATTGACTAATAAAACTTCTTTAGAACACGGGAAGTGTTAAAACAAAGGGTCTTTGTTGGTGTATATTCTGATCTAGAGGTTTTCCAATGTAGACCTAGGTACTTCACGGTACAAGATACCAACAAAACCCCTATTCACCGGCCCTTTTGGCAACAGACTGCAAGCAGCCTCAAGTCTCACCTTAAGCGAAGCTGAGGGGGTGGTTGCAGAAGCAGGTTTCCACAACCTTGTGATGCGAGTGTTTAACTGATCAACGTGCAGCGCAGTGACAGGATGCGCACTGCGGTCAATGATTGCGTGAAGTTTTCTACTTCGCGTCGAGTACCGCAGCAAGCAAGGATGCTTGCACGATTGGCGCATCCACAGACTGTATAGTGGGGTTACTTCCAGCTTACGACGACAGGCTATCAACAGCTTATCGCGCAGTACTCGTAATGGAAAAGCATGTCATTGGACCGCTTAATGACTACAATACTTGATCACTTCTAATCAACCTTACTTCTTTGTCTCTACTCATCTCAATCAATACTTAGACAGATTGACGTTTATTTCTTATATATATAAATAAAATACGGAATACTACGTGCTCTGATATCGCTATCCAACTTTTACAATTACTCTATGATTATTTAACAGGTTCATGCATCCAAATACTTAGAGATACGGATCATTAACATTCATCCATGTGTGAGCTACCTAACATCTTATTCCATCCATTCCGCGGCGAATACAGATAAAAGTAAACACATATCAGATAACTGTAATTTCAAGCATTCATACTGTAAATAATTCAAACAACTGAATAATAGCAACCATACACAACAATCGCATAACACAAGATTTAACGTGGTTCACTCCCCCGGATGGGAAGCTACATCCACAAGAACTGTTGTTTTATTATCTTAGGAAAGGGTGCAACAGTTCTTCGTCTGCGCACTCAGCTACATACGTGCTTCTTCCTCCAAATTAGGTCTCTGCGCACTCAGCTGCAGATCCTTTACAATGGATTCTTGCTCAAAGATTATAACAATATTCAATATATCCAAATACAAAAAGTGTAACCCTTTCCCATACAAAAATGCCTTATATATAGATCATGCCCGTAGGTCATGTCTTTACATTATGAAGGCAAAACCCTTAGGTTTACAAAACTGTCACGATTTTCCCAAAACCAGACTGCTGGTGTCTGGTAGCAGATCTTCAGTTGTGGCTATCCTCTGTGTAGACACGTTGCTATCCGCTCCCCTGTCATGCGTGCCAACAGCTTTCCTTCGCCAAGCTATTCCTTCTTTCACGGCCTTTGACAATTGGTTCAACTAGTAGTTCTCTGATTGTGTGACCAGTTGTCTATCTTGATCTACACCTACCCACCGCTTGGTAGTTATCGACGATCTTTGCCAAAATAGGTCTTCTGTGACCTAACCGAAATAACTGCCGTCATCCATCCAACGCTCTGCTTAGCTGGATCTCCGTTGACGTGGCACATCGCGGCGCTGTAATCCTCGCAGCACCGACTTCGCAACTCTTCCGACACTGCACTGCGCACAACTTCGCAACATATCAAAACTGTGCTGCGCTTATCCTCACAGCCTCCAAAAACTGATTTTCACAAAAAGTCTCCATCCATGCTGCGCTCAGCTTCGCAGTTCCCAAAAACTTAATGTGTTAAAAAATTGACCCCCATGGGCCAGGCCCAATAGGCCCCTAACACTTACATGTGGCTCGCCCTCGAGCCACCTGCAACTTCGGCTTCTTCTAGCTGTTTCTCTTCCGGTGGACCGGTCGACGCAGCGAAGTCATTGTATTCGACAATCAACTTCTTGACTACTTCCTTCGTGTCCTTTTTCACTTGCCTTACTGTGTCGAGCATTTCAGGTGTTATCTCTTGTCCTTCCTGCTCTTCCACCTACTGTTGACTGTCTCGCAACTCTTTCAGTTTGTCCTCGATCTCCTGTGAGATGAGGTTGGCTTTCTCCAGGAAGGGCTGTGTTTTATCCCCCATTGCAGCCTCTTTCTCTCTTAAATTCTGTACTTCTTTCTTCAGCACGTTGACCTCCTTGTATCTGTGGAGTCGCTCTCGTGCTGGTAACGCTTTAACTTCCTCATCCAACTTTTTGAATTCTGTCTGCTTAGCTTTGAGAGAATTCTTTGCTTCTAGCCACTCTGGGTCTTCCTGAAGGGTACTGAATGCCTTAGAAGCCGCCTCTAATAAACTTTCACATTTAGATACTTCCCTGGCTATGCTTTCTGCCGTGGCTTTTACCTCTTTTGCCCTTATTTCTGCCTCGGTCGGTAGTATCTTTTGCTCAATTTGACCCTTTAATGTAGAAATCTCAGCTTCGTGGGTGATCTCCATATCGTCTATTTATTCCTTAAGTTTGTTCACCATCTGACCCATCTTGATAACAGTATCCGCGGGCTCCGTTTGTACTTCAAATTCTGGTATCTCATCTGCAACCATGATGATCGTGGATTCTAACCTTTTCCGATGATCATGTTCATATTGAAGCTCCATAGCTCTCCGCGAGTTAGTTTCCTCCAACTCTTTGTAGCTTGTCTGCAGTTCTGCTTGCCCTTTCATTGCATCAGTGGTTCTGTCATGCATCTCTTCAAAGACTTGCAACTGCAAGTAATGTAGGCCTGGCAACGGGATCTTTGCAAGATCGAGTTCCACGCGCTCTACGTCTTTTGTATCCAACATTATTTCATCAGGTAGCAACAACCTTACTGCTAATGGTTGTAAATGGACAATGTGGGACCTCATTGGTGCCGCTAGAGTCAACTGCGGTGTTTGTTTCTACGGAGTGCCTCCCGAATTCACCTCGGAGTCTGAGTCTTTCTACGCTGGCAATCTCTACTGTACCTGTTCAAATTTCTCCGTAATAACCTCTAACTTATTAATGTTCTCCTTCAAGGTTTCGTGAAGCACCTTTTACTTCTTCTCCTTCTCGATCATCATGTCTTCCATCTTTTCATTGAAGACCTGAGCGATTATTTCATAATCGTCCTCTTTAAGGACTGTATAAATCTTTTCCTTACTTGCTTTGGAATTTTTCCGTTGTCCCTTCGGGTGTAGTGGACTTTTAGGTTCCTTCCTCTTTGCTAGTTCTTCAGTAATGGGGCATGGAATTGGACTATCCTCCCCATCATCGCTTAGGGCATCAAATATCTCGACCCAATACTGCGCAGGCCATTCTTTCATGATAAGATCAATATCTTCCTCTGTCATGTGACAACATCCCTCGAACCATTCTATGTTCTTCCTTTGCGCCTTTGCTAAGATTTCAATGCAACGCATGTTAGCATAAAAAATTTACAGTTTGTATGTATTTTCTTGTTACCTCTTTTGATATGCGTGGCATGACGGTGATGACATTGCGTAGTTGATGATAGTAGGTGTGGAACACCTCATTCGTTGCATGTTGCTTCTGTGGATCTAGGTTTTCCCATAGGTTTTGATAGCATGGTCCTCTGCAGTCATCTTTATCAATGATCATGCCGACATAATCCTTCGGTTCCTTCCAACCGACGAACGCCATTAGGACTATCAGCCATGTGAAGTGGAAATAAGTTCTACTTACTTGTACTTCAAGCAGGTCATCGAGGAATTCATTCAGTAGGTACTGACACCAGTTATACTTTTCTCCTTCTGCGGCACTTGCACCTAGCAATACAACACCCGTAGTTACTTCCAGCGGTCTACATTTCCTTAGAATTTTACCAGCTAATAGTTGTGTGAAAAACTTTGTTGCGTTGTTCTTTATATCGTCAAACTGAAAACCTCTCTTTCCCTTCGCGGCAGGTGTAGTCTGTTTCATTAATGTGGCTACTTCTTTATCCTTACTTTTTCCTTGGAAGAATTCCTTTGGATCTGCGCCTCTCTTACTCAAACCTGTTATGCGATGGATCAAATCAATGTTCAGGTCGACGTTACGGTCGAGCCACAGGTATCCTTGGTGCATGCGTGCCTTTAAGGTTCGCACCATCGCATTAGCTTCTGGAAACTTGTCAAAATGCGAGAGTCGTAATAAATTTAACAGTCTCGACTCCGCAACTCCAGATAACCTACTTTCTGTCACTAAGTTCTGGTTTCCTTTTACATCTTTCTTCCAGCACATATACCTGTCTGGCTGGAACTGTTGAAACCTTGGTTCATTGTCCTCCTTCTGTATTTGTAGCAGGTCACAGTATTCCCATTTGCATTCTTGTATTTTTCCGAGGAGATTATCGACCAACTTCACATGTTTTGAGATCGGTGATAGTGGAATATCATATTTTGTATTCTTTGGTATCTTCAGTGTTTGCGCACCCCGTGCCCTCGGCGAGATATAGTCAGGCATGAACCTAAGCAGAATTTCCTTAGTGTTCTGCGGACCCTTTGGCAGTACCAAGCTTATCTTTGGTAACTTCACCTTCTGCACCGATTCTTTTCCTGTGGGCTCCATGGATACAACGTGCCTTGGTGATCTTTGGGATGCTTCGGGCTTATCTCTGACAATATTCTTTATGGGGTTTCTCATTAACCCTTCAATACCTCTGTATTGAAATATTTTCATAGCCTCTGGGAGCGTGAGTTCTTGATCTACCAAAGATGTTTCAGACATTCACTTGGGGCTTTCTCAACAGGGTACCTTCTAGCTTGTAGAATAACTCAGAAAATAATGTTCGCAAGGAATTCTAAGTGTTTGGTAACGCCCACGAGACAGAATACATCGGTATTTATAGGTGCAGCTAGCCTGCCTCCGCTCCTCTTAATGGTTAGATAAGCATTAAATGCTGTGACCGCTAACCGAATCTATCGAATATATTGGTCCTTTCCATCATTAACCTGTTTAGAACGGTTATATGTGCTTTAATTGCCCAAGCGGTCGATAGGAAAGTATTGTATAATGGTTATATTTTTGATCGACACTGTAACGGCTATTTTTCTGGAGCGTTACATCAAAATGCGCAACAGGTGAACGTAGGTCCTGCGCAGTTACTTCGCAGTATTTCATTTCTTTTCTCTGCGCGGGCCTTTTTATTTTTCTTTCACGCACAGCTTCAGCAGTGCTGCGCGGTACAGAGACCTTTGTTAATAAATTACATGTACAGACTCTCAGTAATTTCTAGTGCCTAATTTCAACTATTCTTGACACTTAGAATTTTTCCCTTCTTTTTGATCATACATGATTCTGCGAAGCAGGACTATCGTGGTAAAGCTTTAGTCTGCTTCCATTTATCAGATTAGGTAATGTATCACCAGCTAAGGTAGCTAACTGGACTGCACCACCATTAGTAACCCTTATAACTATATATGGGCCAAGCCAAGGCATTTTAAAATTTCCAGGAAACTTCATGAATTTACTATCATACAGGAGGACAAGATCACCTACCTGAAAAGACTTATTCTTGATGTGGCGATCGTGCCATGCTTTTTCTCGTTCTTTCTGCACTTGCTGGTGGAATACTGCGATGAAGCGATTTTCTTCCCACCCAACCAAGTGTAACAGCCTTTCATCCAGTTCTACACGATCTACCATCCCTGTAAATGCAACTATTTTCAAGCTGGGAATATTATATTCCATTGGCATTATTGCTTCCTTCCCATAAGCCAATCTGAAAGGTGTATGTCTAGTTAATTTTTTGCATGTCGTTCTATATGCCCATAATACAGATGGAATGCGCAGGTCCTAGTCATCGCGGTTTACATTGCATATATTAGTTAATGCATTCTCTAGTACTTTATTGAATGCTTCAACAGTTCCATTTGCTTGCGGATGATAAGGCGTACTGCGCTAATGATGGATGTAGAACTCTTCAGTCAAAGCTTCAATGGTTCTGTTCAGAAAATGAGTGCCTTGATCACTCATCAAAATATTTGGACATCCGAACTGTGTAAGGATGTTTTCAAAAATGAGCTGTGCGGCCGTAGCTGCGCTACAGTCTTTGACTGGCTTTGCTTCTGCCCATTTGGTGAGGTAGTCAGTTGCAGTAATAATGTACCTCACACCAGTTCTCTTCCCCGGTGGGTTAATAGGTCCCACGAAATCGATTGCCCATTTGTCGAATGCCTGCAAGGCCAGCTAAGGGTTCAATGACATTTCATCTCTTCTTGACGGCTTCCCTATCCTTTGACATACATCGCAGTTCTGGCAATGTTCCTTGGAGTCCTTATGAATCGTAGGCCACCATAGCCCTACGCACAGTAGCCCTTCTTGCATAATGACCTCCCGCGACTCTTGAATGCACATCAACTAATATAAATGGCTTCCCATGTTCCGATACGCGTCTTTGTAGTACTTCATTAGGTCCTAACTTGTAGAGCTGTCCTGCGACAATGGTGAAGTTTGCGGCTCGCACTACCAGCTACTTTTTCTGCTGCGTAGTGAATTCAGTAGGTGCGAACCCTATAGTTAGAAAATCAATGATGTCCTGATAATAATCATCGGCAACCTGTATAGAAAACAATTGTGCATCAGGCAGATTGTCTTCCAAATTCACAGGTTCCTCTCCTGACTCGATCCTTGATAGATGATCAGGGCCTAAATTTAATCTGCCTAGCTTAACTACTATTTCAAAATCATACTCTTGGAAGAGTAAGAGCCATCTGCATATCCACCCCCTTAACACTTGCTTATTGACCAGGTATTTCAATGCAGAATGGTCGGTAAATATTGAGAAGTGCGCACCAAGCAAATAGTGTCTGAACTTTTGCAGCGCATATACCATTGCGAGTCCTTCCCTTTTAGTAGTGGTATAGTTCTTCTCAGCAGATGACAACTTTCTGCTCGAAAATGCAATGGGATGATCGATGCATCCTTCTCCTGGCTGCGCAAGAACAACACCCAATGCTATACATGAAGCATCAACATGTACGTGAAATGGCTTTTCCCAGTTTGGAAAAACTAGGATCGGTGCTGTTAACACCTAAAAAGTGCTCACTAGCTCATTCCCTTTTTCACATGACCCATTTGTCCACTTTTCCACCATCTGAGCCTCTAAAGCCAACAAAAGGTCACCAAAAGACCTTAATACACCCCTTTTCCCACTCAAAAAGATTATTTTTTCTAAAAAAGCATAAAAAACCCTCAAAAAGGGTCCAAAATTCCCAAAAATATTAAAAAGGGAATAAAAATATTAATTTTATTCAAAAAAGGAAAAAGGAGGGAAAAGTACCTAAACCATGTTGGTCAATACCATTGGTTTCCACAAAACCACAAATGGTATTCCCCACCACCAAAACCTATAAAAAGGTGGTAGGGGCTCCTCATTTCACATCCATCCATATTCCTATCCTCATGCTGCCAAAATCTCCCTTGAGTTTTTGGCCATTGTAGCAACCTTGGAGAAAGGACCCATTGGAGTTTGGAGCTGCTCATCCTTGGAGCTTCTCAAATATCTTCATCACTTGGAGGTATTATTATTGCAAGCACTTGCTTGCCCCCATTTTCAATACAAAAAATTATTTTTTATATTTCTTGTTCTTGTTTTTTAATACAAAGATGCACATGCTAGTTTAGTTTTAGCTTGGATTTAGTTTATTGTTTTTGCTTAATATTGAGACTGCTGCTACTAGTTAGCAGGTGCCCATAGCACTAAGCTTGGTTGAAAAACCAAGCCAACAGGTGCAGTGACCATTTTCTCTTTCAATGTGTCAAATCCTTTCTCACAGTCCTCATTCCAAATGAATGGTGCATCCTTTTTTAAAAGCTTCTCCATTGTTGCAGTTATCTGTGCATACATTTTTATGAATTTCCTGTAGTACCCGGTATGCCCTAGTGTAGTGCGCAATTGTTTAACTGAATTTGGTGTAGGCAAGTTTACAATAACTGCGATTTTCGCAGGGTCAACCATCCATCCCTGCTTACACACAATGTGTCCCAGCAGAATCCCATAAGGAACACAAAAAATACACTTCTTCAAACTCAAATAGATCTGATGTTGTCTACATTTTTCCAGCATCATCCTGAGGTTTGCGGCATGGTTCTTCAGTAGCCCAAAAATGGTCCAATCATCGAAGTAAACCTCTAAAAACTTGTGGATGAATTCTTTAAATGCCGCGATCACCACTCTAGAAAATATGGTTGGTGTGTTCTTCAAACCAAAAGGCATCATTGTATACTGGAACGACCCCCATTCTGTTGCAAAAGTGGCTTTGTGCATGCGGGATCAATTCTTATCTGATGGTATCCAGAAAATCCATCAGTAAAAGAGTATGCCTCATTCCCTCCAACATTATCAAGTACTTCGTCGGTAAAAGGTGTAGGAAATGGGTCATGCATCGAGGCATTAGTCAGCTTTTTGAGATCAACACAGATCCTGATCTCACCCTTTGTTTTTTTGTCTTGGACGACCATCGGGCTTATCCATTCAGATTCTTCAACAGGCTCAATGATCCCTGCATCGAGCATCTTGTCGAGTTCTGCCTTAAATCGTTCTTTGTAGCGTGGATTCATTCTATATGGCCTTTGTTTTATAGGTTTTGCTCCAGGCTTAAGAGGAATTCTCATCACTCCTAAGTCTCCCACGATGCCTTTCATCTCTGTGAACTTCGTTAGGAATACTTCCTGATATTCCTGTAATATAGCCGCGATCTCCACAACTGTATCATCATCCCAGTAGTCTCCTATTGCTGCAAACTTCAGCTCTTCACTGGTACCGATGTTCATCTTCTTTGTTTTGACTGGTCCACTCATATCTGGAATCTCTAGTGGAGGTCCTTCTACCTCACGCGTTCCTTCTGATTCAGGGATCTTTATATTGCGTGGGTTTTCCTCATTGCTGTCTTCCTTATATTCATCTTTTTCAGCTAGGTTATAACAGTCCAAGACTTGCTCTACTTGTTCTATCCAATCTGGTTGTAGACTCACAAGCACGTTGTTTGCTTCAAAAAACTCTTCTAATGTTATGTTTTCCTCTGTGCAATCTGGTGTAAATATATTTTCCTTGATAAGCTGTAGCACATCATGGATACTCGGATGGTCATTTTCAAAGCTAAAGTTCTTTTGGAAGCTCGCAGTGAGGACAGACCAATCCGCGGTTCCTCTGTGTCGCTCCTCCTCCAGGTACCATTTCTTTGGAATAGGCTCCTCCAGCGTATGCACAAAGAGATGTACCCATTCCGTCTGTGGTCTTTCTTCCCAAGCCTTTGCACAGGATGCAATATGATCCTTTGTATCCGTCTGGCCATTATATTTCTCAGATGGTAGTGTAACCTTATCAGTGAATTTGGTTTGTAGTTTTATTCTGCACTGGTCCCAAGTTGTCAATGTCTTTTTATGCATAGCCCACCATCTGGCAGGTGTCTCGTGGAGTGCCATGTCTAATGCTAAGACGCGATGTTCATCTGCAATTGTTGCAGTGTATTCTTTGTTAAATGAATAGACGTTAGTTATACCATCATAAGTGGGGATTGGACTTACCTGCTTTCCAATCCATCGGAGTGACTTTGTAATTGTCGCGCATCTCCTGGCAAGATACTTCATGCATTCTGCGTTGCCAGTTTTCTAATCCTGCCTCAGAGTTTGAGATGCAAGAACTATCGCAGCGCTAGCTAAGGGTTCCATCCATAGTAGGATGAGTATAATCCGCAACATTTGTTGTCATCTTATAGATACAGTCGAGATCTTGAGCTCTGTACTCTTCCTGAATTGGTTGAACATATTGCTCCCCCTGTGAAGGATCCAATGGTGCGACGACCCTTATGTCATTGCCTTCAAATATCATTTTCATTGTCTTCAGATTTATGATGGTGGAGTTCGTCATTGCCCAATTGATACCCAATAGTGCTGGATAAGGATTGCTATCATCCACAATTTCAATTACTTCGAAGTCTGTATAACTTCGTACTCCGTCTATGTCGACAATGGTATTGGTTAACCTTCCTAGTGGTATAACTATGCCTTTATTAACCATTCTTAACTGTATAGGTGACCATTGTAACTTTTGCTTCCCCATCGCCTGCCATGTCTTCTTGGTCAAGACATTCACTTCAGATCCGAGATCAAGAATGATCTCGTCCATCTCGTAGTCTCCTATCTGTGCAGTGAGCAGCATTTCCCTCCCGGTTCTTTTGGGACTCCTAATGTTATGTACTGTGCCATGTGCAGTCCCTTTCTTACTGCCTGATTCATACTGATTTATCAGTTTTTTAAATTCCATAAGAGTGTCTTTGTTTTTTAATAACTTGATGCAACTACGTAGGAACTGCACAACAAAAATGGATGTATCTGGTGCAGCGCGCGTCTGATCATATGCCAGTAGCATGTCTTCTATCTGCGGTACTTCACTCCTCAACGATATTCTTGGTGAAGTAGGTGGTGGTTGTTTGAACATGTCCCGCGCTTCTTTAAATATTTCTTTATTTTTCTGTAAGTTCAATGGAGGTGCTTTCCCAGGGGCTTTTCTAATCCCTACTGTTTCTCCAGGGTTCTTCGTAGGATCAATTGTTCCAGAAGTCGAGGCTTCTGTGCTTTTGTCTATTCCTGTATCAGCGCCACTTTGCGTTACTGCATTTACACTCTGACCTGTAGGTCCATTCTCTGCTGCGATCAACTGAATGTTAGGGTTTGGTGTTTCTATCCTTCTCCGCTTCTGTATTTCTACCTCAAGCATGGGGCAGTCTTCAATCACATGATCAAACGATTTACAGTAGTTGCATGTGGTGCATCGATTAGTACATTCTCTAGATGCATGACCTGGCTGGCCACAGTTATAGCATATTACTTGGCCTCGTCCTCTTCCTTGAGCTTGGCCATCATTTCTTCCTCTCCCGTGGTATCCACCACCGTGGCCTCTATATCCTCCCCGATCATAATGGGTGTTCTCTTGCTTTGGATGATTTTCTTCTTGGACGTGGTACATTCCAGCACCTCGCATTGCTTCCATATCTCGCTTTCTTTCATTCATCAACTCATAAGCGCGACAGTTAGACTCATCATGTTCAACTGATTTACAGAAATTACAGTATAAGTTTTTAGACGTTTTGACATATTTATGTATGAGGTAACAATCCTCAGTCCGGTGTCCTCTGGTTCTACAAATTTCACACCATGGCACCTGGTTCTGATTCATATTCATTGGGTTTGGTGCACCACTGTTAAGATAATCTTGAAATAAGGGGAAATGTTCTCTAGTGTGGCCCTCTCCTTTGCATCCTGTGCACCAAACTTCATGTCTTTGTTCATGTTTGTGTTCTTTTCGATTCTTCATACCTTGTAATTCTAATGTCAAGGTAGCCAACTGGTTCTGGATCTGTAATATCCCAGAGCTACTTTCTCCAATTGGTGAAGCTTCCAACTTCATCGCGATCTCCAAGGGCTCAGCCTGAGATACAACCTTATGTTGCATCAGTGGTTGTCTGATATTTGGCAACAACGCAGCAATGAACCATTCTTGATGCTGTTGCGGAGCTATAACAAAGCTCGCTTGGTCCAACAATGTTTTGAATTTTTGGTCGAATTCCTAGACCGATTCAGTAGGTTTCTGCTTGATTTCTTTCAACTCTGTTATACATCGTGATTCTGATTTGGGATTCTTAAACTCTGTTGCAATCGCGGTCTTGATGTCTGCTAGGGTTCTCGGCTGTGCTTGAGAATACTTCATAAACCAATGCAGTGCTCTATCTCCAAAAGTAGTGATGAGCTGTGCTCTTTTTATAGCATAATCCGTAATTTGCTTGACACTCCACACGGCTTCGCATAGAAACCAGTGCTGATTAGGGTCTTCTAGACCCATTCCTTTGAATATTGGCAGCTTTATATCGTTATCATTCATTCTCCTTTTGAATTGTGTACGGTTTTGGGACTGATTCCCTTCGACAAAGGTAGACGCAGGCTGCTCGATTGTGCTAGGGATAGTATTCTGTGGAATGGTCTGCGTCGTAGTGTCGTGAGCACTCGCTCTTGTGGTGTTACTAGTATTGCTGATCTGTGGGATGGGATGCGTGATGCTCGCAGCGGGTGGGTTTTGGACTGATGGATTCTGAGGTGTAATACGATGGATTGTGATTGATAACTGAGTGTTCCTATTATTGAGGTCACATGGAATTTCGGTATCTATACGGTTTCTAAATTGTCTGGGATTCTTGTCATTAGTAAGCTTATATATCTTTCCACTTCTCAAAGTATGGTTTTCTTCGTCAGAATCAATGTGTGTATCCTCTACCATGATAGATTTAGAATTATTGCTGCATTCTTAACACACCTTTCTCAGCTAAAAGCATTTTAATGTATAGACTGAGGTTTTTCAGGAACTTACCTCTGAATCCTTCGAAAAAGTATGCTTCAACTTGGCTGTAGGATTTCAGTGTGTCTACAACAAACTCGGTCACAAATCCTTCAAGTATGCTATCAACCCAGAAGTCGACTGCTCACGATAGTGGGCTGTCTATTGATTTGAGTTGTTCAGTAAGCTTCGGAGTCCACTACGTAGGTACTCCTCCTTGAAAAAAATGCTTTCTTTCTGCTAGGTGTGATATCCACTCGTGTAGCTCGTTCAGAAACGAAGCCCAAAAAATTTCGTGGATGTCCCTCCATAAGTATATTTTCAACCACTGTACGTCAGATAGACGCGGGTGTTTGTTTTCTTTCTTTGCAAAATCTCTTTCAATCTTATCACACCAAGCCCAGATCTCTTTCTTTTATGGATGCCAGTTGTCTGACCCTAATGGGAACTCGTATTCTTCTTCGCACATTACTTTTTGAAACACACTATCACATAACTAAGTCTTAGCGCGACAAAAAAACCATTTTTTGGTGTATATTCTGATCTAGAGGTTTTCCAATGTAGAGCCAGGTACTTCATGGTACAAGATACCAACAAAACCCGTATTCACCGGCCCTTTCGGCAACAGACTGCAAGCAGCCTAAGGTCTCACTCGAGGTGAAGCTGAGGGGGTGGTTGCAGAAGCAGGTTTCCACAACCTTGTGATGCGAGTGTTTAACTGATCAACGCGCAACGCAGTGACAGGCTGCATGCTGGGGTCAATGATTGTGCGAAGTCTTCTACTTCGCGTCAAGTACTGCAGCAAGCAGGGATGATTGCACGACCAGTGCATCCACAGATTGCGCAGTGGGGTTACTTCTAGCTTACAACGACAGGCTATCAACAGCTTATCGCACAGTACTCTTAATGGATCAGCGTGTCACTGGACCGCGCAACGACTACAATACTTGATCACTTCTAATCAACCTTACTTCTTTGTCTCTACTCATCTCAATCAATACTTAGACAGATTGACGTTTCTTTCTTATATATATAAATGAAATGCGCAATACTGCATGCTCTGATATCGCTATACAACTTTTACAATTACTCTATGATTATTTAACAGGTTCATGCATCCAAATACTTAGAGATACTGATCATTAACATTCATCCATGTGTGAGCTACCTAACATCTTATTCCATCCCTTCTGCGGCGAATACAAATCAAAGTAAACACATATCAGATAACTGTAATTTCAAGCATTCATACTGTAAATAATTCAAACAACTGAATAATAGCAACCATACACAACAATTGCATAACACAAGATTTAACGTGGTTCACCCCCCCGTATGGGAAGCTACGTCCATAAGAACTGTTGTTTTATTATCTTAGGAAAGGGTGCAACAGTTCTTCGTCTGTACACTCAGCTACAGACGTGCTTCTTCCTCCAAATTAGGTCTCTGCGCACTCAGCTGCAGAGCCTTTACAATGGCTTCTTGCTCAAAGATTCTAACAATATTCAATATATCCAAATAAAAAAAGTGTAACCCTTTCCCATGCAAAAATGCCTTATATATAGATCATGCCCGTAGGTCATGTCTTTACATTACGAAGGCAAAACCCTTAGGTTTACAAAACTGTCACGGTTTTCCCAAAACTGGACTGCTGGTGTCTGGTAGCGGATCTTCAGTTGTGGCTATCCTATGCATAGACACGTTGCTATCCGCTCCCCTGTCATGCGCGCCAACAGCTTTCTTCCGCCAAGCTGTTCCTTCTTTCACGGTCTTTGACAATTGGTTCAACTAGTAGTTCTCTGTTTGTGTGACCAGTTGTCTATCTTGATCTGCACCTACCCACCGCTTGGTAGTTATCGATGATATTTTCCAAAAATAGGTCTTCTGTGACCTAACCAAAATAACTACCGTCATCCATCAAATGCTCTGCTTAGCTGGATCTCCGTCGACGTGGCACATCGCGGCGCTGTAATCCTCGCAGCACTGACTTCACATCTCTTCCGACATTTCGCTATGCGCAACTTCGCAGCATATCAAAACTGTGCTGCGCTTATCCTCACAGCCTCGAAAAACTGATTTTCACAAAAAGTCTCCATCCATGCTGCGCTCAGCTTCACAGTTCCCAAAAACTTAATGTGTTAAAAAATTGACCCCCGTGGGCCAGGCCCAAAGTCTCATGGAAAATTCTAGTGATATAAAATTTTAAAAATAGCAAGCACATACCGAATAATCCCCAATAAGCTTTGTCCCATAACAAAATATCAATAAAAACACTTAATAAAAATCCAGACTTAGAGCAACAGATAGTATGTCCGAATTTGTCCTCAACATTCCACATAGTCTCTACAATCCTGTATTTGTTACTATTCCAGAAATAGCTGACCCAATATAAAAACTCAGAACAATTCTCAGATGTATAGAAATTCAACAATATAGTCCTTAGAGGGTAACAAAAAAAGCAACCAACATTATCCTCATCTTTCCAAAGAGTCTCTAATCTTGAGAAAGGAAAGCTATCTTAGAAGAAATTAGACTAGTATGAGATTCAACGATATTCTTTTTAAAAGATAATAAACAGTTGAAGCACTCAACTGCGAAGACGTGAAATAGAACCCCTACCTCTTGTTCGTCGATCTCCAATTGAGATGAACTATTTCTTGTCCAAGAAATATTAGAAATGTTACCGGAATTCATGAAGGGATGATGTTCACAAACACCTCTCCTTAACTCACTTTCATAGTATACCAGCTTTACATACCATTTCTCTTGCAGTTTATAGAGAGAGTAACAATTCCAACATGGAACATACCATAAATTGAAATCACCCAGAAAGACAAGCATAATAGAGCATATAGGGAATTCCATTATTTCCTCGATGATCTGTAATTGATGAACCCGTTGTTAGCACCCCAATTTTTTTTTGTGATTAATTGTCTTCTGACGGCATTAATCATATTCCGAAAACATTGGCGGTGCAAAATAAAAACATTTTTTCATGAAATAGGTTCCGAGCTTAGTCGAGAAGAAGGCATTTTTCCCGGGGCACAGGTACCAAGGTTGCAAAAGGAAAATACCTTCAATCTGGTAATTCTTGGGCTTACAAATCCATTTTTACGTTGTGAAGCTAGAGCAAAGGCTTTTTAATTTTTAAAAGAGCACTAAGGCTTTTGATTTTTTATATAAAAGCTTTGGTTTTTTATAATTTTTGGCCAAAGCCAAAGTTTATGAGGGTTTCTTTTATTATATAAAGCCTAAAGTCAAAATGGAGAAAGGCTTTTATATTTTATGCCAAAGATAAACTTTGTGAAGGTTTTAAGTCAAAATGGAGAAAGGCTTTTATATTTTATGCCAAAGATAAACTTTGTGAAGGTTTTAATGAAGAAGGGGCATTAATGTTTTGTCATATGCCAAAAATCTAATTGAAAATGGAGTAAAAAGGTAACGCGCCCAGCACCAAGGGCTTGCCAAGTGACCAAGAACCGAGCCAAGGGGACCCCACATAGCCTCCATACTCCAAGTGCCATGCACGAGAGCCTCCCTCTCTTGTGTTACTTAATATATATTGAAAGCAAAACGATATATAAAAAGGTGGGGAGCATTCCTTTTTCTTGCATGTGGGATAAAGTCCCCAAGATTAAAATGAGAATATAAGTGATAAGTGAATGTTCAAGCTAGCATTTCGATGCCAAAGCAGGGAGGAAATCAACGGCTCACGGTGCACCTCGCACCATCCAAATGCTCGGGAGATAAAGAAAAAGGCAGGTGCGATGAAGAAACCACCATTTCACGTGTCACTTTATAGGCACGTCGCATCCATATAAGCAGTATTACAAACTACCTGGGGCCCTGACGATACCACCCTTGAACGGTATTATAAAACAAAAGTCGCTATTTGTTGTTTTGTTTTTGACCGAAATATGAAGGCTCCCAAACCCTAACGCAATTTTCCCAAGCGAGAGAAGTTCGCTGTAGCGTTGAAAGTTATTGGGGTTCTTGGTATCAAATCAATAATAAACTATTGGGGAAGATGGCGCTAAGCTAGTGATTTTTCAAATGCATCCAAGGGTTAGCATCCATCTCTCACGCAATCATGAAACTCTGCAGAAAACATTACATGTTGATAAAACAGAATGAAGGACGTTGCTGCTAAAGATCTCGAATGTGGTTGTTTGGCATATGATTTCAAGAACGATCCAACCAAGGAAGTTGCCAATCTTACCGCTCAGGTTATTATTATGAAGCATCCAGGGCAAAATGAAGGTGGTACATCCCTGTAAGGGCTTTCCTCCCTTGCTAGATTGCAGACAGGTTCTTTGATATCATGAGCAGGGACGACAGACGTTCTGGCAAATAAATTGGAGAAAGAGCTGAAGGTTGCGAAGATGCTGGGTTTGTTGAGAAATTTCCAACGAACAAATGATTTTGAAGACGTTTACTTGTTCTCATCCTTCAGCTGAAGATAGACTGAGATGGTTGACAAAGTTCAATGAGCACCGATTTCAAGGTTCTTTGCGCATGTTTTGGTCAAGTTTCTGGCCCATTCAATAGCACAAGGTGGTCCCATTTTGGGGATATTTCTCTCCTGGCCGAGGTAGCAAACTCTCAAACTCTCGAAACCCTAACATCATGTTTTCTGCAGCTGAGAGAGAAGCGTTTCATGTGCCGAGTACCGACATCTACGTATTGGGCATACGTATGCAGATTCGATAGAGGTCTGTTGACTCCATCCTAGTGTTGACGCCGAGCAGGGTTGGCATCTCGTTCCTTTCATTCAAGTGCACCGAATCTTTTCAAGATAGGTGGAACTAGGTTTCCAAGTGCGGGATATTCAAACAAAGACCCACGGAATGAGACTCAAATGGTTCTATGGTTCCGGACCTTGTTTTTTCGGAAGCACAGAAGATTGAAAATAAATGGGAAGCCATTAAGCATGAGCAAAGTCCAAATCCTCTTGAGCTTCTTACATAGAGTGAAAAATTGTCTCTAAGATTCAAGACTCTTGACGGGAATAGTGATACAGATGTCTTCTAGGGATGAAGAGCATACATTGCATTCTTAGGTCGAGCACATGCCCTCACTTGAGCATGAAATATGTAACGAGTCTCCAAATCGAGTACATGCTCATAGGGATACAAATCATGATTTAGAGAATGGAGGAGAGATGATTTATTGTATTGAGAGAGCCTAATCATCTTTGCAGCTACTATGTTCACCTGTTGAAATGAAACTCCTCAAAATCCAGGAGAAGACCAATTTAAAGATTAAAGTGAGAAAATACCTAGCATTCAGAAATGGGCAAAAATAAAGGATTCGAGAGCTAAATGGAGAGAGATAGCCACCTGGAGGACCCCTAAAATATCTTTTATCTTTTTATTTTGTAATAAATTTGTCATTTACTGAAAATTGCTGCCAGATGTAAAAGGAAGTTAGGTTTTTGTTTCATTTCTCTGTTTTGAAAAGATAGGTGGTAGAGTTGATGATGTGTCACTACAATTGTAACCATTTTCTGTTAAGAAGTTAGTTCGAATAGGAGTCTCCAGGCAGCTATATAATCATTGTAATAGAAGAACTAAGGGGGGGTGAATCATTTGGCTGAAGCCTAGGAGAGCTCAGCTCTGTTTTTGAGATTTTATTGTTAATACATCAACAGTGTTTGAGGCTGGGTTATTTGCAGAGAATTCCTGTGTTATCTTTCTTGCAGTCTATTTCCTTCTTTTCCAATGTGCAAATGTGTTTCTCTCTTTGTTATTCCATTATGTGTTATTTCCTTCATGCTTGGATCAGGGCAATAGTTAAGTAGAATTCATAGAGATTATGCTCTGCTTAGCTTATTCCAAGTATTTCACCATATATATTATGCTAAAGTTGATGTAGGATTCATCCTTGTTAGATGCCTTACATTGATGGAATGTTCATTCCTCTTCTGTTTCATCCCTTAAAGCTCTATGACTGTGCGTGGGTGGCTACCTTGCCTCTGTTTAGATATCTTATGCAGCTGCACTGTTATGTGTTTTATGATTCATCTTTTGACTCCATTGCCCAACAGTTCTGCTCTTGATTCTCTTACCAAGGTTTTAAATAATATGTTTAAGCAGAAATCTAATCTTCTGCACCTGTTGTTCAGTGAATACCTTAAATGTTGAATGCCGGTCTGTTTCTTCATTACTGACAATCTTGATGATTTCCAGCTTTCTGTGAATTAAAAAGAGAGAGCCCTCTCTGTTTATGTTAGGTCAGAAATGTAAATTAAAGACTGGTTAGTGGTTACCTAGAATTACCCTCTCCACAACCTAGGGGGTCAATTTTGGTGTTAACACCCGTACCAAAAGCATCAAATTTCTAGTCTGGTACATGTGGATGGTAGATTGTTCATACATGTTCTCATGCTTGAAATTTCTATCAATCCAAATATCACTGATGTTCATTAATATGAGGAATTGATTAGTAATCAATTGCATTCTATTGAACTGCCACCTGGAGTCCGAAGCTTGAGATGCATAGAGCTTCTTCTTTGTGTTTTTAGTCAAAGTATAAATCATAGAATTCAATCACCGTCCGAGTTTAAGGGACTTGACAATAACCTGATTCTTCCCCACATATCCTCAAATTACCTTGATTAAGATTACAAGATAAATTTTTGTTTCTTCAACTTGAATATTTAGAGTTCTTAGGACATGATATACCTTTACATCGTCAAACTATAACAACAAATGCAAGATTCTCTTTATTATTCGAGTCAAAGGGCCATATGTTGAAGCTTGTTTGGTGATTAGATACTAAATGACTATCATAGAGTCTCCCACTATGATCATTTGTCTGATGTTTCTCCACATGGCTTGCATGAGGCCTTTCCAAAGAGCAAAGGCTTCTGCTTGGTTATTTGAAATTTATCCTAACCCCCATGAATAGTTCTACTTTAGTTTTCCTCCAAGGTAAAAAATCACCCCCTCCCCCCCCGCACCTACCACCCCTGGTTTATTCTTTGATGCCCCATCAAATAAAAATAAATTATATATTTGATTTTCAATCCAATCATTAGCTTTGATGACTTCCCTCTCAATAGCAAAGTTACCTTTTCCTCTACCTTGGCATTACCTCATGATTGCTTTGCTCTGTGTGCACTAAAAGGTTTTGAATCCACTACCTTTCTTCAATATCTAAATCTGTATTCCTTTGTTTAAGTCACCCTTCAATTTTAACTGCTTCTTGCATCATGGCCCATGCATACCTTGTTACTCGTCCAACATTTTTCTTTCAATATTTAAACATATAGTCATTCCTATTTATCCAAGTCTTCCATATAATGTAATAAGGGAGAGCTTTCCATATCTATTTTAGAAGAGGCTTACTGATTTTGTGTGTGGATATTTTCGATGCCAAGTTACAAAGGCCTCCCGCCAAGTTCCTGGAATATATAGGTATATTTTAAGCTTTCAAAATCATTCCTCCAAACTTCTACAACAAATTCACAGTTTAAGAAAAGAGGGATCTCACTTTCTTCTGCTTGCTTGCATAGGGGGCACTGAGAGGGACCTTGAAAGTCTCCTATGCACAGATTGTCATATGTTAAATCTTTCCTGTGGCATAGCACCCAAGTAAAAAGTTTTATTTTTGGAAGGGCATCACTCTTCCATAGGATATTCCATAGAGAATTCCTTGGGGAGTCACACATATCCATATTATGTTGCAAATACCATGCCTTAATTGTATATTTATGAAATTTTGGGCCTCATATACTCCTATCACTGTTAGAATTTTTAGTTGGAGCAAGTCCACTTAAATATTTTTGCATTGTTGTCTTAGTTCCTCCAAGAAGTTAAAGGTTTTCCACTTTTTCCATCTTCCTTTAGAAACCCGCTTAGAGATGTGTGCTAGATAATGAATATGATTATCCATCATCCAATTCTAAAGTGACTGTAGCTCTGTATTAGTTCCTAATTCCTTCTTACCTAAAATTTTGTCCTCCCAAATTTTTATACTGCTACCATTACCTGGAAACCATGAAGATTGAGATTTGATAATACTTGCAGAAGCTTTACATAAGTTCCAAATTGCTGTCACTTACCATTCTTAAACTCTTGATATATAATTATACTTCGATCCAAGGTAGAGTACTTCCTGGATATTGCAATATTCCACCATGCTTCATCTCCAATAGCTATATTCCAAATAATTTTAGCCCCAAGAGATTTATTTAACAACCTAGAATCCCTAGTTGTTAGACCACCTTTGTTCAAAGGAGACATGACCTCTTTCCAATTAGGATAAATGTATTTTTTTATTATTCTTAATGATACCAAGGGGGGGGGGTGAATCAGTATCATGTGCAAATCTACAAATAATTCACTTTTTAAAACATGCACCAATTTCTATTTACAACCACATCAATAAAAGCAAACTGTGTGCATAATATTTGAAGAAAATTATATATATATGTATAAAATGAAATTACATAGAAAGATGGGAGACACCAATCTCCACTGATGTGAGAATTGATTCACTCAGACACCCATCTGATTGGGACACCAATTCCACTAGAAAGCACCAACTTGCATATTATAGGCTTCAACCTATGAGGACACCAATCCTCCGCGCAAGCACCAATTTGTTGATTCAGGCTCCAACTTGTGAGGACACCAATCCTCTGCACAAGCACCAACTCACAGTGTTCAAGCACAACCATGAGTGGAGACTACAATCTCCTTTCCTTTCCCCGTACCACCTCCCTGAGATATATATGTTGTTATACATTGACTTCAGTTCTGCATGCACTTTGATTTGCGCTCTACTTCACTGACTGCTGTACTCACTTCTGATGGTATTCTGGTTCAAATCTAGACACTGCTTCTCTTATACTGTGTTTTGCTATAGTTCCGATCATTGCACTGATTTTGTGCACATATGCATTCACATGCTTCTTGCTCCCTTCTCACAAATGATTCTTATGTCTACGCAACTGCTCCTTTTTCTTCTGCATTTCTTGTAACCTTGCACACTTCTTCAAATCATATTTCCTCTGATTCCCCTGAGCATTTCACCTATCCCGAAGCTTGCAAATTTAGAATATTACTCCATTTTTTCTTCCAAGCTTACTTCTCATTCATCAACTTCACTCGTATTTATACTCAACTTGTTCAAACAATGTGTCCACAAGTTGGGGCTTCTCTAAACGGTAACATCCCTTCTTCCTTTCTTTACGGTCAAGCTTACCCAAGCCTTTTCCACTTGTCTTGTCTTGTGCAAATGGGGTACCACAACTTATGGGTCTTGTGCACACTAATTCATTGGATTAGTGGGAATTACGTATTGGAGTACCATGACTAGGTTGGATTGAGGACTTACACACATTTTATATACTTCTTCAAACTGGCACATAGACACCAAGTCCAACAACTTCTTTGACATCATTCAAAAGCCTCTTCGAATGACAACACCAAAGTTCAACAATCTCCCCCTTTGGAATTGATGTCAACACCTTATGAAGCTGTGCTGCCCCTGAACATGAACTCTTATGTTCTACTTGCACACAATACAATGCTCCCCTTGAATTCATGTTAGTTTGGTGCTCTGCTCTGCCACACAACCTTTGATTAGTATTTCTCTGCTATTTTTTTTATCTTCTCATTCTTCTTGTGCAATTCTCTATTACCGATACATGCTTCATAGTATCTCTCCCCCTTTGACATCAATGGTAAAGGGATGCTCCCCTTGTCTTATGCTTCATTCCCTTTCTTTTTTGTTTCTTCCACTACGCTGTGCTAAGTATGAAATTAGTGTGGAGTGGGAACAACACCAAGTTTATGTCTAAGGTATTCAAAAGTATCTCTTGGGAGCAACTTTGTCAATATGTCTGCAATATGTTCCTTAGTGTCCACATAATCTAGTTTGACAATGATTTCAACAACTTGTTCTCTCACAAAATGATATTTGATTGGAATATGCTTAGTTTTGGAGTGCATCACAGGATTCTTGGAGATGTTGATTGCGCTTGTATTGTCGCACATGATTAATATAGGCCGATCAAATTCCACTTGAACATCCTTCAATGTTTGTTTCATCCATAGAACCTGCACACAACAGGTTGCTGTTGCAATGTATTATGCTTCTGCTGTTGATAATGATACGGTGGACCGTTTCTTTCTCAACTAGGACACTAAGTAGTTACCCAAGAAGAATGCTACTCTGCTTATACTTCTTCTGTCATCGATACTTCCTGCCCAATCTGCATCTATATATGCCTCTAAGGTCAAGTCATTACTTCGTGGGTACCATAAACCAAAATATAAAGTCCCTTTAGATATCTGAAGATTCGTTTCACAACTTAAACATGTGTTTCCTTAGGTGCTACTTGAAATCTTGAAACCATCCCTACAACTTGCATTATGTATGGTCTTGAGGCTGTTACATACAACAAAATACCAATCATTGATTAGTAAATTTTTTGATCTACTTCCTTTGCTTCATCTTCCTTACTTAGATTGCAATCAATAATCATGGGGGTACATATGGGCTTGCAATATTCCATATTAAATATTTTCAACATTTCTTTTACATACATGGTTTGAGAGATAAAGATACCATCATCAAGTTGAGATATTTGGAGTCCTAGGAAGAAGGACAGTTCTCCAAGCATTGAAATTTCAAATTCCTTCTACATGGTCTTAGCAAATTCTTGGCTTAGCCTGTTATCATTACTTCCAAAGATGATATTGTCTACGTATACCTCAACAACAATCATATTTTCATGCTCAACCCTTACATATAGATTACTGTCTACATTACCCTTTCTGAAATATTGTTGTTGCAGGTACTTGTCTAGTCTATAATACCAAGCTCTTGGCACTTGCTTTAACCCATATAGATCTTTCTTCAATTTGCAGACATAATCCTTGTTATCTGAAAGAGAGAAATCTTCTAGTTGTTCTATATATACTTCTTCTTGTAGTTATCCATTTAGAAATGCTGATTTTACATCCATTTGATATACAGTGATATTCTTGGAGCAAGTGTAGGCCAAAAGAATTCTGATTGCTTCTATTTATGCTACATGGGAAAAGTTTTCTTCAAATTCTATTCCTTCAACCTATGCATATCCCTTGCATACCAATATTGCTTTATTTATGACTACCCGTCCTTCCTCAGTTAGTTTGTTCCTAAAAACCCATTTGGTACCAATAACATTTTTATCTTTGGGTCTTGGAACTAGCTCCCAGGTCTGATTCTTCTCAATAAGATTTAATTCTTCTTTCATGGTTTCAATCCAATGTTAATCAGTCCTAGCTTCATTAAAGCTGTTTGGTTCCATTTTTGATAGTAAAGAAAAATGTACCTCTTCTGGGGTGTTTTTTAAGAATTTCCTTCTTGTTTCTACACCAACATTTTAATCACTAATAATCAAATCTTCAGAATGATTCTTTTGGACATATATGGAGGGATTCTTTGTGTCTGGTCTTCTTTATTCTTCTGTTTGTTCTTGATACATTTCTCCTTTTCATTCTCTTGATTCCTCTTCTTCCAGTAGGTCTTCTGATGATCATTAAAACACTGATTGACCATCATCATCCTCTAGCCTTCTATGGGTGAATGTTTCATCTATCCTCACATCTGGAATTTCCACCATCTTCTTTAGTCTTAGATTGTAACGTTTATATGCCTTGCTTCGTGTTACATATCCAAGAAATATTCCTTCATCAGATCTGGAAACAAATTTTCCTAGAATTTCATCATTTCTCTTGATACATCACTTGCTTCCAAATACTCTGAAATGCTTGATAGTGGCTGGACTACCTTTCCAAAGTTCATAGGGAGTCATGTTGCTATCTGTTCTAATTTGACCTCCGTTAAGAATGTGAATAGAAGTATGAATAGCCCGAGTCCAAAAGAGATCAAATAATTTGGAATCATTTAACATTGTTCTGGCCATTTCCTGCATAGTTCTATTTTTTATTTCTGCTATTCCATTTTGCTGTGGAGTCCTGGCAGCTGAAAAGTGCCTTCTGATTCCATGTTTCTCATAGAAATATTCAAATTCATTTGAGGTATACTCACCCCCATTGTCTGATCTTAAACACTTAATTTTTAATTCAGTCTCATTCTCAACTGCTTCCTTCAAAATTTTGAAACATTCAACTGTCTTTGATTTTTTCTTAAGGAAAAAGACCCAGGTCATTCTAGTATAATCATCAACGAGGAGAAGAAAATAGGACTCACCATTTAGACCTTTGGTTCTCATTGGGACATAGAGATTAGTGTACACTAGCTCCGATAGTTTTGTTGTAGAATATTCTTTTGTCTTAAATCTTACTCTTGTTTGCTTTCCATACATGCAATGCTTACAAACATAATTCAAGGGTTTTGTGATTTTTGGAATGCCTCTTACTGCTTGTATTTTGTTGATTTTGACCAGATTATCAAAGTTGATGTGTCCCATTCTTCTTTTCCAGAGCCAATTTTCATCTATTTGACCCATGCAACATTTTTCTTCTCTTTTATCTAAGATATATACATTGTTTGGGATTCTAGATGCCGTTGCTACTAATATGCCAGTGTCCTTTTTCCTTATTTTACATTTCTTGGAATCGAATGTAAGAATATGTCCTTGATCACACATTGGGATCACACTAAGAATATTGTGCTTCATATTTTCAACAAGTAAGACATTTTCAACTTTGGCTTATTTATCCCCAAGACTAACCATGCCTTTTCCAAGAATTCTAGCAGGCCCATCATCTCCAAAACAAACACTGCCTCCCTTTTCTTCTTTAAATTTTAATAAATTGTCTTTATTTCCAGTCATGTGTTTGGAACAACCACTGTCAACATACCGGTGACCTCTTTTTCACTATGCATGTAAGGCCAGGCTGCATCCTTCTTGAATCTGTTGGTATGTCTGCAAGAGTTTAGTAGTGGTTCTTTTACTGGGAATATTCTTGGTTTCAACAACATACACAAATGGTAATTGATCTGTGCACTCATGATCGTTATGTCCATAATTGTGACATTTATGACATTCAACATCTAAATTTAAAGGGCTGAAGGAATTGAAATTTTCTTTCTGAGTTCCAACTAGCCTTCTGGTATCATCATTTCTTTCTTGTTTTGTAGTAAACCTGGATTTTCTTCCTTGCATAGGCTTTTCAATCTACCGCTTTGTGAGCAAAATTGTTACAAAAATAGAAGTTTCCCAAAAAAAGAGTTTGATACCCTGTGAAGTGAGTTATTTTAGATTGCGTAGTGCTAGTTCTCGCAGAGGTTAAGTTCTTGTCCTGTTCTCTGAAATTACGATCCTTTCTTTAAATAGCGACTTTGACCACATCTGCAAAACTTCTCCTATATGTTGAATTTGAGGTTGAGCCTTCATAACCTAACCCTGACTTATCAGATAGTGGTCTCTGATTATTTAAAACTGTATCCAGGGCTTTAGTACTGTTGCAAAAATTATGTTGAAAATCCAACTGGACATTCACTTCTTGTAGTTTCCTTTTCAAAGAAATGATTTCAACTTCTAATTTTTCATAATTTTCTTCCTTTTGTCTCAGCCATCCTATCATGTTTGATAGTTGTTCTTGTAGGTATTTATTCTTCTTTCTTGATTTCTTCAATTCTTCCAACGCACTGATAATCTCTCCTTCTAAAACTACTTCAACCATTTCTTCATCTTCCGATCCTTCATGTTCTGTGTATTCTTCAATTGCCATGAAGAGCATTTCTTGATCATCTCCATTAGATGAACTATTGTCCTCTAGAACTAATACCTTGGGATCAAATCTTGTTGGAAAGGACCTTAATACCTTTTGTACAACTGCTTCTTCAACAATTTGTACTCCAAGATTTTTGATTGCATTGACAATATAATCTAATCGAAGGAGATAGGCTGCAATATTTTCTTCTTCCTTCATTTTGAGGGTTTTAAACTGTCCTAAAATAGTTTGCATCTTTTCCTTCTTAACCTTCTCATCTCCTCAATAGATGTTCTTGAGTTTGTCCCATACCTCTTTGGCTGATGTGCACTACATAACTTTGGTGAACATTGAGTCTATTAAACCACATAGTATTGCATTGCTAGCCCCCACATTGCATTCATACTGCCTCTTGTCAGCTGCATCAACTGGAGGAGTATTGGGGACTTTGTAACCACTTATGACATATTTCCAAATGTCAGCTCCAAGTGATTGTAAGTATACTTCCATCCTTATGCTTTATAAGGTGTAGTTAGACCCATTGAACCTTGGTGCTCTATTTGTGGAAAGTACTTCCTTCCTATCCATATTTGCGTAGTGATATTTATCTTCCAGCTGTTAAACTATTTATGAAGCAACCAAAATTTGATACCAATTGTTGGAGTTCTTAATAATACTGAGAGGGGGGTGTGAATAAGTTTCATGCACAGATTTAAAAATCATTCACCTTTTAAAACATGCACCAATTGCTATTTACAACCACATCAATAAAAACAAACTGTGCATAGAATATTTGAAGAAATTTTTATATATATGTATAAAATGAAATTACATAGAAAGATGGGAGACACCAATATCCACTGATGTGAGCACTGACTCACTTAGACACCCATCTGATTGGGAAAACAATCCCACTAGAAATCACTAGCTTGCAGATTATAGGCTTCAACATGTGAGGACACCAATCCTCTGCGCAAGCACCAACTTGTTTATTCAGGCTCGAACCTGTGAGGACACCAATCCTTTGCGCAAGCACCAACTCATAGTGTTCAGGAACCAACCTGAGTGGAGACTGCAATCTCCTTTCCTTTCCCTGTCCAACCACCCTGAGATATAGATGTTTCTGTACACTGACTTCAGGTTTGTGCGCACTTTGATTTGCGCTTTGTTTCACTTACTGCTGTACTCACTTCTGATAAATTCTGGTTCAAATATGGTCATTGCTTCTCTTATACTGTATTATGCTACAGTTCCATACACTATAATGATTTTGTGCACATATACATTCACATGCTTCTTGTACCCTTCTCACAAATGCTCCTTATGTCTGCAAGACTGCTCCTCGTTCTTCTATATTTATTGTAACCTTGAGCACTTCTTCAAATCATATTACCTCTGATTCCCCTGAGCATTGCATTTCATTTTTTCTTCCAAGCTTGCTTCTCATTCACCAACTTCACTCGTATTTATACTCAACTTGTTCAAACAATGTTTCCACAAGTTGGGGCTTCTCTAAACGGTAACACCCCTTCTTCCTTTCTTTACGGTCAAGCTTACCCAAGCATCTTCTACTTGTCTTGTCTTGCATGAATTGGGTACCATGACTTTGTGGGTCTTGTGCATACTAGTTCATTGGCTGAGTGGGACTTGCGCACTGGAGTACCATGACTAGGTGGGATTAAGGACTTGCACACTTTTTATATACTTCTTCAAACTGGCACATAGACACTAAGTCTAACAACTTCTTTGACATCATTCAACAACCTCTTATACATCAATGACAACGCCAAAGTTCAACATAGATAATTCCTTGGTGAGTCACTTCTATCCATATTATGTTGCAAATACCATGCATTAACTGTATATTTACGAAATTCTGGGCCCCATATCCTCTTATCACTGTTAGACTCTTCAGATGGAGAAAATCACTTAAATATTTTTGCATTGTTGTCCATTGTTCTCTTAGTTCCTTCGAGAAGTTAAATATTTTCCACTTTTTCCATCTTCCTTTAGCTTCTTGCTTAGAGATGTCTGCTAGATAATGAATCCAATTATCCATCATCCAATTCTGAAGTGACTGTAGCTCTGTATAGTTCCTAATTCCTTCTTACCTAAAATTTTGTCCTCCCAAATTTTTATACTGCTACCGTTACCTGGCAACCATGCACTAATCTTGCAGATCACTACAACCTCTTGCAACTTGCTTATACATCAACATTACAACAATATTTATTTGTATCAAGAACATGCTTTCTTCAGTACATAGACCAAAACTATATATTCTCTCTTAATCTAACTAACCCAAAACTTTCCCAACCATTACATATATAGGACTTCTTTATAGCCCTCCCGCTCCCATGACATAGACTCATTAATGTAAGTGGACACAAAATTTTAATTTCTCCCAAGTATGAAGTCAAGCACACCTTGTTCCTTATTCCTCAGCCACTTTGTCGGAGTCGATCCTCCTTTTGTGGATCACTTCTTGTTGTCCCCGTTCATACCAAAACTGATTGCCAAACCACACCAAAAACTCCCCAAGCCCAACATGCCCCCAACATTAACGTGTGGCTTGTCCCAAGACCCTTTACTGTTGGACCTGCGGTGGTTTCCATTGCATAAAAAAATGATCATACTTTTCCCTCATTGAGACGACAATATCCTTCACTTTTTCGGTATGCTTTGCAAGTTCCTTGACTAGTTGCCCAATTATACTGCCCTGAACTTGTTCTTCAACTAGTTGGACTGTCACCTCTGTTGGTATTCTCTCAATTGATTGATTTAATCTTGTAGCTTCTTATTCTCAGCTACCTTCATCATTTTTTCTTGTGGTGGCAATGTATTGATAACATTTTTGAGCTTCACAGCTCTATATTGTGCGCTTTCCAATTGAGTGGTAATGTCCTGCAGACCTTCATCGCCCATCAAAGCTGCCCAAGCCTGTGCACTTTCATCAAACAACTTCACACATTCCATCTCTAAGGCCTTAATACCTTCGATATACGCTTTAAATTCCTCAACTCATTGATCCCATAATTCCTGTGGTGTTCCTGACACAACTTGTGCTTCCAAGTCACTAACTCTTGCTCTAAAGTATTTAATGAATTCACTCAAGCTTGACAGTTTTCTCTCCAGTACTGGTGCTGCTTTTGCCATCTCAACCTCAAGAACTTTGCTACAAACTGTCTCGATATATTTCTCTAGCCTTTCCTTTTGCTCGGCTACAACATCCCGTTCTTTCTGAAGTCCCTTGCATCTATCTGTCATTTGATCCTATCATGAACTTTGATTCATCATCTGACTGTAACTATATTCTTCTCGTCCCTTGATTTCATTAGCTATTCTCAAATGAAGAGTCAGTAAGGTATGCATAGGTATTTCTACTAAATGCAGACCAATAGAGCTCAAACCTTCAACACCAACCTGTATTTCTTGCTCCGGGAATCTCAATTCTTTCGGAGGTATTGGTACAACTTGTGGCTACGCAGTCAAGGGTAGCTGCGACACTGGCCTCTCTCATCCTTGGGGCTCACCATGCTTGTCTGCTGCTACATCCTTTGGATTTGAAGTTAGTCGTATTCCTTCTAAAACTTCTTACAGTGTATTGATCTGATTTAAAATGCCTCCATAAAGCTTTAAGTGCACATCAACACCTTTTTTCATAATATCCTCTTTTGTGTCCTTGAATCTATCTATTATCAGCTCCACATCGTCCTCTGTTAATTCCAAAACTGTCGACTCCTTATGAGCCTTCCTCTTTTCCTTCCTTCCTACTGGCGCTTTAGAGAATTTTCTATTTCCATTTGCTAAAGGCCCATGCCATGTCGCACCAGAATCTCCATCTTTCTCTTTCTATTGTGGTGGTCCTTCTTCTTCTCCACCTGTGACCCAGTTCCTCTTGTCGTAGCAGATAGAACTTCACCCTATTGTGCTCGACCTTTCTTACCTCCGCCATTTTGCTGATCCTTTGTACCTTCATCCTGCAACATGGGTGGAGATAGTTCTTCCTAAGGAATGGGCACCTTCCATCCCTCTATCCATTCATTAATGATTTCACCAATATCTCGCTCCGTCAACTTGTGGTGGGTGGTAAACCACTCTTGATTTGGATCCCTGTGAGCTTGAATATACATATGATGTGGTGTGGCCTTAAACTAGATGATATGCTTAAAGAGATCCACCACACGAGGTTCTATTCGAGGAACCTTCTTAATGCTATACTGAATAACTTCCTTATACATGTAAAGGATTATATTAGAATCCCTCTGCCTATAGGCATTATCACTAACCCATAAGGATGCAAACCATGAGACCACATGACAACTAGGCGGTACTGCGACAAATTGAGAATCTATTGGCTATTCCAGAGCAAGAAAATCAATCAATAACACCAACCATTAATAGTACCTCCTTGTGCATCTTGACAATCACTCAAAAACTCATTAACCAAGAATGTCTCCCAATTCATCTGGACACCTTCAATGCACTGCTATGCTAACTCAATCACTGATGCAGGAACTTGGTTGGGCCGACATTTCCGCAGCAACTTACTTGCCAGAATTCTCATTGCAAATCGAATAGCCTCATCTTTAATAGAGGCTACCTCATAAACTCGATTTCTCTTCTCCAGCTCATACCTATCTTTCATTTTGTTTGCAAGCACTTGGTATTTCGCCTTCCCCACACAATAGATTTTTGGATGAAACTCATGAGTCGGAAGATCCGTAATCATCGATATCAGGTCTGTATCAATCAAAATTTTCTTGTCTAACCACAAGAATCCACCATGGACACACAATTAGCTTTCGGACTCTCTCCAAAGTGTGGAATCTTGAAGAGACCCAATAGACCTGATTTTTCCAACCTCGAATCCCACTCTAATGGTTCGAGGATACTAGCTCCTCATTCCGCATTGGGTACAATCCACAAATACTTATCTGTCACAAAATATGGGAACTTCAACTTGTCTTCCAAATCATGGTTGGCATAATGCAAGTTTGGCACCTTCCCCATCATATCTCCTACCCACAAAACTCCTACTGGGATATCAGGTGTGACGAGCGTGTATTTAGCATTCTTAGGAACCTAAACTAGTTTTGCATTCGAATTTCTTGATGAAAAGTACTCCCGAAGTCTAGATGGCATTGCAGACATGGATTCCCTTGCATCATTTATATGCTTACTTATCGCTTCATGACTACATGGATGCAGTGTCCTTCATGTTGTGCTCCTTACTGAGCTAGGAGGTACTGGTACCTTCTCCCATACCATCTTTGTCTCTCCTTGAGCTCTTGGTAATCTAGATTCCATGAAGTCTCGAATGATATTGTCCAGTGTCCGTTCACACATCACCCTTTTCTCATTATGTTGTTCTTCAACTCTACTCTTATCTCGTTTTACAACAATGCACAATGAGCATGAATTCCGAAGAACACTATGTTTTAATGGCTCATAATCCGATCTTTTTAACATGATGTCCAGAGATTTCATACATCAGACCAAATCTTCTGCAAAATTCATTAATTAAGACGACATTTATTAACACTATCATGAGCGGACCATTCCCACTGTTTTGCTGGCTTTCCAAATTTATTACATTTATTGTCTTCCAGCCATGACCTTTTTGTTTTTTTTATTAATGTGACTTTTGAGTGCTTTTTTGATCATTTCAACTACACGTGGAAACTTTTAAATACTATCTCGTTCGCTTGTGACATATTAGAGACTTCGACATATGTATAGGCTTCACCATTTTTGCTCATTCTGGACATGAGTTGCAGATGTCCCTATATAGTTTCAGTCGACTCCCATTGAATAGTCCCCTAATAATTTCACCATTAAGTTTTTATAGTTGGACAACCCCTCCTCCTGTTATGTACTTAATCACATAAGGCCCTAGCAAATGTATTTTCACTTACCTGGATTTTTGAATAACTTACTATCATATAGGAGAACTAAATCTCACTCTTGGAATTGATTTTGCTTGATGTGACGCATGCCAGGCCTTTTCCCATCTCTTCTGAACTTGTTGATGAAAACTAAAAGAAATATGTCTTCCTCTAATTGCAACAGCTACGACATATGTTCCTCTACTGCCTAGTATCTGACATATCTGTAAACACAACAATTCTTAAACTGAGTATAATATATTCCATTGGCATAACAACCTCCTTCCCATATACCAACCTAAAAGGTTCCTGACCCATCAACTTCTTGCAAGTTTTTTGATAAGCCATAAAACTACAGGGACCTTCAAATCCCAGTCATTATGGTTCACATTACAAACCTTAGTCAAAGCTTATTCCAAAATCGCATTAAAGGCTTGTACATTTTCGTTAGCCCGAGGATGATATGGGGTACTCTTCTGGTGGTGAATATGGAATTCTTGTGTAAGTGCTTCAATAGTCTTGTTTATAAAGTGACTTCCTTGGTCACTTAATAAAATGCGGGGGCATCCAAATCTAGTGACCACATTTCAAAATAAAAAATTTACAGCAGTGGAAGCAGTACAGTATTTTACTGGCTCGGCTTCAGCCCATCTAGTTCGATAATCAATTGTAGTGATAATGTACCATGCTCTTAACATCTTTGCATGTGGGTTAATTGGTCCAACAAAATTGAGAGCCCATTTGTTGAAGGCTTGCAACGTGACCTGTGGTACTAATGGCATCTCATCCCTCCTTGATGGTTTCCCAATTCTTTGGAAAATATCACAAGATTTGCAATATTGCTTGGCATCCTTATATTGGGTAGGCCACCATAGTCCCACCCTCAATATTTTCTGTGCAATTGCTTTCCCTGCATAATGAAATTCTGCGACACCATCATGAGCCTCGGCCAAAATCAAGTGTCGTTCATGCTCCAAAAGACATATTCTCAAGATTTCATTAGATCCTAGTTTACATAATTGACACGATATGAGCTGATAATCTGCGGCTTTGACAACCAACTATTTTTTCTGTACTACAGTAAACCCTTGTGGTGCCATACCTATAGTAAAAAACTTTACAATATTTTCAAAATGTTCATATAACATCTTCACAAAGTAGAGCTGCGCATCTGGGAGGCTATCGTCCAGACTAACTGGATCTTCTACTATTTCTAGCCTCAAAATATGGCCAGGTCCCACATTTAGTCTTCTCGGTTTAACTACAATTTCGAAGTCATATTCTTGGAATAAGAGTAATCACCAACATATCCCCCCCCAAAAATTGGTTTGTTGACTAGGTACCTCAAAGTAGAATGATCAATGAACATTTTAAAATGACCCCCTAACAAGTAATGCCTAAATTTTTGTAAAGCATATACCATAGCTAATCCTTCCCTTTCCGTTGTAGTATAATTTATTTTTGGTGTAGATAATTTCCTGCTAGCGAACACAATAGGATGGTCGATAGACCCTTCTCCAAGTTGAGAAAGGATTGCGCCGAAAGAAATGGATGAAGTATCAACATGCACATGGAACTCCTTTGCCAATCTGGAAATACCAGAATAGGCGTTGTCACCATCTTTTCTTTTTATGTTGAGGCTCTGCTGACATTCTTTGTTCCACTAGAACTTAGTGTCTTTCCTTAACAGTTTCTCCATCGGTGTTGTAATATGCACATACCCTTTAATAATATTCCTATAGTAACATGTATATCCCAAAGTGGTCCTTAGTTGTTGTACTGATGTCAGAGGTGGCAGGTCTAATATGATAGCTCTTTTCGTAGGGTCCATCAGCAAACCCTGTTTACATACTACATGTCCTAGCAATATACCAAATGGAGCACAAAAAACACATTTCTTCCAAACTAAAGATATTTGATATTGTCTACAATGGTCTAGCATCAATATCAGGTTTTAAATGTGATTCTTTAGCAATCCATAGATTGTCCAGTCATCGAAATATACCTCTATAAATTTATGAATGAACTCCTTAAACACTGTGACAACCAATATGGAAAATATAGTTGGGGAATTACTTAAGATGAATGGAATCACTATATACTGATAACATCCCCATTCAGTAGAAAAGGTTGTGTCGATCCTCTTTAGCAATCCTAATATGATGGTAACTTGAAAATCCATCAGTAAATGAATAAGCGTCTTGGCCGCCAACATTTTCTAACACTTCATTTGTAAAAGGTGTAGGGAAGGAGTCATGCAAACTTGTGTCATTCAAATTTCTCAAGTCTACACAAATTCGAATTTCACCATTTATCTTGTCTTGAACCACCATTGGGCTAATCCATTTAGATTCTTCGATAAGTGCAATGATTCCTGCTTCTAGCATTTTTGGATCGTAACTTTCACCTTTTCTTTATACTTGGGGTTCAACCTATAAGGTCTCCGTTTTACGGGTTTTGCATAAGGTTTTAGTGGGATCTTCATTTCTCCCAAATCCCCAACAATATCCTTCATTTTTGAAAACTTAGTAGGAAACTAGTCTTGATATTCATGCAATAAGTCAATTATTTTGCTGGCAGTCTCATCATCCCAATAATCTCCAGTATTAACAAATTTACGATGCTTTTTCGAGCCAATATTTACCTTCTTTGTCTTTAAAGGCTTCAAAAATTTATCAGATGCAATCTCAGATCCCTCCATATTTTGGCTTCCTTTTGTTTCTCGGATATGCACATCTCTCGGATAATCATCTGGGTCCCCAACAATATTGTAGCATTCCAAAGCTTGCTCAAGTGTCGCAATTGATTGTGGTACCTTAGAGAATGGTATTGTTACGTCTTCAATGATTTTTCCCTTAATGAATTGCAATGTTGTATCCACTATTGGATCATCATCTTCATACCTGAATGTCCTTCTAAAATTTATATCCATATCCTCCCCATCTGCCATTCCTCATCGAATCTGTAATGTTGTATACCAGTTTCTGGGTATAGTATCTAGTGTATGGATAAACATATGGACCCACTCCTTCTTAGGTATATCCTTCCATACCTTAGTGCATGCTACTAAATGCTCCATAGGACTAGTTATTCCATCATACTTTATTCCAACATATGAAATCCCTTCTCCGAACCTAATCTCTAGCAGCCCGCAACACTGCAGAAAACCCCTTATATATTCCTTAAGGATATCCCACCATATTGCTGGGGTAGCCTTCAGTGCTACATCCAAGTCTATCAATCGTTGCTGTTCAAGTATCTTGAGTTCAAAATCAATAATGAAATCATCTAAATTAGGTAACCCCTCATAAGTAGGGAGATCACATACCTCTGTACCAATCCAACGTACCGACTTTGTGATATGAGCACACCTCCTCATTGAAACTTCATGCAATCTAGTCTACCAATTCTCCAGTGCCTCATTAGAATCTGATGAACATGAACTAAGGTTGTTCCAGCTCAAGTTACCACCTACTATGGGATTAATATAGTCATCTACTCTTGAAGTTACATTGTAAATATTTTCTAAGTCTTGAACATCATCTTCTTCTTTGACAGGTTTGATATACCTTGGAAACTTCAAAGGATCCAATGGTGTGACAACTCTGATGTTTCCTCCTTCAAATGTCATAATCTGCTTCTTTAGATTTATGACGACCTGATTTTCAATATCCCAATCTATGACAAGTAATGTAGGATATGAGTTAGTATCATCAACTATCTCTATGACTTCACAGTCTACAAAGATTCACAACCCTTCCACTTCAATAGGAACACCTTCCATTCTTTCGAATGGAATCACTTTCAGCTAATTGGACAGTCTTAATTGAACAAGTGACCATACTAAATTATGTTTCCCCATATTTCCCCAAGTTTGATTCATGATGATGTTCACATCTGAACCCAAATCTAGAATAATAAAATCCATGTCATAGTCCCCAATTTGCGCATTGAGTCCCATTTCCCTCCCTGTTTTTCTATTATTTTGCAAATGATTTACAGTTATTTCCTGAGTAGACTCTACTACCTCCCTTTGTTCATTTAAATTATATAATTCCCTTAATGCTTCCTTATCCTTAATTAAATCTAAAAAACTCTTCAAGAAGGTTCTCAGGGCACATACCTTTCCTTGAGGTCTTCTTGGAACTGAGCAGTCATAATAGAGAAACATGTTGTAGGTAGGAACTTTATCATACACCGACAGTGCACTGGATGTTGATGGTTCCTTGTGTCTCATAGTAAATTCTCCCCTTGCTTCGACGACCATCTCTTTCTCTTTTTGGACATCAAATGGATTAGGGCACCGTGCTACAGGTCTAAATCTAGGGTTGTGTTGGTTATCGTGCATCCCCTTATCATCCCCTATTGCAGTTGCATGGCTGAAACATGCCTAACTGAAATTTGCTTTGGAATTCCTTTCGAAACCCTTGGGTTTCCTTCATCATCAATGCACTCTGAAATCTTGTTGTAGAAATCTAGTATAACTCTGTGTGCTTCCAACCAGTCCATTCCAATGAGAATGTCATATGAACAAAGTGGTAAAATATTCAGATATGGACAAGTGGGCAGTCCACCCATTTCTAATGGACATTTCTTAACAATTTCACTAATTTTTCTCTTGGTTCTTGTGGCTAGTTGAACCACCCATGAGTTGCTATGCTTGGTTTTCTTAAAATCACAAATCTCAACAATTTTAGGACTGATATAACTGTGAGTAGATCTAGGGTCAATCAAAATAGAAATATAATGCTTAGCAATATTACCTTCAACCTCAAACACAATTGATTTATGATCTGCTTGGCGGTCCTTTAGTGTTGCATAAATCCTAGGGACATTCCTTGCCACTTGACCCACAATTTCAACTTCTTGAATGTTGTGAACTTTATTTGCACTCCCATTCCGATGTGGACAATTTCTAAGCAAATGGTCCTCTCCACATCCCCAACATTGAAGTGGATCTCTTGGCTTGTCTCCCATCATCTTAGCTGGATTTGTCACAAATTGTGGTGGCTGCCTTGGATGATTTCTGAAATGAGGAGGCTTGAACCTCTTCTTTCTTTGCTCAAAATTCTCATTCTTCTTGTCCTTCCATGCCTTATGGAAATCTGGCTTGCTTTTGGCTTGATCACAACAATACTTAGACTGTCTCATCTAGAGTTTGAGGCTCATCAAACTAAATTCTATATTTGTAGGATTGAGGAAGCCCACTTAGAAACCGCTGCATTTTGACTTTATCATATCCTATATACTTGACATACCGCAACAACTCCAAAAATTTATTTGCATATTCCTCCATATTCATTTGTCCCAAATTCAACTCATGGAATTCTTTAATTTTTCCATCATAGTACTTATCAGAGAGGTAATTTTGCTTGAAGTACTTCTTGAATTGCTTCCACACTATATTCCTTTCATTGATCCTCTTTACTTGCCTAAGGCGATCCCACCATATAGATGCCCTCCCATTCATATTGAAGATAACCACTCTTGTTTTCATATTTCCAGAGTAGTCTTGGACTTGGAAATACTGCCTCATCCCAAGAATCCAAGCCTCAGATTCTTGACAAGATTTTATCTCACCATAAAATGTAGGAGGCTTGGCCTTCCTAAATTCTTCATGTAAGTAGTTCTTTGAATACCTCTTCCTCTTCTTCCTATGAGATGAATATATTGATCCTTCAGTGGAATCCTTAGACTCAAATGACTCACTAGAAGATATTTCTGGAGTATATGACTTGCCTCTAGAAACTCTTATTGAACTATAGGACCTCTTGTGAGAATGCCTTCTTGAGATACCCCCACTCTTTTCTTGAATTCAAAATGATGTTCATATTTAATCTTCTTTGAATGCATGCTAGACTTTGGAGCATGGATGCATTCAACTGATTCTGCTCTTCTTGAGCTCTAAGATGCCTCTCATTGTCCACTCTATAACTTCGTAGCTCCACCCTTAGGTTCCTCATGGTCTTTGCGATGTATGGGGATTCACTTTGTTTCTCCTACCATTGTATTGCATCTCTTCATTCTCAAACTATATATTTTATCCCATTGCATTAGCCTCAACTTCATAAGGATCCTGTGCATCATCCATGATGATGACCTTCTTGGCCCAACCAAGATCAGAGGTTTCTCAACAACACTATACTCATTGTTGACCCTTTAAAAGTCATTGATGTGATTATAAATATGAAAAAGTGTTCATATTAACACATTTGTTAGTTTTATTACAAAATAAAACTCAATTTTCATGTATTCTGGAAAATATCCATATTGATAGTTTTTGTCAATTATGGCTATATGCACTTTTCTGATCAAATTATAGAAGCATATTAATCACCAATTAATAATTTAACTATGTAATAATGTTTCCCATTGGACAAGATCTCCAACGACTATAAATATGTTCAATTCTCAACTCCGAGCACAAGGTTGCAGTCCTTGGAAATTGTGAATTTGGCCCAAATTATGCACTTTTCCTGTAGGTGCATTTAACTTCATAGGCCAAATTTAGCCACCTGTAGAAGGAAATTTATGGAGAAACATAACAATTGTTCTATTGGAATAAATAATACATACAACCAAGATTACTCAACAATTTTGGGTTCTCTGATATGATACTTCAGTCACCTGCTATAAACTTCTGGAATTGTCTAATTTTGTATTTTTCCACTTCTGCCAGACTTAAGAAAATTCTACAGTCCTGTAGCATCCACCCTCATAGTCCAAAATGTGATCAAATTTAAGCTGTTATAATGGCCACTGCTAAACCCTAGATCCAACCTTATTGATTAAAAAAAAGAAAATGGGGGGTGAAGGGGCCTTGCTCCCTTGCGACCTCCCTGTGCCATTGCAGGGCGGGTTGAGGGCAACACCCTCATTTCTTTTGTAAATGATCCATTTCGCACAATCTAGTGCATAATTTCATTGTAGATTTTTGCTGATCTAGAAGGGTAACGACGTGGCATGACACATCCCTCCTAAGGTGTTAGATATTCCTACATGTCACCCTGTGACGCAGCCATGCCACCTTCTTCCCGCCACTAGGCCACCACACCACCCTACACTCAACCCTGGGAATTGGCGGTTTTCCCCTTTTACCATAAATGGTAATGCACCCTTGCGAGGCAGTTTTGGAAAACAATTATTGGGGAGGCATGATCAATCAAAAGGCGACACGCGCCCAAGCGGTTTTTTGCGCAACTCACCCATCATCTGATTTTATCCATAGTGCACTTCATCAGAGTGTGATGGGTCTGGGCTGTTGATCATCCATAAGATCCAACGGTCAGATCTTCGCCCACCTATCACTAATCACCCCACAGGTTCCGAAGGCATGGTCAGCCTCGACCATTTATCTTCCCCTCCATCCAATGGTCAGATCTTCATCCACCCACTCTTAACCACCGCACAATTTGCCTCTGCACGAAAAACTACAACCATTGATCCACCCTAGCACCCGATGGTCAGATCTTCATCCTCCATGCACTTCATCCTAGGAAAAATTCTGTGCGTAGGTCCGATGTGGTTGATCCATGTCATGTCTTTTGGCTCACGTGGATCTTCCACATCACCCATCCATGTGGTATGGGTGGGGTCCACATAAAAATTTCCTAAAATTTTAAAATTTCAGACTTGAATCAAAATTACTGTTGAACCTTTATTTGTCCCTTAACATAACCCATTCTACACAGATACGCTTTCCAATTTCTACCAGTAACTGTGCATTTCCGGCCCATACAACTCTAGTGTTATAACCAGAAGCTCTGATACCACTCTGTAATGTCCCCATCCCTCTTTCCGACCAGCAGGAGAGGACATTAACTGAATCAGGGCCTCTAAATTTCGCCCCATATCCATAATTACAAATTTATATAGTTAAAATGCATATGTAGGCATGAAAATAATACACACAACGGAATGAACTAAGTCCACACACACAACATGCAATTTATAGGCATAATTATCACATGAATACAAATAAAAATCATTGCACATCAAATACATCAGAATAATTAACTTTAAACAAAGAAGATCCAAGCAACTGGTTGTGTAAGAGCGATTTTCCACCCAGCCATAAGCACTCTGTCCAACATATACTTTTTCTACTCAGAGGCCACCCCCAATCTGGGCTATGAGGTCACCAGGGCGAAAGGAACACCTACATGATTCTCTCTCTTAGCCCACAACCCACTCTGCTCTCTATGCTTAGCCAAACGCTCCAGCTGAGCTCTGCAGGGGTCTCACTAAGCTATCACATCCATGGCAGTCCTTCCAACTGCCCCACACAACACGAGGAAGGCATTTCCATTCATTGATCCACAATTCGCTCAGGAAATCCAACCTTTACAGTGCTTACCAGTGTGTGCAATAAGAGTCCAACCTACTGTATGCTAATGGAGAACCTCCTGCATCATTAATCCATGGCTTCTCACGCATCCAAAAGTAGCATAACTCAATGGGTAAAGGTTCCTAGTTTTCCCAAACTCCATGCTAACCTACAACCATCTATTTTCCCTTCCAAAAATGCAACTTTGTCTCCAATTTCAAATTTCTCAGTTAAACACAGTCTGGTAATGGCCATGAACAACAATGGAAAACTCTACGTAGTGTAGGAACATGCATGAGAGAATGATCAAAAGAGTGTTGAATCCAAGGATGAGGTAAGGGTGAAAATACATCTGACATAACTTCTGACCATAGAAGAAATAGGAATGTTGACAGCTGACATAACTATCACAACCCCCATGCTTCAATAACTACATGAAGTGACTTTTCCCACCAACCTCACATGTGCAATCAATGATAGGATTTAATAGTCAAGGGAAGGCAATTGGCTCATTTAAGGCACATGGTAGATTTTGGATAAGTTCTAAGGTTGACACATGGCAACATATGATTTAGTTTCTCCATAGGCCCCCCTTCCTCTTCCCCTCTGGTGGAATCATAGCCCCTCTAGTGCTCTTTACACAACCATCTTGGACCATTTTATTAATTTTCAACATAATATTTACATACATTTCAAATTGGCACAATAAGCCAATCATATGGTCCAAATAAAAATATATACATCATACATGCATAGACATTCACTAGTTGGGCCTTGGCCTTGAGCTCCACACTAGGGATCCATACTAACATATTTACATAATTTTGATTAAATACATTCCATGTCAAAATTGGGGGTATTACATGAAGCTTTGGTTGAAGTCCCATATGGACTCAGTCGATAACTGTTTGATTTCCTTAAGCTCGGTAATACATTGTGACTCGGATTTTGGATTCTGAAACTCATCTTTTAATGCAGCCTTAATATTTGCTAGTGTTTTCTGTGCATTTCCCGCAGGTACATTCACAAACTTCGTGAACCAATCTAAAGCATGGCCTTGGAAGGTTGTGATTAGCTGCGCTCTTTTCACATCCTCATCTTGCACTTGTTTAATAGTCCAAACAACTTCACAGAAAAACCAATGTTGGTTTGGATATTTTGATCCATTCCCATGGAAAATAGGTAACTTCATATCAAACCCAGCCATTTTGTTTCTCAGGAGTACTATTTGACTTGGTACTACGGGGCTGACACTTACTACTTTTTTACTAGTTGAAGCAGTAGTTTGGATACAACCACTATTACTACTTGTTTCTATAAACTGTAATGATAAACTACTGTCTATTACCTCAACTTCTAGAGATGCACACAAGGACGTAGATATGTCGAAGCATTTGGTCTGAGATGGATCATCAGGTTCTTCCTCTAGGATGAATTGGAAATTTTCTCCTTCAGCTCCCTCTACATAATATGATTCTTCTTCAAGCCGTGGTATTGGTTTGTAGTCTCGTTCTCTACTCACACTGCCACCTTCTTCTCCCATTGCAGTTTTCCTTCTCTTATATGACCAAAATCTTCTCCCATTTCGCATTACACAACACTCTTCATCTGTCTCACGTTCTTCTCTTCTTATAATCTCAGTTCAGTCCTCTTGAGCTTGCTCCAGACCATCCTCTATTCGACACCCAGATCCACTGCGCACAAATAACTTACTACTCAGATTCCATCCGCATAATCCTTTTTTCACAAAGTAGCATTTTAATCCATAGGTTAAAGTCTTCAAGTACTTACCTCGTGGACCTTGGAAAAATTCTCGCTCAATAGCACTGTAAGAATTCATAGTGTCTACAACAAACTCTGTAATATACCCCTCCAATACACTATCCAACCAAAAATCAACAACACATGAGATATTATTGTTAACACCTTTAAAGGCCCAGACTAACTCAAGGGTCCCAACTGTAGGCTCACCCCCTTGAAAACACCTCTTTTGTAGAGTTAACCTTGACAACCACTTGGTTAATAAAACAAGAAATTCTCCAAAGAAAACTTCATGAATATCTGAAAATACATACTTACCTAACCAATCCTCCCAACTTAGTTGTGGGATTTTGTTATAACCTTTAGAAAATTCCTTCAGCTTCCTTCCAATCTAGTCCTGAATATCAGGCTTATATGGATACCACATCCCCCTTCAACACAGATCCCGGTCCTATCAACAGAACCATTAGTTGGCTTATCTATGTTTCAACCCAAGTCCACTAAACTATTTACCATCAAACTCCAAGATACCGACCCTTTTGACATCACCTGCAAGCAAGTGACATCTCACTCGAGGTACCTATGGGAATTGCAAGAACTAGGTTTCTGTAGCGGCAAAGGGGAGTGTCTTAAATCTACAATAGTTAATATCTTATAGCTTCGAAAAATCAATCAAGATTTCTCAATTTCCATATAATGCAACCATGACAAAGAGTCCAATATACATACATTAGGTGCACAATAGTCTGAATTAACCATCATGTATTAACATATCATCTCCATTATAGTATTACAGTGGATAGCAACATAATAGAAAATCAACACACATTAATCATTCACACACACAAACACCAGGAATTACGTGGAAACCCAAGACGAAAAAAACCATAGAAGCGCTATTCTTATTCATAAGTTGCAACAAATTTAGTACTTCATGTCTGCGCACACAACCAACAGAGCTTCTCTCCTCATTACAACAGATCTGCGCATTAAGCTTGCAGATCGCTACAACCTCTTGCAACTTGCTTATACATCAAGATTACGACAATATTTATTTGTATCAAGAACATAATTTCTTCAGTACACAGACAAAACTATATATTCTCTCTTAATCTAACCAACCCAAAACTTCCCCAACCATTACATATATATAAGAATTCTTTATAGCCCTCCTGCTCCCACTACTTAGACTCATTAATGTAAGTGGACACAAAACTATAACTGCTCCCAACTAACTCCACCGTTGATGAATTCAAACGCCCCTTGTTCCTTATTCCTTAGCTACTTCGTTGGAGTCTATATTGATTTCACGGATCACTTCTTCCTGTCCCCGTTCATATCAAAATCGGTTTCCAAACCACACCAAAACTTCCCCAGGCCCAACACAATGTATATGGAAAAATTTACTCCTAAAATGAAATGGTAAAAATTATGAAAAAAGTATTTGGTTCTCGACCTTGCAATGCTTTAAGAAATGAATTATCTCAACCAATGGCTTTTTGACAGTGAGGAAAGGGACTAGATTCATTCCTAAATCTCAAGCTCAATTTGGCTTCACTAATGAGGATAAGTTCATTTAGGATAAAGTTCAAGGATTGATTCCTAATGGATTGTTTTTCAAGGCTAGCTTTCAATGGCTTCATGTTCGGTGGTGAGACTAGAATCAAATTGTTCTAAAACCTTCACCAAGTACAAGCCTATTGATCATTATAAGTGACTTAGCCCTAGTGCTATTTTGGATGGGATATGTAACAATTGTTATATCCAAGTGGAAAACATAGTTATTCCCGCTAAGAAATTTGTGGAAATCAATGCTAAGACCCCAAAAAATATTTATTTGGTTTCACAAGACATCTGCTTATTAGCAAAATTTTCACATTCCTAAGTGTCCAAAATCCAGGCCATACCCAATGTAGATGAGTCAAAACCTCAAAACACCTATTTTGATTTTATGCATAGGTTGAGTCTTTATACATTGAATAAATCCTAATTTCCATATCTTAAAAGGGAGTTTTGTTAGGACACTGTCTTATTTGAATCTTAGAGCTTCGATTTACCTGGGTGCTCATTCTTTTTTGTTGTTGTTGTAAAATTCAAAGGTGTTCTTAACCGTCTTACGCTTGGTGTTCTTCATACGAGCCACGCTGAGCCCCCAGCCTATCATGAAGGAAATTGGCACTAATTTCCATGAATGCTCGCACATGTAAGTGGGATAGGATTTGTACCGAGATCGTATCACTCAGCCAGGGTTCATATACCTTATGGATTTGGTTCTTTATATCGTTGCACATCGCATAACATTAAGGTTTGAGTGGTGTAAGTTTCCACTTGCCAACCCACCATTCCAACCGGTTACGTCATCCATCCATATGGCCATACTCCTCGTTCATGTTATCGTGATGAGAACTCGTCGTGGGGATACAACACAAGAGCTATACTAGAAAATGCTAAATGGAAAATGGTAGTGTGTTGCATACGTGCTAATGTGCCTTGTTGCACTACGACATAGTCATGCAAACATGAAGTTTAGTCACACTAACAATTATCACACAAGATGGTGCAATTTATTCATCGTAGACACACAAGAAACAATGCAAATGATTTGGTGTAAATCTATAACTTGACAACGCATGTACAAAATACCAATAGTGATGGAAAATTGCCTTCTATATTTTCCTCTTCTTCTTCCCATTTGTTTGTACTTTGTGTAAATTAAAGAAAATTAACAAACGAAGAAAAAAAACATTTTGTAATGCTTTAGATAAATTATAGAGATCTCATCTTATTGTTGTAAGCCTTGTTCAATTATGAAGTACAATAATGCACCAATGAAAACAAGTTGCCTTCATAATTTTATGCATGCATAGAGAAGGTAGGAGAATTTGTGTGAGTACAGATAGATGCTCCATGCCACTCAAGGGATGATGTGGGATGAGTTTAAAATTATTGTTGAGGATAAATTCCATTTGATCAATTATTTGAGGGAGAAACAACAATAGTGGCAGTGTTTATGAAAAGAGTATAATAAAATGGTATATAGGTACATGTAAGAGTTCAATCACTACCATCTGCCTCAAAGTGATGGAAAAATAATAAAAAATGGACATCATTCATTGGGGTGTTCCTCACAATAATTTAAGGGGTTATAACAAGGAGTTAAGAAATGGCGTCCAATGTTGCCTTAGTGGCACAAGGTGGTGGATTGGTGAGGAGAAGATTGTCACACATTTTTCTTTTTTCTTTGAGGCCAAAGATTTAGGTGGACTCAAACAACCAACACCCCTTGGTTGAAATCATTAGTTGGAAAGAGGAATTACCTAGGCATCGAAGTGAACCCCTCTCTACCCTCATCTTATCCTTGATGGTACAATGCATTCTTAAAATTTACGAGGCATTGAATTCTAAAAATATTATTGGATGGTAGCATCACCTAGAGTATAATATACTCAGAGGTATGAAGGCAATTTATCCTTCCACGTTCATTTTCCATCATTTGTATTTATGAGGTTCATCTTCTTATGCTGACAAGTGCGGGTAATTTCAGTGTGAGGTTTGCTTCTTCTCCTCACCTCTAGTCATTTGAAACTAATGTGACTAGGGAAAATTCAAGCATAAGAGTTCATCCCAAATTCAAGTTAACAACAACAATAAAGCTAAATAAGAGGATCCTTTTGAATTTAGAGAATAGTATAGGAATGCCATGCCTAAATTGAGTTAATAATTGGACAAACTCAACCTTACCAGTGAGTCTATTTTTTCTAGCATGGTAAATTTCTAGCTCAATCTACTCATTTTTTTGAATTTCGAATGATTTGGGTCGTCTTAAAATGGGCCAAAAACCCCAAGGTCAAACTTGCATGGTTAAAGTTCCCATCAACAAGGTGGAATTATAACTTCCAACAAAATTTCGTGACTAGATTTGGGGAAAATTTTCTACCAAAAAGGGGTTGAGTTTGTCTAATTATTAACTTAATCCTTTCATTCCTTTCCAAGGCTATCTTACAAACGTAAAAGTGACGTTGAAAATGAGGAGAAAACATAGGATGTGTATGGCTTGAGCATCTCTTAAACTATGTCCTATACATGGAATGAACGTGGATTAGTCATCACTTGAATGTCCCTTATTCCACGTTGGAAATGTGGAAAAAATGTGGTTTGAATGTCCTTTAAGCCACGTTCGAAACATGGAGAAAACATGGAATAAGCATGGCATGCACGACCCTTAAGCCATGTTGGAAACATGGAACAAACATGGATCATATGTGGCTTGAACATCCCTTAAGCCATGTTAGAAATGTGGACAAAAGTGGATCAAACATGGCCTGAACATCCCTTAAGCCATGCCATGACGTGATTTGAACCAAAAAAAAACACAGAAGTAATGTCCAAGAGATGTGGAATGAATGTCGATTAACTTATAAAAATTCGATGTTGAGTTATGCTACTGATGCTTAACCCACATTGCTTGTACATGGACTCAACATATTATGAACGTCTCTTAAGCCATGCCATGAACATGAATTGAAGGAAAAAATATGGAAGTAGAATCCAAGAGACATGGAATGAACATCGATTAACGTATACTGGTTTGACATTTGAGTTATACTATAGATTCTCAGCGCGTACATGGGCTCAGTGTAGCTTGAACGTCCCTTAATCCATGCCATGAACATGACTTGAACAAAAAAAATGTGGAAGTAACATCCATGAGATGTGGAATGAAAGTTGGTTAACGTACACGTGTTTGACGTTTGAGTTATGCCATCAATGCTCAACCCACGTTGCTTGTATGTCCATGGTTTTGACAACATGCCTTCTAGCTTATTAGTGTTCTCCTTGTTATATTCAATTATGAGATGATGTGACTACATAAATCCCATCCATTTGCAATGTCATTCTTGTAGAAGCTTACTGTAGGCTTTTAAATGTAGGTGATTGGTGTGGATGATGATCTCCTTTCCCATCGAAGAGTGCTTCCACTTTCTAACAACTATCATTAAGGCATAGAGAACCTTGTCATATATGGGGTGTTACATGACTATTCCATGGAACAATTCAAAATGATAACAATCAAGCTTACCTACTTTTGTGAAATTAGGTGGAGGTAAATATTTGATTGATTTACTTTAGTGACATTCGGAGTTGGATATTTGATTGATTTAGGAGGAATTAGATTTACTTTTGTACACATTAATTATGAATGACTTATTGCCCATAATAAAGTGTTATTGGTTGTATCTTCTAGTTAAGATAACACACCTCATTCACATTTGTGGGTTTCCAAACACTACACATGAATATAATGGTACCACATCTACTTCCATTGCATCAATGAAAACAACACTAGTGGCAAACATGATCTTACATGGTTTGGTAACTCTCAATTCCACATCCTCGTTGACCCATTCAGGTCGTTATGGAAGAGGATGCTCATGGACTTAAAATTTGGACTTACTAGTGAAATCGTTTATGAGGTTATCTTGTGAACTAGACTTAAATGTAGCATCTACCTTGTTCTTCTTTGCATGTATTTTGATATGAACTATTTTATTCATGTCCTTATTTTCACTATGATGGAGGTTTCGCATGTTCACCTTGTTGTACGCAGTAGGGCATCAAAATACTTAAGAACTAGTTTAAGTTCGTGGGACATATTTAAAACTAAATGATTGAGTCTTTTAAACTTGGTAGTAGTGTTTTAAATTGAAAATTAAATAGGAAATGAACACCCTAGAAATAGAAAAGACTCACTAACCCTATGAGGTGAGCTACAAACAACAAATGATGTGAAAAAATAAACCTCTCCCAAATAGAGGGTTCCCAAGCCCCCTGTCGAGAAAGAAGTAGAAAGTCGATTAGGGGCCTTCCAAACACTAAACCTGAATGGGTACCCAATTCCACCAACTCAGTTAGTGAAGGTATGAATGGGACAATTATAGAGGTTGCTAGAGGAAACTCTAACCAAATCCCTTCTATCTTCCCCAGGTTCCCTCCCACCCACGAGAGCCACCTTTGGGTAAGATGCCTAATAGAATGGCCACTAAGCTATATCGTTCTTAGACACATCCAACAGGTTTCTTGCAACTTTGGCTAAAAGCCACAATTTGAATGATCTTTAGAGATGAAAGAGAAAGGTGCCCCAATCATCCCTTTGGTTCCGGTCTTGGCACATATCACCATGAAAGGATGGGCATGCTAATAAATTGGACTTGACCATGTCCAATACAAGAATATTTTGGTTCCCTAAAGTTCAACCGCTATGTCTCAAATGTATAGTGACTAGGGGGAATTGTTTGGATGCCTATACCCAAAGTCCTAGCCTAACTACAAAATTCTTTTGGTTATGAGGAGAGGAAGATTAATGTGTTAATTTAGGGTTTATTTTAAGTGTCTTTCCCATTAATATTTATGATATAAAATTGAAGTTGAAAACCAATGTCATTAAATTGTTTAATGCACTTTTCTTCCTGTTGCAATCCTTGAATAATTCCTTGCATGTAAATAGTTTCTTTAAATGTGTGAAAAATAGGCTCTAGACAACATGGTTTTGTAATAGTTCTAATTAATGATGACAGTCTCCCACCATTCTTCCTCTTCAATGTTATTGCAAAATGAAAAAAATAAATCAATATGGTCATTTGATAATTACTACAACAATTATATTTTACTAAAATATCTTAGGGTAAAGGCAAGACACATTTTTAGCCGTGTAAGAGATGAAGGTGGCTAGAGACTCTCTCCCAAATCAATGAATAAAAAACATACCTACTTATGATCTTATAATAAGCTAAAGAATTAAAAATACATTGCCCTCGCTCTAAATTTCTAAAAAATACAATTGACAAAGGCATTTATTCTTGAGGTGGTCAATGCTCAATATGTATTCAAAATTGACAAAAAAGAGATCTCCTTCCCTAATGCTAAATAATGGCAAGGTAGTATTTTGGAGGAGCTATGGTACCTCCTAAGATGTGACAAAGTGGTGTGTTAATGGTTTGTCGGGACTTCTTTGAGGTATTTTGGATCTTTATATATCTTCTTAATACTTGTCACTGTTGTGATTATCTTATGGATATTTTTATTGTTGGCACTTTTTTCCTCATTTTTCTCAAAAAGCCCCTTCTACTCCTTTTGTTTAAACTTTTGAAGGGCATATATTAGTCATCAAGAAGCACTTATTTTAGGGACAACTTTTTTCAAAAGTACACTCATTTGTGCATACTTTGCATCATTGCTATTCATTTTTTATTTTTATTTTTTATATCCGTCTTTTCCCCTTCTCCATTATGGCTAATTTGAATCAAATTTATTTAACTAGTACTAACTATCTTATGGAACTCTTACATGGAATATATATTGAGAATGAAATGATTATTCCTTAGGTGCAATAATTGAACCTTTGGATTCCATAAAAAATTAAGTGCGATAGCAGAAATGACAAATTTTGTGGACTTGTTGGTGTGCTTTTGAAGAACTTAAGTTTAACCTTTAAGGGATTGTGAAACCAAATAAATATTTGAAAAAAATTGAGCACTTGTCCAATAAAAATATTGATATCTTACTCATCATCTTGAGAATGAGCTAGCTAATTTATATGGATTCTACATATTTAGAATTAAATGAATATTATATCTCAAGGTTTAAGACTATCAAACATTTTCTTGCATATTGTGGCATGAAGAAGACTAATGACCAAATGTTATTTTTCTATTTTCTAAATTTTGTGAATTTTGTTTTCATTCTACAATTTATTTGATCCAAAATGGATCAATATATAATTTGTTATCTATTTGGCGCTTTCGGGGTCAAAATATTTGATGAATTGGTTTGTAGGTCCCATTTAAGGGGCATTTCTCACTTTTAGATTTGGGGTCAAAAAAGCATTTGAAACCTTCTAGTGCCATTTTGAGGTTTTAAACGCCAGTTTTTTCTTGAAAAACAACTAGAGGATTTTTTTTCATTATACATAGTGATACCTCTTGAATGGTGCAAGAAATGCCTCAATCAGAGTGTGTATGAAGTTATGCCTCCCACAAGTTAATCTATCTAGTTGAACACCATGGTACTAAGTTGATTCCACGTCGGATCTAATTTCTCACACATGTGGACTTTCAAGAACATTCTATAAGGTCCAAAATACCAACCTTAATCGAGAGTTGGGGCATGCAGAAACCCTAAAATTAACCCTAGACGACTATTGGGCTATGTTAAACACTAGGACGTTAGGAGAATAGGGGGTTTCCTTTATTTTGATGTATTGTATTGTTCCATAGTTGAGCAAACAACACTGGGGAGTGAATATTAGAGCATAACAAATGATATATGATATCTTGTAGTAGCCATTCTGGTTGTAGAGTAATGGGTAACTCCATAGAGAGTTCCATTTCCTTTGTATTTTCATTATGATATGAAGAGAAAGGCATAGTCCCCATTTGTGGCTGGGTTTTTCCCCATAGTGGGTTTTCCCAGGGTATATGTTGTGTTATTGTGTGGATTGCGTACTTATTTTCTCTAGTTATTTCCCTTTAAGTTCCATTGTATTCAATATTTTATGGAATTAAATTAACACAATGAATTAAGTTGTAAAATTTGTTGTGATGAACTTATCGACCAGTGGAATATTCACAACAACTTATGGATCATATTGGTATTGAAGAAATTTCTCTTTTGGATTTTGTGGGTAATTGTAGGATCCAATAGTTGTTGGAAAAAAATCTTCAAACCATAGCCATGGTGGACGAGTATGTTCAAGGAGTGACAAACGATTATGAGCAGTGATTTTCAACATCCGAAATACAAGTCGTCGGCATCTCATGCAAGATGTCAATCCTCATGGCAGCTCTGAAGAGAAATTTTGGACCTTTTAGGGATTTTGGAGGATCTAACTTAGATTTCGGATATGAGGGGAAATTATAAGATAAAAGTGACCCATAAAAGGAGCTTACAAAAGAGCCCGAGAGAGAGAGAGAGTAGCTGAGTTTCGGTACCAATATTCCTTCCTAGAAATGTATGTATGTATGTATACAAAAGAAAACAATTTTTTTTTTATATTAAAATTAGGAGTTAAAATTATTTTTATAGTTAGGATTATTGATGATGACGATGTTGATGATGGTGATGATGGAATTGACGAGAACGACAATGGATATGGAAATGATGATGATGATGACATTGATAGGGTTAGGGGATTAGTCATGTAAGGGTTATAGAAAACCTCACTATCATTGTCGTCGCCATCAACGTTAGTCATCATCACCGCCATCAATATCATCATTGCCATGATCATCATAGAGCATGCCCAATCAAGGATAACTAATACCGCACTGTAACCCTTAATCCTTATAACCCCTAATATTTATAACCCATAACATGTAATTCTTATATGTCATAAACCCCAGCCATTATAACACTCATAACCTTTAAACCTTATGTCCTCTATTATCCTTGAGCATTGTACTATAATAATTAACCCATAATCCTTATAATAATTTTCACATAATCCATATAATCCATATAAACTCTATAAACCCTATTCCTTATAAATTCTAACACATATAACTCTTAATCCATATAACCACTAAAAATATAACTACTAACCTTTATAACATAAACACCTTACTATTACCCCCTATAACACCTAATCCTTATAGTGGATATATTTTAATTCTTATAAACTTAAACCCCAACCATTATAACTCCTATAACATATAAACCTTATATCCCCTATCATTATTAAGTATTATAACATATATGACTTAAACCTTGACCTTAATAAATATAATTATCCCATAAACTCTATCATTTATATAATCTCTATAAACCCCATTCCATAAAACTGCTAATTCACAAATAACTATTAATCCTTATAATCCCAATAACTTGTCCCTCATAACCCCTAACGCTTATATAATCATTAACACCCACTCCCCATAAACTTTAGCCCCTAACCTAGAGAACCCACAAAGTATATAATCCCTAACTACCTTCAACCCTAATCCCTAACCATTATAACCCCTATACACCTTAACCTATATAACACCTAGACACTTCAAGTCATAATATTTATATACCATAACACATATAATACTTAAATTTTAATAATTTTAAACCTTAAATTTTAATCATTTTAAACCATATTAATTGCAAACCAATATAATCTTGATAACACTTAACCACATTAACTCGTATCACCCCTATGCCTGAATGCCCATGATATACAATATAATATATAAACATTATAAACCTTAAACACTAACACACATAGTTTATAACTTTAATCCCTCTCCATTATATATCTTAAACCCCAATTCCTAATCATTATAACTTCTAAATCCCGATCCCTATAACCCCTTAAACATAATCCTTAAATTCCAACCTCCATAACACCAAAACAATAACCACAAATGCATACAATCCCTAATTCTTATAATCATTTATTCCTATTATTCTTATTACATTCAAATATATATATAACATATCACCCATAACTAAACCATAATTGATAACTCTATAACCCCTTATATAACCCCCCGAACCTTATAAATCCTAATCCTTAACACCTATAACCCTAACCCTTAAGTCATATAATTCCTAATCCCTTTAATATTTATCAATATAACCCATTTCTCCCAACCCCTATAATTCCCAACCCTTATAACCCAAAATCAATATAATTCCTAACCCTAAATCATTAACACCTTACACTCATAAATTCTAATCGAACCCATCACCTATTAACCCCTAACCCCATAATCCCTTACACTTTTAACCCTTATATCAATATAATTCCTAACCCTAAATCATTAACACCTTACACTCATAAATTCTAATCGAACCCATCACCTATTAACCCCTAACCCCATAATCCCTTACACTTTTAACCCTTATATCATTTAATTATTAACAACTATAACACTTGTAACTCCTCACCCATATAATCCCTAACTCATTTAACTAATATAAACCTAAACCCCCTTGAAAATAACCCATGTAACCACAAAACCTTATGACATTTAAAATTTAGAAACCCTAGACTTAATAAACCTTATAAATCCTAACACCTCACACTTACTATTTATTTAATACCTAACCCTTATAATCCCTTAATTCCAAATACCTATAAACTCTTATGTCCCTTATTCCTCGACTCTAGTAAGCTTTATCACTTAATCCCTATAACCCATACATATTAACTTGTATAATCATTAACTCTTCACATTATAACTCTATTCCCTCATCCTCATAACTAAATATATGTTAGCCATATAAACCTTACCCTCCTAATCCCTAGTTTCAAGCACCTATAGCCTCTTATTAACCCCTTATATCCCTTAACTATTATAAAACAAAACAATTATAACCCTTGTCAACCCTATCATGTATAACCTCAAATATAAATCTTATGCCCTAGTACCATCAACCCCTATAATGATTATCACCATTAACCCCATAACCCTTGATCACTATAAGAAAAAATACCCCTAACACATACAACCCTAACGTTGAAAACCCTTAACACCTATAATTACTAAACCCTGACACTTCTATTCATTTTAACCTCTAGATTTACTAATCCTTGTAGTTGATACCCTTTGATTCGTAACTCTAACTATTATAAAACCTAAGCTATTAACCCCCTACACCTATAACTTCTAAAGGAAATCCCTCACCCTTATAAATTCTTACACCCTTAACCCTTATATCACTTAACTAGTAACAACAAATAACCCTATAACTCATCACCATTATTATCCCTAACTCTTCTAACTAATATCACCCTGAACCCTACAAACAATAACCCATGTAACCACAAAACTTTACGACCTTTAAAATTTATAACCTCTAACATTAACAATCCTTATAACTCATAACACATAACCCTTATAATTAACTCACCCCTAACCATTATAATCCCTTAATCCAAAGCACCTATAGCTCCTATATCCCCTTGTCCATAGCATCGATAACCCTCAACACTTATTATTATAACCCATAAATACTAATATGTATAACATTAACCATTACCACCTATAACCCTAGGCCCAAATCCTTATAATTACATACATATAACCCCTATAACCCTTACCCTCACCCCCATCACCCCCGAATTCTATTACATATAACCTCTTACTAACCCATTATTAAACTTAACTATCATAAAATATAACACTCATAATTGCTATCAACCCTATCCTATATATCCTTATATATAAATCTTATTCCTTACTACCCATAATCCCTATGATGATTGTCTCGCTTACCCATGGCCCATAATCACTATAATAATATTTACACTTGCACATACAACCCCGCATTTGAAAACCTCTAACACAATTGCTAACCCCAATACCCAACACCAAAATTGTATAACTCCTATAAACTATAATGCCCTTAAATCTAAACACTTATAATCCTAAACACTGTAACCTTTATTTATTTTAACAGGTAGATTTTCTAACCCTTAAAATCGATAACTACTAAACCATAAGCACTATAAACTTTATATTCTCTAACTTCTATAACACATATAACCCTTACCATAAACTCTCATAATCCCTATAACATCCATCACCCCTAACCCTTAACCCATATACTCACTTAATCGTAAGCCTTTGTCCACCAAGCCCAATAATCACTATAATTATAATTACACCTATAAACTCAATTAATCTAGTTACCAATCTATAAGAGATATAAAAAAAATTAACCCAATATCCCTAAACCTTTATAAACCATATAACTCTAATGTATTTAAACCTTGTATGAACTAGTACTAATAAAATCTAATTTATAACCTCCATAGTTCATATTATAACCTTTAACCCCTATAAACCCTAACATACATAACCCATATAACCAATAACACCTAATCCATAACCAATAACATCTAAATTCCCTAACCCATAACCCTTGTAACACATAACTTGTAATACCCCAGTTTTAACCCTGTAATGTAAATTTTGTAAATATTGATGTAAAAGGAAGCTACAAGCCATAAATAAATGGTTCATGATGGCCAAGCTATTGTAAATATGTACATTTTCAATATTAATATAAAATCTCTGATGGTTGGATAGGTATTAATATTAACTGTATGTTTCATATTTAACATTCACCTACCTGTCTATATATATATTATTTTTTCAACCCAAAATAACTTTTTCAACGCAAAATAATTGCCTAGAATACTATACTTAGGTATACTATTACAATTCTTAAAAACTACCCTAGTTCATGGAATTGTTTGGCATTCTTTATGTGTGTTTCCTATTTGGGATTGCCTGTAAATTATTAATGTTTGCATATTTTAATTTTGAGTGACCATTATGTTTATTATTCCACTGTAAATTGATAATTGAAATTATGAAGAAAAATGAAATTGTGTGTCAGTGATGATTTGAATAAGCTACTTGAGTATCTCGTGGTCTCCATGGTCGATGTTGTATTAGTATATTATTGAATGCAAAAAATGTTTAGGGCATTAAGTTGTCTTTGGAGACTATGATTCTTTGTGCTTTGATAATTAAACAATATTTGCACAAATCAACAATAATAAAGCGTAACATGCTATGCATATTCCTCCCCCAATATCCTTCTTGATATAATCTTCTAAATGATATATAATTAAACCAAATGATGTCAAAGAGGGGATATCCTTGTTTGATCCCAATACATATATTGATTTGAATTTCATTCTTCCATTTTTGGCACTTATGGGTAGCAAGGGGGTAAGGTATGTACACCTCCATTGACTAAGTAATCAAATCATTACGAGGAGGGGGTCCCTTGTCCCACAAAAATGGGGTCTCATATAACAAATTATATCTCTTTGTGTGTGAATCAAATCATTACGAGGAGGGGGTCCCTTGTTCCACTAAAAGGGGCCTCATATAACAAATTATATCTCTGTGTGTGTGTGAAAATGTTGCTTTTCTCCATTCAATTGAAGCAGATCTCCACTTAGGTCAAAGTCTTCCTACATAGGATATGATTCCATTGATATTGGCATAGCTTGGGTCAACCTTAAGGAACTTACCCAAAACATTTCTAATACTTTCCAAAATTCTTATAGTCTCTAAGTAGATGGGGATATTGAAGAGTCCCACCCAAACCATGGTTGAATTGGCATAAATATTGTAGTTTAGTTAAACTTTAGGAACCCTAATTTGAAGAAGAGTTTAGCTTGGCCTAGAATACTGCTTGTTCTTTCATGATCCTTTTGAATTAAAAAAAATGCTAATATAGAAACCTCATGTCAAAATTTACTTAATATGATGTGGCCTAATTGCAAGTGATCCTTTAAAAAGAGTTATAGAGAATTGTCACATGGCATTAATATACCAATTAGAGCATTGTTTTGTAGTAATTGGTGTTTCTATATGTTAATCATTACTCCCTAAATATGTCACTCTATTATCTCTTTAAATTTCTCCAAATAATGAAGATTCATAGTATTCATAATGGAGGAAGGAGTCTTGATATCCAAATGAAAAGATCTATTTTGGAATGAAATTTTGAAAAAACTAAAATTTAAAGTTTTACCTCGTTCATTGCTTTAGAGGGTTAGACATTGAGGAGAAGGTTGCCCCTATGTTATGAATCCCTTTATAAAGTAGTAAGACCAAGAAAAAGGTCAATATCATATCATTTTTCATGTACTTGGTAGCCTCCTTCGACCATGGAGACCACGAGGTACCCAAAATGCAATTATAAAACTCATCTATTGATGACATTATGATTTTCCATGGATTTTATACAATTTAACAATGAAAAATAAACAATATGGTCACCCAAATTAACATATGCATACGTTAACAATTTAAAGGTAATTAACGCAGGAAAATGCATATACCATGCCAAGAAATTCCATGCATTTAACCATTCGCATAGCAATAAATTAAAAAATATATAAAAACAGAGTTAATCATGGAATTTCATACATAGTAAGGTACTTATCTTAATGTCTTCCAATTGCATGTAGATGAAGGATGTTCCTCCCAGCCATAGGAACTCTATCAAACCAATTATTTCTTTGATAGATGCCACCATCGAGGTGGGGCTATCCGTCCATAAGGGAAAATATTTTCCCCAAGGTCTCTATAAAACCAAACACTCATGTCCGTCTACAAATACCAACACACATGCAACCCACTGGTGTAGAAACCCCTTCCACAATTGTCCTAATCCTCAATTCTCACTAGTAGAAAAAGAGAAATTCATGACAAAAAAAACTACTAAAATTTGCATATAAATGACTAATTTTTGTCACACGACTATTAGTACTTTATTGCTAGTCACTTATAACGCGACTAAATTTATGACTAAAAAAAATTAGTGATTTATTGGTTGTTCTAATTCATTAACTTGTAGTATAAATAGTCATTTAACTATTCATTGATTTCCATTAATTGGTAGTAATATATTTAGTCGTTGTAGTCATTGGTTGGTATCAGCTGGTAGTTTATTTATTCATTGTAATAATTGATTTCCATCAACTGGTAGTATATTTAGTCATTGCAATTATTAATTTTTGACAACTGGCAGTATATTTAGTCATGTTATTCACTGATTTCTATCATTGATTGGTAGTATATTTAGAAAATACTTTGCAATATCATATATTAATTTATGGTAGGGTGCATTGGAATCAAACCACCAACCTCATGTCTGTAAGGCAAGTGCTCGTCAATTGAGCTAGTACCCTTTAAGAAGTGGGGAGAGGAGCAATATTAACACCCAAATTTCATCATTTTAAATTCTAACTGGCAATTCCAACATTCAAACTTGCAATTTATAGTTTGAAACAATGAGAGAAATCTTCCAAGACAAGTCAATGCTTATCCACTTTCTCAAGTCAATGCTTATCTACTTTCTCAGCTCCTATAGTTACACTATCGAAAGCAGATAAAGAACCAAGTAGTTAGTTAAAAGAAGTACATATGTAGATGATTTTCATGTAAAGGAAATTATATTTAATTACTGAGATGACCAAAAATAAGTTGATGTGATTATTCAATATAGCATGTAGAAGATCTCAAAGGAATTCCCTAAGGACACACTAAGAAAAGTATAAAACATGTACAAAAGAAAGAGCAAAACACGATCAAGACTTGAACAATTTCTAAGAGGATAGAAGATATTAATATTTGTACATATCCAACATGATTATGCCACACCAATAAGTTAGTCATATAAGATAAAATTTAAAAACTACAAACCCCATATGCATTTATAAGCATAGAAACTTCACAATGGTTTGTAGCATACTTGTGCTAGATGATACAATCGACATCCCAAGATTGTGTTCTCTATGGTGTGTGCATTTATAGAATGAATTCCCACTTTATATGAATCCTACAAGACATTTACAAATAAAATGAAACCTTATCCACCATGTACAAATAAAATGAAACCTTATCCACCAACAAGCTCTTGTGTGCACTAATTTTATTGGGCCAAATAGTTTTTGATTGGTACAAAACTTATTTTCAATTCCTTGAATATTTAGTAATTATATCCGAAACAAAAGATAAAATATAAAGTCTAAACATAAAAAATAAGAACAATTAAGCTAGCATCTTAAGACTTCACCAAACTAACTTTTGAAAAATACTGTAGTCAAAGATCTTTTTGTTTACTACCAAAGTTTAAAGAACTCCTCAAAGGAAGTATTATTATTGTATTTGTACCTTCTAGAAATATACTGCTTCCTTTTATCTGCTCAATGTTCATTGAACTAAAATCATTATACTAGTTTAGAACCTAATCAACCTAATACTATATAACACATTAAATACCAGTACCAAATTCTGCAGTTCCAAGTGAGAAGAAGCATATGAAATTGATAAACTGATTGGTAAAGAACCATAAATGCCAAGAACAACCCCCACCATAAACTGCATTATATGTTGGAGTCTAAAACACTTTTCACCCAGTGTAACATGCAATTTTCCACCAAATATGACATGCATCATTATAGAATCACTCCACACTTCATGGTTAGTACAATTTACTACCTAATTCAAGCTTCACATAGTCTACATTGGTTGTAACTGCTATATCAAAAGTTGGGTGCAACTTTGCACAAAATTCTATAGCATTGTGCATAGGGTCAGAAAGGAAGTTACTTATGAGATATCTATTAATTATCCTTCCCCATCATCCTGCACAATGCTAGGAACAAGCCCCCTTCTCTGAGCTAACAATCCCTCAGGCAGCCTCTAGTTCCCTTCCAACACTCCAGCATAGGTCGAACAAGAAGTATCTGAATTGGGACTTCAGGGCACACGTTGTAGGCTAGGTTCCTCTCAAAAGGGAACACCCCCTTAGCACCCATTTTCCTAGGGTTAGTGGCATGAATAGGTCTCTCCACCTATGAATTCTCTGGTCCTATTTGTCTCAGGTACCATACTCAGGGTAGTCCAAAATGATGGCATGAATCTCAAGAATAATCATAATGGATGACTGGATCCCCCATGGAATCCCCCCCAATATCCAACTAACTTCTCCCTTTTCTTTTCCCTTCTTAATCACTCTTAAGATAACTAAATAATGCTTAATTTAAAACATGACTCTTAATCAGGGTTTGGGAACTTTGGTTTAAATTGCTAAGGCTAAGGAAATTAGCATAATCCCACTGTGATAATTTCCCTTAGTCTACTATCACTTTCTCACTTGGGGAATCATAGCCCCCCATCTCCTCTTCGTCCTTCTTCATCTACAATCATCAGGTATTTTATATTAATATTAAAATGTACATATTTACAATGTCTTGGTCATCCTGGACAATTTATTTCCATCTTCTAGACTTTACATCAATATATACATGATTACATTTGGGGGTCAAAAATAGGGTGTTACATTCCCCTCCCCCTTAATTTATGTACTGTCCTTGATGCATATCAACACTATGCCCATTTACAAAAAAATCATCAAAATTTCAAAATAGCTACGGGTATGCCCCTCGCATTGCATCATCTAGCTCCCGAGCCATTTCTTAAGGAACATTTTACACAACATTCTTGGTGTTGTCTTCCTTAAGCTTTAAGACCATGTCTCTATGTATTTTATCTTTGTGTGCATACACCATGCTCTCTCATTTATTTCTGCTTGCATTTGATGGCTATCTAGACATCAATGTTCCATAGTTTCTTTCACTGCCTTGAGATGCAGTTTTCAAGTCCTCAACATTCCAACATATACCTACAACTAATCAAGGTAAACATGCATATCATAGCCATTCATATGCAATACTTATTCCTTTCATAGGAAATTCAATTCATAAAGGAATCATATATATATTCATAACACATGATCAAGTATGCAAACCAATCCAATACTTATTTGTATGAATATATTCCCTTGCTTCAAATGGATGCCATGAGAGAGAATTCATCTTACTGCTCCTCTTGACACACCCTCTATAGGTATCCTAGTCCATATCACTCCTCCCCCATCATCTTTTACAACACGAGGAACAAGCCCCCATTCTCTGAGCTAATAGTCCCTTGGGAAGCCTCCAATTCCCTTCCAGTGCTCCAGTGCCACAGGTCAGCCGAGGAATCTCCATGCTAGGACTCTAAAGATATAATGAATTTCTCATAGCTGATTCATTAAAATTTCCTCTTCTTTCCAGTCACCCACCCTCTAGGCTCATGAATCCCCTTCTCTAAGTTAATAGTCCCTCAAAAGATCCATCATTTGCTAAGGCTTTCTTGCATACAAAGAGCACAATTTATAGGGTTCTTGTGTCCTTGTAGTGGACTTCTTATGATATTTTCTAACTTTAGCGTTTATCATTTGCCCTCACTAGACATATACATCATCTCACCTGTATCATACGTATATAGTTATCATGAGATTCCATCATAGAATTTTAATAAGGAATTTTAAATTTGTTTCAACATAAATGAGATTCACAACTATGAGATCCTCATGATTTTTGGCCCTTTTCATATGGTAGAATTCAATCTTCATTATAGTTTTACACTCACTTCCATGTCCAAGAAAACTCTACCTACAGTCTCTTCTCTTAACATAATTTTCAAATCAATCAAAAAACGAGTATTTATTCATATACCCATTTCAGTGCAACATTCATAACAACCCATGAAATGATTTCAAAATTATAACAACAATAATTCAATCTTTTTCAACTGTCAACATATTAAATGAAACTAAATATCATTCACCATGTCAGGGTTAACCTTGACTCAGGATTGAGTCAAATGGTTTAGGTCTCAGCATGTGTTTTTGGGCACATGGTATTTGGTGACCAATGATATTTGGTGGCCAATGGTATTTGGTGTTCCATGGTATTTGGTGGCCAATGGTACTTGGTGTTCCATGGTATTTGGTGGCCCATGGTATTGGCCTATGGTATTGCGTGTAATGAATCCTATAAAGGGATTGGCATAATCCATTGTAATGTGGCTTGGAGGTGAGCAGTGACTAGCTCACTTGGCCCAACTTGATCAATTTAGGTCAAGGGAGATAATAGATCTATTATGGTGGTTTTTACCGGTTTGGGTTTTCCACGTAAACATTGTGTGTCTATTGTTATGCGGTTTCTTGGATTATATTATATTATTTATCTCTCATATTTATTAATGCTCTTAAATCCTTAATAAGTGGTATCAGAGCGCAATATTGGAGATCCTTGAGTCCATATCCCTGTATCTAAATTAAATTGTATGGGGTGCATTTTCGGTGGTACCCGAAACCCCTTCAGCTTTTGGTTCCTGTTATAATGTGATTTCTCCAAGTGCTTAGAAGCATGGAAAAAATAATTGTATCCCTCTTATGCATAAAGAAGGGATGCATCAAGTGTGGAATGAACCACTGGGTAGGTATGATGGTGGCAGGTGTACTCGTAGGCTAGCTTGATGTGGATTAGAGGGGTTGAGTCTTTGATTTTCTAAGGAATGTGAGATGGTTTAATATCGGTTTTGGAACCAAGATTCATTAACCATGTATGTGAAGAGAATTCCTATAGAACTGGCGGTTACAACAACTGAGGACCCATATAATCCGGTAGATGGATTCTTTTTTTTATGGACGTCAATGACAAGGAGGCACGACAGATGCCGAGCACGAAAAAGCGAGAGGATGTAGCAATGGATGGTGATGGTGTAGTCACCATGATACACATGGAAAAAATATTATTATAATGGAGTTGAAAATTGTAATTACATGTAAATGAGCATACTTCTATAAGAACTGGTTAGGAATGCGTACCACCGGTAACTCATTGGTAAAGTCTAGTTAGACCTAGGTGATCGAAGGCATCCCTGGTAACTCACCGATAAAGTCATGCAGACCTAGGTGATAGGGGGGCATGCAAAGATTCCTTGGTTAAAATTTTGAGGGGAGTTGGTGATTGTTGAGATATTGTAACTTCAAAGAATATTATATTTGTACTTTATTATTCCGGAGATGATTCATTCCTCCGTGAAGATCTTATTGTATATCTGGAGATGTTTTATTCCTCCGTCGGAATGTGGTAACTTGGGTTATTAGACTTCCCTAGTGGGGGTCGGCCCTGTATGTGTTATGTGGGTCAAAGGGTTATTAGACCACCCTAGAGGGGTCAGCCCAGTCAGTTGTAATGGGGTATTTAACCCAATGGTTAAATACGAGGCTACATGTCTTGTGTAAAAGACAAGTCGGAGTAGTGTATAAATAGAGGAGGTGTATTCCTCATTTAACACACTCACTCACTTGAGAGTAGCGCACTTGTGGAGGAGAGGTCTGCTATGGTGGAGGAGGAGATCATGTCTTTGGTTTGCATCTTTGTATATTGCTGGTCATCTATATTGAGGAAGCTTTGTTGGGTTTTCTACCCCATGAGGGTTTCCCAGGATAAATCTGTGTCTCTTGTGTTTATGCTGTGCTTGTTGTTTCTTCAGTGATCTTGTATATGCTATTATTGTGAAATGGAATGTGATGCTGCTATTTTCTGTCTTAGCATATTAAATCTTAACAGTGATTGCGCCAAAGAGGTGCATTCTACAACCCAGTAGGGGGATGTGCAACTCCTCCCGTGCTCATCCCGGAGTTAATATGTATCCTTTTTAAAAAATAATAAAATATTATAAAAAATAACATGTCGTCTATTTAAAACATTTACAATGGCATATATATAAAACTACACAAATTATATAAATTAAAACGCTTCCTCAACATTTTCACTATAAAAAGGGGTTTTCATATCGAGAGATTTGATCCCTCTCGGCGCTTAGTAGATCCCCTTTTAAGATGGATCTATGTTGGTTTACTCCAATTCAAGTTTAAAGGGGGGATTGTTAGGGTTAACCTTGACTTAGGAATGAGTCAAATGGTTTAGGTCTCAACATGTGTTTTTGGGCACATGGTATTTGGTGACTAATGATATTTGGTGGCCAATGGTATTTTGTGTTCCATGGTATTTCGTGGCCCATGGTATTGCATGTAGTGAATCCTATAAAGGGCTTGGCATACTCCATTGTAATGTGGCCTAGAGGTGAGTGGCGGCTAGCTCACTTGGCCTAGCTTGATCGATTTAGGTCAATGGAGATAATAGATCTATTATGGTGGTTTTTCCTAGTTTGGGTTTTCCACGTAAAAATTGTGTGTCTATTGTTATGTGGTTTCTTGGAATATCTTGTATTATTTATATCTCATAATTATTATTGCTATTAAATCCTTAATACACCATATATGCACTACCATCACAACAAGCATTCTCACAATGCAAGCAACACATGTTCCAACATGCAAATTCACATAATCTACTTATGCATATTTCAAGAATGCCATAATGCTAACTAATATGACATTCCATTATAAGTTGAAGGACTCAAACACCATATAGACACATCATCCAACCAACCCACAATTACTTGTTTGATCATCTGGATGCCCTCCTCTTTATCCCAAACACAACACCAAGAATATACTTCTTTAGTGCTCTTTAGTTTTGACAAAGAGGTTGCAGTCCAAGACATCGATCAAAAGAAAGGAGATTATTTTATACTTGTGTGGTGGTATAACCTTCCCATTTTCAACAACACATGGCCTCACACATGGTTATCTCACATGGAATATTCTATTTCCCAAGCTTGAGTATGATACTCATTTGCAATGGATATTGAATCTTAACCATTTCAATCATGACACACTAAATCATGAATGCATCCAAATATTTTAAGATATCTTCATACCCAAGTATTTATTCCTTTATCTCTATTGTGTATCAATAACATACATGATTCAAATGTCATCATGAACATATCAATGAAGATATCAAACATGACTGAAGGAATTTTTACCCAATTCTCTTCAACACTCATGCAACATAGGTTTGATCAATTCCATACCTACATGGTTTCCATCCACACCTCAAATGTTACTTGATCAATTGGTGTTGCACGTGAACTCACATAATTCCCTCGATCAACCTCTTGACAAGCTCTTTCCTTGTCCCCTTTCATTTTGAGATTGATCTCCACAAACAACTGCATCATCAACATCTTTAATCATCTTCTCAACTATTCCTAGTTATACAATGAATCAAAAACCATTCTTAGCTTTCATGCCATACTGAGTGCATATACAAACATATCACTCTTAGTTCATATGCAAGTTCAGATACATGCATTAAATAATATTATCATGCACTATATCACCTATTATTTCTCAATATGCCTACGGGTGCAAATACATCTAGCTATGTTACACTCTTGCATTCTTATGCCATAAAGCTATCTACACATAGCTACTTTCTTAACACGGAGAAACATCAACAATGCAAAATAAAATTCAAGGAATTCTTACCTCTACATTCCTCTTCATAACATGGAATTCCACAGCTTAACCAATCTCTTCCATGCCCTTTTTTACAATTACATAAAAGATCATTAGTTGCAATATTTTCATCCAAGTATAAATACTTAATTTATAAATAAGTTATAGTTGTAACTTAAAAAATATACAACTCTATTCTAGAAAAAAATAGAGATTTCAGGTGAGGAAATCTCCCTTGTTTGTATGTCTACCTTGTTGGCCACATACACCGTTTACTGCTGCAATCAATTTTTGGCATCCTTGTAGCTTCTTTGATGCTTTGGGTCACCTTTTAATTATACTCATTTCCGAGGTTTGTTTCTACAATTCTCTTGAGCCGTCCTATACAAGCCCATCTTGACATCTCCTTATCTAGAGCGTTCTCTAACCTTATCCAATTCAAGAATTTTTTTCTTTGCATTGCTTGGAAAATTTCTTGGCCAACTCCATTGTGTCACAAACTTTGTCTTATAGGACAATTCTACACAAAGGAGTTCCTTACTCCCTTGATAGCACTCCCAGGTGAATTGAAGTTCATTATTCACTTCACATTGTTTACACATAAGTTTATAGTTCATATCCTGCAACTCTATATAGCATACACAAAACTTATATGTTACAATGATTCACCCATGGGGTATCTACACTCTTCATCCTGGTAGATTCCCTCTCCACCAAGAGCTCTTATGCTTCTTATTTCACTACCTTTTTGCACAATTTGAATATGATAAATGCATGGCATGAACCTTTACCATGCATTTCTTCTTCAATTGCACCTTCACCTAACTATGCAAGCATCATCAAGGATGTATTTACATACACCCAACTCAATTTTACATCTAGAATGCTTCGATACCACCATCAAACTCTTTTCTTGGGATTAAGAGGCTTTGTAAATCGTCCCCAAAGCAATTGAACCATACTTGGCTAATTCCATTGTGACCCCACACCACTATGAAAGTACCCTTACGATGTTCATACAATCATACTTAGTTAATTTTACTTATGGTGCACTCTTATATCATCATAACATGTTTTAACAAAGTTTGGGGTAGTTTGGAAACTATACATATTGACAATTTACAATGTCCAATCAAGCCCAGAGGATATGTTCTGCCAACTTCCTAAAAAAATCATAGATATATTTCTAAATAATGGCATACCCACACTATTCCCTTCTGAATAAAATTTCGAATGGGTATATCCATGCTCAATTCTGATTTATGCTCTAAAAGTTACAGCGACCCTTTGAAAATTTCAAATTTGCCCAATTTTATATTGTTCCCGAGCTGCACTTAAAATCAAAGACTAACTGTGTAGATATATAAAAAAGATAATGCAGGTAAAGGGGGATTACTCTCTTGTGGCTCATCATTGTAGGGAGGGTCGAGGGAAACACCCTAGTTTTTTATTTATTTTATTTTATAAATCATTTGATTTCGCAGAATCTGGTGCATAAGATCTATGAAAATTTTCCCATTTCCAGCTCCTGGAACCTAATGCTGAAACTGTTGCCTTTATTATTTTTTCGGCCACTTTAGTCCATTCGTGGTGCTGTATTACCCTTTTCCAACAATGATATCAGATTTTTCAATCAAATTCACAACACTTTTTCTTTTACCCTAAGTGGTTTTCTGGCCAATGATAAGTGGTTTTTCGGTTGGCAGTAAGTGGTTTCCCATCAATGATAAATGGTTTTCGGTTAACGATAAATATTTCTTGTTAACGATAAATGATTTCCAGTCACCGCATTCCTCTTTTTTCGAGGCCTTCACATGTGCATAACATGCCCGCGTGAATGGTCACGATTTTTTTTCCTCGTGGGCTGAGATTAAATCTAGATCGCTCATGTACCACCCCTCAAGATGAGTCACGATCATCTCCCTTTGTGTGAATGGTTAGGATTAAAAGTTGGAACATGTTCCACACAATATCATCCATTCATGCTCATACACTTCAGAATAAAGTACGCTCATCTACTTTAGCACGAATGGTCACGATCTAACGATTGAAGTTGAAAGATTTAATCTCAACCGTTTATGCAACCACCCCATTAGATAAAGTGTGATCAAATCTTCATGCACAAATGATCAAGATCTAAGGATGGAAATTTCACGACTTAAGAAATCTATTTGCATTGGGGAACCCTTGTAAAATTTCGATCACCTTGACTTGCACGAATGGTCAAATCTTCCCCGAAGGAACATGCCTGCTCGGTCTTTGCCGTACATAGCATGTCCCTTGTATTTTTGAACAAAAAAGTTCTCCATGCGTGAACGGTCACGATCAGTTGATTGGAATTGCATGGTGCAATCTAAGTTTCTTGCACTGGGGGTTTTTCTCCATTGTAATTTGAGGCCCCAGGAGATTCGTCGAAGTATGCAGGATTCCCCAAGAATCGAAATATATCACCACAGATTCCACTGGAATTTATACAGATTCTCATGCTTTCCGACTGATATGCAATCTTGTCCATCCCATTTGGTTGCCACTCATGCGTATGACCCCATTCTAGAGTTATCACTTGTACGTTGAATCCATGTGGTTGGTCCATGTCATATACAACTTCCCACGTGGCTAGTCCTCTTCATATCCACCTGCCCATGTGGCTAGTCCATGTCATACTCCCTCTTTCCATGTGGCGATTGTGGGACCCCTATGAAAATTCCTGATTTTTAATTTTTTTTTTCATAGACACTTAACTTATATATATATATATATATATATAATAAGGTACTTGTCTTAATTTCCTCCAATTGGATGCAAATGAAGGACATTCCCGACCGTAGGAACTCTATCAAGCTAATTCTTTCTTTGACAAATGCCACCCTTGAGATGGGGTTATCAGTCCACAAGGGAAAATATTTTTCCCAAGGCCTCTATACAACCCAACACTCATTTCAGTCTAAAAATCCCAACACACTTGAAATCCTATGGTGTATAAACCCCCTCCACATTTGTCCCAATCCTTAATTATCCTTCCCCATCAATCTACACAACACCAGGAACAAGCCCCCTTCTCTAAGCTAACAGTCCCTCAAGTGGCCTCTAGTTCCCTTCCAACACTCTAGCATAGGGTGGAGATGAATTATATAAATTGGGAATCTAGAGCACACATTGCAGGCTAGGTTCCTCTCACAAGGGCACACACCCTTAACACCAATTTTCCCAGGGTCAATGGCATGAATAGGTCTCTCCACATATGACTTCTCTAGTCCTATTCCTCTTAGGTACCAGACTCAGAGAATTCCAAAACAATGGCATGAATCTCAAGAATAATCAAATGGATGAATGAATCCCACCCTCCATCTCCAACTAACTTCTCCCTTTTATATTCATGGATTTTCCCTTTTTAATCCCCTCTTAAGATAATTAAACAATGCTTAATTTCAAACATGAATCTTAATCAAGTTTTGGGAACTTTGGGTTAAATTGTTAAGGCTAAGGAAATAATCTTAATCCCACTAGGGTCATTTCCCTTAGTCCACTATTACTTTCCCACTTGTGGAATCATATCCCCCCATCTCTTCTTCATCCTTCTTCGTCTATAGTTGTAATGGATTTTGTATTAATAGAAAATGTACATATTTACAATGTATTGGTCATCTTGGACCATTTGTTTCCAAACTCTAGGCTTTACATCAATATATACATGATTCCATCATTCCAGACCTGCTTATTTATTTCACACATATGAAAAGGGGTGTTACATCATTCCAGGCCTACTTATGTATTTCACACATATGTTTCCAACATCTTCAACTTGAGTCTTTTGTGTCCACAATGCAACACTCCATGGCATCCACTTTGGGAACATACACAACAATGCCCAACTAATCACATTTTCAAAGCTGCAACCTAAACTATTCAATATTTAAAACTATATGAAAGTTCTTAAAGAGAAACACATTTCCAATACCGTAGAGGAACATCCACATGTCTCTAGTTATTTCCTCTGAATATCTAATAATATTGAAAGGGTTACATGGAAACATTTTAGTGCCTCTTGAATATTGTAGGAAATTCATTGCGGGGGGGGAATAAAAGCCTTGCCATGCAGATTTAGTTGTTCATGTCATTTCTCTCTGCTTGATCTAGTTTGTTCATTATAGCTTCAAAATTATCCTCTAAATTAGATTCCACTATATATTCACTTTTAACATCCATATTAGCATCTACTTTTACCTCCTTTAATTGAATCATATTTAGCTTTGTGCATCCATATTGGTGCTATCTTGTAAATGTGAGCTTAGGGTTGATTGTGCATACCAATAAAACATGTGTATGATGTCAATATCATCATATGATCATGTCATTGCCAACATCACATAAACATAACATATATGTGAAGAGAAAGGTAGAACGAATTACAAAGAAGATTTTAGAAACAAATCATGCATTGTACAAAGTGTAGGAATAGATAGATGTGTATTTTAGTGTCACTGCATGAAGTGGGAAGATAAAAATGAATTTCCTTTTCACTCCTACTTAAGATCCCATTTTGAATCCTTTAAATACTTATATAGTTTTGTCATGGAAAATCCTTATGTTGATCAAGGTGCGTATAAATTAGTACATGAATTTGTATCCACTCATTGAACTCTAACATTAATTTGGACCATTACTAGTGTTTTCCAAACATGGAACACCTTAATTTCATGAGGTTGTAGAAATGAATGAATCTAGTAGTCTAAAAGAAATTAGATGAAAGCTTAATTTTTTATAACAAAAATGAGTTGTTGATTTTTATAAAAAGGCTGAAATAAATCAGCAAAAAAAAAGTTTACAATGTAACGGTCTGTGAAAATATTTACAGCAGATCTAAGAGATGATGTATACCTCACAAGAGTAATTATGATTAAGCAGGAAAATAGAAGAAGAGTGATCAATGCAGTATAATGAGCAACAGAATAATAATACAGTAGAACTCAGATAGAAGCAAAAATACTTCACACACACTAAATTATTAATCACAAATGGACAAATAAATAATACAACGCATGAGGAATTCGAATGCCTAAGGTGGCAATTCGAATTAGCCTTCATGGAATGATCAAAGGATCACCGGAGTGTTATCGGAGCACAACTAGTATCATCGGAGCACAACTCGAAGTCTTCATCATCATCATCAGTGGAGTCATCAATGCTCAAGTAACTGTCAACCATCAGTCAAACTGAGTCTGGTAGGTGTAACTGAGTGTAAGTGAGTATAAACTGAAGACAACTGGACTGGTAGGTGAAGAAGGGCGAGTTGCTTCCTAAAATCAAGGAAGAAGGGTGCATTAAGCAACTGGAGGGCTAAAACTGATCAGTGAGAAGCTCTTGGGGGCTGGCTAATTGAGGGCTAGGTGCTGGACTGATGACTGGAATGCATGCAAAATGCATGCAAACCCTAAAAGTGCATGCATGACTGAAAATGTAAATGATCAAAATACTGGTGGGACTAGGATGGAGTATAGGAATATCCTAACACCCCCCCTTAATCCATCTTGAGCCCTGGTAACTAAGACCAAAGGTCACCCAATACAATGAATAATAATAGTCAATAAACCAAGGAAGTGGGAAAATTTCATGGGAAACATAACCCCTCCTCCAAAAACAGACTGTAAGGCACACACAAAAATAAATGCTCCAAACTCAAGCATGTGTGATGCTTGGTCATATGTCTGGAGGTATCTTCTTCTTGGGAAGAAGTGGATCATGCTCAAAAAACATGTGCTTGTACTTTCTCTTTAGATCGAATGTGATGAGAACAAATCCAAAAGTATGAGGATGATCCTTGAACCTGTGATTCGAATCAGCTGAGGTAGGATCAAAATCATGAATATGCAGATAGTCTTTTGTCTTCTCCTTCGAACCATCATGGGTGAGATTATGCCAAAAAGAACCATCAAATAATAATTGCTTGAAATCCAAATCAGATTTAAGACTTGAAGAATAGTTTCTTGAGATCTCCTTTGAACCAGGGGTGAGATCAAAACTATCATATGCATGAGAAATTATCCCAAGTGAATGGCAATGGTTTCTTGAGATCTCCTTTGAACCATAAGAGGTGAGATCAAAACCATTAGATGCATGATAAATTATCTCAAGCGGGTGGCAATGGCCATATTCTTCAATAACCTTTTGAAAGCATGTGGTAATGATCATATAGTAGTAAATAAGAGATGATTGCTTGAGAGGAGCGAATGCATTACCTCCAATAGCTGATTTTACCTCCGAAATAATCATGTGATCATGATGCAAACCAACAGACTCTGGTGCAAGAGAGGATTTAGGACCTTCTGCAATATCTAGAGTGTGAGCTAGCACAGAAAGAGAAGAAAGTTGGAGCATGAGTGGAGAATATGCAAGTTCTTTGTCAAGAAATTCAATATGAGATGATACTGGTTCATGATCTGAGAGACCATCAAGGGGAGCAAATGCATCACTTTGCTTGCTTTCGAATGGGTTTGGACCAATCCCTTCATTTTGTATGCCAAATATTACATCCAGGTGAGCCCATAGCTCTTTTGGTGATGAAAAATCAGGGAGGTTATATAACATCCATTCATGCATAGCATCAATCATTGATCCAAAGGCTCTGTCACCTTTATTTAACCAATCAATCTTCTCTTCAGAAGATTCGAACTCTCTTTCAAAACAATAGTCAAAGAGATCATGGCTCTTCAAGTATGCTATCATTTTCGGTTTCCATTCATCATAGTTGAGTGGAGAAAGAGGAGGGATTTCTTCTGAATTCATTGAAGTTGTAGAAGACCTGCAAAAACAATAGAGAATATCTGCAATTGCTACTACTACAAAAATGCCGAAACTGCTGCACTCGAAATCTGGATAATAACCTGCAAAAAAATCTCAAGAATGGAGATAAACAATACTCTCAACATGCTCTGATACCATGTGAAAATCCTCACAGCAGATCTAAGAGATGATGTATACCTCACAAGAGTAATTATGATTAAGCAGGAAAATAAAAGAAGAGTGATCAATGCATTATAATGAGCAACATAATAATAATACAATAGAACTCAGATAGAAGCAAAAATACTTCACACACACTAAATTATTAATCACAAATGGACAAATAAATAATACAATGCATGAGGAATTCGAATGCCTAAGGTGGCAATTCGAATTAGCCTTCATGGAGTGATCAAAGGATCACTGGAGTGTCATTGGAGCACAACTAGTATCATCGGAGCACAACTCGAAGTCTTCATCATCATCAGTGGAGTCATCAATGCTCAAGTAACTGTCAACCATCAGTCAAATTGAGTCTGGTAGGTGTAACTGAGTGTAACTGAGTTTAAACTGAAGACAATTGGACTGGTAGGTGAAGAAGGGTGAGTTGCTTCCTAAAATCAAGGAAGAAGGGCGCATTAAGCAACTGGAGGGCTAAAAATGATCAGTGAGAAGCTCTCGGGGGCTGGCTAACTGATGGCTAGGTGCTGGACTGATGACTGGAATGCATGCAAACCCTAAAAGTGCATGCATGACTGAAAATGTAAATGATCAAAATACTGGTGGGACTAGGATGGAGTATAGGAATATCCTGACACGGTCCACAAAATGGAACTTCTAGAGTTTTTGAAACAACTATTTGTCCCATATACAATCATCCATATTTCTGCAGGTAGTTTACTATATCAATAGATATTTCTATTACTATAGATTTTGATGAAATGGCCTAGAACTAACAAGCAAACAAAAACATATAACAACATAAACTAAGTGGAGTTATGTGCACCACTCATGACTTGATCTTGATTGCTTTGTTTGAGATTTTATTCTGAGTTTTATTCATGGTCCTGATCACTTTCTTCAAGATATTCTTCTAGGTATTCATCATTTCCTTCTTTCTCGTCTGAGCTTGAGATATTAACATGTGTGATGGGTTGTCGAACAGAGGAACCCTTAGTTCCCTCGCTACCAAGATATTCCAAGGTGCAGGGTTGTTTCACAGTAGAAGTTCATCTAGTAGCTTATATGGTGTCAACTTGAGCTTTATGATCACATATTTTGTCCTCTTCATCATCCAAACGAATGTCTAAACATGACATTTGCGAAGAAATTTGATGCACTGTCTGATCCACGGGTAATCATAAATTCATCAAATTGGGCATCACAGGTTCAAACATTCGCTTCCACTTCATGAAGACATCCATCTATACATGAGTTTAAGGCTGAGAGCTATTGAGAAGATTGCTCCACATCCTTCAAGTGAGATTCAATAATAGGCGCATGAGCGTTGGATTGGAAAACTACGTCAATTATCCCTTCTAGTTGCATATTCATCCACCTCATCTCGTTTTAGATATATTTAGCATTTGATTGGGTGTCTCACATGCCTTCATATAACTCTTGTAGTTTCTTGTCGATGTCCATTGTTGGATTTATCACCGACCAAACACACACCTCCATTGAAGTACCAATGCCCCAAATTCTACAATTGATGATGAACAAGTAATCTACACTTGCGATTCCAGAAGTTCCCTGAGGGGTATCCCCAATTCTCTCTGCAAGAACTGTACCAATTGTCCACTCTCCTAAACCTAAGTCTTGGAATTCCTAGATCAAAGAGAGGGCCGAGTTTAAACGGTGTCCACAAATGACGTCCTGAGAAAGCTCTTGCTCATATTAAACACTAATGCTAATGAGAAACCAATCACCCAGAGCATAGGAGAAGGCATAAAAATTCCTAATAATATACAATAGCATCCCTAAGTCGCTACACACCACACCTCCTCCCCTTAGAACTATTCACAACAAAATGATGATGACAATGGTAAAAATAAGGGAAATACAAAGCAACCACATAGTAGGCTTGACTAAAGGTACCACCATGTGTCAAGGTTAATCCCAAATGTAAAGGTTAGATTCATCCTCCTTGAGCATTACAAATGTAAAAATGAGATGGTCAACAATACTCTCGACATCAATTCCTATGTACTCAATTGTGCTATATGGCATAAGGGATGTCATGTCCCCTCCTTGATAACCATAACGACAGTAGATTGTATTAAATACAATTTTAATGCGAGAGTGACACATAATGAAAATAGATTTAGGGTAGCCAATGGATTATTGGTTGAATTCCATTTAGCTTAATACACCCATGAAGAAGAAGGGCAGATTCATTACTAAGGCTGTCTACTTGTGAGTTGTTTCCATGTCAGACATGAAAGAACTATATTTTAAAGAAGCTTTGAAGAATCCTATCTATTCTTTTTTGAAGTAGTCCAACTATTTGATTTACAAGATATTTTTGATGTCTATCTTGAGAGACGATCAATAGGGAATCACTAATAATTACAATGGTTTTCATTCCAAGGGTGATGGATTGATCAAGACTTAGGAACAAGGCATATCTCTCCACTTGATTGTTAGTGGCTATACCTAAACCACATGAAAGAGGTGATACTATATTTCCCCTGGGATAAAAAGTGATCCCCCTCACACCTACCACCCCATAGATGAAAGATTTATTATCAACCACGATCTCCATGTAAATGGAAGTTCTAATTTGATTTATATACCTAAGTGATCATAGTTGATTGGATTTATATGTTTATATCAACAATTGTGTACAATGTAAAGGATTTATATAAAGTATATGGTGTGTGCATATGTACTTAATTTGAATCAATATGTTGATAAATTCATTGAATAAGATCTATGCAAATTTCATATCAAATTGATCTTGAACTTTGTCCAATTCAACATCTGAGTCATGAAGATCAGAATTTGTATCCAACCATTTAGAATCATTGTAAAATTCCATATCAGATTGATCTTGAACTTTTTCCAATTCAACATTTGAGTCACGACGATCATAATTTGTATCCAACCATTTAGAATCATTGTAAGGATTTTCCATAAAAAACATCTAGGACATCTAGCACCAAGTCATAATCGATATAATCATCATCATCAAGATATGAGGCAGTAACTGTGTGCTCAACTTTATTCCCCTCTTCGTCTAAGTAAAGTTCTTCTTCCATCCCTCCTACATCTTCTTCTTCTTAATCACAAACATCTTCTTTAGGTAAAGTATACGTTGCGAGCCTTCCTCTTGGATCAAATTTAACAACAAATGAACAACCTGCTTTATCTGGTACCCATGAATAAAATATTTGCTCACGTTGAGTTGGAATATGTAGGGATCTATATTTGGTTCATACCTATTAGTATTAATCATGGTAAATCCATTGTCATGATCAATGGATGTCCTTTCATCACCTTGCAGCAATAGTCTATACCACCTCACCTTAAAGAGAACCACTTTGATGGATTTAAAGTCTATATCCAATATGTCTTCCAAATATCCACAGTACCTCAAATATGATGTGATTGGATGTCTGTCACCCCTATTCGAAATATTAGTAACTAGGAAAATTGCAGTTATCCCACTGTCACGGGTTTTCTTCTTGTTATCCAACGGTTTGGTGTGATATTTTATACCATTACACCACATAGCCTTATGATGTTTCACATGCATGCTCAACATGTTATAAATGCATTGTTATGAATAGATAATTATACGTATAAGATACTCTAGGGGAAAAAACAATGGGATTTGAAATGTAAAAATGAAAGTAAACTATTGATTACATTTATGTCTTTTGCACCATATGCTCGATCGATTTCCTTTTGGGTGAGATTTGTATCATTATCCAAAAAATATTTTCTAATCAATTTTGCCACCATGTTCCATGATAAGGTATGGTAAACTTGTTTGCATCATTCTATCCATTTCTCCATCCAATCAATATTATTTGCAATGTATAAATGAATTCCATCCCACTCTCCACTACCTAGATGAAGGACACAATCAGATTTAGTTTACCAACCAAGCTTCCATAAGCATTTACAAATATATTAAATACAATAAAATCTTTTACCTTTCAATTTTATCCATCTACATTTCCCCAACAACACCTCCCCTTTAAATGTTTTGGTGGAATTGACAGCCCAAAGGAGAGGCACATTCATATCACCCACTACTTGGGGAAACTACTCACTAAAATATACAGTGGATTGATATAACATGTAGCCTTCAACCATTGAGCACGGTGCATGTGATTTTTGTCTAACAAAAGGATTATTCTTTCAAGTGCCTCTCCACCAACCACATTGACCTTGTGTGTACATGTCCACATATTTCAATCTCTTCCACTAGGTGTATGAGGTAGTGTTCTTGTGCATTGAAAAAGGTTGGAGACAAATACTTTTTTCATTTAACACATTAGTTGGGGAATTTCTCTCTTCCAATACGTGATATATTCTTTATTTATTTCTTTAGATGAAAACCACCTACAAGTGAAAATAAATTTGAAGTGTCAACCTTAAAATATATAAGACAAGCAAAGCATATAACAACAAGGTATACAATCAATAATTCAAATATAACATTTTACATAGCTCATGTACTTATCGATATCATATAAAATTTTCTTTATGTTGTTGTCAAAGCTGTTAAGGAGAGATAGAGGTAGAATGTACTACAACAAGGACATAACATGTATTACTAATAATTAAGGTACATATCATAGCATATAATTTGAATAGGTATGAACATGTATTACTAACAAATAATATATATCATAGGATAATGAATATTGCAAAATGTCAAACCTTGATAAATGCATACCAATCATGAGTTTTAGACCTACTTAAATCGCCTTGCTTTGTTAATATATTATTTATGTTAGAAGCAAAACCAGTGGAAAATTTGATCTTTCATACAACCTCTTTTACAACATCTCTTTCTTACTCCGTTAATAACCATGGAAGATTGGTCAGATTTCCATTACCAAAGAAATTAGTCAAATGTTGCACTGAGTTGGATTCCTCAATTCCACTAATAACTTTAGATTTTTTCCCCTCGTTTCTCCTCCCTTCTATAAGTTTCCACAAGAATTCCATGACATTCTATCCAATATGCATTGTGTCAAAAAAATGAGCTACTTGTAGGTGCTCATAGTATGGAAACCGACTGAATTGGACAGAGTATTGTTTCAGACATCATGGAAGTTGACCCTAAGGATATTTGAGAAGTATCACTAGAAGATTATTTTTTAATCAAGGTAAGTATGAAAATCTCAAAAATAATACATACGAAAAATAACCACATAACTAAAACCAATAACTTACCATGAATTTTCTTAAACACCTTTTTTTGTAATGCCCAAAATCCTAATCTAAGGTTTATATATTTAGGCAAGGCTAATTTACATTTTCATCTAAATTCATTTAGTAAAATCTCCAAAAAATACAGTTAATTGCATTACATGTTTAAAGCGACAAACTTTTACTCAGAAATATTAATAGTAATAGTAAAACAAATAATTAATCAAAAACTTACTCATTTCAAATATATACCAAGATATCATAACTCAATGAAACTACGAACCCAAATCCAAAAGAGGAAGAAGACATACCTGATAGCAATTTGGACTTACAGATATACCGTTGAAGTAGTCTGAAGCATGGTAGCAACAACTAGCAAAGAACGTGTGGGGGGACCGCTCTCCTCCAAACCAACCCCTTAGTAATAGACTAAGAGCCCCCGATCCCTCACTTAGAAATACCCATCCAACGAAACATCATAATCAAAATCTTATTCTACCCTCATCCTCCAAACCTCCATCTCTCTCCCCACTCATTGAACTCCCAAAGAGGAGGAAGGAATAAGAAGAAGAACCCCTTCCCATTCTCCTTTTTAATATTTTCCAAACTCCCGTAATTTGGACACATGTACACATGCAATATTAACCATGCAAAATTCCAATTAATAGAGAAAATATATCACAATTACTTATTTTATTATTCCCCTTTATAACCCCCTCTTAATCTAAGCCATGATTAATTTGTCTTAATTTGATAATTTATATATTTAGGTTGTTATGAATCCCATGTCCTTATAAAACTATTAATATAGACATACATAATCTAATGCTTGTGCAGGGATAGGACCCACTCATGTGGCCATCACGTGTGTGTCCCATGCCTACATTATAACCCAGGTATTCCCCCTAGCACTAATGTAATATGTGTCCGAGGGGTGTTACATATTCCCCCCCTTTAAGAAACTTCGTCCCAAATATATTGCTACAAGATTCCTATCCATAATGCTTCTACTTCCTCCCTTACACACCCTCTCCCATAATCATACCATCCAATCAACCTCTGAACACCCCCAATACTCCAGATGGTCCCACTTGCCATGGAACGAGTCATCTACTGCAACTAGTATAAGGGTCACCTATCATGGATTGACCGCAATAGGTATCGGAAGTCTCATCATAGATCTGATGACGTGCAAGTATAACTTTCGCCATATCCTCAACTTCTGGCATCAGTTTAAGGCCTTAGACGAGCTCTATGGCGCCAAGGACTCATCGAAAGGGTACCAAGCATCTGGTCCAATGCACTCAACCATGCACACCAGACATCTCCTAAGTATGCCCAAAAATCCCTCCACAAATCCCACCAGGAAATCAATCCTAGGCTTTGAAATTCCTCCTCCATATGCCTCCCCTTCGATGAGATACCTCAAGACATGAAATTTAAACAATTGTATAAAGAAAAGGAACTAATGGAAAGGTATTACCAAGTGAGTTTTTCCCCATTCCATAACTCCCTCATGGTTATGGTCTCCCATGAGATCGTGGTTTCTATAACGACCCAGCCTCAAAATCCCTCGAGTGAAATTCCTATAACATTTCCACTCACAATCATATAGTCAGTCATCAATCATCACGAAACAAGTCCATATACATTACCGCATCACTTCATAACCATCTCATATCAACAAATCAAGTGCAATTATTGCATCACATCATGTGCACTAAGAAATCAAGAAACACATGTTACCATATTAACCATCTCACATCACCATGAATGATGCCATCATATATATAACATTTGGAACCATTCTCAATACATGACTGCATAATAACCACATCATAACAATATATGTGGTGGATAACTCATAAACCAAGATCATAGATATTTCATTAACTCTCATGTAACACCTCCCTCATGGACTCTCTCATAACGATCTTTTGAGAAATGTTGGAAATATTTAGATTGCACATTACAATAGAAAAATATAACAAAGGATGATTTATAATGCCAGAGAAACACCACATGAACCGATTTTCCATTAGCGACACTTTCTTCATCACAACCTATGACTTATATCTATAACTTCATTTATATGCGATTATGACAAAGCCATCAATTCAACATCACATCCTAGGAAATAAATATGCTATGCTTCATATGGAATTACCATCCCGTGGGGCATAAAAAATAAATATCCTTATCATAAACAACATCACATACTAGAAAATAAAATCATCCCATGAAATCATCATTCTACCGAGTATACAAATAAGTATCACCATCATAAACTGTTAATTTTTTGATAATTTCATTCCATTATCATAAGGATCTCTAAGAGAATAACATGTACAGCATATCTCTACAGCATATCAATCATAGACACAAAAGCAATCACACAAGAGACACAAAGTTTCACTGGGGAAAACCAAGAAGGTGAAAAACCCCGCAACTTCCCTAGAGATAGAATAAAACCAAGTACAAGATCACAAGGATCAAACCCAATAAGATGTCTCTAGTAGATGCTCCTCCTCCTTCACTAGTGCACCACTTTCTCTCTTAGCTATGTGAGCTTGAGAAGTAAATGAATGATCTAAATGAGAGACACAACCTCTCTATTTATACATTGACTTGACCTGCCAATAATCCACTGGGGCCGACTTGCTACTCAAGCCTAATAACCCAACCACATGTGCTAACCAGGGCCAACCCCACACTAGTGGTATAATAACCCATCAATACAAATGATGACACTTGTTGATGCACATGACGACACTTACAAATACAAATGATGACACTTCCAAATAGAGGAATGTAACATCTCTAATGGATATACAATAAAGTACAAATGTAATACATAGAAGAATATATTCCGAAGTTACAAATTCCTCAACACTCCCTCTTAACTAGGAAGGTATTCTTTCGTCACAGGTCATCAATACATATTGGTGCAAGTCTTTCAATTCTGGAGCTGGATCATCATCACTGGATCACGGAGCATCATCATCGTCACTACTGCTGTACTCGACATCTTGATCACTGGGCTATCTCTGAATTCTGCTCGTCATAGGAAGTTCTACAGAGCCAACCCTTTTTCATGCTGGATGTAGGCCCACCACCTGTAGGTCTTCGTCATCACTGGCCATACTTGTGGAATCCTCAGGACTTATTACGTGCGTCACAATGCCTCGAAAGAGTATCCCAGGATCCTTCATGTGTTGAAGCATGACTGACAAGATCTCCCAGGTCCACTTACATGTGACTGTCACAAAACCTTAAAATAGTGTCTTGACTAGCAAGAACTCTAAAGAGTATCCGAGGCCTTTTACGTGACTAGCACAATCTATCCAGATCTCATGGACGTATTACATGTGACTCCTACCACAATGCCTTGAAAGAGCATCAAAGGACTTATTACGAGTGTGATGCTCAACCTATCGGATCTCCCGGGTCTAGTTACATGTGGTCATGGCAAAGCCTCGAAAGAGAATCCCAGGTCTGATTACGAGCATATTGCTCAACCTATCGGATCTCCTAGATCTAGTTACATGCCATTGGACAAAGCCTCGAAAGAGCATCCTAGGACTGATTAAGAGCATACTGATCAACCTATTGGATCTCCCAGGTCTAGTTACATGTCCTCCCAGAGCAATGCCTCGAAAGAGAATCCCAGGACTGATTATGAGCGTACTGCTCAACCTATCGGATCTCCCAGGTCTAGTTACATGCTCATCTGCACAACTTGTCCACGGACACAGAGTATCAACCTGATACTCACCATACATCGTCCTGATGTACATGATCATCCTGATCATCATCATAGCATCGTCCTGATGCATATCATCCAGAGTATCATCCTGATACACATGATAATCGTAATCATCGTCACTGCATCATCCTGATGCATGTCATCCAGAGCATCATCCTGATACTCATCATGATCATCGTCACTGCATCGTCCTGATGCATGTCATCTGGAGAAACATCCTGAAGCTTGTCATCCATGATCATCCTGATCATACAATGCATCCACCTGGTGCATACCAAGTATCTGTCTGATACATATCATCATACATGATCCACCTGATCATATAATGTATCCACCTGATACATACACAAATACATGATCCACTTGATCATATAATGTATCCACCTGATACATACACAAATACATGATCCACCTGATCATACAATGTATCCACCTGATACATACAATGTATCCACCTGATACATACAAAGCATTCAACTGATGCATATACATATACACGATCCAACTGATCATACAAAGTAGTAACTGGAGCATCATCCTGATGCTCATCACACATCGCTTACATCCACAGCCATGGGAAGGATCCTCCTCTCACAATGCTTGGAATGGCTCCTGCAAATGTGTCCCATCACTTCTTCCTCGAAGTGTCTTCAATCTGAAGAACACCAAGCATCTCTCTGAAATATTCAAACTTCACTCTAGCTAGTGGTTTCGTCAACACATCTACAATCTGCTCATCTGTTGCAACATACAGGAACTTCACTGCTCCTCTCTGCACCATATCCCTGATATAGTGATATTTGATCTCAATGTGTTTCAACCTATCATGGAACACCAAGTTCTCAGATAGCTTCACATAAATCTGGTTGTCACAAAAGATACCAGTAGCATTCAACAGGAGATCAAATAACTTAGACAACAGCTTCCTCAGCCATACTGCCTCACAACTAGTCGAACAAGCTGCAACATACTCTGCTTCGGCTATACTCAGTGCTACACAGGACTGCTTCCTGCTAAACCAAGAGATCACACCTGATCCCATACTGAAGCAGCGCCCATAAGTTCTCTTCCTATCTGCAGCACTGCCTGCCCAATCTGAATCAACATAACCCTCCAGGTTAAACTTTTGATTCGCATCATACTTGAGCCCATAATCAACTGTACCCTTCAGGTACCTCAGAATATGCTTTATAGCAACCAGGTGAACACCTCTCGGATCCGTTAGGAACTGGCTTAATGTGTTCACTGCAAAGCAAATATTTGGTCTCGTATTTGTCAGATACATCAAGGACCCAATCATCTGATGATACATCGTGACATCAACCGGATCAGATGAAGCATCACACAGAAGCTTCAGGTTCGATGCCATAGGTGTGGCCATGGCCTTGCAGTCCATCATCCCGAATCTCTTCAGGATCTCTACTACATACTTCCCTTGTTCAAGGAAGATTCCATCTGCACTCTGCCACACCTCCATGCCTAGAAAATAGTGCATCATCCCCAAGTCCTTCATCTCAAACTTGGCTGCAAGCTTCCTCTTTGTGTTGGCAATCAACCCATCCTCTCCTGTAACAAACAGGTCATCCACATATAGGAGTAGTATCACTGGATTGCCTTCCTCAACCTTGTAGAAAAGGTTGGAATCTGCTTTACTCTTGGTAAATCCCAAACTGGATAGGAAACTGTCCATCCTACCATACCAAGTCCTAGGAGCTTGCTTCAAGCCATACAAGGCTTTCTTCAACCCGCACACATATGACTCCCTGTCATGTGTTTCAAAACCAAGTGGCTGCTCCACATACACTTCCTCTTCGACTATACCATTCAAGAAAGCTGTCTTGACATCCATCTAGTGTATCATCCATTTCATCACTGCAGTCAGAGCAAGTACTGTTCTGATGGAAGTGTATATGGCTACAAGAGCAAAGGTCTCTTCATAGTTTATTCCCTTTTTCTGAGAGAAGCCACGAGCTACAAATCTTGCCTTGTATTTCTCTATGCTACCATATGCAGCATGCTTGATCTTATAGATCCACTTGGAAGTCACAACAGACTTCCCTTCTGGTCTTGGGACCACATCCCAAACATCATTCTTCATGATTGATTGGTATTCCTCAACCATGGAATCCTTCCATTCTTTCTTTTCCGCTACCTCTTCATAACTGGAAGGTTCTTTGTTCATAATGTCACAGAGCAAGGCAACATAGCTAGTGTGTGACCTTGTCCTTTTCCTTTCTTTGTGTTCCTCTTTTGGAATCCCATATCTTTCTGCATCTTGGATGAGCTCTCTAGCCCATGTAGGTTTCCTTTTGTGAGAGTTCTTCTCATGGGGTGGATCTATAGGTTCTTGTGGATCTTCAATTTCACAGGTTGCTTCTGGAATTGCTTCATTCATAGTGGTATCTTGAAATATGGATTCCTTTGGTTCTTCATGATCTTCAACAGGTGTCTTCCTTGATTTGATGTAGGTTGAGTCCTCATCAAATGTTACATCCCTACTGACATCAATCTTCTTGAACCCTGGAAAGTATATTCTGTAAGCCTTCGAGTTTTCACTGTACCCCACAAAGATGCCCTTCTTTCCTGGAGGATCTAGCTTAGTCCTCTTTTCCTTTGGAATATGTGTATATACTGGACAACCAAATATTCTGAGATGGCTGACTTCAGGTTTCTTACCAGAGAAGACCTCTTCTGGTGTCTTGTTGTCCAATATCTTGTGAGGTGTTCTGTTCTGCACATATACAGCTATCCTAGCTGCTTTTGCCCATAGATGCATAGGAAGATCTTGGTCATGAAGCATTGCTCGTGCTGCTTCCATGATAGTTCTATTCTTCCTTTCTGCAACTCCATTTTGTTTTGGATTGTAAGGAGCAGTCAACTCCCTCTTAATCCCTGAATCACTGCATAGCTTCTTGAAATCACCTGAAGTGAATTCTCCTCCATTGTTGGATATGAATGTCTTGATCTTCTTGTTAGTTTTATTTTCCATCAAGGCTTTGAATTCCTTGAACTTATCAAACACTTCATCTTTGTTCTTCAAGAAGTAAACCCAAGTCTTCCTAGAGAAATCATCAATGAAAGAGACATAGTATACATACCCACTCAGAGAACTGGATGACATTAGACCGCATACATCGTAGTGGATAATCTCCATAATTCCTTTTGCTTTGCTTTCACTGCTTGGAAATGATTTCTTTATGTTCTTTCATTTTGCATTTCCTTTGCAAACACCTTCATACTTTGTCTTGATTTCAGGAAGAACCTCTATTCCAAAGTTCACTTGGATCCATGGATTCATGTACCATGGCATGTTCAGGTTGTCCCTTCAATTTGTACAATCCTCCCTCTTGCTCTTCAATCACTAGTGCATCATCTATGGTCTTACCCTTTGGCCACATGAGTACTTGGCCATCCACAAATGCAACTCTCATTCCCTTTGCATCCAAGGATGATATGGAGAGAAGATTCTTCTTAAGTCCAGGTACATATAGAACATCTTGCATTTTTATAGACTTCCCAGAGTCTAGTTTGTAGGAAGCTTCACCACTTCCTTTTATGGGATATTGATAGTCATCCCCAAGTTTCACCTTGTGAGGTGACTCATGTTCAGATAGGTCCATGAATGATTCTTTAAATCTAGTGATGTGTTTAGAAGCCCCACTATCAATAAGCCAATCATTACATCCATGAGAGATAGTATCTGTGAGAGCAGAGATTAGAACAAATTCATCTTCACTTGATGAGTCATCACTTTCTGCTCTAGCTTTCTTCTTGGGTGGTTCATCATCCTTAGCAGCATGAGCATGATATCTCTTCTTGCTGCCCTTCTTCTTCTTGTTGTTCTTTTTTTTCTTAGGACAATCTGATGCAAAGTGTCCCTTCTCATTGCATGTAAAACATCTTAGATCTTTCTTGTCTCTATGATGATGGTGGGGAGTTTTCTTGGGATGAGAATGCTCCCTCTTGAACTTACCTTTTTTGGTATGTGCTGTGAGAGCTTGATCTTCATTTCCCATCTTTTCTTCTCGGGCCACAAGCCTAGCTTCTTCTTGTGAACATTCATCCCAAAGTCTACTGAAAGAGATTAGTTTCCTTCTTGCATAGATTCCTTGGATGAAGGAGTCCCATGACCTAGGCAGGCCATTCAATGTGGTCATCACAATTTCACCATTCTCCACTACTTCATCCATAGCTTCGAGTATTCTTTGATTTGAGAGACCTTAGAAAAGTAGGATTGAATGGTCTCTCCATTCTGAAGCTTTACCCCTTTCAATTGGTTCCGCAAAGTCATCTTCTGATTTATGTTCTTTCCTTCAAACAAATTGGTCAAGGAGTCAAACATCTCCTTAGGTGTCTTTAGGGAAGACACATGGGGTATGAGATGGCCCCTTATAGAATCAACAATGATTCTCTTAGCCTTGACCAGGTTCTTCTTGTGTAAGGTCTTAGCCTCTTCTTCTTCTGGAACTGGAACATCTTCCTTTATGTAGTTGTCCAACTCATTCTCTTCTATGATTAACCCAATCCTATACTTCCATGCTCGGAAGTTATCAGCCCCTTCAAGCTTATCCTCAAGCTTGGTGTGGTGAGACATATTAAAGAGTACTTCAAATGGAAATAGAAAAAGATTTAGGTCTTACCAGTTGATTTGCTGAAAACTGGATTTGGAGTTGGATTAGGGTTTGTCAGAGAAACCCTAAAAATTCAAAATGTGAATTTCAAAATTCTAAAAGGATAGAAAGATGCGCCTTGATGAGATTATCATCCTGGTATACTCAGAAATTGAAAACTGTAAAGTTTTGTCCTTCAGAAATGCTTTTCAATCTCTCAGATTCACTAGGGAGGACCCTGAATTAGGGTTTGAGTTTTTTGGATCTTCACCCAACCAAAAAGTTCGATCCAAAGCTTTAAACTTTGATTTTTCCAAGGAGCTTCCAGCTATGTCCTCAGATTTCAGAAATTCCTATTTTTGTGGAAACCCTAATTTTTAGGGCCAAAACTGAAAATGCTCAGGATTGAATTCTGTCCCAACAGAAAGATGAGCCCTTCCAAGGAGAGGCAATCTAGCCTCCTTCCTTTGATGATCTGTGGAGAGAAACCCAAATATTAAGAATCCCTAGCTTTTGCAGCTGCAAAGTGCCTTCTTCTTAGGTTAGCTCTGATACCATGTTAAATTTTCGATAATTTCATTCCATTATCATAAGGATCTCTAAGAGAATAACATGTACAACATATCTCTACAGCATATCAATCATAGACACAAAAACAATCACACAAGAGACACAGAGTTTCATCAGGGAAAACCAAGAAGGTGAAAAACCCCGCAACTTCCTCAGAGATAGAATAAACCCAAGTACAAGATCACAAGGATCAAACCCAATAAGATGTCTCTAGCAGATGCTCCTCCTCCTCCACTAGTGCGCCACTTTCTCTCTTAGCTATGCGAGCTTGAGAAGTGAGTGAATGATCTAAATGAGAGACACAACCTCTCTATTTATACACTGACTTGACTTGCCAATAATCCACTGGGGCCGACTTGCTACTCAATCCTAATAACCCAACCACATGTGCTAACTAGGGACGACCCCACACTGGTGGTCTAATAACCCATCAATACAAATGACGACACTTGTCGATGCACATGACGACAGTTACAAATACAAATGAAGACACTTCCAAATAGAGGAATGTAACATCTCTAATGTATATACAATAAAGTACAAATGTAATACATAGAAGAATATCTTCTGAAGTTACAAATACATCAACATAAACATGATCACATACTATAAAATAAAAGCATTAAATGAAATCATCATGTCATCATATCATTGTAACACCTAGATCATTATCTATCTTTGCACAAATAATGAGATGTCATACCCTCAAATTATTTATCAACATATACACATGTTAAATACATAAGTGTTCATAACCTTATGAATGTGATAATAGTCTCATCACATAGGATGTGTAGAACGAATAAGACATCATGAATAATCATTAATCAACTTACCAATTTTACTAGTATGCATGAATAATCAATAATACGTACAATATATCACATCTAATGCCATAGAATGATCATCAAGTGCCCATCTAGTATCTGAATATGATTAAATTTTCCAATCTAGTTTGTCTCTACAAAAGGTTCATCCTGAAATACCTTCATGAATGCCATGAACAATAATTTGTGGGATATGTTTAATCAACACATCAATAATATGTAGAATTTTCATATATTTTACTATCAAAACATTTAATTAATTTTCAATCATTTATAGCTAGAGAAATGCATTCTCATTCGGAGAATGAAATTCAACAATAAGTGGTTAATGACATCCATCCTAATGTTACTAGTGCATCAATTAGATTTACTATTACACCCACTAGTACATAAAGATTTGGATACTAGAATGTCATAAATTAAGCTTCTTATCATGCCTAATCCATTTGTAAGAAGGAATGGTTAAGCCTTATCCTAGTTCATGCTTAGAAGGGTTATCTTACCCACTTCAACTACACAATTAGACATTAGGATATTGTCTTCTTACTTCATGTTAGCTGTTTTCTCCTAAGTCTCTAAGAATGAACCTATCACATACATTTCCTTCACATTTTAAGGTCTACAAAACGAGAAGAAGACAATGATTAAAATTGAGCATTTTATACTATAACCCTTTTCCTTGTCTACAACGTACCATTCCTCAACAATTATGAATGATAGAGTTCACAATTTATTATCTGGACCCCTTAAAATTACATCAATCATGACCCTTAGTCCTTCTTCATGTTGTTCATTCCGCTTGTTAATATAGAAAACTTGCCACTTGAGAGAGACACCTCTTTGTTAGACTTCATTACAATTCCATAATTTGTTTTCCTTCAATATTATCCTATAGGTTCCCATGATTTATTACCTCTTTATCCTAAGGTCTCCATGCCTTCCAAATTCCTTATAATGATCTATATCCTCATCCTACTTGTTTAACTCCAACAAGTTTGATTGTGAGCATTGCTTTCCAAATATGAATTTATCTTGACCTTATAGGGATTATTATTATGTTTCCCATCTAGGGATCCATATATGGTTAAACACCTATTAATTATCAAAAAGGTTAGTTAAATATTCAATAGTGCATGGAAATTCAATGCCAGGACTAGGGAGCCATATAAGATATGTCTTGATTCCTTCCCCTTACTTTCTACATCATGTAGTAAGCAGTGTATCAAAGATGCCATCATTCCACTTAAACCAACTATAGGTTTCTTATTTTTCTAAAGACTCAACATATCTCTATGTCATGTGCCACGTCCCCAATCCCCTCAATTCCATTTGAGTGATGGGGGAACAAGCTTGATAATTTTTTTTTCCAAAACTTATCCGCAACACTAATATTTTTACACAACCACATTTATCTTTGGTCCGCAATTCTGCAATCTGTGATATGTAGGTCAGAATTCGGAAGAGAAGAACACTCAAATCACAGCGTAGAACAAAATACGACCATGACTTCTGCATTCCGCAGTGCGGGAGTCAGAAATTCAAAATGAAAAAATACCTGACATCGAATGAAATACAACCTCGACTTCTGCATTCCACCGTGCGGGAGTAGGAAAGTCGGAATTCCAAAATACACTAGCTCGATGAAAATTCCACCTTTGACTTCAGCACTCCGCATCCGCGATGCAGGAGTCAGAAGGTTGGAAAATCAAATTCACTATCTCGACGAAAAATGCACTTCCAAATTCCGCACTCTGTATCCGCAATGCGGGAGTCGGAAAGTTGGAACGCCAACTTCACCATCTCGACGATTATACGCCTCCGACTTCCGCACTCCACATCTGCGATGTGGGAGTTGGAAATTCGGTACGCCAAACATACTGCGTCGAGATAACACGCCCTCGACTTCCGCACTCTGCATCTGCGATATGGGAGTCAGAAATTTGGGACGCCAAAATGCTCGGCGTTGCAGAAATGCACCCCCAACTTCTACATTCCATAGTGTGTATTCAAAAGGTAGGGAGTCTGCCAACTTTCCAGCTCGATAACTTCTTCATTCTTAGTCCATTTTGGGAAAACTTGGTACCATTGGAAAGCTCTATGCAATGGTGTGGACCCTTGCCACACCTAAGGACTCTGACCTTGCCTCTTTTCCAACCCAAAAGCTGCTGCAAAGTCCATCAAAACCTCTTTACCCCACTATTAAAATCCCTAGAATCACCTTGCCAAGGCCCCTCCCTTGATCTTACCCTAGAGGGGGCATGAACACATCAGGGGGTGTCTAACTCATCTCCCAAGCTCATATGATGAAGTACAAATCCTCTAAGGAGGTGTGCAATGCATAACAACAGACACGGTCGAATTAAATCTTGGTTAATGCATCTACAACATATTAACACAAGCAAAATGGTGAAACAACAACAAATGAATCATCCTCATGGTTAGGATCATACACATAATTCCTACTGATTACTTCTCTATGATAATTTCATTCAATTTGACTAGAAATAACACATCAACACAACATAGGAAATAACATCATTTAAGACCACAAAGAACACTTCTCTTATAAGATGGTCTGTCCAAGCAATTAGCTATGTGAGAGCAATGTTCCACCCAACCATAGGTCTCTGTCCCGCCTGCTAGCACTCAAAATGACCCTTAAGGATGTGGGAAAAAGTCACTTCAAGGAAACCAAAAAACCATTTGAGATTGTATTTCAGACCTAATACAATCAAAGAGGGATCTCTCACTATTTATAAAGCCTTCTAGCTCAAAATATTCTATCAATGACATTCAGAAGATCAGATTTCTGATAGGACAATTTGTTTTTAAAGTCTTGGTAGGACAATCATGAGAGAAACCATTGGGCACTGGATTCAATGATCAGATCTAAGTTAAGTTGCAAGAGATAGGGGTTTGAAAGGATCATGGATAGAGGCAAGGTAGACACCATTTCTTCAGTCTTGGGGCTTTTGCAGGTTGATTAGAGGACAAGGAAGACAACCCATCAAACAAAGCACCTAGCTTGGGTGAGTTCTTCAAGACTTTAGAAGAAAATGCTTGAACAATGAACCTAGAGCATGCAAGATGAATTCTAGTCCACAACACTACTGTTCAAACATGAAAAGCAACTCAAAATGGAGTTTTAAACTAGGAAAAATAGTCACATAGAAGATCACTTACTGAAGAAAATGATGGCACAAGAATCTCACCGTTGGAAACCTCTCAGCATTCAATCTTTGCAATTTCATTCATATACTGAAAATGAAAATCATTTACAATGAAGAGCTTCTCTGCTCTTGAAAATCCCTCCCCTGAAAATCAAACCCCTAGCTTTGTCTATTACATATGAATATATAGGAGAGGCTACCCTCATCTTTCAAGCTCTAATTATTATAACCTAGCCTCTAGAAACATAAAGTTGTTACAAATATAATGACATCTGGCTAACAGACTTCCTGCTTTCAAGGAATTTGTTACAGCCGAGTTCTTCATTTCTGGATGCGGATTGCTGAAAAATAGGCTTCAAATCCCCAGTTGTTTATCTCAAATGGTGACAGCTGTGTAAATTCAAAGAGAGGTTTTTGTAATTTGGCATGTGCCCAACAAAACCCATGTCTTCATTTTCTCAGATTCTCCTCCAGCTCATCGGAATCTACTTCTGAAGTTGATGACTCAGGCAGTAAACTGAAATTATGGAAAAATACCCTATGAAGATCTCTTCGATTCAACCAAACCATGATATATGTGTAAATACTGAGAGAGGTTATTGTAGATGGGACCTTGCTGAAGAAAAACCTCTCTCAGTTTCTCAAAATTCATCTTGGTTTGGAGGAAACAGTTGCTTGAAAATGATGACTAACACAATCATTTTCATAAAATTCGATTTACCCATGGGCATGTAAACTTCGCTGATTTTGGAATTTGGCTTCTCTTTTCATGTTGAAAGTGCGAACCTTTTATGGGCCGTGGATCTCCTTCACCCGTTGATTTGAGCCGTCCATTTTCATTGCAATGTTAAACTTAGGATTATTGAGCATTTTCATCCCGAACTTAGGAATAAATGCTCTGAGCTCCTATTTGCAACCTATAGGTCGCATAAATTGAAGAACTAGGACCTTATTCATTATTTTCAGTGATCTAACCCTCTCCAACCTTTCAACTCAAAACTGGTGCTAACAACTGGCTCCAATTGGGGATGCTATCCTCCTTGTGAGGTAGCAAAGAACCCCATAGACCAGTGCCTGTCCATTGGGTTGCTCCCAACTTCAAACTGAAACCTGCAAACTAACTTGTGACCTGTGACCTGTAACCCTTTCTAATCTTGGGATTTCTTCCTGTCATACACAACTATCTCCTTGAATTCTAAGATGTTCATAAGTCCCCCTCTTGCAAATACCATCTATTAAGGTATTATATGTGATAAAATCAGGATGACAACCCTTGTTCTCCATTTCTCTCAGAATTTGCATTGCTTGATTCAATCCTCCCTCCCCGTAGAAGCTATCTATCAACACATTATAAGTCACTATGTCTGGGACGTAACCCTCGGTAAGCATCTCGCCAAATAACTTTGTTGTGGCATCGACCTTGTCACCCTTACAAAGCCCATGCAATATAATATTATGGGTATAAATTTCAGGCTCATACCCCTTGCTAGTTAGCTCATTGAACAGCTCCCTAGATTCTTCCACCTTCCCCTCCATTTCTTTGAGGACTCTGTGGGCCTCGTCCACCATGTGGGCATTGGTGTAGCTCCTCATCATGCTGACGAAGGCTCCCTCTGTTGGACGACAGTTGTGGAAAACCATCTCATCGAAAACATTTCACATCTGATCAAAATGACCTGCAAAGCCCGACCGCCGGCTCATCACTTCATACACTGAAGAATCTGGAGTGTAGCCTTCTTGTTTCGTGGCCCAACGAAAGACTCTCAAGGCCATTTCAGGGTCCTTCTTGATCATTAAACTCACTCCATTTCTGTCAGTGAAGTGATTTTTAATCGTTGATCTTGTTGGTAAAATAATGTTGCATTGACACACGTTTGATTTTACATGTCGGCTTGAAACTTCGCTTAATTCTGAAAAATTAAACCAACAACACTTTGAAATTGCGAAATTTTTCTGGGTGGTTGATCTATTTGGTCAAACCATGCTGTGTAGACGCGTGTCTGGGATTTAACCATGAACATGGAATATTTCGCAGATTTTGAAATGTTTGTTTCTCTGTGCAAGTGAAATCTGCGAAAACGATGTCAACTATCCATCTCCCAAAACACCGTTGATTTACACTCTTGTTGCTTTGTATTGTGCTCCGAAGTTAACCCTTGGGAAAATTATTTCTGGAATTGTATTGAGAAAACCTGAGATGCGAATGAGATTGAACGGTGCTTTCCTTAGCTTTTTGACATCCTTGAACTTATCTAGATGCGTAAGAACCCCCCAACTTTGGGAAATCCATGAACTTGGAGAATATTTAGGAACCCGAACGTTTCCATTTCAAAACCATAACTTCCATCTGACATAACAGTAATTGGACCTCAGACGTCTGAAAGATTATGTTGGGTGTAATGCTTTACAAGAGATTTTATAATTAGTGACTTCCCAACCTTTAGAGGACCGTGCACCATAATTACTTAAAGAGCTGGTTCTCCAGTAGAGCGATCAACCACATGCACATGAAATAGATGTTGATCCTTCTCTGATACAATAGATTGTAGATGCTTTGCATTCACTTTCAGTGAAGACTTAAAAGAAAAATGCCTTGGGATTATGCCTATCACTGGACAGTCCACGCTTCTTTTTGTCTGCTGTCTCTTTTTTCTTCGAAGATTGTCTAGACTGACGGGCTATATGGGCCTTATACATGCGTTGTGCTGAATGCTAGCTCGATTACATGTGTGCTATGATTGCAGGTGCGCTGTAGCTGGAGCTTGGTCTTCGGACCACCTTTTTGGTGAAATATTTAATAACATGAACATCTACGAATTTTCATGGCGGGTGTCTATTGGTTCATCCGGGTGACAAGAAAAGTTACAGAATATCATTTTCTGGAAGTGCTATGCAAAAATAACTCGTCACTTTGTGTAAAACATCCAATTTTTCCATTGCATTGCTGATCACAAATAATCCCTCGAGCATGTAATGAGAGCGATATAAAATAGGAACCATCGATCTTGGAGTGAACTGCAACATGAAACCTTGACTATTGAAAAGAATTAATGCTTAAGTTTCTGAAAGAAACTCCTCATGGCTACTTCTGCACAATTGCCTTACCATGTCGAAAATTCCTTGGTCATTTAAACCTTATCTATTACCGGATATTGATCCAAAAACCCACAATCTGCAAACATATTAACTCTGGACTGTGAAGGCATGGCTCAAAAATTTGAGACCGCTCCACAAAATTTGGTGATTTTGTACAAGTCTTCATAAATGGCAGAGTCAAGACAGTTATATTTTAAATGAGGAATTTGTTGGAATATTCACACCATCATTTTTGTATTTTGCATGCTTGCATGCTGCATGCATTTGCATGCATCCAGTCATCATCATGGTTGTCTCCCCGGCACCTCGAGCTTGCTTCTAGCTCTCCAGAGCATGTCTTTTGCTCTCAATTGGCCTCCTACCTACCTAATGCGCCCACCTTGACTTATCTGCTTAGCAAGTGCGCCATTCTCACCTACCACTGTAAGTTAGAGTGCACTTGCTCACCTACCACCAGTTATCACTCAGTTGGGGTGCCTTATCTCACCTACCAGGAGTTATCATTCAGTTAGTGCATTGATTGAGTAGTTATTACATTGATTGCTCATGGTGACTGCTTGTAGCTTCTAGAAAGCTAGTTCTGGAGTTCCACTTGACTATTTGACAGCCTCATGCGACCCCCTTGGAGTCTCCATTCCATGATTTATGCCTAGATGGTTCTGTTAGACTCAGTTAGACACACTTGACTAACTATTACCATTTATGACTGATACTATTGACTGGATGATGTCTCCATTTTTATCCAAGCTAGACTTTGATTTAGACAACCTTATGCACTCCACATAGAGTCTCCATTCCTTGATTTATGGCTAGATGGTTATATTAGACTCAGTTAGCCACACTTGACTGACTATTACCATTGATGACTAATACAATGGACTAGATGATGTCTCCACAGTTATCCAAGCTAGACTAAAGATCAGATTCGAATGCCCTACTTTGTTAATTCGAATCCTATATGGTGCCATCATCATAGCTATTGTACTCATTCACTTACATTCTTATTGATTGCATGATACTGAGATTTGGTCTATTATTCTGTGTTTATGAGTGATCATTGAGTGTCTCCTTCTCTTCTTCTTTGCAACATACATGATAGTTTGATTGTGAGTTGCTACGGCTGATAGATCTCCTGCAGGATCTTACATGGTATCAGAGCAAGAAGTAGCTATTCGAATTGCAGCCATTACAGCAGCAACAGTTGCAACATTTCTTTGAGCAGCTATCTTTCACTTGTGCCATGTGTTCTTAAGGTAGTGTTGAGTCGAAGTGTAGCATTCTCCATCAGCACAACTCTTCTTTTTTTGCAGGTTTCGAAGTTTTTCTGCAGTTGCAGCAGTTTTTACAGTTGCAGTAGTAGATTCGAATTGAACAACATCTTCTATGTATCTGGAAGGAGTTCCTTCTCTCTCTCCATTCAACTATGATGAGTGGAAACCAAAGATGGCATCATATTTGAAGAGACATGGTATTTTTTATGTGTGTACTGGTATCAAGAGATATTTTTCTTTCGATGGAGAGAAAGAAGATTGGCTTGATGCTTGTGAAGTAGCCTCAGGAAAAATATGTATTACTATGTTTTCCAATATGGAATACTACATTGATCTTGATGAACATCCAAGTGATCTATGGAGTTGATGCAGTTTTTGATGTGCAAGATGGTGACCTATTGAGTACTTTGAAGGTAAAATCAGATTTGGAAGGTAATGCATTCGCTCTCCCTCATCATATGCTTTCTTTGGATTCCTATTTGGTCATTGGCACATGTTTTCAGAGTTTCAATGACGTTGGAAGACTCTTTCATTCGCTTGGGTTCATGACTCATGCACCTTTTTGGGATTTTGGTTTTGATTTCACCCCTGTTGGTTCAAAGGAGATCATGAGAAACCATCTCCCAAGTCTTGGATCTGATTTGCTTGCATCCATTATTGGAGAACTCAAGCACATGTTTTTATAGCATGATATATTTCTTCCCAAGAGGAAGATAACTCTTTTTGAGAGAATGCTAGATCCAGATCCACAAGAACCTGGAGATCTAACACCTATTGGTTCATGGGCTACCACCACTATTGCATCCACCAGTGATCTTGTTGAAGATTCACCATCATCATGTCATATTTTCTTTGGGGATAATCACACCTATGTCGGTTCAAAGGAGATATCAAAGAACTATCTACACATTCATGGTTTTGATTCTACCTCAGTTGGTTCGAATCACATGCTTCATGATGATCTTCATATTATGTTTTTGTAGCATGATCCACTTCTTCCCAAAAAGAAGATACCTGCTTCCTTGATTGATGATCAAGAGAGAGATGCATCATCACATGAGGTTTCCGATTCAGAATTTGAAGATGGAGATGATGATGGAATGCTAGATCCAGATCCACAAGAACCTGAAGGTCTAGCAACTCGTGATGAAGATGAGCGAATGGGAGATCCAGATCCACAAGAATATGAAGATCTCTCACCCAATATTCCTCCTCTTTCTCGATGGGCAGCCAATACAGTCTGATCTACCAGTGATTTGGTTGGTGATTCACATGATCATAGATATACTAGATCAGATTTTCAACATGGAAGGTTTCATCCTTCTCACATTGCTGATCCATTTCAGATCAATCAATCCTTCTTCAGAAAAGAAGGAAACTTACCTCCTTCTAGGGTGAGAGATGATATGCTACTTTAGCATCCTCCAGTCTATTTTGAGGGAGGGCTTTCTTCCCACTAGGTTTTCCCTCTTTCCTCGCTTAGTTTATTTTGATTGATTGTACGGGGTGACCTTTGGTCTTAGTCACCAGGGCCCTATTTTTGTTTTTTAGTTATTTCCTCATAGTATAGCTTGTGGGGGGGGTGTTGGAATATTTACACCATCATTTTTGTATTTTGCATGCTACATGCATTTTCATGCATCCAATCATCATCATGGTTGTCTCTCCAGCACCTAGAGCTTGCTTCTAACTCTTCAGAGCCTGTCTTTATCCCTCAATTGGCCTCCTACGTACCTAATGTGCCCTCCTTGACTTATCTTCTTAGCAAGTGCACCATTCTCACCTACCACTGTCAGTAAGAGTGCAATTGCTCACCTACCACTAGTTATCACTCAGTTGGGGTGCCTTATCTCACCTACCGGGAGTTATCATTCAGTTAGTGCATTGATTGAGTAATTCTTCCACTGATTGCTCATGCTGATTGCTTGTAGCTTCTAGTTAGCTAGTTCTGGAGTTCCACTTGACTATTTGGCAGCCTCATTGACCCCCCTTGGAGTCTCCATTACCCGATTTATGCCTACATGGTTCTGTTAGACTCAGTTACACACACTTTGACTAACTATTACCATTTATGACTGATACTATTGATTGGATGATGTCTCCATTGTTATCCAAGCTAGAGTTTGAGTTATACAACCTCATGCACTCCACATAGAGTCTCCATTCCTTGATTTATGGCCAGATGGTTATGTTAGACTCAGTTAGCCACACTTGACTGACTATTACCATTGATGACTGATACATTGGACTGGATGATGTCTCCACAGTTATCCAAGCTAGACTAGAGATCGGATTTGAATTCCCTACTTGGCTAATTTGAATCCTATATGATGCCATCATCATAGCTATTGTACTCATTCACTTACATTCTTATTCATTGTATGATAATGAGATTTGGTCTATTATTATGTGTTTATGAGTGATCATTGAGTGTCTCCTTCTCTTCTTCTTTGCAACATACATGATAGTTTTATTGTGAGTTGTTATAGCTGTTAGATCTCTTGCAAAATCTTACATGGTATCAGAGCAGGAAGTAGCTATTCGAATTGCAGCCATTGCAGCAGTTGTAGCAACATAAGTTGCAACATTTATTTGAGCAGCTATATTTCACTTGTGCCAAGTGTTCTTAAGGTAGTGTTTAGTCGAAGTGTAGCATTCTTCATCAGTACAACTCTTCTTGTTTTGCAGGTTTTGAAGTTTTTCTGCAATTGCAGCAGTTTTTACAGTTGCAGCAGTAGATTCGAATTGAACAACATATTCTATGTATCTGGAAGGAGTTTCTTCTCTCTCTCCATTCAACTATGATGAGTGGAAACCAAAGATGGCATCATGTCTGAAGAGACATGGTCTTTTTTATGTGTGTACTGGTATCAAGAGAGATTTTTCTTCCGATGGAGAGAAAGAAGATTGGCTTGATGCTTGTGAAGCAACCTCGGGAAAAATATGTATTACTATGTTTTCCAATATGGAATACTACATTGATCTCGATGAACATCCAAGTGATCTATGGACTAGATTGGACATATTATTTGGAAGTTAGGAGGAAGAAGTTGATGCTAGCCATGTGGAAATCAATCTCAGTGATACTTCCTATAGTGCTCTCTAGATTCAATATTCGTCCTCTATAATCTCCCATGATGAAGTTGTTCAAGATGAAGTCGAAGTACAAGATATGGTTTCAGTTGTTCCATCTTCCTATCTAATTTCTGAGCAAAATATATCGGCTACTACTCTAGAAGTTGAAGAGATATTTGAAATATCTACTTCCCGTGAGCTTGTTGATGTGCAAGATGATGACCTACTGAGTTTTTTGAAGAAAAAAATAGATTTACAAGGTAATGCATTCGCTCTTCCTCATCATATGATTTCTTTGATCTCCTACTTGGTCATTGGCACATGCTTTCAGAACTTCACCGAATATAGAAGACTGTACCATTCGCTTGGATTCAAGTCTCATGCATATCCTTGTGATTTTGGTTTTGATCTCACCACCTTTGGTTCAAAGAAGATCATAAGAAACTATTCTCAAAATCTTGGATCTGATTTAAAGTTCAAGCCATCACCAATATATGGTTCATTTGGTTCTTATCTCACCCTTGCTGGTTCAAAGGAGATATCAAAGAACTACATACACTTTCATGGAGTTGATGCACCTGTTGATGTGCAAGATGGTGACCTACTGAGTACCTTGAAGGTAAAATCAGATTTGGAAGGTAATGCATTTGCTCTCCCTCATCATATGCTTTCTTTGGATTCCTATTTGGTCATTGGCACAGGTTTTCAGAGTTTCATTGACATTGGAAGACTCTTTCATTTGGGTTCATGACTCATGCACCTTTTTGGGATTTTGGTTTTGATTTCACCCCTGTTGGTTCAAAGGAGATAATGAGAAACCATCTCCCAAGTCTTGGATCTGATTTGCTTGCATCCATTATTGGAGAACTCAAGCACATGTTTTTACAGCATGATATATTTCTTCCCAAGAGGAAGATAACTGTTTTTGAGAGAATGCTAGATACAGATCCGCAAGAACCTGGAGATCTAGCACCTATTGGTTCATGGGATACCACCACTATTGCATCCACCAGTGATCTTGTTGAAGATTCACCATCATCATGTCATAGTTTCTTTGGAGATAATCACACCTATGTCAGTTCAAAGGAGATATCAAAGAACTATCTACACATTCATGGTTTTGATTCTACCTCAGTTGGTTCAAATCACATGCTTCATGATTATCTTCATATTATGTTTTTGCAGCATGATCCACTTCTTCCCAAAAAGAAGATACCTCCTTCCTTGATTGATGATCAAGAGAGAGATGCATCATCACATGAGCTTTTAGATTCAGAATCTGAAGATGGAGATGATGATGGAATGCTAGATCCAAATCCACATGAACCTGAAGGTCTAGGAACTAGTGATGAAGATGAGCAAATGGGAGATCCAGATCCACAAGAATATGAAGATCTCTCACCTGATATTCCTCCTCTTTCTTGATGGGAAACCACTACACTCCGATTTGCCAATGATTTGGTTGGTGATTCACATGATCATAGATCTACCAGATCAGATTTTCAGCATGGAAGTTTTCATCCTTCTCACATTGCTGATCTATTTCAGATCGATCGATCCTTCTTCGGAAAAGAAGGACACTTACCTCCTTCTGGGGTGAGAGATGATATGATACTTTAGCATCCTTCAGTCTATTTTGAGGGAGGTCTTTCTTCCCACTTTGTTTTCCCTCTTTCCTCACTTAGTTTATTTAGATTGATTGTACAGGGTGACCTTTGGTCTTAGTCACCAGGGCCCTATTTTTGTTTTTCAGTTATTTCCTCATAGTATAGCTTGAGGGGGGGTGTTGGAATATTTACACCATCATTTTTGTATTTTGCATGCTTGCATGCAAATCTGCATGCTGCATGCATTTGCATGCATCCAGTCATCATCATGGTTGTCTCCCCATCACCTAGAGCTTGCTTCTAGCTCTCTAGAGCCTGTCTTTAGCCCTCAATTGGCCTTCTACCTACCTAATGCACCCTCCATGACTTATCTGCTTAGCAAGTGTGCCATTCTCACCTACCACTGTCACTTAGAGTGCACTTGCTCACCTACCGCCAATTATCACTTAGTTGGGGCACCTTATCTCACCTACTAGGAGTTATCATTCAGTTAGTGCATTGATTGAGTAGTTATTCCACTGATTGCTCATGCTGACTGCTTATAGATTCTAGAAAGCTAGTTCTGGAGTTCCACTTGACTATTTGACAGCCTCATGCGCCGCCCTTGGAGTCTCCATTCCCTGATTTATGCCTAGATGGTTCTGTTAGACTCAGTTAGACACACTTGACTGACTATTACCATTTATGACTGATATTATTGAATGGATGATGTCTCCATTGTTATCCAAGCTAGACTTTGAGTTGGACAACCTCATGCACTCCACATAGAGTCTCCATTCCTTGATTTATGGCCAGATGGTTTTGTTAGACTGAGTTAGCCACACTTGACTGACTATTACCATTGATGACTGATACATTAGACTGGATGATGTCTCCATAGTTATCCAAGCTAGACTAGAGATCAGATTCGAATGCCCTACTTGGCTAATTCGAATCCTATATGATGCCATCATCATAGCTATTGTACTCATTCACTTACATTCTTATTCATCGTATGATACTGAGATTTGGTCTATTATTCTGTGTTTATGAGTGATCATTGAGTGTATCCTTCTCTTCTTCTTTGCAACATACTTGATAGTTTGATTGCGAGTTGCTACAACTGCTAGATCTCTTGCAGATTCTTACAGAATTAAGGGTCTTTTATTCTCAACTGCTACTTCTAATCAGCAACTGGGCGATCATCATGAAATCTAGATCCTACCTGCAATGTCGGCCTACCACTACGCTTTCACTTTTACTCTGTGGCAGTTATCCCACATGGAAGAAGCGAAAAATAACCTTTAGTGTTCAAATATCCCAATGTATAACTTACATGTCAATGAAGTGAGCCAAAGGATTTCCGTTGGAGGTTCCGCACTTAAGCATTGAGCTTGTATGTTGTTGTGTGGCTACAGGTCATGGAGCTTGGCCTTCGGGGCCCAAAATTTTGGCAAAAATTTAAATGAGATACTCAAAATCTCCCTTGGATGGGTTCGAGAGCCAAATCTAGCTAAAAGGCCAAAAATGATTTTATAAAGCCACAATTTTAGACATAAATCCATTTTTTCCATAAAAACCCACCCTTTATAATTTTTTGCTTTGGGATTGTGTGTAGGTTCCTGGCTCATATTCTCGGTGTAAAATACTTGGAGATTTTTCCCGAAAGCAATCATGGCAAAAATATTGGAAATTTTACTCTGAGATGCACCTTGTGCTGATCCTTACCCAAACTAAAAACTAATTTGTCCCACAGCAAACTGAAAAATTCACTCTGCAAATATGAACTGAAACCTTAAGCTGAAAACTAAAATCTATACTGAAACCAATCTGAAAAATTGTTGAAAGAAATGCTTGCGATGTCGAGCTTATTCACACAATCCTACCTATTCTACTTTACTTAGCACAATCACCCAATCAAGTAAAATCCGACTCCCAATGAAGCCAGCCAAGTAACTGATCAAATGATTGAGCTTCCTCATCATTCTCAATCAAAATTAGAACACAAGAACATAATGGAAAACATGTATGATAAGAGTCTTGACCTTTGCTGCAAACACATAACCAACCATTCTAACTGAAAACTCTATCCATGTATTCAGCTACTGGGTCATAAAAAGCATGACAACCTTCAAATTTCTTTATCATTTGCTTGCCATGATTAGGCTGCTCAAAATGTAACTCCTCTTGCACACTGTCAAACTGATCTTCAAAAGAACCATGTAAGGAATACTCATGATAATTTTCAACCGAGACATCGAAAACTTCATTCAAAATTTCAGAATTTAAAACTCGATCCTCTTTATGTAATTAAGCAGAAATATCATTATTTGAAAAAGAACCTTGATTTTTTTTTTGGTGCTTCACTTCCTCACTGCAAACTTCTATTTTTTTGAAATGTTGGGATTGATTGCATGATTGCTCTTCTTTTTCATCATCAATTTCAAAAAGGTTTATGAAATTCTCCATTTCTTCAAATCTCTGTCTTCGATTAAAAACTCTAAGTCTTTGTCTCAACAATTCAAATGAAGAATAACAAAAAGGAAAACAGTCACTTTCAACATGCTCACTATCCATTCTATTTTCAAAATTTTTGTCACAGATTGAAACCAAATTTTCTTCACTAACACTCCCAAAATTTGCAGAATTTTCTGCTGGTTGTTTATGTACATTATCCCAGTATTCATCCTCGTATTCATCATATATAGGTGTACTGAAATCTTCTTTAAAACCTTTCATAACAGAATTTCCAACATGTTGATTGCAATCTACGTATAACAAATTAGTATCACCCTCTTCTTGTACATCACTGGGCTAATCATCTCTCTGTTCATCATGAAAAGGATTGGAATGGAAAGCAAATTCTTTTTGTTCATATCTCTCTTCAAACTCTAATTCTTCTTCAATTCGGTTATCATTATCTTGGTTTGAAACTTTTCCATACATCCTAAGATTGTCTTCAACCTCCAATGAATCAATAAACATATGCTGCAATGTAACTGACTTTCTCTCCAAAAGAAGAAAAGACAATTCGGGAGGAAAGGTAGATGTATAAGACAATTTAGTAGCATTTTATAGAGGCTGAATTTCCTTTGGCATGTTATAATAAAAGCTTGCAAACCTCCTGTTAAAACTAGACATGGTTTCACCATCTTGTTTTTTCATGGAATGAAACTCTGAAAGAACTTGGTCCAATGACCTTCTCTTACCCCAAAACTTCAAAAAGACATCAGAAAAATCTTCCCATGTATCAATGAATTCAAGATGCAAGTGCTTAAACCATTTCTTAACATCTCCTTGGAAATATTGGGAAAAATCCCTTATACAAATATCATCATGCTCTATTTCAAAAAGGTCTAGAAAATGCTCAAAACCTTGAAGATGTTTTTCAGCTGTGAGGCTGCCATCTTCTCCATCAAAAACAGGGAGGTATTTATGGTATTTTGGAGGATATTTGTGAAGAACAATAGGTACCTTTAAAAAACTATATCTCTACTGATATCTAGAAGGTAAAGGAGTATGTACATGAGGAATGTCATCAGCCTCAATCTCACAGGGTTTGCAAGACTGATTATGGATCTTACATGATTCAAAAGAAGGAATTGGATCAGCCCTAGGAATGAAAGAAGAAGGTACATATACAAGATCTAATGAAGGATATACAAAGTAAGCCCTCTCATGACTTAAGAATTTCCGGTGAAACAAAAATTCCTTGATATATACACATAGAGATAAAAAGAAGTCCATGCAAAAGAACAAGATCTCCTTGAAGAAATTAACACTTTGATACCTTGATCTTAATTCTTCCATGTTTCTATCAACTGGGTTCGTTCTCCAGTGGAGCCTGCAAATTGGATTGAATCATGAGTGGAGTCGTCAGGTGAATGATACACAACCTTCTTGATGTCTGACTACTGTCCACCATCAGTAATTAGATCGGAAACCTTTGTCCTTCTACCCAGGGACAATGCAACTTTCACTCCCCGACAATGGTGCCAATATGTTAGCACTCAAAATGACCCTTAAGGTTGTGGGAAAAAGTCACTTCAAGGAAACCACAAAACCACTTGAGATTATATTTCTGACCTAATACAATCAGAGAGGGATCTCTCACTATTTACAAATCCTTCTAACTCAAAATATTCTATCAATGACATTTAGAAGATCAGATTTCTGATAGGACAATTTGTTTTTAAAGTCTTGGTAGGACAATCATGAGAGAAACCATTGGGCACTGGAGTCAATGATCAGATCTAAGTTAAGTTGCAAGAGATAGGGTTTGAAAGGATCATGGACAGAGGGAAGGTAGACACCATTTCTTTAGTCTTAGGGCTTTTGCAGGTTGATTAGAGGACAAGGAAGACAACCCATCAAACAGAGCACCTAGCTTGGGTGAGTTCTGCAAGAATTTAGAAGAAAATGTTTTGAAAATGATTGAACAATGAACCTAGAGCATGCAAGATGAATTCTAGTCCACAACACTACTGTTCAAACATGAAAAGCAACACAAAAAGGAGTGTTAAACTAGGAAAAACAGTCACATAGAAGATCACTTACTGAAGAAAATGATGGCACACGAATCTCAGCCATGGAAACCTCTCAGCATTCCATCTCTGCAATTTTATTCATATACTGAAAATGAAAATCATTTACAATGAAGAGCTTCTCTGCCCTTGAAAATCCCTCCCATGAAAATCGAACCCCTAGCTTTGTCTATTACATATGAATATATAGGAGAGGCTACCCTCAGCTTTCAAGCTTGAATTATTCTAACCTACCCTCTATAAATAGAAAGTTGTTACAAATATAATGACATCTGACTAACATAATTCCTGCTTTCAAGGAATTTGTTACAACCGAGTTCTTCATTTCCGGATGCGAACTGCTGAAAACTAGGCTTCAAATCCCAAGTTGTATATCTCAAATGGTGACAGTTGTGTAAATTCTGAGAGAGGATTTTGTAACTGGGCATGTGCCCAACAAAACCCATGTCTTCATTTTCTCAGATTCTCCTCTAGCTCATCGGAATCTGCTTCTGAAGTTGATGACTCAGGCAGTAAACTGAAATTATGGAAAAATACCCTATGAATATCTCTTCGATTCTCCCAAACCATGATAACTGTGTATAAACTGAGAGAGGCTATTGTATAAGGGCCCGTGATGAAGAAAAACCACTCTCGGTTTCTCAAAAGTCATCTTGGTCTGGAGGAAATAGTTGCTTGAAAATGATGACTAACACAGTCATTTTCATAAAATTCGATTTAACCACGGGCATGTAAACTTCGCTGATTTTGGAATTTGGATTCTCTTTGCATATTGAAACTGCAAACCTTTTATGGGTCGTGGATCTCCTTCACATGCTGATCTGAGCCGTCCATTTTCATTGCAATGTTAAACTTAGGATTATTGAGCATTTTCATCCCGAACTTAGGAATAAATGCTCTGAGCTCCTATTTGTAGCCTCTAGGTTGCGTAACTTGAAAAAATTGGACCTTATTCATTATTTTCAGTGATCTAACCCTCTCCAACATTTCAATTCAAAACTGGTGCTAACACCGCCTATATTCTTTCAGCTGAGAGACCAACCCCAAGCTAGGCTGTGTATCCACTAAGGAGGGATAAACAAGCTCACACATAACCATGGCTTCTCACAAACACACGTGCTAATCCAACATACAATTAGTTTTATCAAGCATTCAATGGATAGTAGAGGAGAATGTTAAGCCAGTGAGCTCAACCAAATAGCTACATGCCTCTCAATTCACACTCAGACAGTCTTGACACCCACAATACCTACCACACCCAACACAAGGAAGTATTCCCTTCACTACTACATAGTCCCTCACGCCATACCTTTGTTAGTGTTTCAGAAATTTCTTCAATCTAATCTAGGATCTTAACTGAGAGAACAACATGTACAACATATCTACAGCATATCAATCATGGACACAATAATGCAAGCACACAAGAGACACTGAGTTTCACCGGGGAAAACCAAGAAGGTGAAAAACCCCGCAACTTCCTCAGAGATAAATCGAGCAATGATACAACCCAAGCATAAGAGATATACTCCTAGAAGCAGCTCCTCCTCCTCCACTAGTGCTCCACTCTCCAATGAGTGTGTGAGAGAATAATAGAATAATCAAATAGAGTGCCTCCCGCACTCTATTTATACTTGACTTGACTTGCCTAATAACCTTTACTAGGTCGGCCTTAACTTAACCACATAACATAATGCTGACAGGGCCGACCCCCAATAGGGTGGTCTAATAACCCATCAAGTATAAGTTACGACACTTCCGTATAAAGGAATAATAACATCTCTATAGGAATACAAACACTTCTGTATAGAGGAATAATAACATCTCTATAGGAATACAATATACATAGGTGAAATACATTCCGAAGTTACAATTACATCAACACTCCCTCTTAACTAGGAAGGTATTTCTCGACATAGGTCTTCTAGCACAAATCTTCTTCTTCGGATCATCGTCACTGGATCATCGACATCGAATCATCGTCATCGTCACTGCTGCTGCTATCTCAATCAATCTCCAATCTACTCGTCATAGGAAGTTCTACAGAGCCAGTCCTTTTTCATACTGGATGTAGGCCCACCACCTGCAGGTCTTCATCATCATTGGCCATACTGTGGAATCCTTAGGATGTATTACGTGTGTCACAAAACCTAGCAAGAGCATCCAAGTTGTTACGAGCACATGGCTCTACCTGTCAGATCTCCCAGGGCTGTATTATATGTGACTATCACAAAACCTTAAAAGAGTGTCTTACCCAGCAATATCTCTAAAGAGCATCTGAGGCCTTTACGTCTCTAGCACAACCTGTCCGGATCTCTAGGACTTATTACATGTGACCCCTACCACAAAACCTTAAAAGAGTGTCTTGCCAAGCAAGATCTCTAATGAGCATCTGAGGCCTTTTACGTGACTAGCACAACCTGTCCAGATCTCCAAAACGTATTACATGTGGCCATGGAAAAACCTCGAAAGAGCATCCCAGGACTGATTACAAGCACACAACTCAACCTATCGGATCTCCCAGGGCCGGATTATATGCCATAGGACAAAACCTCGAAAGAGCATCTTCCAGATATCCTAGGGCCAGTTTACATGCCATAGGCAAGACCTCGAAAGACTATCTGCAAATCTCCCAGGGCCGGATTATATGTCCTCCCAAAGAAAAACCTCGAAAGAGCGTTTGCCAGATATCCCAGGGCCACATTACATGCCATAGGAAAAACCTCGAAAGACTATCTACAAACCTCCCAGGGATGGATTATATGCTTATCTGCACAACTTGTTCCACGACCACAGAGTATCAAACTGATACTCATACATCATCCTGATGTGCACATGATCATCCTGATCATCATCACTGCATCATCCTGATGCATGTCATCTGGAGAAACATCCTGAAGCTCGTCATCCATGATCATCTTGATCATACAATGCATCCACCTGATGCATACCAAGTATCTACCTGATACATATCATCACACATGATCCACCTAATCATACAATGTATCCACCTGATACATACATAGATACATGATCCACCCGATCATACAATGTATCCACCTGATACATACATAGATACATGATCCACCTGATCATACAATGTATCCACCTGATACATATACAAATACATGGTCCAAGCATCCAACATGATGCATATACATATACATGATCTAACTGATCATAGCAAGCATCCAACATGATGCATATACATATACATGATCCAACTGATCATAACAAGCACCCAACATGATGCATATACATATACATGATCCAATTGATCATAACAAGCATCCAACATGATGCATATACATAACCAACATCCAACATGATGCATATACAAAGTAGTAACTGGAGCATCGTCCTGATGCTCATCATCCAGCGCTTACATCCACAGCCATGGGAAGGATTCTCCTCTCAACATGCTTGGAATGGCTCCTGCAAATGTGTCCATCACTTCTTCCTCGAAGTGTTGTCAATCTGAAGAACACCAAGCCTCTCCTTGAAGTACTCAAACTTCACTCTGGCTAGTGGTTTCGTCAACACATCTGCAACCTGCTCATCTGTCGCAACATATAGGAGCTTCACTACTCCTCTCTGCACCATATCCCTGATATAGTGATACTTGATCTTAATGTGCTTCGACTTGTCATGGAACACCGGGTTCTCTAACAACTTCACACAACTTTGGTTGTCGTAATATATACAAGTAGCACTCAACTGGAGATCAAAACAAATCAGACGGTAGCTTCCTAAGCCATACTGCCTCACAACTAGCCGAACAAGCTGCAACATACTTTGCTTTGGCTATACTCAGTGCTACGCAGGACTGCTTCCTGCTAAACCAAGAGATCACACCTAATCCCATACTGAAGCAGCACCCAGATGTGCTCTTCCTATCTACAGCACTGCCTGTCCAATATGAATCAACATAACCCTACAGGTTAAACTTTTGATTCGCATCATACTTGAGCCCATAATCAATTGTACCCTTCAGATACCTCAGAATATGCTTTACAACAACCAGGTGAACACCTCTGGAATCCATCAGGAACTGGCTCAATGTGTTCACCGCAAAGCAAATATCTGGTCTTGTGTTCGTCAGGTACATCAAGGACCCAATCATCTGACGATACACAGTGACATCAATCGGATCAGATGAAGCATCACACAGAAGCTTCATGTTCGATGCCATAGGTGTGGCCATGGCCTTGCAGTCCATCATCCTGAACCTCTTCAGGATCTCTACTGCATACTTCCCTTGTCCAAGGAAGATCCCATCTGCACTCTGCCACACCTCCATGCCTAGAAAATAGTGCATCATCCCCAAGTCCTTCATCTCAAACTCAGAAGCAAGCTTACTCTTGGTATCAACAACCAATCTATCCTCACCAAGTCATAGGAGCTTGCTTCAAGCCATACAAGGCTTTCTTCAATCTGCACACATATGACTCCCTGTCATGTGTCTCAAAACCAAGTGGCTGATCCACATACACTTCCTCTTCGACTACACCATTCAAGAAAGCTGTCTTGACATCCATCTGGTGTATCTTCCATTTCATCAATGTAGCCAGAGCAAGTACTGATCTAATGGAAGTGTATCTGGCTACAGAAGCAAAAGTCTCTTCATAGTCTATCCCCTCTTTCTGAGAGAAGCCACGAGCTACAAACCTCGCTTTTTATTTTTCTATGCTACCATCTGCAGCATGCTTGATCTTATAGATAAACTTGGAAATCACAACAGACTTCCCTTCAGGTCTTGGGACTGCATCCCAAATATCATTCTTCATGATCCACTGGTATTCCTCGATCATGGCATTCTTCCCGGATCCTAGGAACTTCAATATCTTCAATAGATAACTTTGTTGCTGAACAAATGTTGAAGTCCTTCTTTTGTAGGTGATGGTATACAGTCTTTCCTACAAAACAAGTTAAATTGCATGATTAGAAACATCTCATAGTTTTCAGAACAAATTCTTACACATAAGGAAATATTTCATACAGTCATGCAGTTACCTTAGCCAATGCTTCAATACAACATTTATCCATATCCCATAACTTTCTAGATGACTTCCAATCTCTACCAAAACATTGTTAAGAGTGTGCACAACTCCCAACATGTCGGCAAGGAGGTTTCATTCTAGATAAGTAGCAATGGAATGTTGTACAGTGCCATAGGCCACTTACCCAATACATGCGTATTAGTAGTATACTATTCATTAATGCAATTATTTTAATATGAATAATACACAACCTAAGTCTAGGAACATAAGTATATACATTATTGAACAGTATTATTTAAACAGTCAAATATACAAGAAATGACAATTCAAATACCTATCTTTGTTTGTTTGTTGGGTGGACTCCCTCTCAATCTTTGTTTCCTTGCAGGAACTATTGGAGTGTGCTCCCTCTTGATCTGGATTATCTGTCCTATCCATCCTGGACCAATGGATTAGCATGATAGCTAGTTATGTCTAACATACCCACATAATGTCTTCTTGTTCTCTTCAATGACTTGTGCTAGTAACCTGCATATCTCATAGGTTAACCATTATAGAACCAAGTTATACATACCTCATAAGTAGATCTTTTATGTGATCCATGGCAATGGATGAATATTTGTCTTCATGTCACCATGGTCATATGTTCTTGAACTAGAACATGATTTGTCTTTCTTGATGTTCCTTTCATGTTAGCAGACAACATCAACCTCATACAACACCACAATGCATTAGTACAATCATAAGTGTCAAAACCTTAATCAATGAATATTTGCATTCATAATTTTATTAAGGTGATACGACAAGTCTAAAGTTAATCAAGATTGTACTAACCTTAATGAAGACAAACATACCATAAACTTAATCATGAACAGATCTCGAAACATACCTGGATAAGTCATACCTGTCGAGATTGCTTGTAATCTTCTTATGTAAGGCCTTAGCCTCATTTCCCTATGAAACTGGAACTTCTTCATTTATGCAGGTGACCAATCCATTCTCTTCTAGGATTAACCCAATCCACTTGATTTGCAGAAACTGGATCTGGAGTTGAATTAGGGTTTGTCAGGGAAACCCTAAAAATTCAAACTTTGAATTTCAAATTTCTGAAAATATAGAAAGATGCGCCTTGATAAGCTGATCAAGTTGGTATACTCAAAATTTGAAAACTGCAAAGTTTCACCCCTCAAAATTGTCTTTGAAACTTCCAGATCTTCTGGACAGGATCCCGAACTAGGGTTTGATAAATCCTACCCTTCTTCCCAACCAAAAGGTTCGATCCAAAGCTTTAAACTTTGATTTTTCTGAGGAGCTTCCAGCCGTGGTCATAGACTTAAAAAATTCCAACTTTTGCAGAAGGCCTAATTTTCCACCTTTCCAATCAAAATCCTGAACTAGGGTTTGATCAAGCCCGACCTTCTGCCCAACCAAAAAATTCGATCTTGGTTTCTAAATTTCAATTTTGATGAAGAGTATCCAACCGTGTTCTTCGATAAAAAATTCTAACATTCTCCGAAACCCTAAATTCCCGGAGCCATGAATGAAGGTGCTCAAAATCCAATTCTGTTTTGACAGAAATATGCACGTGATTGTTTCTGGTGTAACTCCGAAATTTCATATCTACAAGGTCTAAAAATTCTTCCTGTGGTAGCCTGACCTGTTATATTTCCAACCCCATAGGTCTGAACTCAATTGGATTCTATGAGAGAGAGTTATTCTAAGTGTCACAACGTGACCTGTTTATGGGATAAAACAAGAGAGCGAACTTGTACAGAGTGCCACATGTCACTGGTTCAGTTTTGACCTCTAAAAAAATTACCCGAGAAAGTACAGTCCGTGCCCTACCTGTCACTTTTGACGAAATTTCATTTGGAGCTTCCTAGTCTAAGTTGTGACCTTTTTTCCTAGGTCACCTGTTTATGACTCAGATTTGGAAGAGGCAGAAACTATATTGTATAGATCATAAATCACAAAGTACAATGAATTAGAGGTTGTCCTTTGGAAAAAAGGTACAAGGGGATCTTATATTCGACCTGTAAGATTTTAAAATCCTGAAACCATGCCGAAATGTATTTATAGCGAAAGTGCTACGATGACTGGTTTTTGCTATATCAAGCCCTAGCTTCTCAAGTGCAACAAGTGTCATAAATGCCATACCATGCCTTCTTTTAGGCTAGCTCTGATACCATGTTAGTTTTTCATAAATTACTTCAATCTGATCTAGGATCTTAACTGAGAGAACAACATGTACAACATATCTACAGCATATCAATCATGGACATAATAATGCAAGCACACAAGAGACATAGAGTTTCACCGGGGAAAACCAAGAAGGTGAAAACCCCGCAAATTCCTCAGAGATAGATAGAGCAATGATACAACCCAAGCATAAGCGATATACTCCCAGAAGTAGCTTCTCCTCCTCCACTAGTGCGCCACTCTCCAATGAGTGTGTGAGAGAATAATAGAATAATCAAATAGAGTGCCTCTCACACTCTATTTATATTTGACTTGACTTGCCTAATAACCTTTACTAGGTCGGCCTTAACTTAACCACATAACATAATGCTGACAAGGACGACCCCCAATAGGGTGGTCTAATAACCCTTTTACCCACATGACTCATACAGGGCCGACCCCATCAAGGTGGTCTAATAACCCATCAAGTATAAGTTATGACACTTACAATATAAATGACGACACTTCCGTATAGAGGAATAATAACATCTCTATAGGAATACAAACACTTCCGTATAGAGGAATAATAACATCTCTATAGGAATACAATATACATAGGTGAAATACATTCCAAAGTTACAATTACATCAACAACCTTCCCTCCAGTGCTCTTCAGGTTGGGAATAGAAAGGTCCAAGCTGCTGGATCCTTGAGACTCTAGCCTTCACTGGGTTTATCAAGAAACCCTACCTTCTGTCCTATTCTTTCTCTGCCATTTCCACTTGAATTTTCTCACTTTATATGGCCAAACTACTCTATCCCGCAGTTGGGTTATCTGCCACCAACACAGGATTTTCTTCATGGTTTTCTGAGTATCTCACATGCTGCAAATTGCTATAGGGTTCAGACCGATGGATCCCCTGCTGGATCGAACTTCCCACACCAATTTCTGGGCGGATTCGACACTCTAAAATCGAGTTTCTCAGAAATCATGACTTTCTTTGTTCTCTTCGTTGATCGGCTCCCTGATCTGCGTTCAAAATCCGATTGCCTCTCCTGATGGAATGGGGATCAGGGAATACAAATTCCAAGGGGTGGAGTAAATTGTGGGTTAAGGAAAACAGAGCCCCATACCCTGCCATCTGAATTTTCTGGATTTCCCACACTCTATTGACTTCAAGAACAGTTTCTTCAACCACCTTCTGTAGTAGAATTAAATGTCAGCAAGGAAGGTCAAATGGGTTCTAAGGATGAAATTTGGCAGTCTAGGGTCCAATCCGAGAACCCCCTCACCTCTCCCTAGTGGATACACATGGCCTCTTCTTATTAGTTTCCTCCATAGCCAGGTTTTTTGATATTTTTATTGCAATAATAATAATTACATCATTCACCATGTCCCATGGCTTAATAGCACATGGATAACATAATATCAAACACTTTCCGTTACATAAAAACCTAGCATCCACTAGCGGGGCCTTGGCCTTGATCTCCACGCTAGGAAAACATACATCACATGTATACAATATTTACATTGAAATCCAAATATGTCCTAAGAGTAAAAATGGGGACATTACATTTCCCTCACCCTTAGAACAACATCGTCCTCGGTGTTCTCAAAACTGAACAAAAATGGGAATGCCTCTCTCATGGCATCCTCCAACTCCCTCATGGCATCCTCCAGCTCCCATGTAGCCTCATCGGAACTAAGGTGCTTCCATTGCACCTTCACCTATCCGATAGCTCGATTCCGAAGCAATGTGACCTCCTTGTCGAGGATGTGCATAGGCTCCACTTGGAACTCTCCCTCGGGTTCCACCTGTATCACATTCCAATCAATTATGTGATTAGGATCATGTACATATTTCTTAAGAAAAGAAACATGGAAAACATTATGAGCTCTCATTTTAGTAGGAAATGCAATTCTATATGCAACTGGTCTTATCCTATCAAGGACTTCAAATGAACCACAATATCTGGTGCCAACTTGGCACAACTCCCCAACTTCAGGGAGATTTTCCTTGGCTTCACTCTCAAATAAACATGATACCCAATATTGAATTCCTTATGCACTCTTTTCAAATCTGCATAACTCTTTTTCTTGTCCTGGGTTGCCTTTAAATTCTGCTTGATTTTAACAATTTCCTGTTCCATATCCTTGATCATCTCTGGTCCAAGCACTACCTTTTTCATCGGACTATCCCAACTCACTAGAGTTCTGCATCCCTTACCATACAATGCTTCAAAAGGACTCATCCCCAATGATTCTTGATGTCCATTATTGTATGCAAATTCTACCAAGTGTAGGTAGTCCTCCCACTTGGATGGTTTGTCCATCACATACATCCTCAGCATGTCTTCAAGAACCTGATTCACCCTCTCAGTTTGACCATCTGTTTGAGGATGATATGATGTACTAAATTTCAGTTGAGTTCCCAATTCCTGAAATAGTCCCTTCCAAAAATTGAATGTGAACTTTACGTCTTAGTCTGCAACTATTGCTTTGGGAAATCCATGCAATCTGAATATCTCCTTCATGAAAATATTGGCTATGTCACTTGCCTTATGAGTGGATTTATCTGGAATAAAGTGAGATACCTTTGATATATTGTCCACCACTACCATAATTGAATCATGCTTCCTCACTGTCATTGGCAAACCTATTATAAAATCCATAGAATTACTTCCCATTTCCATTCTGGAATGGGAAAAGGCTGCAACAATCCTACTGGGTGTTGATGTTCTGACTTGACTTGTTGGCATTTTTGACACCTAGAGATGTATTATGCTATGTCCTTCTTCATTCCATGCCAAAAGTACTGCTTTTTTGTTGCTATTATTGTCTTTTGATATCCTGGATGTCTAGAGTATGGCATTTGATGTATCTCATACATCATTAGCTTCTTCAAATCTGCACAATCTGGAATATACAGTCTAGTACCCTGATAAAGGAGAATATCATCTTCACCAAGTTGATATCCTGCGCACTTTTCATCTATATTTCCCTGCTGTAATTTCTCTTTAATATGAAGGTAAGTTCCATCATTGGTTTTGGATTCAAGAACTCTTGCCTTCAAATATTATTTGCACATACTTACTGTTGCAACATGAAATTTTCTGTTGAGAGCATCTGCATCCTTATTCTCTTTTCCTTTCACATGCTTAATTTCAAAATCAAATTCACAGAGAAATTCCATCCACCTTGCTTTCCTAGCATTCAATTTTGGTTGGTCAAACACATACTTCAAGCTCATGTGGTCTGTCCTAAGCTAAAAACTTCTTCCTAACAAATAATGTCTCCACATCTTGAGAGACTGTACTATGGATACTAGTTCTAAATCATGTGTGGCATAATTATTTTCATGTTCTTTTAATTTCTTGGACTCATAGCAAATAAAAAATCCTTCTCGCATGAGAAACCCACCTATCCCTTCAATGCAAGCATTTGTGCACACTACAAAATCCTTCCTTGGATATGCAATCTTCAAAACATGAGCGTTGGTAAGAAACTTCTTTAACTGCCGAAAGCTTCTCTCACATTTTTCAGACCATACAAACTTAATATTATTCCTATGCAATGATGTGATTGGATGATCTATCCTTGATAATCCTTCAATGAACCTTCTATAATAGCCTACAAGACCCATAAAATACCTAACATCTAAAACATTCCTTGGAGTAGGCCAATCCATTATGGCTTCAATCTTTCCTAGATCCACTGCAATTCCTTCTTCTGAGATGACATGACCCAAATACTATACCTTAATTTGATCGAAATCACACTTGCTCATCTTTGCATACAGTTGGTGTTCTCTAAGGACTTTAAACACCATTTTTAGATGTTCATCATGCTCTTCCTCATTCTTGGAATAAACAAGAATGCCATCCATGAACACTATCACAAACTTATCCAAATACTGGTTGAAGACACTATTCATGAGACACATGAAGGTAGCAGGTGCATTAGTAAGACCAAATGGCACCATTGTGAACTCATAATGACCATATCTTGTCCTGAAAGTTGTCTTGTGAATGTCTTCTTCTTTTATCCTCACTTGATGATATCCAGATCTTAAGTCAATCTTTGAAAACACTCTAGCTTCCTTCATTTGATCAAACAAATAATCAATTCTTGGTAATGGATACTTATTCTTGATTGTTACTTTATTGAGCTGCCTATAGTCAATACACATCCTTAAAGTCCTATCCTTTTTCTTGAAAAATAACACTGGTGCTCCCCAAGGAGATACACTAGGCCTGATGTACTTCTTGTCCATTAATTCTTGTAGCTGCATCTTTAACTCTACCAATTATGGTGTGCTCATTCTATAAGGATCTTTGGAAATTGGTGCTGCTCCTGGAACAAGACCAATGGTAAAATAAATATTTCTCTTTGGTGGCAGTCCAGACACTTCATCTGGAAACACATCTTAGAACTCTTGCAACAATTGGAAGTCTTTTATCCTTGGCCCATTGTCCTCTGATGAATCTGATATATGTGCTGCATATAATTGACAACCCTTCTTATATATTTTTTTTAACTATAGGGATGAAATATGTCTTACTGATACTTGCTTGGTGATTCCCTTTGCCAATATGGGTCTTCCCTCTTCATCAATGCATTCAAGTACCTTTTCATAGCAATCTATCTTGGCTCTATGCCTTTCCAACCAATCAATGCCAATTAGGGAATCATAAGATCCTAATGGTAGGACATTCAAATTTACATGTGTGAGGAGTCCATTCAACTCCATGGGGCACTCCATCACTACCTCACTCAATTTTCTCTTGGACCCTGTGTCTAACTCAACTAGCCAAGACTCCCTGTGCTTCATTTTTCTAAGATAACAACCTTCAACTACTTTTGGAGAAACATAACTATGAGTATATCTTAGGTCAATCAAAATAGAAATGGATTGCTTAGCAATCTTACCTTCAACCTCCACCACTGCTGACTGATGGTCTTCCTGATGACTATCCAATGATGCATAGATTCGAGGTGCTTCCCTTGCCATATCTTCCACTGTAGATGCTCCCTCTAAGTTGTGAAAACTTTTGGGATTCTCTCTCTTTTGTGGACATTCTCTAAGCATGTGGTTTCCTCCACATCCCCAACACTGAAGTGGCCCTCTTGGTGCTTTCTTTGCTACAACTGCTGGCTTGTTTCCACTTCTTGCTTGCTGACCCTATGGAAAATTCCTTGGATGATTTTTGAATGTTGGCTTGGATCCACTTTTCCTTTGTTCAAACCTCCCACTTGGATTTCATTTTTATGCTGGATGGACCTCTGTTTTCCCTTTTCTCTACTCATAGAAATGCACCGCCATCCTAATGGCTTCATCAAGACTTGGTGGGTCAAAAAACTCAATCCTATCTATGAAATTCCGAGGCAGGATTCCAAGGAAACACTAGATCTTAAACCTCTCATCCTTGATATAGTCCACGTACCTCAACAAATCCAAAAAATTATGGACATGATCATCCATAGATTTCTATCCCAACCTTAGTTCATTGAACTCTTTCCTCTTGTTGTCATAATACCTAGATGATAGGTATTTTTCCTTGAAATACCTTTAAAATCTCTCCCAGTTGATCCTTCTTTCACTGATTCCTTTCACTTGCATGAGGTTCTCCCACCAAATTGAAGCTCTGCTACTTAGATTGTAAATGGCAATTATCGACTTTTCATTTCCTGAGTAGTCATGGATCCTGAAGTATTTCTTCATCCCAAGAATCCATGCCTCTGCCTCTTGGCCATCCTTACTTTCTCCATCAAATGTGGTAGGCCTTGCCTTCCTAAATTCTCCCCGTGGAATTCCTTTGCATTTCCTTCTCCCTTCAAACCCGATAGAAGTATTCTGCGGGATTCTTCGAGGGCCTCTAGAGTCACACAACCTGCTGGAAGAATATCTTGAGGAGGGAATGCTGCGCTTTTTTCTCACCAAACTCTTCCTTGGGATTGGAGTCCTCTTCCTAAAACATCCTCTAGGGAGACTTTCGACACCCCTTCCTTATTTAACTAAGTTCCTTGAGTTGGACCCAAGGTTTACCCTCTGCTGCATATCAATGAGGCTTTGCAAAATAACAACATTGAGCTGATTTTGTTCTTCCTGAGCCTTCATCAAACTTTCATTGAAGCTGATAATGGTTTCAATGAAATTCTGTGGAGTTATTTTCTCCCTTATCCCATTAGATTCAGTCTGATCAACATGATATTCTTGCAAATTTTCTCCTAGCATGTCTTCATCATGCTCGTAAGGATCCTGGGAGTCATTCATGGTCACCATTTTCCTTACCCCTTCTTGCTACTCTATGCTACCACTGTTCAATTTCTATCCGTGCAAGGACTGTGCATTATAGAGACATTTATTAGACATATAAAACATAAAACATCCATATTCAATAGAAATAACTCATGGGATAATTCCTAGAGCTATTATGCCTTCTACTTTGGCCCAAGCAACCCTAGTGCTGCAACCTTGGGCTCTGATACCATTCTGTCACATCCCCAATCCCCTCAATTCCCTTTGAGTGATGGGGGAACAAGATTGATAATTGTTTTTCCAAAACTTATATGCAAATCTAATCTTTTTATACAACCACAATTATGTTTGGTCCGCAATTCCGCAATCCGCGATTTGCAGGATGAAATTCGGAAGGGCGGAACGCTCAAATCACAACGTAGAAAAAAATACGTTCCCAACTTCCACATTCCGCAGTGCTGGAGTCAGAAAATTCGGAACACCAAAATACCCGGCGTCAAACAAAATACATCTCCGACTTCCACATTCCGCAGTGCGGGAGTCAGAAAGTCAGAATGCCAAAATACACTAGCTCGACGAAAATCTACCTCTGACTTCCGCACTCCGCATCCGTGATGCGGGAGTCGGGAGGTCAGAACATCAAATTCACTATCTCGACAAAAATGCGCTTCCGAATTCCGCACTCCACATCTGCAATGTGGGAGTCAGAAAGTCAAAATGCCAACTTCACCATCTCGACGATTATGCACCTCTGACTTCTGCACTCTACATCCGCGATGCGGGATTTGGAAAGTCGGGACGACAAACAAACTGCATCGAGAGAATGCACCCCCGATTTCCGCACTCTACATCTACGATGTGAGAGTCGGAAAGGCCGGACACCAAAATTCCCGACGTTGCAGAAATGAGCCACCGACTTTTGCATTCTATAGTGCGTATTCAGAAGGTCGGGAGATGTCCATACCTCTGTTCTACCAACTTCCCATCCCGATAAATTCTTCATCCTTAGTCAATTTTGGGAAAAAATGGTACCGTTGGAAAGATATTGGAGATATCTATGCAATGGTGTGGACCCCTGCCACACCTAAGGGCTCTGACCTTGCCTCTTTTCCAACCAAAAATCTGCTCCAAAGTACATCAAAACCTCTTTACCCCACTGTCAAAAGCCCTAGAATCACCCTGCCAAGGCCCCTCCCTTCATCTGACCCCAGAGGGGGAATGAATACGTCAGGGGGTGTCTAACTTATCTCCCAAGCTCATATGATGAAGTACAAACCCTCTAAGGAGGTGTGCAATGCATAACAACATACATGGTGGATATAAATCTTGGTTAATGGATCTACAACATGTAAGACTACAACATATTAACACAAGCAAAATGGTGAAACAACAAAAAATGAAAATCATCTTCATGGGTTAGGGTCATACACAGACTTCCTACTGATTACTTCTCTATGATCATTTCATTCAATTTGACTAGAAATAACACATCAACACAACATAGGAAATAACATCATTTAAGACCACAAAGAACACTTATCTTATAAGATGGACTGTCCAAGCATCTGACTATGTGAGAGAAACGTTTCACCCAACCATAGGTCTCTGTCCAACCTATATACTTTCAGTTGAGAGACCACCCCCGAGTTGGGATGTGTATGCACTAAGGAGGGCTAAATAGGCTCACTCACAACCATGGATTCTCACAAACACACATTCTAAGCCAACATACAGTTGGGTTTATCAAGCATTCAAGGAAAAATAGAGGAGGATGCTAAGCCAATGAGCTCAACCATAGAGCTATAGGCCTCCCAATTAACACTCAGATAGTCTTGGAACCCACAATACCTACCACACCCAACATAAGGAAGTATTCCCTTCACTGCTACACAGTCTCTCAGGCCATACCTTCCCTCCAGTTCTCTTCAGGGTGGGAATAGAAAGTTCCAAGTTGTTGGATCCTTGAGACTCTAGCCTTCACTGGGTTTATCAAGCAACCCTACCTTTTGTCTTATTCTTTCTCTATAATTTCCACTTGGATTTTCTCACTTTCTATGGCCAAACATATCTATCTCGCAACTATGTTCTTGGCCACCAACACTGTGTTTTCTTCACGATTTTCTGAGCATCTCACATGCTACAAATTGTCCTAGGGTTTAGACTGACGGATCCCCTGCTGGATCGAGCTTCCCACACCAATTTCCGGGCGGATTCGACACTCTAAAATCGGGTTTCTTAGAAATCATGATTTTCTTTCTTCTCTTCGCTACTCGGCTCTCTGATCTGCGTTCAAACTCCGGTTGCCTCTCCTAATGGAATGGGGATCAGGGAATACGAATTCCCAGGGGTAGAGTGACTTGTGCATTAAGGAAAACAGAGCCCCGTACCTTTCCATCTAAATTTTCGGGATTTCCCACACTCCATCGACTTCATGAACAATTTATTCAACCACCTTCTGCAGTAGAATTAAATGTCAGCAAGGAAGGTCAAATGGGTTCTAAGGATGACAATTGGTAGTCTGGGGTCCAATCCCACAACCCCTTCACCTCTCCCTAGTGGATACACATGGACCCATCTTATTAGTTGCCTCCATAGTCAGTTTATTTGGTATTTTTATTGCAATAATAATAATTACATCATTTACAATGTCCCATGGCTTAATATCACATGGATAACATAATATCAAACACTTGCCTATTACATAAAAACCTAGCATCCACTAGCGGGTCTTGGCCTTGAGATCCATGCTAGAAAAACATACATCACATGTATACAATATTTACATTGAAATCCAAATATGTCCTAGGGGTAAAAATGGGGACATTACATCATGCTTATGATTTTTTTAAAGATTTCTTAGTTTAAATACCTAGTCTTAAGGTTAAACATATAAAAGAAATCTAGCTTAAAGAAAATCACCACGATTCCTTCTTATAAAATTTTAATTACTCACATCCTACCTTAAAAAATACATCCAAATATAATGATCATTACCAATATATCGACCTAAGGCCCTAGCTTTATACATACTTCACATTCCTTTTATAACACTTTTCTAAGGAAGGGGTTTTCCACAGGTGTTTCCGATGACATTCAAAGTTTGTAAGACAATGTTGAAATATTGAAAACATTATAACTGAAGATAATTGGTCCCATCATTCTCATAGATTTATGTAAATTAATAAAGGTATTGATGGTTCAATTTGGTTCCAATGTAAATATGTCTAACTTGTGAGTCACTAGGTCAATCTGCCTCACATTTGACATGCAAATTGAAGCTACAAGTGTGAATCTAGATAAAATTAGGCTCGTAAGAGCTGTCTCAACTAGACCTTAAATAATTCAAAATTGATACCTAACTGATATGATTGGGGTGTCTAATGTGACATATATCATAATAATCAATACACATGAGCAATATCATTCGGGTCGAACCTCGTCGTATATCTACCCATCCATCAATGAATGTTTGATGTTTTTTTATCCTAGCGGGGATTTAGAATGCAACACTTGATGGTAATCGTGGTTCATTTGATCTAAGTCGAAGGTCATTAGACATGAATTATATGGGTCAATAAAACCTAATGTTGGTATTAATTCCTTCTTTTGGGAAGGACAATACCCTTATCTTTGTAATATTGAGATAATCAAATGGTATTCAGACTCTCAACAGTAAGAGCTTGTAACCAATTACGTATGTTTTGTAATCAACAACTATTAGTATCGTAGTTACCTAATATGATTCAAGTGATATTGAACCACCTTATATCCATGATAGTTGATGTTACATACTTCTACTCATTGTAAGTGTTAAGCTATTCTAGTTAGGTGTAAGCGGTAATCCATGAAACACATTACTCTTACTCTAAGATCATGGCAATGGTAAGGTATAAGCTCTAAGATTAAATACCTGCGTTTACCTATTCTTTGTTATAATTTTATTATCTCTTAGTACAAAGATGAGATATGCACACTTCCCTAATCAATGGATTTTTATGTTCATTTTACATATTACTGTCATCAATAGTTAAACATCACATGTAGTATTAGTATCAAACATAACTTAATGACTAGAATAGTACTAATATGATAGGTAATGACATAAGCTCTATTCTTACACATATTTATGATAATGAATGATGAACCTAATTACCTCTATTACTGGGTTTAGGCACAACATAAGGGCATATTGCTTGGATATGAGCTTATACCATGTCTCATAATAGGTAGATTGAATATGCTTTAATCGTAACATGAATATGGGGTCTTCCATTTGGTGAAGATAACAAGTCTAGTAGTGCAATAAGTATCTTTACTGTAATCACTTGGTAACACCTTATTAATATGTAACCTTTCAATAGGGTTATATGTTTTACTACCTTTATTAGTGTTGTGAATTACTTGCCTGAATTACTATGGGATTTGATGCTTGTTGTTGTCTAAGCTCTTGGATACTAGTGTAATGGTATAACAATAAGGTGGATTGCTTGATTTCCATGAAATTGAATCTCGTGCTTACTATGAAACCGCTATGATTACAAATACTCTAACCACTACCATATATATTGACAACATCATTAGAATCCAATGGTTACAGCTATAATCAATCATGGTTACTTATCACTAGCTTCATGTTAAAATCCAACTTATCCCTTCCTCATATTGAACCGATCTTAATAATAGTACCAAGAAATGAACAAAGCTTATTGGTAAAGCACATATCAAGAATATAAAATAAGTTGGTATAGAGATTGTAGTAAAGCTTGATTTTGATTATGATGATCTCACAAGAAGTAATGGCAATGAATCTAAGGTAGAAATTGACTTTGATTACTTCTCTTATTACTGTAAACTAATCTTAAATATATTTCTCATATCTTGTTATAGAGTAATTAATATTATCTATTCCAATATTTTTATGTTATGATGCACACAACTGATACTGTGTTTCATGTTTCCTTCTTCCAGAGCTTAGTTACAACCATGGTTATGATCTTACCCTAATTAATGTAATACAAACCATATAAGTAATGTAATGATACAAATAATGCATAAAGCTTATTGATAAGGTATTCATACTAGTAGTTAGTTTGATTCCATGAGAAATGGCATTTTATAAAATAAGTACAATCGTATCATGTTACTTATGCTTATACTCGGGACTTGTAATAGTTAAAGCTCATATTAAAATAGGTGGTTAGTAGGTAAAATAAAAAGGGTGATGTGATGCCTTATTTGCACTTTGCTTGAGAAATGGGAAAGGGTTTGCTTCTAATGGTTCTTCATTCTATCAAGGTGGAAACAACCTCATAGAGTAAAAAACATCAACTTGATTCCTAGGAATGTTTGTGCATAAGATACAATAAATAAAGGACAAATTTGGGTAGAAAAATTGGAGGTTTACCTGTAGGAGAGGATGAAGTTGACAGGTTTCAAATTATGCTTCATGGATAATGAGGCCCTGGATGATGATGAGTTATAAATTTTGATACTTAAGAAGAACCAAACAACACTCGACGATTTACTAAAAAAAATACTAGAGAATACAAATATTAGATGATCCACTATATAGATAACCAATATTGTCTTGAAATGTCCACTTTACTACAAAAGAACCAAAGAACACTTCCATATAGAAATACCAAAAAATACAACTATTAGATCATATAATCAATAGACTATAACCACATTCTTGTAAAGATACCCAATTGCAAGATATTGATTACCATTTTGAGCCTTTCTAGATTATGTAGATCCTTGTTCAAAGTTTGTATTTTGTCCTGATTGTGAATCATTTTGAGAATTCTAGTCGCTTCCTTCACTTGAACCTTCATTCCCACTCTCACCACTATGAAAAAACATCATTTTCTTCTTTTTTTCTTTTCCAGTTCATTAGTCTTTCCAGTAAGAAGACTGAGGATGCCTAAGATTCCTTTAGTATTTTTCAAAGGTATTAGGTCCTTGGCCCGAGAGGAATTTGCTTCTCTTTCTACTCTTGCATTTATTGCACCAAATCTAACTTCATTAGAACCTCCTAACGATGATATCCCATGAGATCCATACATATGTGCACCCACAAAGATGGACATATGAGTATACATCACTCCATGAGAATATGTGGAAACATATGGAGGAGGTGGTTCTTGTTGGCTAGCTGCATCACAATCATCAACAAGTCTATCCAACTATTAATGAAATGCTAAAGAAAGAAGTTGAGGATGGTCCTTCAAGAGATGCGAAAGAAATCGGTTCATAGGTGACGACTCCAATTGAAGAGGATAAATTGGTTTAGAAATTTTATCATAGTTTTCTAGCCACTCTTGCACCAAAGTTCTTCCTACTTCTTTTTGAATTTTTTATATATCCATTGGAAACCTCGAGTTAAAATTTATTGGGAAAAATCCAAAGGTCCATGTTAGGAAGCAATTTTGGGATCTAATACAACAAATTCCTCATTTCCTAATACCAAATTGATAAACTTCCTACTGAAATCGCAAGAAAAAATGACACCATCCTCTGACTTAATGACTCCACTGCAGTTGCTAAGAATACCCAAAAAATTTGTTCTTCATGTCAAACCACAAATACCCAATAGAGTTGTGTCTCTATTTTTTTTCTTTATCCTAATAACAACGAGCCCTAATATTAAATCGTCAAAATTTAGCAAATAAGTGACCACTTGAAATATAATACCATGAATTTAATTGTAGCACACCAATAGACCAATTAAAATAGATAAGCATGCTTGGAATTGTTCCTTCTAGATGCACTCACAACATTAGAAACAATAATCACTTGTTTTGGATTTAACAAACTCTCCAATATAGAAACAAACTGTGGTCTCATGGAGAGGAAAAACTTGCACACTCTTAATATATCATTCGTAGTGAGAGATATGAGTGAATTTGGTTCCTTCTTCCAATTATCAAAACTACACAATCCATAATTTTTTACCAAATCCCTAAGTCACAACACAGAGGACATGGTTGCAAAATTCTAAAAGAGAGTGTCTATAAATGATTGATAACTTTCACCAAATTTTGTCTCAAAATTTGGAGTGGAAAGACAGACACCTTCCACAAATTTTACCCTTCTTTTTAATCCACAATTATATCATTGCATTCATATCATCTAGAAGTATTGTTGGTCATACATACCATGAAACTATCATATTCCAAGTCGTGTCGTTTCTTGAACTACCATTATCCATGTGTCCTTTTTTGTTGACATTCATTGATAGGGTTTTGAACCCCATATCTTTAAGAAATCCTTCAATGGAGTCCACTATTTTAGTAGGTGTGGATGACTTCGTTATATCTTAGTTAGTCCTTATATATCATGTCTAACCAAGCTAAATCCATGTTCACAACTCCACATTTATGTTAAAACCAGTGGTAGTTTTACCAACATAGATGCCAATGGATTTGTACCATTAAATCCCATCAACATACAACATTTAATGTTCATTATGTACCAAAAGGTTGTACAAACCAAGTCCAAGAAGGTGGAGGAGAAAGTGATGTTGATATGGAGGAAAATGATACATAAGACTCTAAGGATACCATTGTAAAGAAAAATACACATCTCTTGTTCCTATGTTGTTGCAAGCATATAAAGAAGCCATCTCAAACGATGATGATACTAGGGTATCTAATATAGAGGTACAGATTCAAGCTATCGAGGATGAAAATAATGCTTTGTCAAAGTTGGTTGCAACTTTAAAAGAAGAGGGATCAAGAGGAAAGGACAAGTTACTTCATCTCAATGCATTTTTGACAATTTCATGAAGAGAGTAGAGAAGGAAAGACTAAGTTTGGAATCTAACATTCAAGGTGATGTTATTGAAATTCTGTTGCCTATGGTGTACAATCTTGAAAGAGCCAAAACATATATTAAGATGGAGGAAAAAATGATAAAATTTACTAGGGTATTTATAAACAATTCATGGAAATCATGAAAAAATTGCATGCTAATGTTGTTGATATTGTTGGAAACACATTTGATCCTATGGTAAGTTTTCCCTCTGTAACTTCTTTGCTAATCAATGTCTTTGCGTTCTTCAGATGTATTTTCCATACAACTAGAGGAAAATAGCCTGATATTGTCAGTCATGCTATCCTAAGGTATATTGTAATGTGTTAATTTCATCCTCAAATGTACAATATAAAGGTTGTCTATTTTCCTCCATTATTAGTGTTTAATTTGTAAAATAGGGATGCAATATTAAGGACTAATATTCTTTACATCAACTTGTTTTTTTCAATGTCACAGTTTGTTAGGTGAATTTATATTACCACGATCAAATATTTTACCACGCACATATCAGAAATATCTGCAATTATGAAATAAATTGGAATGGAATATCAAGCTATTCATGCATGTCCTAATGATCATATTATATATTATGGACAATATGTATCATAAAACGAATGCCCAGAATGTCAAATAAGTAGATATTGAACTAATCAAGTAACAAAAGAGGTGCCTCACAAAGTTCTTTGTTATATTCCCATAATTCCACGTTTCCAACGATTGTTCAGGTGCCAAAGTATAACACAGTTTATGTATTACTATGCAACAAACATAAGTGAAGACGTTGTTCTTCGAATGCTTGTAGATGGTTCCGCATTGAAGAAAATTGAAGAAAAATGGCCAATTTTTAAAGAAGAACATCGTAATGTTAGAATTTCATTGGCAGCTAACGGTGTTAGTCCATTTGGAGAGCTTCAGTCTACTAACTTAGTGTGGCATGTTTTTGCTATAAACAATAAAATTCCTCCTTGGATGTCGGTAAAGAGAGAGAACACAATGTTGGCAATTATTGTTCTAGGTATTTGATTAGTTTGGAATATTTTTTTGTAAATAAATATATAATATTTCTTTGTTTCATTGCATGAGAATATTTTTTATATATAAGGAAGTATAAGTAAATATAATTGTATGTTGAATCAATCAGGTAAGTACCAAGTGAAAGATATGAATGCATATATTGAGCCTCTTATTGATGAGATACTGAAGTTATGGGCTGGCATCACTATGCATGACATCTCTAGACCAACAGGGAAACAACAATTTAAATTCCATGGAATACTTGCATGGACAATTCATGATGCTCCCGGGTTAACACATTTTTGTGGTATGTACTAACTTTATATTGCACTTTAATATTCTATAATTGATTGATAATATCATTCATTTTTAAAATTATTAATCCTTTTCTACATTAATACATATATGTTACAGGTCTTCAAACAAATGGTAAATTTGCATGTCCAGTTTGTGGTCCCAAGATAAAATATCATAGATCAAGAAGTTTATGGAAGGAGGTGTTTGATAAGTATAGGCACTTCCTCCCTAAGAATCATAGGTATCGAAAGACTGAGAAAAAAAAATTCAATGGTAAGGAAGAGAATGGAAAAAAACCTTGAAGAATGAATCCTCACCTACGAAAGTTGGAATATAACAAAAATCGTCAAGGTATGAAAATTGTCTATGTACCATATGTAATCTTATGATTTCTTTTAGTGAATTTTGTTTATCATATATGTCATTAATTATTACACTTAATGTGTTTTCCTTTCTATATCATGAATGTCGTTAAGGCATCAATGGGCTTCCAAAAGGAATGAAAAGTTACCCCATACAATTTAGTAGGTTGCGCTACTATGAGCACTTACAAATAGATCATTTGTTTGATACAATGCATATCGAGAAGAATGTAACATAAACGTTATGGCAAATCTTAGATGGAAGTATTGACAAAGAAAGAATTGGAAAAAATTGTAGTGACATTGAGGAAGCCAATCACACAATGAAAAGTGTGATTCATTCTAATGTTGATGGAGACCAAAATATTAGTCTTCCATGGTTATTGATTGAGCAACAAAAAAATGTTGTAAAAGAGGCCATTCATAAAATTAGGTTTTCGACAGTGTTTTCATCGAACATACAAAATATATTAACGCAAAAAGGTGAATTTGGTGGGGTTAAAACTCATGATTGGAATATATTCATTAAGGTAATTATTTAAGTATATTTCCATATTGGTATACATATTTTTAGTAATTTTTTTCTCTTATTTGGAAATAAATAAGGATTTCATTTTTGTTAAAGTATGTTCTCCTCCTATCTCTCCTAGACAACTTTGAAAACAACATAAAAAAATTATATGTGATCTTGGAGAATAAATGAGGTATGTAACGATTATATGCAAAAAAATTGTTCACTTTGTCGCAAAACTTATTGACATATTGTGCTTTACTTGCGATTTTATAAATTCCTTGATCTTGTTGAAACTTGTGACTTTCTTGCATCATTTGTAGGTGGATTTCGTCTAAATAAATCCCTAGAGAAGATATTAGGTATTGGAAGAGAGAAATTCCCCGTATAATGTGTGAAATGTAGAAGTATCTAGCTCCAGTTTTTTTCAATGCACAAGAACACTACCTCATACATCAATTTATGAATATTGAATTGTGTGGAATGTACACACAAGGTCGATGTGGATAGTGGAGAGGCACTTGAATTCGTTGAAGGATTTTGTTAGACAAAGAGCACGTCCTAAGGGCTCTATGGTGGAGGGATATATGGTATATCAATGCATGGTGTATATTAGCCAGTATCTTCCTAAATCAACATAAAATATCAATGTGCCTCGCATTTGGCATGACAAATCCATCAACAAATTTGAAAGGAAGGTCTTGTTGGGGAAATGTAGAGTGAGGAAGGTGAAAGGTAAATTGATGTTATAAATTTAAATTATTATACATTTAATTTTTCAATTTTATATATATCCTATTCATTCAATTTTTATTATGCCATCAATTATATTAAACTTTGCCAATGACAACTAATTAATGATATTGAATTGTTAATTTTTCGTATAGTCGGTAGAGAGTGGCATGCACTACATTTATACATTGCAAACAATATTGATTGGATGTAACGATGTATAGAATTCTATGGTAGGTTATCATGGGAAGGGGTGAGTAAGTTGATTAAAACAACACATCATCATCTACAACAATATACAGGTCTTATGTAAATGGAATTTGATTTAGGATATGGTTTAAAAGATAAAAAGACAAGTAATATTCACCCACATTTATTTAGTTAGTTCCCATTTTATCAATGTATTTGGTTTTTTTATTTCTTCATACATACATTTACTAAGTCCATTTTATAAGATGTTTATTAATTAGCAATGCATGTTATACTTGTCGGGCATGTTGCAGTTGAAACACCACAAGGCTATGTGGTGCAATGGCCGTAAATTTCACATCAAAAAGTTGGATGATAAGAGGAAAACCTTTGATTGTAGGATAACTGCATTTTTTTAGGTCACTAATGTTTCCTCTAGAGGTGACAAGCATCCAGAAGTATATGAAAATTGGTACTATGGGTATTTGGAATATATAATTGGGTGTGTCTTTAATTCCTTTAAAATAGTTATGTTTGAGGTCAAATGGTACAGGCTATGAATGAATGAATGTGATCCTGAAATAACTGTTATTGATCATGCTAATGGATTTACCATGGTTAATACAAGGGCACTAGAACTGGGTACATAGCCTTATGTTCTTCCAAGTCATTGTGAGCAGGTATTTTACTCTGAGGTACCAAGTAAAGCAGGTTGGTCATACATTGATAGATATGATCCAAGAGGAAGACCAGTGGAGTATAGTATTGTAGAGGAAGAAGATAATGTTGAAGAAGAAGATGATGCAGATCAAGAGCAGGTGGCCACATATGTGTCAGATGAAGAAGTAGAAGCAGTTGATCATCCACATGTATCAGACACCGTTCTCATTAATGATATTGATGATGATATTATCAAAAATGACGTTGATGATGATGGTGATATGAACAATCCTTTCAACAATTTCGATTATGAGATAGATCATCAAGATTCAAATGTTGAGTTAAATGAAGAAGAAGACGATGTATGATATTTAAATCTTGAAATAATTGAGGTATGTGATTATATATTTTCTATGATTTATTCTATTAATTAGGTTTTTAATATTAATTATATGGGATTATACTTGATTGGACTACTATCGAATGATACAGATGATCATCAGGAGTTGTACGATCTAGAAGAAGATCAATGATATTGAAAAAAGTTGAAATGTAGGAGGTATGTGACTATAATAACTTTTATATGATTTAATCTCTTTAAAGTATTTATTTATATGGGTTAATTACATGTTTTTAAGTTTTATGTCTTTTTCTATGTCGTGTGTTACATGTTCTTTATCATGTCAAATTGGGTATTGGGGAATTGAGAGTGATGTGTGGGTGGGGGATGTTAGATTTTTAGCATTAATTCAATATGATATATGATCTTCACTGAGAGAATAACATGTACAGTATATCAATGCATAACAATCATATCAAGCATGACAAGCATCACAAGAATCAAAAGCATGAGACAATGGACACAGAGATTTTTTCGTGGGGAAAACCCTAAGGTGAAAAACCCCACAACTTTCTCAGAGATAGATAGAGAAATGGCTCAACCAAAGTACAACCAAATACAATAGATAGTCTCCTAATATGCAACTTGATTCTCCTCCTTCAATGTGCACCACTTTCCGAGTGAGAGAAGAGTGAGTTCTGAGATGATCAAAATAGAGAATCCCGACTCTCTATTTATACTTGTCCTGACCTGCCTAATTACTTATGGGGATGACTTGTCTAACTCAGCCTAATAACCCCAGTTACATATATATCGGGTTGACACCCACATCAGGTAGTCTAATAACCCATCGGCAAGTTAATCTACTTGCGACACTTGTTAATACAAATGATGACACTTCCTTATAGAGGAATAACACATCTCTTATAAGGGTACAATAAATATATATATGAAATACATTCCAAAGCTACATATACATCAACACTCCCTATTAACTAGGAAGATATTTCTCGACACAGATCATCGGGCACAAGTCTTCTTCTCTGGATCATCGTCATCGAATCAGCTGCTGCTATCTCGTCCAATCTCTGAATCTACTCGTCATAGGAAGTTCTACAGAGCTAGTCCTTTTTCATACTCGATGTAGTCCCACCACCTGTAGGTCTTCATCATCACTGGTCATACTGTGGAATTCTCAGGACTCATCATGTGCATCTGCAAAACCTTGCAAGAGCATCCCATTCCTTTTACAAGCACACAGCTCAACCTCTCGAATCTCTCAAGATATTTTACATGCCACTGCACAACCTGTCCATGACCACAGAGTATCAAACTGATACTTCACCATACATCCAACGGATGTATATCATCACATGATCAACCTGATCATCATCATCATCTGCAAGCAAGCCATCAAGTAGGTACACCTCAGGACTGATTACACTGCCTTTGCAAAACCTGCAAGATCTCTCAGGACTGATTACACTGCCTCGACAAAACCTGCAAGAGCATCTCAGGACTGATTATATGCCTCTGCAAAACCTGTGTACCAAACTGTCACATCAATGTCTTCAGATCACCACCAAGTCCATGGAGCACAACCTAGATGCACACACACAACACTTACACTCACCAGCATGGGAGGACCAACCTACTACCATCTAGGAAAGGCTAACAACACTTACATCAATGACCATGGGAGGACCAACCTACCACCATGTCGGAATGGCACAACACTTACATCAACGACCATGGGAGGACCAACCTACCACCATGTTAGAAAGGCTCGAGCACTTATATCTCACCATAGGAGGACCAACCTACCACTATGTGAGAATGGCCCATCACTTACATCTCACCATGGGAGGACTAACCTGCCACCATGTGAGAATGGCCCAGCACTTACATCTTACCATGGGAGGACCAACCTACCACCATGTAAGAATGGCTCAGCCCTTACATCCTACCATGGGAGGACTAACTTGCCACCATGCAAGAATGGCCCGACCCTTACATCCTACCATGGGAGGACTAACCTGCCACCATGCAAGAATGGCCCAGTGTGCATCTGTGTCTCCGGACTTCATCACTTCCCTCTGGAAGGCATCTCGATCTGAAGTACACCAAGTCTCCCTCTGAAGTATTCAAACTTCACTCTGGCAAGTGGCTTGGTCAACACATCGGCTATCTGCTCATCTGTCGCAACATACAGGAGCTTCATAGCTCCCCTCCGCACCATATCCCTGATATAGTGGAACTTGATCTCAATGTGCTTCGACCTGTCATGGAACACTGGGTTCTCTGACAACTTCACACAGCTCTGTTTGTCGCAATATATAAAGGTAGCACTCAACTGGAGATCAAACAAATCAGACAGTAGCTTCCTAAGCCATACTGCCTCAGAACTAGCTGAACAAGCTGTGACATACTCTGCTTCAGCTGTACTCAGTGCCACACAGGATTGCTTCCTGCTAAACCAAGAGATCACACCTAATCCCAGATTGAAGCAACACCCCGAAGTGCTCTTCCGATCAATGGCACTGCCTGCCCAATCCAAATCAACATAACCCTCCAGGTTAAACTTTTGATTCACCTCACCCTTGAGCCCGTAATCCACTGTACCCTTCAGGTACCTCAGAACATGCTTTGCATCTATTAGGTGAAAATGTCTTGGATCTATCAGATACTGGATCAAGGTGTTCACCACAAAGCAAATGTTTGGCCTTGTATTCGTCAGGTACATCAAGGACCCAATCATCTTACGATACATCGTAGCATCAACCGGCTCAGAAGAAGCATCACACAAAAGCTTCAGGTTCGATGCCATAAGTGTGGCCATGGCCTTGCAGTCCATCATCTCAAAGGTATTCAGGATCTTTACTGCATACTTCCCTTGTCCAAGTAATATCCCATTGGCACTCTGCCACACCTCCATAATAAGAAAATAGTGTATCATACCCAATTCCTCCATCTCGAACTCGGTAGCTAGCTTCCTCTTCGTGTCGGCAATCAGTCTATCCTCACCTGTCAGAAACAGGTCATCCACATACAATAGTAAAATCACTGGATTTCCCTCCTCAACCTTGTAGTAAAGGTTGGAATCCGCTTTACTCTTGGTAAATCCCAAACTGGATAGGAAGCCATCTATCCTGCCATACCAGGTCTTGGGTGCCTGTTTCAAACCATACAGGGCTTTATTCAGTTTGCACACATGTGTTCCTCTATCATGTGTCTCAAACCTGAGTGGCTGCTCCACATACACTTCCTCTTCAACTACACCATTCAAGAAAGCAGTCTTGACATCCATCTGGTGTACCTTCCATTTCATTACTGCAGCCAGAGCAAGTACTGATCTAATGGAAGTGTATCTGGCCACAGGAGCGAAAGTCTCTTCATAATCAATTCCTTCTTTCTGGGAGAAGCCACGAGCTACAAACCTAGCTTTGTATTTCTCGATGCTACCATCTGCAACATGCTTAACCTTATAGATCCACTTGGAAGTTACCACAGACTTCCCATCTGGTCTTGGGACCGCATCCCAAACATCATTCTTCATAATAGATTGGTATTCTTCAATCATAGCATCCTTCCACTCTTTCTTTTCTGCAACTTCTTCATAACTGGAAGGTTCTTTATCCATGATGTCACAGAGTAAAGCAACATAACTAGTATGTGATCTTGTCCTTTTTCTTTCTCTGTGTTCTTCTTCTGGAATGCCAAATCTCTCTGCATCTTGGATGAGCTCTCTAGCCCATGTAGGTTTCCTCTTATGAGAATTCCTCTCACGAGGTGTATCCATAGGTTCTTGTGGATCTTCCATATCTTGATCTTCTTCAGGAACTACTTCATTCATTGTGGTGTCTTGTGTTTTGGATATTCTGGGATCTTCATTGTCTTCAACAGGTGTCTTTCTCGATTTGTGGTAAGCTGAACTTTCATCAAAAGTTACATCTCTGCTGATGTCAATCTTCTTGAATCCAGGGAAGTAGATTCTGTAAGCTTTTGAGCTTTCACTGTAACCCACGAATATACCCTTCTTTCCTAAAGGATCCAACTTTGACCTTTTCTCTTTTGGAATGTGAGTGTATACTGGACAACCAAATATTCTAAGATGGATCACTTCTGGTTTCTTACCAGTAAGCACTTCTTCTGGTGTTTTGTTGTCAAGTATCTTATGGGGTGTTCTGTTCTGCACATATACAACTGTCCTTGCTGCTTCAGCCCATAAGTGCATAGGTAAGTCTTGGTAATGAAGCATTTCCCTTGCTGCTTCCATGATTGTTCTATTATTTCTCTCGGAAACCCCATTCTGCTGTGGATTGTAAGGAGTAGTCAACTCCCTCTTAATCCCTGAATCACTGCGTAACTTCTTGAAGTCTCCTGAAGTAAATTCTCCGCCATTGTCAGATCTGAAGATCGTGATCTTCAAGTCAGTTTGGTTTTCTATCAAGGCTTTGAATTCCTTGAAATTGTTAAACACTTCATCTTTGTTCTTCAAGAAGCAGATCCAAGTCTTCCTAGAGAAATCATCAATAAAGGAGACATAGTATACATACCCACTCAGAGAACTGCATGACATGGGACTGCATACATCAGAGTGGATAATCTCCAAGATTCTTTTTGCCTTGCTTTCACTGCTTGGAAATGTCTTCTTTGTATTTTTTCCCTTTGCACAACCTTTGCAAATGCCTTCATGCTTTGTCTGGATTTTAGGAAGACCTTCTACCGCTTTGCTTGCAATTGGTAATTCCCTGTAATGCATTTGTGCAAGCCTTCTGTGCCAAAGTTCACTTGGATCTACAGAATCATGGACCATGGCTTGTTCTGGATGGCCCTTAAATTTGTACAATCCTCCCTCTTGCTCTCCAATCACCACTGCATCATCTATAGTCTTACCCTTAGGCCACATTAAGACTTGGCCATCTATAAATGCAACCCTCATGCCTTTTGCATCCAATACAGATATTGAGAGTAGATTCTTCTTGAGACCTGGAACATAGAGTACATCTTTCATCTTCATAGACTTTCTAGAGTCTAGTTGATATGAGGCTTCACCACTCCTTTTATGGGATACTGGTAGTCATCTCCAAGCTTCACCTTGTGGGGTGAATCATGTTCAGATAGATTCACAAAGGATTGTTTGAATCCTGTCATATGTTTGGAAGCCCCACTATCTATGAGCCAATCATTACTTCCATGAGTAATGGTTTCGGTGAGAGCAGAAATCAAAACATATTCTTCATCACTTGAAGAATCTTCACTATCTTCTCTAGCTCTCTTCCTGGGAGGTTCATCATCCTCTGCAACATGAGCATGATGTCTTCTTTTGAAGTTCTTCTTCTTGTGAATACCCTCTTTCTTATTCTTAGGGCAATCTCTGGCATATTGTCCCTTATCATCACATGTATAACAACGGACATGGGCATGTTCCTTCGATGTCTGGGAATACCTCTTTGATTCTGATATTTTCCTTTCTTGCCATGATGGTGAGCTTTCTTGTCACCATGTCTTTTGGAGTGAGCTATGAGTGCTTGGTCTTCACTTCCCATCTTCTCTTCTCTAGCTACAATTCGAGCTTCTTCCTATGAGCATTCTTCCCACAGTCTAGCAAAAGAGATAAGTTTCTTTCTAGCACAAATTCCTTGGATGAAGGAATCCCATGACCTAGGGAGGCCATTAAGAGTGGTCATCACCACTTCTCCATTTTCTATATCTTCACCCACAGCTTCAAGTTGTTCTTTTATCTGGGAGACCCTTGAGAAATATGACTGCATAGTCTCTGCATTTTGGATCTTGATATTCTTCAATTGATTCCTCAGGGTCATCTTTCGATTTATGTTCTTTCTTTCAAATAGTTTGGTCAAGGAATCAAACATCTCTTTTGGTGTATTTAGGGATGACACATGAGGGATGATATGATCTTTAATAGAATCATCAATGATCCTCTTTGCCTTAACCAAATTCCTTTTGTGAAGAGCCTTAGCCTCTTCTCCCTCTAGGACAGAGACCTCTTCACTTATATAAGTATCCAACTCATTCTCTTCAAGGATTAACCCAATCCTATACTTCCATGCTCAGAAGTTATCAGCTCCTTCAAGCTTGTCCTCAAGTTTGGTGTGGTGAGACATCTTAAAGAGTACTTCAAATGGAAATAGAAAAGAGTTGAGTCTTACCACTTGATTGCTGAAAACTGGATCTGGTTCCAGATTAGGGTTTGAGTTTCCTGGAGATCTACACAACCAAAAATCTTGAACCAATGCTCCAAACTTCTGATTTTCCAAGGAGCTTCCAGCTGTGTCTTCAGATTTCAGAAATTCCTATTTTTGAGGAAACCCTAATTTTTAGGGCCAAAACTGAAAGTGCTCAAAATTGAATTCTGATTGGACAGATAGATTCACCTTGCTGAGGAGAGTCAATCCATCATATTACTTTTCCAAAATCTGTGGCGAGAAACCCAAAAACAAGAAGCCCTAGCTTCCGCAACTACATAGTGTCTTCTTCTCAGGTTAGCTCTGATACCATGTTAGAGTTTAAGAATTAATTCAATATGCTATGGGATCTTCACTGAGAGAATAAAATGTACAGTATATCAATGCATAACAATCATATCAAGCATGACAAGCATCACAAGAATCAAAAGCATGAGACAATGGACACACAGATTTTTCCGTGGGGAAAACCCTAAGGTGAAAAACCCCACAACTTCCTCAGAGATAAATAGATCAATGGCTAAACCAAAGTACAACCAAATAAAATAGATAGTCTCCTACTATGCAGCTTGATCCTCCTCCTTCAATGTGCGCCACTTTTCGAGTGAGAGAAGAGTGAGTTCTGAGATAATCAAAATAGAGAATCCCGACTCTCTATTTATACTTGTCCTGACCTGCCTAATTACTTATGGGGCCGACTTGTCTAACTCAGCCTAATAACCCCAATTACATATATATCGGGCTGAAACCCACATCAGGTAGTCTAATAACCCATCGGCAAGTTAATCTACTTGCGACACTTGTCAATACAAATGACGACACTTCCTTATAGAGGAATAACACATATCTTATAAGGGTACAATAAATATATATATGAAATACATTCCGAAGTTACATATACATCAACAGGGGAGCCATGAGAGATTCCACCTTCACATGGTTGACACTTTTCAATAGAGAATAAATTGTTATCAAAACCAAGAGAATCTCATTCGGGTTTATAGGATCGTAATAATTGTTGTCGTTGTATAAGTGAGTAGTGAATGGGGTCAACATTGAAATTTCTTCAAATTGTGCCTGTATGCATTGAAATTTGAAATGGTTAGAGTAGAAACATTCCTTGACGGCATGGGAGGGTTTCAAGACTCATCGACATCATCATGGTTTTCATAATAATTTCCATCGTCGTCATCATCATATACATCGTGAGCCAATTTGTCCATTGATGCAAACAAAAATCAAACTCGAGTACATGAATAAACCATGGTAAATTATATTTATAAGTTAAGACATCCCAACAAATTTTTTATAGTGTCCAACATGCAGTTGGTTCAATGATTAATTTATTATAATGGATTATATTGTGTGAAGGGCTTAACGACATCCATCGACCTTACATAGTGAGTAGTGAATGAGGCCAACGTTGAAATTTCTTCAAACTGTGCATGTATGCATCAAAATTTAACATGGTTAGAGTAGAAATGTGCCTTAATGGTATGATGGGGTTTTAGGACTCATATCCACCATCATGGTTTTCATAATATTGTCCATCATCGTCATCATCATATACATCGTGACCCAATATTTTTTCCATCCATGCCAACAAACATCAAACCCGAGTACATGAATAAACCATGATAAATTATATTTATAGGTTAAGAAATACCAACAAATTTTTATAGTGTTCGACATGCAGTTGGTTGAATGATTAATTTATTATAAGGGATTATATTATGTGAAGGGATTAATGACATCCATCAACCTTGCATAGTGAGTAGTGAATGGGGCCAACATTGAAATTTCTTTAAATTGTGCATGCATGTGTTGAAATTTGACATGGTTAGAGTAGAAACATGACTTGATGGTATGGGAGGGTTTTAGGAATCATCACCATCATCATGTTTTTCATAGTCATGTCCATCATCCTCATCATCATATACATAGTGACCCAATATTTTGTCCATCCATGCCAACACACATCAAACCTGAGTACATGAATAAACCATGAAAAAATCTATTTATAGGTTAAGAAATCCCAATAAATTTTTATAGTGTTCGACATGCAGTTAGTTGAATGATTAATTTATTTCAAGGGATTATATTATGTGAAGGGATTAATGACATCCATCGACCTTGCATAGTGAGTAGTGAATGGGACCAAGGTTGAAATTTCTTCACACTGTGCATGTATGCATAGAAATTTGACATGGTTAGACAAGAAACATGCCTTGATAGTATGGGAGGGTTTCAGGACTCATCACCATCATCATGGTTTTCATAATCATGTCCATCATCCTCATCATCATATACATCATGGCCCAATATTTTTTCCATCCATGCCAACAAACATCAAACCCGAGTACATGAATAAACCACGATAAAATCTATTTATAAGTTAAGACATCCCAATTTTTTTTATAGTGTCTGACATGCAGTTGGTTTAATGCTTAATTGCTTATAAGGGATTATATTGTGTGAAGGGCTTAACGATATCCATCGACCTTGCATAGTGAGTAGTGAATTGGGCCAACTTTGAAATTTCTTCAAACTATGCATGTATGTGTCGAAATTTGACATGGTTAGAGTAGAAACATGCCTTGATGGTATGGGAGGGTTTCAAGACTCATCGCCATCATCATGGTTTTCATAATCATGTCCATCATATAATGTATATAAAATGTATAGTTTTTCTTGTGGAAGAATATGTCACAAATGGTGCAATTGAAGAATTATATTGTTTCTTGGTATATCAATGCCTTCATTTATTTCATCAACTTTCTATAAGGGTGCATAAATCAAGGCATAAGTTACCAATAGCAAAATCAACTAGTTACCAACTAATGATCAACCCTTATTATTCATATCAACATTATATTTGGCATGAACATACACATAAAATATTACATGTGTGTTGCTTTCAAGTTTACAATATTATAAACACATGAAATTATTTTGTAATAATGAATAAACTCATAGATGAATAATGAATAATTTTAAAACATGCATGTCAAGCCTTTTTAAATTTTTTTAATTTCTTACATATACAAGTAAGGATAATTATAAATCGTGGATAATTATCCACTCATAAAATCCTCCATCTCCTTACCTCCATATACATGCAAGCCAATGGTACATACCTCATGTAAAATATGGATCTATAAGTGTGAAGGAGACAAGTATGCCTTCTCATCCTCCTCCATAAAAATGTTGGTGTCCCAATGATTTCCACATCTGTCTATAGAAAATGGGACCTACTTATCCCTCATTCTTGTGATCCTGAGGTCCTCAAAGGATATAGGATGAGACTCACCTCTACCCTTCACGTGAAACAATTAGGTCTAGGCATACCATGTACTCCACATGGAGCACCATCCACTGACATCCATATAGAAAACAAGGTATTCACATTATAGATGTTGTAATTGATCCATTAATTCACTCACATATTACTATGCCATATTTGTTAATAGTGTGTTAATTATTCAATATTATTTATTATAATATTTAGGAAGCAATTCATCTTAGATTTTTGACATTCTTAAAATTATCTACCATCAATAAAAATAATTAACAATAAATGAAAACTAAATGGAAGTTGTTTTAAAAAAAATTTCATTTTTATCCCAACACCCACCATTGTTGATTAGGTCATTTAATTTAATAATGAATACATCAAAACATAAAAATCATTTTAATGAAGAAAAAATTGTTGTATTAGTAGCCAAATTATATACACTTCTTAAAAATTATCTTTTACAAATTATAGATTCTAATTACTCTAATTGCCTGGGTGAAAAAATTCATATATATATATGCCAAATGATTCAAGTTATTAGTCTCAGATATTCTTTGCCGATATATATGTTGTATTTTTTATTTGCAATCTAGAGTACAACAATGCATTTATTTTTGGTGCTTTGTAATTATGCTACTTTTGTCTATTGCTTCCTAATTGTTATTTAATATATAAATTTTTGATATAAGATGCCATTGCAGGAATATGTAATAGTTGGCTTGTTGCATCGAGAGTAGTGAGGTTCTCTACAACCTAGTATGGGGGAGATGTTGTCATGTACATAACATAACACTGCATTACCAAAAATAAAAAGTAATTAAATTTTTTTATGTCGGCTCATAAAATAAAAAAATTATGAAAAGTAATTTAAAAAATCCATGTATGCCTATAAGATAAAAATTAAAACTTAAACCCGGATCTATCAAGCAAGAGAGGGATCAAATTTCTTAAGTTTAAAATTTAAAAAAATTACACCTCAAGAAATCGGTAAAAAAAATTACACTGCAAAAAATTGGATCCCTCTCGATGGTTGATAGATCCAAGTTGAAGATAGATCTATGCTGATTTGTTTGGAGTCTCACATATAGATTTAAAAAGTCATTTCATATAATAATAAACTTATATTTATTTAAATAAATATCTAAATGGAAGAGTTTATATTATCTAATGTAGTGTCCTCTTTTGTTTAGATATGTTTATATATAATACCTATTATTATTTAAAAACATTATGGTTTAAAAAGGGATTAGGTTAAATAATGGAATTATATTTATGGATAACTTTAGAATTATGATTAAATAATTTTTTGTTAATAATGGTTAAATTTTTATCTAGATGTTTACAATGTTACTGACCGTTTTATAAAGTGTGATAGGAAAGTCACAGGTTCATGAGAACATCGGATTTGTGTTAAATTGTAAAGAATCCAAATTGAGTTTGGTTTATGTATATCATTGTGATTTATACAATTATTTTAATAAAGTACTTTATTTGGATATATTGATGTGTCATTTTAGTGTATAGAGATAATCTATACTTACCAATTTAGCCTACACATGGATGATGGGGTTGTTTGAAGCTTATACTGGGTTTATTGGGAGAGGAGAAGAAATATTTGTGCTTCTACCTACTAGCACTCTTTTCCATGAAGGAGTTGAGAAGAATAATACTTTTGCTTGTAGGTTTCATGATGCAGTGGGGGTAGATTGTGGATTCAGTCATTCACGAGATAAAATGAGGGGTGTGTGATAAGGTGAATCCTTATTCCAAAAAAATTTCATTAGTCTCTCAAACATGGCCGTACCTACCACTTCCTCACTGAATAAATGATACTTGAAGGTCATATGGTAAATGACAACCTTGGTGTCTAAGATTAAAATAAATAAATGAGAAATAATATAGGTGCATGTATACAATATTATCATAAGATAGAATGCATAAATATCATTTCAATTCGACATTTAAGTAACGAAAATGGGTGTTATTGATCAATATGTCTTTGGATGATAAACAATATTTTGTTGAATTTAAAATGTACTCTCAATTTAACATTTCTCAAGAACCATCAAAAACCATCTTGAGTCACCTTATGGCTGGGGGATTATATTCCACATAGTTGAACGTGGGATATGCAACATGGGATTCACAAGTGGGAGACATCCATGATGTTCTAATACTTTGTCAAACACATCCTTTGATCAGCCTAGGAGAAATAAATATGCTACTGGTTTGGCAGTGTGGCAGTGCTATCAACATGGACATATTTTCCTCAATCAGAGTCAAAAGAAAATTCATTCTATTATGAAAGAAGGGCTTGATCATGTTTGGTTTCTTACTAAAATTTGTCCAAGTGAAGCATATTATAGTGAGTCCTACCAAATATTCCAATTAAGATCATAGACCCATGTTGGGACTCCAATGCAAAACCAAGGTTCTTTCTTTCCCAACTGGTGGGTGGAAAAGAAATACTCCTTCTTTGTCTCCATATCTTTTATTGGACAATCTACTTGAGCGGATGCGAGCCAAATCTCCCTAGTTCAATGTGAATCTAGAACAAATAAGACAAAATATAGAACTGCTTTCCTAGATTTAGTTAGAGATCAAGTAATAGACGTCTTACCTTTATATCGTAGATCTTCTTATTCTTGTTGTTGCTCCTAATCCCGCGGTTGTCAGATCTTTAGCTGCAAGACCTACCAAGACATATGGAAACATTACAAGCAGTAAAATATATCTAAACAATAACTGATCTAAGTAAATGGTTAAGGAAGTAAAATACAAGCAATATCAACAAGATAATATTTGCAAAAAGAGTTTATATTACTGTATTAAAAGAGGGAAAGTACAAAGTAGAGAGATGATCACAACCCAAGCCTTAACATTGCAATCCTCCTCCAACAAGCCAATCCAATGCCTCCGAATGAAGTATGAGTCTCCCAAAAGATGAGTAGGGATCTCCTAAGCTAATTTCACCAGCATGTAAGTTCTATACACTTCCTCCTTTTAGAATGGATATGGGACTTGTATTTATAGGAACAAGTGGATAGAGTAGGTTGAGAATCATGGGGAGAGGGATGAGGGATCCTCCCTTGAGGTTAGGGAACAGTAGGACAGCTCACCTAGGAGTTAGGGATAGGGATCCACCTCATACAACTTCTAGAATTTGCTCGAAAGCTATCTTTATCCCATTTAACCAACTCCAGCGCAAGTTGCATGAAGACAAACAACGTCAGGTAAGGGAAGCATAGGTGGTGCAAAGATACTGTGTGCCGCCGACACAGGCTAGCAGTTTACATTCTGTGCCAGTCTTAGCTGGGCATTTTTTTCTCAAGGACAATGTGTGCCAACCCAACTAGAAATGTGGACAAAGGGCATCAACTTGCTCTAACATGACTTGCTTGATCATAGGAACTTCAGGGAATGAGGCATTGAGTTAACATGGGACTCATGATGACGTGATTTAGGTGTAAGAGAATGCCCCCTAAAGCATGAAGCTAGAAAAACAAGACAGGTGAAGTGCTTTGAAAGATAAATGGAAAGGACTTGCTGGCTGGAGGATGATGCTGCAATACAACTGACTCTGAGATACAAGTCTCACATGAATCACAACATGGCTTCCGACCAATACATTGCAGATCCATGGTAGTAAAGACCAACTGAACACAATCATGGCTACTAGACACAATCGTAGATCCATGATGAGATGATAACATAGCCACGACCAATACAAAAGTGGATCTATTTAATATGACTCAAACAATCTCCATCACAACCTGGGTAGAATATGACTTCCCTAGGGTCTTCAAGCTGAACCTGCAACGATACGTATCTATCCATGTGATTACAATGTTTTGGAGTCGAACATGGTAGAAACCACTTGATTACCGGTCATTGGTGTATACCGTTAACAAGTGCGAGGGAAATCACCATTAATGTCCATGACCCCCAAGGTATCACAATACATATCACCGAGCATGAATAAATGAGTTGATGTCGAACGCTTGATGAAATATTTCAATCAAGTAAACTCATGTTGAAAGTGAGGTAACCTGCCATTGAGGCATGCAGGGCCAAGGTACTTGATTGGTTTCTAGATTCAATCCTCAGATGATGTGTTGAATTCGACAAGGATGAATCCATCGAAGGAGGGCCATGATGAATCCCCCATCAATGACACGAAACTCAATAACAGATGTTTGGAGTAGATTGGATGGTAGAGTAATGTGCAAGACTGACTCAAGGTAGACATGTATGGTAGAAGGTGTACTGACTGCAGATGATGAGCGATGGACATCTCTTGAACATGGGCATGGCATGACTTGGCAGTATTGACATGTCGAGAACAGTGTTGACCCCTAATCTAATTGATAGTGGAGACATTCTTCGGATGACCCAAAGAAATGACATGAATCAAGGAATCAGTATGACTCGAAGACAAACAAATGACCCAAGTGCTGTATGCAAATGTAAATGAGTGCCATGTTCAAGAGTGACGATGCAGTTCCCATAAATTAAATGCAACACAAAATATTTTCTTTTTCCCCATCATGACTGATGAGTGCCTCACTTGTTTTTTAACGAGCTTGAGGAGGGTAAACAAATGCTTGGTATAGCTCATCTCATAGATGATTCCAATCGCAAATGTTTTACAAACCTGGGAAAGGAGGGGTTTGTCCCATGACGGGCCCTTCAATGTCATATTTTAACGAGTCCATAGAAGGTAAACTCAGCGTCATTTCATGTTTAGAGAGTATGAAAATAAATAAAGAAGACTCAAAAGGTCCTTTTTCGTAAAGTTAGCCTCTTCGCCCAGAAAAGGGTAAAACAATGCGGGAGAGGACTCTTCCAGTCATGATTGGCTAGAGTATTCCTTTTTCGTAAGTAGTGCCCCCAAGTCCGAAAAAGGGGTAAACTATCACCAGGAAGATGATCATTCAAATACTTTTACAAGCATGAACACATCAAGTTCGCTTGGTGATATTTTTCGTATTTAGAGAGCTTGAAAAGAGCTTAAAGAAAAGACTCTGGGGGGTTCTTTTTTTGTGGGATTTTAACGAGCCCAAAAAAGCGATAAACTATAACTTGATGACTTATTCTCATTTTTTACGAGCACGAGAAATAACAAAGAGTTAGCTCGGTGTCATTAATAATTGAATTTAATGAGCGAAATAATGACAAAAAGACGCTCGATGAGTTGTTCATACCTGAGAATATGTGTGAAAAGATCACAACAACAAAAAACAGGGTCAAAGTGGTACTTAACTTCACATGCAAGCTTCAAAAACTAGGTCAAAAGCGATTAACCGGGTATAAATGAATCCAACTATAGCAAAATAACCCACATTAGAATAAATTAAAAAGGTAATATGCTCTTTTTCAATATAAATAGGGGTAAATAGTAAAAAGAATTACTATTTGTTTTTTACCAAGTTGGAGAGGTGAAAAGTGCCATTTGGAGCTCTTCTTCTTCTGCTGATTCTGGGAGCTACGATCCATCATTTTAGGTGTCGTTAGTGACAGGTAACCCTAAAATTGTCTCTTTAACTTGCTAGTGGATTATAATTTGGATTTTCTTGCATTTAGGTAGGTTTTGGGAATGTTGGGTTGGGGGATTTGCGTCCACGGGTCGACGCAGGTCGCCCTTTCGAGATCTGTGCCGGTGGCGCACTGTCCAAATGGACATTCTACGCAGGTGTAAATGGCCAACTTAACCCAAAAACCTAGCCAAATAGAAGATTTTTTGATGGTTGGGAAAAGTTCTAAAGGTGTTAAAATGTCATTGTTGACAGGTTTGGAGTGAGCATGATGGTTCTTGAGTGGTGAGAACGCAAGCATGAGCTTGATGATATACAAGCGGAAAATGATCCGCAATGAGTTGCAGTATTGAGAAACTGTGGGATACTCAAGTATTTTCGAATGTCAGGGATGAGGTCCCAAGTATCACTGTTGACATACTTGGCCCAATGTTGGTACCCTATACAACAACATTTCCAGATTGGTGAGCACACGCTAACCATATATGTCGAGGACATCTAGTTTTTGACAGGGTTATCCCGATGAGGAAGCCCTGTGTCCTTGATTGGGTCACGAGGTGGTGACCGCTCAGTAGAGGACATGATTGAGTAGTGGTGTACTCCAGGTACGTCGATGACAGGTGGGAATATTCCCATCAAGGATGTCAGGGATTGGGCTCCCAGACGGTACTCTTTATCACTGTGCGGGTGGGTGGCAGCTGATCCACTCATCTTGCGAGCAAATCACAAATGATGTATGCCGAGGAGTGCATGGCTCCTACTGTGTTCAACTGGTGCGAGGGGCTCCTCACCAGTCTCAAAGATCAGTTGACCAAATCCCAGCATGGGGCGTTGAAGCAGTTTGGGTATGGTTTAGTGGTAGTGTCCTTCATGCTGGAGCGGGTGCCCCACTTGCACCTGCAATTAGACCTCGAGGATTAGGATGCACGCGATACTCACATGACTAGGTGGGAAGAAGTGATGCCTCACCATGGTGGTGGGGGTCCCATCATCAGTTTTGGTAGAGGGTTCTTCACGTGGTTGCAGGGACAGATCCTCATGGTGGAGGACTAGCCATACCGTGGTACAAAGTTCTGAGGAGACCCAGACTTGGTGGTTCCCAAGGGAGCGTTGTGGGGTAAAAACAACTGCTTGTGTTTTTTCATTTTATGTGTTTTATGATTTTTTTGGAGTAGTGCTGATAACTTTTATGTGTTTTTCTTGCAGACGTGGGTCCAGAGCGACCACTTGGAGTCTCTCGCCTTGTATGGAGAGGAGAAGCACTAGAGGTGGTCCCTGCGGTTCATGATGCTCTGGAGGAGCTAGAGGCAGTGGAGTATAACCTCCAGAGGATGACCTTGGACATCCCAGAGCCGGGTATCCATGACTTACCCCATCGCTATCAGAAGCTGATGGTTGGAGTATCAGTTCATTTCGGCACGCTGCTCCAGAAGGTGGCGAGGGCCATAGGTTGCTTCCATGCGCAACATCCTAGGGCTTCGAGGCCTAGGGATGTGCAGCCTAGGGCTTAGGCACATGTTTCTACTTATGTACATACTGAAATCTTATGAGCTTCATATTTTGTAGAGATGACTCTTACTAAAAGCTAGCAGGCTTTAGACTTTTGTATCAACACTATCATTTTTGTATCGATTTATATATATATAGACACTATTAGCGATTTTATACATCTTGTGTTCTATGGATGATTAATGAGACATTGTTTACATGTTTGCTTATACAATGGATGGTTTACATGTTATGTATTCCTTTATATTTCATAAATATGTTATGTGTGTGCAATGTACCAATCTAGAATGAAGTTGGCCATCGAGTCAGGAACTGTATTCATGTCTCATGGAATGTGCAGGTATTAAATAGATTCAAAGGACATTTCCAGGAGATGGACTCGTCAGAAGAGACAGAGTAGAGTAGTGTTGCAGATAGCATAGATTCGGTTAAGATGGGAAACTAGTAGTTGTGAATCCAAATGGATGACAACATGGTTCATACGCAAGGAAAGAGCGTAAGTTAGGGTTCCAATGACTACCTGGTATTCTGCGGCGTTATTGGTTGCGTATCCTAGACAACTTCCTCCTGAGATGATGAGCTCCTCAGTGGGAGAATAAAGTACCCAGGCTGCTGAAGCAAGGTTACGGGTATGTCGGCTGGCACCGTCCATGAATCCATAGAAATTTTCCATCTCCACATGTAGACAAAACATGGTAGAAGTAGTGAAACAAGATCTAGACACACTAAAACAAAGCGTCACACCACACAAAACACATGCCATATATAGTATATACAAGATACCTATGCGTGAAAAACTTAGGCATAGTACCTCTTCAGGTAGAGCCCATTGCGGGGCTCACCCAAATATACCCCATCATATTCCTCTAGTTCGTAGGCTCCCTTCTCCAAAACACATTTTACTATGTATGGTCCGTGCCACATGGACTCGAACTTACCTGCCCCCAACTTATCGTGATTTTGGTCATATGTGAGGACCAAATCACCCTCGTTAAAGACACGAGTTTTGACTGACCTATCGTATTGTGCTTTGATGCATTTCTTGTGTGCCTCATTGGCAAGAGCAGCATTGCGATGGGTTTCATTAAGTGTCGCTAGGTAAAGGAAGCGTTCTTCCTCGGCAGTGGTGTTCAGAAGAATTTCAGCTGCGAGTTTGAGAGATGGAATCTCACACTCTATAGGTAGGATTGCCTCCAATCTATAAACTAGTTGGAATGGTGTAAATCTGGTGGCAGTCTTGATGGAGGTCTGTTATTCCCATAGTGCGAAAAAGAGAATGTTGTGCCAGTTGGACTTGTGCGTACCTACCATGCGTTGAATCATGGTTTTCAAGACCTTGTTGATGGACTCTACTTGTCCATTGGACTGTGGGTAGTAAGGGGTTGATTTTTCGTGACGAAAACCTAGTCTGGTGCTCAATTCCTCTACCATATGGTTCTGAAAGTGAGATCCATGGTCAGTGACTATGGCTTATGGAAATATGAACCGTTAAATGACGTGATTGAACATGAAGAGTGCGACGATTTTTACGTCTTCGTTGTACGTAGGCATAGCCTCGGCCCATTTAGTAAAATAATCCATGACTACTATGATGTAACCATGCCCCCCGACCGAGGTAGGCTTACAGTGCATAGAATCTATGCTCCATTTTGAAAGGGGCCCACGGAAATAACCGGGTGTAATGGGGCTAGATGGGTGAGCTTTTTCTTTTGAAAATGCTGGCATGGGGGACATTTCTTAATGGACTCAATGCAATCTTTAAAGATGGATGGTCAGTAATATCCCACGCGTAGTATCTTCTGGGATGTATCCATCCCAGAGAGATGACTGCCACAAGCGCCAGAGTGACAGTCATTCAAGACGTGTTCAGCCTCCTCGTGTGTCAGACAACGTCAAAAAATAGAATCAACACCACGTCGATACAGGGTTTAGCTAATGATCAAGTAATACTTGGCGCGGTGACGTATACGATGACAGTAGTCATGAGACAGTTGGGGGTTGAACCGTTGGGTTTGAAGATATAAGGTAATATCTCCATACCATGGGTCAGACGTGCTGATGAGGAACAACGATTTGTCAGGAAGGGAATCATTGGGATCAGATCCTAAATCAACATGGGGAAGATCACAGATGAGCTCGGAAAAAACCAAAGACTTCTTAGACTTGGCCTTCTCAAAGAGGAGATCAAAATCCTGAAGTATCACAATCCAGCGTGAATACTTTCCCCGAGTACTTGACGTGTCAAAATGTGGTACATAGGGTTCGAGTCGGTAATAATGGTGGTGGTGCGGAGCAGTATATAATGACAGAACGTTTGGATGGAAATGATTTCCATGAAAGCGAGCTTCTCGACATGTGAGTAATGAGTTTCGGAGTCAATAAGACCTTTACTGAGGTAATAAATCACATGTTCTTGGGCATTGTTTTCCTCCTGGACCAGGACCATGGCGATCATGGTGGAAGAAGAAGCAAGATAAAGGATGTAATCCTTGTAGTAATTGGGCAGTTGGAGCACAGGGGCATGCATAATGACATGTTTTAGACTATCAAAGGATTGTTGCGCTTGATCGTCCCAAATGAATGGGACGTCCTTCTTCAGTAATCTCATGTAACCCTGTGTCTTCTGAGAGAAATTACAAACAAAAAGCCGTAAGTAAGTTTCCTTCCCTTGAAAAATTTGAAGTTCCGTAATGTCAGTATGAGGTGGGAGAGTGACAATGGCCTCCACCTTCAAGGGATCAATGCGTATCCCATCCTTCAAAACGATAAAACCTAGGAGGCGTCCAGACTCGACGCAGAAGATACACTTGTGAGGTTTCAAACCGATGTTGTACCGCCTTCATATGAGGAATATGACCATTAGATGATCGATTTGGAATTCACGCTACTGCGAATGAGCATGGAGATCGTCAAGATAGGGTTCCACAAAGTCCTTCACACCATGAAAAGCGTACGATATGGCCCACTGGAATGTGGCACCAACATTTTTGAGACAAAAAGGGATCTTGCGATAAGAAAACGTGCCCAAAGGGAAGATGCAAGCTATCTTGTGTTGGTCAGCCTGGTGGATCTCAATCTGGTTGTAATCGGAAAAGCCATCCGTGAATGAAAAGATGACACTTCTGACACAATTGTCTATGATCTGATCGATAAAGGGAGTGGGGTAATTGTCCTTAGGACAAGCCTTGTTCAAATCCCGATAATCGACACATACATGGATGGTGCCCTGTTTCTTAGCCATAGGGATGACATTTGAGATCCATTATGTTAATGGAACAGGGTGGATAAAGATGGCCTTTAAGAGCTTTTCAATTTCTGCCTTAATCACCATAGTTTTTCGAGGGTGCATCGGTCGTAACTTTTGATGGACTGGTTTAAAATCGAGATAGGTTTTAATCTCATGCGAAACAATAGCAGGGTCTATCCTGGGCATTTCCTCACAGGTCCAAGCAAGCACGTCTCAGAATTGCTTGAATAAGGCCGTAAAAGTAGTAATCTCTTTAGGGGAACATTTCTAGCCTAAACGAATATGTTCCACTACACCAAGGGTAACCGAAATGTTAACCAGAGTGGTTGGTTCAATGTTCGCCAGGTTTCCCTCAGTGTCTATATGACACGTGAGTATCGGGGACTGGGGGCAAGGGTAAACATCAGGTGTGAAAATGGTGGTGATGTTGTTCTCCACAGAATCCAAGGGAGGTAGGAATACGAACGGTGGTGGAGGTCTTCCCATGGAGGGTCATCCGCACTCATAATTTCCATAATGGACACGCCGGAATGAAAATTCCAGAGCAGAGGATCGAGTATGGATGAAGTCCATTGTAGAGAACAGGATGTAGAGGCCACAACCAAGTGGTCCTCATGAGGTGCTGATTGGATAGCCTCATAAGTGAGTTCAGCGGGTGAAAGAGGCATGGTATCTCCAATCAGATGCATAGTGGCTTCGTCGGGTACAAGCCATTTATCGACAGAGTTGGGAAAATAAGAAATCATGTTCATCGTGGCAACATGGTTAGGGGGATCCGGGGTTGGAAAGACACCCATAAGAGATGAGTCTTTTATGAGGTCGACCCCCACGCTCCCATATGGTTGCGAAGATTTCCCAAGTAACGGGATGTTATTGCCGAGATGAGTAGCGGTGTCCGGTGTACATAAATCCAGTTGGTCTACAATGACAATTCTCCCTTGGTGGGGGAATTGCACAATGTGGAAGACGGATGACGAGACCGTAATCATGGCATAAAACCAATTACGAATAAGTAAGAGATTGTAATCTAAAGGGGTTGCGACTACTTCCACGTTAATGGTTGTGGTCTTACCCCCCAACTCAATTGCTAAGGCTTGTAATAGCCCATGGGGTTGAAAGCCACGACCGTCGAATGCTTTCAGGGTAGTGGGAGAATGATTTAACTTAGGAGAATCGATGGCTCTACAACATGATATCGACATGACTGAGGTAGAGGCACCTTTGTCTATTACAATACGATGGATTGTCTTCCTAGCAATTTTCGTGGCAACTTGAAATGCCAGTTGGTGGGAAAGCCTCGGTTTAAAGTTCTCGAGACAGAACATGATTGTATTAGAGGAATCTAGATCAACCGCGCCAATGGAAACGAGAAGAGTCTTGTGCTAGTTGGGACAGTTCTGCAAGACCTCTAGCGTCGACATAGCACAAGGAGCTTGTGCCAAGTCCTCCACAATATTGTAGTTTTGAGTTGCCCGAGCATTAGGATTGAAAATTGCTTTTCGAATCGTGCTCTTAGCCGGACGCAATACTGAATCTAAGGAAGGATTCTCAATGGTGAGAGAAGCCAATGGAACGGTGATGTCGGGAATAGACATGGAAGATTTTTCAGTATTACTTCCAATGGGTTCCTTCGGAGGGACTGAGTCATACGAGCGTGAGTGTGTGTTCAAGTTAACCGTCTCACTACGCATCATGAGAACATGTGCAGTAGAGGATGCCTCTCCGTGTGAAGGAGAGGTAAGTTTGAGTGATCAGTTGTTGGTTCTGAGTGGGGAAGGGATCATTGAGAACTGTGGGAGTGGGGTTTCCCTTGATAAAATTCTGCACTTCGTCTCGGTGGCGACATTCTTTGGAGAAATGGTCACCACCACAAAGTAAACAAGGATACTTTAGCTTCCTCTTCTGTTTGGTGTCTTCAGGGGCAGTCTTGGGCTCCTGCTAGTTAGAAGGTTTCTTAGGTTTACATTTTTTTTATTCTTACCACCGGATTTCTAAGGCGAAGTTGATTGAATAGAATTCACTTCCTCGGTGGAGGAAGTAGTGGATGACTTGGTGGTGCTATTTCCAACCTGTGGTGGGGATGTGAAATAAACCTATGGGTTCGATGGTCCACCAGTTTGAGTAGGAGGCTGGGAGTTAAGGGAATCGATAATTCCATCAGCATGCAGTCCCTTAGGTGGTTTTGTAGGGTCATATGTAGGGCGGGGTGTGTCAGGAACAATTTCATACAATGTGCCGGATTGAGCATAGACTAGGTCTAAGTAATGAGCACGGGAAATAGCCTATTCTTCGGTGACAGTCCCTCCCATGGCCACGTCTCGAGCTATGGTGGGAAAAAGAGAATTCGTAAACCAGTCAGCTAAGAGTTGGTCTGGAATATGAGCCTTAATAAGACATCGTCTCCTCCACCACTCATGGAGATGATCAAAAATATGAGTTGCGGTGTTTTGACAGAGTGAAGTCAGTAGGTCCGTACCAGTTTCGTAGCATATGGGTAACTGGAAATGAGTCAGAAAGGAAATAACAAGAGAGCGTAAATTGGGAAAGGAGTGTGGTGGTAATTCAATATACCACTTGGAAGCTAGGCCGGTGAGAGTCCGTTGAAATAAACTTAGACGGATCGAGTCGTCCATTAAGGAGTTGGATGAACACCATAAATGGTATGTCATCACATGGTTTTTTGGGTCATCACCAAGTTTGCCATCAAATTTGAGAATATCAAAGGGTAGTTTGACCGGAATTGGTGGCCAACTATATCCGTACAGGATAGGGTCATTAGTCAGGTGAGACAGGTCAGGTAGGTCCAAAGTAGCCAAAAAGGGAAGCTGTTGGTTCAGCTACGGATACTGATAGTATTGATATGGCATATAGGGACCAGTGGGGCCTTGCATCGACCGGTTGTAGGGTGCTCCTGGAGGAAATTGGCCATAAGGGGTTGTGTCGACTAGATGGGGTGGTGGGCCATATGTAGGTCTGCCGCCATAATAGGTTGGTCCATTACCATAAGGTGGGGTTCTGCCACCACAGCCGAGAGGGGGTGGGTCTCCTCCAATAGGTGGGGGTTCTCCACCACCGCTGATATAAGGTGGTCCTCCACCACCTCCACTGGGAGGTGGTGGTGATCTACTGCCTCTGCCGGAAGGGTATGGTCCTCCTCCGCCACCCCCACCGAAATAGGGTGGTCCTCCTCCTCCACCTCTGTCAAGATAAGGTGGTCCTCCAACGTCTCCACTGGAAGTGGGGGGGTTCCTCCACCACCACGAGGGGTTGGTCCTCCACCTCCTCTAGTAGGGGGAGGACCTCAGCCTCCGCCACCAGAGTGGGGTGGGACTCCGCTGCCAGAATGGGGTGGGCCTCCACCAGAAGGTAGAGGTATGCCCCCTCCATAATGATATGAGGGACCGACGCCCCCAGAGGGAGGGGGGAGGTGGACCGAATGGGGGTGGGGGGACTTAAGGGATGGTTGGTGGGGTCCATTTGGTAAAAAATTTTGGTGCCCCCATAGATTTTATGGATTCTCGGGATAGGGTGTCCCGTAGAGTGTGTTTCCGGGATTGAATTGTCCCGACACAGGGTTAAGATAACATGGATACGCTTGAATCCATGGTGGTTGAGTTGAATTGGATGGTCCCCCAGCATGAGATAATCCCATGGTGGATCCCAGAGTAGGTGAGGAAATTCCAATGGAATGACTAATAGGGGCTCCTCCACTCGTATTATGGCTAGAAAAAAGGGGTTTCCCCCCAGTAACAATGTACTGACCACTAATCAATGGTTGAATCGGAATGGGTTGTTGATTACTTACCACAGGAAGGACACTACTTGTGATAAAATTAGGGTGTAAAGAGTATCCTACCCACACATTTTGGGGTGGGGGAGGGGTGGGTAATGTTCCCGGAGTAGTAAGAGGGGTGTTGGACTGTTGTCCTTCAACAAGATCGTCCTGGGATGAATTTAACCATTCTATGGATCCCGTTTCTCCTGGCAGCATGCGAGTGCCTCGCGAAGTGGAAGGTTTTTCCTCTTCACCCCTTGGGGGGTTGGAGGTTGGTGAGTCTGGAGGAAACATATGTGCTCCCGAATCCATGATAGGGTTTTCTACTTCAGGTGACACGACCGTGACATGTGGGTCCATTCTTACCCTCGAAATTACCTCCTGATTTAGGGGATATTCAAGTGGTAAGTTTAAAATTCTGTGGGACCTTCTCCAAGGTGATTTAGCTAGAGTGATTGAACCATAATTTCTCCTAAGTTTATCTAAAAAAAAAAGCAATCAAGAAAAAATATACACAAACTAAGGCCAAAAGCAAACTTATGCGATTGGTGTGGATTCAAAATTTTGGAACCTCATGGGATTGTCAAGGCTTCGCAAATCGCGATTACTCCATGGTCCAATAGTTATACTCGACCCAATTTTTCAGAGCACTAACCAGGGAGGATTAGGACCGTACCCCTGACCATATAACCCGACTACCTGATAGTACGTTCCTAATAGCTCCCCGAGTGCTTTTCTCGGTGTATTTCTCTTCCAAGACGGCCAAATGGTTAGCTCAGTTGGTTTCAGGACTCCTAGGAGTGTATCCTAATATACTCAAGGTACGTGGGAGCTCAAATTTGTGTTGGTGCTATCAAATGAACAACTGTATGACAAGAGCCTTCCGATATACTACCGAGTACGTGAAACACCTTTCGATATACGCCGAGTACATGAAGTGCCTTTCGATATACCCTAAGGTACGTGAAAGAGCCTTTGATATATCTGTTGCTATGTGAAATAGCTTCTATATACCGGTTGGTACTTGGAAGAACTACAGTGCCCCCAGAATGCAGTGCAGATAGATAACAACAGCTGCCATGTTTTAAGATGCGGGAACACGTCTCTTACTTAACACACAAGTTACTAAATATTTTAACCTAGTTCTACCGTTAATTTTATCTGGACGGTTAGGTTAATGCATGAGGTGAGTACATAAACGTAAGCATAATGCAATCCCTAACTACATGAAAAATGTCTTTTGATGAAATCTATGTACGGTAAGGAGAAATATTTTTCCAAATAGTTTCACCAAAACAACAAATCTCAACTAATCCCAAATCTACCAAAAATGATAATGAAAGTACAGGATTTTCCGTTTTTCAAGCAAAACATGAAAATCAACAACACATCACATCCAAATCAAATAATTTTTCTTTTTTCTTTTTCAATTAGAATGGAACTAAAATGATGAAAAAGGGAGAATTTCTATCTAGAGCACACTAACTTTTCAATTTCACAATGATACCCTAAAAGCATGAATATCAAAGATGCATATAACTTCTTCAAGCATGGAATCACTTTTGCAAAAAATTGACTATATTTGGATTTTTCAAGAAAATGAATAACTCATAATTCGAGAAAATACAACCGATTAATTCTCTTTCTAAACTTTCCAAAAGATTAATGACGACCTCCAATGCATGAACCAATTTTTATAACAATTCTCAAATCCACTTGAAAATGGTAAAAATGAAGCACTTTTAATTTTCCCAACGATATGCCAAGACTAAAATTAATAACAATGATGCTTTTAAGTGTAAATGGATGAAAAGAAAGACTACTTGCAGCATTCCAATCACACCAAAATTCTCAAAGAAATGACAAGCACTCCAATGACCTAAAAACACAAAAAATCACTCAGAAAGATCAAATGCAAGCCAACAAATGATAAACAAGCTCATCAAAGGTTTGGAAGCGGATCTAGAATGCTGGATAGATCTAGTGAGGTAATCAAGGAGAACAAGATGGAGTATATGACCATGGGGGATTGAAATTTCCCACCACTTCAATCAAACTCACTTGATCAAAAAACCCAAATACCAACACAAGCAAACCAAACAAAGCACTATTGAATAAAAGAGTCTCTGCCTAGAAGATGTAGTGCAAAGAAGTCTGTAGATCAACCCAAAAATAAAAGGTTTGGAGCAAAATACCTAAGCATCAAGTTTGAAAACTCGACGCAGGTTATGTTTGGGCACAGAGTGACCGTCGTAGGTTGCAAACAGGAGAAAAGCGTCAGCAGCGCTGACTGTCAAATCGGCATAAGCGCCGGTGGCACAGTATGACCATAGGCAAAGTGTGCTCCTGGGTGGACAGGCACCCTGGATGTATTGCCCAGGTGCGTTAGGTGAATAAATCAAAGCAAACAAGGAAAAAAATCCAACCAATGATCAAATAAATGGAGTGAGAATGGTTCCACAGACCTAGAGAAAGTCAACAAACTCTCATAAGAAAGAAACTAATGGTGAAAATAGGCTTAAGAGGCAAAGCAATGGCTCATTAAGAAAATCAAGAATAACACACTCAAACTTGAAATCAAAACTAATGTAAGTTCCCCAGTATGGTCTCCAGATTTGTTATGGACAATCTACTTGAGTGGACGCGAGCCAGATCTCCCTAGTTCAATTTGAATCTAGAACAAATAAGACAGAATATAGAACTGCTTTCCTAGATCTAGTTAGATATCAAGTAATAGACGTCTTACCTTCAGATCATAGATCTTCTTCTTCTTCTTCTTGGTCCTAATCCCGCGGTCCTTAGATCTTTAGCTGCAAGACCTACCAAGACATATGGAAACAATACAACCAGTAAAATATATCTAAACAATAACTAATCTAAGTAAACGGTTAAGGAAGTAAACTAAAAATAATATCAACACAATAATATTTGCAAAAAGAGTTTATATTACTGTATTAAAAGAGGGAAAGTACAAAGTAGAGAGATGATCACAACCCAAGCCTTAACGCTGCAATCCTCCTCCAACAAGCCAAGCCAATGCCTCCAAAGGAAGTATGCGTCTCCCAAAAGATGAGTAGGGATCTCCTAAGCTAATTTCACCAGCATGTAAGTGTTATAGACTTCCTCCTTTTAGAATGGAGAGGGGCCTTGTATTGATAGGACCAAGTGGATAGAGTAGGTTGAGAATCATGGGGAGAGAGCTATGGGATCCTCCCTTGAGGTTAGGGAACCGTAGGAAAACTCACCTAGGAGTTTGGGATAGAGATCCACCTCATCCAACTTCTAGAAGTCACTCGAAAGCTATATTTATCCCATTTAACCAACTCCAGCACAAGTTGCATGAATACAACCAGCTCCAGGGAAGGGAAGCGCAGGTGGTGCAAAGATACTTTGTGCCGCCAGCGCAGGCTAGCAGTTTACATTCTGCACCAGTCTTAGCTGGGCGCTTTTTGATCAAGGACAATGTGCGCCGACCCAACTAGAAATGTGGATAAAGGGCATCAAATTGCTCTAACATTACTTGCTTGATCATAGGAATTTCAGGGAACGAGGCATTGAGTTAACATGGGACTCATGATGATGAGATTTAGGTGTAACAATATCCCTGACATGTTACCATGTTAAAATACCCACAAATGAGCCATGGTTTAAGACCTTGCGTGGCGCTTTCCTGAACCCCTACATTCCATACTACTAAGCATGATTTGTAGCACTCCTGTCACAAGGAGTGGGATAGGTCAAATCAATTTTGGGTTTTCTTTCCTAAATTTAGTTGTAATTTTAATTCCACCATTGAATTTAGTCAGTCTAGTTATATTTTTTAGTAATTTGTTGAAGTCTCTCCCAGGTATTCTTCGGAAGAGGGATTGAGTTTCTTAAACCCTTTTTCAAGTTTGAAGATGATGGTAGATTTGCACAAATCATTTTAGGTTAAAGGTTGGTTTGGACACCTTGGTTAAGCATGTCTCGGGTGGGTGCCTTAGAATATGAAGCATTTAACATCTAGGACATGAGTGCGCTCCATGAATTCCATGATTCTCACAAGTGGGGGAGGTGTGACATGCCACCATGTGGCAAGGTCACCTCCATGGAATGAGTTAGGGTTAGGAAATAAGTTCTATTGGAGACTTTATGTTGGAACATATTTTATGTGCAATGGAAACCAATTTTGATGAAGAGGCCAAGTGTTGATAACAAGTACCTATTTAAGAATGTTTCCAAACTGTTAGAGAATGCACAATATGGGAACTGTGTTTAATTTTATGATATGGCCTTTGATTAAGCCACATTGTTTAACTTGAGCGCGGTCCTAAAGAAGAATCCATGGTCTGTAATGATTAACCATATGGTCAAGTTGGTTGGGCATGATGTCATTTTAGGAGTGCCCTTGGAGTGAAATCCTTGAAACCTTGAATGCATTACTTTCTTTGCCTCCTCCATTGCTGATCTTTAGGACTTGATATTAAGTAATTGGGGAATATTATATTAGAAGAGTATTATAAAAAAATATAATAAAAAAAATATAATATAAGAAGATAAAACAAGATTAACTTAGAAAAAAATAAAAAAATAAAACAATACCAAATCAACAATATATAACTTAATTTAATTTACAATAAAAAAACAAAATAAAAAACTTCATAAACAAATTTGGTCGGAACACATGCCAAGAGTATCCACAGTAGAGGGAGGGAGACTGATCAAGAGAGCCGAGAGTGTGATACATTTAAAGAGCACAAAGTGTGGAGAGTAGAGGAGATCGACACGCCTAGAGGTGAACATAGTGTGAGGCATTTCAAGAGGACAGAGTAGAGTGTGGGGCATTTGAGGAGCTAAAGCAATGCTTATTTTTGACGCTCGTCTTCACCTTATCGGATCTGCAATAACCATTTGAGATTGAGACAGATGCTTCAGAATATGTTGTTGGTGCAGTACTCACTTAGAATGGCCATCCTATGGTGTATCACAGTGAGACACTTTCAGATACAGTCCGAAAGTACCCCACCTATGGTAAGGAAATGTATTCCATTATCCAAGCGTGCTGCTAGTGGAAGAATTACATCCTAGAAAAAGAGCTAGTTATTCAAACTAATCACAAACCCTTGCAGTTCATGCAAAACCAAGGAAATTTACATAATTACCACCACCAAAAGTGGTGCACCTACTTGCAATAGTTCCACCTGAACATTAAATATAATAATTCAACACCAATGGAGTCACCGATTGCCTCAGCCAACCTCCAGTATAAGAACTGATCACGGTGCTCAAATATTGTGGCCATGAGACCTCCCAGTGGCCTCAACTATATGAAAACGATCCCAAAATTTCTTCCATCTATAAAGAACTATGTGCAGGCACACTAGTGACATAATTTCATCTCTAGGAAGGATCGTTATGCCACCTAAACCATATCTGTGTTCCTTCAAGCGAGCGTTCGAAGATGATTTGGGAAGCGCATTACATTTGGGTGGCACTACAATTTGCCACCGAAAAGATAGTGGTGGTATTGCATAAGTATTTTTATTGGCCCAAGATATGACAAGATGTCAACCGATATATCAGATCTTACACTACTTGCGCCATCGTGAACCATGCCATCAAGAATTAGGGGTTGTACACTCATATTCCTACTCTCAATGGTTCAGGGGAATCCATATCCATGGATTACATGTATAAGCTACCTTCAACCAAGCATGGCAATGACTGTGTGTTTTTGGTCTTGGATTGCTTCTCTAAGATGGTCACTCTAATAGCTTACAACAAGAGCATCTCCACCTAAACCATCGCTAAGGTCTTCGTCAAGCGCTTGGTTTCATTTAAGGCTGCCAAAAACTATCATTTCAAATCAAGACAACAGTTTCCTACGCACCTTCTGATCCAAACTATGGTCATTAATGGATACCATGCTCACCAAGTCAACTTCCTTCCACCCATAGACCGATGGAAAAACAAAGGTAGTCAACTGGATCATTGTGCATATTTTGAGAATGTATAATTCTGAACATCCCCGCACAAGGGATGAGAGCCTTTTATCTGTTTATCATAGCTATAACAAATCCCTTCATAGATCCACCAGCCATAGTGCTTTTCAGGTGTTCTTGGGGTTCCAACCATTGGCACCAATTGATGTAGCTCTACCTATTGCATTTGCATGGGAGGAGTCTTCCCATGCCCAGAATGAGCCCGATAAAGCCACTATATTTTTTGAATGACTCCAACACATCCTCCAACATGTCCATGAAATTTATGAAAAATCCAATACCAAGTACAACCAACGACATGACCAACATCAGGTTCCAAAAAATTTCCAGGTGGGTGATAAGGTTTGGTGGCATTTGAAGAAAGAGAGGCTCACGGGACCCCATCACAAGCTTTTTCCACTTCGATATGGGTCGTATACCATCACTAAGAGAGTCAATGAGAATGGCTTTGAATTAAGAATTCCTCCATTCCTTGCCCTACACCCAGTATTTAATGTGGAGCTCCTTCGCCTATATTTTACACCATTGTTGGACACATTGAAGGTGGTAGATTAGTTTAAATATACATAGATTAACCTTGAATACATGGAACATGAAACCACTGATCATATCATGGAGACATAGGTTAAGGGCAGTGGCAAGTAGAATATCCAACTATATCGACTTGTCAAAGAAGGGTAACTACTCCACCAAGGAAAGTGGATCACCGGGAGTCAAGTTCAGTAGAAGTTTCCCCATTTGGTGGGGGAACTAAACGCAATGGAGAAAATTACATCCTAAGGGGGGAGGAATGATCTAGGTGGTGACCCACGTATTCCAGTGGCTTAAAACAATTTTCCATTTTGGCATTTTTCTAGTAATTTTTCTACATTTTTTTGGGCCCTAAAATTTCAGGGCTGTTTTGAGGCCCTAAACGATGTTTTTTGGCGATTCGTGGGGGCCAATGCACATTCATAGGCCTTGATTTGAAATTTTTAGAGATCAGATAGACATTTACAATAGGCTATTGAGCACCCGAAACAAATATCGTATGCAAAATTTATGACCCTGGGAAGTTGACTGCTCAACTAACCACCTTGGGCCACAAACTTTATGACGGTTCATCTTCTAGGGTTAGGTTTTTGAATGTTTAGGGTTATTACCTCATGCTTATGATAAATAGGACCCTTCAGCCTCTTTCTGTATTCAGTGTGTAACAAATGAGCGTAGCCGCCACATCTCTTCTTAGGGATATAACTACCACCATTGTAGCTTCTTTTATTTTACATATTGTTTTGTTTCATTCATTTTAATAGAATATGAGTTTATTGTATCTCCATGTTTCTTGCAATATAACTGTGTATGTGAATATATTTATGTGCTTTCATTTAGTTCTCAGTTAAATTCAGATCAGTGGTATTAGAGCAATATGCTCTTGTGGTTCTCAATGCATGTCCCCGTTGAGATCTGAATATCGAGAATTGGGTCTTGAACTAGTTGAGCTTGGGGAAAACCACTCTCATGGACCGCAGAAAACTCACATGGCAGGTGAATAAAAGAGAGATGGTAGAGTAGGATATCCTATTAAGCTATTTCTTGAGGAATCCCTCGCATGACAGAGGTACGAGATGATGGATAACTTTTCCCACATCATTCGACGAATGTCGATGGTAGGAGATGCAACTTCAACGAGCAGTAGTTTTGGAGGTGCAAGTCCCTTCAAGGTACACGTTAAATTTGACATTCCCTTATTTAAAGGAAAGATATATGTAGATGCTTTGGATAAATTGTTAAATCTATTAGAAGGTTACTTCTCTGTTCAAAATTTTTTCGTTAGTGAAAATATCGCCTTTGGACTCCTTATGTCCCTCCCCCATATCAAAGAATTGTGGGATGGGTACTGTGAGAGGCATGTGAGAGATGAGTCTGAAATATATAGGCCAGAACCCACTTGGGATACTTTTGTCGATGCTGTTAAGGAGGAATTCTACCCAGTTAGAAACTATGATGATCAATACACCAAGCGGTTGACCTTACGCCAAGAGAGAGACCAAACCGTGTCGGAGTTTACCAACATATTCCATGCCCTGCGCTAAAAAATGGGTATTAGGAAGTCTGAACGACACTTGGTCTTAAAGTACTGCAGTGGCCTGCATAGGTACATTCAAACATAGATGGATTTTCTGGACATATCCTCACTAGGAGCTGCTTATCAGTATGCTGTCAATATTGAGAAAAAAGTTTAAGCAAAATAATAAGAAGGAATTTGGGTTTGCAAATCAACAAAAACAGAATCCTGGAAATGGTGGCCCTAACTCAAAGCAAAGGACAAAGTAAGGACAACCAAAATACTGAAAACTAGAAAAATACGCAGGAAAATAAAGTTAACAGGAAATCGAAGAAGGACACTGACAAGTGATTTGGGTTCCAAAAAATCCCCTTGCACAACAATGATGAATGCCCTGCTCAAAACAATAATTGTTGGTTGAGACTAAGTCCCTAAAGCCAGAATCTGGCTCAGACTCTGAATTAGAGCAGGAAATAAGAAAGAGGATCATTGACGCGGGACCTAATGCCACCATATCTACCTCAAATATCCAACCAAAAGAGTCGGAGGAGCCCAATGAAGAGAAGAACCTCTTCCATTCACAACTATGGTTACAAGGGAATCCACTACATTTCTTTGTTGACAGTGGTATCCAAAATAACCTCATCTCGATTGAGGTCATCAAAAGATTGAAATTACTGATAATTCCACACCCCCAACCATACACCATTGGTTGGATAAGCTAGCGATGAGACATTCGCGTCAGTCAACCGTGTCGCCTATCCTATGGCATCGATCCCTTCAAAGATGAGGTAATGTGTGATGTTTCCATGCTTGAAGTTTGTGATGTTCTTTTAGGACAACCATATATGTGGATACATCATGCTATGTATGAGTCTAGACCTTGTAGTTTCATTGTTACTTTGGGAAATAAACCCTATAGGATACAAGAGACAATTTCCACTACTACAGTGTCCCTCATTGCAACTAATCAGTGCAAGAAGGTAATCTCCCAGACAAGGAAATTCATCCTCTTCATGATTCGTTCTGAAAATGAATGAAAGATCACAACAACATCCACCACCTCCATACGGAGTCCTTCTACATAGCAGAAACAGGTGGAAAATATCATGGAAGCATACGAAGACATCTTCACCACACCTACTCGGGCGCCAGTAAATTGCTAGGTCAAGCATTCCATTGATTTGGTACTCGGGGCTCCTTTACCTAACAAGAAGGTATATAGTAGTTCCCTCATGGAAAATGAGGAAAGCAAATGTTAAATTCAATAATTATTACAAAAAGGGCATATTCGACACAACGCCTCGCCTCGTGGGAGTCCAATTTTGTTGGTGTAGAAGAAATATGGGACATGTTGATTGTGCATTGATTATCGAGCTCTAAACAAGATAACAATCCATAATCGGTATCTCATTCCCCTTATCGATGACCTTCTGGACCAGTTCAAGGGTTCCAAATATTTCATTAATATTGATATGAAATTTGGCTATCATCAGGTTCCAATTGAGCATACCGATGTCTGGAAGACTTCCTTCAAATCCCAGGAAGGTATTTTTGAGTGGCTAGTCATTCCTTTTGGCTTGACTAATGCTCCAAAAAAATTCATGAGGATGATGGACAAAATTCTCTGGCCATTCACCAATTATTTTGTTGTTGTATATCTATATGATATCCTCATCTATAGCAGAACATGGGCAAAACATTTTGCAGCACATCCAACGGGTCCTCAAAACCCTAAGACAACACAAGTTATACACCAATGTAGAGAAGTGACATTTGGCATGGAGAGGGTTCCATATCTGAGATACATTGTGGACAAACATATTGGTGTGCATGTGGATTAGGCCAATATCCAAGCCATTCGTGATTGGCTGACCCCGACAACTCTCATAGAGCTTCGTAGCTTCCTAGGCCTTGCCAAATTATATCATAGATTTGTGTTGGGATTCTCTAATATTGCTTGGTCCCTTAGCCAGGTGACCAAAGGAGGATTTAAGGCCAAGTTTGTTTGGTCCAAGCCACAACAACAATCATTTGAGGAGTTGAAGCAACATTTATGTTCAACGCCCATCCTCACTTTACTAGATCTGCAACAACCATTTGAGATTGATACAGATTCTGTTGGTGCAGTCCTCACTCAACATGGCCATCTAGTGGCATATCACAGTGAGACGCTTTCAGATACAGTCTGCAAGTACCCCACCTATGACAAGGAAATGTATTCCATTGTCCTAGCCTAGTGCTAGTGGAAGCATTACATCCTAGGAAAAAAGAAGGTCATTCACACTAATGACAATCCCCTGTAGTTCATGCAAACCCAAGGAAAGTTACAGAATGAATACCACCAAAAGTGGTCCACCTACTTGTAGTAGTTCCACATGAACATTAAATATAAGAATGGAAGCATAGATCGATTTGTTGATTTCCATAGAAGACCTCTAGTAGCAGCACTAACCATGGTGCTCAAATGTTGTGGCCACAATACCTCCGAGTGGTCTCAACTATATGAAAGTGATCGTGAATTTGCTTCCATCTATCAAGAACTATGTGAAGGCACACTAGTGACAGAATTTCATCTCCAAGAATGATTGTTATGCCACCTAGGAAATCTCTATGTTCCTTCAAGCGAGCATGAAAAGATGATTTGGTAAGTGCATTACAGTCAGGTGGCATGGAACTTTGGCACCGAAAAATACAGTGGCAATATTGCAGAAATATTTTTAATGGCCCAAGCTCCGACAAGATGTTAGCCGATATATCATATCCTCCACTTCTTGTGCCATCATGAAACCTACCATCAAGAAGCAGGGGTTGCGCACTCCTCTGGTTACTCCCAATGGGTCAAAGGAACCCATATCCATGGATTACATGTCAGGACTAACTTCAACCAAGCATGGTAATGACTGTGTGTTTATGGTTGTGGATTGCTTTTCTAAGATGGCCATTCTGATAACTTGCAAGAAGAGCATCTCCACCAAATCCACTACTAAGCTCTTCTTCAAGCACGTTTGGGCTCATTTCGGGATACCATAGAATATCATTTCAGATTGGGACAACAGGTTCCCAAGCATCTTCTAGTCCAGCCTATGGTCATTAATGGGTACCAAGCTCTCCAAGTCAGCTGCCTTCCACCCACAGACAGATGGAAAAAAAGGTAGTCAACTAGATGATTGTGAATATTCTGAGAATGTACAATTGAAAACATCCCCACACATGGGATGAGATCCTTCCATATGCTTAGCATAGCTATAATAGATCGCTTCATATCTCCACCGACCATATCCCTTTTCAGGTGTGCTTGGGTTTCCAACCATTAGCCCCAATCGATGTATCTCTACCCATTGCATCTACACGGAAGGAATATGTGCATGATTAGAATGAGGTTGATAAAGCCACCAGATTTGTTGAAGGAATCCAACACATCCATCAACAGGTCGATGGAATTTTGGAAAAATCCAATACTAAGTACAAGTAGCGACATGACCAACATTAGGTTCCACACAACTTCCAGGTGGGCGATAAGGTTTGATTGCATTTGTAGAAAGAGAGGCTCGTGGGACCCCATAACAAGATTCATCCACTTCAATATGGGATGTACACTATCACTAAGGAAGTTGGTGAGAATTCCTTTGAATTAAGCATTCCTCCATTCCTTGGCTTGCATCCAGTATTTAATGTGGAGCTCCTTCGTCCATATTTTCCACCATTTTTGGACACATCGGAGGTGGAAGAAAAGTTGACACCTACAGATATTAATATTGACTGCATGGAACAAACAACCAATGATCGAATCATGTACACATAAGTTAAGGGAACCCACCAACAGAAGATCCAACTATATAAGGTTGTGAAAGCAGGGAAACTACTCCACCAAGGCAAGTGGCTCACTAGGAGTCAAGTTCAGCAAAAGTTTATCCATTTGGTGGGGGAACTCAACGCAATGGATACCATTGCTTCCTAAGGGGGGAGGACTGATCTAGATGGATATAGGTGGCCACTCACCTATTCCACTATCTCAAAACAATTTTCCATTTTGGCAATTTCTAGTAATTTCTTTCCAGTTTTTCGGGTCCTAAACTTCCAGGGACGTTTTGAGGCCTTAAACGACGTTTTTTGGCAATTGGGGGAAGGGGGAGGAGCGATGGGATTAGATTGTTTATGAGTAAAAAAATGTATATATTGGATAGACGTTTCCAGTGGGCTATCAAGCGCCCCAAATGGAGATCATATGCAAAATTTATGACCCCGGGAAGTTGACTGCTCAACTAACCACCTTGGGACCGTAAACTTTATGACAATTCATCTTCTAGGGTTATGTTTTTGGATGTTTAGGGTTATTGTACTCATTATTATGATAAATAGGCCCCTTCAACCTCTTTTTGTAGTCAGCTTGTAATGAATGAGTGTAGCCTCACATCTCTTCTCATGGATATAGCTACCACCATTATAACTGCTTTTATTTTACAATTTGTTCTGTTTCATTCATTTTAATAGTATATGAATTTATTGTATCTTTATGTTTCTTGCAATATAGATATGTATGTGAATATATTTATGCACTTTCATTTCGTTCTCACATAAATCCGAATCAGTGGTATCAGAGAAATATGCTCTTGTGCTTTCTCAGTGCATGTCCCCGAAAAGATCTGGATATCGAGAGATGGGTCTTGAACTAGTTGAGATTGGGGAAAAACACTCTTGTCAGCCCAAGCAACCTCACATGGTGGGAGAAGAAAATATAGATGACATAGTAGGAGATCCTATTAATATATTTTTCGAGGAATCCCTCACGTGATAGAGGAAAAAGATGATGGATAACTTTTCCCACATCCTTCGACGAATGCCAAAGACAACAAATGCAACTTCAACGAGCAATAGTTTTGGAGGTGCGAGTCCTTCAAGGTACAAGTTAAGTTTGAAATTCCATTATTTGAAGGAAGGATATATGCATATGATTTGGAGAAATGGTTAGATATGTTAGAAGGTTACTTCTCTATTAAAAAAATTTCTAACAATGAAAAGATCACCTTCACGCTGCTTAAGTCCCCCCCCCCATATCAAGGACTTGTGGTACGGGTCTTTCGAGAGACATGTGAGAGATGAGTTTGAAATATATAGGCCAGAACCCACTTGGGAATATTTTGTCGATGCCATCAAGGAGGAATTCTACCCAGTCAGAAGCTATGATGACCAGTACACCAGTTGGACGAATTTACATTAGGAGAGTGACCAGCCATTACCAGAGTTTACCAACATATTCCATACCCTGCACTCAAAGATGCGTATTAGGGAATCCGAACGACAGTTGGTATTAAAGTAATGCAGTGTCATTCATAGGTACATTCCAATAGAGATGGATTTCCTGGACATATCTTCATTGGGAACTGCTTATTGATACACTTGTCACGATTGAGCAATAGTTTAAGCAAAAGAATAATCAAGATTTTGGGTTTGTAAATAAACAACAACAAAAGACTCACAAAGGTGGACCTAACTCACAAAGCTAAGGGAAGAGTAAGGACAACCAACCCAAGTCGTAGGCAAAGAAAGGTAACGGGAAATCAAAGAAGGATACTAGTAAGTGGTGTGAGTTCCACTAAATCCCCTGGAATAACACTTATTAATGCCACTAAAAAAAATCATTGTTGGCTGAGACGAAGTCCCCAGAGAAAGACGCTGGATTAGACTTTGATTCATAGTAGGAGATGGTAAATAGGATCATTGACTTGAAACCTAGTGCCACCATTGCTACCACACAGATCCGACTAGAATAGTCCGAGGAGCTAGAGGAAGGGGAGCACCTCTTCCATTCACAACTTTGGGAGTATGGGAATCCAATACATTTAATTATTGAAAGTGGTATCCAAAAGGACCTCATCTCAGTTGAGGTGATCAAAATACTAAAATTTCCAACAATTCCACACCCCTAACCATACACCATGGGTTGATTGTTCCAGGGACGAGACATTCACATCAGTCAACAATGTCTCTTAGCCTACGACATCAAGCCCTTCAAAGATGAGTTAATGTGTGATGTTACCCAATTTGAAGTTTGTGATGTTCTTTTAGGACAACCATATATTTGAAAATGTCATGTTGTGTATGAGTCTAGACCTCATAGTGTCATTTTTACTTTGGGAAATAAAACTTATAGGATACCAGAGACAATTCCCACTACTCCAGTGTTCCTCATCACAACTAAGCAGTGCGGGAAGGTATTCTCCTAGATAGGGAAACTTTTCCTCTTCATGATCCATTCTGAAGGTGAAAAAAATATCATAGCAACATCCACCACCTCCACATGGAGTCCCTATACACAATAGAATCAAGTGGAAAATATTGTGGAAGCATATGAAGACATCTTCACCACACCTACTGGGGTGTCAGTACATTTCCAGGTCAAGCATTCCATTGATTTGGTAAAATAATGGAGACCATTATTTTACCAAATAAATGGAATGCAATAGAGACCATTGCTTCCAAAGAGGGGAGGACCGGTCTAGGTGGATATACGTGGCCACCCACCTATTCCACTGGCTCAAAACAATTTTTCATTTTGGTAACTTTCTAGTAAATTTTCTATAGTTTTTCGGGTCCTAAAATTCTAGGGCTGTTTTGAGGCCCTAAAAGACATTTTTCAGAGATTCATTGGGGATATTTGATCTCCCACCCATTACTAAGTTGTAGAATTCGGATAGACCTTTCCAACGGGCTATCGAGTGCCCCAAATGGAGATCCTATGCAAAAGTTATGACCCAGGGAAGTTGATTGCTCAATTAACCAGCTTGGGGCCGCAAACTTTATGATAGTTAATATTCTAGGGTTAGGTTTTTGGATGTTTAGGGTTCTTGACCTCATGCTTATGATAAATAGTCCCCTTTTGAATCTTTTTGTATTCATCTTGTAATGAATGAGCACAACCTCCACATCTCTTCTCAGGGATATAACTACCACTATTCTAGCTGCTTTTATTTTACAGTTTGTTCTGTTTCATTCATTTTAATAGAATTTGAGTTTACTGTATCTCCATGTTTCTTGCAATATAGCTATGTATGTGAATATATTTATGCACTTTCATTTTGTTCTCACATAAATCCATATTAGTGGTATCATAGCAATCTACTCTTGTGGTTTCTTAGTGCATGTCCCGGATGAAATCTGAATATTGAGAGTTGGGTCTCGAACCAGTTGAGCTTATGGAAAACCACTCTCATATGCCTAGGAAACCTCACATAGAGGGAGAAGAAAAGATAGATTATGGAGCAGGAGATACTAATAATATTTTCTCGAGGAATCCCTCGCACGATAGAGGAACGAGATGATGGATAAATTTTCCAAGATCCTTCGATGAATACTGATGGTAGTAGATGCAGATTCAACGAGTAGTCGGTTTGGAAGTGCGAGTCCCTTCAAAGTAGAAGTTAAATTTGACATGCCCTTATTTGAAGGAAATATAGATGCATATGCCTTGAAGAAATGGTTAATTCTATTAGAAGGTTGATTCTCTGTTCAAAAAAAAATTTCCAACGAAAAGATCACCTTTGCGCTACTTAAGTCCCTCCCCTATATCAAAGACTAGTGGGATAGGTAATACGAGAGACATGTGAGAGACGAGTCTGAAATATACCAGATAGAAACCATTTGGATGGATTTTGTCGATGTCATCAAGGAGGAATTCTACCCATTTAGAAACTATGATGACCAATACACCAGGTGGACAACTTTATGTGAGGATAGAGACTAGACACTGTCAAAGTTTACCAACATATTCCATACCCTGTGCTAAAAAAGTGTATTAGGGACTCCGAATGACACTTGGTATTAAATTATGATAGTGTCCTACACGGGTACATTCAGATAGAGATGGATTTCCTAGACATATCCTCACTAGGAGTTGCTTATTGGTGTGATGCCAAGATTGAGAAAAATTTTAAGCAAAAGAATAAGCGGGAGTTTGGGTTATCAAATCAATATCAACATAAGCCTGGAAAAGGTGGCCCTAAATCACAAAGAAAATGACATAATAAAGATAGCTAAAGTCCTGACAACCATCCCAACCATAGGACAATAAAGGTAATGAGAAATCGAAGAAGAACACCAGAAAGTGGATTGATTTCCACAAAGGCCCCTAGCACAACACTTATGAATGCCAATCAAAACAAGCATTGTTGGTTGAGACGAAGTACCCAAAGCAGGGGTCTTTCTCGGAATCTGATTCATATAAGTAAATGGGAAAGAGTATCAATCACATGAAACCTAGTGCCACCATCTCTACTGCAAAGATACAACCAGAAGAGTTGGAGGATCTAGGGGAAGGGATGTGCCTCTTCCATTCACGACTGTGGGTGCAAGGGAATCCACTACATTTCATTATTGACAGTGGTAGCCAAAAGAACCTCATCTCGGTCGAGGTCATCAAAATATTGAAATATCCAATTATTCAACATCCCCAACCATAGACCATCGATTGACTAAGCCAGGGACGAGACATCTGCGTCATTCAATAGTATCGCCTATCCTACGACATCAAGCCCTTCAAAGATGTGGTAATTTGTTATGTTGCCCTGCTCGAAGTTTGTGATGTTCTTTTAGGAAAACCATATATGTGGAAACACCATGTTGTGTATGAGTCTAGACCTCGTAGCAATCATTGTTACTTTGGGAAATAAAATCTACATGATACCAGTGACAATTCCCACTACTGCAATGTCCCTCATCATAGCTAAGTAGTGAGGGAAGGTAATCTCCTAGACAAATAAATTCATCCTCTTCATGATTCGTTCAGAAGGTGAATGAAAGATAACAACAAAATCCACCACCTCCACTAGGAGTACCTCTACATAGCAGAAGTAGGTGGACAAGATTATGGAAGAAAACGAAGACATCTTCACCACACCTACTGGGGTGCAAGTACATTTCCAGGTCAAGCATTCCATTCATTTGGTACCCAAGGCATCTTTACCTAACGGGCCAATCTACAAGTGTTCACTCATGGAAAATAAGGAAATCAAATGTTAGATTCAAGAATTAATCCATAAAGGGTGTATTCGACCCAGCTCCTTGCCTTGTGGGAGTCCAATTTGTTGGCGCAGAAGAAATATGGGACATGGCGACTTTGCTGTAATATCCGTATCTGGATATTCTCATGTTGTGATCATGTTTGAATCACAATAAGACTATAAGACTATTCAAGTGAATAGTCAACCAATATAAAATAAATCCATTTGGAAAGAATAAATAATATTGAATATATATTGATGAGATATTATTACATTACCATTTGATGGATCATTTAAATATGGTCTTATGTTCCTTTTCAATGGAATGGCACGTCTCTATCTATTCGATTAATTACATATACAATTTATTTAATATTTGTTTAATTAATTTTCTTTTATTATTTAATTATTTGTTTATTGATATGTTTATATATTATTTTATTTGTTACATGGCCTTCCTCTTCGGAATGCTTTGTCATCAAAGCATTAATGATGAATATCACATCTTTCTTTGTATATACCTTATAAATTTTGTTTATAATTTTAATATACTAAGTAAAACCATGCACGGTTTTATGAATGCTATTCTTTAACTTTTTTTTTTACTCTTTTTTTTTCTTTATTTTGCGGATAATTCTTTTTTCCCACTTCTTTGTAATTTGTTTTTCTTACTTCTTGTTCTCTTCTTCTTTTTTGCAATGAAAATAATTACTTCTTTTCTCTTTTTTTATTTCCCTTATGGTATTCTTAGATTCCTTGATTTAAGTTTGTCTTTGAATTTTGCATCGGAATAATATTTTTTTTTATTAATTTGATTTTCTTCAACGTATCTTCTTTGGGGCAAAATCCTACTTTTGGACAAGGTCCTAGATTTATGGGAAACCCAAAAATGATGGCCAAAAGCCATTTTGGATCAAAGATCCCTAATCAGACAATTTCTGAGAATGGTTTGTGGCCAAGGGCTAGAATCAAGCCCAAGAAGGGGCTCTGATACAAAAGTAATATCCGTATCTGGATATTCTCATGTTGTGATTGTGTCCGAATAACAATAAGCCTATTCAAGTGAATAGTCAACCAATAGAAAATAACTCCATTTAGAAAGAATAAATAATATTGAATACATATTGATGAGAGATTATTACATTACAATTTGATGGACCATTTAAATATGGTCTTATGTGCCTTTTCAATGGAAAGGTACATTTCTATCTATTCGATTAATTACATATAAATTTATTCAATATTTGTTTAAATACTTTTCTTTTATTATTTAATTATTTGTTTATTGATATGTTTATATATTATTTTATTTGTTACATCTGCAATGATTACCGATCTCTAAACAAGACCATAGTCCAGAATCTATATCCCATTCCCCATATTGATGGCCTTCTGGACCAGCTCAAGGGTGCCAAATATTTTAGTAAGAATAATCTGAAATATGGCTATCATTAGGTGCCAATTGAGCAGACCAATGTTTGGAAGACTGCCTTCAAATCCCGGGAAGTCCTTTTTGAGTGGTTTGTGTTACACCTAAATCTTGCCATCAAGAGACTCAGTGTAAACATCCCTAAAGCTTCCTTGACTACGGTTATTGACCAGGAAGAGATTCAACCCATTTATACTAGGTTTAGAGAGGTCGTCGCTGTGTTATCATCTCATCATGGATCAATGCTTGCGTCTAGTAGCCATGATTGTGTTCAGTCGGTCATTACCACAATGGATCTACATTGTATTGGTTGGAAACCATGTTGTACATTATATGAGACTGTGTGTTCAGAGTTAGTTGTACTGCAAGAGCATCCTTCGTCTGACAAGCCTTCTGTCAAAGCATTTCACCTATCCAATTTCAACAGCTTCATGCTTTGGGGGGCATTCTATTACACTTAAATATTTCCATCAAGAGACTCAGTGTAAACATCCCTAAAGGTTCCTTGACTAAGTTATTGACCTGGAAGAGATGCAACCCATTTATACTAGGTTTAGAGAGGTCGTCGCAGGTTGTCCTCATGCAACCTACGACGTCGCAGGTTGGCTTCTTGTAGCCTGCAACGATGTCATTTAATGGACAAAAATAGCTTCTTTGATCCCATTCTCGAAGCTATCTAACATGGATCCCTATCCCTGACCATTTGGGAGAGCTGGCATTCGGTTCCTAACCTCTTGGAAAGATACCCTATCCCTCTCCTACCATATCTCAACCTACCCTATCCACTTAGTCCTATATAAGTAAAGCTCACTCCCATACCAAGGGGAGGAAATCTATAGTGTCTACATGTTGGTGAAATTACCTTAGGAGAGATCTCTACTCATCTATTGAGAGACTCACACTTCCTTGGGAGGATTTGGCATTGGTTTGATCAGAGTAGGATTGCTACATCAAGTCATTGGTTGTAATCTTTTCATCCTATGTACTTCCCTTTCAATACAGTAATATAAGTGCTTTCCACCAAAATCTCATTGTGTTAATGATATCTTGTGTAGTCCTCCTGCTTGACTGTTTACTTAGATCTATTATTGTGTAGATGCGTTTTACTTGTTTTGTTGTCTTGTTATCTTGACAGGTTTTGTAGCCCAGATCTGAAGATCGTCAAGCTTGGAGCAGCATTCAAGGAGAAAAGGATCAATGATTTATAAGGTAAACGTATCTAGTTCGTTGATCTCTAATTATATCTAGGAGAGTGATTTATATTATGTTCTATTTGTTCTAGACTCGCGTTGAGTTAGGGAGACTCTTGGTAGATTGTCCGTCAAACAAATCTGGCGACCATACTGGTGAAGTTGAAACTTGTTTGTAGTTTTCAATTTGAATGTCATTTTCAGCTGATTGCTTTTGCAAGCCATCCATCATCTTGTTTTCATTCCAAGCCTTGTTTCACCATCAGATATTCACTTTGAAGAGTCTGTAGTCCTCTTATGAGTTTGTACTCACCATTTTTAAACCATTTCATTACTCATTGTTTGGATAATTAGTTCATTTTTGAACTTAGATCTCGCCTGTCGTAGCTGGTCAGTGGAGCCAGAGCGACATTGTGTCATTTTTTATCTCTGTTCTCTGTCTTTTGTACTATCGTCGCAACCCATTCATTGGTAGACTGCGACATCATCGCACTTCCCGCATTAGTGACCTACGATGGTCGCTCTGTGTACAAACACAGACTGCGCCGATATGTCAAAAATGACATACAGGAATCCCTTCTCCATTTCTAATTTGAATTTGGTTTTGTGTGCAAATTCCGTCTGTGCTGCAAGATCCAGTCAGAGACCCCACTTTTGATTAAGTGTGTTGAAGTGTTTGGTTTCATTTGGAGTTGTTTTGGGTTCTGTCTTGGACAAGTTTGAGATTTGGTAGTGGTGGAAATTCTTGTCTCCCCCACCTGCATCCACTCATCCTTGCGTTCCCTCCTCTCCTTGCCCAGATCTGGTCATTGTATTGGATCAGTTTCCAAACCTCATTTGCATACATTTTTGAGCTTTGCTTGCTTTAGTGTTGCTTGTTACTGATTGATTTTGAGTGAGTGTGTGTATCTTCAGTCCATATGAGTGCTCTTCATTTTCTTGAGATTTTCTGAGTCATTGGAGTGTTGCAAGTGATCTTTTCATTTCAGTATTTGTGTTTACAAGCATCGCTGTCATCAAATTGTTATTTTGACACATCCATTGAAAAATCAAAAGTACTTCATTTCCATCATTTTTCAAGCTCATTTGAAGAATTGTACATGCATTGGAATGTCTCATTTGTAGATATTTTGGAAAAGTTGAAAAAAAATTAAATTATTTGTGTTTTTCAAGAATTATGAGTTGCTCATTTTCTTGAAAAATTCGAATAGATATCAAGTTTTGCAAAAGTAGTTCCATGCTTGGAAAGTTACATGCATATTTTCGTTCTTATACTTTTAGGCCATTGTAGTGAAAGTGAAAAGCTTGCATACTCTACTTAGAAACTCTCTCTTTTCAACACTTAGCATCATTTTTGTTTTGAAAAGATAAAAGAAAAAGAAAAACATGCTTTGATTTGGCTTGGGAGTGTTGTGTTATTTTTTTTCGTGTTTCTCTCAAAAAGGAAAAGAATACTTCGTAATAATTTTTGGTAGATTTGGGATTGTGTTGCTTTGGTATAATCATTGGAAAGAAATTTCTCCCTCCCATACGTAGAGTTCATCAAAAGAAAAGTATGTTTTTTGCATGTAGTTAGGGACTGCATTATGTTTAGGATTATGTACTCACCTCATGCATTCACCTAACTATCCAGATAAAATTAATGGTAGAACTAGGGTCAAATTTTTAGCAACTTGTGTGTAAGTTAGAGATGTGTTCCGGTGTCGTTAATCGTGGCAACTATTGTTATTTTACAGCACTGTATTCCAGGGGTTATTGTAGTCTTCCAGGTACTTATCGGTATATCGAAGCTCTTTCACGTACCAACCAGGTATATCAAAGCTCTTTCACGTACCCACCAAGTACTTCAAGTACTTGGCGTATATCGAAAGGTGTTTCACGTACTTTGCGTATATAGAAAGGTGTTTCACGTACTCGATAGTATATAGGAAGGTCTCGTGCCATACGGTTGTGCATTAGACAACACCACTATGGATTTGATCTCCCACATACCTTGCATATATCAGGAGACACCATTAGGATTCCTAAGACCAACTGAGTTAACATTTTGGCCGTCTTGGCAGAGCAATACACCAAGAACAACACTCGGGGAGATTACTATGCACGTACCATCCAGATAATTGTGTATTCAGGCAAGGGTACAGTCCCATTCCTCCTTGTCGTGTTTTACTGTTGGACCCTGCGGTATATAGCAATTCGCAAAGCCTTGACAATCCTGTGAGGTTCCATACCTTTGAATCCACTCTTATCACATAATTTTGTTTGTGGCCTTAGTTTGTGTAGGGTTTTTTCTGGTCTACTTTTCTTTTGTTTAGCTTGCCTTAGGAGAAACTTTTTGTTTCAGTCACTCTGGATGACTTTCCTTGAAGAAGGTCCAGTAGGATTCAGAACTTGCTGCCCGAATATCCCCTTAACCAAGAGGTAATTTCGAAGGTAAGGATGGACCCACAAGCCACGGTCATGTCACCTAAAGTGGAAAACCCTGCATTGAATGTTGGAGCACACATGTTTCCTGCAGAATCACCTACCTCTCATCCCCTGCAGGGTGAAGAAGCACAAACTTCTACTTCACAAGGCCTACCTCCCGTTCTATCGAGAGAGCCCGGATCATTGGAATGGATAAATTCACCCCAGGACGGCCCTTCAGCAGCTGTAGGTCCAACTGTAGCTTGTTGGGCATCATCTCTAGGTCACTCGGTGGCTCATTTTGTCGTTGCATCAGCACCTAGTTGGGCTACTCCCGATGACCTCATGACACCTTATCGTGAACAATTGGCTCGACTACGTGCTATGGCCATAGAGATCACAAACCAGAGTCTTGCACGACGGGATGCACACCCGATGTTAACTCCTTATCAACCACTCCCAAGTCGTTATTTATCTTATGATTCACTAGAATCATCCACGCAACATGTGACCACTTCTGAGGCTTGTCAACCATAAATTCCTACACATCCATCTCCTAGACAGGAGACCAGTCCTATACCTCATACAACCCAACCTGTTGAAGGAAAAAATTCCAACACACCTACGACTACCACGGTTATGTCACCTACTCCTCCCCCACCCCAAACTTCGAGGGGAGGATACTTTTTACCCCCTACCTTCTTTACATGTAATGATAATCCTACAGTGGATAATCAAAAACCAATGTTGGGTTGACCTTTACTTAGTGGTCAACAAGTTGTTGCTGGGGGGAAACCCCCGTCTCTTAACCATAATATTGCAACAGGAGTTCCCATCGGTCCTTATGTTGGAAACTCCTTACCTCGCGGACCTTCCACTACGGGGTTATCCCATGTCAGGGAACCGTCCAACGTAATTCAACCACCATCCAGTTAAACGTATCCAGGTCATCTTAACCCTCTGTCGGGACAACTTAATCCCAGAAATGCACTCTACGGGGTACCCTACCATGGAAATCCTTACACTCTATGGGGAAAACAATTTTTTTTACAACATGGACCCCTGATCACAGTCCCTCCACCCCCTTTTGGTCCACCCCCACCTCCCATTGGAGGCGGTGGGCCCCCACACAACTCTGGAGGAGGTGAACCTCTACCTTTTGGCGGAGGACCACCTCATTCCGGCCATCACAACACACCCCCTCCTAACGGTGGAGGTGGAGAACCATCCCATCCTGGTGGTGGTGGTGGTGGAGGACCATCCCATCCTGGTGGTGGTGGTGGTGGACCATCCCATCCTGGTGGTGGTGGTGGAGGACCGTCCCATCCTGGTGGTGGTGGTGGAGGGACATCTCATCCTAGTGCTGGTGGTGGAGGAAAACCCTACTATGATGGAGGTGGTGGAGGAAGCCCTTACCCTTTCGGCGGCGGCGATGGCCCACCACCCCCTCCCGGCGGAGGTAGTGGAGGCCCACCCTATTCCGGTGGTGGTAACGGACCACAACCTCCTCCCGGCGGAGGCGGTGGTGGACCATCCTACCCTAGCAGTGGTGGTGGACCCCCACCATTTGGGGGTGGCCCACCCCCTCCCGGAGGCGGAAGCAGGACCCCACCTTACGGTAACGGGCCACCTTATTATGGTAATGGACCACCTTACTATGGCGGTGAACCTACGTTTGGTCCAGGCCACCCATACCCCTATGGCCAGTTTCCTCCTGGAACACCCTATGGTCAGTCAATAAAAGGTCCCACCAGTCATTATACGCCTTATTAGTACTATCAGTACCCGCAGCCTATTCCGTAGCTTTCCTTTTTGGCTACCTTGGACCTGCCTGACCTGTCTCGCCTGACCAACAACCCCATCCACCACGGAACTAATTGGCCACCCATTCCGGTGAAACTTCCATCAGATATCCCAAAATTTGATGGCAAGCTGGGTGAGGATCCGAAAAACCATTGTATGACGTACCACTTGTGGTGTTCATTCAACTCCTTGATGGACGACTCGATCCATCTTAGGTTATTTCAATGGACTCTCACTGGTTCGGCTGCCAAGTGGTTTATTGAACTACTACCCCATTCTTTTCCTGATTTTGGTTCTCTTAATATGAATTTTTTGACTCATTTCCAGCTGCCGATACGGTGTGGAACTGGTACAGAGCTTCTCACCTCGCTCAGTCAAAATATTGCTACTCACATCTCAGATCATATACATGAGTGGCAGAGGATATGACGTCTTATTTAGGCTCCTATTCCAGACCAAATCCTAGCGGAATGATTCACGAAGTTTCTCATACCTACCATAGCACGAGGTGTTTCCATGGGAGGGGTTTTCATTGAGGAACAAGCCATCGCCCGTGCCCATTTATTAGACTTAGTCTATGCTCAGTCTAGCACGTTGGTTGATATTCTTCCTGACACACCCCGTAACACATATGACCTCGCGAAACCACCCAAGGGACCCCAATCTGATGGCATCATTGGATCCCTTAACACCCATCCTCCTTCTCAAACTGTTGGATCGTCGAACCCCTAAGGTTCTTCCCCATCACCAACACAAGATGGTCATGGCACCACCAAATCATCCACTCCTACTGTCAACGAAGAAGTGAATTCTGTTCAATCAGCTTCACCTCAAAATTCTAGTGGTAAGAAGAAGAAAAAAGGGAAACCTAAGAAATCTTCCACCTAGCAGGAACATAAGAGCACCCCTGATGACACCAAACAGAAAAGGAAGTTGAAGTACCCTTGTCTATTGTGTGGTGATGACCACTTTTCTAAAGAGTGCCTGCATAGAGACGAAGTTCAAAAGTTTCTTAAGGGAAAACCCATACCCGTAGTCCTCAACAATCCATTCCCTACTCAAAATCAGCAGTTGATTGCTCAAACCTCTCCTTCTCAGGGAGAGGCATCCTCTACCGCGCATGTTCTCATGATGTGTAGTGATACGGTCAGTTTGAATACTCGATCGCTTTCGTACGACTTAGTCCCTTCGAAGGATCCTGTTGGAAGTAATACTGAAAAAGCTTCCACTTCTCTACTTGAGGTGATTGTACCATCGACCTCTCTCACTATTGAGAATCCCTCTTTCAAGTCAGTATTGCGTCCTCCCAAGAGCACGATTCAGAAAGTTGTTTTCAATCCCAATGCTCGGGCAGCTCAGAATTACAATATCATAGCGGAACTGGCGCAAGCTCCTTGTGCCATGTCGATGCTGGAAGTGGATGATTGAACAGAATTCACTTCTTCCAACTTACCCAATCAACGCAAGACTCGCCTCGCTTCCATTGGTGCAGTCGATGCGGATTCTTCGAATACCATCATGTTTAGACTTGAGTATTTTAAGCCGAGGCTTTACCATCAGCTTGCATTTAAAGTTGCTACCAATGTTGCTGGGAAGATAGTCCATTGTACTATCTTAGACAAAGGGGATTCTACCTCGGTCATGTCGATCGCTTGTTGGAGAGCCATTGGCTCCCCCGAACTGAACCGTTTTCCCACCACCTTGAAAGAATTCGACGGGCGTGGCTTTCAACCCCATGGGTTACTGCAAGCTTTTCCAGTTGAGTTGGGGGGAAAGACCGCCACCATTAATGTGGAAGTTGTCGCAGCCCCGTTAGATTATAATCTCTTTCTTGGTCATAATTGGTTTTATGCCATGACCGCGGTCGCATCATCTGTCTTCTGCATAGTTCAATTCCCTCACCAAGGTCGAATTGTCACTGTCGACCAACTGGAATTTTGCACACCAGACACCACTTCTCATCCTGGTGATAATGTCCCAATGCTTGGGCAATATTCACAATAGTATGAGAGTGTAGGGGTTGGTCTCATAAAATATTCATCTCTTATGGGAATTTTTTCGACGCCGGATCCCCCTCATCATGTTGCCTCGATGAACATGATCTCCTTAGAGATTTCATCACTTCCCAACCCAACTGATACATGGCTTGTACCCGATGAATCCACCACACACTTGATTGGAGATACTATGCCTCTTTCGCCCGCTGAATGTACCTACGAGGCTATCCAATCAACACCTGAGGACCACCTCACTGTGGCCTCTGCATACTGTTCTCTACGACGGACGTCATCCCTACTTGATTCTCTACTCCACACTTTTCATTCTGACGAGTCCATCATGGAGACAATGAGTGCAGACGACCCCCCATGGGAAGACCTCCACCACTATTCTTCTTTTCTTCCCCCATTGGATTATGTGGAGAACAACATTAGCACCATTTTTCCGCCGAATGTCTACCCTTGCTCTCAATCCCCGATACTCACGTGTCATACGGACACTGAGGGAAACCTTGCAAACATCGAACCTACCACTTTGATTGACATTTCGGTTACTCCTTGTGTAGTGGAACACATTTAGTTAGGCCATAAGTGTTCCCCTGAAGAATTCATTGCTTATACGGCCTTATTCAAGCGATTCCGAGACGTGTTCGCTTGGACGTACGAGGAGATGCCTGGGATAGACCCTACCATTGTTTTACACGAAATAAAAATCTATCCCGACTTCAAACTTGTCTGCCAAAAGTTGCGACCGGTACACCCTCAGAATACTGCGGCAATCAAGGGAGAGATCGAGAAATTCTTGAAGGATGGCTTCATCTACCCTGTCCCATTAACAGAATGGGTCTCAAATGTCGTCCCTATTACTAAAAAATAGGGTACCATTCGTGTTTGTGTCGATTATCGGGACCTCAACAAGGCTTGTCCCAAGGACAACTACCCGACTCCCTTTATTGACCAGATCATCGACAATTGTGCTAGAAGTGTCATCTCTTCATTTATGGATGTCTTTTCTCGATACAACCAGATTGAAATCCACCCCGCCGACCAACACAATACGCATTCATCTACCCTTGGGGAAGGTTTGCATATCGTAAAATTCTCTTTGGTCTTAAAAACGTTGGTGCCACATTCCAATGGGCCATGTCGTATGCCTTCCATGATGTGAAGGAATTTGTGGAACCCTACTTGGATGACCTCCCTGGCCACTCGAAGCAGCCGAGTTCCACATAGATCATATGATGGTTGTTTTCCGTAGATGCAGATGATACAATATCCGTCTGAACCCTCATAAGTGTATTTTTTGTGTCTAGTCTAGATGCCTCTGAGGGTTTGTCGTCTCAAAATATGGGATCCGCATTGATCCCTTGAAGGTGGAAGCCATTGTTGCTCTCCCACCTCCAACTAATTTTACGGAACTTCAAAGTCTACAAGGAAGAGCGACTTATTTAAGATGTTTTGTCTGTAATTTCGCGCAAAATACGTAGGGTTACATGAGATTGATGGAAAAAGACGCCCCATTCATTTGGGATGACCTAGCTCAACAATATTTTGAAAGTTTGAAACATGCCATCACGCATGCCCCTGTGCTCCAACCGCTGAATTACTATTGAGATTACATTCTATACCTCGTTGCTTCAGACACCACTATCGCCATGGTTTTGGTGCAGGAAGACCAAAACACCCAAGAACATGTGATATACTACACCAGTAAAGGTCTTATTGATGATGAAACTTGATATTCACATGTTGAGAAGCTCGCTCTCACGGCAGTCATCGTCGTCCTGAAGTTTCGACATTACATTATGCTTCGCACCACCACCATCATTGCCGATTTGAACCCCATGTACCACGGTCTGACTTGTCAGGTGCTTGGGGACAAGTATTCACACTGGATCATGATACTGCAAGAATTTGATCTCCTTTTCGAGAAAGCCAAGTCTAAAAAGTATTTGGTATTTGCTGAGCTCATCTGTGACATTCCCCGTGCTGATGTAGAATCTGAGCCCAATGACTCTTTTCCAGATGAGTGATTTGTTTCTTATCAGTATGTCTAATCTGTGGTATGGAGATATCACTTTATATCTTCAGACCCAATGTTTCAACCCTCAATTGTCTCGTGATGACCGTTGTCAAATACGCCACCATGCGAAGTATTACCTGATTATCAGTGATACTTTGTACCACCATGGTATCAATTCTATTCTTCGACGTTGTCTGAATCATGACGAGGCTGAACACGTCCTAAATGAGTGTCACGCCGGGGATTGTCATGGTCATCTCTCTGGGATGGCTACAACCCAGAATATTCTTCGCGTGGGATATTATTTGTCATCTATCTTTAAAGATTGTATCGAGGCCGTAAAAAAATGTCCTCCCTGTCAACATTTTCATACAAAAAAGTGCACCCATCCTGCCCCGTTACACTCGGTTATTTCCGTTGGCCCCTTCGCTAAATGGGGCATTGAATTCATGTATTGTAAGCCTACCTCGGCTGGGGGGCATAGCTACATCATCGTAGCTGTGGACTACTTTACAAAGTGGGCCGAGGCAATCCCTACATACATGAACGATGGCAAGACCGCCGCACTCTTCATGTTCAATCATGTCATAGAGTGGTTTGGAGTTCCTCAGTCTATAGTTACCGACCATGGTTCTCACTTTCAGAACCACATGGTTGAGGAATTGAGCGATAGATTGGGTTTTCGCCATGAAAACTCATAACCCTACTACCCACAGTCCAATGGATAGGTCGATGCCATTAACAAGGTCTTTAAAACTATGGTCCGATGTATGGTGGGTACACACAAGTCCAACTGGCATAATATGCTCTTTTCAACATTATGGGCCTACTGAACTTCCATCAAGACCGCCACTGGATTTACTCCCTTCCAACTAGTGTATGGATTGGAGGCTATCCTACCGATTGAGTGCGAGATTCCGTCCCTCCAACTCGTCGTCAAACTTCTTTCTAACACTTCTACCTAGGAAGAACGATTCCTTTACCTAGCGAAGCTTGACGAGTCTCGTTGAGATGCCTCTCTTGCCAACGAGGCGCACAAGAAACACATCAAAGCACAGTATGACAAGTTAGTAGAACCTCGTATCTTTAATGAGGGTGATTTGGTCCTTTCATACAACCTGTTATCTCTAGGATTGTTTCTTAGACTAGTACAACCTTTACCTAGTTTTTATTCATTTTTGACCTTAGTGCTTTTTCCCATTTGCCTAGTTTATACATTCCCTTCATTTTTCTTAAGTTTTATATTATCCTAGTCACATTTTGTCATATATTCATAATTAAAATAGGATAAGGTTCTTGTTCATGTTTATTTTTGAAATAAGGTTTAATTTCTTAGTTCAAAAGGAATTTCAAATGTTTGGGAAACATTACAATTCATCCATTTGATTAAAATGATAAACTGACAACATATGCCAAAATTTCAAATATGAAAATGCTGTCAGTATCGCAGAAATATGAAATAATGATTTAAACAATGGTTTAAGTTTGTAATTATAATTTCGATTTATCATAATTCAAAATGAATTATGAATATTCATGCATCTCGTACCCCCATGAGGCGTGGCATCCCATTACACATGCCAGATAGCAGTTGAACAGCATAGAGTGGAGAATGTTTGAAGGCAAATTTTTCTAGAAATGACCTGTTTCGTCATCTTTTTTCAGAACAGATTGTGGCAAATGCAAGATGAATTTGGGAGAACTGAAGGAGTTTTTTATTCCTAAGATATAGAACTACAAAAACGTATCTCACGTTTTACACAGGTATCAAGGATTGAAATATTTGCTCTCGCCATTGCACCCTATTTTTCTAAAGGCGGAAATTCCAGTCTGAGTCATATTTTTGCAAAGATGATTATGGACAGCTGGAGGGGAATTTTTGAAAACTGAAAGAGTCTTTTCTCAATGACGGGTTCATCTACAAAAACCTCTCTCAGATTGTACACAGCTGTCATAATTCAAGAGATACAAAATCATAATTGTAGCCCTAGTTTTCAGCAGTCTAGTCCATTTTTCATGGCAGACAGTTCCAAAATTTAATGTAATTTCTACTATCTTTAGAAATTCGACCTCAATACTTATATGAGGCATGATTGTAACATTTTGATGGGGGGGCAGGGGACTCTTCTTCTGAGAAAGAAGAGGTTGGAACTTGAACAATATGATGGAAGTTCGATTTTAAAGCTTATGTACAGGCATGTATACTGTTTTTTATGTTATCTTTTGCAGAAATGACTATTTTTGAAGTAAATTATGATCTTTGAGCCTGTCTTATTTTAATTTATGAAGTGTGTACTGTCAATATTTTATCTCTGCATGGTCTTAATATTTCATGTTGTGATTCTCTTGACTAGTATATAACTATGCCCCTATTTTGAAATGGAACTTGAGCTCTTACATTTGTAAGGTTATTATCACAGTCATTTTCTGTTCTTGTTTATGTACCGAAACTTTATATACTCCCTGTCATTCAATTTTAAATATCTTACCTTTGTCATATGTGCATTAGCCACCAGAACCTCATAGAATTACTGTGTAGATATCCTATGTCTACTATCTAAGATTTCCTTAAGCTTGACCCTAGTAGTCAGGGTTCAACTTTAGGGATAACATCTTTTGGCACCGTTGCTGGGGACGGAGGAACGAAGGCATACTTCCCTAGGATGTACGACAATGAATATATCTAGTCTTTGATGGTGAACAAGGGATGGTGACATATTGACTGCAGATTTTTCACCGGGTGACTCCGAAGAATCCAGAGGCGAATCCATTTATTCAAGGATCTAGAATGTCATCAAATGATCTAATGGCTGCCATGGTAGCTTGGAGGTTTGCACCTCTCGACTTTTCTGAAGTTACTGGTTTCCCGCATCCAGTACCGACTATGTCAGAGTGAGGATATTTTTTGCCTATCTTCCGAGAAAAGAAAGAAGACATTCTTGCACGTCACCTCATTAAGTTTCATGAGTGCATGGATTTGCCATATCTACAACATGAAGATGTTCATATGATGATGTTCATGTATTCATTGGATGGTGATGCATGTAAATGGTATTTCTCATTGCCTCCTTCCAGCATTTCATCCTTGAAGGATTTCCACACAGTGTTCCATCAACATTACAAAAGGTATTTTTCTCGGGAACTTCTGCTTGAGCAATGTTGTGAAAAGTTCAAATCTTATATTTAACAGACAGTATTTGGTTCCTTGAATGATGAGCTTTGTGAAGATCTTGATGAAAAAGAAATTAAGAATGGGAGTGAGTCTTTCAATAAAAATATGGATGAAACTCCTTCTTTTTCTAATTCACGAGAAGAGGGTTTTCAAAATATGATTGATGATTGCATAGTTGTAGGTGATAATTTTCATGATGATCAAGAGGTTCATGATCTTCCAAGTGATACCCAGATTGCAGATACTTTTGACATTGTATCAAATGTATTTTCTATTCTAAATGGTCATGAGAAACAAGTTTCTTCTTTTGTGTATTCAAATGATAATGAGCAGATTGATATATCATCATGTGATCGTTTTGAAACTCAACTACCAAAATATAATAAAAAAGATGGAAAGGAGTTAGAGGAGCATCATGTTATGAATATATCTGAGCTTCAAAATTCAGAAATTTGTAAGGGTCAGCTATCTTCTAGTCAGATGGTACTTGAAATCAATAAAGACAGCTTGCAACAATTTTCAGATTTGCATACAAATGACACTGGCAGTAATCATGTAGAAGATAATATGCAGAAAGCTTCATCCCTGCCATTGGAATTTTATCATGCTCTTACAATTTATGATGAATATTCAAATGGTGAAGAAAATAAATATGAATCTATACATATTGAATTTTTCAACAATCAACTTGTGTATGCCAGTTCTAAATCTGATAATGAGAAGTTACCAGATCTGTCTACTATACTTTCTTTTCCATCGAAGGTTAAAAAACAGATTGAAGAACATCATGAAGCAGAGGTTACTGATATTCAAAATTTAACAATTCATGAGGATCAACCTAAGTATGATGAGTATTTTGATGAAGAAGAGAAAAATTTTGAACCAGCGTGTAAAGAATTTTTCAGTGGCAGGGAATTTGTGTTTTCTAGAAGTGAAGGAGATGGAAAGAAGTTAAAAGAGCAGTTTGCAGAGCTTTCTTCTTTATTAATTGTTGATCAACTGTCAACAGAGATTAGTGAGCCTGTTTTTTCCATTTCTGAACTTGGATCTGCAACATACATTAAACAAAATATGATCAATAGTGACAGTACCCTACAACAGCTTTCAGATCTACAGACAAATGAAATTAGCAGCGATCATGAAGAAGGTAATATGTAGAAACAATTTCATCTCCAGTTGGAACAATGTCAGGAGGAGTTAATTAAAGAGGAAGTGTATACATCAGTAGAAGAAAGTTATGGATCTGAGTTCCAGGGATATAGTAAAGGAGACCGGGATGAATTACATGATAAATTGTTTATACCTACTTCTTTATCAAATTTTGAGCAAATCAATAAGCTTATTTTACAAGGATCTATGGTTGAAACCGATGTTGGTCAAGAAGAACATGGATATTATGGTAACAGGAATGAAATTGTAAATGAACAGTTTGTTTCTTTACATTAGCTGCAATTTCACGATCCAGTGGCCTTCTACATCGAGTCAGTATTTGCACAGTCTCAGAATGTGGAAGATTTCGGTATGACACTTTCTTGTAGTTGTGAGTTCAAAATGTTTATTAGTTTTCAACTGTTCATGTCATATTTTTCTTTTGTCCTCATCTGCTTTTTGGAGGATCATTTTTGTGGTAAGATGCTTTCATGGATTTATTGGAAGTATGAATATACTTGATCAGTTTGTATCAACTGATTAGTGTATATAGTGCACATAAATAAGCACATCTCAAGAGCACTTGTTCTCATTCAGTGTTTTAGCAGTAGAGCAGCTTTCAGTATGAATTTAGTTTTCAACAAACAACAATTTGATTTCAGTTGCAGTATGGATTAGTTTTCAGTGTACGGTTTTCATCTTGTTATCATCTGCAGTAGTTCAGATAGTTGAAAAGACTCCAGCCCAATGGAGACAAAACACTGGTGCTTCTTTTCTTCAGTTGCAGGGCAGTGTCTATTTGCAAAGCAGGATCATTTCAGAATTTGATGAGCAGAGCAAGTTGTAGTTTTTGGTCTTCAGATGTCAGTGATGGATTGGAAAGGCACTTAGTCTTCATGTTCTTAAGGTCTCACAAGGAGGACCTTATCCCCCTTCGGAGCCAGATGTTATCTCTAGGATTGTTTCTTAGACTAGTACAACCTCTACCTAGTTTTTATTCATTTTTTACCTTAGTGCTTTTTCCCATTTGCCTAGTTTATACATTCCCTTCATTTTTCTTAAGTTTTATATTATCTTAGTCACATTTTGTCATATTTTCATAATTAAAATAGGATAAGGCTCTTGTTCATGTTTATTTTCGAAATAAGGTTTAATTTATTAGTTCAAAAGGAATTTCAAATGTTTGGGAAACATTTCAATTCATCCATTTGATTAAAATGATAAACTGACAGCATATGCCAAAATTTCAAATGTGAAAATGCTGTCAGTAGTGTAAAAAATGTTGTCAGTATCGCAGAAATATGAAATAATGATTTAAACAGGGGTTTAAGTTTGTAATTATAATTTGGATTTATCATAATTCGAAATGAATTATGAATATTCATGCATCTTGTACCCCCATGAGGCGTGGCATCCCATTACACATGCCAGATAGCACTTGAACAACACACAGTGGAGAATTTTTGAAGGCAGATTTTTCTAGAAATGACCTGTTTCGTCATCTTTTTTCAGAATAGATTGTGGCCAATGCAAGATGAATTTGGGAAAACTGAAGGAGGTTTTTATTCCTAAGATATAGAACTACAAAAACCTATCTCACGTTTTACACAGGTATCAAGGATTGAAATATTCTCTCTCGTCATTGCAGCGTATTTTTCTGACTGCGGAAATTCCAGTCCGAGTCATATTTTTGTAGAGTTGATTATGGACAGCTGGAGGGGAATTTTTGAAAACTGAAAGAGGCTTTTCTCATTGACGGGTTCATCTAAAAAAATCTCTCCTGGATTGTACACAACTATCATAATTCAAGAGATACAAAATCATAATTGTATCCCTAGTTTTCAACAGTCTAGCCATTTTTCATGGCAGACAGTTCCAAAATTTAATGTAATCTCTACTATCTTTAGAAATTCGACCTACTAGGGAGGATTTTGACCTCAATACTTATATGAGGCATGATTGTAACATTTTGATGGGGGGGGCAGGGGGCTCTTCTTCTGAGAAAGAAGAGGTTGGAACTTGAACAATATGATGGAAGTTTAGTTTTAAAGCTTATGTACAGGCATGTATACTGTTTTTTATGTTATCTTTTGCAGAAATGACTGTTTTTGAAGTAAATTATGATCTTTGAGCCTGTCTTATTTTAATTTATGAAGTGTGTACTGTCAATATTTTATCTCTGCATGGTCTTAATATTTCATGTTGTGATTCTCTTGACTAGTATATAACTATGCCCCTATTCTGAAATGGAACTTGAGCTCTTACATTTGTAAGATTATTATCACAGTCATTTTCTGTTCTTGTTTAAGTAATGAAACTTTATATACTCCTTGTCATTCAATTTTAAATATCTGACCTTTGTCATATATGCATTAGCCACCAGAACCTCATAGAATTACTATGTAGATATCCTATGTCTACTATCTAAGATTTCCTTAAGCTTGACCCTAGTAGTCAGGGTTCAACTTTAGGGATAACACAACCAAAAACATGACAAGCTGGGGGCAGGAAAGTTTGAGTCCATGTAGTACAGACCTTACATCGTTAAACGTGTTTTGGAGAAAGGATCCTACGAGCTCAAGGACTACGACGGAATATCTTTAGGTGAACCCCACAATGGGATTTACCTGAAGAGGTACTATGCCTAAACTTTTCATGCATATACATTTTTGTATATACTGTACATGGCGTGTGTGTTTTTTGTGTATGGCGTGACATGTTTATTTTAGTGTGTCTAGATCTTGTTTCCGCTTCTTATACCATGTGATTTCTGCGTGTGCAAATGGCAACTTGCTACGGATTCGCGGATGACGCCAGCTGGAATACCCGTAACCTTGCTTCAACAGCTTGGGTACTGTATTCCCCAACAGGAGAGCTCATTATCCCAGGAGGAATTTGTCTTGAATTCACAACCAACAACGCCGCAGAGTATGAGGCGGTGATTGGAACCCTAACTGATGCTCTTTCCTTGGGCATGACCCACATTGTCATCCATTTGGATTCACAACTAGTGGTTTCCCACCTCAACCAGGTCTACGCTATCTGTGATACCACTTTGCTCTGTTTCTTCAGACGAGGCCATCTCCTGGAAAAGTCCTTTAAATCTGTTCAATACCTACACATTCCACGAGACATGAACATAGTTACTGAATCGATGGCCAACTTCATTTTGGATTGGTACATCGCACACACAGAATACATTCACAAGCACTCATAACATGTAAAATCATCCATTGTATAAAATCAAACATGTTAACAAGATCACATCATTCATCAATCTAAAACACATAATGTAGAAAACTGCCGGAAATGTCTATATATCTATAAATCATCACAAAAAGTAGTGCTGGTACAAAATATGAAGCAAGACGACTTTTAGTGAGTCTATACAAAATATGACGCCTCATAGCTTTCAGTAGTACAAAATATGAGGGCTTTGAGCTCTTAGTACATACATAATAACAACATAAGGCCTACTGCATGGCCCGTGCATCCCTAGGTCTCGCATCTCTCACTTGTTGACCATGGAAGACATCAACTGCCCTCGCGACCTTGCGTAGCAGCACATTGAAACGTATGGATGCCCCAACTGCATATCTCTGCATGGGCCGTGGTGACTCATCCACTATCAGCTCTGGAACATCTAACGTCAACCCGGTCAGGCTCTCGTAGACGTCCTCCATATCCACGATAGCAGCATGCGTGATTGGGGTCATGGCTGCTCCCCCTCCTCTCCTTGCAAGAAGATAAACTCCTACTGGTCGCATAGGGTCCACATCTGCACACACATGTTATTAACTTATCAAAACTATAACAAAAAAATAATAAATACACAAAACTAAAAGTACAAGGGTCATTGTTCTTACCGATGTCTCTCCACTCTGCTCCCTCAGGCAATGCCAAGTTTGGGTCCTCTTTGTTATCCATACCATTGTATGGGTAATCCTCTACCATGAGCAGTTGGCCTTCCAGCCATGTGAAGAACTCAGGATTGTACCTGATGTTAGGACCCCCACCATGGCATGCCATCACCTCTGTCCATCTAACCATGTGAGGATCCTTAGGATCCCTGTCATCCAAAGGCACCTGTAGGTGCAAGAGGGGAACCCGCTCCAATAGAAATAAGATCACTATCGACCCATATCCGAACTGCTTGAGCTCTCCACGCCGACACTTGGTCAGCTGAGCTCGAATGTTGGTGAGGAGTCCCTCACACCAGTAGAATACCTTCGGAGACATACAGTCCTCCACATACAGCATCTGGGACCTAGTAGCTAAGTGAGTCACTTGGCTCCCTGCTATCCTCACTATGGTAAAAAGTACGGCACGCAGCAGACGATCTCGCACCTCTTTGATGGGAATCTTCCCACTAGAGGCACGGGCATGAGATGTACAATGCTAAAGCATCAAGTCATCTATAGTCCGATCACTTCTCTGTGATCCGGTAAGAGCCACGTTGTCCCCCCTACGGGACAATCCAATCAACAAGTAGATGTCCTCGACATCTATGGTCAGTATATGCTCACCGATCATGAAGTATTGCTAAGATGCATCCTAGCTCCGAAGCATATGTTCTAGCAGCGGGATTTGGGCCCTCATATCTTGGCTCTGGAAGAACTTTAGAAGTCCACAGTTCCTCAATGCCATCACACATAATGGATCATTTGCAGCTTGCACATCATATACCTCATGTTCTCTCTCACGCCACTCTAGGACCATCTTGGATACGACTAACCTACCAAAAAGAGCATTTTAACATCATTAGAACTCACTTCATCCTTTGGAGTTTCATTTTTTGAGCTAGGTTTGTGTGTGGGGTTGGACGTTTTCGTCGACGCACCCCGTCAATACTGATAGTGCGACATCGTCGCAATCCAGGTTTGTGGGATTTGCGATGATCTGGGATCGTCGCAGTTCACGTAAGGGAGACCTACGACGACCCAAGGATGCAATAGCCCCCACAAATCAATTCAAAAACCCAAAAAATGAACTAAAACTGAAATCGTAAACCACTGGAAATATGCTGGATGAGTTTTAGGGTTACCTACTCCGAACGACTCGTGAAATGGTTGCTCGCAGCTCTGGCAATCAACAGGTGAATTTTTTGACTCCAAATGGCACTTCTTCTCCCCAATTTGGCAAATCAACAATGGTAACTATATTTGGCCATTTTTTCTATTTATAAACAAAAAGGAATATTCTTTTTCAAATATTTGATGCTTTTAAGGTCATTTGCTATAGTTTGGATCATTTTTATGGCATTTGAATACCCGGTTGACTTTTTGACCTAGTTTTTGAGTGTGCAGGAGTCGTAAGTGTTCTATTTGCGTCGTTTTCACATTGAAGCAATCATCTCAGGTATGAACAACCCCTTGAATATTTTGTCATTATTTTTCATCCATTAGATTGTAATTATTTAATGATGATGAGCTTGCTCTTTGTTCTTTCTGGTGCTCTTAAAACCATGAGAATAAGTTACTGAGTTACGATTTATCACTTTTTCGGGCTCGTTAAAATCCTACGAAAAAGGACCCCCCCCGGAGTCTATCTTTAAGCTCTTTTCAGGCTCTCGAAATATGAAACGATTTCCAAGTGAACTTGTCGCGTTCACACTTGTTAAAGAATTTGAATGGTCGTCTTCCTGGTGATAGTTTACCCCTTTTTCGGACCATGGGGCACTACTTACAAAAAATGTATACTCCATCCAATCAGGACTGGAAGAGTCCTCTCCCGTGTTGTTTTACCCTTTTTTCGGGCGTTGAGGCTAACTTTATGAAAAAGGACCCTTGGAGTCTTCTTCAGTTCTTTTTAGACTCTCTAAACATGAAATGATGACCGAGTTTTTCCTTTTATGGACTCATTAAAATTCAGCATTGAAGGGCCCATCATGGGATGAACCCCTCCTATCCCAGGTTCGGAAAATATTTGGGATTGGACTCATCTATGATATGAGCTATACCAAGCATCTGGTTACCCTCATCAAGCTCGTAAAAAAAAAATGAGGCACTCATCATTCATGATGGGGAAAAAGGAAAGCCTTTATGTTACACTCTTTGTCTGTGGTAGTACCTAGTCATTCTTGAACATGGCACTCATTTGCATACTGCACTTGGATCATCTATTTGTCCTCGAGTTTTACCTATTTCCTGAGTCTTGTTACTCCTTTGAGTCATTCAAAGAAAGCTTCCATCACCAGTTGCATTAGGAATCGGTATCATATTCATCGTGTCAATATTGCGAGGTCATGCCATGCCCATGTTCAAGAATACTCTCACCATTCATTATCTGCAGTCAGTATGCCTACTACCATGTCGGTCTACTCTGAGTCTATCTTGCATATTTCTATACCATCCGATCTACTCTACAAATCCTTTTTTCATGTTTTGTGTCGATGATGGGGGATTCATCATGGCCCTCCTTCAACACATCCATCCTTGTCGACTTCGACTCATTATCCGAGGACTGAATCTACAAACCAATCGAATACCTTGGGCCTGCATGGATCAATGGCAGGTTACCTCGCTTCCGACATGAGTTTTCATCATTGAATCTTGATTGAAATATTTCATCTGGCGTTCGAATTCAACTCATTTATTCGCGCTTGATGATATGTACTATGATACCTTGAGAATCATTGACATCAATGGTGATTTCCCTCGCACTTGTTAATGATATACATCAATGACTGGTAATCAAGTGGTTTCTACCATGTTCGACATCAAGACATTTGTAATCAAATGGATAGACTCATATCATTGTGGGTTCGACTTGAAGACCCTGGGGAGTCATATTTTACCCCAAGTTACGATGGAGATTGTATTGAGTCACATTACACAGATCCACATTTGTATTGGTCGTGGCTGTGTTATCATCTCATCATGGATCTATGCTTGTGTCTAGTAGCCATGATTGTGTTCAGTCGGTCATTACTACCATGGGTCTGTATTGTATTGGTTAGAAACCATGTTGTATGTTATATGAGACTGTGTGTTCAGAGTCAGTTGTATTGCAGCAACATCCTTCGTCCGACAAGCCATTGCCATTCCTTCTGTCAAAGCATTTCACCTGTCCAATTTCAACAGCTTCATGCTTTGGGGGGCATTCTATTACACCTAAATCTTGCCATCAAGAGACTCAGTGTAAACATCCCTAAAGTTTCCTTGACTAGGTTATTGACCTGGAAGAGATGCAACCCATTTATACTAGGTTTAGAGAGGTCCTCGCAGGTTTTCCTCATGCAAACTGCGACGTCTCAGGTTTTCCTCTTGCAACCTGCACGATGTCAGTTAATGGACAAAAATAGCTTCTTCGAGCCCATTCTTGAAGCTAGCTGACATGGATCCCTATCCCTGACCATTTGGGAGAGCTGGCATTCAGTTCCTAACCTCTTGGAAAGATCCCCTATCTCTCTCCTTCCATATCTCAATCTACCCTATCCACTTAGTCCTATATAAGTAAAGCTCACTCCCATACCAAGGGGAGGAAGTCTATAGTGTCTACATGTTGGTGAAATTACCTTAGGAGAGATCTCTACTCCTCTATTAAGAGACTCACACTTCCTTGGGAGGATTTGGCATTGGTTTGATCAGAGGAGGATTGCTATGTCAAGTCATTGGTTGTAATCTTTTCATCCCATGTACTTCCCTTTCAATACAGTAATATAAGTGCTTTCCACCAAAATCTCATTGTGTTATTGATATGTTGTGTAGTTCGCTTTCTTGACTACTAACTTAGATCTATTATTGTGTAGATGTGTTTTACTTGTTTTGTTGTCTTGTTATCTTGACAGGTTTTGTAGCCCAGATCTGAAGATCGTCAAGCTTGGAGCAGCTTTCAAGGAGAAAAGAATGAACGATTTATAAGGTAAACGTATCTAGTTGCTTGATCTCTAATTAGATCTAGGAAAGTGATTTATATTCTGTTCTATTTGTTCTAGACTCATGTTGAGCTAGGGAGATCAAGCTTCGAGTCCGCTCTTGGTAGATTATCCGTCAAACAAATCTGGTGACCATACTGGGGAAGTTGAAACTTGTTTGTAGTTTTCAATTTGAATGTCATTTTGAGTTGATTGCTTTTGCAAGCCATCCATCATCTTGTTTTCCTTCCAAGCCTTGTTTCACCATCAGATCTTCACTTTGAAGAGTCTGTAGTCCTCCTATGATTTTGTACTCATCATTTTTAAACCATTTCATTGATCATTGTTTGGAGAATTGGTTAATTTTTGAACTTAGATATCGCCCGTCACAGCTAGGCAGTGGAGCCAGAGCGACACCGTGTCATTTTTTTAATCTCCATTCTATGTCTTTTGGCATATCGTCGCACTTCCCGCATTAGTGACCTGCGACAGTCACTCTGTGTACAAACACAGACTGTGTCGATCTTTCAAAACTGACATACAGGCATCCCTTCTCCATTTATGATTTGAGTTTGGTTTTGTGTGCAAACTCTCTCTGTGCTGCAAGATCTAGTCAGAGACCCCATTTTTTATTAAGTGTGTTGAAGTGTTTGGTTTCATTTGGAGTTGTTTTGGGATACGTCTTGGACAAGTTTGATATTTGGTAGTGGTGGAAACTCTCGTCTCCCCCACTTGCATCCACTCATCCTTGCATTCCCTCCTCTCCTTGTCGGATCTGGTCATTGTATTGGATTGGTTTCCAAGCCTCATTTGCATACAGTTTTGAGCTTTGCTTGCTTTAGTGTTGCTTGTGACTGATTGATTTTGAGTGTTTGTGTGTATCGTCAGTTCGTATGAGTGCTCATCATTTTCTTGAGATTTTCTGAGTCATTGGAGTGCTGCAAGTGATCTTTTCATTTCAGTATCTGTGTTTAAAAGCATCGTTGTCATCAAATTGTTATTTTGATACATCCATTGAAAACTCAAAAGTACTTCATTTCCATCATTTTTCAAGCTCATTTGAAGAACTGTACATGCATTGGAATGTCTCATTTGTAGATATTTTGGAAAAGTTGAAAGAAAATTAAATTATTTGTGTTTTTCACAAATTATGAGTTGCTCATTTTCTTGAAATTTTTGAATAGATATCAAGTTTTGCAAAAAACGTTCCATGCTTGGAAAGTTACATGCATCTTTTCGTTCTTCTACTTTTAGGCCATTGTAATGAAAGTGAAAAGCTTGCATAATCTACTTAGAAACTCTCTCTTTTCATCAATTAGCATCATTTTTGTTTTGAAAAGATAAAAGAAAAAGAAAAACATGCTTTGATTTGGCTTAGGAGTGTTGTGTTATTTTTTTTCGTGTTTCGCTCAAAAATGAAAAGAATACTTTGAAATCATTTTTGGTAGATTTGGGATTGTGTTGCATTGTGTTGCTTTGGTAAAATCATTGGAAATAAATTTATCCCTCCCACACGTAGAGTTCATCAAAAGAAAAGTACGTTTTTTGCATGTAGTTAGGGCCTGCATTATGTTTACGATTATGTACTTACCTCATGCATTCACCTAACCGTCCAAATAAAATTAACAGTAGAACTAGGGTAAAATTTTTAGTAACTAGTGTGTAAGTTAGAGATGTGTTCCGGCGTCTTTAAGTGTGACAACTATAGTTATTTTCCAGCACTGTATTCCGGGGGTATTGTATTCTTCCACGTACTTATCGGTATATTGAAGCTCTTTCACTTACCAACCAGGTATGTCGAAGCTCTTTCATGTACCCACCAAGTACTTCAAGTACTTGGCGTATATCGAAAGGTGTTTCACATACTTGGCGTATATAGAAAGGTGTTTCACGTACTCGATAGTATATAGGAAGGTCTCATGCCGTATGGTTGTGCATTAGATAGCACCACTATGGATTTGAGATCCCACGTACCTTGCGTATATCGGGAGACACCATTAGGATTCATGAGACCAACTGAGTTAACCTTTTGGCCATCTTGGTAGAGAAATACACTGAGAACGGGGGCAGATTACTACGCACGTACCGTCCAGGTAATTGGGTATTGAGGTAAGGGTACGGTCCCAATCCTCCTTGTTGCAATTTACTGTTGGACCCTGCGGTATATAGCGATTTGCGAAGCCTTGACAATCTTGTGAGGTTCCATACCTTTGAATCCACTCTTATCACATAAGTTTGCTTGTGGCCTTAGTTTGTGTAGGGTTTTGTCTGGTCTACTTTTCTTTTGTTTAACTTGCCTTAGGAGAAACTTTTTGTTTTAGTCAGTCTAGTTGACTTTCCTTGGAGAAGGTCCCATAGGATTCAGAACTTGCCACCCGAAGATCCCCTTAACCAGGAGGTAATTTTGAAGGTAAGGATGGACCCACAAGCCACGGTCGTGTCATCTGAATCGGAAAACCCTACATTGAATGTTGGAGCACACATGTTTCCTCCAGATTCACCTGCCTCTCATCACCCACAAGGTGAAGAAGCACAAACTTATACTTCACAAGACCTACCTCCTATTCTACCAGGAGAGCCTCGATTGTTGGAATGGATAAATTCACCCCAGGATGGCCCTTCAGCAGATGTTGGTCCAATAGCATCTTATTGGACATCATCTCTAGGCCACCCAGTGGCTCATTTTTCCGTTGCATCACCACCTAGTTGGGATACTCCTGACGACCGCATGACACCTTATCGTGAACAATTGGCCCGACTACGTTCTATAGCCATAGAGTTCACAAAATGGAGCCTTGCATGACAGGATTCAAACCTGACATTACCTCCTTATCAACCACACCCAAGTCATTATTTATCTTATGATTCACCAGAATCGTCCACGCAACACGTGACCACTTCTGAGGCTGGTCAACCATCAATTCCTGCACATCCATCTCCTAGACAAGAGACCAGTCCTATACCTCAAACAACCCAACATGTTGAAGGACAACAGTCCAACACACCTACGACTACCACGATTACGTCACCTGCTCCTCCCCCACCCCAAACTTCAAGGGGAGGATACATTTTACCCCTACCTTCTTTACAGGTAATGATAATCCTATGGTGTATAATCAACAACTAGTGTTGGTTCAACCTTTACTTAGTGGTCAGCAAGTTGTTGTTGGGGGGAAACCTCCGTCTCTTAACCATAATATTGCAGCAGGAGTTCCCATCGGCCCTTCTGTTGGAAACTCCTTACCTCCGGGATCTTCCACTACGGGGTTATCCCATGTATGGGAACCGTCCAATGTAATTCAACCACCATCGAGTCAAGCGTATCCAAGTCATATTAACCCTGTGTCGGGATAACTTAATCCCGAAAACGCACTCTACGGGGTACCCTACCCCGGTAATCCTTACACTCTATGGGGACAGCAAAATGTTTTACAACATGGACCCCCTCTCACAATCCCTCAAGTCCCTCCAACCCCTTTTGGTCCACCCCCACCTCCCATTGGAGGCGGCGAGCCCCCACATAACTCTGGAGGAGGCGAACCTCTACCTTCTGGCAAAGGACCACCTCATTCTGGCCATCATGGCCCACCCCCTCCTAATGGCGGAGGTGGAGGACCATCCCATCCTGGTGGTGGTGGTGGAGTACCATCCCATCCTAGTGGTGGTGGAGGTGGCATACCATCCCATCTTGGTGATGGTGGTGGAGGACCATCCCATCCTAGTGGTGGTGGTGGAGGACCGTCCCATCCTGGTGGTGGTGGTGGAGGACCATTACATCCTGGTGGTTGTGGTGGAGGAAAACCCTACTATGGTGGAGGTGGTGGAGGAAGCCCTTACCCTTCCGGCGGCGGTGGTGGCCCACCACCCCCTCCCGGCGGAGGTATTGGAGGCCCACCCTATTCCGGCGGTGGTATGAGGAAGAATAAAGGGAAACCTAAGAAATCTTCCACCCAACAGGAACATAGGAGCACCGCTGATGACACAAAATAGAAAAGGAAGCTGAAGTATCCTTGTCTAATGTGTGGTGATGACCACTTTTCTAAAGAGTGCCTCCATAGAGACGAAGTTCAAAAGCTTCTTAAGGGAGAACCCATACCCGCAGTCCTCAACGATCCCTTCCCTACTCAAAATTAGCAATTGATTGCTCAAATATCTCATTGTCGGGGAGAGGCATCCTCTACTGTGCATGTTCTCATGATGCGTAGTGAGACGGTCAGTTTGAATACTTGATCGCATTTGTACGACTCAGTCCCTTCGAAGGATCCTATTGGAAGTAATACTGAAAAAGCTTCCACTTCTCTACATGAGGTGACTGTACCGCCGGCCTCTCTCACCATTGAGGATCCCTCTTTCGAGTCAGTATTGCATCCACCCAAGAGCATGATTGGAAAAGTTGTTTTCAATCCCAATGCTTGGGCAGCTCAGAATTACAATATCGTAGAGGATCTGGCGCAAGCTCCTTGTGCCATGTTGACACTAGAAGTCTTGCAGAATTTCCCCAATCAACGCAAGACTCTCCTCGATTCCATCGATGCAATTGATCCAGATTCTTCGAACACCATCATGTTTAGACTCAAGTATTTTAAGCCAAGTTTTTCCCATCAGCTTGCATTTCAAGTTGCTACCAACGTTGCTGGGAAGATAGTCCATCGTACTATCTTAGACAAAGGGGCTTCTACCTCGGTCATGTCAATCGCTTGTTGGAGTGCCATTGGCTCCCCCGAATTGAACCGTTCTCCCACCACCTTGAAATCATTTGACAGGTGTGGCTTTCAACCCCATGGGTTACTGTAAGATTTTCTAGTTGAGCTGGGGGAAGAGACCGCCACCATTAATGTGGAAGTTTTCACAGCCCCGTTAGATTATAATATCTTGCTTGGTTGTAATTGGTTTTATGCCATCATAGCGGTCGCATCATCTGTCTTCTGCATAGTGCAATTCCCTCACCAAGGCCTAATTGTCACTGTCGACCAACTGGACTTCTGCACACCAGACACCACTTCTCATCCTGGTGATAATGTCCCAATGCTTGGGAAATCTACAAAACAGTATGAGAGTGTAGGGGTTGGTCTCATAAAATATTCATCTCTTATGGGAATTTTTCCGATGCCGGATCCCCCTCATCATGTTGCCTCGGTGAACATGATCTCCTCAGAGATTTCATCTCTTACCAACCCTACGGATACATGGCTTGTACTTGATGAAGCCACCACACACTTGATTGGATACATAATGCCTCTTTCTCCTGATGAACGTACCTACGAGGCTATCCAATGAACACCTAAAGACCACCTCGTTGTGGCCTCCGCATGCCGTTCTCTACGATGGATGTCATCGCTACCTGATTCTCTACTCCGCACTTTTCATTTTGACGAGTCCATCATGGATATAATGAGTGTGGACGACCCCCCGTGGGAATACCTCCACCACCGGTTTTATTTTCTTACGCTATTGGATTATGTGGAGAATAGCATTAACACCATTTTTTCGCCGAATGTCTACCCTTGCTCTCAATCCCCGATACTCACGTGTCATATGGACACTGAGGGAAACCTTGCAAGCATCGAACCTACCACTTCGATTGACATTTCAGTTACTCCTGGTGTAGTTGAACACATTCAGTTATGCCAGAAGTGTTCCCTTGAAGAAGTAATTGCTTATACGGCCTTATTCAAGCAATTCCGATACGTGTTTGCTTGGACCTATGAGGAGATGCCTGGGATAGACCCTACAATTGTTTTACACAAAATCTAAATCTATCCTGATGTCAAACCTGTCCACCAAAAGTTGCGACCGATACACCCTCGGAAGACTGCGGCGATCAAGGGAGAGATTGAGAAAATCTTGAAGGTTGGCTTCATCTACCCTATCCCATTCACATAATGGGCCTCAAACGTCGTCCCTGTTACTAAAAACAGGGTACCATTCGTGTCTGTGTCTATTATTGGGACCTCAACAAGGCTTGTCCCAAGGACAACTACTCGACTCCCTTTATTGACCAGATCATCGACAATTGTGCTGGAACTGTCATCTTTTCATTTATGGATGGATTTTCTGGATACAACCAGATTGAGATCCACCCTGCCAACCAACACAAGACGACATTCATCTGCCCTTGGGGAAGGTTTGCATATCGTAAACTTCCGTTTGGCCTTAAAAATGCTAGTGACACATTCTAGAGGGCCATGTCGTACGCCTTCCATGATGTGAAGGACTTTCTGGAACCCTACTTGGATGACCTCCCTGCCCACTCAAAGGAGCGCGAGTTCCACATAGGTCATCTGACAGTCGTTTTCCTTAGATGCAGACGATACAATATCCGTCTAAAACCTCATAAGTGTATTTTCTGTGTCGAGTCTAGATACCTCTTAGGGTTTATCGTCTCAAAAGATGGGATCCACATTGATCCCTTGAAGGTGGAATCCATTGTCGCTCTCCCACCTCCAACTAATGTTACAGAAATTCAAAGTCTACAAGAAAGAGCGACTTATTTAAGATATTTTGTCTGTAATTTCATGCAAAAGATGCAGGTTTCCATGACATTGATGAAAAAATGAGTCCCGTTCATTTGGGATGACCAAGCTCAACAATATTTTGAAAGTTTGAAACATACCATCATGCATGTCCCTTTTCTCCAACCACCGAATTACTATCAAGATTACATTCTATACCTAATTTCTCTCGACACCATTATCGCCATGGTTTTGGTGCAGGAAGACCAAAACACCCAAGAACATGTGATATACTACGCTAGTAAAGGTATTATTGATGCTGCAACTCGATATTCACATGTTGAGAAGCTCGCTCTCGCGGCGGTCATCGCCGTCCAGAAGTTCTGATATTACATTCTGCTTCGCACCACCACCATCATCGCCGATTCGAACCCCATGTACCACGTTCTGACTCGTTAGGTGCTTGGGGGAAAGTATTCACACTGGATCATGATACTGCAAGAATTTGATCTTCTTTTCGAGAAAACCAAGTCTAAAAAGTCTTTGGTGTTTGCTGAGCTCATCTGCGACCTTCCCCGTGATGATGTAGAATTTGAGCCCAATGAATCTTTTCCGGATGACTCATTGTTTCTTATCAGTATGTCTGATCTGTGGTTTGGATATATCACTTTATATCTTCAGACACAACGTTTCAATCCCCAATTGTCTCATGACGACCGTCGTCAAATACGCCACCATGCGAAGTATTACCTGATTATCAGTGATACTTTGTATCGATTCTATTCTTTGACGTTGTCTGACTCATGACGAGGCTGAACATGTTTGTTGATGCCCCGAAAATTGTAGCATCAAGCAGTTGGGGATTCTCCCTGGTAAGCAAGCCCAATTAGATCACTCACCGTTTGGTGTGGGGAATCCGTCCGGTTAATGCTTCCAGCTACCATAAGATTTAAAGATTCTTGTTCTTTACACCGATTGCGGCCTGATCCACCGTTTATGTATTTTAGTTTAAGATGAAATGCAAGTTCCCTAAGATAAATGTAGGTAACTAATCTAAATTAACCTAAAACAGTATAAGCAAATCTAATCTATCCTTGCAAGGAGCAAACTGTAAATATGAGCAATACGCTGAAAGAAACATCTAAAGATCATACAGATAGCCATTAAATCATAAAGATGCAATCTCTGTAGGAGATAAAAGATATTAAAGATAGCTTTAATTCACCGAATACATTCCATTACTCATTTAAGAGAGACATCATTGTACAGAAAAGAGAAAGATCATCCATTACACAGAAATAATTCATAACAACAAAGAAATATCTCACTGTAGTATGTGAATGACACAAGAGTAGTCCAACAAGCATTTAATACACATTTACAGACAAAAACATCCTCTCCAAGATTTCATTAGGAAAAATTACAGTCCTTAGAGCAAGCAGCAAAGTAGTTCGCACCAGCTAGAAAATTTCTTTCACTTGCAAAAATCTCCTTCTATCTTCTTCTGTTCTGCTATTTATAGATTTACAATCGCTACTTGAGATGATAGGTGTGCCCTAAACTCTAGAACCTTCTAATTTGTCCTTTAGTGCACAATTACAAAACCCACAGATTCGTGGAGAGCCTTCCATATAAGACAAAAAATAGAGCCAACTGCCTTTTAAAGCATTTATACAATAAAGGAAATTCAGCTTTTCCTCACGTTAAGACAAATAAGAATTCTGATATTTTATCTATTTCATTTGGATTTTCTTTGCTGGCTTGCTGACTCATCTTCACAAACTGGCTCGCTTGTGGATGCTGGGACATCTACACTTTGGATATGAGTGGCCCATTGACTGAGCTCTTTCAGGATAATTTTGCTCCGAACAGATTGTTGCCTTTGATGCAATCTCATGCTTGCACAGATCTGATTTGACCTGTGTTGCTCCTTCTTCCTTGTAGACCTTCTATGCATGACAAACCTGCGGTGAGCGAGGCAATACAAATAAGGAGTATGTAGAAATTAACAAAAATTGCAAAGCTTCCTACAGATTTGTAAAAGAAATCATGACAGAGTTGGCTTTAACTAGATGACTTTCAAGCATTAGCAAAACAATTATAAAAAAATTCAGAATATGCCAATGACTTCAGAACATGGGAGGCTATTTTAACAAAATGATCAACTAATTCACAGTTGCAGCTACCATTTCACAGTTAAAAATCATGAGAACTACTAGACGCGAATTCCAACAAGCTATACAAGCCACTGTGGGTTTTATGTAGCCTTGGCGCGAATGGTGGTTCGGAGTTATGAGCATGAAGCTCAAGGATGACGGACAGTAAACATAGCACATGGCTGCACTAAATGGCCCTACCAACCCCGTACGCATATAATCCCAAATCTATTATGCGCACTAGAGCCGCAATTTTAATTTTACATTCTGCGCCTGTAGCGGCAGTCTAAACGTTAGTCTCTGCACTGATGGTGTCACCAAGAATTGCGCCGATGGCTGTGTTCAAGGACGATGCGCAGTTATGACAGCGGGAGCTATAGTGATACGTTTTGCGCGTCGGTAGAGAACTTAGTCTCAATACGTGTGCTAACAAAAAATGCGCCAACAAGTCATGAAGAAAAGATTTAAGGGATTTTTTCGTGTCGATGATTTTAAGTACAAATCCTGCGCCAAAGCGCCCGCCCTATTATTAGTAACTGCACCGATGGCGGCTGAGTTGGTTTTATACTTTGCGCTAGAACAAGCTTTAAAGTGCACTAAAGGTTAAACTCTACGCCGGAGCATCCGAAATAACGCTAGCATTTGCGCTAAAGGCGGCCAAAATAAGGCTAAGACGGGCGCCATAAGCAGATAGTTTTAAACTTAAGACATGCGTGAGAAAGGATAAAAAACAATTGTCGAATTATAGTTAAGTTCTTGCGCCTAAAAATGGTTGAATTGTAGTAAACAATTGGCGAAGCGGTAGAGTTATGATTAAAACCTACGCCAAAGAGGCAAAGTTAGGATCAAAACTTGTGCCGAAGGCGGGATATTTATGGTAAAAAATTGCACCGAAGGTTGGAAATAACTTTTCCTTAGAAAAACAATCTGTCCATCGGCGATTTTAAGGATAAGCCATGCGCCGATGTTGACCAAAATAAAAATAATTCCTGCGCTTTTGTCGCAAAAGTTGTCATTAAAAACTGTGCTCAATGCTAAAGATAGTTTTTTTACTTAGTCAAAAAAATCAAACAAAAATTTTTGGAAGACGAGAGGAAGGAAAATCAGCCTTTGATGAACAATAAAGCTCTGAGAAAGAAAAAGGAAACCTTCAAAATAATAGGAGGGACCCAAATAAGAAAAAAATTGGGGGGATGTTGCAGCAACAACAATTTCCTAAATGACTGTCACGCTGGGGCTTATGGTGGTCATCTCTCTGGGATGGCTACAGCCCAGAAGATTCTCCGCATGGGATATTATTAGTCATCTATCTTTAAATATTGTATTGAGGCCGTAAAAAAATGTCCTCCCTGTCAACATTTTCATACGAAAAAGCGCACCCATCTCGCCCCGTAACACCCCATTATTGTCGTTGGCCCCTTTGCTAAATGGGGCATTGACTTCATGCATTGTAAGCCTACCTTAGCCGGGGGGAATAGTTACATCATCGTAGCTGTGGACTACTTTACAAAGTGGGCCGAGGCAATGCCTACATACACGAATGATGGCAAGACCGCCACACTCTTCATGTTCAATCATGTCATAGCGCGGTATGGAGTTCCTTAGTCTATAGTTACCGACCATGGTTCTCACTTTCAGAACCACATGGTTGAGGAATTGAGCGATATATTGGGTTTTCTCCATGAAAAATCAACACCCTACTACCTACAGTCCAATGGATAGGTCGAGGCCATTAACAAGGTCTTTAAAACTATGGTCCAATGTATGGTGGGTACACACAAGTCCAACTAGCATAGTATGCTATTTTCAGCATTATGGGCCTACCGAACTTCCATCAAGACCGCCACTGGGTTTACTCCCTTCCAACTAGTGTATGGATTGGAGGCTATCCTACAGATTGAGTGCGAGATTCCGTCCCTCCAACTCGCCCTCGAACTTCTTCCTAACACTTCTGCTGAGGAATAATGATTCCTTTACCTAGCAAAGCTTGACGAGTCTCATCGAAATGTCGCTCTTGCCAATGAGGCGCACAAGAAACGCAACAAAGCATAGTATGAAAAGTTAGTAGAAATTCATATCTTTAACGAGGGTGATTTGTTCCTTACACACGACCAAAAACATGAAAAGCTGGGGGCAGGAAAGTTAGAGTCCATGTGGCACAGACCTTACATCGTTAAACGTGTTTTGGAGAAAGGATCCTATGAGCTCGAGGACTACGACATAATATCTTTAGGTGAACCCCACAATGGGCTTTACCTGAAGAGGTACTATGCCTGAAATTTTCATGCATAGACATTTTTGTATATACTGTACATGGCGTGTGTGTTTTTTGTGTGTGGTGTGACATGTTTATTTTAGTGTGTCTAGATCTTGTTTCCACTTCTTATACCATGTTTTGTTTGCATGTGCAGATGGAAACTTGGTACGGATTCGTGGACGATGCCAGCCGGCATACCCTTAACCTTGCTTCGGAAGCTTGGGTACTATATTCCTCAAGGGGTGAGCTCATTAGCTCAAGAGGAAATATTCTTGGATTCACAACCAACAACGCCGCAGAGTATCAGGCAGTGATTGGAACCCTAACTAACGCTTTCCTTGTGTATGAACCACATTGTCATCCATTTGGATTCACAACTAGTGGTTTCCCATCTCAACCGGGTCTACGTTATCCATGATCCCACTTTTCTCTATCTCTTCATACGAGTATGTCTCCTGGAAAGGTCCTCTGAATCTGTTCAATACCTTCACATTCCATGAGACATGAACACAGTTGCTGAATCGATGGCCAACTTCATTTTGGATTGGTACATCGCACACACATAATACATTCACAAGCACTCATAACACGTAAAATAATCCATTGTATAAAAGCAAACATGTTAAAAAGATCACATCGTTCATCCATCTAAAACACATAATGTATAAAACTGCTGGAAATGTCTGTATATATATATATATATATATATATATATATATATATATATATATATATATATATATATATCATCATAAAAAGTAGTGTTGGTACAAAATCTGAAGCACGACGGCTTTTAGTGAGTCTATACAAAATCTGAAGCCTCATAGTTTTCAGTAGTGTTAGAATTGGAATTGTACCTAGTCCCTATTTGATTTTCTTCTAAATTTTTCATTTTTTCTACTTCTATTTTGTTTTATTTTAAATTGAATAGTTTTCATTTTCTTGTTATTTTATATGTTATGAATGTTATTTCATTTTATCTTATTTTTCCTCTACATATAGTGGCTTATTAAAGTATTTCATTTCATGTTTTAGTCTTCAAAATACTTATTTAAGATTTGACCTAACTCCTATAATCAAATTTTAACCTTTATGTTGATTTTCTTTTGCAAAATCTTGATTGGAGACATTCCCACAGCACAGTAATGAAACTGCATAAACTAAGGCGTCGCTAGAATGTGTGTTTTTCTCTGTTTTAGTCATTGTTTTTCGGCGCAGATTACGAGAAGATGGAAAGGATTTTCAGAAAACCAAAAGAGGTTTTTGTTAAGCACACAATCATTCACAAAAACCTCTCTCACTTTTACAACTTCTGTTATGGTTTGAAAGATTCGAATTGATCTTTATGGCCTATTTTTCAGGGTTTAAAATATTAAATAATTTTCTGTTTTAGTCATCATCTTGCGGTGCATATTCCGATCAATTGGAGAACAATTTTTAAAAACCAAGAGAGGTTTTTGTTCATCATGGACTCATTTAAAAAAAATCTCTCAGTTTTCTAATAGGTGTCATGAATCAAGAGATATGGAGGCGTCTTTGAGACCCAATTTTCCATAAATTTGCCTAATTTCCCAAAGTCCGATTTGCTATTTTTAGTTAATTGTCTTTAAATATTAAAGTTAGAGTGTAACTAATTGATATAACTACTTCAAAATTCGACCTAGAAGGTATTTATGGAACTACTCTACTGTTGTAATGATAAAAGGAAGACAAACATATAGTTTAGAGGTTAGTATTTTGTTCCAAAAGAGCTATAGGACTGATACACTACTATATATTCAGACGGATGCAAAACATTCTCATGTAAGTTCTTTTTGGAGACTGGAACATTGTTTTGAATACATATATATAAGCCACTTATTATCTTTGTTTTGTTGGTTGTTTTTATGGTCTGTCTGACGACCCTATTTGTGATTCCATTTCTTGATTAAGTTATTATTCATGTAAATGATTACTGATTTGTGGACCAGCCATTTCTTGTTTTATGATGCTTATGGGTTATGTATGTGCTTTATATTCTTATGTTTTAGTTCTTTAAAATTTCTTTAGGATTCAGTGTTTGTATTTTTTTTATGATTATGTTGCTCTATTCGTATGAACAAAGCCTTCAAACCAAACTCACAAAAACCAAAAACAAAACCCTATTTCATGCTTGTATTGTTGAGAAAGTGTTAGCTTGATCCTCTATAGTCTAGGAACAATTTCTAGCACAAAAATATTTGGCACTGTTTCCGAGGATGGAAGTGAAGATCATCTTCCTCAGGAAGAACCATAACGACACAGATCTGACTCTCGATGGCAGACAAGAGAAGGACATAGAGATAGACTACAATCATCTGCCTGGCGACTCCATGATTAAAGACTCTACTGGAAGAAGAATTCTGTTGATAAGAAATGAAGAAGACAAATGGAAAGACCAGGTATCAGCTTGTTAGTTTTCTCCATGAAATCTTGTTCTTATTCATCGGCTCTTTTTTGTCTTTCCCATTACATGTCAAAAGAATCATTCTTTGCTTTGTCTACTCTGAACCTTCAGTTACATATCCCTATTTCAAAGAAAAAATTCTGCATTCCTCTTGCATTGTAGATGTTGAGCATGTCCCTTCACTTCAATCTATTGAGAAGAATGATGTATGTATTCAAGTCCTTCCTGAATCTGATCAGCCATGTAACCTCGAGGAGTCCATTATTAGTGAGCGTTGCCATCAGCCTGTTAATCCTCATTTTCAACCTATTACTTTTCAAGCTAAAATAAAAAATATGTTGTTTAAACCTCTTAGGATGCCATCTCACTTACATCCTTACCCTTCCTACTTTGTTGAGTATCTTCCTCGGTTTACTGGAGAAGACCATATCATAACAGAGAAGCATTTGGAATATTTTCATAATTTCATTGACAATTTTGAAATCATGCATGAGGATGTTGTCATGAGGTTATTTTCGAAATCTTTAGTTGGAGATGTTGGGTCTTGGTTTTGAAGTTTAAAAGTCATTTCAATTGGATCGTTGGAAGAGTTACATGATGATTTTTTGAGGTATTGGGGTGAGAACAAATCTTTGGAGCAATATCTTTCTGAGTTTTTTTCCATTAAAAGGGAAGAGGATGAACATATTACTAAATTCAATCAAAGTTTTTATAGTTTTTATCTCAGGATTCCCAGGGAGATCAGACCTTCAAAAAAAGTTGTTATGATATATTATGCGGCATCTCATCAACAATCAGATTTAGTTCTTTATCTCAAATAAATAAAGTCACCATCCTTGCAGCAGATGTTTGTTGATGCTAAGGAAGTGGAGAACAATCTACGGGCTTGTGGTAAGCTTCATGATCAAATTCTTGATAAAGATTCTAATGTGCAAGAGATGGAAGAAGTGTATGAACAACAGGGATCAACCTTGAGGTTTTATTCTTGTCGAAATGCTGATATGTCATTTTCAGATTTATCTTTAACTCCAACTATTACAATCAATGAATTAGATGTGTCAGCTATCAGTGATGTGAAAGATGCATCTACCTCTCAATTGCATCAACAAAATGATTTCATATATGTAGCAGAAAATTCTTTTGGTTTAGAACATAAGAGACATTTTATTATGAATCTTTTGAGTGATGTATATAAGGTTGGTTATGCTGATCAACAGGAGAATAAGTTTGCAGTGGATACTGATTATTTTCTTTCAAATCAGATTGTTGCTCCTTAGTATCTTGATATTGATACTAGAGATCGGTTTCCTTTTCTGACTTATGATGATTTTCAGGGTTTTATTTCTTCAAGTTTTGGTCAAGCATCTTTAGAAATTCTAGAATCGGTGGAGGTTTTTAAAGATCAAATCAACATATCGCATCCTTCCTCTTTTTCGTTAGATGTACAGCTGAAAGAAGTTCTTCCCAGTGATACATTAGATAATGTAAAGAATATGCAAGCATACAATTGTTGTGAGCTGATTCAGGAAGAACAACAAAAGCATTATTTTATTGATGGAGTAGTTTTCACACAACAGTATGTCTCCGAACATGGATATGAGGATCCAATAACAGTTTTATTGGAGTCATACCTTTCAGAATCTTTAAATGTTTCAGATTTCATTATTTCACCGACACTTCCGGGTGAGTATTTTTTTATGAAGGAGTTTTTATCACTGTTGTTATATTTCAGACATGATTTATTGATCAGTGGCATATATGAGATCATTTCAGTTATCAAGTTGCTTGAATGGTTACTGTGGAAGTTTGCATTTACTTGAGTAAATTGGAGAGCTGGTCAGAGTAGGGTAGCATAGGATTCTGAGCTCTTAGTACATACATAATAACAACATAAGGCCTAACGCCTGGCCCGTGCACCCCTAGGTCTCGCAGCTCTCGCTTGCTGACCATGGAAGCAATCAACTGCTCTCGCGACCTTGTAGAGTAGCACATTGAAACGTATGGATGCCCCAACCACATATCTTTGCATGGGATGTGGTAACTCATCCACTATCGGCTCTAGAACAACTAACGTCAACCCAGTCAGGTTCTCGTAGATGTCCTCCATATCCACGATGGAAGCATGCATGGCTAGGGTCATGGATGCTCCCCCTCCTCTACTCGCAAGAAGAGAAACTCCTACTGGTCGCACAGGGCCCACATCTGCACACAAATGTTATTAACTTATCAACACTATAACAAAAAAAATCATAAATACACAGAACTAAAAGTACAAGGGTCATTGTTCTTACCGATGTCTCCCCACTCTACTCCCTCGGGTAGCGCTAAGTCTGGGTCCTCCTTGTAATCCGTACCACTGTACAGGTAATCCTCTACCATGATCAGCTGGCCTTCCAGCCAGGTGAAGAGCTCAGGACCATACCCGATGATAGGACCCCCACCATGGTGGGCCATCACCTCTGTCCATCTGGCCATGTGAGGATCCTTAGGATCCCTATCATCCAAAGGCACATGCAGGCGCAAGAGGGGAACCCGCTCCAATAGAAATGAGATCACTATCGACCCATTTCCGAACTGCTTGATCTCTCCACACCAACACTTGGTCAGCTGAGCTCGAATGTTGGTGATGAGTCCCTCACACCAGTTGAATACCTTCAGAGACATACAGTCCTCCGCATACAACATCTGGGACCTAGTATCTAAGTGAGTCGCTTGGCTCCTTGCTATCCTCACTATGGTAAAAAGTACGGCACGCAGCGGATGATCTCGCACCTCTTTGATGGGAATATTCCCACTAGAGTCACGGGCATGAGGAGTACAATGCTGAAGAGTCAAGTCATCTACAGTCAGATCACTTCCCCGTGATCCGGTAAGAGCCACGTTGTCCCTCCTACGGTACAATCCAGTCAAGAAGTAGATTCCCTCGACATCTATGGTCAGTATATTCTCACTGATCATGAAGTATTACTGAGATGCATCCCAGCTCCGAAGCATATGTTCTAGTAGCGGGATTTGGGCCCCCATACCCTGGATCTGGAAGAACTTTAGAAGTCCATTGTTAGCACTTAGATTTTATCCCCGGTTGTAAAAGAAATAATGCCTAAGGTAACCTATTTCAAACCAGTCTTTAGGTATAAAAATTAGCCATTTTTTCCACCAGAGAGGGCTCTCTCACAAAATATATAAAAGGCTAAAGATATATAGAACAAACTCAAAATTTCAAAGTAATTTGCTTGGTTGAAAATGAAACAAGAACATTGGGCATGGAGTCAATATCAAGGTACTCATATACCAGTAAGTGATTAATACCAAATAAGTTTCCATAGAGGCAAGATAGTTATCATGTCACACTCAATTAACTTTGCAGATGGTAAAGAAAGAAATGATGACAATCCATCAACAATAGGCACCAAATGAAGATGAATCTACTGTCAACTTTAGAGAAAAAAATGGATACTTATATGCGATAAATCAAGGCTTACCAATAAGAATCTCAATTTGTTCTAGACGTTCATCTAAGCATAGAAGAAAAACATAATGGAAGGTATAACTAAGAAGATAGACATGCACATGTAAAGGAAAGGGAAAAACAGACTGTAATAACGATTAACACATGAATCTCTGGTCTCAAAAGATAGGTCTTTTCACCGTATGGCCTTTTTCATTAGTATAATCAACTCAATCACAAACTTATTGTCTCTCAAAAGGTTTCCAACCACTTCAAAAATGATTCACATTGTCTTGTATACAAAATTGGAAAAAGCGTAACCTAACCGCTTCTTCTAACTAATAACTGGAAATATCTTAACTAAAGATACTCAAATACTTTCAGATTTAAATGTCTTTAAACAATATTACAATTTTTCAAAAATAAAAACATCATTGCCACTTGGAAAAAATTCCACGTGCATCTTTAGGAACGAACTGTGTATTTCATTTTTCCATACTTGTCTACATAACTCCATTGGTCAGTCGTGGGTAGATCATAGCTGTTCATTTCCTTCACCAGGACTCGCATCTCGACATGATCTGCATAAGAAATAGGAGGGAATCTTTCGCCAATTGAAGCTATCTGATTTAAAAATTCAAAGTCTTCAGCAATTTTATCCATTAAAACCTTTCCTGTAAGCAAGTGATCCAGATGTTGGAATTTTTCATGATTCATCCATATGTCAAACAATAACTTTTTATAATCATTTTGAGGAATCAATTCCTGATTTGCATTCCAGAAAGCAGGTAATCCTTTAATAATCAATTTTTCAAATTGCTTTTTAAATTTAACCACTTGTTCTCTTATTTCTCCAGCTTTAGCTTCGACGTTTTCAACATGTGTATGCTTTCCAAGGATCCTTCTAGCCCATGTGATGACTGCAATCCTGTTCTTTATGCCCAAGACTGCCAAATTTGCTTCTGTTAAACTGCTTAGAAATGTGATTGCATTCTGTGTAGTTTCCTTTGGTTTTCTATTCAGATTTTCCCTTACTGTTGTGCAACTTTCAAAAGCATCTTTCACCACCTTTTCTTTAACTCTCATATAATCAAGATATGGTCTCAATTTTTCAGCTTCCTTAATAATTTGGTCCCATACCAAGTATTTACATCCCTGCATTGCGGCCTGCCTGTCACCTGAATTGCTAATATTTTATTAGTGTCAATCAATTCTTGGTATTTATCTTGTAAAGCTTTGGTTTCTCCATCCTTCTTTTTATTTTCTTCTTTCAGCCTCTGTGCTTCTTCCTTCAATTCTTTGATTTCAACATCTTTCAGAATTATTTGTGACATAGCTTGCAAAATACTATCTACTCCATCTCCTTCTTCAACTTGACCTGTATGTGTATGTCGTTGACCCAAATCTAATAACTTTCTTTTCAGATCTTCTATTTGATCTCTCAAACTTATTCTTTCTTTTTCCCTGTGAGTTTCTTCTTCAGCGAGTTTTAAAATCTTTGTTGTAACATCCGATAACTCTTTTTTTTTTCTAGTACAGTCAATTTGGATCCCTGAATAAGTTGAGTTTCTGGAATCTTTAATTTCTTCTTCAATGTTTGGATTATGCTATCTTTTTCCTTAAGCAAATTTGTTCCTACAGTTCCGTCATTATTCACCAAATCTAACTGTAATTTCTTGATCTGTTTCTGTCGTGATTTATTCTCTACCTTTTCTTGTTTTAGCTTATTGTACAACTTATCTACTACATTCTTCAACTTTTCAACTTGAAGGACTGCTTCCAAAAATTCTGAATATATGACTTCTCCAGTTTGTCTATGCAACAAAATATTATCAGGAGCATTAATATTTTTCAGATCAAATTTCATTTCTGCAATTTTATCCTTGGTAATAACCGCCAATTTTAGAGAGCTTTCCCTGACATTTCTACTTGTGAACAAACTAACCTTTGTACTGGATAAACTTCTAACTTTTGGAAACAATTGACTTGTATACCGAGATGATTCTTGCTTATTTTGACTATGTTCATTTAAAATGTCCATTTTTCTTTTGGGTCTATTTACATCCTCCATCGATTGGGCTTCCTGAAAAGTATACTCATTCACACTAACTTCAGGTATTATGAACTCAACTTTCTTTTCATCCTCTGTAAATATCATCAAGTCCTGCTGCTCATCTGTCTTTAACTTCTTCATTTTTTCTTGTTCTTCATTTTCAAGATCAACTATATCCTAGAAATTTCTCTTAGATCCGATTACCAAAGTGTCCACCATGGCTTATGTTCCTTCAGTCACATATGTTAATACTATTTTCTTCCCTTGAGAAATGGAAGTTATTTCTTTATCTTCTTCGTACTCCAACCAGTTTACTTTGTCAAAAATTCCTTCAATTTCTTGATGATCAAATGCTTCGATTTGATGGCTTACTCTCCGCTTCGATATGATGTGTAAAGGATCGTATTCAATAGCCACATATTTTTTTAATTCCATTTCTTTCAGTAATTCTTCTATATATGCGACAACATTTTCGTTTTTCACAGTGAATGGGCCAACTGTAAATGGATATTTGATGTCTGTAGCTTTCTTAAAAGACAAGAAATTATTGTCTTCCACAATCAATTTCTGTCTGAGAAATTCAAGGGTGAAAACCCTCAAGGTAAGAAATGCCGCTAAAATATAAGGTTGATGTTTGAAACCATATAACCTGATCACGGTATTATCCTTTGATAAAAACCAATCTCCTACTGCCAAATCTGTACTCAACTGCATAAACGTCTTCATCTCTGGTAGTACTCTGGGCATTTTTTCTCTGAAAATCATTCTGTATATTTCTGAGAGCATATAATTTAAATAATTGAACATATTGTTCTCCAACGGACTTGTGAAAATTATTTTCGGAAAATGTAACTCCTTCTGACTGGCCATCATAACCATTTTCATTAAATATGACTGAAATCTGAATTGTCTGAGGGCAGGAAAATTCACCATTTTCCAGTGAATTCTTTCAGCTAAGAACTCTTCAAAATTGAGGCGGGGAATTTGACTTTCATCAATTCCCGACGGACTTATTCTCATTTTATACAACAAACTCAATGAAAACTCGGTCACATACATATCTTTATCAAACCCTAAAACTAATGCCAATAATGACAGAACCAGTTGGGTATTCTCATTGAACAAAGAGGCATCTATGGGATAAGGAACGTCGGTTATTGTCAATTCTGGCTTAAGGCGGGTAGATAAAAACATTTCTTTGCTTTATGGAGGATATTGACGGTAAAAATCTATAATTGTGGTCTCGGAGAAACTTTATGGTTCGAGGGTTTTGGGTAAACGGATTTCTAGGGCATCAATTATATTTGATGGCTCTATCTTGCAAACAAATCTGGTCTTTTGGGAATTTACAATGGTTCTTTCATCTCTGGAGTAATTACAGACACACCATGACACAAATTCTGGAAAAGATACGGTTTGGTCTGGGCAAAACGACAGCAGGGAAGACTGGTGGACTCTATGAACATCTACGCCTTCATCTTGCAATTTCTTCAACTTAAGCTTAATTTTGGCGACTGAAGACCTAATTAAAGTATCATAAACATCCTTATCTTTGTCTTCTAAGGATTCTCAAGCTTTAACAAGGTCTACATCATGTACAGTTTCCATTTTGAATTCTTTATAAACAAACCTTTTAGAATATACAAACTGGGTTCACTAGGCCCTACCTGTTGTAGACACATCCCTTGTTCCTTTGGCACTCCTGGCAGCTTCCACATGTCTTCAAAGCTTCCAACAACAACGACACATAGAAAATATGTCAAACTTAACCGCCTTTTTATTATATATAAACATCTTCCCTTATCTCCCTTGCTAGTCTCCAGGTGTTGATTGTTCTTAGCCGTTGATTGCACATGTCAAGATCAAGGCCATTTGATCTCCTACCTTTTTATCTTCATGGTAGTATCGCAATCCCCTGTAGTGGTTTTCCTTTTCTGGATTCTTTCCATGCGGTCTAACCACCTGCTGACACCTGTTGGGAAGTTTTGTTTCCTCGACCGCATTCCATGTTATCGAGCGTGCTCTTTCCTCGATGCGTGAACAATTTCATACCGTTGATCATCCATATTAAATCCCGACTGTTGCTTATCACTGACGAGTGGACCCACTCCAGTGTATTTATCCATTCGCCGCATGTCCTAACCTACGTGTCCTCCATGATAACTTTCCCATCTCTTTTCGCATGGCACATAAGTGGTTTGTGATATCACCACTATTCCAATGCGATGCAATATATATCTGCCACATAGCAAGGTTGTTTCCCCATCGCAACCGCTCAAGACCACTTCCAAATGTGCATATTGGTAATGTGATAATCAACAATCACCGTTGATTTATTTTCCCGCTTCTTCACCATTAGATCCTGTCGGACTTTAAACCTTTCAAAATATTTCTTTCAAACTATTGCTTTTTGGGTTTTTGTTTACTCATTTTTTCACATTTTTCCTTTTAGAAAACTTTTCTAGGTCTAGTTTCTTTTGGTGCTTTCTGGCTCTTTTTGGATTTTCACCCAACTGTGAAAATAGGGTGTCAACATCCACAGTTCCTCAATGTCGTCACACATAACGGATCATTTTCAACTTGCACATCATCTACCTCATGTTCTCGCTCACGCCACTCTAGGACCATCTTGGCTGCTACTAACCTTCCAAAAAGAGCATTTTAACATCATTAGAAGTCACTTCATCCTTTGGAGATTCATTTTTTGGGATAGGTTTGTGTGTGGGGTTGGACGTTTCCGTGGATGCACCCCGTCAATACTGATAGTGCGACATCGTTGCAACCCAGCTTTACGGGATTTGTGATGATACGGGCTCGTTGCAGTTCCCGTAAGGGAGACCTACGACGACCTGAGGACGTAATAGCCCCCCACAAATCAATTCAAAAACCCAAAAAATGAACTAAAACTGAAATTGTAAATCACTGGAAATATGTTAGATGAGTTTTAGGGTTACCTGCTCCGAACGGCTCTTGAAATGGTTGCTCGTAGATTCGGCAATCGACAGGTGAATTTCTTGGCTCCAAATGGCTCTTCTTCTCCCCAATTTGGCAAATGAACAATGGTAACTATATTTGGCCATTTTTTCTATTTATAAACAAAAAGGAATATTCTTTTTCAAATATTTGATGCTTTTTAGGTCATTCTCTATAGTTTGGATCATTTTTATGGCATTTGAATACCCGATTGACTTTTTGACCTAGTTTTTGAGTGTGCAGGAGTCGTTAAGTGTTCCGTTTGTGTCGTTTTCACATTGAAGCGATCATCTCAGGTATGAACAACCCCTTGAATATTTTGACGTTATTTTTCATCCGTTAGATTGTAATTATTTAATAAAGACGAGCTTAATCTTTGTTCTTTCTCATGCTCTTAAAACCATGAGAATAAGTTACCAAGTTACGATTTATCGCTTTTCCGGGCTCTTTAAATTCCTACGAAAAAGGAGCCCCCCCCTGGAGTCTATCTTTAAGCTCTTTTTAGGCTCTCGAAATACGAAAAGATTGCCAAGTGAACTCTTCGTGTTCATGCTTGTTAAAGAATTTGAATGGTCGTCTTCCTGGTGATAGTTTACCCATTTTTCGGACCAGGGGGCAATACTTACAAAAAAAGTATACTCAAGCCAATCAGGACTGGAAGAGTCCTCTCTCGCATTGTTTTACTCTTTTTAGGGCGATGAGGATAACTTTACAAAAAAGGATAGTTGGAGTCTTATTTAGTTCTTTTCAGACTCTCTAAACATGAAATGACGACTGATTTTTTCCTTCTATGGAATCCTTAAAATTCAACATGGAAGGGCCCGTCATGGGATGAACCCCTCCTATCCCAGGTTCATAAAATATTTGGGATTGGACTCATCTATGAGATGAGCTATACCGAGCATCTTGTTAAACTCATCAAGCTCATAAAAAAAATATGAGGCAGTCATCATTCATGATGGGGGAAAAGGAAAGCTTTTATGTTACACTCTTTATCTGTGGCAGTACCTAGTCATTCTTGAACATGGCACTCATTTGCATTTGCATACTGCACTTGGATCATCCGTTTGTCCTCGAGTTTTACCTACTTCCTAATTCATTCAAAGAAAGCTTCCATCATCAGTTGCATTAGGATTCGGTATCATACTCGTCATGTCAATACTGCCAAGTCATGCCATGCCCATGTTCAAGAATACTCTCACCATTCATTATCTGCAGTCAGTACGTCTAATACCATGTCGATCTACTCTGAGTCTGTCTTGCATATTGTTGTACCATCCGATCTACTATACACATCCTTTGTCATGTTTCGTGTCGATGATGGGGGATTCATCATGGCCCTCCTTCGACGGATTCGTCCTTATCGACTTCAATTCATTATCCGAGGACTGAATCTAGAAATCAATCGAGTACCTTGGGCCTGCATGCCTCAAGGGCAGGTTACCTCACTTTCGACATGATTTTTCATCAATGACTCTTGATTGAAATATTTCATCTGGCATTCGAATTCAACTCATTTATTCATGCTTGATGATATGTACTGTGATACCTTGGGAATCGTTGACATCAATGGTGATTTCCCTCGCACTTGTTAACGGTATACATCAATGACTGGCAATCAAGTGGTTTATACCATGTTCGACATCAAGAGATTTGTAATCACATGGATAGATTCGTATCATTGCAGGTTCAACTTGAAGATCCGCGGGAGTCATATTTTACCCAGGTTGCGATGGAGATTGTATTGAGTCACATTACATAGATCCACATTTGTATTGGTCCTGGCTATGTTATCATCTCATCATGGATCTATGCTTGTGTCTAGTAGCCATGACTGTGCTCAATCGGTCATTACTACCATGGATATGCATTGTATTGGTCAACAACTATGTTGTACGTCATATGAGACTGTGTGTTCAGAGTCAGTTGTACTACAACAACATCCTTCATTCGACAAGCCATTGCCATTCCTTCTGTCAAAGCATTTCACTTGTCCAATTTCAACAACTTCATGCTTTTGGGGGAATTCTATTACACCTAAATCTTGCCATCAAGACACTTAGTGTAAACATCCCTAAAGTTTCCTTGACTAAGTTATTGACTTGGAAGAGATGCAACCCATTTATGCTAGGTTTAGAGAGGTCGTCGCAGGTTCTCCTCATGCAACCTGCGACGTCGCAGGTTGGCCTCTTGCAGCCTGCAACGATTTCAGTTGATGGACAAAAATAGCTTCTTCGAGCCCATTCTTGAAGATAGCTGACATGGATCCATATCCCTGACCATTTTGGAGAGATGGCATTCGGTTCCTAACCTATTGGAAAGATCCCCTATCTCTCTCCTTCCATATCTCAACCTACCCTATCCACTTAGTCCTATATAAGTAAATCTCACTCCCATACCAAGCGGAGGAAGTCTATAGTGTCTACATGCTGGTGAAATTACCTTAGGAGAGATCTCTACTCATCTATTGAGAGACTCACACTTCCTTGGAAGGCTTTGGCATTGGTTTGATCGGAGGAGGATTGCTGCATCAAGTCATTGGTTGTAATCTTTTCATCCTATGTACTTCCCTTTCAATACAGTAATATAAGTGCTTTCCACCAAAATCTCATTGTGTTAATGATATCTTGTGTAGTTCACCTACTTGACTACTTACTTAGATCTATTATTGTGTAGATGCATTTTACTTATTTTGTTGTCTTGTTATCTTGACAGGTTTTGCAGCCCAGATCTGAAGATCGTCAAGCTTGGAGCAACATTCAAGAAGAAAAGCATCAGCGATTTATAAGGTAAATGTATCTAGGTCCTTGATCTCTAATTAAATCTAGGAGAGTGATTTATATTCTGTTATATTTGTTGTAGACTCGCGTTGAGCTAGGGAGATTAGGCCTCGAGTCCGCTCTTAGTAGATTGTCCATCAAACAAATCTGGCCACCATACTGGGGAAGTTGAAAGTTGTTTGTAGTTTTCAATTTGAATGTCATTTTCAGTTGATTATTTTTGCAAGCCATCCATCATCTTTTTTGCATTCCAAGCCATGTTTCACCATCAGATATTCACTTTGAAGAGTCTGTAGTCCTCCTATGATTTTGTACTCACCATTTTTAAACCATTTCATTGCTCATTATTTGGAGAATTGGTTCTTTTTTTAACTTAGATTTCGCTCGTCACAGCTGGGCAGTAGAGCCAGAGCGATACTGTGTCATTTTGTATCTCTGTTCTCTGTCTTTTGGCCTATCGTCGCAACCCATTCATTGGTACACTGCGACATCGTCGCACTTCCTGCATTAGTGACCTGCGACGATCACTCTGTGTACAAACACAGACTACACCGATCTGTCAAAACTGACATACAGGCATCCCTTCTCCATTTTTTATTTGAGTTTGGTTTTGTGTGCAAACTCCCTCAGTGTTGCAAGATCCAGTCAGAGACCCCATTTTTTATTATGTGTGTTGAAGTGTTTGGTTTCATTTGGAGTTGTTTTGGGTTCCGTCTTGGACAAGTTTGAGATTTGGTAGTGGTGGACACTCTCGTCTCCCCACCTGCATCCACTCATCCTTGCATTCCTTCCTCTCCTTGCTGGATCTGGTGATTGTATTAGATCGGTTTCCAGACCTCATTTGCATACATTTTTTAGCTTCGCTTGCTTTAGTGTTGCTTGTTACTAATTGATTTTGAGTGTTTGTGTGTATCTTCGGTCCGTATTAGTGCTCGTCATTTTCTTGAGATTTTCTGAGTCATTGGAGTGTTGCAAATGATCTTTTCATTTTAGTATTTGTATTTAAAAGCATCGCTATCATCAAATTGTTATTTTGATACATCCATTGAAAAATAAAAAGTACTTCATTTCCATCATTTTTCAAGCTCATTTGAAGAATTGTACATGCATTGGAATGTCTCATTTGTAGATATTTTGGAAAAGTTGAAAGAAAATTAAATTATTTGTGTTTTTCATGAATTATGAGTTGCTCATTTTCTTGAAAAATTCGAATAGATATGAAGTTTTGCAAAAGTAGTTCCATGCTTGGAAAGTTACATGCATCTTTTGGTTCTTATACTTTTAGGCCATTGTAGTGAAAGTGAAAAGCTTTCATACTCTACTTAGAAACTCTCTCTTTTCATCACTTAGCATCATTTTTTTTTTAAAAGATAAAAGAAAAAGAAAAACATGCTTTGATTTGGCTTAGGCGTGTTGTGTTATTTTTTTTTCGTGTTTCGCTCAAAAAGGAAAAGAATACTTCGTAATCATTTTTGGTAGATTTGGGATTGTGTTGCATTGTGTTGCTTTGGTAAAATCATTGGAAAGAAATTTATCCCTCCCATACGTAGATTTCATCAAAAGAAAAGTACATTTTTTGCATGTAGTTAGGGCCTGCATTATGTTTACGATTATGTACTCACCTCATGCATTCACTTCACCGTCCAGATAAAATTAATGGTAGAACTAGGGTAAAATTTTTAGTAACTTGTGTGTAATTTAGAGACGTGTTCCAGCGTTGTTAAGCGTGGAAGTTGTTGTTATTTTCTAGCACTATATTCTGGGGGTATTGTAGTCTTCTACGTACTTATCGGTATATCGAAGCTCTTTCAGGTACCCACCAAGTACTTCAAGTACTTGGCGTATATCGAAAGGTGTTTCACGTACTTGGCGCATATAAAAAGGTGTTTCACATACTCAGTAGTATATAGGAAGGTCTTGTGTTGTATGGTTGTGCATTAGACAACACCGCTATGGATTTGAGCTCCCACGTACCTTGCTTATATCGGGAGACACCATTAGGATTCCTGAGACCAATTGAGTTAACCTTTTGGCCGTCTTGGTATAGCAATACACTGAGAACAACACTCGGGGAGATTACTATGCACGTACCGTCCAAGTAATCGGGTATTTAGGCAAGGGTACGGTCCCAATCCTCCTTGTCGCATTTTACTGTTGGACCCTACGGTATATAGCGATTTGCGAAGCCTTGACAATCCTATGAGGTTCCAGACCTTTGAATCCACTCTTATCACATAAGTTTGTTTGTGTAGCGTTTTATCTGGTCTAATTTTCTTTTTTTTAGCTTTCCTTAGGAGAAAATTTTTGTTTTAGTCACTCTGGCTGACTTTCCTTGGAGAAGGTCCTGTAGGATTCAGAACTTGCCGCCCGAATATCCCCTTAACCAGGAGGTAATTTCGAAGGCAAGGATGGACCCAGAAGCCACGGTCGTGTCACTTGAAGTGGAAAACCCTACATTGAATGTTGGAGCACACATGTTTCCTCCAGATTCACCTACCTCTCATCCCCCACAGGGTGAAGAAGCACAAAATTCTACTTCACAAGACCTACCTCCCGTTCTACCGGGAGAGCCTGGTTCGTTGGAATGGATAAATTCACCCCAGGACAGCCCTTCAGCAGCTATTGGTCCAATAGCAGCTTATTGGACATCATCTCTAGGCCACCCAATGGCTCATTTTGCCATTGCATCACCACCTAGTTGGGCTAATCCCGACGACCGCATGACACCTTATCGTGAACAATTGGCTCGACTACATGCTATGGCCATAGAGTTCACAAACTGGAGTCTTGCACGACGGGCCGCAGACTTGATGTTACCTCCTTATCAACCACTCCCAAGTCGTTATTTATCTTATGATTCACCGGAATAATTTACGCAACACGTGACCATTTCTGAGGCTGGTCAACCATCAATTCCTACACATTCATCTCCTAGAAAGGAGACCAGTCCTATACCTCAGAAAACCCAACCTGTTGAAGGAAAACAGTCCAACACACCTGCAACTACCACAGTTACGTCACCTGCTCCTCCCCTACCCCAAACTTCGAGGGGAGGATACTTTTTACCCCCTACCTTCTTTACAGGTAATGATAATCCTACGGTGGATAATCAACAACCAGTGTTCGGTAAACCTTTACTTAGTGGTCAACAAGTTGTTGTTGGGGGGAAACCCCCGTCTCTTAACCATAATACTGCAGCAGGAGTTCCCATCGGTCCTTCCGTTGGAAACTCCTTACCTCCCGGACCTTCCACTACGGGGTTATCCCATGTTGTTGAACCATCCAACATAATTCAACCACCATCGAGTCAAGCATATCCAGGTCATCTTAACCCTGTGTCGGGAAAACTTAATCCCAGAAACGCACTCTACGGGGTACCTTACCTCGGAAATCCTTACACTCTATAGGGATAGAAAAATGTTTTACAACATGGAACCCCGCTCACAGTCCCTCAAGTCCCTCCACCTCCTTTTGGTCCACCCCCACCTCCCATTGGAGGCGGCGAGCCCCCACACAACTCTAGAGGAGGCGAACCTCTACCTTCTGGTGGAGGACCACCTCATTTTGGCCATCATGGCCCACCCCCTCCTAACGACGGAGGTGGAGGACCATCCCATCCTGGTGGTGGTGGTGGAGGACCATCCCATCCTGGTGGTGGTGTTGGACCACCACCCTACTACGGTGGTGGTGGTGGAGGACCACCCTACTATGGTGGAGGTGGTGGAGGAGGCCCTTACCCTTCCGACGGCGGTGGTGGCCCACCACCCCCTCTCGGCAGAGGTGGTGGAGGCCCACCCTATTCTAGTGGTGGTAATGGAACATCACCTCCTCCCGGCGGAGGCGGAGGCAGTCCATCCTACCCTGGCAGTGGTGGCGGACCCCCACCATTTGGGGGCATCCCACCCCCTCTCGGAGGTGGAGGTGGGCCCCCACCTTACGGTAATGGGCCACCTTATTATGGTAATGGACCACCTTACTATGGCGGCAAACCTACGTTTGGTCCGGGCGGCCCATACCCCTATGGCAAGTTTCCTCCTAGAACACCCTATGGTCAGTCAATACAAGGTCCCACTGGTCATAATACGCCTTATCAGTACTATCAGTACCCGCATCCTAATCCGCAGCTTACCTTTTTGGCTACCTTGGAATTTCCTGACCTGTCTCTCCTGACCAATGACCCCATCTACCACGTAACTATTTGGCCACCCATTCCGGTGAAACTTCCATCAGATATCCCAAAATTTGATGGCAAGTCGGGTGAGGATCCAAAAAACCATGTGATGACGCACCACTTGCGGTGTTCATCCAACTCCTTGATGGACGACTCGATCTGTCTTAGGTTATTTCAATGGATTCTCACTGGTTCGGCTACCAAGTGGTATATTGAACTACCGCCCAATTCTTTTCCTGATTTTGGTTCTCTTGCTATGAATTTTTTGACTCATTTCCAGCTACCCATACGGTATGAAACTGGTACATAGCTTCTCACCTCGCTCCGTCAAAATACCGCTACTCACATCTCAGATCATATAAATGAGTGGTGGAGGAGACAATGTCTTATTAAGGCTCCTATTCCAAACTAACTCCTAGCGGAATGGTTCATGAAGTCTCTCATACGTACCATAGCAAGAGATGTTGCCATGGGAGGGGCTATCACCGAGGAACAAGCCATCGCCCATGCCCATTTATTAGACTTAGTCTATGCTCAGTCTGGCACATTGTTTGATATTCTTCCTGACGTACCCCATAACACGTACGACCCTGCAAAACCACCCAAGGGACCCCAATCTGATGGCATCATTGGATCCCTTAACACCCATCCTCGTTCTCAAATTGTTGGATCGTCGAACCCCCAAGGTTCTTCCCCATCACCAACACAAGATGGTCACGACACCACCAAATCATCCACTCTTGCTATCACCGAAGAAGTGAATTCTGTTCAATCAACTTCACCTCAGAAGTTTGGTGGTAAGAAGAAGAACAAAGGGAAACCTAAGAAATATTCCACCCAGCAGGAACATAAGAGCACCCTTGATGACACCAAATAGAAAAGGAAGTTGAAGTATCCTTGTCTACTGTGTGGTGATGACCACTTTACTAAAGAGTGCTACCATAGAGACGAAGTTCAAAAGTTTCTTAAGGGCTAACCCATACTCGTAGTCCTCAACAATCCCTTCCTTACTCAAAATCATAAGTTGATTGCTCAAACCTCTCCTTCTCAGGGAGAGGCATCCTCTACCCCGCATGTTCTCATGATGCATAGTGAGACGGTCAGTTTGAATACTCGATCACATTCATACGAATCAGTCCCTTCGAAGGATCCTGTTGGAAGTAATACTGAAAAATATTCCACTTATCTACCTGAGGTGACTGTACTGCCGGACTTTCTCACCATTGAGAATCCCTCATTCGATTCAGTATTGCGTCCGCCCAAGAGCATGATTGGGAAAGTTGTTTCCAATCCCAATGCTCGGGAAACTCAGAATTACAATATCGTAGAGGACCTGGCGCAAGCTCCTTATTCCATGTCGACACTGGAAGTCTTGCAGAATTGCCCCAATCAACACAAGACTCTCCTCGCTTCCATCGGTGCAGTCGATCCGGATTCTTCGAACACCACCATGTTTAGACTCGAGTATTTTAAGCCGAGGATTTCCCATCAGCTTGCATTTCAAGTTGCTACCAACGTTGCTAGGAAGATAGTCCATCGTACTGTCTTAGACGAAGGGGATTCTACCTTGGTCATGTCGATCGCCTGTTGGAGAGCCATTGGCTTCCCCGAGCTGAACCGTTCTCCCACCACCTTGAAAGCATGGGTTACTACAAGCTTTTCCAGTTGAGCTGGGGGGAAAGACCGCCACCATTAATGTGGAGGTTGTCGCATCCCTGTTAGATTATAATCTCTTCCTTGGTCGTAATTGGTTTTATGCCATGACCGCGGTCGCATCATTTGTCTTCTGCATAGTGCAATTCCCTCACCAAGGATGAATTGTCACTGTCGACGAACTGGACTTCTGCACACCAGGCACCACTTCTCATCCTGGTGATAATTTCCCAATGCTTGGGAAATCTTCGAAACAGTATGAGAGTGTAGGGGTTGGTCTCATAAAAGATTCATCTCTTATGGGAAATTTTCCGATGCCGGATCCCCCTCATCACGTTGGCTCGGTGAACATGATCTCCTCATAGATTTCATCTCTTCCCAACCCTACTGATACATGGCTTGTACCCGATGAATCCACCACACACTTGATTGGATACATAATGCCTCTTTCGCCAGTTGAACGTACCTACGAGGCTATCCAATCAGCACTTGAGGACCACCTCGCTATGGCCTCCGCATCCTGTTCTCTACGATGGACGTCATCCCTACCCGATTCTCTACTCTAGACTTTTCATTATGATGAGTCCATCATGGATATAATGAGTGCGTACAACCCCCCGTGGGTAGACCTCCACTACTGGTCTTCTTTTCTTACCCCATTGGATTATGTGGAGAACGGCATTAGCACCATTTTTTCGCCGAATGTCTACCCTTGCTCTCAATCCCCGATACTCACATGTCATACGGACACTGAGGGAAACCTTGTGAACATTGAAACTACCACTTCGATTCACATTTTGGTTACTCCTGGTGTAGTGGAACACATTCAATTAGGCTAGAAGTGTTCCCTTGAAGAAGTCATTTCTTATATGGCCTTATTCAAGTGATTCCGAGATGTGTTCACTTGGACCTATGAGGAGATTCATGGGATAGACCCTACCATTGTTTTACATGAAATCAAAATCTATCCTGACATCAAACCTGTCCACCAAAAGTTACGACCGGTACACCCTTGCAAGACTACAGTGATCAAGGGACAGATTGAGAAACTCTTGAAGGCTAGCTTCATCTACCCTGTCCCATTGACAGAATGGGTCTCAAACGTCATCCCTGTTACTAAAAATAGCTTACCATTCGTGTCTGTGTCGATTATCAGGATCTCAACAAGGCTTGTCCCAAGTACAACTACCCAACTCCCTTTATTGACCAGATCATCGACAATTGTGCTGGAAGTGTCATATTTTCATTTATGGATGGATTTTCTGGATACAACCAGATTGAGATCCACCCCGCCGACCAATACAATAGGGCATTCACCTACCCTTGGGGAAGGTTTACATATCATAAACTTTCGTTTGGCCCAAATTCCAGAGGGCCATGTTGTACACCTTCCATGATGTGAAGGACTTTGTGGAACCCTACTTGGATGACCTCCCTTCCCACTCGAAGCAGCACGAGTTCCACATAGATCATCTGATGGTCGTTTTCCTCAGATGCAGACGATACAATATCCGTTTGAACCCTCGTAAGTGTATTTTCTGTGTCGAGTCTGGATTCCTCTTAGGGTTTATCATCTCGAAAGATGGGATCCGCATTTATCCCTTGAAGGTGGAAGCCATAGTCGCTCTCCCACCTCCAACTAATGTTATGGAACTTCAAAGTCTACAAGGAAGAGCGACTTATTTAAGACATTTAATCTGTAATTTCGCACAAAAGGCGCAAGGTTACATGAGATTGATGAAAAAAGACGTCCCGTTCATTTGGGATGTCTAAGCTCAACAATATTTTGAAAGTTTGAAACATGCCATCACGCATGCCCCTGTGCTCCAACCACCGAATTACTATCAAGATTACATTCTATACCTACCTGCTTCTGACACCACTATCGCCATGGTTTTGGTGCAGGAAGACCAAAACGCCCAAGAACATGTGATATACTATGCAAGTAAAGGTCTTATTGACACTGCAACTTGATATTCACATGTTGAGAAGCTCACTCTCACGACGGTCATCGCCGTCCAGAAGTTCCGACATTACATTCTGCTTTGCACCACCACCATCATAGCCGATTCGAACCCCATGTACCACAATGTGACTCTTCAGGTGCTTGGGGCAAGTATTGACATTGGATCGTGATACTACAAGAATTTGATCTTCTTTTCGAGAAAGCGAAGTCTAAAAAGTATTTGGTGTTTGTTGAGCTCATTTGCGACGTTCCTCGTGCTGATGTAGAATCTGAGCCCAATGACTCTTTTCCAGATGAGTCATTGTTTCTTATCAGTATGTATAATCCGTGGTATGGAGATATCACTTTATATCTTCAGACCCAGTGTTTCAACCCTCAATTGTCTCGGGATGACCATCATCGAATACGCCACCATGTGAAGTATTACCTGATTATCAGTGATACTTTGTACCACCATGGTATCGATTATATTCTTCGACGTTGTCTGATTCATGACAAGGCTGAACACGTCCTAAATGACTGTCATGCTGGGGCTTGTGGCCGTCATCTCTTTGGGATGGCTACAGCCCCAAAGATTCTGCGCAAGGGATATTATTGGCCATCTATATTTAAAGATTGTATCGAGGATGTAAAAAATTGTCCTCCATGTCAACATTTTCATACGAAAAAGTGCACCCATCCCGCCCCGTTACACTCGGTTATTGCCAATGGCCCCTTCTCTAAATGGGGCATTGACTTCATGTATTGTAAGGCTACCTCGGCCGGGGGGCATAGTTACATCATCGTAGCTGTGGACTACTTTACAAAGTGGGTCGAGCCAATGCCTACATACACAAACGATGGCAAGACCACTGCACTCTTCATGTTCAATCATGTCATAGCGCGGTTTGGAGTTCCTCAGTCTATAGTTACCGACCATGGTTCTCACTTTTAGAACCACATGGTTGAGGATATGAGTGATAGATTGGGTTTTCACCACGAAAACTGAACACCCTACTACCCACAGTCCAATGGACAGGTCGAGGCCATTAACAAGGTCTTGAAAACTATGGTCCAACGTATGGTGGGTACACACAAGTCCAACTGGAATAATATGCTCTTTTAAACATTATGGGCCTACCAAACTTTTGTCAAGACTGCCACTGGAATTACTCCCTTCCAACTAGTGTATGGATTAGAGGCTGTCATACCGATTGAGTACAAGATTTCATCCATCCAACTCACCGTTGAACTTCTTCCTAACACTTCTGACGAGGTAGAACGATTCCTTTACCTAGCAAAGCTTGATGAGTCTCGCCGAGATGCCGCTCTTGCCAACAAGGCACACAAGAAAAACATTAAATAATAGTATGACAAGATAGTAGAACCTCGTATCTTTAATGAGGGTGATTTGGTCCTTACATACGACCAAAAACAAGACAAGCCGGGGGCAGGAAAGTTCAATTCCATGTGGCATAGAGCTTCCATCGTTAAACGTGTTTTGGAGAAAGGAGCCCACGAGCTTGAGGACTACGACGAAATATCTTTAGGTGAACCCCGCAATGGGATTTACCTGAAGAGGTACTATGCCTGAACTTTTCATGCATAAACATTTTTGTATATACTGTACATGGTGTGTTTGTTTTTTGTGTGTGGTGTGACGCATTTATTTTAATGTGTATAGATCTTGTTTCCGCTTCTTATACCATGTTTTGTCTGCATGTGCAGATGGAAACTTGCTACGGATTTGCGGATGGCGCCAGCTGACATACCCGTAACCTTGCTTCAGCAGTGTGCATACTATATTCCCCAACAGGCGAGCTCATTAGCTCAAGAGGAAATTGTCTTGGATTCGCAACCAACAACACCGCAGAGTATTAGGCGATGATTGGAACCCTAACTGATGCTCTTTCCTTGGGTATGTACCACATTGTCATCCATTTGGATTCACAACTAGTGGTTTCCCATCTCAATCGGTTCTACGCTATCCGTGATCCCACTTTACTCTATCTCTTCATACGAGTCTGTCTTCTGGAAAGGTCCTTTGAATCTGTTCAATACCTGCACATTCCATGAGACATGAACACAGTTGCTGAATCGATGGCCAACTTCATTTTGGATTGGTACATCGCACACACATAATACATTCACAAGCACTCGTAACATGTAAAATCATCCATGGTATAAAAGCAAACATGTTAACAAGATCACATCGTTCATCCATCTAAAACAAATAACGTATAAAACCGCCGAAAATGTCTGTATATATAGAAATCATCATAAAAAGTAGTGTTGGTACAAAATATGAAGCACGACGTATTTTAGTAGTAAGAAATATGAGGCTTCTGAGCTCTCAGTACATACATAATAACAATATAAGCCCTAAATCCTAGCCTGTGCACCCCTAGGTTTCGCAGCTCTCGCCTGCTGACCATGGAAGCAGTCAACTGCTCTCGCGACCTTGCGAAGCAGCACATTGAAACGTACGGATGCCCCAACCGCATATCTCTGCATGGGCCGTGGTAACTCATCCACTATTGGATCTGGAACATCTAACATCAACTCGGTCAGGTTCTCGTAGACGTCCTCCATCTCCACGATGGCAGCATGCGCGGCTGGGGTCATGGCTGCTCCCCCTCCTCTCCTCGCAAGAAGAGAAACTCCTATTGGTCGCACAGGGCCCACATCTGCACACACATGTTATTAACTTATTAGCACTATAACAAAGAAAATCATAAATACACAAAACTAAAATTACAAGGGTCATTGTTCTTACCGATGTCTCCCCACTCTGCTCCCTCGGGCAGTGCCAAGTGTGGGTCCTCCCTGTAATCCGTACCACTATACAAGTAATCCTCTACCATAAGAAGCTGGCCTTCCAGCCAGGTGAAGAACTCAGGACTATACCCGATGATAGGACCCCCACCATGGAAGGACATCACCTCTGTCCGTATGGCCATGTGAGGATCCTTAGTATCCCTATCATCTAAAGGCACCTGTGGGCACAAGAGGGGGACCCACTCCAATAGAAATGAGATCACTATCGACCCATATCCGAACTGCTTGAGCTCTCCATACCAACACTTGGTCTGCTGAGCTTGAATTTTGGTGAGGAGTCCCTCACACCAGTTGAATACCTTTGGAGACATACAGTCCTCTGCATATAGCATCTGGGACATAGTAGCTAAGTGAGTCACTTGGCTCCCTGCTATCCTCACTATGGTAAAAAGTACGACACGCTGCAGATGATATCACACCTCTTTGATGGGAATCTTCCCACAAAAGGCACGAGCATGAGGAGTACAATGCTGAAGGATCAAGTCATCTACAGTCCGATCACTTCCCCGTGATCCGGTAAGAGCCACGTTGTCCCCCTACGGGAAAATCCAGTCAAGAAGTAGATGTCCTCGACATCTATGGTCAGTATATGCTCACTGATCATGAAGTATTGCTGGGATGCATCCCAGCTCCGAAGCATATGTTCTGGCAGCGGGATTTGGGCCCTCATACCCTGGATCTAGAAGAACTTTAAAAGTCCACAGTTCCTCAATGTCGTCACACATAACAGATCATTTGTAGCTTGGACATCATCTACTTCATGTTCTCGCTCACGCCACTCTAGGACCATCTTGGCTACTACTAACATGCCAAAAAGAGCATTTTAACATCATTAGAACTCACGTCATCCTTTAGAGTTTCATTTTTTGGGCTAGGTTTGTGTGTGGGGTTGGACGTTTCCATCGACGCACCCCGTCAATACTGATAGTGTGACATCGTTGCAACCCAGCTTTACGGGATTTGCGACGATCCGGGCTCGTCGCAGTTCTCGTAAGGGAGACCCATGACGACCCGAGGACGCAATAGCCCCCCACAAATCAATTCAAAAACCCAAAAAATGAACTAAAACTGTAATTGTAAACCACTGGAAATATGTTGGATGACTTTTAGGGTTACCTGCTCTGAACGACTCGAGAAATGGTTGCTCGCAGCTTCGACAATCGACAAGTGAATTTTTTGGCTCCAAATCGCACTTCTTCTCCCCAATTTGGCAAATGAACAATGGTAACTATATTTGGCCATTTTTTCTATTTATAAACAAAAAGGAATATTCTTTTTCAAATATTTGATGCTTTTTAGGTCATTTTCTATAGTTTGGATCATTTTTATGGCATTTGAATACCCAGTTGACTTTTTAACCTAGTTTTTGAGTGTGCAGGAGTCGTTAAGTGTTCTATTTGCGTTGTTTTCACATTGAAGCGATCATCTCAGGTATGAACAACCCCTTGAATATTTTGTCATTATTTTTCATCCGTTAGATTGTAATTATTTAACGATGACGAGCTTACTCTTTGTTCTTTCTCGTGCTCTTAAAACCATGAGAATAAGTTACCGAGTTACGATTTATCACTTTTTCGGGCTCTTTAAACTCCTACGAAAAAGGACCCCACCAGGAGTCTATCTTTAAGCTCTTTTCAGGCTCTCGAAATATGAAAAGATTGCAAGTGAACTTGTTGTGTTCACGCTTGTTAAAGAATTTGAATGGTTGTCTTCCTGGTGATAGTTCACCCCTTTTTCATACCAGGGGGCACTACTTGCAAAAAAATTATACTCCAGCCAATCAAGACTAGAAGAGTCCTCTCCCGTGTTGTTTTACTCTTTTTCGGGAGATGAGGCTAACTTTACAAAAAAGGACCGTTGGAGTCTTATTTAGTTCTTTTCAAACTCTCTAAACATGAAATGACGACTAAGTTTTTCCTTCTATGGACTCATCAAAATTAAAAATTAAAGGGCCCGTCATGGGACGAACCCCTCCTATCCCAGGTTCGGAAAATATTTGGGATTGGACTCATCTATGAGATGAGCTATACCAAGCATCTGGTTACCCTCATCAAGCTCGTAAAAAACATATGAGGCACTCATAATTCATGATGGGGAAAAAGGAAAGCTTTTATGTTACACTCTTTATCTTTGGTAGTACCTAGTCATTCTTGAACATGGCACTCATTTGTATTTGCATACTGCACTTGGATCATCCGTTTGTCCTCGAGTTTTACCTATTTCCTAACTCTTGTTACTCCTTTGAGTCATTCAAAGAAAGCTTCCATCATCAGTTACATTAGGAGTTGGTATCATACTCGTCGTGTCGATACTACCAAGTCATGCCATGCCCATGTTCAAGAATACTCTCACCATTCATTATTTGCAGTCAGTACGCCTACTACCATGTCGGTCTACTCCAATTTTGTCTTGCATATTGCTGTACCATCGGATCTACTCTACACATCCTTTGTTGTGTTTTGTGTCGATGATGGGGGATTCATCATGGCCCTCCTTTGACGGAGTCGTCCTTGTCGACTTCGACTCATTATCCAAGGAGTGAATCTAGAAATCAATCGAGTACCTTGGGCCTACATACCTGAATTGAAGGTTACCTCGCTTTCGACATGAGTTTTCATCATTGACTCTTGATTGAAATATTTCATTTGGCATTCGACTTCAACTCATTTCTTTGTGCTTGATGATATGTACTGTGATACCTTGGGAATCATTGACATCAATGGTGATTTCCCTTGCACTTGTTAACGGTATACATCAATGACCGGTAATCAAGTGGTTTCTACCATGTTCGACGTCAAGACATTTGTAATCACATGAATATATTCGTATCATTGCGGGTTCGACTTGAAGACCCTGAGGAGTCATATTTTACCCAGGTTGCGATGGAGATTGTTTTGAGTCACATTACACAGATCCACATTTGTATTGGCCGTGGCTGTGTTATCATCTCATCATGGATCTATGCTTGTGTCTAGTAGCCATGATTGTGTTCAGTCGGTCATTACTACTGTGGATCTGCATTGTATTGGTGAAAAACCATGTTGTACGTCATATGAGACTTTGTGTTTAGAGTCAGTTGTACTGCAGCAACATCCTTCGTCCAACAAGCCATTGCCATTCCTTCTGTAAAATCATTTCACATGTCCAATTTCAACAGCTTCATGCTTTGGGGGGCATTCTAATACACCTAAATCTTGCCATCAAGAGACTCGGTGTAAACATCCCTAAAGTTTCCTTGACTAAGTTATTGACCTGGAAGTGATGCAACCCATTTATACTAGGTTTAGAGAGGTCGTCGTAGGTTGTCCTCATGCAACCTGCGATGTCGTAGGTTGGCCTCTTGCAGCCTGCGACGATGTCAGTTGATGGAAAAAAATAGCTTCTACGAGCCCATTCTCGAAGCTATCTGAGATGGATCCCTATCCCTGACCATTTGGGAGAGCTGGCATTCGGTTCCTAACCTCTTGGAAAGATCCCCTATCTCTCTCCTACCATATCTCAACCTACCCTATCCCCTTAGTCGTATATAAGTAAATCTCACTCCCATACCAAGGGGAGGAAGTCTATAGTGTCTACATGCTGGTGAAATTACCTTAGGAGAGATCTCTACTCATCTATTGAGAGACTCACACTTCCTTGGGAGGATTTGGCATTGGTTTGATCGAAAGAAGATTGCTACGTCAAGTCATTGGTTGTAATCGTTTCATCCTATGTACTTCCCTTTCAATACAGTAATATAAGTGCTTTCCACCAAAATCTCATTGTGTTAATGATATCTTGTGTAGTTCGCCTGCTTGACTACTTACTTAGATCTATTATTGTGTAGATGTGTTTTACTTGTTTTGTTGTCTTGTTATCTTGAAGGGTTTTGCAGCCCAGATCTGAAGATCGTCAAGCTTGGAGCAGCATTCAAGAAGAAAAGGATCAGCGATTTATAAGGTAAACGTATCTAATTCCATGATCTCTAATTAGATCTAGGAGAGTGATTTATATTCTGTTCTATTTGTTCTAGACTCACGTTGATCTAGGGATATCAGGCCTCAAGTCCGCTCTTGGTAGATTGTCTGTCAAACAAATCTGGAGACCATACTGGGGAAGTTGAAACTTGTTTGTAGTTTTCAATTTGAATGTCATTTTCAGTTGATTGCTTTTGCAAGCCTTCCATCATCTTGTTTTCCTTCCAAGCCTTGTTTCACCATCAAATCTTCACTTTGAAGACCCTGTAGTCCTCCTATGAGTATGTACTCACCATTTTTAAACCATTTCATTGCACATTGTTTGAAGAATTGGTTCATTTTTGAACTTAAATCTCGCCCGTCGCAGGTGGGTAGTGGAGCTAGAGTGACACTATGTCATTTTTTATCTCTGTTCTCTGTCTTTTGGCCTATCATCGCAACCCATTCATTGGTAAACTGCGACATCGTCACACTTCCCGCATTAGTGACCTGCGATGGTCACTCTGTGTACAAACACAGACTGTGTCGATCTGTCAAAACTGACATACAGGCATCCCTTCTCCATTTATGATTTGAGTTTGGTTTTATGTGCAAACTCCCTCTGTGCTGCAAGATCCAGTAAGAGACCCCATTTTTTATTAAGTGTGTCGAAGTGTTTGGTTTCATTTGGAGTTGTTTTGGGTTCCGTCTTGGACAAGTTTGAGATTTGGTAGTGGTGGACACTCTCGTCTCCCCCACCCGCGTCCACTCATCCTTGCATTCCCTCCTCTCCTTGCCAGATCTGTTCATTGTATTGGATTGGTTTCCAGACCTCATTTGCATACATTTTTGAGCTTTGCTTGCTTTAGTGTTGCTTGTTACTGATTGATTTTGAGTGTTTGTGTGTATCTTCGATCCGTATGATTGCTCGTCATTTTCTTGAGATTTTCTGAGTCATTGGAGTGTTGCAAGTGATCTTTTCATTTCAGTATTTTTGTTTAAAAGCATCGTTGTCATCAAATTGTTATTTTGATATATCCATTGAAAAATCAAAAGTACTTCATTTCCATCATTTTTCAAGCTCATTTGAAGAATTGTACATGCATTGGAATGTCTCATTTGTAGATATTTTGGAAAAGTGGAAAGAAAATTAAATTATTTGTGTTTTTCACAAATTATGAGTTGCTCATTTTCTTGAAAAAATCGAATAGATATCAAGTTTTGCAAAAGTAGTTACATGCATCTTTTGGTTCTTATACTTTTAGGCCATTGTAGTGAAAGTGAAAAGCTCTCATACTCTACTTAGAAACTCTCTCTTTTCATCACTTAGCATCATTTTTGTTTTGAAAAGATAAAAAAAAGAAAAACATGCTTTGATTTGGATTAGGAGTGTTGTGTTATTTTTTTTTCGTGTTTCGCTCAAAAAGGAAAAGAATACTTCGTAATAATTTTTGGTAGATTTGGGATTGTATTGCTTTGGTAAAATCATTGGAAAGATATTTCTCCCTCCCATATGTAGAGTTCATCAAAAGAAAAGTACGTTTTTTGCATGTAGTTAGGACCTGCATTATGTTTACGATTATGTACTCACCTCATGCATTCACTTCACCGTCCAGATAAAATTAACGGTAGAACTAGGGTAAAATTTTTGGTAACTTGTGTGTAAGTTAGAGATGTGTTCCGGCGTCATTAAGCATGGCAGCTGTTTTTATTTTCTAGCACTGTATTTCGGGGGTATTGTAGTCTTCCACGTACTTATCTATATATCGAAGCTCTTTCACGTACCAACCAGATATATCGAAGCTCTTTCATGTACCCACCAAGTACTTCAAGTACTTGGCGTATATTGAAAGTTGTTTCACGTACTTGGCATATATAGAAAGGTGTTTCACGTACTCAGTAGTATATAGGAATGTCTTGTGTTGTACGGTTGTGCATTAGACAGCACCACTACGGATTTGAGCTCCCACATACCTTGCGTATATCAGGAGACACCATTAGGATTTTTGAGATCAACTGAGTTAACCTTTTGGCCGTCTTGGCAGATCAATACACCGAGAACCACACTTGGGGAGATTACTACGCACGTACCGTCCAGGTAATCGGGTATTTGGGAAAGGGTACGGTCCCAATCCTCCTTGTCGTGTTTTACTATTGGACCCTGCCGTATATAGCAATTTGCAAAGCCTTGACAATCCTGTGAGGTTCGAGACCTTTGAATCCACTCTTATCACATAAGTTTGCTTGTGGCCTTTGCTTGTGTAGGGTTTTGTCTGGTCTATTTTTCTTTTGTTTATATTGCCTTAGGAGAAACGTTTTGTTTCAGTCACTCTGCCTGACTTTCCTTGGAGAAGGTCCCATAGGATTCAGAACTTGCCACCCAAATATCCCCTTATCCAGGAGGTAATTTCAAAGGTAAGGATGGACCCACAAGCCACGGTTGTGTCACTTGAAGTGGAAAACCCTACATTGAATGTTGGAGAACACATCTTTCCTCCAAATTCACCTACCTCTCATCCCCTACAGGGTGAAGAAGCACAAACTTCTACTTCACAAGATCTACCTCTCGTTCTACTGGGAGAGCCTGGATTGTTGGAATGGATAAATTCACCTAATGACGGCCCTTCAGCAGCTGTTGGTCCAACAACAACTTATTGGACATCATCTCTAGGACACCCAATGGTTCATTTTGTCGTTGCATCACCACGTAGTTGGGCTACTCCCAACGACCGCATGACACCTTATCGTGAACAATTGGCTCAACTACGTGCTATGGCCACAGAGTTCACAAACCGGAGTCTTGCACGACAGGCCGCAGACCTGATGTTACCTCCTTATCAACCACTCCCAAGTCGTTATTTATCTTATGATTCACCAGAATCATCCATGCAACACGTGACCACTTCTGAGGCTATTCAACCATCAATTCATGCACATCCATCTCCTAGATAGGAGACCAGTCTTATACCTTAGACACAACCTGTTGAAGGAGAACAATCCAACACACCTGCGACTACCAGGGTTACGTCACCTGCTCCTCCCCCACCCCAAAATTCAAGGGGAGGATAATATTTACCCCCTACCTCCTTTATAGGTAATGATAATCCTACGGTGGATAATCAACAACCAGTGTTGGGTCAACCTTTACTTAGTGGTCAGTAAGTTGTCGTTGGGGGGAAACCTCCTTCTCTTAACCATAATACTGCAATAGGAGTTCCCATCGGTCCTTCCATTGGAAACTCATTACCTCCCGTACCTTTCACTACGGGGTTATCCCATGTTGGGGAACCGTCCAATGCAATTCAACCACCATCGATTTAAGCGTATCCAGGTCATCTTAACCCTGTTTCGGGACAACTTAATCCCGGAAACGCACTCTACGAGGTACCCTACCCTAGAAATCCTTACACTCTATGGGTACAACAAATTTTTTTATAACATGGACCCCCACTCACAGTCCCTCAAGTCCCTTCACCCCCTTTTGGTCCACGCCCACCTCCCATTGGAGGCGGCGGGCTCCCACACAACTCTGGAGGAGGCGAACCTCTACCTTCTAGCGGAGGACCACCTCATTCTGGCCATCATGGCCCACCCCCTCCTAACGGCGGAGGTGGAGGACCATCCCATCCTGGTGGTGGTGGTGGAGGACCATCCCATCCTGGTGGTGGTGGTGGTGAACCATCCCATCCTAGTGGTGTTGGTGGAGGACCATCCCATCCTTGTGGTGGTGGTGGAGGACCATCCCATCCTTGTGGTGGTGGTGGAGGACCATCCCATCCTTGTGGTGGTGGTGGACCACCACCCTACTATGGTGGTGGTGGTGGAGGACCACCCTACTATGGTGGAGGTGGCAGAGGAGGCCCTTACCCATCCGGTCCCGGCGGTGGCCCACCACCCCCTCCCGGCGGAGGTGGTGGAGGACCACTCTATTTCGGTAGTGGTAACAGACCACCACCTCCTCCCGGTGGAGGCAGTGGCGGCCCATTCTACCCTAGTGTTGGTGGCGGATCCCCACCATTTGGGGGCGGCACACCCCCTCCCAGAGGCAGAGGAAGGCCCTCGCCTTATGGTAACGAGCCACCTTATTATTGTAATGGACCACCTTACTATGGTGGCGGACCTACATTTGGATCGAGTGGCCCATACCCCTATGGACAGTTTCCTCCTGGAACATCCTATGGTCAGTCAATACAAGGTCCCACTAGTCATTATACGCCTTATCTGTATAGTCAGTACCCGCAGCCTAATCCGCAGATTCTCTTTTTGGCTACCTTGGACCTGCCTGAATTGTCTTTCCTAACCAACGACCCCATCTACCACGGAACTAATTGGCCACCCATTTCGGTGAAACTTCCATCAAATATCCAAAAATTTGATGGCAAGCCGGGCGAGGATCCAAAAAACCATGTGATGACGTACCACTTGTGGTGTTCATCCAACTCCTTGATGGATGACTCGATCCATCTTAGGTTATTTCAACGGACTCTCACTGGTTCGGCTGCCAAGTGGTATATTGAACTACCACCCCATTCTTTTCCTTATTTTGGTTCTCTTTCTATGAATTTTTTGACTCATTTCCAGCTGCCGATACGGTATGAAACTGGTACAGAGCTTCTCACCTCGCTCCGTCAAAATACCACTACTCACATCTCATATCATATACATTAGTGGCGGAGGATACGAAGTCTTATTAAGGCTCCTATTCCAGAACAAATCCTAGCGGAATGGTTCGCGAAGTCTCTCATACCTACCATAGCACGAGATGTTGCCATGTGAGGGGATGTCACTGAGGAGCAAGCCATCGCCCGTGCCCATTTATTAGAGTTAGTCTATGCTCAGTTTGACACGTTGTTTGATATTCTTCTTGACGTACGCCGTCACATGTACGACCCCGTGAAACCACCCAAGGGACCCCAATATGATGGCATCATTGGATCCCTTAACACCCAACCTCCTTCTCAAATTGTTGGATCGTCGAACCCCCAAGGTTCTTCCCCATCACCAACACAGGCTGGTCACGGCACCACCAAATCATCCACTCCTGCTGTCACCGAAGAAGTGAATTTTGTTCAATTAGCTTCACCTCAGAAGTCTGGTGGTAAGAAGAAGAACAAAGGGAAACCTAAGAAATATTCCACCTAGCAGGAACATAAGAGCACCCCTGATGACACCAAACAAAAAAGGAAGTTGAAGTATCGTTGTCTACTCTGTGGGGATGACCACTTTTCTAAAGAGTTCCCCCATAGAGACGAAGTTAAAAAGTTTCTTAAGGGAAAACCCATACCCGCAGTCCTCAACGATCCCTTCCCTACTCAAAATCAACAGTTCATTGCTCAAACCTCTCCTTCTCAGGGAGAGGCATCCTCTACCGCGCATGTTCTCATGATGCGTAGTGAGACGGTCATTTTGAAAACTCAATCACGTTCGTATGACTCAGACCCTTTGAAGGATCCTGTTGGAAGTAATACTGAAAAATCTTCCACTTCTCTACCTGAGGTGACTGTACCGCCGACCTTTCTCACCATTGAGAAGCCCTCTTTCTAGTCAGTATTGTGTCTGCGCAAGAGCACGATTCGGAAAAATGTTTTCAATCCCAATGCTTGGGCAGATCAGAATTATAATATCATAGAGCACCTGGCGCAAGCTCCTTGTGCCATGTCAATGCTGGAAGTCTTACAGAATTTCCCCAATCAACGCAAGACTCTCCTCGCTTCCATAGGTGCAGTCGATCTGGATTCTTTGAACACCATCATGTCTAGACTCGAGTATTTTAAGCCGAGGCTTTCGCATCAGCTTGCATTTCAAGTTGCTACCAATGTTGTTGGGAAGATAGTCCATCGTACTGTCTTAGACGAAGGGCCTTCTACCTCGGTCATGTCGATCGCTTGTTGGAGAGCCATTGGCTCCCCCAAACTGAACCATTCTCCCACCACCTTGAAAGCATTCGACGGGCGTGGCTTTCAACCCCATGGATTACTGCAAGCTTTTCCAGTTGAGCTGGGAGGAAATACCGCCACCATTAATGTGGAATTTGTTGCACCTCGTTAGATTATAATCTCTTGCTTGGTCGTAATTGGTTTATTTCCATGACCACGATCGCATCATCTGTCTTCCGCATAGTGCAATTCCCTCACCAAGGATGAATTGTCACTGTCGACCACTTGGACTTCTGCACACCAGACACCACTTCTCATCTTGGTGATAATGTCCCAATGCTTGGGAAATCTTCGAAACAGTATCAGAGTGTAGGGGTTGGTCTCATAAAAGATTCATCTCTTATGGGAATTTTTCTGACGCCGGATCCCCCTCATCATGTTGCCTCGGTGAACATGATCTCCTTAGAGATTTCATCTCTTCCCAACCGTGCTGATACATGGCTTGTACCTGATGAAGCCGCCACACACTTGATTGCGGACATAATTCCTCTTTCTCTCGCTGAACGTACCTACGAGGCTATCCAATCAGCACCTGAGGACCACCTCACTGTGGCCTCTGCATCCTGTTCTCTACGATGGATGTCATCCCTACCCGATTCTCTACTCCGAACTTTTCATTCTGACGAGTCCATAATGGATATAATGAGTGCGGACGATCCCCCGTGGGAAGACCTCCACCACCAGTCTTCTTTTCTTCCCCCATTGGATTATGTGGAGAACATCATTAGCACCATTGTTTTGCCAAATGTCTACCCTTGCTCTCAATCCCCGATACTCATGTTTCATACAGACACTGAGGGAAACCTTGCGAACATCGAACCCACCACTTCGATTGACATTTCGGTTACTCCTAGTGTAGTGGAGCACATTCAGTTAGGCCAGAAGTGTTCCCCTGAAGAAGCCATTGCTTATATGACCTTATTCAAGCGATTCTGAGACGTGTTCGCTTGGACCTACGAGTAGATGTCTGGGATAGACCCTACCATTGTTTTACACGAAATCAAAATCTATCCCGATGTCAAACCTGTCCGCCAAAAGTTTCGACTGGTACAACCTCAGAATACTGCGGCGATCAAGGGAGAGATTGAGAAACTCTTGAAGGCTAGCTTCATCTACCCTATCCCATTGACATAATGGGTCTCAAACGTCATCCCGGTTACTAAAAAATAGGGTACCATTCGTGTCTGTGTCGATTATCGGGACCTCAACAAGGCTTGTCCCAGGGACAACTACCCGACTCCCTTTATTGACCAGATAAGCAAAAATTGTGCTGGAAGTGTCATCTTTTCATTTATTGATGGATTTTATGGATACAACCAGATTGAGATCCACCCTGCCGATCAACACACGACAACATTCATCTGCCCTTGGGGAAGGTTTTTGTATCGTCAATGTCCGTTTGGTCTTAAGAATGCTGCTGCCACATTCCAGCGGGCCATGTTGTACGCCTTCCATGATGTGAAGGACTTTGTGGAACCCTACTTGGATGACCTCCCTGCCCACTCGAAGCAGGGTGAGTTCCACATAGATCATCTGACGGTCATTTTCCTCATATGCAGACGATACAATATCCGTCTGAACCCTCATAAGTGTATTTTTTGTGTCAATTCTGGACGCCTCTTAGGGTTTATCGTCTCGAAAGATGGGATCCACATTGATCCCTTGAAGATGGAAGCCATTGTCGCTCTCCCACCTCCAACTAATGTTACGGAACTTCAAAGTCTACAAGGAAGAGCGACTTATTTAAGACGTTTTGTTTGTAATTTCACGCAAAAGACGTAGGTTTACATGAGATTGATGAAAAAAGACATCGTATTCATTTAGGATGACTAAGCTCAACAATATTTTGAAAGCTTGAAAGTAGCCATCACACATGCCCCTGTGCTCCAACCGCCGAATTACTATCGAGATTACATTCTATACCTTGCTGCTTCCAACACCATTGTCACCATGGTTTTGGTGCAGGAAGACTAGAACGCCAAAGAGCATGTGATATACTATGCCAGTAAAGGTCTCATCGACGCTGAAAATCAATATTCAGATGTTGAGAAGCTCGCTCTCGTGGCGGTCATTGTCGTGCAGAATTTCCAACATTACATTCTGCTTCGCACCACCACCATCATCGTCGATTCGAACCCCATGTACCACATTCTGACTCATCAGGTGCTTGAGGGCAAGTATTCACTCTGGATTGTGATACTGCAAGAATTTGATCTTCTTTTTGAGAAAGCCAAGTCTAAAACATATTTGGTGTTTGCTGAGCTCATCTGCGACCTTCCCCGTGCTGATGTAGAATCTGAGCCCAATGACTCTTTTCCGGATGAGTCATTGTTTCTTATCAGTATGCCTGATCCATGGTATGTAGATATCACTTTATATCTTCAGACCCAACATTTCAACCCTCAATTGTGTCGTGATGACCGTCGTCGAATACGCCACCATGCTAAGTATTACTTGATTATCAGTGATACTTTGTACTATCGTGGTATCGATTATATTCTTCGACGTTGTTTGACTCATGATGAGGTTGAACACGTCCTAAATGACTGTCATGCTGGGGCTTGTGGCGGTCATATTTCTAGGATGGCTACATCCCAAAAGATTCTTCGCGCGGGATATTATTGGCCGTCAATCTTTAAAGATTGTATCGAGGCCTTAAAAAAATGTTCTCCCTATCAACATTTTCATATGAAAAAGCGCACCCATCCTGCCCCGTTACACGCAGTTATTGCTGTTGGCCCCTTCACTAAATGGGGCATTGACTTCATGCATTGTAAGCCTACCTTGGCCAGGGGGCATAGTTACATCATCGTAGTTGTGGACTACTTTACAAAGTGGGTCGAGGAAATGCCTACATACACAAACTATGGCAAGACTGCCGCACTCTTCATGTTCAATCATGTCATAGAATAGTTTGGATTTCCTTAGTCTATAGTTACCAACCATGGTTCTCACTTTCAAAACCACATGGTTGAGTATTTGAGCGATAGATTAGGTTTTCGCTACGAAAACTCAATATCCTACTACCCACAGTCCAACGAACATGTTTGAGGCCATTAACAAGGTCTTGAAAATTATGGTCCAATGTATGGTGGGTACACACAAGTCCAACTTGCATAATATGCTCTTTTCAGCATTATGGGCCTACCAAACTTCCATCAAGACTGCCACTGGATTTACTCCCTTCCAACTAGTGTATGGATTGGAGGTTGTCCTACCAATTGAGTGCAAGATTCCGTCCCTCCAACTCACCGTCGAACTTCTTCCTAACACTTCTTCCAAGGAAGAACGATTCCTTTACCTAGAAAAGCTTGATGAGTCTTGCCGAGATGCTTCTCTTGCCAACAAGGCGCACAAGAAATGCATCAAAGCACAGTATGACAAGTTAGTAGAACCTCGTATCTTTAATGAGGGTTATTTGGTCCTTACATACGACCAAAAACACGACAAGATGGGGGCAAGAAAATTCAAGTCCATGTGGCACAGACCATACATCGCTAAACGTGTTTTGGAGAAAGGAGCCTACGAGCTCGAGAACTACGACGAAATATCTTTAGGTGAACCCTGCAATGGGATTTACCTGAAGAGGTACTATGCCTGAACTTTTCATGCATAGACATTTTTGTATATACTATACATGGCGTGTGTGTTTTTTGTGTGTGGTGTGACGCGTTTATTTTAGTGTGTCTAGATCTTGTTTTCGCTTCTTATACCATGTTCTATTTGCGTGTGCAGATGGAAACTCGCTACGGATTCGCGGACGGCGCCAGCCGGCATACCCATAACCTTGATTCGACAGCCTGGGTACTGTATTCCCCAACAAGCGAGCTCATTAGCTCAGGAGGAGATTGTCTTGGATTCGCAACCAACAACGCCACAGAGTATCAGGCGGTGATTCGAACCCTAACTAACGCTCTTTCCTTGGGTATGAACCACATTGTCATCCATTTGGATTCACAACTAGTGGTTTCCCATCTCAATCGGTTCTACACTATCTGTGATCCCACTTTGCTCTGTCTCTTCAGATGAGTCCATCTCCTGGAAAGGTCCTTTGAATCTATTCAATACTTGCACATTCCACGAGACATGAAGACAGTTGCTGACTCGATGGCCAACTTCATTTTGGATTGGTACATCAGACACACATAATACATTCACAAGCACTCATAACATGTAAAATCATCCATTGTATAAAAGCAAACATGTTAACAAGATCACATCATTCATCCATCTAAAACACATAATGTATAAAACCGCCGAAAATGTTTGTATATGTATAAATCATCATAAAAAATAGTGCTAGTACAAAATCTGAAGCACGACGGCTTTCAGTGAGTCTATACAAAATCTGATGCCTCATAGCTTTCAGTAATACAAAATATGAGGCTTCTGAGATCTCAGTACATACATAATAACAACATAAGGCCTAACGCTTGGCCCATGCACCCCTAGGTCTCGCAGCTCTCTCCTACTGACCATGGAAGCAGTCAACTACTCTCGCGACCTTACGGAGCAGCACATTAAAACGTATGGATGCCCCAACCGCATATCTTTGCATGGGTCATGGTAAATAATCCACTATCGGCTCTGGAACATCTAACGTCAACCCGGCCAGGTTCTCATAGATGTCCTCCATCTCCACAATGGCAGCATGCACGGTTGGGGTCATGGCTGCTCCCCCTCCTCTCCTCGTAAGAAGAGAAACTCCTACTGGTCGCACAGGGCCCACATCTCCACACACATGTTATTAACTTATCAACACTATAACAAAAAAAATCATAAATACACAAAACTAAAAGTACAAGGGTCATTGCTTTTATTGATGTCTCCCCACTCTGCTCCCTCGAGCATTGCCAAGTATGGGTCCTCCTTGTAATCCATACCACTGTACGAGTAATCCTCTGCCATGAGCAGCTATCCTTCCAGCCAGGTGAAGAACTCAGGACCATACCCAATAATAGGACCCCCACCATGGCGGGCCATCACCTCTGTCCATCTGTCCATGTGAGGATCCCTGTCATCCAAAGGCACCTACGGGGGCAAGAGGGGAACCCGCTCCAATGGAAATGAGATCACTATCGACCCATATCCGAACTGCTTGAGATCTCCACGCCAACACTTGGTCAGCTAAGCTCTAATGTTGGTGAGGAGTCCCTCACACCAGTTGAATACCTTCGGAGACATACAGTCCTCTGCATATAGCATCTAGGACCTAGTAGCTAAGTGAGTCACTTGGCTCCCTGCTATCCTCACTATGGTAAAACGTATGGCACGTAGCGGACGATCTCGCACCTCTTTGATGGGAATCTTCCCACTAGAGGCACGGGCATGAGGAGTACAATACTGAAGGATCAGGTCATCTACAGTCCGATCTCTTCCTCGTGATCCGATAAGAACCACGTTGTCCCCCCTACGGGACAATCCAATCAAGAAGTAGATGTCCTTGACATCTATGGTCAGTATATGCTCACCGATCATGAATCATTGCTGAGATGCATCTCAGCTCCGAAGCATATGTTCTAGCAGCGGGATTTGGGCCCTCATACCCTGGATCTGGAAGAACTTTAGAAGTCCATAGTTCCTCAATGCCGTCAGACATAACAGATCATTTGCATCTTGCACATCATCTACCTCATTTTCTCACTCACGCTACTCTAGGACCATATTGGTTGCTACTAACTTGCCAAAAAGAGCATTTTAACATCATTAGAACTCACTTCATCCTTTGGAGTTTCATTTTTTGGGCTAGGTTTGTGTGTGGGGTTGGACGTTTCCGCCAACGCACCTTGTCAATATTGATAGTGTGACATCGTCACAACCCAACTTTGTGGGATTTGTGACGATTCGGGCTTGTCACAGTTCCCGTAAGGGAGACCTGCGACGACCCGAGGACACAATAGCCCCCCACAAATCAATTCAAAAACCCAAAAAATGAACTAAAACTAAAATTGTAAACCACTGGAAATATGCTAGATGATTTTTAGGGTTACCTGCTCTGAACGGCTCGTGAAATGGTTTCTCGCAGCTCCGACAATCGACAGGTGAAATTTTTGGCTCCAAATGGCACTTCTTCTCCCCAATTTGGCAAATGAACAATGGTAACTATATTTGGCCATTTTTTCTATTTATAAACAAAAAGGAATTCTTTTTCAAATATTTGATGTTTTTTAGGTCATTTGCTATAGTTTGGATCATTTTTATGGCATTTGAATACCCAGTTGACTTTTTGACCTAGTTTTTGAGTGTGCAGGAGTAGTTTAGTGTTATATTTGCGTCGTTTTCACATTGAAGCGATCATCTCAGGTATGAACAACCCCTTGAATATTTTGTCATTATTTTTCATCCATTAGATTGTAATTATTTAATGATGATGAGCTTACTCTTTGTTCTTTCATGTGCTCTTAAAACCATGAGAATGAGTTACCGAGTTACGATGTATTCGGGCTCGTTAAACTCCTACGGAAAAGGACCCCCCCCGGAGTCTATCTTTAAGCTCTTTTCAGGCTCTCGAAATACGAAAATATTGCCAAGTGAACTTGTCACGTTCACGCTTGTTAAAGAATTTGAATGGTCATCTTCCTGGTGATAGTTTACCCCTTTTTCGGACCAGGGGGCACTACTTATGAAAAAGGTATACTCCAACCAATCAGGACTGGAAGAGTCCTCTCCTGTGTTGTTTTACCCTTTTTCAGCTAATGAGGCTAACTTTACGAAAAAGGACCATTGGAGTCTTCTTTAGTTCTTTTCAGACTCTCTAAACATGAAATGACGACTGAGTTTTTCCTTCTATGGAATCGTTAAAATTAAACATTGAAGGGCTCGTCATGGGACGAACCCCTCCTATCCCAGGTTCAAAAAATATTTGGGATTGGACTCATCTATGAGATGAGCTATACCGAGCATCTCGTTACCCTCATCAAGCTTGTAAAAAACATATGAGGCACTCATCATTCATGATGGGAAAAAAGGAAATCTTTTATGTTACACTCTTTATCTGTGGCAGTACCTAGTCATTCTTGAACATGGCACTCATTTACATTTGCATACTGCACTTGGATCATTCGTTTGTCCTCGAGTTTTACCTACTTCCTGAGTCTTGTTACTCCTTTGAGTCATTCAAAGAAAGCTTCCATCATTAGTTGCATTAGGATTCAATATCATACTCGTCGTGTCAATACTGCCAAGTCATACCATGCCCATGTTCAAGAATACTCTCACCATTCATTATCTGTAGTTAGTATGCCTACTACCATGTTGGTCTACTCTGAGTCTGTCTTGCATATTGTTGTACCATCCGATCTACTCTACACATCCTTTGTCGTGTTTCATGTTGATGATGGAGGATTCATCATGGCCCTCCTTCGACAGATTCGTCCTTGTTGAATTTGACTCATTATCCGAGGACTGAATCTAGAAACCAATCGAGTACCTTGGACCTGCATGCCTTAATGGCAGGTTACCTCGCTTTCGACATGAGTTTTCATCATTGAATATTGATTGAAATATTTCATCTGGCGTTCGACTTCAACTCATTTATTCGCGCTTGATGATATGTATTGTGATACCTTGGGAATCATTGACATCAATGGTGATTTCCCTCGCACTTGTTAACGGTATACATCAATGACCGGTAATCAAGTGGTTTCTACCATGTTTGACGTCAAGACATTTTAATCACATGGATATATTCGTATCATTGCAGGTTCAACTTGAAGACCCCGGGGAGTCATATTTTATCCAGGTTGCGATGGAGATTGTATTGAGTCACATTACACAGATCCAAATTTGTATTGGTCGTGGTTGTGTTATCATTTCATCATGGATCTACGCTTGTGTCTAGTAGCCATTATTGTGTTTAGTCGGTCATTACTACCATGGATCTGCATTGTATTAGTCAGCAACATGTTGTACGTAATATGAGACTGTGTGTTTAGAGTCAGTTGTACTGCAGCAGCATCTGTTGTCCGACAAGCCATTGCCATTCCTTCTGTCAAAGCATTTCACCCATCCAATTTCAACAGCTTCATGCTTTTGGGGGCATTCTATTACACCTAAATATTTCCATCAAGAGACTCGGTGTAAACATCCCTAAAGTTTCCTTGACTAAGTTATTGACCTGGAAGAGATGCAACCCATTTATACTAGGTTTAGAGAGGTCGTCGCAGGTTGTCCTCATGCAACCTGCGACGTCGCAGGTTGTCCTCTTGCAGTCTGCGATGATGTCAGTTAATGGAAAAAAATAGCTTCTTTGAGCCCATTCTCAAAGCTAGATGACATGGATCCCTATCCCTGACCATTTGGGAGAGCTAGCATTCAGTTCCTAACCTTTTGGAAAGATCCCCTATCTCTCTCCTACCATATCTCAACCTACCCTATCCACTTAGTCCTATATAAGTAAACCTCACTCCCATACCAAGGGGAGGAAGTCTATAGTGTCTACATGTTGGTGAAATTACCTTAGGAGAGATCTCTACTCATCTATTGAGAGACTCACACTTCCTTGGGAGGCTTTAGCATTGGTTTGAACGGAGGAGGATTGCTATGTCAAGTCATTGGTTGTAATCTTTTCATCTTATGTACTTTCCTTTCAATACAGTAATATAAGTGCTTTCCACCAAAATCTCGTTGTGTTAATGATATCTTGTGTAGTTCACCTGCTTGACTGCTTACTTAGATCTATTATTGTGTAGATGCGTTTTACTTGTTTTGTTGTCTTGTTATCTTTACAGGTTTTGCACCCTAGATCTGAAGATCGTCAAGCTTGGAGCAGCATTCAAGGAGAAAAGGATCAGCGATTTATAAGGTAAACGTATCTAGTTCCTTGATCTCTAATTATATCTAGGAGAGTGACTTATATTCTGTTCTATTTGTTCTAGACTCGCATTAAGCCAGGGAGATCAGGCCTTGAGTCCGCTCTTGGTAGATTGTCCGTCAAACAGTTTGTCATTCCTTTTGGCTTGAATAATGCTCCAACAACCTTCATGAGGATGATGGACGATATTCTCCGGCCATTCACCAATTATGTTGTGGTTGTATATCTAGATGATATCCTCATCTACAGAAGAACACGGGCATAACATTTTCATCACATCCAACGGGTCCTCAACACCCTGTGACAAAACAACTTATACACCAATATAGAGAAGTGCTCATTTGGCACGAAGAGGGTTCGGTATCTGGGATACATCATGGAAAAACATGGTGTGCATGTGAATCCGACCAAGATCCAAGCCATTCGTGATTGGACAACCCCGAAAACTCTCATGGAGCTTCGTAGCTTCCTAGGCCTTGCCAACTTCTATCACATATTTGTGTTGGGATTCTCTAATATTTCTTGGTCCCTTAGCTAGGTAACCAAAGGGGGATATAAGGCCAAGTTTTTTTGGTCCAAGCCACAGTAACAAGAATTTGAGGAGCTGAAGAAACACTTATGTTTGGAGCCTATCCACACCTTACCAGATCCGCAACAACCCTTTGAGATTGAGACAAATGCTTCCGACTATGTTGTTGGTGTAGTACACACTCAGCATGTCCATAGAATGGAGTATCAGAGTGAGACACTTTTAGACATAGTCCAAAAGTACCCCACTTATGACAAGGAAATGTATTCCATTTTTCAAGACTGCCACCAGTGGAATCATTACATCCTCGTAAAAGAGATGGTCATTCACAATGCTCACAAGCCACTGTAGTTCATGCAAACCCAATTAAAGTTACAGAATGACCACCACCAAAAGTGGTCCACCTACTTGTAGCAGTTCCACCTGAATATTAAATATAATAAGGGAAACACCAATCGAGTCGTCGATTACCTCAACCGACCTCTAGTAGCAGCATTGACCACGGTGCTCAACTCTTGTGGCCACGATACCTCCAAGTGGCCTCAAATATATGACAACGATCCTGAATTCGCTTCCATATATCAAGAACTATGTGCAAGCACACTAGTGACATAATTCCATATCCATGAAGGGTTGCTATTCCACCTAGGACATCTTTGTGTTCCTTCAAGCGAGCATGCGAAGATGATTTGGGAAGAATGTTACATTAAGGTGGCAAGGCACTTTGCAGCCGAAAATATAGTGGTGGTATTGCAGAAGTACTTTTATTGGCCCAAGCTTCGTCACAATTTCAACCAATATATTAGATCGCACATTGTCTACGCCATCACGAAACCTGCCATCAAGAAGTAGGGGTTGTACACTCCTCTTCCTACTCCCAATGGGACATGGGAATCTATATCCATGGATTACATGTCAGGACTAACTTCAACCCAGCATGGTAATGACTGTGTGTTTTTGGTCGTGGATCGCTTCTCTAAGATGGTTATTTTGATAGCTTGAAAGAAGAGCATATTCGTCAAAGCCACTGCTAAGTTCTTCTTCGAGCGCATTTGGGTTCATTTTGGGCTGCCATAGACTATCATTTCATATTGGGACAGAAGGTTCCTAAGCACCTTTTGGTCTATTCTATGGTCATTAATGGATACCAAGCTCACCAAGTCGACTTCCTTCCTCCCCCAGACCGATGGACAAACATAGGTAGTCAACCGTATGATTGTACATATTTTGAGAATGTAAAATTATAAACATTCTTGTGCATGGTATAAGAGGCTTCCATATGTTCAGCATGGCTATAACATATCCCTTAATAGCTCCACTAGCCACATCCCTTTTTAGGTGTGCATGAGGTTCCAACCACTGGCCCCAATTGATGTAGCTCTACCCATTGCATCTTCACGAGAGGAATCTTCCCATGCTTAGAATAAGGTTGATAATTCCACCATATTTGTTGAACGAATCCAACACATCTGCCAACAGGTCCATCACATTTTGGAAAAAATCCAATACCAAGTACAAGCAGTGACATGACCAACATCGAGTTCCACACAAGTTCCAGGTGGGTAATAAGGTTTGGTTGCATTTTTAGAAAGAGATTCTCACAGGACCCCATTGCAAGCTTCATCCACTTCTATATGGGTTTTACACCATCACTAAGGAATTTAGTGAGAATTCCTTCGAATTAAGCATTCATCCACTCCTTGGCATGCACCCAGTATTTAATGTGGAGCCCCTTTGCCCATATTTTTCACCATTGGAGGTGGCAAAGAAGTTGACACCTATAGAAATTAACCATGACTGCATGGAACATACAACCACTGATCGAATCATGGACACATAGGTTAAGGGCACCTTCTAGTAGAAGATCCAACTATATCAGGTTGTCAAAGTAGGGAAACTACTCCACCAAGGCAAGTGGCTTACTAGGAGTCAAGTTCATCAGAAGTTTCCCCATTTGGTGGGGGAAATCAATGAAATGGATACCATTGATTCCTAAGGGGGGTGGACTAATCCAGGTGGATATAGGTGGCCACCCACCTATTCCACCAGCTCAAAACAATTTTCCATTTTGTCAATTTTCTAGTAATTTTTATATAGTTTTTTGGGTCCTAGACTTCCTGGGTCGTTTTGAGGCCCTAAATGACGTATTTTGGTGATTTGATGGGGGAAATGGGGGGAGGGGGTATGGAATGGAAACACATATTTCCCCAATAAAATTTTGTATATCTTGGATATACCTTTCCAACGGGATATCTAGTGCACTAAACGAAGATCGTATGCAAAAGTTATGACCCTGGGAAGTTGACTACTCAACTAACCACCTTAGGGTCGCAAGATTTATGACGGTTCATCTTCTAGGGTTAGGTTTTTGAATTTTTATGTTTATTTCCCTCATGCTTATGATAAATAGTTCCCTTCAGCCTTTTTTTGTATTCATCTTGTAACGAATGAGCTTAGCCGCCACATCTCTTCTCGGGGATATAGCTACAACCATTCTAGTTGATTTTATTTTATAGTTTTTTCTGTTTCATCCATTTTAATAGAATCTGAGTTTAATGTATCTCTGTGTTTATTGAAATATAACTGTTTATGTGTATATATTTATGTGCTTTCATTTCATTCTCACATAAATCTAGATCATCTAATGAAGTTAAATTTTCTTTTTGTAGGCGTTTTTGCCGGATACACCCGTGCTTGGACAACCTGTAGAGATTGGTGTTGGTAGCATCGATGCTCCAATGCCACATCATTGATGTAGTACCATACTAGTGATGCTATTTGACTTGTATCCTAATGTGAGCCTTGAATCGATTGTTGAGGACACTGATTTTGTGTACGATGAGATGACCGAGTAGTGCCCTTCAGACGCTAGGACTTCACAGTATGTTGGAGAAGAAACTAGTCTTGATTGTGAGGATTTCTATCCTGGAGCAACACGGGAGCACTAACCGCCACCATTTTGGTGGATGGGGGTTGTTTTATGATCAAGATACCAAATATCGCATGTATTAATTAATTAATTAATTGTTTTCTATCATCTTATTGAAAACCACATATGTCATTATTTTAAATTAATGGTCAAATTGTTTTTTCAGGAAACAATGCATTTTATAAGAACTTACATGACAAGGCCTTGGATATTTTTGGGCCCACCATTTGAACATGATGGAATGCCCAAAATATCAAATTGAAAGATGATCTAATTGAGCATATGGTCAACTTGTTTGGTAATACCTTCAACAAAATAGGTGTCACCTCAACAGTTGGCTTGAATTTGAAATATGTGAGGGACCGATATAGGGTTAATTTGAAAAATAACCTTAAGTATGAGCATTCTCCGATGGTTCCAGAGAAGGAGTGGAAGGCCCTCATAGATGATGAAAAGGAGAAGGCACCAAAAAAACAAGGAAAGACTCCACATGGTTCAACAAGGTACGGTGCATATGTTATTTTCAATGAAATATGTTTTTTTTAAGTTTTAAATAAAAATTGTGATATCTAACATATTTCAAACTTTTCATAGGCTCATGGACACCTCTAAAGCGACAAAGATGAGATTGGAGGAACACGACCAACAAAAATTGGGCCAGGGTGGATATACAAAACTAAAAGCACGAATTGTAAGTGTCAATTGATTAATTGTAGCCAAATTTATTTAACTGTAGCGAACAAATAAATGATTTATTACAAGCAAATTTCATGATGTTATGAATTGCAGGGAAATATATTCCAATAGGAAGCTACCAAAGAATACTGGGAGCTCGGTTTCAAGTACGATTTTCAAGGTGTGGTGGAATATCGAAAAATCTTGGGGCAGACCCCACTTTCCCCATCGATGCAAACACAGGTAAATAAAATCAATAAGGCAATCATTGTAATACACTTGTAAAAATTATTCATGATTGATTATATATCACTACTAAATAAATTTGTTTGTTTGTTTTAAGTATGAGAGCAACAAAATAAATGAGGGTAGTGGTATTGAACCGGTACTAGATGACAATGGGCAGCTGTTTCATGATGGTGGCGAACAACCTAGCCATTCAGGTATGCATGCTGTAAAATTAAAAGAATTTACTGTGATTATAAACATTTAATTGTTGATGTGCACTTATACATTTCCTTTTTTAGTGGAAGAGCATGTTTCCGATGAAGCTCAACTGGAAGAGGAACACATGGCACAACCAATGAAAAATCCAGTTGTTTCGGCTATTCCAACAGGTTAACCTCTTTGTAATGATATTAGAAATAAGTGAGAAATAATGATATACATATATCAATAATAACTAAGCATATCTATATAACCAATTTCATTATTGCAGTTGATGCCCCTTTGCATCCATAGAATTATCATCGACATACCAGACGTATGGTACGTGAGAGCATGCAAACCAAATCAACACAAGGAGAGGACACATCAAATACATTGTCAGATGTAAACGATGATGCCCCGATCATGATTTTTTTGGTCAACAAAATATCAAAACAAAGAAATAAGTGATTGTATAAATTTAAGACTTGTATTTTTTATGACATCTTTATTAATATAAAGTTTTTGTTTGAACAATTCTTGTTATGCACCACTTTCCTTCTTATGCATGAATGTTGATTATATATATGATTTGTATGTTCAAAAAAACATTTATTTTGCACACAATACATTCAATTATTTTCACGCGCAATGGGTTTTATAGAAATTAAAGTACATGGTCTAATCAATGATCTTAAGGTTCACCTCATTGTTTATCTAGATATCTCAATGTGGATATATGGTTACATGATCACACATCTTTCATCACACTGTACAATGTCACACTAGATAGATTGGGTATGGGGAATTGAAAGCGATGTGAGGGGGGAGAGGGGCCATATGAGCTTCCAACTTCATGTGGTTGGCCCTGTTTAGTAGAGAATAACTTATTCTCGAAACAAAGAGGAGCTCATTAAGGTATTCCAATTTAGTCTTATATAGTCGTGTACATGTTTAAATGATTGTTTATTTTCTGAATTATTATTTAGTCATATAATCATTTAATAGTTAATGATTTCTACAGGTCTTGGCGATGGAAATGAAACTCGTGGTGGATGAATATTAAATCACAATTAAAATAGGGTATGGTATTTTACTTATTCAATTATTTATTCAATAGTTTATTTATTCAGTAGTTTATTTATTTATTTATTCAGAGAAGAAATATCTTCATCACTACTTGATCCACTTCAAACAATATGCTTACACATGAAAGACAATCACTACCACTTAACTATTGAACCAATACATCATACAAAATTGTACATAATTATTGACCTTATCATTTTTTTTATCTACTTCATTGCATGCTTATTGACCTTAGTAGTTCAATCAAATGATAAAATTTGCATGGTTTCTTAAATTTTTTATGTCACAAGTTTCATTTCATAACACTTCAAGGTCAAAAATTAAAATCGAGAACATCTTTAAGGGTTTTATCTTTGATATGAAGTAGAAGTTGAAGGATACACTTGAAATGACCGACCTAGCTCTTTTCCATTTCAGTTTAGGCATCCAAGTGTTATATATCAATGATGGTATCTTCATTTATCAACCCAAATATCACTTGAATTATTAAAATGATTTATTATGGCTAATTCTAAACCTTGTCAAACACCATTTTTGTCAGGTGTTAAAATGAATAAGGAGTGTCATTATCCAAAAGTTGATGTTACTTTATACAAGCAACTTGTTGGGAGTTTGATTGATTTAATTCATAATCAGTCTATAGTTTGTTCACTATTAGTATGGTTTCTAACTTCATGCAAGACCATAGGGAATTAAGCAATTTGAAAGCAATCAAGAGGATTGTTCATTATGTGAAGGGAACATATCGATTGGGAATTGAGATTATGCCAATCAATCTTTACAGTTGATCAAGAATATTGAATTAGATCGAGTTAGTGATATTGATGGCTACAAAATGACTTATGGTTATGCATTTAGCCTTGGGTTAGGATCAATTGTGTGGTAACGTAAGAAGAAACAAGTTATTTCACTATCAACCATAGAGGTAGAATAAATGGTTGGAATGGATGCAACAACATAAAATCATAAGGAGTGGGGTGGTTTAGGTTTTGGGGTTTTGTTTTTAAGTTTGATCTCTTTTGCAACCTTATTCAGTTGAGTTAGTTTGGTTAAATCAAAATTGACATGTCAATAATGACAACATTTGTTTAGTATAGTTTTCAATGTTTCTATTGTTTTCTCTAATTTCGCAAAGGGTTTGTAGTTGGGGTAGGAGTATGTCCTGTGCCAATCTATCTATGCATGTTCCCTCAAGTGCTTTCAAATGTTTCAGTCTGTTATGAAATTGTAAGACACCCTCCATTGATACAAATCCATCGTAGTGTGGATCCTTTGAGAAGAACCCTTTCTTCAGAAACCTTATAGCCCATCTACACCATCCTCTCTCTCTCTACACACACACCTATGAAATTATATATATATATATATATATATATATGTCTAGGATAGAAATTATATATTATTTATAGTAGTAATATACCGTAAGTATATTACAATTAAAATATGGTAGTAAATTGTATTCACTGCACCTTGGTACAAGTAGGTATTGGGCATGTTTGTGAAATTGATAGCAAATTTTCTTCTAGAGAAGTTGACTGGGTGAAGTCCAATATTGAAGAATATATTTTCCAGGTGCTTTAGATTCCCTAACAATTTTAGAGATGTGCAAATCATAAACAACATTCAACTCTTTAAATTGTACATGTCCTTGTGATGTAATTTTTGTTGTTTAGGAATCTAATATTTGAAAATCCATGGCTATGTTAGAAGCTACATTAATTATCATTTAGGAAGGATTTGAAAAGCTTGATCCAATATTAACACCAATATGATGTTACATGGTTTTAAGACGCCTATCTTCAATTGTAAGGAGCTTTGATTTTCTCATAGCAACAAAATGATCAAAGAAGCACATATAGTTTCTAACTTGTTGATAAATCCAATGTACTAATCTCTTTACAATATTCATTGTTGACCTCCATCCACTTCTTCTTTAGTGCTATAAGACATTGCAACCGATCCATCTCATATTCTTATGGCCAAATCCGTGTCTACTTCGGACAATGCCTAAGAGTAGACATTTCATGTCTTTCAATCACGTCATGGCTAAGTTCAAGGCTATTTTTTATTTTGATAGAAACAATTGTAAATATTCCATTCTCCCATGAAAGGACATAAATTTTCTATGAGGTAATGAAAATACAAAATATGTCGCGAGATACTAATAAATGAGTTCCCAAATCCTCCTTATGGGTTGATTTACCAAAGTAGATACAAATCCATTGTATTCACATTCTTCATGGGTTTTTGAGTTCCATGTAAAAAAGAAAAGAAAATAAGAACTAAGTGGATCAACAAAGATTTCATTTGATTTAGATTTAATGGATAAGATAACATTTTCCTAAAAGGAAACAAGAAGTTGAAGAGTACAAACATTATCACAATGAGGAGGAAAATAAAAGTATACAATGAAAATGTAAAAGTTGTGTAGATTGTACCAAATGTGCAAAACAACCATAAATGATTAGATGAAAGTTGTGTACTTTCATATAGAAGGGGAAAGATGCATGTGATGAGAACATTGAGAAGGATGATTAAAATTACATGGCAGGTAGATTCCAAAGAAAAGGGTGGACGATAGCCAGAAACACTCACCTCCACCCAGGTCACCAACAATACAATAGTTCCATCGCTGCACCATCGGATGTCCATTTGGATTGGCAAGGAAATAAATATGTTACCAGAGTGGTTGCGGTTCCCAGTATATATCAACATGCCTCGGTATTCGTGTTACAATAACGTATGAGCAAATGGCCTGCAGTAAACCCAATAACCTTCATAGCAATTTCCAAATTACACGTGAATGTTTACTTCTTATTGGGATTGCATTCATTTCACAATTATGTTATCAAACAAATACATTAAGAGAGGAATTCACTTGACATAAATCATTGGAATTAATCTCTTAGATGAGTAACAATTACAACGACCATTGCAAATTCCACGAATAAGCAATAATCATTAGTCCTATATCCTATGACTGCAATACTCCTCAGATTCTACATAGATGAATAACAATTATAGCGACCATTCCACGGTCCTTGAATAACCAGTAATCTGTGATCATATATCCTACGACTGCAATACTCCTAATATTCTATATATATTCATCACATGGTCTTGCTATTATGTCTATAAAAGTTGATGATATCCATTCCTTTCTCAAACAACATCATTTATTTTTGGGTCGTACGATGGATTCTAGAAGAAACAACTCATTAACATTGGTTTTCTCATAGAAGAAGGGCTTAAAATTACTTCTTGGAATAATATTTTATAATGGTTACATACCATTTACATATAATCACATGAGATATTTTTTTTATGTTAAGTAGATCATCTTTCAGTCCCAAGGGTAACAAGATCTCCCGTAAATCCTAATCGATATGGATAACCGAGCTACAAATGGACCCTTTAAACTATGATGATAGTTGAATTTGGATACACAATCGAATCCAAGATGAGATCATAGGATTAGAGGGCCGCATGTTTCATTTTCAAAACTGTTGATGTGCTTCCAATCAACAATGTCAAATTGGAAAAGGGAGTGAATGACATGGTTTTTGAGAAATATCTAAAGGTGGCTTACGAGCATGAAAAATTTAGGAGGACTACAGATTCTATAACTCATGAGAAAATATATTTTACAACAATTCTCATATATAAAAATATGATGTTTCCTTTTTTTAATCAAGTCTTGTATTTTGTTTTAATCAAAAGAGGCAGGCAGTGCTCAACTTAAGGAGGTTTGTGACTCTCTCTCTCTCTCTCTCTCTCTCTCTCTCTCTCTCTCTATATATATATATATATATATGTTTAGGTTTAGTTTATTTAGTAGAGCTTGTCCCTCACTCTCAGGGATAGTAGGATTGTGCAATGAAGAGAGGAGGGTCGATCTCAAGTTAAAAAAATACTGAAGATTTAATTTTATGGTCCTATTCACATGCAAATACAACTAGTCTGGTAAGGGTAAGAAAGTGAGAACCCTTTCAATTTCAAAAACCCATTCATGAGGAAATTATTTCATTAAACTATAGAATATTGCTATTATTTCACACGTCATTTCAATTAGTGCCTTCAACCAGAAGGTAGTATATTCCAAGGTTGTTGGACCTATGGTTATTTTGAAAGAAAGGATTATTGGGGAAAAATAGAGAACTTATTATGTTGCATGTGAAAGGGAAGCTACAAGTTGATGCTACGGTATTTTATATTTTATATTTTTTAATGGAATATATAATAAGAACATGTTTTGACTTTGGTGAATGTGTGTGAGAGTGTTAAATTAATTTTATTTTATTTTTGGCTTTGCCATTTAAATGAGAATTCAACACCTATTCGATTTTCGTGCATGAGGGATTTTCATGGGATTCAACACCATGCCCACTTCCATAGAGGAATGCACTGTCAACTCAACCTAGACATACAAAGGCATTGTTAGGTCAGTGGAATGTCACACCTATTGGAGGAAAATGTGTCTTAACAAGTTTGTAGTTTACATATCTAGTTATCCTAGAAGATAGTTTACATATCTAGTTATCCTAGAAGATAGTTTACCTATCTAGTTATCATGGAAGGTCCATAGGCTTTAAGATTTGGTAACCTAGCACTAATACCATAATGTAATGCACAAAATCCTAATTTAAGGTTTATATCTTTAGACAAAGCTAATTTACATTTTCTTCTAAATTCACTTAGTAAAATCTCCAAAAAATACAGTTATTTGCATTACATGTTACAATGACAAACTTTTACTTAGAAATCTTAATAGTAACAGTAGAACAAATAATTAATAAAAAACTTACTCATTTCAAATATATACCAAGATATCACAAATCAATGAAACTATGAATCCAAAGTCAAAAGAGGAAGAAGACATACCTGGTAGCAATTTGGACTTACAAATATATCGTTGAAGCAGTCAGAACCATGGTGGCAGAAATGTTGGAATATTCTCACAGTCATTTTTAATATTTGCATGCTTGCATGCATTTTGCATGCATCCAGTCATCATGCATGCATTTGCATGCAAATGCATGCATCCAATCATCATGCATGCATTTGCTTGCAAATGCATGCATCCAATCATCATTTTGGATGTCTCCCCAACAGCTAGAGCCTAATGTTAACTCCCTGGAGCCTATCTTCAGCCCCCAGTAGCCTTCCTACCTACCTGATACACCTTGTTTTACTCACTTGCATGACATGTGCACCTTTTCTCACCTACCAGGAGTTAACAGTCAGTTAGAGCATTGATTGAGTAGTTCTTCCATTGATTACTCATCCTAACTGCTTGTAGCTCCCAGTTAGCTAGTTTTGGAGTGCCACTTGACCTTTTGACAGCCTCATTATCCCTTCTTGGATTCTCCATCCCCTGATGTGTGCCTAGATGGTTATGTTAGACTCATTTGACTGACTATTGACCATTTATGATCGATACTACTGATTGAATGATGTCTCCAATGTTATCCAAGCTAGACACTGAGGATGATTTGAATGACCTTACCTCCATTCAAATTCTATTGACAATTATTGTATTGTATTCATTTTTCATAGTGCTAGCTCACAACTGATGTATGATTATACTGGTATTCTCCATTTTATGTGTTCAGGTGATTATTGACTACATTATTCTCTTCTTCTCTGCACTTCTTGAGTGAGTTTTGTGTGAGGTTTGTTACAGCTGTGATATCTTCTTGCATATTATCACATGGTATCAAAGCTGACAACAGCTATTCGAATTGCAGCCATTGCAACAGTTGCAGCAATTCATTGAGCAGTTCTCTTTCATTGAGCACTAGAAGCCTCTGTGTTTCCACAGTAAATCTCAGTGCTATTACCTTGAATTCACTGGAGGAATCCAGTGAGGTCTAGCCAAGTGTGAAGGACTTAGTCATATGTGCTTAGTGTCCTAAGGCAGTGTTCATTCGAATTGTAGCAAATCTCCATCAACAAAATTCTTGTTTTGCAGGTTTATTCATCCATTCGAATTCCTCTTCAATTCGCTCTCCACTGCTCCAGATGGATCTAAAACTCAATTCCTCCAACTATGTCGAATGGAAGGCCAACATGGACATATTCATGAAGTCCAAGAGTCTCTCCAGAATATTGTATGGAAATGTGGTCGAACCTCTCAATGCAGTAGAGAAATCCAAGTACTTGGATAGGCTTGATGAAGTAGTAGGATTACTTCTTCTCTCAATTTCTGAAGATCTTCACTTCCATATCATTTATCTAACATCTCCAAAAGATGTTTGGGACAAGCTCGAATCCCTCTTTGGACAGAAAGATGATTTGAAAGGTCATAAATTGGAGAATGAACTCATTTCATTGAGTTATAAAAGCTTTGAATCCATCAATTCCTTCTTAACTAAGTTCAAAATCTTGATTTCACAGTTGAAGAGATATGATATAGTGAAAGAAGACAAACAACTCATACTTTCCATTTTATCAAAATTGGGGCCAAATTTCTCAGTTTTTGTCTCCACATTTCAGCCAGCTAAGATGTCCATTCCAAAATGGAAGTTTCCTACACTTGATGACTTCATCCAATCTCTCACACAAGAGGAGGAGAAGTTAATCTCCATGCGAATGATAAAACCAATGTTCAATTCGGCTCTTACAGCTGTTGAGGCCAAAAGAGCGAATGCAAAAGGCAAGCAATTTTTTTTTTAAAAGAGAGCGAATGATACAAAGCCAAAATATGTTCCATATCATTCAGATGGGGCTTCGAATTCAAAGAATACCAAGCAATCTCAGAAGGAGAGATCCAAGTGCACATATTATCATCAAGGATTTCATCATGAGAGTTCTTGTATGAAGAAGACTATAGACTTGATGGCTCAGTTACTTGAGAAGAACAATCTCCCTGTACCTTCATGTGCAAGGAAGAAAGATACTGAACCTTCTAGATCCGAGGACAAAGAAAGATGCCATGCCCTCATGGAAAGTGCATCAAAATAATCCACTTTCATCATAGATTCAGGAGAATCAAGACATATGTATTCCTCCAAAGATCTCTTCTCAAAATTCGAATGCTCAGTTGGCCCTTCCATCATGTTGGGTAATGATTCTAAAGTCTCCTATGAGGGGATTGGAAGGATCAATCTTGACCATGGCTACTTCTCAGATGTGCTTTATGTTCCTTCTCTCACGGCAAATCTACTTTCAGTGTACCAAATGACTCATATTGGAGAGCCCAAGAGAGTGATCTTCTCTCCAAATGAAGTCGAAATACAACACATGGTTTCAGGGAAAATCATTGCAAAGGGAGTTGCAAATCACACTTCAAAGCTCTATGAGTTTTCACACTTCAAAGCTCTATGAGTTTTCTCACTTTCTTCCTCTCTCCAAGCAATCTGCTCTCCATACTCATGCCAATGAAGAAAGCAGATTATGGCATGAGAGATTTGGGCATCTCAACTACAAGCATTTGCAAGACATGCAATCTCAAAATGTGGTTGAAGGTCTTCCAAATGACAAGTTTGCTCATGGCACCTGCAAAGGTTGCTTGAAAGGAAAAGATCCACCAAAGAAGATTGAGAAAAAGAGGAATTTTGAAGAAGTGTGAATGCTAGATCTAGATCCACAAGAACCTAAAGATCTAGCACCTAAAGTTTCAACTCCTATTGCTACATGGGCCACCACTACTCCTGTCTCCACCATTGATTAGGGTATTTTTTAAGGATTATAATACTATACTTAAGTATAGTATTCTAGGCGATTATTTTGGATTGAAAAAAACATATATATAGATTGGTAGGCGAATATTAAATATGAAACATACAATTTACTACTGAAAATTGTAAAATTTGACGAATATTATGATAAAAAAATGTATTTTATGTAAATATAGGCGATAATAGAGAATAAAAATGACCAAATACTGAATTTATTTTTCGAAAAAAAGCCCCCAAAATAGCCAATTGGCGAAATTTCGCCCCTAAAAATTTCCCTGCCATTGATCTTGTCAAAGATAGATCTGATTTTCATGATACCAGAACTGCACTCTCTCCCTCAGATCCATTTCTAGCTGAGAGATGCTTTCTTATGATTGGATCTGATCCAAATACATACTTTGAAGCCTCCCAAGATCCAAGATGGGTAGCTGCTATGGAAGAAGAGTATCAATCTCTTCAAATAAATGAGACTTGGGAGCTTGTTTCTCTCCCACCTCGAAGGAAACTTGTTCAATGCAAGTGGATCTATAGAACTAAGATGGATTTAGATGAAGTCTCCAACAAGTACAAGGCTAGATTGGTTGCAAGAATTTTTTCCCAAGTTCATGGGATTAACTATTCTGAGACATTCGCTCCTGTTGCTAAGATGGATTCCATCTGTCTTGTTCTTGCTCTTGTTGCATCCAAGCACTGGGAAGTGCATCATATGGATGTCAAGAGTGATTTCCTTCATGGAGATATAGAGGAGGATATCTACATGAAGCAACCTGAGGAGTATATTGATGATCCTTCACTTGTTTGCAGATTGAGGAAGTCCTTCTATGGGCTTAAGCAAGCTCCCCGAGCTTGGTATGCCAAGATGGATTCCTTCTTTCTCTCACAAGACTTAGAGGTGCAAATCATATTAGATTGTCTACATGAGACATGATGGTAACTCCTTACTTCTCATTTTACTTTATGTTGATGACTTGTTGATTACTGGGAGCAATTCTTCATGTATTAGATCTATAAAAACTGCTTTGCAGAACTCCTTCTCCATGTCAGATATGGGATTGCTTAAGCAATTTCTTGGTCTTGAAGTCACTCAGAGTGATTCAAGAATCAAAGTTGCTCAATCCAAGTATTCTTCAGATTTGCTTGATAGGTTCCATATGAGCGAATGCAAACCTGTTGCATTCCCCTTTATTTCATGGATCAGCCTTGAGGATGGATCTTCTACACCCTTGGTAGACAGTACTTTGTATCGGCAGTTGATTGGTATCCTATTGTTTCTTACACACACTCGGCTTGATCTATCCTATGCAGTTAGTGCTGTCTCCAGATACATGCAGGAGCCTCATGAGCTTCACTGGAAGGAAGAAAAGAGGATCTTGCACTATGTGCAAGGTACCAAGACTCATGGTCTTCACTATTCAGTTGGGTGTCCTTTGAACCTAGTTGGGTATACTGACTCTGATTGGGCTAGAGATAGCTCAGATCAGAAGTCTACATCTGGTTTTGTCTTCATGATTGGATATGGACCTATATGTTGGTCAAGCAAAAAGCAAATTGCTTTATCTCTTTCTTCAACAGAGGCCGAGTACAGAGGTGCAGTAAATGCAGCCACACAGTGCATTTGGTTGCAGGGCATCTTATCAGAGTTTGGGATTCGATTCAGTACTCCATCTGTCATCTATTGTGACAATCAGAGTGCCATCAGGATCTCCATAGATTTGATTCTGAGACAGAGAACCAAACACATAGAGATTCACATGCACTACATTTGAGGATTGGTGCATGAAAGTACCATTAAACTGCTCTATTATCCTATAGAAGAGCAGATTGCATACATCTTCACTAATTCATTTACAATGAAGAGATTCATTTACCTCTAGTCCCTTCTTGGGGTGAGTGATGACATGCTACATTAGCATCCTTCAGTCTATTTTGAGGGAGGGATTTCTTCCCATTGGGTTTTCCCTCTTTCCTCATTTATTATTTAGATTGTTATACGGGGTGACCTTTGGTCTCAGTAACCAAGGTCCTATTTTTCAGTTTTCAGTTATTACCTCATAGTATAGCTTGCAGGGGGGTGTTGGAATATTTTCACCATCATTTTTTATATTTGCATGCCTGCATGCATTTTGCATGCATCCAATCATCATGCATGCATCCAATCATCATTTTGGTGGTCTCCCCAGCACTTAGAGCCTAATTTCATATCCCTAGAGCCTGTCTTCGGCCCCCAGTAGCCCTCCTACCTACCTGATGCGCCTTGTTTTACTCACCTGCACGACATGTGCACCTTTTCTCACCTACCAGGAGTTAACAGTCAATTAGAGCATTGATTAAGTAGTTCTTCCATTGATTGCTCATCCTAACTGTCTGTAGCTCCCAGTTAGCTAGTTCTGGAGTGCCACTTGACCTTCTGACAACCTCATGCACCCTCCTTGGAGTCTTAATCCCCTGATTTGTGCCTAGATGGTTCTGTTAGACTTAGTTAGACTCATTTGACTGACTATTGACCATTTATGGCTGATACTACTGATTGGATGATGTATCCAATGTTATCCAAGCTAGACACTAAGGATGATTTGAATGACCTTAACTCCATTCGAATTCTATTGATAGTTATTGTATTGTATTCATTTTTCACAGTGCCAGCTCACAGCTGATATATGATTATATTGTTATTCTCCATTTTCTGTGTTCATGAGTGATTATTGACTACATTCTTCTCTTCTTCTCTGCACTTCTTGAGTGAGTTTTGTGTGAGGTTTGTTACAGCTGTGAGATCTTCCTGCAGATTATCACAAGAAACTAGGAAAGAACATGTGGGGGGACTTCTCTCCTCCCAACCAAACCCTCAGTCATAGATTGAGATCTCCCTAGACCTCACTTAGCAATATCTATCTAGCCAAACATCATAATCAGAATCCTATTCTACCCTTATCCCCCAAACCTCCATCTCCCTCCTTTCTCACCAAATTCCCGAAGAGGAGGAAGCAACAAGAAGAAGAACCCCTTCCCCTTCTCCTTTTTAATCTTTTCCAAGATCCCATAATTTGGACACATGTCCACATGCAACATTAACCGTACAAAATTCTAGTTAATAGAGAAAATATATCATAATTATTTATTTTATTATTTCACTTTATAACCCCCTCTATCTAAGCCATGATTAATTTGTCTTAATTTGATAATTTATATATTTAGTTTTTTATGAATCCCATGTCCTTATAATACTACTAATATAGACCTAGATAATCTAATACTATTGTGCAGGGATAGGACCCACTCGTGTGGCATCATGAGTGTGTCCCATGCCTACACTATAACCTAAGTATGCCCCCTAGCATTAATGCAATATGGGATAGAGGGGTGTTACACTTTCCATAGTTGATGTGTTGTTATTTGTGGTTTTTTCCCACTCTCTTCCTTCCCATTAAAGTCATTTTTTTTTTTTCCCACTCTCTTCCTTCCCATTAAAGTCATTTTTTTTTATTTTTTTTTTTCCCAACCTTTTTTTTTTTTTTTTTTTTTTTTCTTTTTCCGATAATTCAATACCTATGGTCGTTAGGGGGAAAATTCCTAAACTCATTGTACACCTCCTTTCCTAAACTTCTTGAACGTCTAGATATTGTTTTTGGACCTCATATTGGACATGCATACTTTCCCTTTGTTTGAATCCCTACAAGTTATGGAATAATGTTAATACAAGTCCAAAAATAATAAAAAGAGGTTGAATATTTAATGAAACATAGAGATTCATGACAAAATTACATACCACAAAAACGTGTAAGCCCGAGCACATCATGAATTGTCCATGTAAGTATTCCATTGAACTGAAATTGTTTTTGGCCTATAGGTTTGGAGATGTCGTATACACTGATGCCAACTCATAATTTTAAAAGTTCATTTGTAAGAGGCTCAAGATATACATCCACATCTTTAACTTGTTGCTTACCTAGTAGTTATTTGAAAATCAATATAAATAATTAATAAGTTCTTGTACATGCAAAAATGAAAATAAATGGATTGCTTATACGGTGTTAACATTCTTAAAAATAAGTACTTAGAACAATTTATACCAACATGACATGCTCCCTTTTTAATATTGTCATCCACATAGGAAGATTATTGTTTATAACAAAAAATGACCAAACAAAGTAATTGGTTATGAGATCTCCAAATGGATTGACACCATCAATTTCCATTAAAAGTATAACATTACATGGTTTTTCTTAAAAAATGGGTCATATTTCCTTGATGTCTCTAAATGCATAACCATATTTCGCATGACACCATCTTCACTTCTGTGTTGTGCATGATAATCCATGAATTCTGCAATGTTTTTGCACCTGAACAATTGTTGGAAATGTGGAATTATCAGGATATGGAGAAGAACTTTACAGGGAACCTTATTTGTTACGTAATTAGTAATATATCTACTAATTCCACATTTAGGGCACTCACTTTTGTATGCATGTTTTCCATAATATATAATATCATCATTAGGATATGCATCAATTGTGTTATACTCCATTCCTATATAATATAATCATTAGGATATGCATCAAGTGTGAGGTAAATTATTTGATGGTGGTAGACACAAAATTTTTACCCTGGGATACCCAAACTTGGGAGAAAACCCAACCAAATTTTCTTAGAAGAAATCAATCCATGCACATTACAAGTACATCATTACCATAAAGATGAAATCCTAGCACAATGAGAATTTTTTCCTCTTCATGAGGAAACCCTAGAAAGATAGTGAACCTTCCTTCATGAGAAAAGCTTACCAAGGGTAGGGAACCCTAGAAGATGATGGGAACCATGAAAATTTTCTCCTTGTTCCTTTTCCAGGCCTTCTTGAAAAGTGCGCAGTAGCTGAGAAGTTGAGCTGTGATGATGAAAAGTGAAATGTTAGTTGCTTATTTATACACATCAAGCCACCTTTATTTCACTGGGCCAAATTGTACTTTTTTCACTTTTCATTTTAGCTTCGGGAATGAATTTTCCTTTCTTCTTATTCAATATTTATTGGGATTCTTCAATGATTTCTAGTTCTTCTTCAATGGTTCAATGGCTTTACTTGTCTTCTTGGTTATTTCTTCTTTACTAGAAAAGTTGTCCATGATCTTGGTTGATGTTATTCTTCTCCTCACATGCACGTTTATTCACACATATATATCTAACGTTGAATAGACCCACTAAGAAGTTCCAGACATTTCTTAGTTCCTCATTTCAACATTAGACTAGACTTATATATTCCGCAAGAGGATGAAAGCCCCTATAAAATAAACAAGTCAAATCTACTCTAATATAGAATAGATCACTCCATCTCGGAGCAGGAAATGTGAGAGAAACCTGGGGCCAATCTCACCAAGCCATACAACTCAAGAAAATTGGAGAAAGACTGACCCTACTTTGGCCATTAACCTCTATCCATATGACTCAAGCTCCGAGAGTAAATGTATCATCCTCCCTTGGTGAAATCAACATGACCAATACAAGAGAATGTATGCCCATTGTTGTAAACTGGAAAAGCGTCAACACTCCCTCTTAGAGAGGGAGACATTCTACATCATGACAAGCTTGTTTATGAAGTATACAAACTTTTCCTTAGATAGAGGCTTGGTGATATTGTTCCCAATCTGCATGTTGAGTCTTCCACTACTAGCCAAATCAGCATGGATATTTGGAGAAATACTGCACTTGGGCCATTCACCACTAGCCATATGACTCAAGATCAGAAGTGAATGTATCATTATCACTTGGTCAAATCATCATGGCCAATCTAGGAGAATGTTTTCTTGATGCTGCTCATATATGGATATGTACTTGGAGTTGCACTGCTCCTTTCTGCACCATGTCTTAAATGAAGTGATATTTGATCTCTTGATCAAATATTCCTATAAGAATATTCCGAAGCCACACTACTTCACGACCTATTAAACTAGCTGTGATATACTCCACTTTTTCTATATTGAGTGCTATAGAAGTCTGCTTCCTGCTAAACTAGGATATCATAGTTGATCCCAAGCTGATGCAACACCCTGAGGTGTTCTTTTTTTTCACTGCACTCCCTACCCAATCAGAATCTATATATTCCTATAGCCTCACTTCACCACCTAATACATATCTAAGATCATATCCAGCTATACCATGTAGGTACCTCAACACGTGCTTTGCCGCAACCCAATGTGCATGCCTCAGCTCAACCATAAACTGGCTCAAGGTGCTCACTACAAATAAAATATCTATCCTGGTGTTAACCAGTTACATCAAGGATCTAATCAACTACCTGTACATAGTGGGATCCATAAAATTTGAATGTGAGGTAGAATCACTCAACTTCTTCATATTTGTCACCATAAGTATAGCCATGGACTTGCAGTCCATCATACCAAATATGCTCAAGATATTAACTATGTACTTCCCCTAACCGAGGAATAACTCACCTGATATCTGCTACACCTCCAATCCAAATAAATAATGTATTAGGCCAAGATACTTCATCTTGAACTCCAAAGACAACTTCCTCTTGGTGAGGGAGGTACTCCTAACTGAGACACTTGCTCCATTATCAACAAAATCTATTGCAACTAATTCCTTTATACTGGAGGACCCTTCTCCCTCTGCACCTAAGTATCCTACTCCCTCTGCATATGGAAACCTTGATCCCTCTGCAACTGAGAATCTTGTACTGAAGCAACCTGATTCCCTCTACAACTGAGTATCTTGTACTGAAGCAACCTGCTTCCCTCTACACTTTTGATCCATGTGTATCCATCTATGTCATCTCCCACCAAGTGGGTCTACTAAGACGAGCCTCCTACTACCTCAAGAACACTAAATACCATTCATGACTCTCTCTAAGCCATCAAACTAGATGACTCCATAGCCTATATAATTTGTCATCCCTGATTTTAATTTGGAATGCATGATTGATCTTATATATCCACTTGGAAGTCACCACTGACTTCCCCTATTATCTTGAAACTATCTCCTTGAAAGTACCACTGGGAACTGCATGCCTCTCTGCATCGTGTAAAGTGTCACGAAGCCATGTTATCCTCTTCATGATCACTGCAACATCTCTAGGTAGATCAACTGACTTTGTTGGTTCTAATAAATCATCCTAATAGTCTGAAAGATGAACAATTGGACTAGAGGGATTTGTACCCTCATCCTACAGAGCCTCCTTCTCCTCACTATAAAAATCTATGTGAGACTCTATAGACCTCATGAAGGCTACATCCTCATCAAAAGTAACATCTTGACTAACCTCAATTTGACATTGTTCTGGAATGTAGATCCGATAGGCCTTCGAATTTTCATTGTATCCCACAAAAGTACCCTTCTTATCAGAAGGTTATAACTTCATCTTCTTCTCCTTGGGAACATGGGTGTATACTGGACAACCAAATATCCTCAAATGGATAACCTTTGGATTCACTCTTGTGAATGCCTCCTTAGGAGCCTTGTCCCCCAATATCTGGTGAGTACTCCTATAATGAGCATAAACTACAATATTGGATGCCTTTTCCCATAAAAATATGGGTAGATCCTGATCATGGATCATCGTATTGACAACTTCCACAATGGACATGTCCTACAATACATGAATTTTTTTTCCACGAGAGTTAACCAATACCAACTAAACAGTTATGCTATTCTTCAACAAAATATCAATTCAATTTAAGTAAATAAAACTTATTTCTTAAAGCATTAAATACATATCTTGATGTTGACTCCCTCTTGATCCCTGCCTCCTTGCAGAAATCACTAAAGTCCTTGGAGATATACTCTCCATTTTCTGACTTTAAAAACTTGCTTGAGTCTTCCCCGTCAAGTTCTCTATCTAATCCCTGAAGTCCCGTAACATCTAAATGCACTAGAATAAATACTCATTTTGAAGTTCATCTACAATTTCATCAAGTTGAGATTCCTTTGCCTTCTTCTGTGGTGTAAGCTCATCAGCATCGATTGTTGATGCATGCTTCCTTTCCTTCCTTTTATTCTAAGAACACTGAGAAGCATAGTGACCAAATGCATGACAATTGAAGCACATGATCTTTGAAATATCATTCTTTTTTTGTTCTTGAACTGGAGCTGATCCTCCACTTGTATCTTTCTTCCCAAAATTTCTTCTTCCTTTTCCTTTTCTTGCATGACCTGCAAGAGCTTAATTTTCTTCATTCTGAGGTCTTTGCAAGTTATTCTTGGACAATATTCTGGCCTCCTCTTGGACACAATCACTCCATAGCCTATAAAAATCAAATAACTCTTCTCATCCACAAATGATCTAAACAAATGACTCCCATGAAGAAGGAGTCCATTAAGAGCCACTGTAACGATTTCTGCATCATCAATGGTGTCTCCAATAGAATTAATTTGATCTCTCAACTGGGATATTTTCATAAAATAAGTGGAAACTGAATTCGATTTGGTCATCATGATACAACAGATCTGTTGATTCCTTAAGGCTAATTTCCTGCTAGTGTTCTTACTCTCAAATAATCCCACCAAGGCATCAAACATTGCTTTGGAAATGTTCAACTCAGCAAAATGTGGAATCAAATGATCTTTAATGGAATCTATCAAGATCCTCTTATCCTTCTCTTCATTCTTCTTGTGCCTAACTTTCTCCTCAGCACCTTCTGGTTCTAAGACATCTTCTTTTACATAATTCTGAATATCATTTTCATCCAAGATGAAGAGTATCATGGTATTCCAGGATCTTAAATTTGTAGTATCATACAACCTGCCTTCTACCCTGAGACCTGTCACCATCTTAACAAGAGGCCTGGAATCTGAAGAATGCCAACAATCCTGAAAACCTAAAATTTCAACCTTGACCAAATGACAATCTGAGAGCACTAGTAGATGCACTAGGGAAAGGCGAGTTGATCTGTAGCAAACTTTTTCCCAACATTGAGCATTAAATTCCCAACGAACTTAAGAGAAAGTTCAGATCTCTTATAGTGCAGTTAACACTGCTATGATACCATGTTGAATTTTTCTTATAGTAGAAGAAGTACAATTTTCAGATCTGATAATTGCTTCCTAATGATTTTCAAACATTAATTTCACCCCACTATTATCATTGAATAATTATACACTGAAAAATTTTCAACTTTAAATGGCAGTGGAAACAAAAGATCATAGAAGCACAACCATGCACAATAGACACACAATTTTTACCCTGGGAAACCCAAACTTGGGAGAAAACACAACCAAGTTTTCTTAGAAGAAATCAGTCCAAGCACATTACAAGTACATCATTACCATGAAGATGAATCCCTAGCACAATGAGAATTTTTTCCTCTTTCATGAGGAAACCATAGAAATATAGTGAACCTTACTTCATGAGGAAGCCTTAGCAAGGGTAGTGAACCTTAGAAGATGATGAGAACCCCAAAAAGTTTATCCTTGTGCCTTTGCTAGGCATTCTTAAAAAGTGTGCATTAGTTGAGCAGTCGAGTTATGAAGTGATATGAAAAATGAAATGTTAGCTGCTTATTTATACACATCAAGTCACCTTTATTTCACTGGGACCAAATTTTACTTTTTGTTTTCACTTTTAATTTTATCTCCAGGGCCGACTTGTCCTTTCTTCTTCTTCAATATTTCCTTGGCTTCTTCATCGCTTTTCGGGTCTTCTTAAATGGTTCAATGGATTGACTTGTCTTCTTGGTTATTTCTTCTTTACTAGAAAATTTGTCCATGATCCTAGTTGATGTTATTCTTATCCTCACATGAACATCTATTCACACATAGAGATCTGATGTTGAATAGAATCACTAATAAGTCCCAGACACTTCTTAGTATGTCAATTCAACATTAGACTAGACTTGTATATTCCACAAGGGGATGAAAGCCCCTAGCAAATAAGCAAGTCAAATCTGCTCTAATATAGAATAGATCACTCCATCTCGGAGCAAGCAATGTGAGAGAACCTGGGGTCAATATCCCGAAGCCATATGACTCAGGCTAATGGGAGAAAGACTGTCCCTACCTGTTCCATTCACCTCTATCCATATGACTAAGGCTCCGAGATTGAATGTATCATCCTCCCTTGGTCAAATCAGCATGACCAATCTAGGAGAATGTTTTCCCGATGCTGCAAACTGGAGAAACATCAACATTCTCTATCTCCACAAAATACAATATAAACCACTCATGAGTACAATAAGAATAAAGACAAAAAAGTCACGATTAGAAAATTAAAAAAAGTATTAAAAACATTCCACTCTACACAAAATGTCTCTTCATGGGGTGGTGTTTTGAATTGTTTACACACATAAACCTAGTAAAATGAATTAATCATATCAATGACACTTACTATACTTGCACATATAGATGACGCTTAAGCATCGTTCCATGGATGCTTTACACATCTAGTCTTAAGTGATGTTAGATAGCAAAGTGACACCAAATCTTGGGTATAAAAGGACAAAGGATTGACAAAAGGGAAAAGGTAAAAGGTGATAATGCTAGGGGGATTCCAAGAAAGGGACGATGAAGAGGGTGGTGATATGAAGGCAGGACTAATGAAGGAAAGATGGGTAGGATATAAATGTGAGGTATGGTTGGTAAGGTGAAGTCATATATATTGTAGTATATAGGATGAAACAACCACATTCCATGTTTCATAGAGATAATGCAATGGTTAATCACACCAATATGCAATTGTATTGATTAAGGCCTTACTTGAAATGATGATGCAAGGAGACATCAACCAGTTAGGAGGTAGAGGAAGAGAGGGGAGTGATTAAGAAGCAGGAAGGTGTAAAAGGATAAGTGAGAAGAAAGAAGGAAGGATGACATAAAACAACACAAACCAAATGTGAGATAACTAATGTTAATTAGTATAGGAGGCCCAAGCTATCCATGTGAAGGTCCAATAAAGGGTGGGGCTTCAATGAACTAGGTGAGTAAGAGGGGAGGAACATGAGGTTTCACCAAACTAGTTAAGGTGAGTGAGTAGGGATAGAGGGTGTGCTTCATGCCAATCCAAGATGCAAGTACATTTATTTAAGAAGATCAAATCATACAACCAAGTAAAGTATGAAAGGAAACAAATGCAATTGTGGGTGCATGTGTTGGATGATTTCGCTAACAATGGGATGATAAATATTTGTCTTCCAAATGTATCTATATGAAAATACCTAATGACCTAGCTACAACCTTCCACTCAAATAAAATGTGTTAATGTAATTGTAACTTTAGAAGATATTCACTTGTATATTTAATGTTGTATTTTAAGATATTTCACTGCTGTGGGAAATTAGGGCTTTTCACAGAAGTGGAATTTTGGAGTGCAATCAACATAGGGAGGTTCTCCTCATCAAAATAAAAATTTAGAGACCAAGATCAAATTTTTTGGTTGGGTAAAACTCCCAAAAAGTCAAACCCTAGTTTGACTCTGGACCAGAAAAACCAGAAAACTAGAAAAAGCCAAAAACTGCAGATCCAAAATTCGCAAGTCAATTTTCAAGGGTGAATTTTTGGAAACTTCAGAAACCAAGTATACTAACATACTCGCCTCATCCAGGCACATCTTCCTATGAAAACAGAATTCAAATACGAGAATTTTCATTTTTCATCCCGACACTACTACCAGAGGAAAACTAGGGCATCAGATATTTTGGGTTTTTGTTCTCAGATTTAGGGAAGTGAGTACATTGGAAAACTCTCCTTGAGGAGGCACATCTATTTTTCCAACCAGAAGTTCCAAATTCCAACTTTGGAAAATTAGGGTTTCTCTGACAAACCCTACGCCAACCACCTCTAGATCCATCCCGGGCATCTCAAATTGGTAAGATCTAAATCTTTTGTATTTCCATTTGAGGTTCTCATTAAATATGTATCACCACACCAAGCTTGAGGATAAGTTTGAAGGGGTTGATAACTTATGAGCATGGAAGTATAGGATTACACTAATCCTTGAAGAGAATGAATTGGACACCTATGTGAATGAAGAGGTTCTAGTTCAAGAGGGAGATGAGGCTAAAGCATTACACAAGAAGAACCTGGTTAAGGCTAAGAGAATCATTGCAGATTCTATTAAGGACCATCTCATACCACATTTGTCATCTCTAAAGACACCTAAAGAGATGTTTGATGCCTTGACCACCTTATTTGAAGGGAGGAATATAAATAGGAAGATGACATTGAGGAACCAATTGAAGAATGCCAAAATACAAAATGCAGAGACCATGCAGTGCTGCTTTACAAGGGTCTCTTAGGTAAAAGAATAACTTGAAATTGTGGGAGAAAATATAGAGAATGGATAAATAGTGATGACCACCTTGAATGGTCTTCCTAGGTCATGGCATTCCTTTATTCAAGGAATCTGTGCAAGAAGAAAGTTTATCACCTTCAGTAAACTATGGGAAGAGTGCTCACAGGAAGAAGCTCGAATTGTAGCTCGAGAAGAAAAGATGGGTAATGAAGACCAGGCTCTCACGGTACACACCAGGAAGAACAAAAACAAGAGGGAGCATCATCATCACAAGAAGGGTAAACACCACCACCAGAACCAGAGGAAGAAATTTAGAAGATCCAGAAAATATCTATCTAACATTAGATGCTATACATGTGATGAGAAGGGACACTACTCCAGAGTTTGTCCCAGAAATACAAGTGGCTCCAACAAGAAAAGACACCATGCTCACACCACGGAAGATGATGAACCCGCAAGAAAGAGAACCAGAGAAGAAAGTGAATAATATTCAAGTGATGAAGAATATGTATTGTAATGAAGGTATCCTGTTACATGGGTTCATTCAAAAAGTTCCACTCATAAGATAAAGCTAGAGATGACTTTTTGTATTACATAAAAGAAATAGGAGAAGCTCCTACAGAGTTGGACTCCGGAAAACAAATAAAGATCAATGCTCTATGGAAGAACCTCCCAGCATTGGTTAAGGTGAAGAAGAAAGGAGTACATTATCAGAGACTCCAGTAGCTCCGGAAAGGAAGCAAAGATAAAGAGGGAGTCCACCCAACAACCAAATAAAGATAAGTATTTGAATTGTCATTTCTTGTATATCTGATTACTTAAATGATGTTATTCGATCATATGTTCCTAGATGTATATCATGCATGTTAGAAAAGTTGCATTAATGAACAAGATACTACTAATTTGCAAGTAATGGGTAAGTGGCCTATGGTACTGTACAACATCCCATTGCTACTTATCTAGAATGAAACCTTTTTGCTGACATGTTGGGAGTAGTGCACACTCTTAACAATGTTCTGGTAGAGATGGAAGGCATCTAGGAAGTTATCGTATGAATACGGGAAATGGATGAATGTTGTGTTGAATCATTGGCTAAGATAGTTGCATGACTGTGTGACCTATTTCTTTATGCATAAGAATTTGTTTTGAAAAAATATGAAATGTTTCTAATCACGCAACTAAATTGACTTGTAGGAAAGATTGTGTACTACAAGAGAGACTTGTTTCAAAGAACTAGTGACGATGATTTGGCCATAACATTCAAGAAGATTTATGAAGTCGAGATGAAGACACTGAAGAACCTGAAGTTCCCAGGATCAAATATACAGCAATGGAAGGAGTAATTCCTGAATACCATGAAGATTGTGAAATAGAAGAACCATGAGAACCTATAGATCCACCTCGTAAGAAGAACTCCCACAAGAGGAAGCCAACATGGGTACGAGAGGTAATACAAGAGGTAGAGTGGTATGGTGCTCCAAAGGGAATGCACAGAGAAAGAAAGAGACCTAGGCCATACTCCATCTATGTAGCCCTACTATGTGATATCATTGACGAAGAATCTTCCAACTATGAGCAAGCAGTTGAGAAGAAAGAATGGAAGGATGCCATGATCGAAGAGTACTAGTCGATTATGAAGAATGATGTCTGAGAGGTAGTTCCAAGACTTGAAGGTAATTTTGTTGTGACTTCCAAGTGGATCTACAAGATCAAGCATGCTGCAAATGGCAGCATAGAGAAACACAAGGAAATATTTGTGGCACGTGGCTTCTCCCAAAAGGAAGGGATAGATTATGAGGAGACATTTTCACCTGCAGCCAGATACACTTCCATCATATCAGTACTTGCTCTGGCTGTAGTGATGAAGTACACCAAATGGATGTCAAGACAACTTTCTTGAATTGTGTAGTGGAAGAGGAAGTGTATGTGGAGCAGCCACTCGGATTTGAGACACATGACAGGGAGACTCATGTGTGCAAATTGAAGAAGGCCTTGTATGGATTGAAACAAGAATCCAGGACGTGGTATGGCATGATAGATAGCTTCCTTACTAGTTTGGGATTTACCAAGAGTAAAGTAGATTCCAACCTTTACTACAAGGTTGAAGAAGGGAACCCAGTGGTACTTCTACTTTATGTAGATGCCCTATTTGCGGCATGTGAGGATGGGCTTATTGTAGACATGAAGAGGAAGCTGGTTGTTGAGTTCAAGACGAAGGACTTGGGTATAATGCAGTATTTTCTAGGTATGGAGGTGTGGCAAAGTTCGGATGGAATCTTCCTTGGACAAGGGAAGTATGTAGTAGAGATCTTGAAGAGGTTCGGGATGATGGACTATAAGGCCATGGACACACCTATGGCATCGAACTTGAAGCTATTGAGTGATGCTTCATCAGAGTCGGTTGATGCCACGATGTATTGTCAAATGATTGGATCCTTGATGTACCTGACAAATACGAGACCATATATTTTCTTTGTTGTGAACACATTGAGCCAATTCCTGACAGATCCGAGACATGTTCACTTGATTGCTGCAAAGCATATTCTGAGGTACCTGAAGGGTACGATTGATTATGGGCTCAAGTATGATTTGAATCAAAAGATTAACCTGGAGGTTTATGTTGATTCGGATTGGGCAGGCAGTGCCACTGATAAGAAGAGCACTTCAGGGTGTTGCTTCAGTATGGGATCAGGTGTGATCTCTTGGTTTAGAAGGAAGCAGTCCTGCATGGCACTGAGTACGGCCGAAGCAAAGTATGTCGCAGCTTGTTCGACTAGTTGTGAGGTAGTATGGCGTAGGAAGTTGTTGTCTGATTTGTTTGATCTCCAATTGGATGCGACTTGTATATATTGTGACAACCAGAGTTGTGTGAAGTTTTCTGAGAACCCAGTGTTCCATGAAAAGTCGAAGCACATCGAGATCAAGTATCACTATATCATGGATATGGTGTAGAGAGGAGCAGTGAAGCTTCAGTATGTTGCGACAAACGAGCATATAGCCGATGTATTGACCAAGTTGTTGGCCAGAGTGAAGTTTGAGTAATTCAGAGAGAATCTTGGTGTATTCCAGATTGAGGTTCCTTCCAAAGGGAAGTGATGAGTCCGAAAGACGCAGATGCATATGAGCCAGTCTTGCATGGTTGTAGATGTGCCTTCCCATGCCAGTAGACGTGGGACATGCATCTGGGCTGTGCTCCCTTGACGATGCGATGATATGGACATGATGAGGTGACAATAGGGTACACAGGTTTTGCAAAGGCAATGTAATCAGTCTTGCGATGTACACAGGTTTTGCAAAGGAAATGTAATCAGTCCTGCAATGTACACAGGTTTTGCAAAGGAAATGTAATCAATCCTGCAATGTACACAGTTTTTTGCAAATGCAATGTAATCAGTTATGTGGTGTACACAGGTTTTTCAAAGGCAATGTAATCAATCATGCGATGTACATAGGTTTTTCAAAGCCAATGTAATTAGTCCTGCGATGTACACAGTTTTTGCAAAGGCAATATAATCAGTCCTGCGATGTACATAGGTTTTGCAAAGGCAATGTAATCAGTCCTAGGATGTACACATTTTTTTGCAGAGGCAATGTAATAAGTCTTGAGCTGTACCTACTTGATGGCTTGCTTGCAGAGATGATGAAGACCTACATGAAGGCTAGTCCTACATCCAGCAAGAAAAAGGGTTGGCTCTGTAGAACTTCCTATGACGAGAAGAACTGAGAGATAGCACCAATCGATGGTCGAGATGACGAGGATTGCAGCAATAGTGACAACGACGATCTAGTGTTGATGATGATGTTCCAACATTGTTGATCCAACGACGAATACTTGTGCTGATGACTGTGTCAAGAGAATACCTTCCTAGTTAAGAGGGAGTGTTAATGTAATTGTAACTTTGGAAGATATTCACTTGTACATTTTATATTGTATTTGTATTTTATTATTGTACCTCCGATGGAGATGTTTACTCCTCTGGTCAGAGAAGTCATTATTGTATTTGGGTCATGTAAATTCATTGAGGTTAACCCTCCTTTGTATGTCGGGGCATTAGATCCCATAGTTAAGTTGTCTATGGGTTATTAGACTCTCCTAGAGAAGTCGGATCAGTTAGGTACAACTAGGGGCCGACCTAGTTGGGTAAAAGTCAAGTGAAAGATAAAGTATAAATAGAGAGGGTGCCTCTCTCATTTGATTCATTCACTCACTCACTCATTTCACATTAGTGAGAGAGAGGAGAAGTTTGCACAAGTGGAGAAGAGAGAAGCTGCTGAAGACCATCTCTATTTTGGGTTTTAATTTGGTGACATTGTATTGGTGATCATTCTATCTCTGAGGAAGTTGCAGGGTTTTCTCCTTTATGGTTTCCCTGAGTAAAATCTTTGTGTCTCTTGTGTTTATGTTGTGCTTGTTATTCTCTTAGTAAGATCCTATATAAATATTGTTTAAATTGTGAAAAACTAACAAAATGGGCCTTCCAATAGCCATCGATCTAGATGGTCATCAATCCGCTGGGGATAGCTAGTGGAAGTGAGAAAGGATCAACTATAATGAGGGGCACTTCCGCATTGGGAGCAGTAGCATTGACCAACAAAAATATGATCTAGGTACTATTGCTTCCCACAACAATCACCTATTAGGTAGATGCTCTAAAATTTGGCCACTAGGTTACCTCCATCAACTGTGGAGAAGAAGTTGTCCTTGGAATGGTTATATGTCGCCTCCAAATCAAAGTGGTGGGAGCCCCCCTAGGAGAACAAAAAAAACCTCACCTCGGGTTTGAATTTCTCTTGCATGGTGCCTCATTCCTCAGATATTCTTGAACACTTGATAGTGTAGGATTTTTTAAAGTTTCCTATTAATACAACTTACTATGTTTCATAATGAGAAACAACCATGGGGAATTATTTAGATGCCTAGTCCTAAGGTCCTACCTAGCTAGTAAATTATTTTGTGACCCCTATGGGGGGATTTAATGAGTTGATTAGGATATTGATTTGTGTTTGAAAATTGAAAAAGAATAATGATTTCATATACAAGAAATGTACAAAAAATTATTGGTTTTTGAGAATTAACTCTCTCTTTATGGATATTGAAACTCCTCACTTTAAACTAAATGTGGTAATGTATGATGCACAAACAACATTAGCAAATCAACTCAACATAATAGGAAAATTTTCAAAGAATACAACCATACTTGCAAGAAAAAACCAATATAGACTAGGATAGGGTACATGATGATGAAATGTCAAATAATAATTCTCTAGTTAATCCAAGATTAATTTTTTGTTGAAAAGATAATCTTATTTTATCCACAAGAAAATTGATCTCTAACCAGATTTCTCCTCCTCCCAAATTTCTTCAAAAAAAATGTTCTTTTGTTTGGTCTGATCGACTTTTTGATGTCGCGGAATTGATCAAAATACCTAAATACAGTCAACACATCACTTAAGCGATGTTATGGGGAAAATACAACTTAAGTTACACTCTCGTCGAACTGAAGTTGAGCGAGTGAAAAACTAGAGAAAAAATCAACAGAAAAATAACGAAATGTTGATTAAGCAACGTTCCATTAAATTTTTGTCATTTTTTCTCCACTTCTCCACCTACTCAACTTTAGTTCAACATTGAAAATTTATATTTTCATTAAACATCGGTCCAAACATTGAATTGGGACCCCAAATGTAGTAGTGCATGTCGATTAAGGTTTTACTTTCTTCCTTTACTTGCCTCCTTGCATTAGCTTTCTTGAACCATTTTTCTTTACTTCTAAGACAAGATAAAGTGGGATTGTCTTCTTGTATCATTATGTTTGTTAGTTGTCAAATTTATTATCATTCATTCCTTTATTAATCACTATCTACTTAGTTTCACCCTAGCTCCAACTATTAGTTTTTGTGGATTTAAACCATGACTATTGTTGATTCATGAGGTTTTCTTGGACACCTCTAACTTGCTCACGTTGATCCCTATGATATTAATACCATGTCTTATTTTACTAATGGGGTTCCCCTTGTGTTCAACATCCTTTCTTAGTGTCTTCAAACAATATTATAACCCACCACCTGCATGCTCTTCTATTGTATTTATATTACAATAGTTGATTTTATTCAGAGCATGGTATTGTTACAATTGATTTTATTATTTGTGTTTATGTTTTGTTGTCATGTTTATAGTAAATCCATGTTTAATAATCCAATGAAAACTCTAATGGTTATGTAACTTAGGACCCAATTTGGAACCAATTTATTTATTTATTGGGTTTCTCCCATGTTGACAAAAAATTGATCAAGACCTTGTTAACATGAACCAAGCAGTAGTCATTTATTTTTCCTTGCATCCATTTTTTTTCGCTATCATGGTTGGGCCATTTAACCACCTATCAACATTATGGATGTATTTTGCACACTAATCTCCTTCCACATCAGGGTTTGGTTCCCAAGCTATTTCATGGTCTTTCTCCACAGTAACTACACAGTTTCCAATAGAATTTAAAGGCTTAACCCTCTTTATGTTGGCCATTTGTAGCCATCACCATCCCTTACATGGTAGGACATTCAACCCTCAACAAAGTGATATTGAAATATGAATTTCATAACACTAATCATCTAGAATTTATCAAGTCTAAGCTATGCTATCCTAAAAAAGGAATGGACATCCAACCTCCTCTACACCATTGGAATGCGTATGACAATGCCCACTTCCTAAACCAATTCTATAGGAAAAGAGCGAGTCTAGAAATAACACACTTAGGGAACACACATGTGGATAATCTCCCGATCATCATTACTCACATCATTTATGCTAACCAACCTACCTTACTCTTGACTAAGTTCCCTTATATCAATATCAAATTATTGATATTTATCCCTTTAAAATAAAGGGAACTACAATTCTAATAGTTGCATTTATATTTATATATGAGAATAATTTAAGAGAACTACAATTTTAATAGTTACATTTATATATAAAAAGCAAGGATAATAGTTGTAATGAGTCCATCCTTACTTTAAGATTATGTTTACTTTTAACTAATTGATAAAAAAAATTAAGATAATTTATTCAAAAGGAACTAGATACACTAATGATGTAAAAATTGAAGTTGTACTAAGTTAGAAGCATCTATCATTTATGCATTTTGAATTGTTTCTACTATATAAATAATTCTTAATAAATTTCTATTTCTAGTAATAATTATTTTATCAAAACCAAATTATTAATATTGCTTTGAGTTATTTTGAATTTGTGATCATTATTTTGCCAAAATAAAATCATTTATTACCTTGATGTTTAGGAAACTAATAACATATTAATATTACAGAGTCATAACATTCATTTTTTAAAAATATTTAAGGATTATGCAATATCTTCTTTTATATGTAAATTAAAATATTTAAGGATTATGCAATATCTTCTTCTATATGTACATTAAAATATTTGTATCAAAAATATTTAAGGATTATGCAATATCTTCTTCTATATGTAAATTAAAATATTTGTATCAATTCAACTCCTTACTAAGTTTGTTGCATGATATAATAAAGGTAAACATAAATATACACAAAACATGTCTCCCGAAAGGCATATGTTTTCTACACGTAGGAAAATTGAAATTGACTTTGACATTAATTAAAAATAATCCTTTAGATCATTAACATTATCAATTTCCTTCAATGTGTATATGTTCAATTCATGTTGATAACATATTGGTGTTTTAGTACCATTTTTTTTGTAGGCAAACTTTGTAATGTTCGATTGTACTCTCTTAATTTTATAGAATTGTGTTTATTACGTAGTAGGATATGTGGAGCATTTTTTCCCAAAGAATATAATGTAAATTTTTTCTGTATGAAGAAGATCTTGTAACATGTATCGAGTGTTTGTCGAGTAATAAAATAATACAAAGTAAACAAAAAAGAATAATACAAAGTAAAAGTAATAAATATTATGTCGGCCATAAACAAAAAAGAATAATACAAAGTAAAAAGTAAATATAAGACTTAAACTAGAGACTTTAGAGCTTAGGATTAGGTGGTAAATATTATGTCGGTCATAAACAAAAAGAATAATACAAAGTAAAAAGTAAATATGAGACTTAAACTAAAGATTTTACTTTTAACTTTTAATACAAAGTAAAAAGTAAATATAAGACTTTAGAGTGTTTGTCGAGTTTGTCCAATAACAAAATAATACAAAGTAAACAAAAATGAATAATACAAAGTAAGATGTAATAAATATTATGTCCCATAAACAAAAAAGAATAATACAAAGTAAAAAGTAAATATGAGACTTAAACTAGAGACTTTAGAGCTTAGGATTAGGTGACTTAGGTATTGCACTCAAGGAGCTATTCAATGAGAAGTTTGCACCTCGGGAGATTTGATCCCTCTTGGTGCTTGATAGAGCCTAGGATTTGGATCTTAATAGTTAATTGCGCCGAAAGGTGCTCTACAACCCAGTATGAGGGAGATCTTATAACATGTGTGTGTTTGTCCAGTTTGTCGAGTAACAAAATAATACAAAATAAATAAAAAAGAATAATACAAAGTAAAAAGTAATAAATATTATGTCAGCCATAAACAAAAAAGAATAATACAAAGTAAAAAGTAAATATGAGATTTAAACTAGAGACTTTAGAGCTTAGGATTAGGTGATAAATATTATGTCGGTTATAAACAAAAAAGAATCATAAAAAGTAAAAAGTAAATATGAGACTTAAACTAAAGACTTTAATTTTTACTTTTAATACAAAGTAAAAAGTAAATATGAGATTTTATAGTGTTTGTTGAGTAACAAAATAATACAAAGTAAACAAAAAAGAATAATACAAAGTAAAAAGTAATAAATATTATGTCCGCCATAAACAAAAGAGAATAATACAAAGTAAAAAGTAAATACGAGATTTAAACTAGAGACTTTAAAGCTTAGCATTATGTGGCTTAGGTATTGCACTCAAGGAGCTATTCAAGAAGAGGTTTGCACCTCAAGAGATTTGATCCCTCTTGGCGCTTGATAGAGCCTAGGATTTAGATCTATACTGGTTTATTTCAAAATTAAGAGAAATTAAATAAAAATATTAAAATAGAATAACAATATTTATAGTTATAAAATAATCACAAAATTTAATTATATTTCAAAATTCATTACAAAATACTAATTTTTAGAATTGTATTTCAATTTTAATATTGATAAGTGTATTTGAAATAATACTACGGATATCCAATAAGTGTATATGAGATAAGACTCCAATCATTCTTAAACTTGTATTTTAATCTAAACATAAGTAAGGGACTTTTAGGTCACTAATAAAATCAATAGAATTATTTAATCTAAACATTAAAAGTCTTTACTTAAAACAATCTAAAACCAATAAATTTGTTTGGACTAAAAACTAAAGGTATATTTTGATTAAAACATTACATAAAACAAATTTATTTTAATTAAAAAAAACTAATATAGCAAATTTATTTTAATTAAAAAAAAAACTAATATAGGTCTAAAATGTTTTAATTTTTATATCACTTTTAACTAGTTACACATTACTTTAAAACTACAAATTATATCATATTTCCACTAACTTTATTAATACAGGTGTATTAAACTAAATAAGAGTTAATTACCTTACAATTAAAAATTCATAAAATTAGAAATGAAGTGAAGACAATTATTATAAAAACTAAATATAAAAGACAAACAAAAATGCCACTATTGCAACATCTTTGGAACAACTTAAAATTTTAAGATGGTACCAACTTCAAATTGCAAACCAACCATTACAACTTCATATTCAAAATTATTATCATGAGCAAATTTTATATAATTAAATATCCATTCAGTATAACTATTACAACATAAATTATTAAATAAGTGTTTTTTTCCACAGAAAATATCATATTTTATTCATTCATACTGAAATATAGAATACATTCCTCGGGTGCTTGTTATACTTTTACCAACTTTCCAAACTTCTACATAGTAGTTCATTGTTTACATTCATAAATTGCTTCAGAATTTCTTTCATAGAGCTTGATATTCCAATCTAATTCATAACAAAAGCTTCAAAAAATTTACTTCACAAGCTATCAATCCATAAAAATTTGAACCAAAAAAGTGTTCATTAGCTATCCGTCCAGAAGTCCAGATTTATCCTTTTAGTTTCTTGTCCTCCCTTTCTTCTTGTTACCAAGCATGCTCCTGTAGCAATAAGAAGACCTTCTTTTGATAAGGCGTCGGTAGCCTCATCCTGTTCCCTATAAACATGATTACACTTGAGACCTATGAAGGAGTTTGCTATCAATTCCAAGTTATGTCCAATGCCTTGAAGATTCAGATTCCTAATTCTTTTCTCCTTCCTCATATATTTAATCCAAAGTTCCGAATCACCAAAAATATTCAAGTTCTTCACTTGTTCCTCTCTAGCAATCTGCAATATATTTCTCAATGCTAGGCCTTCAACACTATTATTGGTTACTATCCCACCATTTTCTATGAATTCAATGGTCTCTTGCTTTGAAAGAAAGAGAATTCCTCCCAATCCACATAGTCTCTTAGGATCGTCGAAAGCTCCATCAAAGAATCATGTAATGTCCTCCTTGCCTGCACTGATTTCTTTCATGGTCCTAACCTTAACCTTGTTTTCCTTGTTGATAAAGAAACTATAGGTTGTAAGTACCTGTGAAATGACATAGAAAGCACGATAAGTTCTATCCTCGAAAATAGTTGCATTTCTAACCTTCCAAATACTCCACAGAACTAGAAAAGGGATGCATCTTAAAGATTTTAGATTTGAAATATTGAACTAGGATTTTAAATTGAAATCAATTGAGCCAATCTCCCACAAATGATCCAGATGGATACTTTCTCCAATTCCAAGCCATATTTGTTTTGACAAAGGGAAATTCAAAAATAAATGTTCAATATTTTCTTCATCGCATCTGTAGAGGCTGCACCAACTTGGACCACAGAAGTTTCTTTTTCTTCAATTTTCCCAATTTAGGACCTTCCCTCTCAATATCAACCACATAAAAATTATGCTCTTATGAGGAGCACACACCTACCAAAGAAATTTCCACCAACAACTTCCAAGAGGATGTAAACTTTTCTAGAATAATTTATAATCTAAGTTAACTGTATACTTACCTCCTTCCTCATTAATGGTCCAAACCAAAGAGTCTGAATGATCCTTTAATAGGATAGGACCTTTGTTCATATAAGTTATCCATCTGTTCCAAGTTTCTATCCTCTCTTCGGAATTTCCAGGTCTACCGCAGACTTCCAATCCTGAACAAAACTAGCCAAACTTCCTCTGACTGCTACATCATTTAAGGAATTATATCCACATTCTGATAGGTACTTAATCAGTCCTTTCGAAATATTTCATTGATTATCAGTTCCCACAATTTTTCCCTTACCTATCAAAACCTCCCTGCCGTTTCCAAATTCCTAGGCAAAAATATCACCAATTACTGGAAAAACTCCCACTATGGATTTCCAAAACATCAAACCTTCCCTACAGTTCTTCAATGGGTCCCTAATCCAGTTAGTTAAGGACATATTTTTCAGTTATTTCTTCTTTAAAATTGATTACCATTTTCCTTCCTTGGAAATGGATTGCTAAGTAGATTTGGCAGCCAGAGCGTTTCCAAAACTGTGTAACTCCTTCAAGCCCCATCCTCCCCCCTCTTTCGTTTTTGCAATTGAGACCAAGTAGACCAATGAATCCTTGATTCAGAGTTTCCTTTCCATAAAAATATGAAAAACATTTTCCTCAATTTGTTAAGAACTCCTTTAGGTATTTTTGCAATTATCATCCAATATACTGGAATTGCATTAAGAAATGCTTGTATAAGCACTATTTTACCACCTCTAGAAAGAAAGATGTTATACCAAAAATTAATTCTCCTTTCTACCTTAGAGATCAACCATTCCCAATCATTTTTACAGTAATTGTTTGGTTTAAGGTGAAACCCCAGATATTAATTTGAACCCGTCACTTAAAGGATACTATTCCATAGGCATAATTGCTTGAAAATTCTGCATCTGAAGGTCCTCATGTTCATTGTGATGATGATCCAACTTACCAAAGTTTATGAGCATACCTGTTGCGAAGCTAAAGTTCCAAAAAATCTCACTTATAGCTAGGTCCTCCTATTCAGAATTTCCAAGGAAGAGTAGAGGATCATCCACAAAAAGATATGTGTAACATTAACATCTCCAAAACTTAAACCTGCAATTATGTTACTGCAGTTGGCCTCAAATAAAGACCTACTGAGACCATCCATTACTAGCAGAAAGAGATACGGAGAAAGGGGAAATCCCTGGCATAAGCCTCTTGAAGGAATAAAAAAGGGAGAGGCAACCCCATTTATCAATAAGGAGAAATTGACTGAAGATATACAAGCCCAAATCCAATTTACAATTGGTAATGAGAATCCTGTCTAGATAAGAACCAACCTTAAATACATCCAACAACTTCTATCATGTGCTTTAGACATATCGATCTTTATAACCTTAGCTGGAAGTTTTTTGCTCTTGATAGTATGAATACACTCATGTGCAGTTCCTATTGCTTCATGTATATCCATGTCCACTATAAGACCAAATTGCTCCAAAGAAATATGAGTAGCAAGGAAGGGCTTTAGTCGTTATGCAATAATCTTTGATATAATTTTTTAAAGAGCATTACAAAGTGACATCGGATGAAAATCCCTAAAGGAAGCAGGATTATCCACCTTAGGAATTAAAACTATGAAAGTAGAGCTAAAGAAAGAAAGCATTCTACCCTAGGTTCTGGTATATTCAATAACTCTCAAAAGATCCAATCCCAATAGATCAAAAAAAGATAGAAAAAATTCAGATGTCCATCAGTCTGGACCCATACTTCTATCTTTTTTAGCTTTCCTCAAAGTCGCTTCGGAGACCAGTGCAAAAAGCAATTCATTATCTTCATCCTTAATCCATTTAGGTAATTTCGTACAAGATTGTACTATATTAGGTATATTGTTTTGTTCTGCCTCAGCATAAATATCTTCAAAAAAATTTACTCCTTTTGGTGCCAAATGTTCAAAACCCCTAATAGTTTCCCCTCTCCTTTATTTAATTCCAGGATAATATTTGTTCTCTTCCTTTGATTGACAAAATTATGAAAATAAGCATTATTTTCATCTCCTAAGGATAATCAGACAACTCTTCTCTTCATCCTAATTTCGACTTCCTTTTCCTTTAGAATTTCATTTCTTTTTATTTCTAACTCAGCTAGATCTTGCAACTCCTTACTGCTAAGTATACCGGAGCAATAATTGTAGAAATATTTAATCTGAGATTAAATAAGTGTCTGTGTTATGCATATCGAATATAAAACATACTAAAACATACTACCTACAATTATATTTACTATAATCCTACATTCAATATTTATTAATGAGACTAAATAACATAAAAAATACCTAATATAAATCAATAATTTTAAAAGAATAATTTAAATGTTTATTAGCCCAATGGGCTAGCTCAAGTGGTTGAGTGTTGTAAGTTGTGAGCAGAAGGTCTTGGGGTCAAATCCCTGGCTGGCTATGCATTGCTATATAAGGGCCTCACTTGATGTCTTTGACGGGTTAGGCCTCGTAATCAGGGCCGATGGTTTACCTTGGGTACCATCCTCAAAATGAGGGGAAATACCTGAGGATTTCCTCATAACATGTTTCGATGTAAAAATAATAATTTAAATGTTTATTAATAAGATTAAATAATATAAAAATATTTTATATAAATTAACAATTAAAAAATAATAATTTAAATATTTATTGATAAAATAATATAAAAACATCATATATAAATTAATAATTTTAAATAAATAAACAATACTAAAAACATTAATTATTAAATAACTCTTTAAAGAAAATAATAATTTAAATGTTTATTAATAAGATTAAATAATATAAAAAGAACTGTTATGGACCTATTCTTCACGTGGACGCTGAACCGGGACACAGTGAGCTAGGTTAGCTTGTCGACGACCGCCATTGAGGACAGCCGGCCTATGAGGTAGCCCTAGCCTCGGCAGCCTGGGTTCGTCACAGTTGCAAGGGTTCTGTCCGGTGACGACCTACTCAGTAGACGACGACCAGCTTAGATATGGTCCGGCAATCAAAATGGCAGATAGTTTTCTTTTAGTTGCTTCTAGCTCGATCCCGATCTCGCTCAACAAGGCAGCAGGAGACCATCTGGATTTGATAGTTCAGGAAATACCATTACCCTCCATAGCAGTGGTTGAAGAATCTCTGATTGAAGCAAGGAATTTCACAGAGTTAGCTTTGGCTTGTCACTTCAATGGGTTCTGGCCTCACCTGGTTGATCTGCATAAGTGGATTTCTAAGGTATGGAAACCCCTTGTTCATGAGGAAATCTCTATTTATCCCTATGCTCGGGATTTTTTTGTTGTGGATTTTGATACACCTGAAGAAAAACAGATCATTCTTGACTCTGGTCCGTGGTTTTGGGGAAGTTCGAGGCTCTTTATGAAACCTTGGAGCCCTCTTTTTGACCCAACTACTGATTAGATCTCATCTGCTCTAGTTTGGGTCCAGCTTCCAAATCCGCCCTTGCATCTATGGAACTCGGCCTCGCTTGAAGATATTGGCAATGCGTTGGGCTCCTTCTACGATCAAAGTTCAGAAACAAAGGATTACATCAAAACCACCTTTGCTTGCATTTGTGTGGAGATGGACTTCAACAATGGCTTTCCTGCTGAGATCCATTTGACCAGCAAGGATTATGTGTGGGTGCAAAAACTAGATTATGAAAATGTGATGTTCAGATGCAGATATTGCTTCGCAACTAGACATCTTGTAAAAGGTTTCCCAAAAGCCTCACAGATCCCCAAATCCAAAAAGCTTCATCGCAAATCCACTTGGTGGGATGGAGCAAATTCCAAGCATTATACAGTAAGCAGAAATGAAGATCTACCTGAAGAAGCGCCATCACAAGCTTAGGAATCTTCGCAGGCTAATATAGAGGACACTCTAGAAGAACAAAGGATCTCTGCCAACGACAATGATCCACCTGTAGCTCCATGAGATAGTGCGGACCAATTGATGGAATAAAAAAGTTTATCCCTTCAGGATGTAACTGAAGCCATTCTCAGAGTCATTGTCGAACAATCAGATTGGACCAAAGTCGTAAAAAGAAAAAAGGAGCTTCACCCTCTATGAAGCCAAAAGAAAGTTTAACTTCTCCAAGAAAAACAAAAAGTCAACAAACTTCATATCATTAATCTCTGGAATGTTTTTGAGATGTTTGTGAGAAGTGGGACATCAGTACTTTTGGTCTTGCTCTAGTAGTAAATGTAGCCCAGTTCCTTCTTGGGCAGCTTGTTAGAAGATTCACGTCTCCATAGAATAGAAAAGTATCATAATAAGTTAAGACTGACTGCAGATGAACAAGGATTCATGGATGTAGTCCTCTCTTGGAATCAATCTGTCTTCATAACTATCTAATATTTATCCTCCTTTTTTTATATATAAAAGCTCTTAACTATTTTTGTTAAAAAAAAAAAGATTAAATAATATAAAAATATTGTATATAGATTAACAATTAAAAAATAATAATTTAAATATTTATTGATAAAATGATATAAAAACATCATATATAAATTAATAATTTTAAATAAATAAACAATACTAAAAACATTAATTTTAAAAATAATAATTTTAAATAAATAAACAATACTAAAAACATTAATTTTAAAAATAATAATTTTAAATAAATAAACAATACTAAAAACATTAATTATTAAATAACTCTTTAAAGAAATGTTTAAGAATAATAATCTTTTTAAGGAGTTATTAAAAGATCTACAAATAATGAATATCTTTAAACAAAATAACTATTATCATATTGAACTTATTAAAAAGAGCATGCTATATAATATAGTCATTTTTGAACTCACTCCACTCTAATTTGTTTTTTTTTTCATTGTAATATTATCATTTTCATGGTAATATATGATAATATGATGAAAAGTTTTTCAAAGGGATGAAATTACCTAGGTTCAAAACCTTTTCAATTTTTAAAGAAGTCACACTCTTCAAATGAGGAATTGTCACGCCAACCTCATGATCTTTTAAAGAAAATGAAGTAGAAAGTAAAAACGTATCTTAAGAAATTTTGATCGTATAGTGAAGAGGGAACATGGATCCAACTAACTAGAGATTTAAATATAAATCACTTCTGTTGTATTTTTTTCTAAACTCTTGTAAGATTTACACTTACCAACTACGTGAAACAATTTGCTTACAATATGAAATGGTTTACAAACCTACCTACATTTCTTTAAGTAACTTTAACACACCTATATTACCAACTAACCAATTTTCATTGATCACACTACCTACTCTAATCAATTCAAAGTGTAATTTTGTCGATTTTAAAGTTGTCAAGTTTTAACTTGAAGTTGCATCATTTTTATGCCAGCTATATAACAATGCTATACTTAAATTAAAATTATATAAATTATATAATATATTAAGCCTATACCATGGGCTACCAAATACTATGGCCTTGAAAACCATGAACTGTAAATGTACATTTGACTCCTTAATCGAGTCGAGTTTACCTAACAATCCTTCCTTTAAACTTGACTTGGGGTAGTAGCCAACTCCCTCAAAGTTTTAATTGGGAATCAAAATACAACATGCCCCCTTCTTATGTCTACTTAAATCTACATAGGTGACTCACTGGGGGTACGCATGCCTAACTAGGTACAACCATATGCCCATTTACATTTTGGTTAAACCCAACTCTCATACGAGTGCCTAGATTACAATTTGCTAATCAATTTGGTTTTAATCTTTTTGTTAAATAAATGCAATTAAAAAATGGGTGGACAATTTGTCGAGAATAAGATTAATGGTAGAGTGATGTGCGGAGAGCATGTCATGCTATTTTTTAGTGGGTGTTTTGGTCATTCTAGTATATTAGAAAGAGAGTTATAGTTTATGGGTCTAGACGGTACTCATCTCTGTTAGAAAAATATAAAAACAAAAGAAAATAAATATAACAATATCACACCATATTTATGTGGAAACCTTGTTGTACGCATGTGAAACCACATGGTAATGATAACTTTGATCTTTTATTATTACAGGACAAAAAATCACAATGCTTTCTTCTATTGCTCTTGTATTATAATGCCAGATGGTCACTCATGTTTTTTACAATACATATGAGCGTTCCAGAAGGAACTGAAATAAACTAAAAGGGTTGATTGAGGGCCTTGCCCATGGAAAATTTTAGGGTCGAAAATTAAGGGGCCACAAAATGTTGACTGGGCGAATATTTTATATGGTAGTAAGTTTCGAAAATAAAAATAATTAGCCTCATATTTATTTTTTCAAAAACATGTCTATAACTATTAGCCCATGGGTTTTTATGAGAGAAAGGACTTGAAAATGGTTCTCACCCATAGTTTTTAGAAGATAGGCACTTGAAAATGGTTTTCTCCCATGGGTCTTAGAAGAGAGAGGCTTGAAAATGGTTTTCACACATGGTTTTTAGAGTTATGATTTGAAGCACACCTTAAACATAATAATTAGATAAAACACATAAACGCAATGATAACAAAGGATTATCCTGGAAACCCAATCGGGAAAACCAACCATAATAGATCTATTGATATCCATCCTAACCAATCGGTTAGGGCATGGCCAATCCTGACCATCACTAGCCACACTCAGTCCAACACCAGCCTCCTTAGGCACATTACCATGAAGTTTCTCAAGCCTTTACGTATGTTTCTTCACATGCAATAGTACTATAGGATAATACCTATGGCCTTGAAAACCATGAACTGTAAACGTACATTTGACTCCTTAATCGAGTCAAGTTTACCTAACAATCCTCCCTTTAAACTTGAATTGGGGTAGTTATAGCCAACTCCCTCAAAGTTTTAATCGGGAATCAAAATACAACATGCCCCCTTCTTCTGTCTACCTAAAAATACATAGGTGACTCACTGGGGATACGCATGCCTAACTAGGTACAACCATATGCCCATTTACATTTTGGTTAAACCCAACTCTCATATGAGTGCCTAAATTACAATGTGCTAATCACTTCTTCTTCATATTCCACGTTCTTCTTTCACTTACCATGTGCCTCTTTCAATATGCCTGCCTTTGAAAACATGAGCTTCCAGCTGTTCCTTTGGAGAGCTCAATTTTTTACTATACTTTTCTAGCTTTAAACGTAGATATTTATCTCTTCACAGCATGTCATTTCCAACATTTTCTTCACAAAATACTTTTACTGCGGTCTCTCTTCATAGAGGTGGATCTTCTTCAATGTTTCTACAACTATTTGCTCCTTTTCCAGCTATGACTCACTTGTCCCACTAGACAATGATAACACCAAGCTTTCTCCAATGGTATTTCACCATTCCTCCATGCTTAGGCATGGCTCAACAACAATTCGATTTTGGATTAGAATTCCAAGTATCCATGGGCTCAATAGAGACCACTTCATCGTACTTTTAACTCCTTTGACAATGAGTATCTCACACGACTGCCTCCTTTATAGTAATAACCAAAACCATTTTTCTACAGGTCGGTTCTCACACAGTTGTCTCCTTTATGGAAAGAACCAAAGCAATTTTTCTCCAATTCAACTCTCAAACGGATTTGAACCCTGAGCATTTAGTTCTTTCTTCTTCACCATATGGCTACTTCCACCAGAACATGCACATCGTCAATCTCTGCAGCCTTTACATCCTTACCTCGTAGTCTTGAACATTAATTCTCCATCTGCAATTTCTTACAGTTTGGGGCTCTCTTCATTTGACTGTCGGATAAGATTTACATAGATCTACACAAATTTCCTCAAATGAAAGCTCCCTTAGTAACCAAACCCACAACTCAACTTCTCCTTCAACAAGGAAAATTATGAAATCCTCTAGGATAATGTACATGGCACCAAGATTAGCTATGCTTCACAATTCCTTACAAGCTCCGGATCAACTCTTCATGCCACCTTCTTAAGTGTCTTTCCTCTAAACAATGGCTCACTTATGTGATTAGATATGCAATCATCTCAGATCCTCCTAGATCTACACTCTTTTGTACTCACTTTGATGGCTCATGAACCCCACAAAATCTCCAGCAATCATTGCTACACACAACAACAAAATTGGCATTCACAGCATGCAGTGGCACCTTTTATTACAACTTCTCTTGACTCATTCAATAGTGCAACACTAACACAGTTAACAATATACAAGAACAAACTAAATAACCAACAATGGTAGACTAGGTCAGGTAAATCTCCTCCTTGTTCAAGTTGATCTCATGTAACCTTGCTCTGATTTTATTTCCTCGGGAAACCTTTTGCTCTGGTACCATTGTTATGATTACAAGCACACAATAAACATAATAATTAGATCAAGCACATAAACATAACGGAAATGAAGGGTTTTCTTGGAAACCCAATCGAGAAAACCAACCATAATAGATCTATTGATATCCATCCTAACCAATCGGTTAGGGCATGGCCAATCCCTACCATCACCAACCAAACTTAGGCCAACACCGGCCTCATTAGGCACCTTACCATGGAGTTGATCAAGCCTTTAAGTAGGCTTATTCACATGCAATACTATGGTCCAACACCATGGGATCCAAAACCATGAAATGTAAACATACATTTGACTCCTTCACAGAGTCAAGTTTACCTAACATTTAGAAGAGAGGGGCTTGAAAATGGTTTTCTTTCCCATACAACAACAACCCATTTATAATTTTTGAATTTTACAAATATAAAATAAATACATGTGTAAAAATATTGACAAAAGATTTATATGATGGTGATATAAAACTAATGTACAATCACTTTCACCAATTTTTATTTCAACACATTGACACATTTTTTAAATTTAGTTAGGTAAAAGAAAAAATCAATTATATATAATTTAGAATTTGAAAAATATTTTTTTTATATATTTAATTTTAAAATATAGTAATTATATTTTTGACAATATAGTTATCCAATTTGAAATGAAATTTGAAACCAATTAAATATCATACAAGATCCAAAAATTCAAAAGCATATTCCACATTAATTAAAAAACATATAATTTTTTCTTAATTAAAAAAATAAAATATAAATAAACAAATCTAAATATATAATTGTAATACATTAAAATTTCTATTTTATGTTTACTGAAATACTTTAGAAGGTTTTATAGTTTGGTGAAAGATTAGCCCATATTTTACAAGATTTGCCAAAACAATATATATACATATTATATTGTTGATAAAATAGCCTTCACACTTTCACATGTATCACAGGGATTCACCAATTTGTTATACATATAGATTTAGGGGGAGGGGTCTTAAAAATTTCCTCGCCCTTGCCTCTGCACCCACAGAGGGCTGGCTAGGCGGCTACCCCTCTGACCCCCGCACACACCTAGCACATATGCATTGTGCATGCCCCTAGTCAAGAACTCTATAGCAAGAATATTGGAGATTTGGAAATTGGCTTCATCTCCTAACAACCTCGTCGTCCCAGTAATTCTCTATTCCATTCATCGTGGTTACATCATAGGGAAGTTGTCTATTTTATAAGGAAAAGATGGAAAGTGTGGCACTAGTCTTTGAATTGTTTAATCCTACTGAGAGATTATTTTTCAAATTTGGAAATTTGGTTTAGGCTTGTGATTCTTGGAGGGGAAAATGATCCACCAACCTGAGCATCAATGCATCTTGAAACAACATGAACTTAATTTTCTCGAAATTCGAATATAATATGCCACTCTCAACCTCATTTCACTTAGACACATGACAAACTCAAGCGAATAGCAATTAGATCAGTTCAACCTAGAACAACAACCCACCCATGTATGTCCAAAACCATGGAAGGAATTGTTTTAATCATCTTCCACATATTGCATAGTTTTCATGATGGTTGCATTAACTCTTATTCACTAGGTTTTTGGTTTGTAATGTAAGGTTTTGCAATGCCTTTCTATGAAACTTCAATGGATTAATTCAGTGACGTCTCAATCTTTAGACCAGTATAGAAGGCTAGTTGATGTTTACTTTGTTAGAGAAAGATGTGAGATAATCTAATGTGGATATACACCACCACAATACTAAGGATGCAGTGGAGTACATTTTGCAACAACAAGCTTTGAACTCCAAGGATTCCATTGATGGGCATCCTGAGCACCATAATTAGCCGAGTACACGCTTCTTGGGGATTCAATCATTTAGATCTTTGACCTAGTTTATGTATTAGGATATTTTGTGAATCAAGGACTCGACATTAATTTCTTGAGAGATTTTTTTTTTACATCAAATAGCATAATTGGGTTATTTGCAACATCAATTGGAATTAGCCAAAAGTGTCAATGTCCAGGCAAGCATCTGGACCACTTTGAATTGCTTTTTGGAAACTCTAGCTTCCATTAAACAATTCACATAATGTTCCTCATTTTTACTGTAGATTATTATATGATCTCGAGATATTTTTCTCTTTTTTGTTCAACTCTATCTTGCAATTATTTACAAATGTAATTAGGTTAAGTACGCTCTAGATCCAATAGTTTAAAACATAAATGAATTATGTTTATAATTATGATCGATTGACAAATGGCTTACAAATAAATAAGCTTTGCACTTGTAATTGGAAAAATGTTTGCAGGCATGCCAATGGCATTAAGGATAGTATACATTGAACTTGTTGGAGAGGAACAAGTGTAAGAAACATGTTCCTTCATCACAGTCAAATAGTTCTAACATGTTTCATGCCCTAGGAAATATTTTGGACCTTTTGCAACAATCAACTCAAATGAGCCTTGCCATCCTTTTTCCATGGGATTCCCATTAGGGTTTAATGCATTTATAATCTAAAAATCTTTTAGATTATTCAAAATCACAGAAAGCACCCAAGGGTTGTCTTGGAAAATTACAAAGCCATTACTACAATGAGAGAATTCAAAGCATATATCTCACTTTGAGAACTAGTCCAAATTTTGATTTGAATTTGAATGGTTGGAGTCAGGGTTGAAATTTGACGGTTAAATAGACGTCATTTGCTATTTTACACATCAAAATACTGCCACTTCAAAAAATTAAATGTCATTAATGAAGTGTGAATTTTAATTTCACTAGTCATTTTAAAGTGCATTTTTATTTTTACACGTCATTAATATTTATATCCCAAGCATGCATATATATATATATATATATATATATATATATATATATATATATATATATACTATCTATTACTATTACTAATTAGTTATTAGTAATTAAATGTGTATATTAGTAATGGTAATTACTAATTAATAATAATAATAATAATTACATGTAATTAAATGTAACAATACATTTAATTATTAATAACTAATTAGAAATAGTAATATATATATATATATTTCTAACATAGAAAATTTGACTTTTGTCATGTTCTCATTGTCTCCCACTTGGTCATGGTTTTTGGGGCCCATGGTATTTGGGGGCCCATGGTAATGGCTCGTTGTATTGCTTGTGAAGAAGCCTATTTAAAGCTTTCCAAGATAAACATTCTTTGTCATTGTGGGTGATTGGTTTAATCATTATGTTTTTATTATTATTATATTTTTAAACTTTTTATTTTTGTATTATATGAGGCAAAATATGAGAATTTATTGTTTCATAAAGTTATTATAAATGTTATTAAAAAAACAACTATTATTATGATGGGTAAAATTTAGATTTAAACATCAAATGAAAGGCAATGTTAAAATTAAAACATCATAGCCCATAGGGGTGTAGCTCAATCGGCGATTCACTTGATATGAAGGAAATGTTGTAAATGGAGGTCACGAGTTCAAATCACCCCGGCTTACCCGTGCCCCATGCTTGTGGGATGTGTGGGTGCACCTAGGGGTATAGTGGTAGCGGACGGGATTGGATCCCTGGACACCATGTTAGGCGAGTACTAACCCCTTTCCAGTTGCTGATTCCCCTAGTTAAAATAAAAAATAAAAAATTAAAATGTCATAAAATTTTTTCTTAACGTGTAAGGTAAAACGTCAAATTTCAACCCTAGTTAGAGTAGTATAACATTGACAAAATTCAAAGAAAAGCTTAGACCAAACTTCAATGATTGTGTCTTCTAGTAGTTTTACTCTTCTCCAAAAGATTACAAGGTGAGATCCTTTCATCCTCGTCCATTTGTTCAAGCAAAGGCTTAAGAACTTTGATGTCCAAACCTAAACACGATATCTTTCATTTGTTTAAAGAAACCATATCAATTAAACATGCCACTTGCATAGAGAAACATTGACATAATGTTCCTTGAGTACAGATATAAACCTTTCTTCCAAGTATAATTTTAGATAAAAGGATTGAGATATTTCAAATAAAACAATTCGCAATATAGAAATTTAAGCAAATATTAATTTTTAATTAGTAAACTTTTGGGTAAGAATCGGAAAAATGAACTTAAGTTTCCTTGTTTTTAAAGGTCGGTTTTTAAGGTTTTGAGAGTAAGGCAGAAAAGGCTAGTGCAAGATGATCTGAGAATACTCAAATCTGCATTAAAGCTATTGTGAAAATTATGTAGATTCGCCATTAATGTTCCTGAGGTAAGAAAGCTAAGCCAATAATTTGTCACACCAACAACAAATTAGGAATATAACCATTAGTAAAAGGCAAGGCATTGAATAAATAACATGGTGTTTTAAAACGAAGTCCATACCTTATTTAGGAACCTCTTGGATTCATAGAAATTAGTGTTTTCTCTATTTCCATATCTGGCCAATTGGTTCCATGGCATCTAAATAAGAGATGTTTTCAATCCAATTTTACTCCAAATTTTTATGTGACAATTTTAAGTTTTTATTTATTTATTTTGTTTTTATATTATATAATAATAATAATTCCATTATATATATTTGGTTGATCAAAATTAATGAGAAAACTGTAATTTTTTCTGCTTTTATTTTTATATCATTTAGTAATAAAATAAATCCATTGTACAAACTTGGAGATGAAAATCCTAATTCAATAAATCCATTTTTAATATTTGTTTTTTTAGTTTAAAAAAAAAAAAACTTACTTTTACTATTTATTAAAATAAAAAAGTACATAGTCAACTTTAGGAAGATATTGTTCATAAAAAAAAACCAGAATGTATCTCCATATATCAACTTATACAGTCCACCAAACTATTACATAACGATCAAAATAATTCAAAAAATATCAGACCATCATTCTATCCAACCGAATCCTAGAAAAAAAATATAAGACCCTCGAGCCACAATCATCATAAAATTAGGAAGTAATTAATTGAATCTCTCAACACAAGAGATTGCTCCACATACCCCGCCCAATGTAACAAGCCTTCATTCTCACCCAAAGCATTTTTTGATAGGGAATCTGCAATAGTGTTATGCTCTCCGAATATATGATCAATGTTCCAATTATGGAATGAGTCCAACAATTGTTTTATCCTTTTGTACAATTGATATAGAGAGATAACCTGAAGGGAGTATTGTTTATTTGCCCAATTAACTATAACCAAGGAGTCTCCATAAATATTTAGAGTATCTATACTAAGAGATTAAGCGAAATATGTAAGACACTAGAGGGCCATAAGCTCTGCTTTGGTGTTTGAGCCCAATCCATAGTTCATCCTCATCTTAAAATAGTGATCTTCATTTAATTTCAGGAAGACGCCTGCACCACATTTGCCATCTTGACTCTACACCATTGAAAAAACCTATAGTTGACACATAACGAGGGACAGGGGATATCTTTCTTCTTTCCTTCACTTTCACTTTTGATGAAGAATAGTCTTTGTACATACCAATAATTCTCACACAGCTTGCATAAATGTTCACCTATTTATCTTCAAAGATGGAATAATTTCTTGTTTTCCATATATCCCAACATACAAAAGCTTGTAATAGTCTATGTTCCAGATTGTTTTTGTACCACTTCAGAAAATTTTCTTCAACTGTATCTTTGCCCCGGGACTATGAAATATTCAGTGAATCACATATAGAATTCCAAATATTCAGACTGTATGGACAAGTCACAAAGATATGAAGAGCCAACTCATTTTTTGACCTACATATAATGAAACTAAAATGTTTTACGTGGTTAACTTTTGAGAATTGCCTATTGACATGGGATAACCTTCGTTGCAAGGGACCAAATTGTTGTATCCTTGTTTCTTTAGCTTATTATCATCAATAGGTTTTAATTTGATTTTTTTTTAATATCACTTCCAAAAAAGTATTTTTAATAAAAAATAGAAATATTTAATTTTAAAAAATAAAAATTATTTTAATATTTTAAACAAAAATAATAACTAATATTCACATCACATTAGAAAATATCAATTTTCAGCAAGAAAAAAATATTATTTTGTTATTCATCATAGAATCAAAAAGTACATCTCATACCCATAAAAGAGTCCCAAAAAGTATGGTTGTATAGTTACTTCACAAAAACATCCTTCTGCTCATGTTCACCTCATCATACTAACATCTAACATCACCACAAAAATTATGGTGGATCTACAACCGACAAAAACAAAAAGTAACATCAGGTCAGCAGTTACATCATAAAAATATTCTCTGTGCCACTATCGATTAAGGAATTTTCCACAAACTCCTCCCATTTGATGATACCGTCCTGACCTTCCAAAGCTTTCTTGGATAATAAATCAACATCATGATTTTGTTCTCTGAAAATATGTTTAAAATCAATCCAAGGGAAAGAGAGGATAAGTTCTTCAGTACATTTGCACCAATTCAATAAAGAAACAACCTGCAAATTAGTTCTGTGGCAAGCCCAGTTGATGACAACCATCGAGTCTCCAAAGACATGTAGAGTATCAATACCAAATAATTTTTCCATCTTGCAAGGACACCATAAGCTTAGTAGTTTGGCCTTTGTGTTAGTGCCCAGGTCACAATTGAGTTGAAATCTAAACACTTGAAATTCATTGAGGTAAAGAATCACCCCAGTTGCACATATCCCATCTTTTCCTGCCCCGTAAAAAAATCCTGAAGCATACTGTAAGTCAAGAAGAGGCTGCACTTGTCGCTTTTTATATCCCTTCATGTATGTAATCATATAATCCTTGAAAATTTTAATTTATCTAATTAGACTTCCTCCGCAACAAGTCTTTTATCCTCAAAAATACATATGTTCCTAGCATACCAAATACTCCAAGCAATAAAAGTTGGTAAAGTTCCAAAATATTTACAGTTTTTCATCCATAAGTAGAAATTTTGTTCAAATGTGCCATTTCCCCAATAATATTTAATATTGAGATAATTGCAGATAACATTCCAGACCTGTCTAGTAAACTAACACTCAATCATAAGATGTTCCACAGTCTCTAGATTACACTAACACAAGTAACATTATTTGGCCCACGCCAGCCTGTTTTAAGAGGTTGTCCCATGTTTTTAGGCAGTTTTGAAAAGTTAACCACAAAAATAATTTAATTTTTAAATAAAGGTGCAATCTCCAAAGGGATTTATACCACCACCTGGGAACCAAATACCCAGAGTTCTATGCAATAGCATAATAAGTAGATTTTCTAGTGATATTACAAGAATTCATATTAAAAGACCAAATAAGTTTGTCTTTCTCCATATGAATCCTACAACCTATAGAATTCAAGTTTCCAATATATTCATCCCATTTTGTTGTCCAGTGATTTCAAAGACCCAAACCTTTTGATGTAAGTCAATAAGAATTCGACTGAGGAAGCCAAGCTGGTCTTTTGATTTTGTTCAAAGTGTGAAAGCCAATCTCAACTAAATATTCTAAAATGTATGGAGAAAGTTGATAGTTTTCTTCCAAGCCTGCAATGGGGTCAACACCCACCATAATATCATTAAAGCCATCCCCCACCTTCCAAGAGAGGCCTTTTCCCTGCCAATGATAAACTTTGATGAAATCTGACCAAATAGAAAATGAGTTTCTATGATTTTTATCAAGTTTTCTGATCCATCTCACGAGATTCCCTTTTATATATTTTGCATATATCACTTCAATCCATAAACTTGTTCCAAAAAGTCCCCTCCATAAACTTTTTAATCTTAAATCCATCCCAGACCAGTATAGGTTTTTAATACCCCATCCACCTCATTCTTTGGGCTTGGAAAGTCTCTCCCAACTAGTTAATTTTCCCCTTAATTGATGAAATATTTTTTAATATGTTAAAAAATTAAATAATTAATTTTCACAATGCATTGGAAAATAAACAGAAAGTGGATAGAAAGTTTAGAAAGTCAACTAATAATAACAAGTCAATTAACATGTGGATGGAGATACTAGATCGCTATATTCAATGCATGGCAAAACTATCGATATCTGGAAACAGTGTTGGAATTTGGTTTTCATTGTACCCGTCAAAGTTTTTTTTTTGACGTTTTGGGTGTATATATCACTTGTCATGAAAGGTTTTGTTTAAATTTTTACCTTCAATAATGAAGTCTTTCCAAAAAATTTACCCTTCAAAAATTAAATTTTCTTAATTTTTTCTTCAAAACAATATTTATTTTCTTGACATTTTTACATTAAAATTAAAATGATAATTATTAATATCTATCATGGTCCATTAACTTGATCTCTATTCGTTTTATATATCATTTATGTACTAAATTAATATTATATAAAAATATAGCTTAAACTAAAAAAATATGAATACACATCATAATAAAGCATAAATAAACATAAAAATGGATAGTTAATTTCACACAATTGTGCATATAAAAAGAAAATAAATATTACTTAATTATTTTTTTTGCAAAATTGATGTCATAAAACTGAACAAATACATAGTTTGATATTTTTAGCAAATATCATGAATTCTCCTTTCTTTTCCACTATGCCAAATCTCATAAACTCTTTGCCACTCCACTTCTGATATGTCTGAACCTGTTAATGATATACGCATTAATGCATCAGATGTGTTTATTGACAATTTTGTTCTTCTGATATCTTTGATCACATTTTTCTTTGAAAACCCTCGTTCAAATGCAACGGTACTGGTTGGTATGACAAGTACCGATTGCCATAATTTTAACATATTTGGATACCTAAAATGCCAATCTTCTGTCTGAGAAAATACCATCCATGTATCCTTCATGGATAATCTTTCTCCATTTAAATGAAGCACATCAATAAATTCATATAATTCTCTTTCACAAGCTGCAATGTCAAACACTGGTATACTATCACATCCACTACATATTTTATGCTGCAAATGAAAGAAGAGTATTTCAAGCCAATGCTTTGCATTAGTCTCTCTCATACAAAGATCTGAAGGATAATGACAAGGGCTAAATATTCTTGCTACATCAAAAAGATGAATATATGGAAATCTTGAATTGAAACTATTCACCAATGCCTGAACATAATTCCTTGTAAGTTGTTTGCAATTTTCAAGGGATCCATCAATGCAATTCGCCATTGGTTGTGATATTTGTTCATCCTGGATTGGAATATACAATAAATCATGTCTATGATTTGTTCCCTCTCTATCAACATTTTGAAGGAATCCATCTGCTGAATCTTTCAAAAATTTAGAAAGATGAATTGTGCCTTCTGCAAAAGAGTTTGACCTGTAAAAATTTCTTTTAAGAGTATTTAATGTATGGTCAATGGCTATTCCAAGAGATGTGACATCCACATTATCCTCTTGGAATTTTTTGTTTAGCTTATTTAACTCCTTCAAAACATCAGCAATCATATTCAAACAAAATTGAACAGAGAAAATCCTTGCCTTGTTGTACCATGAGTTATTTTTTTCATTTTTCCGTAAACTCAGTATAATAGGCATCAATGTAACAAGTCTTTCAACTACTTCACCCCTAGATAACCATCGAATCTCATGGATTTGCAGAACCTGTAAGGATTCTAACTCCATTACTTCTAATAAAGAAATGAGTTCATTATTTCTCTTTGCTGAATTCCCAACCCATGAATACACTTTGTTTGCTAATTTCTCAACATATAAGAATTCTGGTATCTTCTTTGAAGCATTTGAAGCTGCAAGTGCCTCACGGTGAGCAATGCAATGGGTACCAATCAGAATTGGTAGGTATTTTTTAAGTAATGAAACAAACCCATTTTCATTTCCAACCATCGATGATGCACCATTAGTAGAAACTGGTATCAATTTCTCATTCTTTAACTTTCTTATTTCTTTTAGATTGGTGACTGTATCATATATTGTCTTTCCTTTAACATTAGGCACCCTAATAAGTTTCATAAATTGGAGGGCCTAATCCTTTTGAATCTAAAAATGTTGAGTACACAACAAGATGTTGTTCCAAACCACGATCTGTACTCTCATCCGACATGAAAGAGAAAAATGGACTATCCAACATTTTTTTAACTTGTACCTCTTCAAGGTAATCTGAGATAGAATGAACAAACTCGGTTGCAGCTTTCCTATTTATGTAGGAAGAATACTCCACTCGAGAAGGAATATTAGGTGTCTGTAAATGCATTTGAAGTTGACAAAGATCTTCATATGTAGCTATGGAAATGTCTTTTCTTGCAATGAAATATGCTAATTTCATGGTGGTTATCACCCTATCCCTGTTGGCTTCATCTATATTCACTAAGTGTTCTGGAATAGGCTTTGCCAACCTTTCTATTTCATACAAGTTTCTCTGAAAAGATGTTTGATGATTAATAGATTTTGAATGAGTTATCACAGCATCATACTGAATTGTATTGCACCCAATTCCATTACCCCATGGACCTTGAACCTTATACTTCTCACACAATTTACATTTCATGTGAGTCTTTCCTTCTTCAGCATTTATACTATACACCCAAGGATGTTTTATCTTCCACTCTTCTCTAAATTCACGTTTTGTGGTAGTGGAAGTCTTCCTTTTTTGTCGACCAGTAGATTTTCCCTCTTGAATGTTCTCATCATGGCCAAACATTTCTAAATCATCAACAAAGTCTTCATCTATGTCTTCATTAAGTTCATCATTCAAATCAGGAATATTTGAGGTGTTTCCAACATTATGTTTTGGCATTGTAGAATATCCAAAAAAATTATCCAAAGTTGCCCGACCCTTCTTTTTTGGAGGCATTTTTAGCTGTATAATTTACCTACACATGAAACAATAATCATAAAAACAATAAGACTAAGGAAACAATTTTTTAAAGTAAAATTGAAATAGAAAAAATGGATAAATCACCTTCATAACTTTTAAATTCACTTAATTAAAAATAAAACAATTTATTCTCCATTGGGAAAATTTCAAAGCAAACTTAGCACACTTAATAAAAAAATCCAAAGGTAATAATAAATGACTGGCTTTATAAAAATATTGTGACTTAATTTTAGATCTCACCTAACCATCATTATTAGGGTACAACTTTACAGTTTGAGACATCGGTTTCAAAAAGCCATGCATCATTTCATAGTGAATGTGAATGGGAAAGAGAACAAATTTAGAACATGCAAGAATATCATATTTATGTTGCTGCCGAAGAGAACTTAAGTTAAACATGTAGATACAAGGGAACTATAGAAGCAAAGCAGGGGCCATTGTTTGACATAAATATTATTCATGAAAATAGTTGAATATTGATTTCAACTAGCTACATGTTTAGAACTTTCAATCCTAGAGTAATGAATTGAAACATGGTAAATAGAGACTATATGTGTGTACATGACACTAATAAATAGACAAGAAATAACACAACATTCATGAGAATACAAAAAATGCCATTAAGCTCTTAGTCAACTCAGTGTCTATTTACATATAAACATGTGATTAACAATGACATAGGTATGATACACAAAAACAATGATATTGCCTCTAATTGTGATGATAGGTCAATTCAAAATTGGCGGCCTCTTTATACACATATAGGTTTAGAAACACAAAGTTGTGGACACGACCATTCACACTTCCTAATGACATCTTCAAAGTCATCACCCCATCACACATGTGTCAACTCCCCACCATTTTTTATATAAGAGTTTACATTTCATGGCCTTGAACATCAAAAGACATGCATCATTTCCCAACAAATGTAAACAAGCAAAATCAAATTGACAAATATTATCATATTTAATGCTAAAGACCACTTGATCTAAATGTATGATGCCAAAATAACTGTACAAGCAGATCTTAATCAATAGTTTGATACAGATATTATATATTATTCATTCAAATAGTTGTTCAACATGGATTTCACTCAACTATATGTTTCGAATCTAGACTCTACAGTAATGACAATGAGACTCAAGATTATTCAAAGCATGCAAAGTTGTGTTACCAGGTTTGGTAGACAACTCAATCCAATTCGTGGATGTAGCCTGTAAATATCTTTATACTTCTTCTAAAATAGATCACGACTACAGCCACTTAAATTGTGGTACAAGTGGCCATCTCTTCTTGGCTTGACTGTGATATAGCCTACAGGTTTATGTCCAAGTGTCCTAGCCTCCTATGTGAATTCAAGCTGCACTTTTCCATATAGTATTTCCTGTAATAGAGGAAATAGAGGCAAGTTCTGTTTTTGGGTATTGACCATCCTTTTCACACGAATTCCTGAGTTTGCATTGGTGTCTGCTAGTGCCCATTTTCTCAAGTCTCTTTTGTTGTGTATATGTAGCAATGGTTTCTGCAGTGGCGTCTGGTACTGTTCCCAAAGTTGACACGTGCAAGTCTTCCATTGTTAGACTCCCATTGGATTCTCAATCCAGTGGGCAATTGGAATACAAGGAGATTGGATTTTCAGATATAATTTGTCCTGCTGTGGATTCAACAGAGAATCTCCAGGAAATTCCCTGCCTCAAGCATCCTCAAACCATAAATAGGCAGTCTTGCACATGTGTGAAAGGGAATGTATTGGAAAAACTTGTGAGTATTGACGAAGGATCTCAAGTTGCATCTGTCAACAGATTATTGCTTTTCTCATTGGAAAGCTCAGAAGAGCCTAAAAACATTGGGGTTGAGGATTTTGAGCTGCTCAAGGTAGCTAGACACGGTGCATTTGGTAAGGTGTTCCAGGTTAAAGGAAAAGGAACATCAGAGATTTATGCTATGAAAGTTATGAGCAAAGACAAAATTATGAGAAGGAAATAGGATGAGTAAATAAAAGCCGAAAGAGATATTCTGACAAAGATTGTGCATCCATTTATTGTTCAGCTAAGATACTCCTTCCCGGACCCCGGTGCCATTTCCTGTCTCTCAGATTGTTCTTTTACTACAATTTAGTTAATTGTAAATTCCATTTCGGTAGTGCAAGCATCTCTTTTACTACAGTTTGCGCTCATCTTCCATTATCCGAAAATCGAACAAACCCTCGAAAAGGAATTGCCATTTCTGTGTTAGGAACCCATGTCTTTACTTTGTTAGTATGTTGTTGTTGGACGCATATGCTTTGTAAGTCGTCCCGTAGTATTTGTTAATCAATAGTTTGTGTTATTGTTGTTGGCGCATATGCTTTGTAAGCCGCCCGTAGTATTGTTAATCCATAGTTGTAACGGCCCATGGTTTCGACCCATAGTATTGGTGCCTAGAATTAGTATATAAGTGTGTGTTGAGACCTATGAAGGCACCGTGAAGTTATTTGTATTGAGCTTGCTCAAAGGAGGTTGCCCCCTCGAAGTGGCCTGTGATCAATACAAAAGTGATTCTGAGTTCTGTCATTTCTGCTATTTCGTGCATTCTTGTTAATTAATTGTTGCAGGTGCCTCACATCTGGTATCAGAGCACTTTCTTGGGCTCGTTGGGTGAAATTTCTGCCAAATTTTTTTCGCATCTGTTGCAGGTTCGGATTTGGGAATAATCCCCATCCGCTTAACTGTGGGAAGTACTTGGGCATAAGCCCTAAAACTCATTGTGAGGAGTACCACAGGAACCCCGAAGTAGCTGGCCCATTGAGAGGACCTGCCAGCGAAAAGGGAAACGACCCCTACCTGATTGACTAGTTCCCACCCGTGAGGTAAACCAAGAGATGTCGTTTGTGGCAAAGCGGTTATCAGTTTTACCTGAGTCGTGGAGTGAGGGGTATTGCCCCAATACGCAAGCCGTCAGACAGCATTGGTGGCCGAGTGAAACCCCTGAACTGTTAGGAAGCCGCACATACCTGGGGTCCATATCTACTTTCAGCTGAACTATTGTCGATCACTGCTGCACCGTTTCAGATCTATTTTGCAAGCCGTTCTAGATTCAGCCATTTTCAGTCCATTCGGCGTTGTTCCAGATTTCTTTCGAGCCGTAGCCGCTCCAGTCTGAGATACAAAAAAAAAAAAAAAAGAGTATAAAATTCAGTATTTTCTCCATATCTCCCTTATTTTTACTCTGTTTCCCTTGAAATTTTCGGGGAACCCCTGTCATCCCATTCTGCATATTTCAGTCCTGAGGACCCTATCATCAATTCCCCTTCCCAAAGCCCGAAATCCCACATTTGTCTATTTTTAGGGTTTGCCATAACTTCCTCAGATTTCACCCAATCACCTTCAAATTTTACCACAAAGTTCCTTTCTGAATTCTACTTCTTTGTTCCCCTCTGCCAAATTTTCCCATTCTTTCACCCCGCTTCTGAAATCCTCATTTTTGCTTCCCTATCTATCCAACAGTGTCCAAAATTTAATCAAATCCCAATTACCCTTCTGATTTTTTCCCAAATCCAAATTTTCCCTTACTGAAGTAGTTCCTGTTTTTGTTTTCCTACCCAGTCAAAAAAAAAAAAAAATCCTGGTTATGGTTGTCACCCGTGCAGGAGCAAAAACCATGGAGGAAGCACTTGCAGCCATCCAAGCCAAACTCCAGGATCTGGATGAAAAATTTCTCGGTCTCCATCTTGAACATTCAGCTATGAACAACAAACGGCAGTCCGAGTCTTCAGTAGACAATGGGTTCTCTGCTTCCAGCAATTTCCGTGGTCTGAAGCTTGATTTTCCTCGCTTCAATGGTACCGATCCAACTGGATGGATCTATCGTGCAGAACAGTATTTCAGTCTGCATAATACTTTTGATGTCAACAAAGTTCCACTGGCATCCTTTCATTTGGAACAGGAAGCTCTTCAATGGTACCGCTGGTACATCAAGGCTCATCCAGAGCCCAACTGGATAGACTTTTGCCAGCTCCTTTTGCAACGATTTGGTCCTAGTGCTTTTGATGACTTCACAGGACCCCTCACTAAAATTCGTCAAACTGGCACTGTGAGATAGTATCAAACCGAATTTGAGAATCTAGCCAACCACACCGAAGGATTGTCTGATGAATTTTACCGGAGTTGTTTTATCAGTGGTCTAAAGGATGCCATTCGCTCTGAGGTCAAAATGTTCTACCCCAACACAATGATGGAAGCACTCGGGTTGGCTAAGTTGGCAGAAGACAAGCTTGCAGCCCAACAACGCTCCAAGCCCACTTTTGTTCCCTTCCGAAATATGGGTTCTCAGCGACCACCTATACCGCAGGCTCCTCGACCGACTCCTATCAAGCGTTTATCTGAAACAGAGATGCAAGCACGCAGAGAAAAGGGGCTTTGATATAATTGTGATGAGAAATTCACTCGGGGACATCGATGTGTTCAGCAAAAGCTCTATCTCCTGGATGTGGAGTCTCCGCCTGCCTCTGAAATGGGTGACGAAGATCTAGAAACATTGGATGCTCCAGTCGACAGTCAGGAACCGCCTATTGACCCTCCGTCTCAGGATGACCAGCCAGAGATATCTCTCCATGCTCTAGCTGGAATCACCACCCCCCAAACAATGCGGGTCAGGGGTTACTTCAAGAAGCTTCCTCTTACAATCCTCATTGATTCTGGTAGCACTCATAATTTCATTGACCCTCGGATCGCCAAACAAGCTGATTGTTTTATCCATCCTTGCTCCAACTTTGAAGTCATGATTGCCAATGGGGGCACCTTACCTTGCAAAGGGAAGTGTCGAAATGTGCGTATCTCTATGGGATATTATATCTTGCGCTCGGACATGTTTGCCTTGCCTTTAGGCGGATGTGATGTGGTTTTGGGTGCTCAATGGCTACGCACACTCGGCCCTATCTTATGGGATTTTGCCAAACTTTGGATGCAGTTTTCCCTCAATGGACACAAACACACATTGACAGGATTACAACCAGGTTCTCTCAGCATCATTAGTTCACATCGCATGGAAAAACTCCTCAAGAAGAGTTCACATGGTGTCATCGCTCAGATCCATTCCATCCAGATGCAACCATCAGCGGTCTCCACTACTCCTTTGGATCTACAACAAATTTTGGATCGATATATAGGTGTCTTTGTTGAACCAGTGGGATTACCACCTTCCAGGCCAGAAGACCATCGTATTCAACTCCTTCCTGGCAGCGTTCCTCCCAACATCAGGCCTTATCGCTACCCATTTCACCAAAAAACGGAGATTGAAATGCTCGTTCGGGACTTATTGAAGCAAGGTATTATTCGCCCAAGCACTAGTTCCTTTTCTTCTCCAGTTATTCTTATCCGCAAAAAAGATGGGTCATGGTGCCTCTGCATTGACTTCCGAGCACTTAATCACCTCACCATCAAGGATAAATTTCCAATTCCTGTTGTTGATGAGCTTCATGGGGCTCACTTTTTCTCCAAATTGGATCTTCGTTCTGGGTATCATCAAATTCGGGTTCATGAGGATGATATTCCTAAAACAGCTTTTCGCACACATGATGGCCATTATGAGTTTTTGGTCATGCCCTTTGGCCTCACTAATGCTCCTTCCACATTCCAGGCCTTAATGAATAAAATATTTCGACCCTACTTGCGGAAATTCATTCTGGTATTCTTTGATGATATCCTCATCTACAGTAAAACATGGGATGAACATCTCCAGCATCTGGATCTTGTCATGCAACTTTTCTCTGACCATCATCTCCATGCCAAGCGGTCTAAATGTGTTTTTGGACAAAAGGAAGTTGAGTATCTCGGGCACATTATCTCAGCACAAGGGGTTCGCGTGGATCCTGCCAAAATCGAGGCCATGAACAATTGGCCACATCCTCAGACACTCAAGAGCCTTCGTGGTTTTTTGGGGTTGACGGGCTACTACCGCAAGTTTGTCAAGGATTATGGGAAGATTGCAGCTCCATTAACTGCTCTGTTAAAAAAAGATGCTTTTACATGGACACCTGATGCTCAGTGTGCATTTGACAAACTAAAACAAGCTATGTGTACTACACCTGTGCTAGCTATGCCCGATTTTTCCAAGCCCTTCACTATTGAGAGTGATGCTTGCGGCAATGGACTTGGTGCTGTTCTCCTTCAAGATGAACACCCCATCGCGTTCACCAGCAAAGCCCTTTCAGGTAAGAATTTAGCTGCCTCTACCTATGAGAAGGAAATGATGGCTATTTTGCATGCAGTACAAAAGTGGCGTCCATACCTATTAGGGAATCATTTCTGCATCAAGACTGATCACCAGAGTCTGAAATATTTCTTGGACCAGCGTGTCTCCTCCCCGGCACAACAGAAATGGGTTAGTAAACTCATGGGTTATGACTATGAGATCACTTACAAGAAGGGTAAAGACAATATTGTGGCAGATGCTCTTTCTCGCACATTTGATGCCCAAGGTTCTCTTTCAGCTATTTCTATGCCTGTTCCAAATTGGTTGCAATCTGTTCAACAGGGTTACGTCAATGACTCTTCCTTATCTCAGATCATCCAACGCTTGACCAACAATCCTTCGGCTGTCCCACATTACTCTTGGGATGGTGCTTCTCTGCGATACAAGGGTCGTCTGGTGCTGCCCCAGAGCACAGATCTTCAACAAGCTGTCTTCTATGAACTCCATGCTTCTCCATCGGCCGGGCACTCTGGGTTCCTCAAAACATATGAACGAGCACGGCGTAACTTCTTTTGGCAGGGCATGAAAAGGACAATTCAACAGATGGTGGCCGAATGTGATACCTGTCAGCGCAAAAAGGGTGAAACAACACTCCTTCCAGGATTGCTTGAACCCTTTCCCATACCTACACGGATTTGGACAGATATTTCTATGGATTTCATTGAAGGGCTCCCTAAATCTGGCGGGAAGACAGTGATTCTCGTTGTGGTTGATCGTCTCTCCAAATATAGTCATTTTTGCGCTCTCAGCCATCCCTATACAGCCTCCTCTGTCGCTCAAATTTTTATGGACCAGATCTTTCGTCTTCATGGCATCCCTTCTTCCATTGTCTTGGATCGTGATGCGACTTTCACTAGTCATTTTTGGACAGAACTATTTCGCCACACTGGCACCAAACTGAAGATGAGTTCAGGGTATCACCCACAAACAGATGGTCAGACTGAAATTGTCAATAAATGCTTGGAAACTTATCTTCGTTGCTTCACCTCAGAACAACAACATCAGTGGGCAAAGTGGCTCCCTCTCGCTGAATGGTGGTACAATACCTCTTACCATACTGCCTCTAAAATGACCCCATATGAAGGAGTATACGGTCAGGCACCTCCAGCTCTTCTTCCATACACCCCCACCAGTTCACCAGTTCAGGAAGTTGACAAGGTCCTTCGCAACCGCGATCAGATTCTTCACATTTTGCGGGACAATCTTCACATGGCAAGAAATCGCATGAAGCAACAAGCTGATCAGCACCGTTCGGAGCGCACTTTTCAAGTCGGTGATATGGTTTTTCTTCGTCTCCAGCCGTACAAACAATCCTCCTTGAAACTCAAAGGGCGTCATAAGCTCGCTCCAAAGTTCTATGGGCCATATCGGATTCTTCAGAGGATTGGGTCCATTGCTTATAAATTGGAACTTCCTCCTTCTTCCCGCATTCATCCAGTCTTTCATGTCTCTTGTCTGAAGAAATTTCTTGGCACCAACATCAGCGGCCAAACGATTTTACCTGAACTGGATAATGAAGGATCCATCCTTTTGGAGCCAGAGGCCATCCTCAATCGGCGCACGCGTCAGCTTCGCTCTCGTTCTATCACAGAGGTCTTAATTCAGTGGCACGGCATGCAACCCGAGGATGCTACATGGGAACCACTCCTTCAGATTCAACAACAATTTCCACATCTAAAGCTTTGAGGACAAAGCTTTTTTTAAGGGGGAGGGGATGTTAGGAACCCATGTCTTTACTTTGTTAGTATGTTGTTGTTGGACACATATGCTTTGTAAGTCGTCCCGTAGTATTTGTTAATCAATAGTTTGTGTTATTGTTGTTGGCGCATATGCTTTGTAAGCCGCCCGTAATATTGTTAATCCATAGTTGTAACGGCCCATGGTTTCGACCCATAGTATTGGCGCCTAGAATTAATATATAAGTGTGTGTTGAGACCTATGAAGGCACCGTGAAGTTATTTGTATTGAGCTTGCTCAAAGGAGGTTGCCCCCTCGAAGTGGCCTGTGATCAATACAAAAGTGATTCTGAGTTCCGTCATTTCTGCTATTTCGTGCATTCTTGTTAATTAATTGTTGCAGGTGCCTCACATTCTGATTACATAATGTTTGTTGCAATGTGTTCAGACAAAATATAATCTTTATCTCGTAATGGATTTTATAAATGGTGGGCGATTCACGAGCTTTGAAGAATCAAACCCTCCTAAAAAGTATCCATATGTGAGAGAGGCTTTTTATTTTGATATCATTGATTCTGAGAGAGGCTTTTATATACTTCAACCACAGGAAAATCAAGAAGATCCAGGTTATTTGTAGCAACGCCCGCCTCAGCATCCAAGAGGTTCAGTCTTCTCAAGGATTTCCTAATCGTCATGGCGTCAAGGGAAGAATTTGTGAACATGAAGAAGGACCAAGTCAAGCGAACGTAGTTAAAACCCATTGCTCCAATGTTTGCGGTTATGTCATCGACTGGTTTTTTGTTCAGGCCTTCTGCCACCATTATGTCGACATGTGAAGCCCAATTAGCACATGCAAGCTTTACTCTGCTGCCATTTTCGTCCACTATCCATCTGGAACTTGCATATAACGGAGAACAACCTGTGGATTTTTGTAATGAGAATAACAACATAAGTAAAGCCAGGGCTTTCACGATCTGCAGAGCCATGGGTATGGAGAAATTCTAGAGAAAAAAATGAGTTGGGGAGCAGCTACAGCAGAGCGGTAGAATAACCAGTTACATTGGTTATTAACATTTATAAGCCTCTCGTGTATTTATCATTCTCATCTCTCTTAGCTTCCAAGGGCAGTATTAGAGTGGAGTCAATAATGATTGGAGCAAGGCAACATCACAATCATAGCAACTATAAGTCAAAAGTAAGAGAAGGTAAGAGGGTTGTTGGAATCAGGCTGTACGGGAAGCAAGAATTTTTGTCCATCTAGAATTTTGATCTTGATATTTTTGGCCATGGATAGAAGAAGTGGTAATGTGACTTGTTGGGAGTAATCTCGTTTTGTTTGTACGAGGGTGGTATCTGGTGGGAATCACTTCTCTTAGATGGCTCAATGATCTCTGCTTAAAGGATTCAACATAGTGATAGAATTTATAAGGTTATCAGTTCAATTTACCAGTGATGGAATTTGTCCAGAATCGACGCAGCTAAACACTATAAATAAAAGAGCAGAATCATTCCAGAATCCAGACAACTGTGTATATGGTCGACTCCTGAGACTGTAATGGGCAGGAAATAATCCAGACAACTGTGTATATGGCAGACTCCCGAGACTGTAATGGGCAGGAAAACAGAGGATAACGCCGATCACACAAACATTATAAATAAATTGTGGTTTTACATAGAAGTTTTCTAGAAAATAAGCCTTTGATTACAAAAAGAATTTATAGATGGAGCTCTTAGGTTTATTGTTAATTTCAACATCTAAATTTATATACATTACTCAAATCATGAGATAAATCAGTAAATGCCAAAAAATCGTACATGAATTACCTGTGAATAGTGATAATGCTTTCCAAAGTTATGTCTCTAAGATTTTAGATGCAGCTGCACCAACTTCAAACTTGGACTCCCCATTCAAGCTTCCAACTTCCAGGAACTTCCAACTTCAAGTCATTTAGTTGATGTTCATGAATCATGTAGGTTTGTAGCAAACTAGTAGTAGAATTCATGCTTATTGTAATTTGTAATAATAGAAAAATAAAAAAAGTAATGAAATTGGAAAGATCATCGAATTAAATGATCTTTTCTTTTTTTATAAAAAAACAATATAACTTGAGCTTTTCTTTTTCTATGAAAACACAATGCACCTTGCAAATTTGCAATAGAAAATAATAAAAATAATACTAATTTAATATATATTTTTATTTATTAAGTGAAAGTATGGTTGGAATTTGGAAAATATAGTCTTATATAAAATCAAAAATATTAATAATACTAGATACTAGTAAAATAATGACGTTTTAGAAATTTTAAATAATAAGATTTAAATAATAAATTTACACTCTACATTGTGAAGAGCGGTAACCAAAATTTTTAATCATATTTAACTTTCAAAATTTTACCCATCAAATTCCATCAAAATTTTACCCATCAAATTCCAACACTGTCGCGCAAGACTAACAGTCTAAAAATTAGCGGGCCGACTAGATCGCGGGGCAAAGAATTAGCGGGCCGACTAGATCGCGGGGCAATCACTGCATGGCAAGACTAATAGTTTAAGATTCGACAGACTAAAAGATCAATTCCAACACTGTCGGGCAAAACTAACAGTCTAAGAATTAGCGGGCCGACTAGATCGCGCGGCAATCACTGCATGGCAAGACTAATAGTCTGAGATTCGGCAGACTAAAAGATCAATTCCAACACTGTCGGGCAAAACTAACAGTCTAAGAATTAGCGGGCCGACTAGATCGCGCGGCAATCACTGCATGGCAAGACTAATAGTCTGAGATTCGGCAGACTAAAAGATCAATTCCAACACTGTCGGGCAAGACTAACAGTGTAAGAATTAGCGGGCCGACTAGATCGCGCGGCAATCACTGCATGGCAAGACTAAAAGGATCAACCGTACAAGGAAGATTGATCACTGCTCTGATATGGCGTTGCGTGATCGTCTGAAACTCCCGAGCAAACAGCCACCACTGAATTGACCAATCTCATATCTTTCGCTTCTCGTCGGGGAATCCACAGCCAAAGACTTCTTTTAGTAAATTTGAATTGAATAACTTCATTGAATTTTTGGACCTTTCGGCCTCAATGTCCCGATCGATACGGCCATTCATTGAATTTTGCGACTTTTCGGCATGTTCATTGAAGATGAGTAAAATAGTAGAATCTTTAGACTTTCTGTCACCTCTATGGTGGGGGATTTAACTTTTCCTGGTTAGTGCTCTGATATTGCTTTACAATTTCTTCACTACGGTCACATTCTGTCATCAGCACGTCTACGGCAATTTCTCTGCTATTTTCCACTATGAGAGCTGCTCTATATATACAGAGACCGAGCTGAGCAAGAACACAACATTGGAGTTGGGAGAGCATAAAAAAATGGATTATAAAAATGTTCTTGTCATGATGGTTGTAGTCATGGCGAGCTCTGTTGCTCCAGTGAAGTCAAATTCCAATAAAAGTGACTGGCAGACTCTCCTGTCCTTTAGAGAGGCCATTGCATCAGATCCAACAGGATCGTTGTCCAACTGGACTCTTCAAAACTCAGAGAATCTATGCTTGTCATGGTATGGTGTTCGCTGCAGAAAAAGAACCAAAAGAGTGGTGGCTATAATCCTTCCTGGATTACAATTGAAAGGTAGCCTTCCACCATCTCTTGGGAGTCTGTCTTTGTTGCGTACTTTCAATATTTCTTACAATTCTCTGACTGGAGGAATTCCTCCAGAATTTGGGCGACTTAGAGCGTTGGGAACACTTGATCTCAGCAACAATCTCCTGTCCGGTTCTATGCCAAAATCACTGTCTAATTGCACAGGCCTTCGGTGGATCGGGCTTGCACAGAACAACTTGGCGGGGAGCATTCCAACGGAGTTTGGTCGTCTAGTTGAGTTGGAACATCTCATCTTGTCTAGGAATGTTCTGAATGGAAGTATTCCAGCTTCTCTGAGCAATTGTACATCTCTACAGGAGTTCTCCATTGGAAGCAACAATTTGAGAGGTCCAATCCCTTCCTTTTTAGGTATGATGAAAAGTCTATCTTATCTTGATTTCAAATTCAATTCACTGCACGGTCTCATCCCTCCAACTCTCAGCAATTATACTGAATTATCATACATCGACTTTTCCGGCAATGCCTTGAGTGGAAGAATCCCAGTTGAATTGGGGTTGTTGCAGAAATTAGAGTACTTGTCTCTATTTTCTAACACATTGGAGAACACCATTCCTCCATCTTTGGGAAACTGCTCTTCCCTTAAGTATTTGTATTTAGGGCACAATCAGTTGGTTGGTAGTATACCATTTCAGTTGGGTAATTTGAGAAAGCTTACTGAATTCTCCATTTATGCTCTAAGCATTCAACCAGGTAAAATTTCAGGTTTTATCCCTGCTGAAATTGGAAACTGCAGCAATTTGGTAAGGCTGGATTTACAAGCAAACAGAATCCAGGGCCCCATGCCAATGAGTATATTTTATCTTTCTCGCCTTTCCTTCTTGTCTCTAGGTTCAAATAGACTTACAGGGAGCATACCTAAAGCCATTGCCAATTTGACTCAGTTGACTTACCTAGTCCTTGCTAAAAACATGTTCACAGGTGGCATCCCTGAAGCCATTTCTAATTTGAGCAAGCTCCAATTCCTTTCCCTTGAATTCAACAATCTCAATGGTACAATTCCAAAAGCTATAGGAAGTCTTCAATCCCTAGTATACATGGATTTGAATGCAAACAACTTCACTGGAGGCATTCCACATAGCATAGGTCAGCTTAAAGTTATCCGTATAATAAATATATTCAATAATAGTATATCAGGGACTATTCCTGAAAGTGTTAGCGGTTTGGCTTCAATTGTTCTATTAGATGTAGCATCAAACAAGTTGGAAGGATCGATTCCTAGAGGTATCTGCAACTGCACTCACTTAGCTTGGTTGAGGGTGTCCGAAAACAGACTCAATGGAAATCTAGACATAGAATTTCCAGTTTCTATGAGGGTTTTCTCTGCACATTCTAATAATTTCTTTGGGACTTTCACGACATCTTTGGCCAACTGTACTAAGTTGCAACTTTTGGATTTAAAAGAAAATGGATTGACAGGTGAGCTCCCCGAATTCTTCAAAAATTTTTATGACATGAAAGTTTTAAGTGTTGGTCATAATAATCTTCATGGTTATTTTCCTCAATGGATTACAAATCTCACCAAATTACAAGTTTTGGATTTATCCAACAATAAATTCAGTGGAAGAATACCATCTCATCTTGAAACACTCCAGGGATTTACAGTCAATGGATCTTCAGCATTGCCCATTGAGCTGTTATATGAGGTTTTGAGGATTTACATGAAAGGTTTTGAATATAATCTAACATATGAGTTGCAGAGAAATACAATATTTGACGTGTCGAACAATAATATTATAGGAGAAATTCCTAGAAGCATGGGAAGTCTAAACAACATGCGATTGTTGAATTTATCAAAAAACCAATTGGAAGGACAAATCCCTGCTTCTCTTAGTGATATATCTACTTTGGAGCAGTTGGACTTGGCCAGGAATAATTTGTCTGGACATATTCCCCAAGTGCTTACTAAATTAACAATGTTGGCATATCTAGATGTTTCATCTAACAGACTCTGTGGACAAATCCCGATAGGAACACAGTTCTACACATTCAGTGAGACTTCATTTCAAAGGAATAAGTGCTTATGTGGATATCCTTTGCAAGGATGCAAGCAACCAAAGCCTAGAAGACCAGCTGGAGCAGTTGTTGGGAAGAGTAATGCTAAACTGGGTTGGTTAAGTCGCATGGATGAAAAAATGTCATTGATAGCATTGGAGATAGGAGTGGGGATTGGATTTGGAGCAGTTGTTGGTGTGTTTATTCTCTGGGAGAGAGCCCGGAGTTGGGTGATGGCCGTGCCCTTTAACAATCAGCATGCCTTTTATGGAGTATATCGCCTCCCTCTATAGTTGGGCCCAAAGATTTGAATATCTATTTTAATGTAAAAAAATGAAATGTATAGTGACTAAAGCATTTCTATAATATGTTCCATAATCTTTATGACAGTTTTATTAAATAAATAAAATTTAATAGTTTGAGAGTGTTATATACACCAAAATCCCTCATTTAAGAAAATAAAACAAGATTATATCACCTTTAAAATCTATATTTGATTTTAAATCTTGTGAAATAAAATATATAATAATTTTCAACAATATATTTATAAATTAGAATATGATAAACGGTATTTTATGAGATAAACCATCGTGAATATAATATTTTCTTGTTTTGAAAGTTTACTTTAATAACCACTATTTAAAAAATAATTTTGTTGATGTTTATAGTGGATTTTCCAAATATTTTGTTGTTTTGAAAGTTCACTTTAATCATTGGTCTTTCACTATTTAAAAAAATAATAATTTGTTGTTCAATTAATTTTCGTTCACCTTTAAAGTGGATATTCCACCATTATGAAGATATATTTTATAAATTTATTATAAAAGTAGGTTGTCAATGGCATTTTAAAGCATTTTTTTATTATTCAATTATATATTTTATAAATTTGTCACACCTGTATGATGAAGATGTAAATGATATTTTAAAGCAAATTATTTATATATTTTATAAATTTGTAAAGGGATGGTTGGAAATTCAATCATAAAGTAATAAGAAGTTAAAAAATTATAATTGTCTTTTTAGATTTTTTCAAAAATAATACAATCTTCTTAAGAAATAAACCTATTACATGGAAAAACTAAAACATTTTTGTTATGCCTATAAATTATATTTCTAACATATTGTTATGTTATAGAAGCAAAATACAAGTTGATAACCAATTTCTTATGATGGTTAATTTCTCATATTCCAAGTTTTGTTTCGTGAACTTGATTTCTAATTCCTCTTGCTTCTCCAAGTGGTATTCAAGTATTATTTTATTTTGTTTTTGTAACTTAGTTGTGAATCTTTCTATTAATCAGAAAAAAGTACATAGAGATATATATGCAAGTTAAAGGCATTTCCCCTAATACTTTCAAACGATTTTTCTGAGTCTAATTGAGAAAAACTATCTTGGAAACTTTAATTACATCAAGCTGGTTCATGAGGCACCCAACGTGGATCCTTTCTCTTTCTTCAAACATCAGTTCACTTAGCAGAATTGTCGAGACCATATGAGATCGGAATTACAGTTAACTGTTGTGTCAAAGAATCTTCTGCGTTCTGCCAAATGCTCATATTCCTTGTCACCATCAGAGTGATCAGATTCATGGGATCGTTTTTGGCCACCCATGCCCGATTAGTCTATTTTACTTATTATTATATGTTTCTTTTTGTTATGGTTGTGATTGGTTTAAAACAAATCATATATGGATCTCAATTTCAAGTATGTAACTAAATAGCCATCGGCTGAGCCCGAGAGATTTAAGACATATTTCAAGTTTTGATATTCAAGATCAAATCAAGTGCAAAGAAACTATTTGGTCGGGCAAGAAACAGGTTTTATAGGCACAACCAGGGTTGGTATCACTACATACCCATGGATCTTGATTTGGGTTCTTCTAATTTGTTTTTAATAGTTTTTATAGTAACTTTATGATTTTTTAGTGGGTTCATGCCTCAATGATTCATTTTTTACTCCTTTGTTGTATGCAAAGTCGCTATGGACCATATATTTTAATATTTTGTTAAAGAATTATTCAATCTAGACTTGATTTTATAAGTCCTTGAACTTTATATTGTTTGTATACATGTGTTTATGTAATGAACTCGTACTTTGGTTTTTTTAAGATTAACTGGAAATCAAATTTTAAGACATTGAAAGTATTATCTATTATTTCAAATATTTAATGGTTTAGAAAATAATTCTTATATATGGGTTAACAATTTTATGGTTATATAGTTTTAAATCTTTCAATGTTATAGGCTAGTTATGTTGGTATGCTACATGTTGTGATGGTACCACTTGTTCCTCTTCTTAATTTTTTCTTTTCTAGTTACTATTGAGTTGTTATTTGGTCTCCATGTTTTAATCTCATGTATGAGATCGTTTTTGAGGTTGACATTAAACATAAGCGTTTTATTTGTTTGATATAAATTTATGTACCATAAGTATTTAAAAAATCTAGGTAAGGTTGCATGGATTAGCGCAATGTTGGTTCTTAATTTTAACATATTAATCCTTTTTAAAAATGACATATTGTGATTTTTTTTGCTTTTGACTCCTTATGGATAAATTTGACATTGTTTTCTTCTAAGGGCCACCTTGTGATTTGTATTTGGTATATATAATTACATTTTTTAAAGAAAAAACATGAATTATATTACAATTTTAGTCGACATGGGAAATTTGTCTCTATCATGTATTGTACATTTCTTTTTTTCAAGAAAAAATGAATATTGCAATTTTTTTAATGAAATAATGGATATAGCAGTTTGTCTTAAAACACTTATGTAATGTTGTTTTTGGCATATCGCAATTTGCCTCTTAGATATTTTAATTTATTTCATTAATCAAGTACAATTTTATAGATCCAACATATTATAAAATATGATTTCAAGTATTTGGTATTGGATTTAAGGTTTTTAATTCTTTGAACATGGGAGGAAAAAGTATTTGTGCAAAAAAGCATGATCTCACCGAGACTGATCAAGCGGCAAGGGAATAGCAGAGACATGAAAGCATGAAAAAGTTAAGAGCAAAAAGGAAAATGAAAGAAAATGTGGAGGCATAAGGCGGTGACGAAGAAATGCAAAATGCCGAGGAACACATTGAGGAAAGAAATGAAGAACATGGAAGTGACGAGGAAATGACAAATGTCGAGGGAATGATAGGCAATGTTGATATTGACACCATGATTGGTGAGTGAAGAATATTTTAAGTTCAAATAATTAAATTTAATATCTATATATATTTGATTTGAAAGTTCACAATCTTTTAAAATTATTTAGATATATATGTATGGAATTCAATTGATAAATTTATATACTTTTATGTAGGGTCAACATCCAACTCACAACAAGATCCTACCACACCTATCAATTCGCAGAGATTAATTGGAAGTTCTAGCAATATCGTCATTAATGACTTTTTTTGGAGAATATGGATTCAAGTAAAATTGAAGAATTGGGACCACCGATGCTGGATCATAAAGTTCAATATAGAGCAAATGCGTTTACTCAAAAATATTTTGAAGGTGCTTCTATCATAGCACGAGCTCAATTGTTACATAGATTGTTGAAGCAAAAACATTTAAAAGATACAGTGAAATTATTGGGCATTAAAAGTATCAAGGAGGTTAAAACAAATGAGATGGTATAAAAAAATATTACGGTCGCCCTTGCCACACTTGGCAAAAAGTGATATTGTGTTGAAAAGGATGCTCATAGAGCATTGCTGATAGGGATTGTTGCAAAAGGCACTGCTTCAAGTCATTAGATGGCAATGAATGCAAGAATATTAAAGAAAACAAGAATTTTTTTTATCAAAGTATAAAAAATTTAGGATTCAATTAGATGAGAATGATGAAGTTGCATGTTTGGATGTTATCTATAGGAAACCCTATCAGGATAGACTTCCAGATAATGTGAGGGATAGGGTGAAAGAGTTTTGGAATTTGAACTCTCGTGTGCTACCAAATGAAAAGGACGGTGTGCGGCGTCGAATATCTAAAGGATATTATGAAACTCATGCCAAACATATAACGGAGGTCACTCAAGTGGAAATGTTCAACAATTTTATGGAGAGTAATGTTGATGTGAAAATTTCCCTTAGCACATTTGTGAAACTTAAACCATGGTATGTTAGGCCCATCACTGTTTGGGACACATCATTAGAGCAAATTTGGGGTCTAAAATGGGACCCATAAGAAAAAGAGCCAATCAAAATGGGCCTCATAAAAAAGAGAGCCAACCAATATAATTTCAAGAAAAAAAGTCACCCATAATGGTAGACTTATTTGTCATAAAAAAAACTACTTGTTTTCTTCATATTTTCAACATATCTCCCTGTGGTTTTACTCAAATTTCGAGTGGGAGCACTCGTTGGATGAATAATTAAATTCTGCATCCAACGAGTACCCACACTGCATACTTTTGATGGACCTCACCCCACAAAAAATGAGAAATACATTAAAAAACATGAAAGTGACAAATTATTTTAATGTATTTTTTATTTTTCATGGGGTGGGGTCCATCAAAAGTATGTAGTGTGGGTATTCGTTGGATTTGGAATTGAATTCCACATCCAACTAGTGCTCACGTGCGAAATTTGAGTAAAACCACAGGGAGATATGTTGAAAATATGAAGAAAAAATAGTTTTCTTCTCTCTTCTTCCAAAATTCATAAATACTATTTTATCATTTTAACATATTATTTTATTATTTTCCTTAGGAGGCCCATTTTAGACCCCAAATTTTCTCTAATGGTTGTTTTCGGTACCACGTAGAATTCAAATTATATTATGAGACATTTGTAAATTTTGGTGTTCAATATTGGTCAAATGATCCCCCTCCTTCTAGTGTTCATGAATTTCTCTCCAAGATATTATGTGCACGAGAGATCAAGTATTTTATAAGAAAGAATGTGTTGGTTGTAGAAAATGCAATGAATGTGCTCAATTAGCACTTTTTGATGCTAAATATCTCATAGATCCAAATGATCATCAACTCTCAAATATCACTCTGAAATGGAAGAGATATGGATATGTTTAGTACACTCCCATAACAGATTCGACGAAAACATCCAAAAGAATTGATTTACTTGAAGATGATATTTCGATGTCATCTTTTATGGAAAAGTTCTAGGAGCAAACATATAAATATATTAAGCACTCCCACACAAAATGATGGCAAGATGTTCAGTTCAAAGAATCACGAGATGTATTCCCAAAAGGAACAATATTATGAATGGTTGATTTTGCTGAAAATTACACTTTCACTCCACAAAAGGAAATACAAAGTGAATATTATCATTCAGACCAAGTGTTTATGCGTGTGCAAATTTTGTATAGACATGCTGTAATACCCCCATTTTGACCTTAGGAAATATTGGCTTTTAATGTAAATATTGTATACATGCGATGTATGTTTCCCTAGCATGGAGCTCAAGGCCAAGGCCCTACTAGTGTATGTTCGGATTTTATTTAAAATAGAAAAATATTTGATATTATGTTATCCATATGCTATTAAGCCATGGAATATTGTAAACTGATGTGAATATTTAATATTGAAATAAATTGTCAAAATTGGCTATGGGAGGAACTAATCAGAGGGGGCCATGTGTATTCCACTAGGGAGTGGTGAGGGGGTTGCGGGGTTGAGCCATATGCTGCCAAATGTCATCTTGTGAACCCATTTGAATTTCTTTGTTGACATTTAATTCTGTGTAAGAAAGTTGTTGAAGAAATCAATCCATGGCTTCAATGGAGCATGGACAGCCCAGAAATTCGTATGGCAGGTATGGACTTTGTTTCCTTGACCCACAAGTCACTCTACCTCATGGGAATTCGTTCTTCCTCATTCCCATTCATTGTTGAAGATATAAGCTTCATTTTCCATCCATTACACAGTTCCAACAGTGAGAAAAACCAGAAATCGCAACTCTGCATTAAGCCACGTTTTGAAGTGCCATAAATGCCCAGAATTTCGTGTGGACAGTAAGATCCGATGGGGGATCCATAGACATGAACCTTGGGGCGAATTTGAGAGTGTTAGATTCCCAGTGATCCATGGGAAAACCCAGTTTTGATAGCCCAAAAATCCAATCATGGGATTGAGTCATTTGGTCACTGAATTGTGAGAAACCAAGTGTGAATGATAGAACAGAGGTTGGGATTGCTTGATAAACCCAGTGAAGGCTAGAATCTCAAGGAATTAACAACTGGACATTTTTATGCCCACCCTGAATAGCACTGGAGGCAAGGGACACCTAAGGGACTGTGCAGCAGAGAAGGGGACCTTCCTTGTGTTGGGTGTGGTAGATATTGTGGGTGTCATGACTATTTGAGTTTAATTGAGATGCATGTAACTCTGTGGTTGAGCTCACTAGATTAGCATCCTCCTCCTTTGTCTTATGAATGCTTGATAAACCCAACTGTGTGTTGGCTTAGCATGATTGTTGATGTGAAACCATGGCTGTGAGTGAGCTTGTTTATTTCCTCCTTAGTGGATACACTTCCTAGCTTGGGGGTGGTCTCTCAGCTGAAAGAATATAAGCTAGACAGGGACCTATGGTTAGGTGGAACATTGCTCTCACATAGCCAGTTGTTTGGACAGTTTCATCATAAAGATAAGTATTCTTTGTGGTTAAAATTATGTCAATTCTGTGTTCTGCAATGTGTTAATTTGATGACTGTTATTAATATGTTGAATGCATGATGGATTGTGTGTAGATGATATTTATTTCTGTTGTGTATAATTCAAATATGCATTTTATTAATTCTAATTTCATCATATGGCTTGGAGAATAATTAGACACACCCCCATAGTGAGGTCATGTCCCTCTGCGGGTCTGGATGACAGGAGGGGACGTAACAGAGTGGTATCAGAGCCCACGTTGTAGCACTGGTGCTGCTTGGGCCAAACTGTGAGTTTACAGGAAGATATCAGAATGTTTAAAGAGATATTGATGAAGTTTGGTAGGTATTTTCATTAGAAAAATGACAGGATCATATTTCTTAGGTGTGGAAGAGGATCACAGACTTGCATAGAGCTCTCCAAGATATTTCCAATGGTACCGAACTCGCCTTATTTGGTTAAAGGACGAGGGAGATATGAGCTCTGAAATTTTGCCAGAGTAGAGGTGTTTCCACAATTGCGGATTGCAGAAATGTAAAATTTTTGAAATTATGTTTTGGACTTCCGCATATCTGAACCTGCATTGCGTATTGTGGAAACATAAAAATTTTGAAATTGCGTTTTTGGCTTTCCGCATTTTCGACTTCTGCGGTACGGATTACAAATTGCGGATTGCGGAAGTGACATTTTCAAAGGTCGAAAATTTGGCTTTCCACATTTCCAACTTCTGCAGTACGGATTGCGGATTGCGGATTTCAAAAGTGACATTTTCGAAGGTCGAAAATTTGGCTTTCCACATTTTTGACTTCCGTAGTACGAATTGTGGATTGCAGAAGTGACATTTTCGAAGGTCGAAAATTTGGCTTTCCGCATTTCTGACTTCCGCAGTACAGATTGCGGAAGTGACATTTTCGAAGGTCGAAAATTTGGTGTTCCACAATTCTGAGTTCCGCAGTACGGATTGCGGAAGGGGTATTTTCCAGAGTTGAAAAATTGGCATTCCGCATTTTCGACTTCCGCATTGATGATTACGGAAGTTGCAGATTGCGGAAGCAAAATATATATATATATATATATATATATGGAGCAGCCATGGAGCAGGCACAGTGTTAAGTTTGGAAGCTTGGAGCCAAACTCGAAAGGATGTGGAATTGGGGTGAGCAAGAAGGCCAAAAAGCACTATTCCGGGCCACTTTTAGAGGATTTCGAAAAGCTTGTAGTGGATGAAAGTGACCCTATATTTAGGATTCAAGAAATTTACTGAACTCAACATTTCATATTTTCATTAAAATAGACATTTTACGTTAGAAAAATATTTTCCAGAAATGCTCAGTTTGGAAGATAGCCATTTTTGGCCAAAATTTTGAAATTTTGGAAAAAGTTAAAAGTTAGAAATAGTCAAACCCATAAATTTATGGAAGATGGATGGTACATCGAAAAAAAAAATTGAAAGTTTTTGAGTGTTCCTTGTTGTATGGAATAACTTTGCTCGATAGAAAAATTTTCATGATTCCTCCTAGATTTGCTTCTACAAGTAACTGAAATTGGCATTTCAGACCAAAATACAGCAGTGTAAAACTGCAAAATTTTAGTAAAAATTGTCATTTTTGAAGTAATGTGATTTCCACACCCGAAGTCAGAAAGAAGCACGTGGATAGGCACTGGAAATCTTACCCAACAGGGAAAAATGGTGCATAACCATAATTTCAATGAAGTTATCATACATCATAGATATGTAGAGCAGAAAAGTGCTAGTGACTGTTTTGACAAATTGTTGTCAATATGGGCAATTTCCATAATTTCATGAATGGGCAAAAGAAATGAAGGCATAATAGCTCTGAGAATTATCCCACGAGTTTAATTATGTTAAATAATGATGTTGTATGTTTCTATATGCATTCTTAAGATGTCTAATAAATATTTTCATAATGCACAGTGATTGTAGCTCATAAGATTTAAGTAGTTGTAGTAGAGGCAGCCTACAGGGAAAATGGTCTCCAAAGGAAAATGGTGACCATGAATGATGCTCAGGATTCTTATGAGCATGATGAAGATGTGCTAGGAGAAAATTTGTAGGAAGAGAATGCTGAAACTGAATCCAATGGGAGAAGGGAGCAAATAACTCCTCAGAATTTGGTTGAGACCATGGTAAGCTTTAATGAAAGATTGATGAAGGTTCAGGAGGAATAGAACCAGCTCAATGCTGCTATTTTGCAAAGCCTCACTGATATGAAACAGAGGATAAACCTTGGGTCCAACCCAAGCAATGTAGGAAAATAAGGAAGAGATGCAGAGAGTCGCTCTAGAGGTCATTCAAGGCAGAGGACTCCAAGCCCAAGGAAGAGTTCTGTGAGCAAAAAGCATAGAAAATCCTCCTCAAGAGATTCTTCCAGCAGGTCTTGTGACTCCAAAGGTCCTAGAAGAAGTCCAAGACATACTTCTAGCAGACTTGAAGGAAGAAATAATTTCAAAGGAATTCGATAGGGATAATTCAGGAAGGTAAGGCCTCCCACGTTTGATGGAGAAGACAAGACTGGCTAAGAGGCAGAGGCATGGCTTCTTGGGATGAAGAAATATTTCAAGATTCATGATTACTCAGGAAATTAAAAGGCCAGAATTTCCATTTACAATCTAAATGGAAGAGATTCAATTTGGTGGGATCACCTTTTGGAAGTAAAAGGGATTAGCAAAAGAATGATCAACTAGGAGCGATTTAAGAAGTATTTCAAGGAAAAATACCTTTCTACTAGGTATTATGACAGTAAGAGAAAATAATTCGATGAACTCAAGTTGGTACAGAAAACTATGGAAGAACATTTACATAAATTCTTGGAATTGTTGAGGTATGTGGACTATATCAAAGATGAGAGGGTAAAGATATATTGCTTCCTTGGGTGTCTACCTCAAAGTTTCAGAGATAGGATTGAGTTTGTTAATCCACGCAGTCTTGATGAATCCATTAGAATGGCAATGCATTGCTATGAGCAGAGCAAGGGAAAATCATAGGTTCACCCAGCATGGAAAGGAAATCCAAGAGGGAGCTTTGATCAAAAGAAAAGTGGCTTCAAGCAACCATTCAAAAATCATCCCAGAACCTTTCCACAGGGGCATCAAGCAAGGAGTGGATTCAAGCCAACAGTAGCAGCAGAAAATACATCAAAAGGGCCACTTCAGTGTTGGGGATGTGGAGGAAACCACATGCTAAAGGATTGTCCACATCGGGGGGAGAATCCACAAAGCTTGCACAACTTAAAGGGAGCAACTACAGTGGAGGATATGGCAAGGGAAATGCCTCTAATTTATGCAGCATTGGATAATCATCATGTAGACCACCAATCAGCAGTGGTGGAAGTTGAAGGTAAGATTGCTAAGCAATCTATTTATGTTTTGATTGATCCAAGATATACTCATAGTTATGTTTCTCCAAAAGTAGTTGAAGGTTGTTCTCTTAGGAAAGTTAAGCATAATAAGTCTTGGCTAGTTCAATTAGCCACAGGGACCAAGAGAAAAGTGAGTGAAGTAATGACGGAGTGCCCCATGGAATTGAATGGACTCCTAATTAAAGTGGATTTGAATGTCCTACCATTAGGATCTTATGATGCCTTAATTGGCATGGATTGGTTCAAAAGACATAGAAACAAGTTGGATTGTTATGAGAAAGCACTTGAATGCATTGATGAAGAGGGAAGACCAAGATTAGTAAGAGGAATTCCCAAGCAAGTTTCACTAAGGTAGATTTCAGCCTTACAGTTGAAATTTTTTTATAAGAATGGTTTCCAACTATATGCAGTCCATATATCAGATTCATCAGAGGACAAAGGTCCAAGGATAGAAGACTTCCCCTTGTCGCAAGAGTTCAAAGATGTGTTTCCAGGTGAAGTGCTAAGATTGCCACCAAAGAGAGATATTGATTTTACCATCGATCTTGTCCCAGGGGCAGCACCAAATTCCAAAGCTCCTTATAGAATGAGCACGCCGGAATTAGAACAGTTAAAGATGTAGCTACAAGAGTTAATGGACACGAATTATATTAAGCCAAGTGTATATCCTTGGGGAACACCGATGTTATTTGTCAAGAAGAAGGATGGGACTTTAAGGTTGTGTATTGATTACAGGAAGCTTAATAAAGTGACAGTCAAGAACAAGTATACATTGCCAAGAATTGATGATTTGTTTGATCAAATGAAGGAAGCTAAAGTGTTTTCAAAGATTGACTTGAGGTCTGGCTACCATCAAGTGAGGATAAAGGAGGAAGACATTCACAAGACAACTTTGACTTGAGGTATGGCTACCAATAGTGGTTGATGTTACCTCCATATTTCCTCGAGACCAGGTAGTCCAAGACTAGTTGCGCTTCCAATCGTCAATCACAGTGTGGACCGTAAAGGAGACACCCGGTTCATACCCATTCCCGATGGAAGGTACAGGGGGGCGCTGGGTTTCTCCCCTGCTTACACTTCCCCTACAAGGAGAACTGCACGACCTGGTCATGATTGAGAGCACAGAGTGAAGCCACACCCAATTCCACATACCATAATGATAATTCGTAGGGAAGAACCAGCATAGACGAAGACAGAGCCAAGGAGAAATTATGAATGTGCTTTCATCGTTATTATTTGGCTCACATGAAGGGCGGTAATCCCAGCTCGTATGCGCCACATCAATGACCAGAGAGATGAAGTAAATGCACACAGTACCAGGAGCACATCCAGCCAGCGGGTGAGGGGACTTACAAATGAAGCTTCTTGAATGAGCCATTAACGACGAGAAGAGGTAGGCATCCAGACAGGTGAATGCATGCATTGCATGGTGCCACGTTGTGGGATCCCATATCGAGGACCCTCCAACACATGCTTCCCAATTTTTGTGCTGGCGCCCGCATCCAGGGGTATTGTCCAAAATTTGATGTTACATTATACAAGCAATTTGTTGGGAGTTTGATGATTTAATTCATAATCAGTCTATAATTTGTTCACTATTAGTATGGTTTCTAACTTCATGCAAGACCATAGGGAATTAAGCAATTTGAAATCAATCAAGAGGATTGTTCATTATGTGAAGGGAACATATCGATTGGGAATTGATATTATGCCAACCAATATTTACAATTGATTAAGCATATTGAATCATATTGAGCTGGGGATATTGATGACTACAAATTGACTTATGGTTATGCATTTAGCCTTGGGTTAGGATCAATTGTGTGGTAATGTAAGAAGCAACAAGTTATTTCACTATCAATCATAGAGGTAGAAGATAAGGTTGGAATGAATGCAAGAACATAAAATCATAAGGAGAGGGGTGGTTTAGGTTTTGGGGTTTTGTTTTTAAGTTTGATATCTTTTTCAACCTTAGTCAGTTGAGTTAGTTTGGTTGCATCAAAATTGACATGTCAATAATGACAACATTTTTTTAGTATAGTTTTCAATGTTTCCATTGTTTTCTCTAGTTATGCAAAGGGATTGTAGTTGGGGTAGGAGTATTTCCTGTGCCAATTTCTCTATGCATGTGCTCTCAAGTGCTTTCAAATGTTTTAGTCTGTTATGAAATTGTAAGCCACCCTTCATTAAGACAAATCCATTGTAATTTGGATCCTTTGACAAGAACCCTTTATTCAGTAACATTATAGCCCATCTAGACTATCATCTATCTTTTCTCTACACACACCTCTGACATTATATATATTATATGTCTAGGCTATAAATTATATATTATTTATACTAGTAATATACCTTAAGTATATTACAATTAAAATATGGTAGTAAATTGTATTCATTGCACCTTGGTACAAGTAGGTATTGGGCATGTTTATGCAATTGCTTGAAAATTTTCTTCTAGAGAAGTTCAGTGGGTGAAGTCCAATATTGAAGAATATATTTTCCAAGTGCTTTAGATTCCCTAACAATTTTAGAGATGTGCAAACCATAAATAACATTCAACTCTTTAAATTGTACATGTCCTTGTGATGTAATTTTTGTTGTTTAGGAATCTAATCTTTGAAAATCCATGACTATGCTAGAAGATACATTAATTCTCATTTAGGAAGACTTTGAAAAGCTCGATCCAATATTAACACCAATATGATGGTACATGCTTTTAAGATACCTATCTTCAATTGTAAGACGCTGTGATTTTCTCATAGCAACAAAATGATCAAAGAAGCACATATAGTCTCTAACTTGTTGATAAATCCAATGTACTAATCTCTTTACAATCTTCATTGTTGACCTCCATCCACTTCTTCTCTAGTTCTAGAAGACCTTGCAACCTTGCGAGTTTGATCCATCTCATATTCTTATGGCCAAATCCTTTTCTTCTTCGAACAATACCTAAGAGTGGAAATTTCATGTCTCTTTCAAACATGTCATGGCTAATTTGAAGGTTGTTTTTTATTTTGATAGAAACAATTGTAAATACGCCATTCTCCCATGAAAGGACATATATTGTCTATGAGGTAATGACGATCCAAAATATGCTGCGAAATACTAATAAGGGAATTCCTAAAACCTCCTTATGGGTTGATTTACCAAAGTAGAGACAAATCCACTGTATTCACATTCTTCATGGGTTTCTGAGCTCCATGTAAAAAACAAAAGAAAATAAGAACTAAGTGGATCAACAAAGATTTCATTTGATTTAGATTTAATGGAGAAGATAACAATGTCTAAAATGAAACAAGAAGTTGAAGAGTACAAACATATCACAATAAGGAGGAAAAGCAAAGTACACGATGAAAATGTAAAATTTGTGTAGATTATACCAAATGTGCAAAACGACCATAAATGATTAGATGAAAGTTGTGTACTTTCATATAGAAGGGGAAAGATGAATGTGATGAGAACATTGAGAAGGTTGATTAAAATTATGTGGTAGGTAGATGCCAAAGCAAAGGTTGGAGGATTGGTAGGTCATTGCAATGCTCAAAGTTTTCATCGGTTAGCTGATTGCAAGAGCGACACTTTTACGTCGAAGAGTTCAAGTAGTTTCGTTGCAACATCGACACATTTGCATTGGTCGCTTCAACACGATTCGTTGCAATATCGACAACCGAGTATGGAAACATCGACGCCCATTGGAAATAATAAGAAACAAAAAGGAACCAGAAACAATAATCATTAATCCTATATCCTACGACTGCAATAATCATTAATCCTATATCCTACGACTGCAATACTCCTAAGATTCTACATATATTCATCACACAGTCTTGCTATTATGTCTATAAAATTTGATGATATCCATTCTATGCTCAAATAACAACATCATCTATTTTTGGGTGATACGATGGATTCTTGAAGAAACAACTCATTGACATTGGTCTTCTCATAGAAAGGAGGGATTAAAATTCCTTCTTGGAAGAATATTTTATAATGGTTACATACCATTTACATCTAATCATATGAGATCTTTTCTTTTGTTAAGTAGATCTGCTTTATGTCCCAAGGGTAACATGATATTCCGTAAATGCTAATCGATATGGATAACCGAGCTATAAATGGACCCTTTAAACTATAATGATAACTGAATTTTGATACACAATCTGCTCCGAGATGAGATCATAGGATTAGAGGGGCTCGCGTTTCAGTTTCAAAACTGTTGATATGCCTCCAATCGACAATGTCAAACTGGAAAAGGGAGTGAATGATATGGTTTTTGAGAAATATCTAAAGGCAACTTACTAGGGTGAAAAAGTTAGGAGGATTGCAGATTTTGTGACTTATGAGAATATCTATTTTACAACAGTTCTCATATATACAAATCCGATTCTTCCTTTTTATATCAAGTCATGTATTTGGTTTTAATCAAAAGATCTAGGCAGTGCTCGACTTAAGGAGGTTTACGTTTAGGTTATTTAATAGAGCTTGGCCCTCACTCTCATGGATAGTAGGCTTGTGCAATGAAGAGAGGAGGGTCGATCTCAAGTAAAAAAAACACTGAAGATTTAATTGTATGGTCCCATTCATGGGAAAATACAACTATACTAGTAAGGGTAATAAAGTGAGAACCCTTTCAATTTCAAAAACCCATTCATGAGGAAATTAATTCGTTAAGCTACATAATATTTTTATTATTTCACACATTGCTTCGATTAGTTCCTTCAAATGGAAGGTAGCATATTCAAAGGTTGTTGGACCTATGGTTATTTTGAAAGAAAAGATTATTGGGGCAAAATAGAGAACTTATTATGTTTCCCATGAAAGGGGAGCTACATGTTGATGCTATGGTATTTTTTTTATTTTTATTTTTATTTTTAGTGGAACATATATTAAGAACATGTTTTGACTTTGCTGAATGTGTGTGAGAGTGTTGAATTACTTTTCTTTTTTTTGCCAAAATGAGAATTCAACACCTATTTGATTTTCGTGCATGAGGGATTTTCATGGGATTCAACACCATGCCCACTTCCATAGAAGAATGCACTGTCAACTCAATCTAGGCTTACAGAGGCATTTTTAAGTCAGTGGAATGTCACACATATTGGAGGAAAATGTGTCTTAATAGTTTGTAGTTTACATATATAGTTATCCTAGAAGGTATTTTACCTATCTAGTTATCATGGAAGGTGCACAGGATTCAAGATTGGGTAACCTAGCACTGATACCAGAATGTAATGCCCAAAATCCTAATTTAAGGTTTATATCTTTAGACAAAGCTAATTTACATTTTCTTCTAAATTCACTTAGTAAAATATCCAGAAAATACAATTAATTGATTGCATGTTACAGCAACAAACTTTTACTTAGAAATCTTAATAATAATAGTAAAACAAATAATTAATAAAAAAATTACTCATTTCAAATATATACCAAGATCTCACAATTCAATGAAACTACGAACCCAAAGTCAAAAGAGGAAGAATACATACTTGATAGCAATTTGGACTTATAGATATACCGTTGAAGTAGTTAGAACCATGGTGGCAGGAACTAAGAAAGCACATGTGGGGGGGTTTCTCTCCTCCCAACCAACCCATCAGTCATAGATTGAAAGCCATCGATCCCTCACTCAACAATACCTATCCAACCAAACATCATAATCTGAATCCTATTCTACCCTCAGCCTCCAAACCTCCATTTCCCTCCTCGCTCACTGAACTCCTGAAGAGGAGGAAGCAACAAGAAGAAGAACCCCTTCCCCTTCTCCTTTTTAATATTTTCCAAGCTCCCATAATTTGGACACATGTCCACATGCAACATTAACCATGCAAAATTATAGTTAATAGAGAAAATATATCATAATTACTTATTTTATTATTTCCCTTTATAACCCCCCTCTTAATCTAAGCCATGATTAATTTGTCTTAATTTGATAAGTTATATATTTAGTTTTTTTTAAATCCCATGTCCTTATAATACTATTAATATAGACTGAAATAATCTAATACTATTGTGTAGGGATATGACCCACTCGTGCGGCCATCTCAAATGTGTCCCATGTTTACACTATAACCCAAGTATGCCCCCTAGCACTAATACAATATGTGACAGAGGGGTGTTACATTTTCCATAGTTGATGTGTCATTCTTTGTGGTTTTTTCCCACTCTCTTCCTTCCCATTAAAGTCGTTTTTTTCAATAATTCAATACCTATGGTCCTTAGGGAGAAAATTCCTGAACTTGTTGTACACCTCCTTTCCTAAACTTCTTGAACATCTAGATATTGTTCTTAGACCGCATATTGGACATGCATATTTTCCCTTTATTTGAATCCCTACAAGTTATGGAATAATGTTAATAAAATTCCAAAAATAATAAAAGAGGTTGAATAATTAATTAAACATATAGATTCATGACAAAATTACATAGCACAAAAATTTGTGAGCCCGAGCACATCATGAATTGTCCATATAAGTATTCCATGGAATTGAAATGTTTTTTGGACTAAAGGTTTGGAGATGTCATATGTACTGATGCCGAACCATAATTTTAAAAGTTCATTTGTAAGAGGCTCAAGATATACATCCACATCTTTAACTTGGTGCTTACCTAGTAGTTATTTGAAAAACAATATACATAATTAATAAGTTCTTGTACATGCAAAAATGAAAAGAAATGGATTGCTTATATGGTGTTAACATTCTTAAAAATAAGTACATGGAACAATTAACACCAACATGACATGCTCCCTTTTTAATATTGTCATCCACGGAGGAAGGTTATTGTTTATAACAAAAACTGGACAAACAGATTAATTGGTTATGGGATCTCCAAATGGATTGACACCATCAACTACCATTAAAAGTCTAACATTACATGATTTTTCTTAAAAAATGGGCCATATTTTCTTGATGTATCTAAATGTAGAACCATCTCCAAGCATTCGCATGACACCATCTTCACTTCTTTGATGTGCATGCTAATCCATGAATTCTGCAATGTTTTTACACCTGAACAATTGTTGGAAATGTGGAATTATCAAGATATGGAGAAGAAATTTGCAGGGAACCTTATTTATTACCTAATTAGTAAGATATCTACTAATTCCACAGTCAGGGCACTCACTTTTTGATGCATGTTTTCCATAATATATAATATAATCATTAGTATATGCATCGATTGTGTTATACTCCATTCCTATATCTTTTAGAATGATGCACATTTCTTTGTATGTGTGAGGTAAAGTATTTGATGGTGGTAGACACAAAATTTTTACCCTGGGAAACCCAAACTTGGAAGAAAAACCAACCAAATTTTCTTAGAAGAAATCAATCCAAACACATTACAAGTACATCATTACCATAAATATGAAACCCTAGCACAATGAGAATTTTTCCTCTTCCATGAGGAAACCCTAGTAAGATAGTGAACCTTCCTTCATGAGGAAACCTTAGCAAGGGTAGGGAACCCTGAAAATTTGCTCCTTCTGCATTTTCCAGGCCTTCTTGAAAAGTGCATAGTAGCTGAGAAGTTGAGCTGTGAAGTGATGATAAAAAGTGAAATGCTAGTTGCTTATTTATACACATCAAGTCACTTTTATTTCACTGGGCCGAATTGTACTTTTTGTTTTCAATTTCCATTTTATCTTTAGGGATGACTTGTCCTTTCTTCTTATTCAATATTTATTAGGCTTTTTCAATGATTTCCAGGTCTTCTTCAATGGTTCACTAGCTTGACTTGTCTTCTTGGTTATCTCTTTTTTAATAGAAAAGTTGTCCATGAGCCTGGTTGATGTTATTCTTCTCCTCATATGCACATTTATTCACACATAGAGATCTAATGTTGAATAGACCCACTAAGAAGTCCTAGACACTTCTTAGTATGCCATTTCAACATTATACTACACTTATATATTCCACAAGAGGATGAAAGCCCTATTAAATAAACAAGTCAAATATGCTCTAATATAGAATAGATCACTCCATCTCGGAGTAGGAAATGTGAGAGTACCCTGGGGGTAATCACCCCAAGCCATATGACTCAGGCTAATGGGAGAAAAACTTGCCCTACTTGGTCCATTCATCTCTATCCATATGAATCAGGATCCGAGAGTAAATTTATCATTCTCCCTTGGTCAAATAAATATGAGCAATATGGGAGAATGTCTGCTCCATGCTACAAACTATAAAAACATCAACACTCCCTATCATTGAGGGAGACATTCTAGATCATGCCAAGCTTGTCTCTGAAGTATAAAAACTTTTCCTTAGACATAGACTTGGTGAGAATGTTCGTAATTTTCATCTTAACTCTTCCACTCCTAGCCAAATCAACATGGCTATTTGGAGAAAGATTGCACTTGGGCCATTCACCACTAGCAATATGAATCAAGATCAGAAGTGAACGTATCATTCTCCCTTGGTCAAATCAGCATGATCAATCTGGGAGAATGTTTTCCTTATTCTACTCATATATGGATATGTACTCAGAGTTGCATTTCTCCCTTCTGCACCATGTCTCGGATGAAGTGATATTTGATCTCCTGATCAAATAGTCCTATAAGAAGCTTTCGAAGACACACTTCTTCACGACCTGCGACATTGGTTGTGATATACTCCGCTTTTTCTATATCGAGTGCTATAGAAGTCTGCTTCCTGCTAAACCAAGATATCATAGTTGATCCCAAGCTAACACAACACCCCAAGGTGCTCGTTTTTCCACTACACTCCCTGTCCAGTTAGAATCTATATATTCCTATATCCTCACTTGACCACCTAAGAAATATCTCAGATCATATCCAATTGTACCATGTAGGTACCTTAACACGTGCTTTTCCACAACCCAATGTGCATTCCTATACTCAACCATAAGCTAGCTCAAGGTGATCACTGCAAATAAAATATTTGACCTGGTGTTAACTAGGTACATCAAGGAACGAATCAACTTACTGTACATAGCAGGATCCACCAAATCTAAATATGAAGCAAAATCACTCATCTTCTTCAGATTTGTCACCATAAGGGTAGCCATGGACTTGCAGTCCATAATACCAAATCTGCTCAAGATCTCAACTATGTACTTCCCCTTACTGAGGAATATCTCACCTGATCTCTGCTACACCTCCAATCCAAAGAAATAATGTATTAGGCCAAGATCCTTCATCTCGAACTTTGAATCCAACTTCCTCTTGGTGAGGGAGGTACTCTTGACTAGACACCTGCTCCATTATCAACAAACTGTGTTGTAGATACTTCCTCTATGCTGGAGCACCTTTCTCCCTCTTCACCTAAGTATCCTAGTCTCTCTGCATCTGGAAACCTTGCTCCCTATGCAACCAAGTATCTTGTACTGAAGAAACTTGCTTCCTTCTGCACTGTTGATCCTTGTGTATCTATCTATGTCATCTCCCACCAAGTGGGTCTACTGAGACGAGCCTCCTGATCCCTCAAGAACACTAAATACCATTCATGATTCTCTCTAAGCCAACAAACTGATTGACTCCATAGCCTATATAATGTTTCATCCTTGATGTTAATTTGGACTGCATGCTTGATCTTATATATCCACTTAGAGTTTACCACTGACTTCCTCTATTATATCAGAAAGTTATATCCTTGAAAGTACCGCTAGGAACTACATGCCTCTCTCCATATTATAAAGTGTCATGAAGCCATGCTAGCCTCTTAATGATCACTGCAACATCTCTAGGTAGATCCATTGGCTCTGCTGGATGTACTGACTCCTCCTGATAGTCTGAAAGATGAACAAATGGACAAGAGGGATTTGTACCCCCATCCTTCGAATCCTCCTTCTCCTCACTATCAATATCTATGTGATAATCTATAGACCTCTTGAAGGATACCTCCTCATCAAAAGTAACATCCTGACTAACCTCAATCTGACGTTGTCCTAGAACGTAGATCCTATAGGCCTTCAAAGTCTCATTGTATCCCATAAAAGTACCCTTCTTTTCAGAAGGTTATAGCTTTGTTTTCTTCTCCTTGGGCACATGGGTGTATACTGGACAACCAAAGATCCTCAAATGATTAACCTATGGCTTCACTCCTGTGAATACCTCCTTAAGAGCCTTGTCCCCCAATATCTAGTAAGGATTCCTATAATGAGCATAAACTGCATTATTGGATTCCTTTTCCCATAAGAATATGGGTAGATCCTGATCATGGATCATTATCTTGAAATCTTCCACAATGGATTTGTCCTACAATACATGACAAAATTTGTCCACAAGAGTTAACCAATACCAATTAAACAATTATGTTATTCAACAACAAAATATCAATTCAATTTAAGTAAATAAAACTTATTACTTAAAGCATTAAATACTTATCTTGTTGGTGCCTCCCTCTTGATCCCTGCCTCCTTGCAGAAATCACTAAATTCCTCGAGGTATACGCTCCTCCATTTTTTTACTTTGAAACCATGATCTTCTTCCCTGACAAGTTCTCTATTTAAGCCTTGAACTCCTGGAACATCTAAATGCCCTAGAAGAACTACTCGTTCTGGAGTTCATCTATAATTTCATCAAGTTTAGATTCCTTTGCTTCTTCTATGGTGTAAGCTCATCAACATTGATTGTTGATGCATGTTTCATTTCCTTCCTTTTATTTTGAGAACAACAAGAAGCATAGTGACCAAATGTATGACAATTGAACCACATGATCTTTGAAATATCCTTCTTATTTTTTTATTGAACTGGAGTTGATCCTCCACTTGTATTTTTCTTCCCAAACTTTCTTCTTCCTTTTCTTTTTCTTGCATGAGCTGCAAGAGCCTGATTTTCTTCATTCTGAGGTATTCACAAGCTATTCTTGGACAATATTCTGGCCTCCTCTTGGACATAATCATTCCATATCCTATCAAAATCGGGTAACTCTTCTTGTCCATAAATGCTATGAACAAATGACTCCCATGAATAAGGAGCTCCATTAAGAGTCACTATAATGAGTTCTGCATCATCAATGGTGTCTCCAATAGTCTTAAGTTGATCTATCAATTGGGATATTTTCATAAAATAAGTGGCAACTGAATCTGATTTGGTCATCATGATACAATAGAGTTGATTCCTTAAGGATAATTTCCTACTAGTTTTCTTACTCTCTAATAATCCCACCAAGGCATCAAACATTGATTTGGCAGTCTTCAACTCAACAATATGTGGAATCAAATGATATTTTATGGAATCTATTAAGATCCTCTTAGCCTTCACTTCATTCTTCTTGTGCCTAGCTTTCTCCTCAACACCTTTTGGTTCTGAGACATTTTCTAGTATCATCCAAACTGTATTCTACCTTGATAATTGTCACCATCTTAAAAAGAATCATGAAATCCGATGAATGTCAACAAGCCTAAAACCCTAAAATTTCAACCTTGTCCAAATGACAATCTGAAAGCACTAGTATATGCACTACGACAAGGCGATCTAATCTATAGCAAAATTTTTCCCAACACTGAGCATTAAATGCCCAATGACCTTCAGAGAAAGTTCAGATCTCTTACTGTACAGTTAACACTGCTCTAATACCATGTTGAATTTTTCTTATAGCAGAAGAAGTACAATTTTCAGATATGATAATTACTTCCTAATGATTTTCAAACAGTAATTTCATCCCACTATTATCATTGAATAATTACACACTGAAAATTTTCAACTTTAAATTGTTGTGGAAACAAAAGATCATAGAATCACAACCATGCACTGTAGACACAAAAAATTTACCCTGGGAAACCCAAACTTGGGAGAAAACACAACCAACTTTTCTTCGAAGAAATCAATCCAAACACATTATAAGTACATCATTGCCATGAAGATGAAACCCTAGAACAATGAGAAGTTTGTCCTCTTTCATGAGGAAACCCTATAAAGATAGTGAACCTTCCTTCATGAGGAAACCTTAGCAAGGGTAGAAAACCCTAGAAGATGATGATAACCCCAAAAATTTACTCATTATGCCTTTGCTAGGAATTCTTGAAAAGTGCGGATTAGCTGAGAAGTCGAGTTATGAAGTGGTGATGAAAATTGAAATGTTAGCTGCTTATTTATACACATAGTGTCACCTTTATTTCACTAGGGCCGACTTGTACTTTTTGTTTTCAATTTTCATTTTATCTTCAGGGCTGACTTGTCCTTCCTTCTTCTTCAATATTTCCTGGGTTTCTTCAATGCTTTTTGGGTCTTCTTCAATGGTTCAATTGCTTGACTTGTCTTCTTGGCTATTTCTACTTTACTAGAAAAGTTGTCCATGGTCCTAGTTGATGTTATTATTCTCCTCACATGAATGTCTATTCACACATAGAGCTCTAATGTTGAATAGACTCACTAAGAAGTCCCAGACACTTCTTAGTGCGTCAATTCAACATTAGACTAGACTTGTATATTCCATAAGGGCATGAAATCCCCTATCAAATAAACAAGTCAAATATTATCCAATATAGAATAGATCACTCCATCTCGGAGAAGGAAATGTGAGAGCACCTAGAGCCAATCTCCCCAAGCCATATGACTCAAGCTAATGGGATGAACACTGCCCCTACCTGTGCCATTCACCTCTATCCATATGAATCAGGCTCTAAGATTAAATGTATCATCCTCCTTTGGTGAAATCAGCATGACCATTCTGGGAGAATGTTTGCCCGATGCTGCAAATTGGAGAAACATCAACATTATTATCTCAACAAAATACAACATAAACCACTCGTGAGTACAATAAGAATAAAGACAAAAAAGTCACAATTAGAAAATTAAAAGAAGTATTAACAACATTCCACTCTACGCAAAATGTCTCTTCATGGGGCAGTGTTTTGAATTGTTTACATACATAAACGTGGTAAAATGAAATAATCATCTCCATGTCTCTTACTATACTTGCACATATAGATGACACTTAAGCATCGTTCCATGGATGCTTGACACATCTAGTCTTAAGTGATGTTAGATAGGATATTGACACCAAATCTTGGGTATAAAAGGACAAAGGATTGACAAAAAGGAACAGGTAAAAGGTTATAATGCTAGGTGGATTCCAAGAAAGGGACGATGAAGAAGGTGGTGATATCAAGGTAGGCCTAATGAAGGAAAGATGGGTAGTATAGAAATGTGAGGTATGGTTGGTAAGGTGAAGTCATATATGTAGCCCATAGGATGAAGCAACCACATTCCATGCTTCGTAGGGATAACGCAATGCCTATAGGATGAAGCAACCACATTCCATGTCTCGTAGGGATAACGCAATGGTTAATCACACCAATATGAAATTGTCTTGATTAAGGTCTTACTTGAAATGATGATGCAGGGATCAACCAGTTGGGAGGTAGAGAAAGAGAGGGGAGTGATTAAGAAGTAGGAAGGTGTAAAAGGATAAGAGAGAAGAAAGAAGGAAGGATGAGAAAAAACAACACAAACCAAATGTGAGATAACTAATGTTAATCAGTATAGGAGGCCCAAGATATCCATGTGAAGGTCCAATAAAGGGTGGGGCTTCATTGGATTAGGTGTGTAAGAGGGGGGGAACATGAGGTTTCACCAAACTAGTTAAGGTGAGTGACTAAGGAGAGAGGGCGTGCTTCATGCCAATCTAAGATGCAAGTACATTTATTTAAGAAGATCAAATCATACAACCAAGTAAAGTATGAAAGGAAACAAATGCAATTATGGGTGCATGTGTTGGATGATTTCACCAACAATGGGATGATAAATATGTGTCTTCCAAAACTACATGTATGAAAATATCTAATGACCTAGCTACAACCTTGCACTCAAATAAAATGGGCCTTCCAATAACCATCAATCCAGATGGTCATCAATTCGGTGGGGATACCTAGTGAAAGTGTAAAAGGATCAGCTATAATGAGGGGCAATGGGAGCGGTACTAGTGACCAACGAAATATGATCTAAGTACCATCACTTCCCACAACAGTCACCTATTAGGTAGATGCCCTAAAATTTGGCCACTAGGTTACCTCCGTCAAGTGTGGAGAATAAGTTGTCCTTGGAATGGTGATATGTAGCCTCCAAATCAAAGTGGTGGGAGCCCCCTTGGGAGAACAAAAACAACCTCACCTCGGGTTTGACCTTCTCTTGCATGGTGCCTCATTACTCATATATTCTTGAGCACTTGATAGTGGAGGATTTTTTAAAGTTTCCTATTAAGACAACTTACTATGTTTCATAATGAAAAACAACCATGGGGCATTATTTAGATGCCTAGTCCCAAGGTCCTACCTAGCTACTAAATTCTTTTGTGACCCCTATGGGGGAATTTAATGAGTTGATTAGGATATTGATGTGTGTTTGAAAATTGAAAAATAATAATGATTTCATATACTGAAAATGTACAAATTATTGGTTTTTGAGAAGTAACTCTCTCTTTATGGATATTGAAACTCCTCACTTTAAACTAAATGTGGTAATATACGATACACAAACATCATTAACAAATCAAATCAACATAATAGGAAAATTTTCAAAGAATATAATCACACTTGCAAGAAAAAACCAATATAGAGTAGGATAGAGTACATGATGATGAAATTCCAAATAATAATTCTCCAGTTAGTCCAAGCTTAAATTTTAGTTAAAAGGGTAATCTTATTTTATCCACTATAAAATTTATCTCTAACCATATTTCTCCTCCTCCCAAATTTCTTCAAAAAAAATATTATTTTGTTTGGTCTGATCGACTTTTTAATGTCATAGAATTAATAAAAATACCTAAATAAAGTCAGCACATCACTTAAGCAACTTTATGGGGAAAACATAGCTTAAGTTATGCTCTCGTTGAACTAAAGTTGAGCGAGTGAAAAACTGGAGAAAAAATTGACAAAAAATAATGAAATGTTGCTTAAGCAACGTTCCATTAAAATTTTCTCAATTTTTTCTCCACTTTTCTGCCCACTCAACTTCAGTTCGACGTTGAAAATTTATATTTTCATTAAAAATCAGTCCAAGCGTTGAATTGGGACCCCAAATGTAGAGTGCATGTCGATTGAGGTTTTACTTTCTTCCTTTACTTTCCTCCTTGCATTAGCTTTCTTGCAGCATTTTTCTTTACTTCTAGGACAAGATAAAGTGGGAATGCCTTCTTGTACCATTATGTTGATTTGTTGTCAAAGTTATTCTCATTCATTCCTTTATTAATCAATCTCTACATAGTTTCACCCTAGCTCTGACTCTTAGTTTTGTGAATTCAAACTAGGCCTATTGTTGATTCATGAGGTTTTCTTGGACACCTCTAACTTGTTCACGTTGATCCCGATGATATTGATACCATGTGTTATCTTACTAATGGGGTTCCCCTTGTGTTCAACATCCTTTCCCCTTGTGTTCAACATCCTTTATTAGTGTCTTCAAACAATATTACAACACACCACATGTATGCTCTTCTATTTTATTTATATTACAATAGTTGATTTTATTCATAGCATGGTATTATTATGATTGATTTTATTATTCGTGTCTATGTTTTGTTATCATGTTTATAGTAAATCTGTGTTTAATAATCCAATGGAAACTATAATGGTTATGTAACTTAGGACCCGATTTGGAACCAATTTATTTATCGGGTTTCTCCCATGTCAAAAAAAAATGATCAAGACTTTGTTAACATGAACCAATCAATAGTCATTTCTTTGTCCTCTCATCCAACTTTTTTTTGGCTATCATGGTTGGACCATTTGACCACCCATCAATATTATGGATGTATTTTGCAAACTAATCTCCTTCCACATAAGGGTTTGGTTCTCAGGTTATTTCATGGTCTTTCTCCATAGTAACTACACAATTTCTTATAGATTTTAAAGGCTTGACCCTTCCTAAACTTGCATTTTAATCTAAACATAAGTAAGTGTCTTTTAGGCCACTAATAAGACCAATAGGTTTATTTAATCCAAAGATTAAGGGTCTTTATTAAAAAACTACTTAAGATCAATAAATTTGTTTGGACTAAAAGTATATTTAGATTAAAAGATTATATAGAATAAATGTATTTTAATTAAAAAAATTAATTACTTTTTTTTTTAACATCAACAGTTGAGTTTTTTTTAATATATATGAAAAAAATAAAATAGAACCAGGGTTACATAGTGTATGAGCAGGCTCGTTGGTGTGCAACCGTGGCTCTACATTCATCTTTGACCTTCTTACATAATGTATGAAAGACTGATGCCAATACAAAACTATTACATTGCTTCCAAGAAGTTTTTTGAATAGAGTCTTAGATCTTAAAACCGAAATAAACTAATAGAGGATTTCAAACATTACGTAAAATACAAGAATATTGCGTAAAATTCGACCAGGATAGAGAGAAGAGAAACCAAAAAACAACGCCAGGCAGCTTCAGAGCTCTTCATCCATGCCACAATTGTTCTACTGAGCCTTCTTGAGTTCCTTGATCTCTGTACTGATGCCTTGAACATTCTCATTAATCTCTTTTGCTATTTCACGAATTTTCCTGATCTAGGTTGTTCCACGCTCCTCGATGTTTTCCATTGTTATAGCCAGAGCTTCCACTTTTCCTCTGAGGTCTCGAACCTCCAAATGGGCTGCTTGCTCCGAGATTGACATTAGCTACAAGGTTTTCTTAATCTCTGATACCTCAATTCTAAGAACATGAACCTGAGCATCCAGAATAGCCAGGTGGTCATCAATCACGCTGAGGGGGGCCACGCTTCCCTGAAATTCATTAAAACTAGGACCCTGAAACGAATCCCTGTTCGGACCTGGGGCTACTCCTTCCAAACCTCCTGACGCAGAGTAAGGACGCTTCCTATCATCAATTCCACCATTATCAGACAAAGCATCACGAACTTGCTCCTTGCAATGCAGGCCCTCCTGAGACCCTATCCAAGAGGGAAACCGCTTCCGAAAATCCAGAGAAGCACAGTTTGGGATTGTTTTCATGCGATAGGGGTATCCAAAATTTGCCATTTCAGGAATCCCAAAAGAACGGGAGAGATGCCAACCGACTCTACCTGCAGCATGATATAACTTGTTTCCTCCACGGTCGTTTGAAGGGGCAAGATGCATGCTTCCCATGTGGAGTCCATGTGAAGCGTTCATGTGAGCGTCCCATGCCTCATGATCCAAAACAGGGTTTGTAACCATAGCATAAAAGTTGGTGAAAAGCCCAAACTACAAAAAGGTGGTGACCAAGGCTTTCACCATAGAGTTTACGAATTTTAGCATAGTTAAGAGCTTTGTGTAAAGGAACTAGGCAGTAGGGAAATTGCAAAATCATGGAATCTAGGCTTTGTTGTATGTGAGGTTACTAACTAGCACACCCCGGTCTAACTGAGCTCCCTCATTTTCCATCTCATCTGCTGCTCTATTATTCGCTCTCAAGATGTGGAAAATGTTGATAGTGTTGAATTCACTGACAAGGAACTTTAGAAGGCTATGGAATTTGGAAGCAGGTCTCTTTCTATTCGTAATCAAACTCCTAGCCTCCCAGATGACAATCATAGAGTCGCCACAAACTGCTAAATCGGTGATGCCTTCCTCTCTAGTGATCTCCAGGCCTTTTGTTAGGGCTAGCCATTCAACATTGTTATTTGTTTTTCGACCTATTCCCCATGCATAGTTCTTCTTCTTGATTCGACCTATTATGGGTTGATATTTGATCTAATTGGAATATTGATAGGAAGCGAAGGCAGGGAGTTGATGTCAGTTCTCCTCCCAAAAGAGAGAGTTCCTTCCTTCTCTGAGTTCCTAGAAGTTGTGAGTCCTGATCAAATCTTTTTGAGACTAATCCAAATTCTAGATCAATGAACCTTTTATGTCCCCTTCGATTCTTATTAGGTCCTTTGAAAGGTTTGGGAGCTCATATTTAATTCTCCATATAGCAGCCCAAGGGCTGAGAGGGCTTGTCACCAATTTCCACCAGGTTTTGGCTGACAGAACTATGTTGAGAAGTTCTATATCTCTAAGGCCTATACCTCCTTTAAGATTGGGTTGGAAAAATTTATCCCAAGCCACCATAGTCCATTTTTTTATGAGGATTTTCCACTCCATAGAATTTTTTTTTGGAGGTTTTGGATTTTCTTGAAGATGAGTTTGGGAGCTACCATCACAGAGAAAAGCTAAATAGGCATTTCTTGGAGGATATACTTGAGCAACACTACTCTAGAAGGTAGATTGAGATGCCTAAAGGTCTAATTTGAAAGCTTGTGAGTGAGTGAATTGAGCAAACCTTCCCAAGAGATATTTTGGATTGCATTTTCAATTAGGGGAGCTTCAAGGAAAACAGAGGGTAGGGGCCCTTTTTTAAAATGGATGACTCATAGGATATGGGATTGTAGGTCCAGGGGGGTGTTGGAGAAGAAAACAAGAGACTTTTCCAAATTTAGGGAGGTTCCTGACACGTGCATGATGATGTGAAGAATAAGATTAAGGAATTTGGCCTCCTTAAACGAGGGAGAGCCCATGAGTAAGGTACATCAACGAACTGTAGGTGAGAGTGCTTGTGGGATGAGTGTATCTAGAGCCCAGATATGAGGTTCGAATATTTGGTAGTTGAGAGGCTTCTTCACAAGCCTTCAGCCATGAGAATGAAGAGGAAGGGAGACATAGGGTCTCCTTGCCTAATTCCTCGAGAAGGGGAAAAGGTAGAGGAGGGTGATATTTTCAAAAGAATGAAGAATAAACCCGATGAAAGGAGGGAGAGGACCCACTCTAACCAGTTAGAGTTGAAGCCAAAAGAAAGGAGCACTTGCTTAATGTACCTCCATCTTAGCTTGTCAAAAGACTTGGACATGTCTAGCTTGAATAGGAAACCAGATTTATTTTGATATTTAAGGGTATGAATAGATTTATGGGATAGGAAAACTCCATCCAGAATCTATCTTTCTTCAACATAACCAGTTTGTTCTTCCAATATTAGAGTTGGAAGAAGAGGCTTCAATCTATTTGAGATCACTTTGGTTATGATTTTGTAAACTACATTACAAAGAGAAATCGAACAAACTAGATAGCATCAAGCGTACCTTATTTCTTTGGAATTAGAATTAGGAAGGTTGCAATATTGAGAGCTCTATGAACTCCATATATGTTGTGAGATGTTTCCACTAGGCTCCAGATGTCTTCTTTAACAATTGTCCAGCATGCCTTGAAGAAATCAATAGTGAATCCATCTGGGCTTGGGGATTATCCAGAAGGTATCTCTTTCAACATTGTTTCCACTTCTTGCATTGTTATAGGTTTGAGGAGATTTGTATTATGATCAGGGGTTATCACTTTAGGAATATTCCTAGTGATTTATCCAATAGCTTCTTATTTATCCTTTATGGGATCTTTTAGAATGTCTTCGAAGAAATGATTTAGTTCCTTTTCTATATCTTCTCTTGAGTCTAAAATAGTTCCTTGAGAAGAGTGGAGATGGGAGATACTATTTGAATTTATTCTTTGTTTTATGGCATTTTGGAAGAATTTGGAGTTTTTCTCCCCGTCTTTAAGTCATATAGCTCTTGATTTTTGCCTCCAGAGAGTCTCTTCCTGCTTGAGTCTAGTATCTATTTGGAGCTGGAGTTCTTTTTCCTGGAGATCAATCTCCTCTGATCTCCTATTCTTAATGACATCTTGTTTCACTTTATTCATTTTGAAATCTAAATATTTTTTGGCTTAAAAACTGTTGCCAAAAAATTATTTGTTCCATTTTTTAGTTTGAGTTTGAGATTTTTTAAGCATACCTAGAGGCGATGCATAGAGGGTATTGGAATTCGATCTGCTTCCTTCCACCAGTTGTCTATGTTGTTGATGAATTCATCATGGTTTAACCAAAAGGACTTGAATCTAGAGGGCTTGGGAATATTCATTTTATTTCTTTTCAGAATGAGGTTGATAGGCTAGTGATCGGAGCCTACTTTTGGCATAATGAAGGCTTCAACCTCAGGCCCTTGATTGATGATATTTTCTTAGATTAGGAGGCAGTCTAGATGAGAATCAATATGCCTTTCTCCTCCATGCTTGTTACCAAGTATATAACCCATTTTTTGTTTCCAAATCAATCAAATGGAGATCTTCAATTATTTGTTCAAACTCTAAAGAGTCCTTGTCCATCCTTTGCATACCTCCTTTATTTTATCTAAGGTCAATTGTCATGTTAAAATCTCCTCCAAGAATCCAGTTTTCTCCCCTCATAGTTTTCCCTATACTGTTTAGCTAATTAAGGAGATTTAAATTTTGAACAACAATATTTGGTCCATACACATTGGTTAAGTATCCCTTCAAGCCAAATTCCATGATTCTGAAGCTTGTTGATAAGTAGTTGGTAGTGGAGATGAAATTCTCTAGGTGGATCTTATGTGGGTTCCAAATCAGGGCTATTCCTCTTGAGGCGCATTGAGCATCTACTGCAAAATACTTACTTTCTTTCTAGATTTGCATCACTATTTGCTTCAATCTTTCTGCCTTACACTTAGTTTCTTGGAGCATTATTATAGTTGGTTTTTCTATATGTATCATGTTTCTTAATATCCTCTACTTGGGATCTTAATTTATCCCTCTAATATTCTAGGATATTATCTGCATTGGATAACTAGGAATTTGGGTGGAACAACTCGTTCAAGCTCGCATACTGGCCTGACTTAATTAAGTTTTCTCCAATTTCTTTAATTTTATGTTGTATAGGAGGTCTCCCTCTTTTCTTTTCTTCTTTAGGTTTTTTGGTTTTCTCTTTGAAAGTGATTGGTTTTAGGTGACTAAGTGGATATTCGGACTCTCTTCCTTCTTTTTTCCTTTTTTTGAAGGTTTATTATGGAATATGGTGAGGGCTTCTTTTAGTAGGGTGATTTGGTGGTCTAGGATGGATTTGAATTCCTTTTTGTTGCAGGCCGCTTCTAATTTTTCCAGATCTAGATCCCCAGTGTCCATATATTCTTCCTCTATGTATTTTTTATCTTTCATTTACGTTTCTTCTTGAATGCTTTCTTCTTTTGATTTTCCTTTTGAATCAGCCTTGAATTTCTTGATTTCCTGATCTTCCTTTTTATTTTCTGTCATATTTGGTCTCGATATCTATTGAATTGTCTGTGTAGTGATCCTTTCTCTTTCTTTTTCGTGGTTAATTTGGTTTGTATCTATAAATTCATAGGAATTCTTTGTTTCCACGGTGGTTATTGAGGTTGCTTCTCCTTGCTTTCTGCTTGTTCTTTTCTTTGATGAGATCTTTGTGTAGCCTTCACTATCATTTTTTTCCTGTGCTCTTTATTTCTCTTCTTCTTTATTCTTGTGATAGTCCCTGAATAGATGATCGTAATCATGACATTTACGACATCTAAAAGGTATATGCTCAAAGTCCAAATGTTGAACCATTCTATATCCCTATGACTCAAGCATATGGATCCTGGGATTTCCCTTGCTATGTTCATGTAGACACAAATTCTAGCATATGTAGTATATCTGGAAGTTTTGGTGGGATTGGAATATTTGACATATTTTCCAAGAGTGTTTCCTATTCCTTCGATGGTTTCTTCCTCCCAATATTTCGTAGGCGGGGAATAGAAGTGGATCCAAACAAGTGAATAAGTTAAAGTTGTAACATCCCCTTCACCCAATCCATCCAACAGAGGGGGCATTAACTAAACTGGGGCCTCTAGATATTTCCCCTTATCCATAATTACAAATTTATAAAAGGTCAAATGCATGTGCAGATATGTAAATGAAAAACACAATAAAATAACTCAATCCACACACATAACATACAAATACAAGCATAATTATTACAAGCATATAAATAAAATGATTGTACATCAGATACAAAAGAATACTTATATTTAAATAAATAATATCCAAACAAATGGTTGTGTAAGAGCGAGTTTCCACCCAACTTTAGGCACTCTGTCTAGGATATACTCTTTCTTCTAAGAGGCCACCCCCAAGCTGGGCTATGATTCCACCGGGGAAAAGGAAACACTTACAAGCTTCTCTCTCTCATCCCACAACCCACTCTACTCTCTATGCTTAGACAAAATCTCAACTAGTTCTCTACAGGGGTCTCTCTAAGCCATCACAACCATGGAACTCCTTCCAACTACCCCACACAACACAAGGAAGTAATTTCCCTTCATTGATCCACAGTTCCCTCGGGAAATCCAACCCTTATAGTGCTTACCAATGTGTGCAGTAAGAGTACAACCTATCGTATGCTATTGAAGAACCTCCTACAACATTAATCCATGGATTCTAAAGCAAAAGTACCAGAACTCAATGGGTAAAGGTTCCTAGCTTTCTCAACCTCCATGCTCACCTACAACCATATATTTTCCCTTCCAAAAATGCAACTCTATCTCCAAATTCAAATTTATAGGTTAAAGACAGTCTGGTAATGGACATGAACAATAATAGGAAAACTCTACGTAGTGTAAAAACATGCATGAGAGAGCGATAGAATGAGTCTTGAATCCAAAGATATGAGGTAAGGGTGAAAAGACAACTGACATAGATTCTGACCATAGAAGAAACAGGACTGCTAATAGTTGATATAATTATCATAACCCCCATGCTTCAATAACTACATGAAGTGAATTTTCCCACCAACCTCACATATGAATTCAATGATTGGTTTTAATAGTCAAGAGAGTGTAATTGGATCATTTAAGGCACATGGAATATTTTAGATGAGTTCTAAGGTTGACACTTGGAAACATAGGATTTAGTTTCCCCATAGGCCCCCCTTTCATCTTTCCCTCTAGTGGAATCATAGCCTCTATAGTGTACTCTACACAACCATCTTGGACCACTTTATTATCTTCCAACATAATATTTACATTATTTTGAATTGGACTGATAATCCAACCATATGGTCCAAATAAAAATATATACATCATACATGCCTATCCATTCACTAGTCGGGCCTTGGCCTTGAGCTTCGCACTAGGAATCCATAGTAGCATATTTACATAATTTACATAGTTTTTATTAAATACATTCCAAGTCAAAATTGGGGGTATTACAATCCCCTCCCCCTTGGAATAACACCATTCTCGGTGTTTGCTCAAAATCAGAACAAAAATGGGTATGCCCCTTTCATGGAATCATCCAACTTCAACATAGCCTCATTGGGACTGAAGTCCATTGCACCTTTACCTGTCCGATGGCTTAGTTCCAGATCAATGTTACCTTCCTGTCTAAGATGCATAGTGGCTCGGTTTGGAACTCTCCCTCGGGTTCCACCCGAATCACATCCCAATCAATCACATGGTTAGGATCATGTACATATTTCTTAAGCAAAGAAACATGAAAAACATTATGAGCTCTAGTGTTAGCAGAAAATGCAATTCTATATGCAACTGGTCCTATCCTTTCAAGCACTTCAAATGGCCCATAATATCTTGGTGACATGTTGGTACAACTTCCAAAATTCAAGGAACTCTTCCTTGGCCTCACTCTAAGGTAGACATGATCCCTAATGATGAATTGTCTATGCATTCTAATCTTATATGCGTGTATTTTCTGTCTATCTTGGGATGCCTTTAAATTTTGCCTAATTTTTGCAACTTCATGTTCCATGTCTTTAAGCAATTCTAGCCCAAGTATAATTTTGTTCACTGGATTATCCCATGTCACTGGTGTCCTGCACTTTCTGCCATACAAAACTTCAATTAGTCTCATGCCCAATGAAGCTTGATGTCCATTGTTATATGCAAACTCTACTAAGTGTAGATAATCTTCCCACTTTGATGGTTTGTCCTCAAGAGCCTGATTTACTCTTTATGTTTTTCCATCTTTTTGTGGATGGTAGGTAGTTCTAAATTTTAGTTGTGTTCCCAAATTTACAAAAATACTTTTCCAGAAATTTGAAGTAAATTTGGTGTCCATGTCTGAAATTATTTCCTTAGGCAATCCATGTAATCTGAAAATTTCTATCATGAAAATCCTTGCAATAGCATTTGTATTATAAGTGAATTTAATTGGTATAAAATGTGTTGATATTTACAATTTATCCACCACAACCATGATGGAATCATGTTTCCTTACATTCATAGGAAAACCTGTAGTAAAATCCATGGAAATTATTTCCCATTTCCATTCTGGAATTGGCAAAGGATGCAACAAACCTGCTGGGTGTTGATGCTCACCTTTTACTCGTTGAAATTTCATGCACTTAGAAATATGCTCAGCAATTTCCCTTTTCATTCCTATCCAAAAATATTGCTTCTTTGTTATAGCAATTGATTTATGATATTCTGGGTGAGTAGAATATGGCATTTTATGGATTTCATCCATAACAATTCTCCTCAAGTCTACCACATTTGGAATATAAACTCTATTTTTATAGATAAGAAGTCCATCATCTTCCAAATGGTACCCTTCATACCTCTTTTCCAACATCTGTTAGTACAATTTTTCTTTTATTTGCACATATAATTCATCTTCAACTAGATAATAACAACCTGTTGTCTTAAATTTGATTGGTAAGTTGTGATGGATGCCACATGCATTTTGTGCATCTTCCCGCTGAGTGCATCAACCACTTTATTTTTTTTTCCTTTTATGTGTTTGATATCAAAATCAAACTCACATAAAAATTCCATCCATCTAGCTTGCTTGGCATTTAATGTTGGCTACTCAAATAAATATTTTAGACCACAATAGTCTGTCCTCAACTCAAATTTTCTGCCCATTAGATAGTGCCTCCACATTTTTAAAGTGTGCACTATGGCTGCAAGTTCCATATCATGGGTGGCATAATTATTTTAATTCTCATTCATTTTTCTAGACTCATAACACAACACATGATTTTCTCACATAAAAACTCCTCCAAGTCCCTATTTTCATGCATCTATACACACCACAAATTATTTTTCTAGGTTTGCAATTTTCAAAATTGGAGCACTTATAAGAAGCTTCTTCAACAACTGGAAGCTTTCCTCACATTTCTGGGTCCATTCAAATTGTGTTCCCTTCTTTTGCAAAGAAGTGATTGGGTGTGCAACCTTGGAGAATCCTTCAATGAATCTTCTATAGTAACCAGCACGACCTATGAAATATCTCACATCTGTTAAATTCTTTGGAGTTGGCCATTTCATAATGGCTTCAATCTTTTCTGGATCCACTGATATTCCTCCTTCTGAAATAATGTGACCCAAATAATGATTCTTGTTTTTATAAAAGTCAAATTTGCTTAGCTTTGCATACAACTTATGCTCCCTTAGTAATTGCAAAGTTATTCTCAAATGTTCTTCATGTTCCTCTTCATTCTTAGAGTAAATAAGAATGTCATCTAGAAAAAAAAACACAAACTTGTCCAAATACCTGCTGAAAACACTATTCATGAGACACATGAAGGTAGCTGGGGCATTAGTGAGACCAAATGGCACCACTACAAGTTCATAGTGTCCATACATTGTTCTAAAGAATATCTTGTGAATATCGTCTTCTTTGATTCTTACATGATGGTAACCAGACCTCAAATCAATCTTTGAAAATACCTTTGCCTCTCGCACTTGATAAAAAATATCATTAATTCTAGGAAATGGGTACTTATTCTTCACTGTCACTTTATTCAACTGCCTGTAATCAATACATAACCTGAGTGTAGCATATTTTTTTTTCACAAACAATACAAGTGCTCCCCATGGAGACACACTTGGCCTTATGTATTTCTTTTTCGATAATTCTTGCAATTGCATTTTCAGCTCCAATAATTCTGGTGTACTCATCCTGTAGGGTGTATTGGACACTAGTTCTGCTCCTGGCACAATATCAGTTGTGAAATCAATGTCCCTCTTGGGAGGTAGTCTTGGCACTTCATCGAGAAACACATCCTTGAATTCTTGTAGCACATGATAGTCTTCCATCTTTGGAATTTCATTTTTTGTTTTATCCAATATATGGGCTTAATACAGTTGGAAACCTTTCCTACAAAACTTCTTCAGCTACATGGCTGAAATTTTCCGAATAGAAACCACCTTTGAGATGCCTCTTACAACCCTTGGGTGTCCTTCATTGTTAATGCATTCAAAAATCTTGGTGTAGCAATCAAGTTTAATTTTGTGTGCTTCCAACCAATCCATTCCAATGAGGATGTCATAGTACCTATCAGAGAGGTACTTTTGCTGGAATTATTTCTTGAATTGCTTCAACACAATCTTCTTTTCATTGATCTTCTTCACTTGCCTAAGGCGGTCTCGCCATATAGATGTTATTCCATTCAAATTGAATATGGCCACTCTTGCTTTCATATTTCTTGAGTAGTCTTGAACTTGGAAATACTTCCTCATTCCAAGAAGCCAAGCCTCAACTTCTTGAACAGATTTTATTTCACCATCAAATGTAGGAGGTTTAGCCTTCCTAAATTCTCCATGTAAGTTGTTCTTTGAAGATCTCTTCCTCTTCTTTCTATGAGATGAAGAACTTGATCCTTTAGTGGAATCCTTGGAGTCAAATGACTCACTAGAAGATATTTCTCGAGTATATGACCTGCCTCCAGAAACTCTTCTTGAACTATGGGACCTCTTGTGAGAATGCCTCCTTGAGATACTTCCACTCTTTTCTTGATTTTCAGAATGATGTCCAGAGGTAATATTCCTTTGAATGTCTGTTAAACTTTGGAGCATAGTTGCATTCCACTGATTCTACTCTTCTTGGGAGCATAGCTGCATTCAACAATGCAACTGATTTTACAACATCTTTGGAACAACTTAAAATTTTAAAGTTGTACCAACTCGAAATTGCAAGACAACCATTACAACATCATATTCAAGATTATCACCATAATCAACTTTTATATAATTAGATATCCATTCAGTACAACTATTACAACATAAATCATTAAATAAGTGTCTATGTGTTATGCATATCAAATGTAAAACATACTACGTACAATTATATTTACTATAATCCTACATTCAATATTTATTAATGAGACAAAATAACATAAAAAAAATACCTAATACAAACCAATAATTTAAAAAGTAATAATTTAAATGTTTATTAGTAAGATTAAATAATATAAAAATATTTTATATAAATTAATAATTTTAAAAACAATAATTAAAATGTTTATTGATAAAACAATATAGAAAACATCATATATAAATCAATAATTTTAAAAGTAATAATTTTAAATAAATAATCAATACTAAAATTATTAATTATTAAATAATTCTTTAAAGAAAGGTTTAAGAATAATAATCTTTTTAAGGTAGTTATTAAAATATTTTTACAAATAATAAAAATCTTTAAACAAAATAACTATCATGATATTGGATCGAGTACAAACTGAAATTTAACTATATATATGGATCCGGGAAAGAAGGTTCAGGATCATTACAAAAAATACAGAGTACTACTTCCTAACTGCTAGAATTTGTCTGGAGATCGTGGGTTTCTAAGCCTTGGGCGATGGTGGCTTGGGGAACAAGGGTTTCTGAGCTATGGAGATAGTTCGTGGGCTTCTGTACACTGGTGAAATGGCTGGACGAAAGGATTTTTGGTTTGATTCTTGGAGACGTGTGGAGTGATTGAGGGGATTTGTAGGTGGATGGTCTTCTTGTCGTGGATGTGTGTCGGGCTTTTCGGGGATGCGTGGGGATCTGAGGACAACGTGGTGTTGATAGCAGATATCTTGGAATTGCGGATTGGGAGCCGGTCCCTCTCTATATTTGGGTTTTTTATTCTGGGGTCTCTGTCCTGTCAGTGTAGTTGTCGCCTGTTTTGTGCTTGGGTTTGGTGATCTGGCTGACTTGTAGAAACGTCTGGGGTGGCATGGCGGAGGACGTGGATTACACCTTAGACGGGGTTATTGATAGAGAAATTTTTGTAGATGGAGCAGTCACTGCTGCGTTGACTGGGTCTGGGGTTTTGCTACCCACTTCTGCCAGGGATATTCGTGGATCTGACCTGGGACAGGGTTGTGGAGGGCCGAAAATACCCAGAGCTATTCCTTCCAGTGGACATGATGCGGCTGCCCCAGGCGGTGGAGATTTTTTACCTGAAGTCGAATCCCTGCTTGCTCCTCGTACAGGGGTTTCTGAGAATGCCGACTCACATACAATTACTGCTAAGAAGGTTAAAGAACGGAAGAGAAGGGACAAGTTAGTGCTGGGGGTGGATGTTACGATGGAAGAGGCGGATGATTTCTCTCTCACAGCTATGGTTGGACATGTTCGGGGCAAAATATTTGGTCGCGGTTTCCTTTAGCGTTGGGAGGCTGAGCAGTGGAAGGATTTAGTGTCAACTGCCCCTGAGATCCGAGTTTTGACGAAAGGATGGTTTTCCTTCATGCTTATGCACAAAGGGGAGGTTGATGCAGTTTTAAGTCAACATTGGTCGATGTTGGACGTCCTTATCGTTCTGAAATGCTGGTCTCCCTTCTTCGACTCAAAATCGGAGAAAATTGATAAAGAACCACTGCGGGTGAAGCTCCCTGGGTTCCCCATGCATTTATGGAAAGAAACTTGGTTTGCTGAGATTGGGAATTTTCTTGGTGAATATGTGTGCTCTGATTACTCCCATTATGCGACTGGCTTATACACGGTGGAAAAGATCTTGGTTAAAATTGACCTACGACTAGGGCTCTTTGCTGAGATTAATGTTCAATCCAAGGATGGGGACTTCGTTCAAATTTTGGATTATGTGGGTGTGCCATTTAGGTGTCACCTCTACCACGCTCATGGACATCTGGTAGCCGGTTGCCCTATACGGTTTCGGGCTAGTAAGTCATTGGTAGATGAAGATGCCGAAGATTGTGCTGATCCTAAGTTGACGGTGAACTCTCCGGCGGAGGTGGCTGATGGTTGTGGGCCTGCTTTTGATAGAGGGGTGATTTCTGATACTGTGGTACCATCCAACAACCGTGGGATGCATGGACCAGAGGCAAATTTGACACCTTTGGTGAACAAAGGAACGGAGATTATTGGGAGTGCAGATCCGGTTGCGGTGGGGGCATCGATGTGTACCACGACTCCTTTGATGCGGGCCACCTCCAGAAATTTTCAGGAGCTGTTCAGTAATCGACAGGGTTCATCTGCGAATCCCTTGGGTATGTCTCATTTCTCTTCTCCTGATTTATTTGCTGTCTCTAATGATTTGGGGGGGAATTGTATTAGGTCTCCTCCACCAGCCTGTACTGTCTTCCCTAGCACTGTAGCTCCTTGTATGTTGCCTGATGTCGATAGTGTTTTCACGCCGACCATTGTATCCACCCATCACTCTACTGGTTCTGAGGGTCGCAGTATTCGCTATGCTCTTAGAAATAGGGAGATTTCTGTTGATGGAACGGGGGGGAAGGGACTTCCTGAATTGGCTTATAGTGTTGGGGGGAAAGGTTGGGGCTGTAAATCCCTTTTGTCCAAAGCACAAGATCGGGCTAAAGTTGACTTAGTGATGGGTACACAATCTTCTATCGAGTGGGCACTTAGAGCAGTGAAAGCCCTGGAAGGAGGTATCTTATGAAAATATTGTCCTTCAACTGTCGTGGGTTGGCGAGTCCCATTAAAAAATCGTCGCTAAGGAGGTTGGTGGACTTAAATCAGCCGGATGTTTTACTGTTGCAAGAAACTATGGGTGGTAGTGCGGATGTAGTTCGGGCTTTAGAATCATTGCTTCCAGGTTGGAAGTTTGTTGGAGTGGATGCTCGGGGGCGCTCAGGCGGGCTGGCCTCGGGGTGGAAGGTGAAGAGCTGTAGATATGCTAGTTCTTGGGGTATCCCTTCTGGTATCGGTTTGGAAGTTTGGGATGCTGAGATAGGTAGGATGCTCACGGTTCTCAATATCTACGGGCCCTATTTAAACAGGGATGAATTCTGGGACTCATTGTTTAGTATGGATCTTTTTGAAGGAAGGGATGTGATATTGGGTGGGGATCTCAACCTTTCTCTCGGGTCTTCTGAAGTGTGGGGGCCTCAGGCTACTTCGGATACATTAGCTAATTTTTTCATTCAAGCCTTCGCCAGGAAGGATCTTCTAGACATTCTACCATCCAAACTTACTCCAACTTGGAGGAATAAGAGAGCAGGGGATCAGAGGGTGGCTAAGAGGCTGGATCGGTTTCTGGTGGCTGATGTGTTGGCACTGGGGGTTGATGTTGTCAAGCAATGGGATTTTCAAATTCAATCCTAGTTGGCTGAAGGAGGAGGATTTTCTTAATTTGGTTCAGGATCTGTGGGTTCATCGACCTCATGATTCTCAGGAGCATGCGGGTGCACACTTTCATCATAATCTTAAGTGTATTAAAGAGGCCACCATTCACTGGGCTCATGAAAAAAGGGTGATAGATGATCAGGATTTGCGGGCTGTTGAGCTGAATATTGACAGGCTTCTTCATGGTCAGGGAATGGGTTATCTGGATGAACAGCAAAAAGGAGAGATGATGGAGTGGGAACGCCATAGGAATGTGATTCTGTGTGAGAGAGAAGAGATGTGGAGAATGAAAAGCAGGGCGATCTGGCTTCAGTGCGGTGATGAGAACACAAAATATTTTCAAGCAGATGCTAAGGGGAGAAAATTCACAAACTCTATTTGGGAACTATCTACAGCTGATGGGGAACAGGTCTCCAGCTTTGATGGATTGGCGGATTTGGGAGTTAGTCACTTTGGAGATTTATTCACTGCTCAACCTGGGGCCTCTATTGCAGAGGTTATTCGGGTGGCTCAGCTTTTCCCTCGTTTTGTGGGGGAGGATGATAATCGACTATTGATGGAGGAGGTGTTGCCGATTGAGCTCTCGCTGGTAATGCATTCCTTTCAGAAAGATAAAAGCCCGGGGCCTGATGGCTGGCCTATAGACTTCTTCTTAGGATTCTATGACTTCTTCGGGGAGGAATTATTGAATGTGGTGGAAGAATCGTGAAAGGCTGGGTTTATACATGGCCCCTTCAACTCGACCTTTATAGCTCTTATTCCAAAAACAGACAAGCCTGACAGCTTTGATGAATTCAGACCTATCTCTCTCTGCAATTGTATCTATAAGATCATCTCTAAGGTTATGGCGAGGAGACTCAAGAATATTTTGTCTAAGCATATTTCTTGTGAGCAATTTGGCTTCTTGGAGGGTCGCCAAATTCATGAGGCCATCAGAGTTGCCCAGGAAGGAATACACACTCTGAAAGTACAGAAGCAGAAGGGTGTCGTGATTAAGATTGATCTCTCAAAAGCATTTGATAGGGTTAGTTGGCTCTATATCCGGATGCTTCTAACTCACCTGGGTTTCTGCTATGAATTTATTAGATGGATTATGGCCTGCATCACTACGGTGAGCTTTGTTGTACTGATCAATGGTTCTGCTAGTCCATTCTTCCAAGCTGGAAGGGGTCTACGACAGGGATGCCCCCTCTCTCCGATGTTGTTTCTCCTTGTTGCTGAAGGCCTCAGTCGTTTTATTCTGAAAGCAAAAGCTGATGGTTCCTTTCGAGGCATATCCATTTCTCAGGTATTGTTTATTACACATCTCCTTTTTGTTGATGACATTCTGATATTTTGTGATGGCACGAGACAGGATATTGATAAGGTGGTTGAAGGTATCAATTTAGTGCAAGCTGCAGCGGGTATGTTAGTGAATATTGACAAATCTACAATCACATGCTCGCATTTAACCGAGCAGGAGATTCTTAGAATGGCTATCAGACTACCTTACAGGATTTTGGATATTGATGATGGATTAAAGTACCTTGGCTTTCACTTGAAACCAAATGCTTATATGAAGGCTGATTGGCACTGGTTATTAGCAAAATTAGAACAGCGCCTTCATGGATGGAGTCATAAATGGCTCTCTCGGGCAGGGAGGCTGGTTCTGGTTAAATCAGTTTTGGAAGCAATTCCGGTGTATTGGATGTCTCTAGCTTGGTTTCCCAAGGGAGTCTTGGAGCAGATCCGAAGGTTGTGTTTTGCCTTTCTTTGGAAGGGTAAGTGTGATAATCGAGCTTTGGTGTGGGTCAGATGGGAAAAAATAGCGGTCCCAAAAGCACTAGGAGGATGGGGGTTAAAGAATATTTTTTTGTTTGCAAAAGCCTTGGGGGCCAAGGTGTCGTGGCAACTTATCCATACACATAGTCTCTGGACAAGAGTGGTATATCATAAATATATTGCCCCTCTAACTCTACTCGAATGGATTAGGCTGGGCAATAAGTCGAGGGCAAATTGCTCTGTGGTCTGGAAAGCGGTGGTGTAGCATTTTCATTTGGTTGGCTCTGGATTAGTGTGGAGGATTGGAAATGGGCGTCTTATTCGTATTGGATTGGACCCTTGGGTTGGCTGTAGGGGAGGTCATGTCCTTCCTGTGGACTTGAGGACATTTTTTACTGATAGAGGATGTCATTTTCTGGTTGATTTAGAGGATCTGGGATCATCTACTCTTTGGCATCAAGGGTGGACCTCTGCACAGCGTCTTGAGATTCCTGAAGAAATGCAAGGAGCTTGGGAGGATTTTCTCCGGATCTTAAGACATTCGAATATACGACTGACCAATAGGATTGATGAACTTATCTGGGATCACCATCCCTCTGGAATATACTCCCCAAAGAATGGATATATCCAGCTGAATGTGGAAGTACATAACAGGGAATTAGTGTGGTGGTGGAAATATCTGTGGAAGTTAAAGTGTCCAGGTAAAGCAAAATTGCTCTTCTGGGCTATTCTGGAAAATAAGGCTCCAACCTGGGACATTCTGCAAAAACGTTTCATCCAGGGTCCGGGGTTCTGTCCTCTTTGTAGGGATGCGGAAGAGACCATTTCTCATCTATTTGTTCATTGTCGGTTTACTCAGGTAGTTTGGGCTGATATTTGCAAATATCTGGATATCAATGTGAGGTGGCGGGGGGAGAGTGCCCATGAAGCGTTCCAATTGTGGTGGTCATTACAAAAGACCTCTTCCATCCGGGCTTCCCCTTGTATTTTCGCCTGGGGCATTTGGATTACCAGAAATAAGATCATATTTCAAGATTGCAGGGTTCCGATGGAGAATGTAGTGGCACAAGCTGTGGCAGTTATCAAACACTTCAAGGCACCTGTCAAAGCGATTAGTACTCGACCTGTGCGCGTGGAATTGATAGATAAATCCATGCCGTGGGCTTATTTTGATGGAGCTTCACTCGACCATCAAACGGTGTGTGGAGGGGGGGAGTACTTTTCAAATCTGAGACCCATTACTATCATATCGTGGCTGGTTTGGGGAGGGGATCAAATAACTATGCTGAACTTATGTCTCTTAGGCTGCTAATGTTATTTGCTCTTGAACAAGGATGTCTAACTCTTCAGCTATTTGGCAACTCCATGTTAGTTATCGATTGGGCAAAGGAGATAACATAGTGTCGTGTGATGGTACTATTACCTATCCTGGAGGAGGTAATCCGGTTAAAGCTGTCATTTAACCATATTACTTTTACACATGTTTACAGGGAGAGGAATGGGATGGCCGATCAACTTTCCAAAGAAGAGACGCAACACCACTTAGTGCTTGGTACATGGCGGATTACCATTCACTCAACAAGGGGCACTTACAGCTATTATCACAGACCATTTCATGAAGTTATTGAGGCACAGAATTGAGCATTAGCTCAACTTTTAAATGACTGGTGATGGACTCATTTCCTGTTACAGTATGTTGATATGTATTCGGATATAGGCGGGCTGTATGGATAGCAAATTTTGTAGACCAGTGATGGTCACCATCTTAATCTTTGACATTGTATTTGTGTAGATGATATCGGATATATGTGGGTTGAAGACAGCCATTTCCACTGTATTTGTTTTTGTATTTGTGTAGATGAAATCGGATATATGCGGGCTGAATGGACAGCCGTATGTTTTTGTATGGGGCATTATACCTGATGTTAATATGGGACAGAAAATATGTGACAATGTAGGGATCTCAGTGATTCTATTACATGTGCAGAATGTAATTTTGTTCATTTTTTTGAAATAAAATTACGACTTTTTCCAAGGAAAAAAAAAACTATCATAATATTGAACTTATTAAAAATAGCATGCTATAAAATATAGTCGGTTTTTTTCTGCTGGAAAAATATAGTCGTTTTTAAACTCAATCCACTCTAATTTGTTTTTTTCAAAGGGATGAAATTAGGTTCAAAACCTTTAGAATTTTTAAAGAAGTCACACTCTTCAAATGAGGAATTGTCACGTCAATCTTCATGATCTTTTATAGAAAATGAAGTAGAAAGTAAATTGATCATAGAGTGAAGAGGGAACATGGATCCAACTAACAAGAGATTTAAATATAAATCACTTTTGTTGTAATTTGTTTTTTCAAAACCCTTGTAAGATTTACACTTACTAACTACGTGAAACAATTTGCTTACGTACATGAAATGGTTTACAAACCTACATTTCTTTAAGTAAATTTAACACACCTATATCACCAACTAACCAATTTTCATTGATCACACTACCTACTCTAATCCATTCAAAGTGTAATTTTGTCGATTTTAAAGTTGTCAAGTTTTAACTTGAAGTTGCATCATTTTTATGTTAGCCATATAACAATGCTATACTTAAATTAAAATTACATAAATTATATAATAAATTAAGCCTATACTATGGGTTACTAAATACTATGGCCTTGAAAACCATGAACTGTAAATATATATTTGACTCTTTAATCAAGTCAAGTTTACTTAACAATCCTCCCTTTAAACTTGAATTGGGGTAGTAGCCAACTCCCTCAAAGTTTTAATTAGGACTCAAAATACAACATGCTCCCTTCCTTTGTCTACCTAAATCTACATACATGACTAACTGGGGGTACGCATTCCTAACTAGGTACAACCATATACTCATTTACATTTTGGTTAAACCCAACTCTCATACAAATACCTAAATTACAATGTACTAATCACTTATTATTCATCTTCCATATTCTTCTTTCACTTACCATGTGCCTCTTTCAATATACCTGCCTTTGCAAACATGAGCTTCCTGCTGCTCCTTTGGAGAGCTCATTTTTTTTTATCTCTTCATGACATGCTATTTCCAACATTTTCTTCACAACGTACTTCTACCGCTGTCTCTCTTCATAGAGGTGGATCTTCTTCACTGTTTCTACAACTATTTGCTCCTTTTCCAGCTTAGATCGCGGGGCAATCACTGCATGGCAAGACTAATAGTTTAAGATTCGGCAGACTAAAAGATCAACCGTACAAGGAAGATTGATCACTGGTCGGATATAGTTGCGTGATCGTCTGAAACTCCCGAGCAAACAGCCAAAGACTTGTTTGGCTTTCTAAGACTTCTTTGAGTAAATTTGGATTTGAATAACTTCATTGAATTTTCGCCCCTTTCGGCACGTCCCAATCGATACGCGATTCATTGAATTTTGCGACTTTTCGGCACGTCTGTGTCCCGGTCAATATGGCGATGTCCGGAAAACTTCTTTTTCCTTGGATGTCCGGAAAACTTCTAGTAGTTCATTGAATTTGAGTAAAATAGTAGAATCTTTAGACTTTCTGTCACCTTTATGGTGGGCGATTTAACTTTTCCTCGTTAGTGCTCTCATATTGCTTTACAATTTCTTCACTACGGTCACATTCTGTCACCAGCATGTTGACATTCCTGCCACTACGGCAATTTCTCTGCTATTTTCCACTATGACAGCTGCTCTATATATAGAGAGACAGAGCTGAGCAAGAACACAACGTTGGAGTTGGGAGAGCATAAAAATGGATTATAAAAATGTTCTTGTGATGATGGTTGCAGTCATGGCGACCTCTGTTGCTGCAGTGAAGCTGTCAAATTCCAATAAAAGTGACTGGCAGACTCTCCTGTCCTTTAGAGAGGCCATTGCATCAGATCCAACAGGATCGTTGTCCAACTGGACTCTTGAAAACTCAGAGAATCTATGCTTGTCATGGTATGGTGTTCGCTGCAGAAAAAGAACCAAAAGAGTGGTGGCTATAATCCTTCCTGGATTACAATTGAAAGGTAGCCTTCCACCATCTCTTGGGAGTCTGTCTTTGTTGCGTACTTTCAATATTTCTTACAATTCTCTGAGTGGAGGAATTCCTCCAGAATTTGGGCGGCTTAAAGCGTTGGGAACACTTGATCTCAGCAACAATCTCCTGTCAGGTTCTATGCCAAAATCACTGTCTAATTGCACAGGCCTTCGGTGGATCGGGCTTGCACAGAACAACTTGGCGGGGAGCATTCCAACGGAGTTTGGTCGTCTAGTTGAGTTGGAACATCTTATCTTGTCTGGGAATGTTCTGAATGGAAGTATTCCAGCTTCTCTGAGCAATTGTACATCTCTACAGGAGTTCTCCATTGGAAGCAACAATTTGAGAGGTCCAATCCCTTCCTTTTTAGGTATGATGAAAAGTCTATCTTATCTTGATTTTAAATTCAATTCACTCCACGGTCTCATCCCTCCAAGTCTCAGCAATTGTACTGAATTATCATACATCGACTTTTCTGGCAATGCCTTGAGTGGAAGAATCCCAGTTGAATTGGGGTTGTTGCAGAAATTAGAGTACTTGTCTCTATTTTCTAACACATTGGAGAACACCATTCCTCCATCTTTGGGAAACTGCTCTTCTCTTAAGTATTTGTATTTAGGGCACAATCAGTTGGTTGGCAGTATACCATTTCAGTTGGGTAATTTGAGAAAGCTTACTGAATTCTCCATTTATGCTCTAAGCATTCAACCAGGTAAAATTTCAGGTTTTATCCCTGCTGAAATAGGAAACTGCAGCAATTTGGTAAGGCTGGATTTACAAGCAAATAGAATCCAGGGCTCCATGCCAATGAGTATATTTCATCTTTCTCGACTTTCCTTCTTGTCTCTGGGTTCAAATAGACTTACAGGGAGCATACCTAAAGCCATTTCCAATTTGACTCAGTTGACTTACCTAGTTCTTGGTAAAAACATGTTCACAGGTGGCATCCCTGAAGCCATTTCTAATTTGAGCAAGCTCCAATTCCTTTCCCTTGAATCGAACAATCTCAATGGTACAATTCCAAAAGCTATAGGAAGTCTTCAATCCCTAGTATACATGGATTTGAATGCAAACAACTTCAGTGGAGGCATTCCACATAGCATAGTATATCAGGGACTATTCCTGAAAGTGTTAGTGGTTTGGCTTCAATTGTTCTATTAGATATATCATCAAACAAGTTGGAAGGATCGATTCCTAGAGGTATCTGTAACTGCACTCACTTAGCTTGGTTGAGGGTGTCTGAAAACAGACTCAATGGAAATCTAGACATAGAATTTCCGGTTTCTATGAGGGTTTTCTCTGCACATTCTAATAATTTCTCTGGGAATTTCCCGACATCTTTGGCCAACTGTACTAAGTTGCAACTTTTGGATTTAAAAGAAAATGGATTGACATGTGAGCTCCCGGAGTTCTTCAAATTTTTTTATGACATGAAAGTTTTAAGTGTTGGTCATAATAATCTTTATGGTTATTTTCCTCAATGGATTACAAATCTCACCAAATTACAAGTTTTGGATTTATCCAACAATAAATTCAGTGGAAGAATACCATCTCATCTTGAAACACTCAAGGGATTTACAATCAATGGATCTTCAGCATTGCCCATTGAGTTGTTATATGAGGTTTTGAGGATTTACATGAAAGGTTTTGAATATAGTCTAACATATGTGTTGCAGAGAAATACAATATTTGACGTGTCGAACAATAATATTATAGGAGAAATTCCTAGAAGCATGGGAAGTCTAAACAACATGCGATTGTTGAATTTATCAAAAAACCAATTGGAAGGACAAATCCCTGCTTCTCTTAGTGATATATCTACTTTGGAGCAGTTGGACTTGGCCAAGAATAATTTGTCTGGACATATTCCCCAAGTGCTTACTAAATTAACAATGTTGGCATATCTAGATGTTTCATCTAACAGACTCTGTGGACAAATCCCAATAGGAACACAGTTCTACACATTCAGTGAGACTTCATTTCAAAGGAATAAGTGCTTATGTGGATATCCTTTGCAAGGATGCAAGCAACCAAAGCCTAGAAGACCAATTGGAGCAGTTGTTGGGAAGAGTAATGCTAAAGTGGGTTGGTTAAGTCGCATGGATGAAAAAATGTCATTGCTAGCATTGGAGATAGGAGTGGGGATTGGATTTGGAGCAGTTGTTGGTGTGTTTATTCTCTGGGAGAGAGCCCGAGGTTGGGTGATGGCCGTGCCCTCTAACAATCAGCATGCCTTTTATGGAGTATATCGCCTCCCTCTATAGTTGGGGCCCAAAGATTTGAATATCTACTTTGATGTAAAAAATTGAAGTGTGTAGTGAATAAACCATTTCTATAATATGTTCCATAATATTTATGATAGTTTTATTAAATCAATAAAATTTAATAGTTGAGAGTGTTATATACACCAAAATCCCTCATTTAAGAAAATAAAACAAGATTATATCACCTTTAAAATCCATATTTCATTTTAAATATTGTGAAATAAAATATATAATATTTTTTAACAATATATTTATAAATTAGAATATGATAAATGATATTTTATGAGATAAACCATGGTGAATATAATATTTTCTTGTTTTGAAAGTTTACTTTAATAACTGGGCTTTCACTATTTAAAAAATAATTTTGTTAATGTTTATAGTGGATTTTCCAAATATTTTTTTGTTTTGAAAGTTAACTTTAATCATTGGTCTTTCATTATTTAAAAAAATAATAATTTGTTGTTCAATTAATATATAAATTTATTATAAAAGTAGGTTGTGAATGTCATTTTAAAGCGTTTTTTATTAGTCAATTATATTTTTTTAATTAATTATATATTTTATAAATTTGTTATATGATGGAGATGTAAATGACATTTTAAAGCAAATTATTTAGATATTTTATAAATTTGTTAAGAGATTGTTGGAAATTATGTCATAAAGTAAGAAGTTAAAAAATTATAATTTTTTTTTTTTAGATTTTTTCAAAAATAATACAATCTTCTTAAAAAAGAAACCTACTACATGGAGAAAGTTACTAAAACATTTTTGTTATGCCTATAAATTATATTCTGTAACATATTGTTATGTTATAGAAGCAAAATACAAGTTGATAACCAATTTCTTATGATGATCAATTTCTCATATTCCAAGTTTTGTATGATGGTCAATTTCTCATATTCCAAGTTTTGTTTCGTGAATTTGACTTCCAATTTCTCTGGCTTCTCTAAAAGTATTATTTTGTTTTGTTTTTGTAAGCTAGATGTGAATTATTTTATTAGTTAGAAAAAAAAAGTACATAGAGATATATATGCAAGTTAAAGGCATTTCCCCTAATACCTATGGTTAACAGAAAACGATTTTTTTTAGCTTAATTGACAAAAACTATCCTGGAAACTTTAATTACATCAAGCTGGTCCATGAGGCACCCAGCCTGGATCCTTTCTCTTTCTTCGAACATCAGTCCACCTAGCATAATTGTCGGGACCATATGAGATCGGAATTACAATTAGCTATTGTGTCGAAGAATCTTCTACGTTCTGTTGAATGCTCATATCTGCCTCCTTAACACCGTCAGAGTGATCAAATGCATAGGATTGTTTTTGGCCATCCATGCCTAATTATTCTATTTTACTTATTATTATATGTTTCTTTTTGTTATGATTATGATTGGTTTAAAACAAATCATATATGGATCTCAACTTACATTTAATTAAAATTGCAAAAATAAAAGAATTCACATTAAACATATACTCCATATTATTGATTTTTAAACCATATTTTATATGTTTTGTGTTTTATACGGGGTTTTAAACCATATTTTATATGTTTTATGTTTTATAGGGGGAAATGATATTGTATGGGAAAAAGAAAAAAACAATGAGTAAGTAACAACACATTGTTGCAAACTCATAGAAGACAATCTAATAGTAGTTCAATACATGGAGGTGATTAAGAGATATATCATGTGATCTACGAGAGATTCTTTATAGACATGTGCCCGGAGGAGAATCAACTTTGTAGGATTTTTATTTAAAATTAAAAGAAATATTTAGTGTCACATTTTTTGTGGCTAAGGAGTACGCAGTTCATCCTAATGTAACTAAATAGCCACCGGCTGAGTCTCTGAGATTTAAGACATATTTCAAGTTTTGATATTCAAGATCAAATCAAGTGCAAAGATAAAGTGGAGCTGCGGTCCATAGTGCGAAATTTGGGAAAAACAAATTAAGAGTAATTTTTTTTACATGGGGTTTTTAAATTTTTTCATCTTACAATTTTTTTTAAACTATATATAATTGATTTTAGAAGAGAATTTGTGTTTGGGTTCTTTTATGTCTTGAACTTTTTATTTACAATCTCTTTGTTGAAAATGGAAAGAAACTATTTGGTCTTGCAAGAAAGCGGTTTCATAGGCACAACTAGGGTTTAGTATCACTACATACCTATAGATCTTGATTTAGGTTCTTCCAATTTGTTTTTAATAGTTTCTATAGTAACTTCATGATCTTTTGGTGGGTTCAAGCCTCAAGGATTCATTTTCTACTCCTTTGTTGTATGCAAAGTTGTTGTGTACCATATATTTTAATATTTTGTTAAAGAACTATTCAATCTAGACTTGATTTTATAAGTCCTTGAACTTTATATTTTTTTTATACATGTGTTTATGTAATGAACTAGTACTTTGTTTTTTTTTTCACAATTGACTAGAAATCAAATTTTTAATACATTTAAAGTATTATCTATTATTGCAAATATTTAATGGTTTAGAAAATAATTCTTATATAGGGGTTAACAATTTTATGAGTATATAGTTTTAAATCTTCCAATGTTATAGGCTAGTTATATTGATACGCTACATGTTGTGCTGGTGCCACTTATTCCTCTTGTTAATTTGTTCTTTTATAGTTACTATTGAGTTGTTATTTGTTCTCCATGTTTTATTCTCATGTATGTGATTATTTCTGAGGTTGATATTAAACATAAGTGTTTTCTTTTTTTGATATAAATTTATGTACCATAAGTATTTAAAAAATCTAGATAAGGTTGCATGGATTAACACAATGTTGGTTCTTAATTTTAACATATTAATCCTTTTTAAAAATGAGATATTGTGAATTTTTTTTTGCTTTTGACTCCTTATGGATAAATTTGACATGGTTTTCTTCTAAGTGCCACATTGTGATTTGTGTTTAGTATATATAATTACATTTTTTAAAGGAAAAATATGAATTATATTGTAATTTTAGTCGAGACATGGGAAATTTGTCTCTATCATGTATTGTATATTTCTTTTTTCAAGAAAAAATGAATATTGCAATTTTTTTTAATGAAATAATGGGTATTGCAGTTTGTCTTAAATCACTCATGTATTGTTGTTTTTGGCATATCATAATTTTCCTCTTAGATATTTTAATTTGTTTCATTAATCAAGTACAATTTTATAGATCCAACATATTATAAAATATGATTTCAAGTATTTGGTATTGGATTTAAGGTTTTTAATTCTTTGAACATTTGAAGCAAAAGGATTTGTGCAAAAAAACATGATTGCACCAAGACTGATCAAGAGGCAAGGAAAGAGCAAAGACATGAAAGCATGAAAAAGTTAAGAGCAAAAAGGAAAATGAAAGAAAATGTGGAGGCATAAGGCAGAGACGAAGAAATGCAAAATGTTGAGGAACACATTGAGGAAAGAAATGAAGAACATGGAAGTGACGAGGAAATGAAAAATGTCGAGGGAATGATAGGCAATGTTGATATCAACACCATGATTGGTGAGTGAAGAATATATTAAGTTCAAATAATTAAATTTAATATCTATATATATTCGATTTGAAAGTTCACAATCTTTTAAAATTATTTAGATATATATGTATGAAGTTCAATTGATAAATTTATATACTTTTATGTAGGGTCAGCATCCAACTCACAACAAGATCCCACCACACCTATCAATTTGCAGAGATTAATTGGAAGCTGCAGCAATATCGTCATTAATGACAATTTTTTGGAGAATATGGATTTAAGTAAAATTGAAGAATTGGAACCACCTATGCTAGATCATAAAGTTCAATATAGAGCAAATACGTTTACTCAAAAATATCTTGAAGGTGCTTCTGTCATAGCAAAAGCTCAATTGTTACATAGATTGTTGAAGCAAAAACATATAAAAGATGCAGTTAAATTATTGGGCATTAAAAGTATCAAATAGGTTAAAACAAATGAGATGGTATCAAAAAATATTACGGCCGTCCTTGCCACACTTGCCAAAAAGCGATATTGTTTTGAAAAGGATGCTCATAGAGCATTGCTGGCAGGGGTTGTTGCAAAAGGAACTGCTTCAAGTCGTTTGAGGGCGATGACTGCAATAATATTAAAGAAAACAAGAAAAAGTTTATTAAAGTATAAAAAAATTAGGATTCAATTAGATGAGAATGATGAAGTTGCATGTTTGGATGTTATCTGTAGAAAACCCTATCAGGATAGACTTCTAGATAATGTGAGGGATAGGGTGAAAGAGTTTTGGAATTTGAACTCTCGTGTGCTACCAAATGGAAAGGATGTTGTGTGGCGTCGAATATCTAAAGGAGATTATGAAACTCATTGAAAACATATAACGGAGGTCACTCAAGTGGAAACGTTCAACAATTTTATGGAGAGTAATGTTGATGTGAAAATTTTCCTTAGCACATTTGTGAAACTTAAACCATGGTATGTTAGGCCCATCACTGTTTGGGACACATCATTAGAGCAAATTTGGGGTCTAAAATGGGCCTCATAAGAAAAAGAGCCACTCAAAATGGGCCTCATAAAAAAAGAGATCCAACCAATATAATTTCAAGAAAAAGAGTTACCCATATTGGCCGACTTGACATATTTGTCATTAAAAAAACTACTTTTTTCTTCATATTTTCAACATATCTCCCTGTAGTTTTACTCAAATTTTGAGCGAGAGCACTCGTTGTATGCATAATTCAATTTTGCATCCAACGAGTACCCACACTGCGTACTTTTGATGGACTGCACCCCCAAAAAATGAGAAATACATTAAGAAACATGAAAGTAACACATTATTTTAATGTATTTCTCATTTTTCATGGGGTGGGGTCCATCAAAAGTATGTAGTGTGGGTACTCCTTGGATTTGGAATTGAATTCCACATCCAACAAGTGCTCCCGCACAAAATTTGAGTAAAACCACAGGGAGATATGTTGAAAATACAAAGAAAAAACAATTTTCTTCTCTCTTCTTCCAAAATTCATAAATACTATTTTATCATTTTAACATATTATTTTATTATTTTCCTTAAGAGGCCCATTTTAGACCCCAAATTTGCTCTAATGGTTGTTTTTGTACCACATAGAATTTGAATTATATTATGAGACATTTGTAAATTTTGGCGTTCAATATTGGTCAAAAGATCCCCCTCCTTCGAGTGTTCGTGAGTTTCTCTCCAACCACAAGGAGATATGTTGAAAATACAAAGAAAACACAGTTTTCTTCTCTCTTCTTCCAAAATTCATAAATACTATTTTATCATTTTAACATATGATTTTATTATTTTCCTTAAGAGGCCCATTTTAGACCCCAAATTTGCTCTAATGGTTGTTTTTGTACCACATAGAATTCGAATTATATTATGAGACATTTGTAAATTTTGGCGTTCAATATTGGTCAAAAGATCCCCCTCCTTCGAGTGTTCGTGAATTTCTCTCTAAAATATTATGTGCGAGAGAATGTCAATTATTTTATAAGAAAGAATGTGTTGGTGGTAGAAAATGCAATGAATGTGCTCAGTTAGCACTTTTTGATGCTAAATATCCCATAGATCCAAATGATCATCAACTACCAGATTTCACTATGAAATGAAAGAGATATGGATATGTTTAGTACACTCCCGTTATAGATTCGACAAAAACATCCAAAATAATTGATTTACTTGAAGATGATATTTCGATGACATCGTTTATGGAAACGTTATGGGAGCAAACATATAAATATATTAAGCACTCCCACACAACATGATGGCAAGATGTCTAGTTCAAACAATCACGAGATGTATTCCCAAAAGGAACAATATTATCAATGGTTGATTTTGCTGAAAATTACACTTTCACTCCACAAAAGGAAATACAAAGTGAATATTATCATTCAGACCAAGTGTCTATCCTTGTGCACATTTTGTATAGACATGTTGAGCTCAATGTGGATGGTTTTGATAGCAATCAAAATAATCATGAAGTAATTAAAGAGTATCATTTCTACATCAACGATGACCGTACTCATGATACATGTTTCGTTCAACATTGTTTTAATATGATTTATAAAGAATTATCAAGACGAGGAGTTACTTTTAAAGAACATTGGGTGTGGTCCGACGGTTGCGCTAGTCAGTTTAAATCATCACGATAATTTTATTGGTTGGATTTCCTTCATAAGATAATGGATATTCACCACGCATGGATTTTTTTTGAAACACAACATGGAGAAGGAGAGTATGATGGTGTTGGTGCTCGCTTAAAGTGTGCACTTAGAAGACATCAATTGAGTCACTTTGTTGCTTGATTTGTAAACTCTCTCGATGTTTTTAATTGGTGCAAACAAAATTTAAGCCATGAATTCAATGAAAGAATAGTTTGTGTGAGAAGGTATGTAAATATTTCCTTGACGCTTAATTTTTGTATACATTAAGTTTATTTTACTAATATGTAAGTTTAGATTTATCAATGCATGTGTGTTTTAGAGATATATTGATTAAACAAATATGTATTTTTATGTGAAATGTGATTTTTTAATGAGATTTTTGTTTTCTTCAAACATGTACTTTTGGGATATACCAATGGGCGATGTTGATAGATCGATGCCATATAATTGTACTACAATCCCTAGAACAAGCCGGGTTTACATTCCATTAGGACTGAGAAAGTGACAAATATACACTCAATTAAGAAACAAAAGTACTCTTTCTTTTGTCTTAGATGTATTGATAATGGGGAATCCATTGATGAGTGTCAAAATGAAACTAACAAATTTGTCAACCCTTGGGTACACCAAGAATTGACACCATTGCCCCCATTTCCAAGCTACCTCGATTCAGTGATTGACAATGAAGTGGCTATGATTGACAAAGATTATGATCGTGTTTATGATATGGTTAGAGATGGTGATACCTTCGATGTCATTGCACTAGAAGATAATCCAGAAAAAGTGCATTATTACTTATTAAGATGCACTAGATCAAAAAGCACGTTGATGCAAGAGTTTAAAGATCTATCAAATTATACATATGCAGTGGGTTCGATGGTTTTAATGGGACATTTCTTTGAAGAAGTAAAGAAATGTACTAACAATATTATTTTTCAGGACTACCAAGCAGATGTTATATGTGCCCAATATAGAAATTTGGTCATAGCAGCTCGATTGCAGTTGAAACCAGTGAAGACTAGGAAAAAGTCCAAGCATCGACAATGGAAATTGTCTATAGAAGATCGTAATGACATTCTTGAAAATGTGTTGCTGGCACATTTCATGTGAATGGAACAAATTGAATGATGAATTATTATTTGGTTGTAGGGTTAGAACATGGAATTGCTACTGTTGTTCAATATGTTGTGATGAATTGTGTGGTATTGTTGACATAACTATGGATCGCGATGCATATTTGAGGATGTCACATGTACTGTGATTTTGGATATTTTTGAACAATTAGAAGAATTTAACAACGCACTGTGGATGTTTCCCCATTTAGGGTTTTTCCACGTAAATATGATATGTATGTCATTTGTTTTCTCATCTCTAGCTTGTTTACTTTGATTATTTTATCATTGTTAAAAAAAAATGTATCAATAGTCTTTAAAAATAAAATAGTTCTTCTAGATCAAGTACTATTCTTTATTTGATTTACTATAGTGGAAGCTTCTCTATTAGCTAGGTGATAACTAATATATATGTTTTTTATGTGGTATGATGTGTTCTTATATATCCTCTATGACTATGATGTTTGGGGCTGCAACATTTATAGAGAAAATTGAAGAAAAATTGACCATATAAAAAAATAGCTTAAAAACTAAGATTAAGAGAAATAACCCATATCATGTTCCCCTCTTAGACATTTTGTTTTCACCTATTGAAACTAAGGCTATGACTATGTACCTAATGTATGAGCATACGATACTAGCATGATGGATAAAAGGATTCTTAAAAAATTGTGGATTCACGCAATGAAATTATGACATTTAATGTATTAGGGTCCTAACCTGCCTATCTTGGAGTACTTAAAAGATAGTTAACTAATGCATCATATCAACTTATTTTAATAAGGACCATTAGGCATTTGATGTTTTGTTACACAATGTAAAAGAATTATATTTATTAAATAAATCCCACTAGATAGTTGATAAGTTCATTAATGATGTGACCATAATCAGTTAGGGTTATTCTAGTGAGTAACTATTTATAGAGATAAATGACACTGTAACATTCTTTGAATGTATTCCAATGTAATGGAGCTCTACTCTTTTGGGGTTTCCCTCTCAGATAGGCCTATAAACATTGATCTTTTTTTGGAATTATTAATATAAGGGTTTATATAATGTAGGTTAATTAATACTCTTGTTTCTACCATTTTACTTTACTCATTTTATATTGTTTCTAAAATTGCTTATAATTTTCTCTTTATGTTGATTAAGCATGCTACTAGTAGTATCAAAGCTCTATCATTTTCCATCATAGAAAAAAAATATAATTTTGTTTGGGATTGAGACGTGTTTTAACATTTTTAAACACATGGTTTATCATTTATTTAGTAAAATTGTGGCTACAAAGCATATATGCACATGGAAAAAAAGTTGAGTCACCTAGTTAGACACCTCGTAGAACTCTTTTGGTGCACTTGGTGAATATTATCACATTAGAAATAATATGCATGTACATATGTATGAATGTATGTATGTATACATTTGATCTTCCATTTACCTTTAAATATATAGGAATATTGGTGGGTGCATATGAAACCATCCTTACATAAACCTATCAATAACGTTTTTACTATGGTATATTAAACATAGCACTTGGGAAGATCAATCTTGCATACCAGAGAATCAGGTAGTATGGTTAAGGATATGGTCTATCATCCTTAAATTGTGTTTTGATATATTTGAAGAAGTGGTATTTTTGGAAACCCTTAGGTATATTATAGAGCTACATTGATTGGAACTCCTGATCTCTTATGTCCCTATAAATTCTAGCCTTTGTATCATGGGAACAAATGCCAATATCATAGAATATCAGGAATTAGAGAATTTGATTCATAAAAGAACACTCAGACATGAGTATTACTTCCATATAATTCTAGGTATGGCACATACCATCATTTAAAACATATCTCAAAGGACTCCCTTTTGGACTCTTTATGTTGGTATGCATCTCAATCGACCCTTTTATTCGTCTTATCCATACTATTGTGGGGGATTTATATTGGAGTAACTAGACCGAATAAAGTTGAATGAAATCTAAATCATTGGAAAGTTGTATTAAATGGTAATGATGTGAGATGTAGGAGATGGGATCTATGACACGCCACAAAATTAGGCACATGTAGCTGTAATGTGCTTGAATGAAAAATGGCACACTACTGCAAATACAAAATTTAACTATAATAGAAGTTGAAATATGTTAAACTGAAACACAAAGATCAGAATAAGAGTCAAAGCACAAAAAATTCTAGAGTGATTATGATTTTGAAATCTCTTATAAATTTTAACTATAATAGAAGCTGAAATACGTTAAACCAAAACACATATATCAAAATAAGAGTCAAAGCACAAAACAATTATGGAGTGATTATGATTTTGAAATCTCCTTGATAAGAGGGAAATAGAATTGAGTAGTAAATGTTTTAAGTAGAATGTTGTGGATTTATGCTTTAGGACTTTGCAAATAAGCTTGGGGGACAAATTATGGAAAATCTCTAGAGTGATCAATGGCGTGTTAAGGTTTGACCGGTAATTCAAAATGGGTCCAACATGGAATCATGTCCAAACTTTGACCAAGTTTTTTGGTAGTGTACAAAGCTGAATTTGAGCATGACATATCGCTCTAAGTCTGAATGTTAGAGTGGGAGGGTGAATTGGGTAATGGAATACATGTTGAGAATCAATGTCATGGACCAATAAATTTGGTGAGAAGTGTATCTTCTCCCATAGTAAATTTTTCCTCTAATAATGCATGGCATAGATAATTGGAGATGGCACTATACAAATCCTTGTATGGCAGGCCAAGCAATACTCCTTTAAGTTGGGATTGGTTGGAAGACCAAGTCATGTTTGGTCTTGAGATAATTCATTAGATGGTGGGAAAATAAATGTAAATTACTTAGAGGTTGAAGGAATCCTAGGATATGGCCGGTGAGTTGGGTAATGGAAAACATGTTGAGAATCAATGTCAACATGGGAGGGAGGGTGAATTAGGTAATTGAAGAATGAACATTAGAGTGGGAGGGTGAATTGGGTTATGGAATACATGTTGAGAGTAAATGTCATGGACCAACAAATTTGGTGAGAAGTGTACCTTCTCCCTTAGTAGATTTTTCCTCCAACAATGCATATCATAGTTCATTGGAGATGGCACCATACAAATCCTTGTATGGTAGGCCAATAAATAATCCTATATGTTGGGACTGGTTGGAAGAATGAGTCATGTTTTCTATTGAGATAAATCATAAGATGGTGGAAAAAGAAATGTAAATTATTTAGAGGTTGAAGCAATCCTACGAGATGGCCGAAGGGTTACTTTAATACTCATAGTACAAGTAGAAACTATGATGTTGGTGACATTTTTATGGGGATTAGGGTGCAAGAGAGGTTGGTCAGAGTTGGGACGGGTTCCAAATTTTCCCCTCAGTTCATAGAACTATTGGAGATCTTGTAAAGAATGGGACTAGTTGTACTTATTGTTTTTCTTTTCCATCTTATCTTCATAGGACTCAGGATATGTTTCACATTTTTGTATTACAATGGATGGTATATGCCAAAAGTTTCCTAATGAGAGGATGCATGTAAGGCCCTAGATTTTGGTCATCATAATATTTGAGTAAATCCTAAGTTTGACCATGTAAGACTTAAAGAATAATTCATGAAAGAAATTAATCTTTGCAAAGTTTAACATAGAATAAAATTTCAAAAATGGATATTCCAGAAGGAGAAAGTACAAAGATAGAATAAGTGCAAGTAAATATTAGTTTTGTATAATTCATGAAAGAAATTAATCTTGCAAACATCAACATAGAATAATATCTCAAAAATGGATATTACAGAAAGAGAAAGGTTAGATTTTCCTTATTAACTTAATAAGAAAGTACATCAAAAAACGAATATGAAAAATCATAGTGCCGGGACAACTAGTCCACACAGCTCAAACAAAATCATATTTACTTTGGAAACTGAGAGAATAATACCCACATTGGGTGGTGGGTAGTTTCTATCAACAAAAATAGTCTAAAATTTTGCAAATATTGTTCAACAACAGTTCAGAACCTTTGCAACATGTACAAAGTTGTGACAGAGGCACCAGATCACCTATGGAGCATAAGTTTTTTGTGTCTTTTTTTCCTTTTTTTCTTTGTTGGCTACAGGTCCATCTAGATTTGCATATGCAAAATGCATATTGAAGGATCATAAAAAGAGAAAACTTGTCAAGAGCATATTAACAGAAACAAACATATGAAAGGAAATAATAACATGTCAATTAAATAAACCAATTGAATTATATTTGGTATATAAAAGTAAACTTACCACATCAAGATTCGAAATTGGTTTTTTTTTGAAAATTTTAAGGGTCAAGTCCATTCATTTGAAGTGACCAAACTACAAACTGTACAAGAGAAACTATTAATTTCGCTGGATAAAGTTGCTATTGTTGATGCTCAAAATAAATCCCTTCAAACATATCTTGAACTTGCAAACATACCTCTTGACATAAAACATGCAACAAATACCAAATAATAAATGTAAAGGTACATGACATTCAAAATATTTAATGTTGCATACTCACATATAAAATAATGTGCCATAGCTTCATTCTATGGTTTGGGCTCACAATAATTCCCAAGTGACACCAACAGTGCCATTACAACTAAAATTATCCATCCAAGTAGTTCTCGAACTCGTTGAGATCATTTCCAAAAGAAACATGGTATTTATTATAAAATCATAAATAACCTTAGATCACAAAAAATACTAACCAGACTAAATAATCAACATGAAAGATAAACAATTTATCAATTAGGCCTTTTGACCTATAGTCATATTATTGATGATGGAAACATCGTGAGTACTGTGACAACTACATGCATTTTTTTTCCAACTTTCTTATCATGAACAATGGTTGCAATCATGTGGTTACAAAGATATTCATGATGACAATTGTAGAACCACTAAACATTTCCCTTTAGCCAAAATACTCACAAGCCAACATGTTTTTGAGACCCATTCTATGGAGAGTAGGTCTAACTCATTATTTGTTAGAAAAATGGGATCGCAGAGCAATACCAATAAACAAGATGCAAATATAAATCACATTAAACACATTACAAGAGAGACAACATTATAATGTGTTTCACCCAAGATGGGCTACATCCACACAAAAATTTTTAGTCCTTATTATTATACCATCCAACAAATGAAGGGATACAACCTGCAGCACATCCACTGCAACTTCATCTTCACCCTCTCACAATCTCTCTCACACAATCATTGAGATCTTTACAATGCTACAATACACAAATATATTACAATTCCTTCCTTTTAAAGAGGGATTACCATGGGAAAATACTATGGGAAACCTAATACCATGGGCCCATAAATCACCCATTATTGACCAAGTCATGACTATGAAATTACAAAATTTTACAAGGCATGTGACGACTATTTTGGGGGGAGCAAGCCCCCCCAAACCCCCCCGTCATGGGATGGGATCCAGACACGGCTGAAACATGACCTCCGAATAAGGAATATCAGACTCCACATCCAACAATATCTACCCCACCCTAGAGGATCATACTGTGATCATATTACCTCCTTCATCATGGAGGAATTTTCAATTGAGACAATTGAACTTATTAGAAATTTATACATCCTTTTTCCTTTATATGGTAAGAATCGGTTACCTAACTCTAAATAGACTTAGTGATGATGAAAAAGGTTCACCTCACATTATTTACTAGTTCATTCTATATTCTATCACTACATAACCCCCTCTAGTTCATTCTCTATGCATAATGATGAGCCAAATACAAAAAATTACAGGTCTTTTTGGAAATTGTTTAGAGAAATCAAGATGAAATTCCATGGTTAGGCACATTCATCCCGGATCCCAAAGAAGGATGACCTCTTGGGAATGCGTGTTAATTTTTTTAATTTGATTATGATTTTGAGTTGGTGAAACATAGGACTTTAACATAATACAATGTTGCTTCTATCACAGAAGCAGTGACCATTCCAAATAAATTAGATTTCACATACTATAGGTTTATCTCATGTATAGATTCCGTGTCAAAACAAGGATTGATTGTGCACTAATTTTCCCAGAATTGGAGATAAACATGGTCTACTTCTACTAGATGATAGGGATGATCCTCAAGTCTCCTCAATAGTGCCCATAAATAGCCCGTGTTTGACAATGAGGATTTTAACCTCATTTTAAAGTTGCTCTTTTTCCCAAAATTGAAGAAAGTTATTATCCTCAAGTTCTGTCGATCAAGTTTCCACCAGCCATTTCAAGGAGGGGACAATATCCTTCAAGACAATGGTATCTGCATCAGGGATTTTGTTCAACCATTGGTTTTGTCTTATTTAAAGGTTATACGAAAAGAGACAAAATTATCCAATTGTTGTTAACTAGCAATCGAATGTGTACCTCACCTGAACAAGTTCTTTCTCGTTAGTTAACTAAATTGGCTTGGAATCTAGGAGGATAAACAATTAACATAGTTCCATATGGAGGGAAAGCAAGGATCTGGGTCATCCAAGGATAAAGACACAGTTGGAAAATCACTACAACAAATCATAAGAGTCAATGACACAGTTAAAAAATTCAATAAATTAGTTTTAACTTTGTCTAGAAATGTTCAATCCCTATAACAATGAGTACTTGAGCTTAAATATTTTGGAATTTCTTACATTCTTGGTCCTCATCTCTTGCAATAACCACTAGGTTCTTGACAAAGGTTTAAATGTGGTCATATGTATGATTATGAGTCTGTTTTTCCTATTGATAGATTCTTCTATGTCAGTATCTTTCCTTTTAGTATGTTGGTGAACCCACCCTAGTCATAGGATTGTTTTCTGTACAACAGGGGATTTTCCCCCATACGCTCGATGCATACAAATCGTTCGTGGGCCTAGTCGAGAACTCTACAACAAGAATATTGGAGATATGGATATTTCATTATTATCCTAACATTCTCCCACTTTAAGTCAATATACAGGAAGTTCCTTGCCAACGTTTTCCACCCACACACCATTTCCCATTGCTTCCTTCATCACATTTTCAACAATCCTGGAGAAGCTTTGCACCATTCAAACTTCTTTGTCCTGACCGACTTCATTCCACCACTTTACTTATAAAATGGTACTAAATATCAATATGCTTCATGCGATCATGAAATGCTAGATTCTTCATTAAGTGAATAACACTTTGACTATAATAGTGAAAAGTGATGTTCCCTTGTATCATCTTGAATTCATTCATATGTCACTCTAGACATACTGCTTCTTTACTAGCCTCAATTGCTACCACATATTCGGATTTAGTGGTTGATAAAGCCACCATTGGATGGAACTTAAATGCAACTTACAAATCTATCAACAAGAGTCAAAGTATATCCTAAAGTAGACTTTTGTCCATCTCTATCTCCACCAAAATCAGGATATGAAAAACATTTAATTTGTAAATTTGTTGATCTATAGAAAATAACAGCATTGGAAGTGCCCCTAAAACATCTAAGTATCCACTTTAGACCATTCCAATGCACCTTACCAAGATTTTCCATGAACCAACTAACAACTCCCACTACTTAAGTAATATTTAGTTTTGTGCTCACCATGGTGAACATGAGGCTCCTTATTGCTAATGAATACCGTAAATGAGAAATTGTCTTGTCTTCTTTTGCGCTAGGACACTATTCGAAAGAAATCTTGAAGTGTGTAGGAATTAGGGTGCAAACTGGTTTTGTATTTTGCATATTGAAGCATTACATAATATTTTCTAGATATGACTTTTGACTTAGCCAAATATTCCTATTTGTTCTATCCCTATGTGTCTTCATACCTAGAGTTTGATTTGTTTCTCCTAAATCCTTCATTTCAATTGTCTTAGCCAACTGATCCTTGATATCAATGTTTTTCTTCTCGATGGGGCTTGCAACCAACATATCATAAACATACAACAAGAAGATAATAAAAATTCCATCATAAGACCTCTTGCAATATGCACAATGATTAGTTTCACTTCTACTAAAACCTTCATGAAGGTGTCAAATTTTCTATATCACATCCTTGGTGCTTGTTTCAATCCATACCGATTTTTTTTCAGTCTCAAACAAAATTCTCTTTGCCTCTTTCTTTATATCCCTCAATCTTATCCATATAAATTTCTTCATCAAGATCACCATGCAAGAAAGAATTTTTTACACCCAGTTGTTCCAACTCTAAATCATGTGTTTCTACAAGTATAAGTAAAACCCTTACAATAGTAAGCTTCACAATTGGAAAGAAGATTTCATTAAATTCTATACATGATTTTTGCACATATTGTTTTGCTACCAAGCGATCTTGATAACATTCAAGCAACCCATCATTATTCTTCTTTACTTTATACACCCACTTATTTCCAACAAATTTTATTCCTGGTGGGAGATACACAAGTTCCCATGTTTCATTCTTGTGCAATGCTTTCATTTCTTCATCCATGGCTTTCCTCCATTTAATTATATTCCTAGATTATTTATATTCCTTAAATGAACTAGGTTCACCATCATAAGTTAACAAAGAAAAATAATATTGAAAATCAGGAGAATACCTTTTTGGACACCACATGTAGATATTATGAGTTGTGGTTGTTGAACTTGCTATTCTTCACACTGATCAACAACTTCATTTTCATCTTCACTCATTTCTACTTCAAGTAGGACAATCTCAAGTGTCTTTTGTACCTCCTTCCTTTTCATGGATTTTTCATTAAAAATAACACCTCATCTAACAATTACCTTGTATTCAGTAGGATCCCACAACCTATACCCCTTTACTATATTATCATAACTAAGAAAAACATATTTCCTTGACTTTGGATCAAGCTTCGACCTCTTTTCTTTAGGAAAATGGAAAAATGTATCATAACCAAAAATATGCAAATGAGAATAACTAACCAGCTTACCACATCAAGCCTCCTCTGGAATATTTCCATCCAACGATGTTGTAGGTGACCTATTAATTAGATACACAACTATATTAACATCCTTTACCTAGAATCCATTATCCAGCCTAGATGCACTAATCATGATTCTTACACGTTCCATGATTGTGCGATTGATCTGCTCAACCACATCATTTTGTTGTGGAGTATATGGAGCAATCTTCTAGTGCTTAATTTCCACCCGCATATAGAATTTATCAATTTTCTTGGAGCAATATTCTCCTCTAGTATCATATATGAGACATAAAATAGACTTGCCCAAACTTTTCTCTACTTGTTCCTTGAAATCTGTATATTTCTCAAAGGCTTCTGACTTATTTTTTAGAAAATACACTCACACTCTTCTAGGATAATCATCTTTAAAATTAAAAAATATCTAGAACCATTTATAGATAGAGTTGGGATTAGTACAAATATATCATAATGAATAAGTTGAAAAGAATAAGAACTTTTACCAGAGGTTCTAGTAAACTGAATTCTCTTCTATTTACCAAAAATACAGTGCTCACCACAAGTCTGAATCACACAACTTAATCCTAGAAATCATACCTTGATCTTGTAGAGTTTTCAAACATTTTTCACTCATATGTCCAATTCATTGATGCCACATCATCACTACATCTAAAACATTCCATGATTCAACTATTGTTGCATGATTTGTTACTGTATCACCACACAAATGTTACAGGGTCCCATAAGATTCTTCTTTTGTTACCATGAGGGATATTTTGGTGATTTTGCATCATGTGTAATCAAAGTTAGTAGAATACCCCAACTTATCCATCATCTCGATTGAGAGAAAATTATTCTATAGATCTAGAACATGGCATACATCACACAACTTCCTTTCTATATCATCATCCAACTTGATCTTAATGTCCCCTCTTCCCACAATTTCCAAAGGATGATCATCACCCAAGTATGCCATTCCACCACTATAGGGATGATATTTGAAAAACCAGTCTCTCCATGGAGACATGTGGAAAGATGCACCTGATTTCAAAACCCAAGCATATAATAGAGATCGGTTGTTGAGGCAGAAAGCCTCACTTGTTGTTCTCTCTTCTGAATCTATTGTACTAGCTTCAGTTAATGGTTTATCTACATTTTTATCCTTCTTTTCCTTCTTCAGATGCCAACAATCCTTCCTTGAGTGCCCTGGTTTCCCACAATTCCAACACTTTCCTTTCTTGCATCCTTTGAACTTGGATCTGGACGGTTATATCCCTTGTTGAGTTGTTTCACTAGATTCCCCTCTCATGGATAGGGATTCATTGGTGATTTTTGCCTCAACTATTCTATCGGAAAATAAGCTACCACATCATCAATTTTCAGAGATCTTGTTGTTGAGTTGGTGATAGTCACGACCATATGATCCCAAGTATCTGAGAGGGAACAAAGTAAAATGATTGCTTTGTCCTCATCCTTCACCTTTGCACCAACTGAGAGTAGTTGATAATTAGGGTAATAAACTCGTTTAGATTATCTGCCACAATTGAACCCTCTTTCATCCTCAAACAATAATGTTGTTTTTTCAGGAAAACCTTTTTTTTGTTTATTTAGTCTCATACAACTTCCCAAGTTTCTCCCAAAGGGATTATGTGATCTTTTGTTCAACAAAATTAAACAAGACAAATTTCGATAGTAAAAGATGAATTGTAGGAACCTCTTTTTTTTCCATCTTTATCCAATCCTCATATGTCATGCCACTCGATTTTTTCACAACTCATTTCAAGGCTAGGGCTTGGTCATTATGATCCAACAAATCATCCACCCTCATATTCCATAGGGAGAAATTATTGCCATCAAACTTCTCATATCGAACTTGGTTAAACCTCCTACCATTGTTGCATCTCACACTCACAAAAAACCCTATGCCTGTGAGTTTTTTAGGCTATGATACTAGATTTTAGAAAAATATAAAAAGAAAAAGCAAACAACAATAACAATAGAACACAATATTTACATGGAAATCCGTTGTACATAGGTAAAATCATAGGGCAATGGAAGCTTCAAACTTTTATTATTACCCGACATAAAAACTTACAATGTTATATCTCTCTTGTATTACAATGTTGGGGAGTCACTCCCCTTGTATACAATGCATATGAGGGTTTCAGAAGGAACCAAAATAAACTAGAAGGTTCTAGAAATGTTCACCTCAGGGGATCTACCCCCGTGGACCCAATGCATACGAATCATGCATAGGCCTAGTCAAGAACTCTACAACAATAATATAAGAGATATGGATATTGGCTTCATCTCCTAACATAATTATCTATGGGAATAAACTATGTGTATTGGTTAATGTGTGTCATGCAAAGAAAGAACATGAAAAAACGTGATAATATTGTTCGCCATCTAAGTGGAAAAGAGCATAACAATTTTGTGAAAATGTTACAAACATGGGGAGGTGAATCAAAAGGAGATCAACATGAATTTTGATTTTGCATTTTACTAATAATGTAATTCTTAATAATAATATCTAATGGGTTTCCAACGTTTGAGTTCACATATATTGAATGTTGTGCATGGAATCCCAATGAGGGAGAAAAACACCTTCTAGAGATTTTTTCTTTACAAAGGATGTCTAATTGATCCCCAATTCATGTAGATTGGTGCTGGAAGGTAATGACTATGGAAAAATATTTTATAATATTATGAGCGATATAGTGGATAGAACATATAGATTTTATTTCCACTTATAATACAAAAATCAATCTAATTAATGAATCCAAGAACCATGTTTATTTAAATTGCAATAAGCATTTTTGTAGAAATGATCAGTGAAACTTGTGAGGCTTGTAATAACAAAGAGTACAATATAAAAATAGAATCATTTGATTATTGCTAAACATGTTTTTATATAATATGTATATACTAGTTCGAAAATTATCAAATTAATATTTGTGGTAAATACAATATTTACCTTATACAATTTTTTATCAGTGATTTTTGTTTTTTAGGAAGATTAGAAAAATTAAGGACACTAGAGTAGATGATATATGTTCAAACAAGCCATTAGGGATGTCCAAAAAGTTCACAAGAAAATGGTCAAATAATTAAGAATAATTGAATTGTTGGAAGAGTTATTCCAACAACAACTTGCACTAACTGTGCACAAAATGGAACCCATTCATGACATAGAATGAGACAACAAGGTAGAAAAGGGCTGTCACAAAATTAGTGAGGAGTAATTTCCTTTTCATTAAAATTTCATATATGTTGTGATTTTTAAATTTTAATTAATTTACATTTGGTCGTGGTTGTTTTCTACAGGGTGTTCATGTACAAAGAAGATCCATCCAAACGTTTGATTGAAAGTATGGGTTGAGTACATATCGGAGTATCAACAGTTAATTGAACAATTTGTAAGTAGCTATTATGGTTTACCTCCCCTATTTTATAAATATTAGAACAATGATAAAATTTTAATTATATATAAACTTTGTCACGGCGTATAAAACTTGTAAGAAACAAAGTGTGGACTAGAGCCAACAAAAGATATGTTGTATCATGGCATGATGCATAGCTTTGAGAGAATGTTCATTTTTCAAGAGGTTCGTTGCTATTGTAACAGTGTATGATTACCGCAATCATGTATATTATACTATAAATGTATATATACTTATTGTGTGTGTGTGGAAGATGGAGAGACCAATTAAAATCAATTTAATAAAAAAAACATTTCAAATAACATGAGTACAACATCCCTTGCCAGTGATGGAGAAATGAAGAATGGAAGAAACTCAAGAAATGATACTAGTTGGGTTAGGGTGATGAATGATGATCAATATAATTGAATGTTATAATTTTTTTTGTTTTAGAATGTTTGTTTGTAAAAACCAAACATTTTGTTTAACATGGACATTTATATCTCACATTTGGTATTCAATGATGGGTTACTACTAATTGTAACAAGTGTTTTTTGACATTTTATTTATCGTGGACCTTTGTTGTCCCATTTTGTATGATGAAGGGTTTGTGATTTTTATATAATACAATGAACTTCTTATTTTATTGCAGTCTGTGTTGTAGTAAAATGTTAGGATGTTGATTCTATATATGCATAATTTATGTTATTACAATGGACAAATGTGTAATCAACTTATATATTTGTGTAAATGATAAAATACATTAATGTAATGATTATATTAGGATGAATTAATTAAAATATAAAAATCAATATTAATATAAAAAAAAATTATTTTTCTACACATAAATATAAATTTTATATAAAAAAAAAGAAACAAGAAGTTACATTTGCATAATTGCAAAAATAAATAGCAAGTGGGAATTTTGGCATTGAAACATATTAGTGTGTTTGCTTCATTTGTATGCACTAGTGTGTTTAAATCATTTGTATGCATTGATGCATGTTCAATATATAAGCATTGGTATGCGTGATATTATAACATGAACCGGTGTGCCTTACATGTATGTGTGCATCGGTTCTCTTTGTATGCATAAGATATTCAACACTATTTGTTTGTACAAGACTATTAGTGCATTTTAAATTGATGAGAAATACTACATCAGTTCTTAACAATATATAGTGTATCGATTCTTTGGAGTAGATAATACTCACCAATATGTCTTAAATAGAGGTACAAGGATACATCATACTTGAAGAGGCATATCGTTAAAAAAACATCTGAAACATTTTCTATAGAGAAACCCAAAGAATCCTCACCTAGTTTTGAAACATTTTACACATCAATTTCAACAAGAAATTTCCTTGAGGAAGTGTGGTTGAAAACCTACTTAGTTTACATTGGATGCATTGAATCTACCAAGTCCACAACAAGATGTTCCAAAAATTGTAAAAAAAACTACCAAAGTTTGATCTAGATAATTCGGTTCATTGAGAATATAATCTATGCATAGATTTCGTATTATCATATTAGAATTTTGAACTACTTGAGAGGTAATTATGAGCTAATAAATGGTGACTTGGGAGTTGTATTTGTCATGGTGTAACCCTAGCGAGGGATTTTCTACCTCAACACTATGTAAGATCCATCTTTCTTCTTTCAATTTATTACCAATGGTCTATTTCATCCATGACCTCTTAATTAGTTTTAGTTTTTTGACCCACTATTGCAATGTCTAATAAGACATTGCATGGTTTTGGTGTGAAGAACCTGCAATAATTAATTAATGAAAACACACGAAATAGCAAAAATAATAGAACTCAGAATCGTTTTTATATTGATCACAAGCCACTTCAAGGGGGAAACCTCCTTTGAGCAAGCTCAATACAAATAAATTCACGGTCCCTTCATTGGTCTCAACACAAACTTATATACTAAGTATAGGCGCCAATACCATGTGTCAATACAAACCATGGGCCAATACAAAATACGGATCAATAATTACTACGGGACGACTTACAAAGCATATGTGTCCAACAACAATAATACAAACTATGGATCAACAAATACTACGGGACGACTTACAAAGCATATGCGTCCAACAACAATATACTAACAAAGTAAATAGAAGGGTTGACATGGGCTCCTAACATCCCCTCTCCCTTAGAAAAAGCTTTGTCCTCAAAGCTTTAGATGTGGAAATTGATGCAGAATCTGAAGGAGTGGTTCCCCTGTAGCATCCTCGGGTTGCATTCTGGCCCACTGACGCCTTTTGAGTTTCAGGGAGGATTGCTTGGAAGGCTATAGACAAAGGAGGACCATGTCAGCTGCGTGAAAAGTGTGCTCAAAACGGTGTTGTTGTAGTCGAATTATTACCATGTGAAGATTGTCCTGCATAATGAGAAGAATCTGATCACGGTTTCGAAGAACCGAGTCAATTTCCTGAACTAGGGAGCTGTTGAGTGTGTATGGAAGACGAATTGGCGGTGCCTGTCCATAAACTGCTCCATGTGGTGTCCTTTTAGATGTGGTATTGTACCACTGGAGCGCTTCTAGGAAATCCATAGAAATAGTTGTCCACATCTGCGTAGGGATGGGAAAGGGTTCGAGCAATCTCGAAAGGAGTGTCGTTTCACCCTTGTTGACCTGGAAAGTATCACACTCAACCACCATTTGGTGAATTTTCATTTTCAGTCCCTACCAAAAGAAGTTACATGGTTCCCGGTCATAGGTTTTGAGGAACCCAGAGTGCCCTTCCCATGAAGAAGCATGGAGTTCATAGAAGAGATAGCCCCATTGAACAGATTGCAACCAATTTGGAACAAGTAGAGAAATAGATGTAAGAGAAACTAGGTCATCAAATTGGCGAGAAGGAGCATCTGCCACCATATTATCCTTACCCTTCTTTTAAGTGATTGCATAGTCATAACCCATGAGTTGGATAACCCATTTCCGGTGTGCTGATGAGGAGACCCGTTGTTCCATAAAATGTTCCAGACTCTGGAGATCAGTCGTGATGCAAATAGAATTCCCCAGTAGGTATGGCTGCCACTTTTGTACTGCATGCAAAATAGCCATCATTTCCTGCTGAGATGTAGATGCGGCTAAATTCTTATAGGAAAGGTCTCTTGAAGGCAACAAGCCCACTGGTTCATCAAGGACACGTGCATATCTGTCCAAGGAAGTAGGGGAGACCGTTGATGGGTGCATTTGAATGGAATGTAGTTGAGTGATGACACCATGTGAATTTTTCTTAAGGATCTTTCCCAGGCGATGTGAACTGATGATGCAGAGAGACCCTTGTTGTAAGCCCTTAAATTTGTGTTGTTTCCCATTGACTAAAAACTGCATCCAAAGTTCAGCAAAATCCCATAAAATGGGGCCAAGTGTGCGTAACCATTGAATGCCCAAAACCACATCACATCCTCCTAGGGACAAGGCAAACATGTTAGAGTGCAAGTTATAATCTTCCAGAGAGATACGCACATTGTGACACTTCCTCTTGCAAGGTAAGGTGCCCCCATTGGCAACCACGACTTCAAAGTTGGAGCAAGGATGGACAAAACAATCAGCATGTTTGGTGATCCGAGGGTCAATGAGGTTATGAGTGCTACCAGAATCAATGAGTATTGTAAGAGGAAGCTTCTTGAAGTAACCCCTGATCCGCATTGTTTGGGGGGTGGTGACGCCGGATAAAGCATGGAGAGATATCTATGGTTGTTCATCCTGAGATGGGGGGTCAATATGCGGCTCCTAAATGTCGACCTGATCATCCATTGTATCTGGAGTTTCTTCACCAATTGTAGAGGTAGGATGAGAATCCATATCCAAGAGATAGAGCTTTTGTTGAACACATCTATGTCCCCGAGTGAAGATCTCATCACAATTATAACAAAGCCCTTTTTCTCTGCGTGCCTGCATCTCTATTTCAGACAAATGCTCGATAGGAGTTGGTCGAGGAGCTGGCGGGATGGGAGGTCGTTGAGAACCCATATTTCGAAAGGGAACAAAAGTGGGTTTGGAATGCTATTGGGATGCAATCTTGTCTTCTGCCAACTTAGCCAACCCTAGGAATTCCATCATTGTGTTGGGACAGAAAATTTAAACCTCTAACCGGATTTCATCCTTAAGACCACTGATAAAACAACTCATGTAGAATTCATCAGACAATCCTTCTATGTGATTGGCTAGTTTCTCAAATTCTATCTGATACTCTCTCACAGTGCCACTTTGGTGAAGTTTAGTGAGTGCTTCAGTGAAGTCATTAAAAGCACTAGGACCAAATCGTTGCAAAAGGAGTTGGCAAAAATCTGTCCATTTTGGCTCGTCATGAGCCTTGATGTACCAACGGTACCATTGAAGGGCTTCTTGTTCCAAATGAAAGGATGCAAGTGGAACTTTTTGGACATCAAAAGTATTATGCAAACTAAAATATTGTTCTGCATGATAGATCCATCCAGTCGTATCAGTACCATTGAAGCGAGGAAATTCAAGCTTCAGACCATGGAAAGTGCTGGAAGAAGAGAACCCATTAGTTGTAGAAGATTCTTGCTATCGGTTATTGTTCATGGCTGAATGCTGAAGATGGAGGCTGAAAAAATTTTCATCCAGATCTTGGAGTTTGGTTTGGATGGCTGCAAGTGCTTCCTCCATGGTTTTTGCTCCTGCACGGGTAACAACCATAACCAGGAGTTTTTTTTTTTTGGTGGGGGGGGGGGGGGGTGGGGGCGGAGAATGGATAGAAAAACACAAACAAAAGCTTATTTAGTAAAGGGAAATTTGGATTTGGGAAAAACTCGGATGGGTAATTGGGGTTTGACTACGTTTTGGACACATTCTGATGGACAAGGAAGCAAAAAATGGGGATTTTAGAAGCGGGGTGAAAGAATGAGAAAATTTTCAAGGAGGGACAAAGAAGTAGAATTAGGGAATGAACACGATGACAAAATTTGGAAGCGAGTGGGTGAAAATTGAAGAAGTTATGGAAAACCCTAAAAATAGACAAATGTGAGATTTCTGGCTTTGGGAAGTAGAATTTGGGATAGGGTCCTCAGGAATGAAATATAAAGAATGGGATTGCAAGGGTGTCCAGGAAGTTTCAAGGGAAACGGAGTTAAAACAAGGGAGATATGGCGATTTTTTTTTCTTTCAAGAATGGATCCGCAACAATGTGAAAGGGATTGAAAACAGATAGATCTGCAATGACGCAAAAGGGATCAGCAACAGATGGATCTGAAATGACGCTGAATGGATAAAAAATGGTTGGATCTGAAACGAATAGATTTGGAATGACTGTCAAAATGGATCTGAAACGGCTCGGAAGTGATTGACAACAGTTCAGCTGAAAATAGATATGGACCCCAGGTATGTGCGGCTTCCTATCGGTTCAGGGGATTCACTCAGCCACCAATGTTGTCTGACGGCTTGCGTATTGGGGCAGTACCCCTCACTCCACGGCTCAGGTAAAACTGATAACCGCTTTGCCACAAATGACAACTCTTGGTTTACCTCATGGGTGGGAACTAGTCAATCAGGTAAGGATCGTTTCCCTTTTCGCTAACAGGTCCTCTCAATGGGCCGGCTACTTCAGATTTCCTGTGGTACTCCTCACAATGAGTTTTAGGGCTTATGCCCAAGTACTTCCCACAATTAAGCGGATAGGGATTATTCCCAGATCCGAAGCTGCGACAAACAATTTGGCAGAAATTTCACCCAATGAGCCCAAGAAAGTGCTCTGATACCAGATGTGAAGAACCTACAATAATTAATTAATGAAAACACACGAAATAGCAGAAATAATAGAACTCAAAATCGCTTGTATATTGATCGCAGGCCACTTCGAGGGGGAAACCTCCTTTGAGCAAGCTCAATACAAATAACTTCACGGTCCCTTCATTGGTCTCAACATAAACTTATATACTAAGTCTAGGCACCAATACCATGGGTCAATACCATGTGTCAATACAAACCATGGGCCAATACAAAATATGGATCAACAATTACTACGGGATGACTTACAAAGCATATGCGTCCAACAACAATAATACAAACTATGGATCAACAAATACTACTGAACGACTTACAAAGCATATGCGTCCAACAACAATATACTAACAAAGTAAATAGAATGGTTGACATGGGTTCCTAACATTTGGCCTTGGGACTAGTATGTTCTTTAGTGGAATTGAACAAAAATCAAGGGGAACTACTATACTTTTGGAAGGCTATGATTATGAGCTCTAGTGTATTTCCATGGTTTTCCTTGATCCCCAATTTATCCCTGAGGAAAATATTGATATAGTTATAAAAACCCAAAATAAGGTGGTGGGAAGTGAATAGGATTCCTAAAGAGGATTTATGTTATGTCCATGATCACTTATACAAGGTTTCAAGCTCAAATATCAAAGGAGTTTTCTAGAAAAATGAAGGGTATGTTCAATGTTGTTTTGGTGTTGTCGGATTTGTATATTGAACTTATAAATAAAGGGTATGGAGAGTAAATAAAAATTATGGAGAGCACGTAATTGTTCATTAGAAAAGCAAAAACGTTTTTCCCTTGTAGCCAACGATTCCATGCCAAATGGAGTACGCAAGCCAAGTGTTTGAAGAAAGCTCTATATTTGAAGCATTTGATGCAATTCTTGTATGAGGAAGTGTTTTTTCATTGGGTTCACAACCTTTATAAATTGATGATGTATACTAAGTGTTTGAATAAATGTATGCCTACCAAGCATGCTTTCAAATCATGATCAAATCGCCCTTAGAGAAAAATTTGATGTCATGGGTGCACTTTGGATATTTTGTAGCTAATATAAAACTAAAGTTGGAATAGTTGAAATGGATTTTAATAGATCAAGAGAGGCTTCTATTTGAATTGAAATAAATCAAGAATTAGGCTATGCTACTAGCCTACAATATTTGGAACAATTAAACTCTCTTTTTGGTTTTATGCATGCCTATGAGAGCGGTGGGAAAAGGCATGTCTTAATGCTCTAAAACTTATTGTAAGGATGTGTTCCAAAACAACTCATCGACTCCATATGAAACAATGTATTCTATGCCCAATGCATATATAATATAGAAATAAGAAGAGGTGTCGTTGGTGGAGGTCTCAACACCACGGGTCACAAATGTCCACTCAATTTTTAAATATGGACGATCATATGTAGGTTTAATAGGTATGGGACTTCTTCAAATTTGTACCAATGGGTCCACTTGACCTTGACAAATATTTGAGAGGTATCCCTATGTTATAAAGGTCTTTATTGTTTCATTTTACAATAAGGTTGATTATCAAAAAATGTTGGAGGAGGGTCCCTAGTTTTGGGGAAGAGTGGGACTTTTTATCACTCCACATTTTTCATATTTTGACCCTAACACTTTGTTAGTCACAACAATTCTACTCAATATCCTCCTCCCAAATACACCATTACATTTCTGGCATTTATTAGTCCTCGAGGACACTAGAAATATTTGGTCATTTATATAAAAATAGATCTTGAGAGAGCTACTATGGGTTTGTTCACTTATGTTCATATTTGTATTGAGATAGACCTTAGCAAGGGAATTTTGGATAAAATTATTCTCAAGTGGGAAATTTTAGATGGACACATGTTTTGGATCACGAGAATACAAATTTATGGTGTAGAATCTGTCAATAAACATGACATATACAAGATACTTGTTCCCATGCGTTGGTTCATCCTCCAAGGAAAAGAGAGTCCAAACCAAAACCAAAAGTTAGTAGTTCCCTAAGTAATCAAAGATTGACAATGAGGTGAGTAGGATGAATAATTACAAAAAAGCTAAAGTTTTAGAGAAGTTCAATCCTGATTGTACAAAAGTGTTGAATGAGGAACAAACTTTCCATGTGGAGGCTAGAGAGGAATCCCAAAATAAGTAAATAAATTCTTTTTCAATGATGGAAGTATTTCAAGATTTAATTTCTAGAGGAATGAAGAGATCTCGTGAACTTGATAAGTTTGAATCCAATAAGGAGAAAGCATCTTTAATGAATTGTGAAAAACCAATTTCTAAATATTTAGAGATTGTCCTTGTGGAAACACCTTGTGGAATCACCTTTAGGGGGGTGGATTGAGGTCAAGAAGAAAAAAGGGAAGAATGCAAGGATTGTGGATTTCTTAACTCCTTAGTATTCTATTAATCTTTCCTTTTATTTCTATTTTATCTTAAAATTAGTTGGTGTGTTCTCATATAGTCTTATGTTACCTATTAGATGTAGGGAGGTTCATCTTCCCTCATTATATTGAATTCTCTTATACCATATGTAGAATGTAACCTATTTTCTTTGTTATGAATAAGAAATTATGATTCTTTTCCCGAGGAAAAAAGTTAAAGTTGGTTCATTGGAGGATCATTTTAATATATTTAGGTGGGCTATCAAATTACTCAATACCAGACATGAAGATATAGCCAATTTGTTTCCTTTTACTTTCAATGATGAAGCAACTACCTAGTATTTCAAATTGATTTTCATATCCAATAATAGTTGGGAATATTTTGAAACTACCTTCATGGCAAAGTTTGGTGGCAAGAAGACCCTTATGGTCCTATTTTTGTAGTTATCAAGAGTGATAATGGAACTAGAGAAAACAAGGGATTTTAGCTAGAGGTTTAATACTTTTCTCAACAAAATCCCAATATCTTCAAGAGAAAAAAATATATACTATTGGAATTTTATTCCATAGCCAATCCAAAGTCTATTATCATGTTCCTCAAAAAAATGGGAAAAGATACATCAATTGGTGCTTTCGGAGAATATTGTAAGATTGAATAGGACATGGAAAGCCTAAGTGGAAACCTAAATTCAAGATAAAGGAAAAAATTATTTACTTCAATTCAAAATAAAACTTTAGTGATAACAAATCCTAGTGTTGATTCTAAAGCTAGGGATTCAATCATGGATATGGAATTTTTGCAGTGGGTAATTCAAAATATGTCCAATGGCATAATCGGTATGCAATATAATGCTAGAGAAGGATCCTTTAAACAGAATACCTTCAAAGCCTTTCATAATTTAAGGAAAAAGTGGTCACAAAGCCACCATAAACATCTATGGATAATAACAATATGGGATTGAAGGAAATGGAAATAAATCATTTATCGTGTGTCCATCAAACATGGGATTAAAAGGACATGGAAAGCCTAAGTGGAAACCTAAATTCAATACAAAGGAAAAAATTATTTACTTCAATTCAAAATAAAACTTTAGTGATAACAAATCCTAGTGTCGATTCTAAAGCTAAGGATTCAATAATGGATATGGAAGTTTTGCAGTGGGTAATTCAAAATATGTCCAATGGCATAATCGGTATGTAATATAATGCTAGAGAAGGATGCTTTAAATAGAATAACTTGGAAGCCTTTCATAATTTAAGGAAAAAGTGGGCACAAAGCCACCATAAACATCTATGGCTAATAACAATATGGGATTGAAGGAAATGGCTATAAATCATTTATGGTGTGTCCATCAAACATGGGATTCAAAGAAAACATGACTTAAATTTCCACCCACTTCCCTTGTTGTCATAACTAAACCTTCTCATGCTACTTCTTCAACACCTTATACCACTACTTTATCTATGATGTAAATGTATTATATTATTTTTGTTGATATGAAAAACATCAAGGATAACATTTTTCTACATGATTTATTGAAAATAAAACAATGATTGGAGTCACTTTTGAAAATCCTTAATGATTCAACTGCCCCAAAGAAGAAAGAGGTGGTAATTGTAGCCACTGAAAAGAAGTATAAATCTAAAACCATGCCATTAAATATTTTAATTTTCAATATCTTTAATCATAATGTGCATAGATATTTGGTTGACTCATGGGTATCATTGAATGCCATTCCATACTCAATATGTAAGAAGTTAAATGTTAAACTCCCCAAATCATCTATGCACATCATTTAGTTAGATGGGTCGAAGGTCAAGGTTATGGATGAGTTAAAAGATATTTTAGTTGAATTTGTTTCCAAATCACAAATTCATCTATTATTGAGCAAAAATTGGTCACAAAAGCTCCAAGCTTATTTGCATCTGACTAGTCTCACTTATGGTCTCCATGGAAAAGAAGACAGAACCAAATAGGAATTGACCAGGAGGGACACATGAAGTACATGATTTTGGATCTTGAAGGAACAAATGGGATACTTATGGAGATTGAAGTGCATGGTCCCTCTTGCAATAGTTTGACCCTACTAGCCCAAGCATCTTCTTTATGGAACCATGGAAAAGCTTGGAGAATGCATTAATATGGATTTTAAGAAGGAGCCTAAAGGTTGTTGACTTTGAACACCTTGCCATAGAATCCTTGAAGTAAGGAAATACGGTTTTTTTGGTCATGAGCATTTCATGAGGAGGTTAGCAGAGGTTTCATAGGTAAAAATCACAACTCCCACCCTTCAAAGGAAATACCTTTTGTTTGCAAAGAAATATAACTTTGGAGAGTTCATGGGAAATGGCAAAGCAACAATTTTGGATATCCAAGTCTGAATCCATCTGATGAAGGGATTGATAAATTTTTACTTTATAGTAGAGGATACAAGGATTTCCTAATCCAACTTAAGGAGGATTGTAAATTTATATTTAAAAAAGGTTGTTTTGTACTTGGAACATTGTACTTTAGAGATCAACTCATTAGACAACCTTCCAACAAAAATCCCAATCTAGATTTGGCTTCCCTGCCTACCAATTATATTTTGGGATGACCCAACATTCTAGTTGATTGGAAATAACATTAAAAAAATTATTAACATATGGTTTTGAAGGAATGCCAGTGTGCATGGGCCCACATTTGCATAAAGGTCAACCAATAAAATGGTCTTCCCAAAGTTATTAAATTAAACTTGGATGGTTTAGGAGGTTGAATTTGGAAAATGCAAGTTCAAGTGTAACTGATATTACAAATATAGTCACTTTTCCAACTAATTAAAAAAGGAGTATTCCTCTTCACAATATCAGTAGTAAAGAAGTACCCCACCCAAGGATAACAGCCAATGCAAAGAATGAATGGGAAATATAGAACACAACCCTCTATTCAGAGGACCTAGAGTAAAGCATCAACTAAGATGACAAACACTTTGAGATCTTAAACCAAAGTAATGAAGAATAGATTAAGGACTTTGAATAAAACTATCATTGAGGAATAATAGGGGGCAAAGAAAGATCCCATTTTTTTTGAGGTGGAAGAGCACAAATTAAGGGATAGGAATAAATAAAATTCCCATCTAAAATTGTTTCAATTAGAAAATGGATCATTAGAATCCCTCTCCCTCAGTCAACTCTCCTTCGCTCACATGAGGATGAAAATCAAAGAAAGAGTTGCAAGAAAGAGAAGATAATATAAATAAATCTCTAGGATCTCAATCCTTACCAACCAAATATATTTACATCATGGCCCTAGAATGATGTTTAGGTATGTTATTCTAATGCATTTTTCTTTGCTAACGATTTTTCAAACAATTTAAAAGTATTTAGTCTTTTAGGTACATGAATTCAAGAAAGAAATGTAGTTTGTCCCAAACTTGTAAATCTCAATATCTATGAAAAAAGGACAATGGTTTGTAAGTGCAAATATTTGGACAAGTAAATAAGGTGGCCATATGCTTCAACTACTTTCCATATTTGAATAAGTTTTTTAAGGAGCACGTACCATGAGTTAGGTTCTACACTCAAAATCTCTTTTACCTAATTTCTAGATTTGGTTTCCTTAAACATCACACATTGAGCAAAGCACATGCTAACCTTAATCATCACACCATTTACACCATTTGAAATAATTTGTTCACTTAAAATGAAAAGAAAAGTATATTTCACTTAAATAATGTTTAGTATACATTTAAAAATGGGTGATAAAGAATAAGAATATTTTTGAACCTTGTTAAACCCTGTTTTGATTTTTCATTTAGTTACTGTACATTAAACCAAACCGCAACATTGTATTTGTAAATGCTTTTTCTATTTTCATGAGAAGCTATGAATCCCACTCTACATTTCTATTGTACAAATTACATTTTTCTTTACTTTATCACCTAGACATGTCTTGACTCCTCCATGAGGTTTTATCATAAAGCTCCTCCAAAAAAACTAACGAGATTTTTACCAATTCACCTTATCCATATTGACATTACATTTTTCTTATATTTATTACCTAAACATGCCTTGACTCCTCCATTGCCTTGACTCCTCCATGGGGTTTTATCATAAAGCTCTTCCAAAAAAACTAATAATTTTTTTACCAATTCACCTTATCCATATTAACATCAAAGATTATGACTTGTGAATAAACTATGTTTATAGTACTTTATGTAGAATGTTATAATGACCAAATATATGTTAACAAGGCTCAAGTAAATTAAAAAGCACATTCTTATATAATTAATTAAATAAATATAAGATTATTAATTACATTAATCTAACATAAGCCCCCCTCTCTATCTATAATATATATATTCTCACACTTTTGTATGCCATTAACATAAGCCCCCCTCTCTCTATATATATATTCTCACACTTTTGTATGCCATCAATGAATAATCTCAATGCCAATCTACCAATCTTCTAGTGGAGAAATCTTAAAAAACACTTTTTCGAATTGCAAGTGCAATCCATCCTTCGGTACAAATGTACCCTAAACTTTATATTTAGATAGTCATGATTTTGTATTCTTCCATATTGTTGTTATACTTTTATTGTTGTTATACTTTTATCGTATTTTGATTGCCTCTCCAACTAATAATTGAAAATTGTTAAATTAATTATTACCTAGCAATATTAGAATTTATAACGATTTAAAGATTAATGAAACTTAAATTTAAGTCACTATATGAGCAATAATGTAGTTGGATGTTGCTTCAAAAGTTTTAGTCTAGTTGTAGGCAAAGACTATTATTTTCATTTTTTCATAATAGTCTCTTGCGATAGGAAAATATTTGCAAATATATCTTAGAAAACCTAAAGTTTGATATAAATAGCTATTAAATTTTATTGCCATTTCTAATTTTTCTCTCTTATTAGATTGAGATGATAATTTTTTAACAAAAAATAAAAATAAAAATAAAAATTCAAACATCATTCATTACATCAACATGGGTTTAATGGGGTTATAGATTGTTAGTTTTGTGGTGATGAGCACTAAATTCCAATTCCAAGCCTTTGATTGCGTGCGGCTATTTTGTCTTTTGGTGTGTAGCTCTTGTTATTTTCAAATCTTTGCACATGGAAATGATGTAGAAAGGCAATTATTGTGTTGAATGTTTGTGTAGAAACAAACTTGGTGCTTCATATTTGGCATGGATACAACAAATTGAAGACTATAATCAAGTAAGTTTTCTGCATCTTCATCTTTATGCCTTATGAAATTTGAATTATTTTTATTTATGTGAAAGATTTGACCTTTCAATTATTTATTTTTTGAAGTTCAATTAAATGGTTTTGAAACCCTTTTTTTACATATAATTTTTTTATGGTATAGGAGTGTTTTTTTTTGTATGCTTTGACAATTTTAGGATTTTGCAATTCATGTAATGTACTGATAGATAATTATATTGTTATTTTTGTTATTTTTGTTTGAAGAATTGTAACAAACAAATGCATTTGTTTATGTGTTTGTAATGCTTTTGTTTTCAATGTTGTGAATTTTCATTGTATTATTATGAACTTTGAAGTGTTTTGTTGAATTTTGTTTTGAGGCTAGTATTAGAGACATATACTTTTTGGAGACATGGTGACCATGTTTGAAAATATATAACAAGCAAAAGAATGGAATTTTGTGTTAAATTTAGTTTTTACTACAATGATCCCACCAATAGTAGTGAGTCAGATCAAAGGTTGTGGTTGACCACATAGACTATAAAAGTATAGCTCAACATCAACTTTATCAAACCCATGACTGAGTGTTTTGGATGTTCTCAACACCTATTGCTCAGCTACAACCACATGTCTTTGCACCTAGAGAACTCCAAGCTAGATTGGACTCAATTGTTCTCTCACCATTGGTTGTTTCTCTTTCAACTCAGAAAAACAAATCTGGCATAGAGGGATCCCAAAGTTGAAACCTTTCTCAGAAATCCTTAATTGTAAAAAATATTGATGTTTTTAATTTTTAATATTCCAAGGAGATTAAGAGCTACAAAGATTTGTGTGTTTTCTTTATCCTAGGTCGAATAAGAAAATGTCCTCCATACATAGAAGAGGAGAAGATAAGGTTCATCTTTAGGTTACATTATCATTCCATGGAGACTTAAACGTGGTTACCATATTTGGAAATATGATGAGTAAAAGAGTGAAAAATTGGGTTAAATTTGGTTTATCCTCTTAAAAAAGAAAAAAAACACTAATATATACAATATTGATTTTCAAAGAATCTTCAAATGGGTTCAAGAGCTACAAAAATTTATGTATTTTGCTTTCCTTAGTTGAATTAGAAAATGTAGTCCATATATAAGAGGAGAAGATAGGTACATCCTTTAGGTTATTATAGTTCCAGGTAGAATGCTTCCATTTTTTGTTCGAACTCGATTCCATGTACTTTGCTTCTATTGTTTTGTCGAGCTATAAGAGAGAATGTTCCACTAAATTCTCCCTTTCTTTTTGTTGGTAGTTGCAATTAGAAATAAGCATGGATGGCAGCTTTTTGGGAATGTTGGAGTGTGAAATTATAAAATTGTTGCGCTACATGAATGATAGTTTTCATTGAAAAACTCTTATGTTAAGATAAACTTTGCTCGAAGACTGATTTCTTTCCTTGTATTCATTTATATGCTTGGAACTACATTAGTAAATTACTTTTCAATTTTATATGTATAAGAAACATGGGAGGGGTTTGATGTACATAAATATTATAGCCTATAAGCTCATGCAAGGGTAAGCATAACAAAGTGTTGGTTTTGAAAGTTATGACTAATATCTGTCCAGGTAAGTTTGCTTCTTGTTTTATTGATGTTTCCTATTTTTGGTAACATATTCAACTCTAAACTGTTGCAATTGCAGCCAAATCCTTATCCATTTGGAGGCCTAGAAACAATGTGTAGCTTACTTTTTACTTTTTCTTTTGATCTATGTTTTAGGAATGATTCCACAAAAATGAAATTGGTGAAATATTTTGAACCATATTACACTATTTGTTATACCCCTACAGATAACATGCATCTTGTCTCCAACACAACCCTACAAAAGAAATTTGTAGCTTATTTTTTAATTTTTCTCTTACTCTAGATTGGAAAAAGTAACATTTGGTAAAATATTTTGCAGCTATTACAATGTTTGTCATACCCCTATAGAAGCAATGTTTCTTGTCTTCAACACAACCTTGTAGAGAAACAATGTATCTTCTCTCAAGTCTTTCATTCTTTTGATGTTAAGTAGATCTTCATATTGAATGCAAGCTTTTACTAAGAATATTCAATGCAAGGCTATGAAACAAATCCCCCCTTGGAATTGTTGAGTGTGAGTGTGAGTGTGCGTGTGTGTATGCGAAATCGGGTATAGGATAGATTATGTTATTTTTTTATCTTCATTTTTAATGGTTTATATTTTCATTCTTGATATTTTATATATACATTTTTTAGTTTTTAGTTTTTTCCTATACTACTAGTTATTTAGTAATAATCCATTAAATAACCAATTTAATCAATAATTTCTCATAGACATTCCCATATTAACATTCATCTTCATTATAATGGTCCTACAAAAGTGCCATCAATTTATATATCCTCCGTTGCCTTTAAAGGGATGTCTGGATACTTCAATATTTCATCCATTTATAGAAAGGAATGTCTTAATACTTCAAGATTTCATTGTTTTATGCCAAGAAAATGATCAAGCTACTTTTCCAACTTTTAAAATGGATAGAGGTTATAAAGTGATTTGTGAATAACACCCTATAGTGTCAAAATATCCATAAACAAGACTTTAAAGAAAACAAAAGACATAACTAAATCTAGATTGCATGTGAGTTGAAAATGGTTTAAGATTAAGTTTAAAGAAAAAAATATAAAATTATATCGATTGTATGTGTGTTAAAAATAATTATTATAGGCCAACATCTTCATAACTTGATTAACATAAGATAGAAGAAGGAATTTTAGATGGAATAACTCATTAAATAATTAGATCGAACGATAGTCTTTTTAGATTAAATAAATGAAGACATCTCGAAATTAGTGACTTTGTACTCAACGTTAAAAAGATTTATTAGAAAATGTGTTATTTGGTTGAAAACAAACATGCTATGTCACACGTTTATTGAGTGAACCCTCGTGATAGTTTTAAATATGATGGGGTTATAAGGTTAGGTTTTATAAAGGTTTTAGTTACTTATTGTAGGGATCTGGATCTATCCTCGGTGATTAGGGTTAGGTTATTAACAAAGCAAACCAAAGATAACAACTCAAAGCTTTTTGAATGAATTATGAAATCAAGGATTAAAGAGATACATGTAGAAAAGTACCTCTGGCCAGTTGGATGGGTTATTTTGTTGTATCTTGTGATTCATCCAGGTATAGTTTAAAATTATTCAAATTCCTTCAAGCAACTTGTATATAAGAAACACGACACCTTCCTCAAATGATTTATAGGATAAACCTTAACATTAGTGAACAGAATAAATTCATAACTAATTGATCTTAACTAAATTTGCGCAATTAGTACCTCCTCAAACCATATAATTCATAATCAATCAATCCAACCAATTGTGATATTTTATTTGTTGGGGAATGGGAGGAGAAGAGAGATATTTATATATTGTCTAAATGAAAAACAATAGCTAGAATTCTATACCTGATCTGGTACTAAGACCTTCATCACTAGAAGTTCGAATTCCTCCAACTCGGAATACTTATCAACTCGGATTCCAGTTCCAACTCTTTTCTTTGAATGGATGAGACAAACAACAAGGATTAATATCCCAAATATAGGAAAAATAGTAATTCTTAGAAAGAGGTGTTTCCGAGGGAGGGTATGGCCATAAAAATACAAATCTTAAACCTCTTTGTAATTCTCTAGCATAAGGGTGCTTGAAATGGTTAGTCCCCTTCCCCAACGTAGGTTGTTGATAATGGGTTTTAGGGTTGCATAGGTAGAAAAATATTAGAAACCCCACTCAGGAGCTCACAATTAATGCACAATTTTTTTTTGTTGCATTTTGTGGAATGCATACATGCCTTGCTTTGAGGAAAGGAGCGTCTGTCAACTTGTTTACACATGTTTCTTTAAGGAAAGGAGCATATACCAGTATATTATAATTTTTAAACTATGCTTTCTATGGAGAAAAGATAATCAAAGTGTAATGAGTTGGGAAGAATATCCCTAATGGTCAATGATGACCAAATAATGCTACAACAAGTGCCCCCTAATGTATGAGGTTAGGAGGGAAGTTGATGGTTGAAAAAAATTACTTGCAAAAATAACCAAAGTATTTTATAACTATTTTCCCCAAGGTGGTCATATCCAGGCTTAGGTGGAAAAACAAGCATGGTCGCGAAATCAAGTACAATGCAAATCCATGAAATACATATAGAATACAATATAATCATGACCGTGAAAAGAGACACAATGGATCCATGTAAAATATAGATCATATCCATGAGAAAGTACAAAGTGGAGCTATGTCTTAGTCTATATAAGGAGAAAAACTTGAATTGAGTGAAAGTACAAACTAGTTCTCCAATATAGTACCAATATCATATACGTAGGTGGTGCTATATGTACAACTCAGGTAACAACATATGATCTAGATGCTACTACATCCCAAGGTCTTCAATCAAAATATGTCATATGTATGAATATGTACCCTATTAATAAATGATCTGATGTTGAACACGTGAGAAATTGTTTGATTATTGGTCATTGATGTATATCATTAATAAACACGATACAAACCATTGATTATGATAATGGGTTTCAAGGGACATAATACATTATATCGAGTGTGAATAGATGTGTTGGTGTCAAAACCTCACAAAATATATGAAGTAAGGGGCATTGATGTATCCTCGTTGTCAATACCAAGGGAACCTAGCACTAATGGAAACAAAACCCATGGTACTATAGAGGTATCTAAATATAGTTTCTAGAGAAAATGAGTTGGTGTCGATAGTAATATATATGTTAGAAGAAGGGAACTAGGGAATCCCTCATAAATGAAGATGAGGAAGTAACAAGAACATGATTTGTCTTGAAGGTCTTGGAAAAAATTGATAGAACACACCACCAAGTATGTCTCTTGCATGAGACAAATGAAAATAGTTCAGGAAAACGACCCTCTGAGCAATAAACAATAATTAAATCTTGATAGAGGCGATGAATTATACCCTTGATGAAAATGGAAACCAAGGTACAACATTAATCTCACTATGGGAATATATGTATCATCGTTGAACACAAGGGAAACCACTCAATTAGTAACCAATGATGAGAAATCACCAATGTGTACAAGGAAGCTTGACAATGATTAAATTAAGTCCCAGGGTGCTATCAACTCTAAGTCTATCTCCCAAAGAAATGTGTCATAGTTTATAGGAGAAGAATCACTAGTAAGAAGGCAATGATGGATCCACGAGTAAACGTTGGTTATCACGATGAGTTGAGATATTGAACGCTGGCATGAATAGTTAAGAAATTTAAGAATGACTAACACAAGTTTTTGACCTTTGAAGATAGGCATGATACAATAGTGACTTGAGCAATATTTAAGACCAAAAGGAAACCAATGATGTAAACTAGCAATGTAGGAGGCATTGAGGCCATCTCCATAGTGATTGGAAGAGTAAACAGTTAGAGAAGTATGAAACTCAAGATCACGGTTCAAGTCCCAAGGCCAATACTAAAACCCAATTTCAGAAGGAAGACACGAGACAAATGCTTTGTTCAAAGATGACATGCCTTTCTTTCTTTATATAACATGGTAAAAATCTAACTTCTTCCACCCCTCTTTTTTTTGAAATACATATTTTTTGTATTTTTCATATTAGGAAAGCTTGAAAAAGAATAAAAGAATGCCATAATACAATGGAAGAAAGAAGCATCGCAAATCATGAAACTATGTTCCAAGTACACATAATAGAACTATGCAAAACAAAATGCAGAAAAGGTATTTGGCAGGAGGTGGTTGCTCGGACCAAGGAAGAGCAATGGGACGAAGCATTGAAGGAAAAGGACAAGGAGCAAAGAACGATGAAGCGGCGCCCATACCCGCGATCTGCGCCGAAAATCGCGGAGTCTGCAGGAAGTTGCGACGAGACTGCAAGAGGCGCCTAAAGTACACCTAGCCGTGTCAGTGGTTAGGGTTTTTGGGGATCACTGTTGGGGAAAGGCCCACAGTTTTGTAAAGGTGCGACCCTCAGGGCCACCTATATATATGTGTAATTGTAAAGGGAAAAGGGTTAGTTAAGGAGTTAGAGAATTGGATAGCTGGAGAGCTAGTCACTGAGTTTACAGATAGTCTAAGTTGATGTCTGAGTCATTGTAATATCTGTAGAAGAAGATAATAGATCTAAGAGAAGGGCTCCCAGCTGTGTGCGTGGAGTTTCCTAGAAAGATCTAAGGCTGCAGCTGTGTGCGCAGTGGAACTGTGTAATTTCCCATCTCAAGTTAATATAAAATACAGTTCCCGTGGACATGATTTCCCCGTGGGGGAGAACCACATAATTTTTGTTGTTACGGTGATGTTTTACGTGATTGCATGTCTATGTTTTACTATCTATGTTTACATGAATGTTTCGCTATCTTTATGAATATGCAAAGTAAGTCCTTGAAGCTCCCTTAGAAGTTATACTCATGCAGTGTTGAAGGATCCTTTAAGAACGTTATCGCCACATCACTTGAGGAGTGTGTTACTACGTCGTGGCTCAAGGCCAGAGACGATACATAGTGTATCGGCGTAGCGGGTAAAAGCCTTGTGCGCAGGTGCGGGGCTACCACGCGGCTAGGCTGAGAAGAGTGAGTTCCAGCGCTGTAGCGCTGTAGGACCTGTGAAAGAGTAAGACACTCTGTTCAGGGGTTACCTGCAAGAAGGTAAAAGAGAGAGCTGTAGACTCCACGCCACCTCGGTTAAGGAAACCTGATTCCTTATCCCCCCATAGCCACTTCGGGTGAGACTTCGGGCTGCTGCGCAACTCGTCGCTGAAAGGGCCAATGCGCCAAAGGGGTGTTTATTGCTACGCCTCCTGAAAACCCGGGTCTGTCCAGAAAGCAGTCAACAAATGGTTTCGTTTCCAACTTTAACCCTATTATTTTGAAGGCAATGTGGTGCTAGAATCCTACAGCTAAAGAAATTCAAGAGTGGTTTGATTCAAAGGCTAGAGAGTTCGCTGAATGTGAAAATAGAATCTCTAGGCTTCAGACAGAAGACTGGTTGCAGAAGCATATTTATACTGACCTTCACGAAATCTTATTTGTAACATTTGCATTCGAGTTGCATGAGTGGGTATCCAAGCTAGAAGATACTGAACCCACTGTGCGTGTTGATCAACCTATCGTTTGGATGCCTGAGCTAGTCAGCATTGTGAAGCGGGTAGATAATCCTGTATCCCGTGCAATAGACTTTTGGTTGAACAGTCTGCTGGAAGGCTTCATCACCGAGTTTGCAGTAGATACGAGAAAGAGCTTCAGCGAGGCTGAGAGGAGCTTCTTCAAAGCATACAGGGGTAAGTTCTTAAATTCTCTGAACTTGTGGATTAAAATGCTCTTATATGAAAAAGGAAAACTATGCATAGCTTCCGATGAATAGCATAGACAAGTAATGTCCGCAGATTCTGATAGTGATCTTGAAGTTATTGGTTGTACACGTAGTGGAAAATGGTATAAAGTAGGCCTCGACCAGCATTCTTGTGCGTCTAGCCCAGAAGATAGTCGAGCTCGTAGAGCGAGCCATATAGAGAGACAAGGGAGTACTCATATCCCTTATCACCCTTTTACACCGCAAAAGCCAAACAGGGCTCAGTATAACCCCGCAGTAACGCCCTCTAGTAGCCCGCATGGTACTTCTACTACCTCAGTCCCACCTTTGTTTAACCATCCCGGAGGTAGTGCCATAGCACCTCCACGTCAACCTAGCGCAAGAAGTATGGGTGATGACATGAAGCTACCAACCTTTAGAGGAATAGGGCTAGAAGACCCTGAGTAGCACTGGTTTCTATGTGAATCCATTTGGACGATTAAGCAAATTAATGATGATGTTGTTAAGCTGGTTTAGTTAGCAACCACACTAAGAGAGAGAGCCTTAACCTGGTTTATGAAATACTCAGCAGCACAGAATAGGACGCTTGCTGATGTAAGAAGTGCTATGATTAAAGAATTCAAGAAACCTAAATCAGAATCACAGTGCATAACAGAACTCAAAGACATAAAACAGTTGCCTATAGAATCAGTATGGGACTTTGACCAGAAGTTCAAAGCCTTGATAGATCAAGTAAGCTTTGAGTTTGCACCGCAGCAGCATAAGGAATGGTTCATTGCTGCGCTGCTTCCTCATATTAGACTTCCTCTTATGCAACAGAATCTCACTACACAAGAACAAGCCCTAGAGATGGCTGTGAAACTAGAAGCTTCACCAATTGCTGGAACAAGTAACGATGTTGCGCAGTTGCAGAACCAAATAGAAAACCTAACCTTGCAAGTGCATGATATTAAGAAAGGAAAGGATGTTAAAGAAGAAATTTGGTGTACAAAGTGTAGACCACAAGGACATTCAAAGGACCATTGTCCTGTTTTCATAGATTATATTTCAACTGGAGCACCTAACCCTTTACCACAGGCTCAGGGGCCTTGGTGTGAAATCTGTAGAACTAGAGGCCACAGACCACAAGAGTGTCACTTGTTATAGAAATATGTACAAACTCCAAAGAATCTATATTGCAATTTCTGTAAATCAGTAGGCCATGATGAGAACAATTGCAGAGCATATGACCTTATGATAGAAAGAAAACATGATGTTTATAGAGTACAGTCAGAACCATAGGGACCCACAGCAGGTCCGCAGTATGACCTATCTCATGAAGGCCAAGGAGGAAATTACAGGGGTCGCGGACGCACAGTAGGTTTTGGTCGTGGAAGAGGACAGATCACTTGTTATAACTACGGAGCTCAAGGCCATTATGCAAGGGATTGCCAAAACCCTACAACCATCTGCAGATACTGTAAATCTTATGATCATGTCATTGAAGAATGCCCTCAGTTGATGGCCAAGATGCAAGAAAAGAAGCCACAGGTTAACCAGAATATCCAGTTGATTGGAGCAGAAAAAAGAGAACCAGATCCTACAGTTAATACAGTGACGCGCAGTGGAGCAACCACTGGTGTGCCAGAGTCGGGAACTGGAAATCCAGCGACACAATGGGTGCGCCGCGCTAATATTAAACCATCACCGCTGGACCTACAGAAGCAAAAAGAAGCATTCAAGCAAGCTCAAGAGTATTTCTCAGATCCGCGAGCTTCAAGCTCTGTCACAATTCCGCATAATGATATCAGACCGCATGTGCCACGACAAGAGAACCTGGTACGAGAGCAGGCCACTACATCTGGAAGGCCTGGTGAGGAGGATACACTAGGCAGTGTTCATGCTTTCCTGAGAAGTTGCTTAAAGCTGTTGCGCAATGAAAAAGCAACTATGGAACTCCAACACCTGTTGGATCAGTGTCAACAATCGGCTTCGATGAATACACCGCAGCGTGTTGTTCATCAGATCAGGAGTCATACTAGAACTGGAAGAGAGATGAGACTCACAGTGCAGATTGGAGAATTTGAAATGGACGAAGTTATTTTGGAGTTAGGCTCAGAAGTTAATGTTCTCACCATGCAGACATGGGAATAGATGGGTAGCCCTCAGCTTACCAAATCTCCTATCCAGTTAAGACTTGCAAATCAGCAACGAGTTTCTCCATTGGGTAGACTACCCAATGTACCCATTTATATTGAGGGAGTAAGAAGTTCTGCAGACTTCGAAGTAATCAAAATTCTGGATGATAGTAGACCTTACCCAACACTTTTAGGCATAGACTGGGCATTTGATAATTTCGCTGTCATTAATTTGAAGAAAAGACAGATGACCTTTGAGGATGAGCAGACTAGGATCATTGCACCGCTTGATCCCCTTCAAGGACCACGGTATATTGAACCCATTCGAGCAGAAGAAGAAGTGCGCCACATGGAAAGTTTGTATCAGATGACTGCTAGCCATAATGATTATGTCAATCCCACAGCGGACGACCATATCAGCTGGCGATGCGATAGTTCATGCGCATCAGATTCGAAAGTAGGATTGGAAAATTGGCAGAATCGCTTACATGAGGTTTTTGCAAGGCATTGTGCCATGATGACTAAATCCATTCGATGGATTGGCACATAATTGAATAGCACTCTAATCTTTGATGGTTTAACTGGAATAAGTGAATTCATATATGCATATGAACAAGAAATACCAAATGAGCAGCGCATACAAGCATTGGATGTAGCACTGTGCACTACACCCGCAAGATGGTGGGGTGCGCATAAAAAAAATATTGACACATGGCAAGACTGTCGCAGGTTGATACTGCGCAGATTTCAGGAGACTACAACAAGAGTTTTGCGCAAATATAATGGACAGAGTGACCCCAGGACACACGTGGAAGTATGTATTCAGCAATGGTCAGATATTCCAGAGGATGAGTGGGTTCACCTATTCATCCACACGTTGGATTTAGTTCCAAGGAACTGGTACACTGAAACAGAATTGCGCAGAGGCACTATCACTTGGCCTCTCATGATTGAAAGTTTTCAACTCACTTTCAGCTTTGAGTCGGAACATCCAAGCATCGATCAGGATTTAAAGTGTATTAGAAAGAAGGTATTTGGACAATGTCCTTCACCAGAGTATTCTCAACCAGATTGGGCTGTCTAGATGGAACATGCCCTGGAATGCTATAATTTCACCACTGGAGAAGAGGATGATGATCCTCGCAACATCAATATTCCAGAGTTAGAAGGGACGCGCAAAGTCGAAGGCCCTCAGCTTGATATCCCCGCCATTACAGAACACATCAAGCTCAAGAATATTAACATTGGTACAGAAGACGAACCCAAGGTTGCCTCTATAGGAGATTATTGGGATGATGAAACTGTTGGCCATATTGCAGATTTACTACATGAGTACCAGGATATCTTTCCTACCAAGTTTACAGAAATGAAATGCATCCTAGGATATTTAGGAGTTATGCGCATACCTTTGAAAGCGGATGCTAAGCCAGTAAAACAGCGCCCGTATAGATTGAACCCGCGATATAAAGAAAAGGTCAGAGAAGAAATTGATAAGATGCTCGTAGCTGGTATCATTGAGCCAGTAGAGGAAAGTGATTGGATCAGTCCTATGGTGGTACAAGAGAAAAATACAAAAGGTGAAATAAGAATCTGTGTGGACCTGCGCAAGCTCAACGACGCATCAGCGCATGATCCATTTCCTACGCCCTTTATAGACGAAGTGCTTGACAATGTGGGAGGACAAGAGGCTTACTCCTTCACTGATGGCTTTTCAGGATACCATCAAATCAGAATCCATCCAGAGGACCGCCATAAGACCACTTTTGCGACTGAATGGGGCTCATTCCAATATACGATAATGCCCTTTGGTCTTAAAAACGCTCCTGCTATCTTCTCTAGAGTCGTCGTTGCTGTTTTTAAAGAATTCATTCATAAGTTTCTAGAAGTCTATTTTGATGACTGGACTGTGTTTGGTTTACTAAAGAACCATATAGGGAATCTAAGGATGATGTTAGAAAAATGTAGACAGTATCAGATGTCCCTTAACTTGAAAAAATGTATCTTATGTGCTCCTTTTGGTATTTTGTTGGGTCACATTGTGTGCAAACAAGGACTCATGATGGATCCTGCGAAGGTTTCCATCATTGCTAACTTGCCTGCGCCCAACTCAGTCAAACAATTGCGCACTACATTGGGACATACAGGATACTACAGGAAATTTATCAAGGGTTATGCAAAGATCACTGGGCCTATGGAAAGACTGCTGAAAAAGGATTCGAAATTCCAATGGACAGAAGAATGCCAACAGAGCTTGGACACACTTAAAGAAAAGATGATCACAGTGCTTATTCTAGTTTTCCCAGACTGGAGAAAACCCTTTCATGTTCATGTAGATGCTTCTTCCATAGCATTGGGGGTTGTACTCACACAACCGGGAGAAGGAGGTATTGACCACCCCATTGCTTACTCTAGCAGAAAGCTATCTACAGCTGAGAAGAACTACACCACTACAGAAAGAGAAGGACTATATATATACTGACCATTCTGCTTACAAAAGTTCAAACACTATCTATTGGGTGCTCATTTTAAAATGTATACTGACCATTCTGCTTTGAAGTACTTGGTCAATAAGCCATTGTTAGGAGGAAGAATTTGCAGATGGATACTCCTCTTCCAGGAGTATGATTTTGAGATTATTGTGAAGCCAAGTAGATTGAATGCAGGACTTGACCATTTATCTAGGATAGAGTCAGGGGAGGACCCTACAAATTTGGAGGATAATCTTCCTGATGCGTAGTTGTTTTCTATTCAAGCAGCAGATGGATATTATTCCGATATTCTCGAGTTTCTCACTACAGGACAAGCGCCAGTTGAGTTCACAATACAGCAGAAGAAACAACTTGTTGTCAAAGCCGCAGACTTCACTTTGATAGCAGGCCAGCTCTACAAGTTGGGCCCTAATGAAGTTTTGCGCAGACGCATTTTACAGCATGAGAAGAACTCCATAATCGTAGAAGCGCACTTAGGAACCGCAGGAGGCCATTTCGCAGGGAAGCCGACTGCGCAGAAGATCTTAGCCGCGGGTCTTTGGTGGCCAACATTGCACAAGGATACTAAGGAATTCTGCAAGTGTTGCGATGTGTGCCAGCAAACAGGAAAACCTTCAAGAAGAGATGAAATGCCGCTAAGACCCCAGATAACAGTGCGTGCTTTTGATAAGTGGGCCATTGATTTTATGGGACCTATTAACCCACCAAGAAAGAGAACCGACGCAAGATACATAATCACAGCTACTCAATACCTCACCAGATGGGATGAGGCGAAGCCAGTTAAGAACTGTGACGCTATCACTGCCGCACAGTTCATTTTTGAGAATATTATCACTAGATTTGGATGTCCACTGATTCTAATGAGTGATCAGGGCACACACTTCCTGAATGAGACTATAGAGGCCCTTACTGAAGAATTCCACATTAGTCACCATAAGAGTACACCCTACCACCCTCAAGCTAATGGTACAGTGGAGGAATTCAATAAGATTCTGGAGAATGCCCTGACCAAGATCTGTAATCAACAAAGAGATGATTGGGACCTTAGAGTCACAGCTATGTTATGGGCTTACAAAACCACATGCAAAAAATTAACAGGTCACACACCTTTCAGTTTGGTGTATGGACAAGAAGCAGTTATGCCCATGGAATACATTGTTCCCAGTCTCAGAATTGCTCAAATTACAGAAATGGCAGATACTGATACTATGAGTGAAAGGCTGTCACAATTGGTTGTTTTAGAAGAAGACAGGATTTTAGCTGGATTCCATCAACAAGTGCAGAAGGCGGGACAGAAGGCTTGGCATGACAGGCATATTAAGAATAAAGTCTTTCAGGAAGGAGACTTGGTACTCCTCTATGATAGTAAATTCATCAAGTTTCCAGGAAAGTTTCGTGTACATTGGTTAGGCCCTTTTCAAGTAATGAAGATAACCGAAGGTGGAGCAATTCAGCTTGCGAAGCTTAATGGAGAGTTGCTGCCCACAATGATCAACGGGACTCGGCTCAAGCTTTATCGCGACGACCACTCCGCCTTGTCGACCTAGTCAGTTGCTAAAAGCCATGTAGATGTCCAGTGCAATTGAAAGAGGCATCGCACTTATCAGTGTACATGGAAGTCGCGAGACATTTTCAGTCTCTGGCTTCCCGCGCAATTCCTCGAAGCATCCGTGAAATTAATAAAGCCTGTTCTGAGTAAGTCTATTTTCGCTCTTAAGAAGTCCCCCGGGTTGTCGAATTTTTGCTCTTTCGGAGTTCCCTGTTGTCTAATTTTGTTTGCTCTTACGGAGTCCTCGCTGTGGACCCCTTCATATGCATAGTTTCCCATGCTAAAGTTACCCGCTGAAACTTTGAATTGCGGTAGTTCTGTAGCCGCGTCTGAGTCTTAATGAACGACGAGACCGCCATTTAATTGTATTTGCTCTGACAGATTCGGCTTGATTTCCCTAAAATCCGCATTTAATTAAGGAGCCGAAGGCCTTAGCTTATCTCCTGAAAGGCTGTCAGAGCCCGTCCATCGCATTTAATGCACCCCAGAGGCGCGGGGGTAGGGGGGTTGTCAACTCATTCATTTAGGCGCCAACGGTTATTAGCGCCACTTGTCCGCATCTACTACCGCCTTTAGCTATAAATACCCCTCATTCGTATATGTTTGGGTTACTTTTCCTTGCTAGTGCATTATATAGTTGTCCTGTTTGAGAGTCTAAGTCATTGTTTTCAGAGCCGTGTCATGCAGACTACTTTCCTGTTTTCAGAGTTCGCATCCTACGCTATTCCGCCCTTCTGTTCAGTGTTTGTCGTGTATGCAAGTTCATGATGGAGAACCTGTCAACTGAAGAATCCTTCCGTCAATTCCGATGCAGAGGATTAGATTTCGGTATGGGTACCCCGATCAAGATTGTCGAGCTTCCTGATCCCAGACAGTCCCTGGGCACGCGAGCGTCTCAGCAACAGCAGCAGCCGGAGGAACCCATTCCAGAGCCCTTGGCCACTCTGGTTAATTATATTCCTCCGCGCCCAGATGATGCACCCGAGGTGCGTATTCCCAAGAATGCCAAGTATTCGATTCTGTTGCCACCAATGGTGGAAATCGTGCAGGAAGAAGGATCCTTGCTTGGACATCTCCCGCTGGTTAAGTTTTCTGACTATAACTTGGGAGATTATAGAACGTATCTGCAGTTCACGCCGGATCACTATCTGACAGTGGTCCATAACCCTGTTAAGAAAGTTGACGAATTTGTCCCACAAGAATTTGCAATAAATCTAGAGAGGCCTGGATTGTTGAACCTGTTGAAGCTACCGCACTTCAGGCATAGCAATGAAGTTAATGCTGTTGTCAAGGTCCTGTTATCCTGTGTTCACGGTGGTTATCTTTGGCTAGGGAGGCCAATTGATTTAAATGTGGACCTGATTCATCGAATTACCGGCCTATCTAAGGTTGGTAAGGACCCCAACATCCATTTTGTTGGTAAAGACAAGGACTGAAAGCTGGCTACATAGGTGGTGCAGAAATACAAACTGTCAAGAGGAGGTCGGGCTTATGACCTCACTACAGTTGAAGATGAAGCACTCAGATTCACAGGTAGTCTGCTCGCAGGCAGACTTTTAACGAAGTGTCGACCTAAAGAAGTCCCTGGAGCTGTTGTAGAGCTCGCAGTCGCAGCTGCGGAGGGAGAGCAGTATAACTGGTCTCTCTTCCTCCTGAATACATTCTTGGATGACTATCGCAATGTTCAGGACACTGCCAATAAGCTGTTCCATTTCTCTTGGCTCCTGATCTTGTGTGCCTTTGTCGGGTGGAAGGAACCGCCCAACACTCAGTTTCTTCCGCGTCGTTCAAGAGAGGTTACAGGGATGCGCTATGTTAACCTCTGGGATTCTAATAATCCTGTGAAGCGCAAGATGAACTGCGCTGTGTTTTTCGAGTATTACCATCTCCTCGGGGATACCATCCTGCAGATGCCGAGGCTTACTGAGGAGACGGCAAAACTCTATGGAGCGAAGTTGGTCTTTTCTGCCAACTTGCATGAAATATATTTCCGCCCTCGCAGAATTCAGTCGAAAGAATGGGCCGTAGGACTCTACCGAATGACTACCCAGGACGTGGAGGATACTATGAAGTCCTGGCCAGATGAATGGAAGCAGGCCGCTGACATCGCTGACACGATGCCACCCCTTGACGCACCAGAGAAAGATAAAGGCAAGGAGAAGGTCGTGCAAAAGAATGATGAAGGTCCGTCCGGACCGGCTACAAAGAAGCAGAAGCTGTCGCACCTCACAGAAGCGACTGGAGATCCCTCTGAGACCCTTGCCACGGGGCTCAGCCAGTACTTGAAGGAGAAATTTCTCGAGTTGCGTACCTCTCAGGCCAATATTAGAAGTGCTCTGGACCTGCAGCTCATGGAGTTGAAAGGTCTCGCAGGACGAGTTGCGCAGACCCATGCGCCAGCATCCGGCTCGCAGGCGTCGCAACCATCTACAAGCATTGAGCGGGTTGAAGTACCTACAGAAAGGCACACTGTTGTCCACATCCCGCCTGCAAGCATGACACTCCCGGATCCTTTGGCTGCACTGCAAGTAAGGGCGGTTGGCCCTGTTGAAATAAATTTGTCACTTATCCCGTTGGAAACTCTCCATTTGGTTCAGGAGCAGGTTTCTACTGAGCTGAGAGCTAGGGAGCTCTCCACATTCCACGCCAATCAAAGATTGCAAACGCAGGAAATAGAGCTAAGGGCAGGCTATAAGGAGATCTCTGGGCAGCTTGAACTTCATGAAACGCAAAACACTGGGCTAAGGAATTCCATCGATCAAATCACCTAGGAGCTGCCAGCCTGCCAGATTCAACCAGACCTTCTGTTAGTTGAGAAAGTGCAACGCATTGGTAGAAGGGCGCAAGCCCTAGAACAACAAGTAGTTGCTATGGATGAGGACCATAGAAAGCAGCTCACCGAGTTGGAAGCTCATGTCGCAGTGCCTCCCGTAGATGAGACAAAAGAATGACTTGAAGCATTACGCATAGCTTCTACCCAAATGAAGAGCAGAACAGAGGAAGCCCAGCAGTTAATGATGCAAGCTATGGAGGCTTGGGCTGAGCTTGAGAAGCTCCCTTCTAAAGTTTTCCTTGTGGAACAGGTGGAAGCAGTAGAACAGTCCCTAACTGTTCTGAGCGAAGAAGCTAAGTCCTTGGAAGGCTTAGCCAAAATGAGAAAGATGAGCGACGTCCGCAAAGTCCAGCAAGAACTGCACAGGCTCAGAAACAAAGATGCTACTCTCGCCAACATCATTCAGCCATTTATGGATGAGTATGCTGAACTTGCTGCCCAAGTAGAGGCCAAGGTCAAAGCATTTGTTGAATCTCAAGAGTTGGTCGACGGCGTAGAAGGAGAAGAAGCTACTGCAGACTTGGTGCAGACAGCCACGGAATGCGTGCAAGACATGGACACCGCTATTGCACAGTGGAAGCAAGCCTTCACTGCTACCCAAGCCAAGTCAGATGCACAGCTAAAATGACCGCAAGCTAGTGCGAGTGGCTCAGGGATGAGCCACAAGTAAGTGTTAGGGGCTTGTTGGAGCATAGGTCGTAGCTATGGTAAAGCTGCCAAGTTTTGGGAAAAAGCACTAAGTTTGAAGGAAAAGTGCTAATTTTGAGGAAAAGCACTATTTTTGGCGGAAATGAACAGTGCGCGGTATAGCGCCAGATGGACGAGCTCACCGTAGAGTGCGGACCGGAAATCGCAGAGCTCGCGCGCACAAGCCAAAGAAGAGTAAATGTGGCCGAGTAGAAAGCTCAACCACCACAATAAATGAAGCGACGGAATAGAGGGCTCCGCTACCCTCATTAAGGAAAAGTACAGAAGTTATGGTTGCTCGGACCAAGGAAGAGCAATGGGACAAAGCATTGAAGTCAAAGGACAAGGAGCAAAGAACGATGAAGCGGCGCCCATACCCACGATCTGCGCCGGAAATCGTGGAGTCTGCAGGAAGCTGCGACGGGACTGCAAGAGGCACCTAAAGTACACCTAGCCGTGTCAGTGGTTAGGGTTTTTGGGGATCACTATTGGGGAAAGGCCCACAGTTTTGTAAAGGTGCGACTCTTAGGGCCACCTATATATATGTGTAATTGTAAAGGGTTAAGGAGTTAGAGAATTGGATAGCTGGAGAGCTAGTCACTGAGTTTACAGACAGTATAAGTTGATGTCTAAGTCGTTGTAATATCTGTAGAAGAAGAGAATAGATCTAAGAGAAGGGCTCCCAGCTGTGTGCGTGGAGTTTCCCAGGAAGATCTAAGGCTGCAGTTGTGTGTACAACGGAACTGTGTAATTTCCCATCTCAAGTTAATATAAAATACAGTTCCCGTGGACGTGATTTCCCCGTGGGGGCGAACCACATAATTCTTGTTGTTATGGTGATGTTTTATATGATTGCATGTCTATGTTTTACTATCTATGTTTACATGAATGTTTCGCTATCTTTATGAATATGTAAAGTAAGTCCTTGAAGCTCCCTTAGAAGTTATACTCATGCAGTGTCGAAGGAGCCTGTAAGAATGCTATCGCCGCAGCGCTTGAGGAGTGTGTTACTGCGCTGTGGCTCAAGGCCAGAGATGATACATAGTGTATCAGCGTAGCGGGTAAAAGCCTTGTGCGCAAGTGCGGGGCTACCACGCGGCTAGGCTGAGAAGAGTGAGTTCCAGCGCTGTAGCGCTATAGGACCTGTGAAAGAGTAAGACGCTCTGTTCAGGGGTTACCTACAAGAAGATAAAAGAGAGAGCTGTAGACTCCACGCCGCCTCGGTTAAGGAAACCTGATTCCTTAGCCCCCCATAGCCACTTCGAGTGAGACTTCGGGCTGCTGCGCAACTCGTCTCCGAAAGGGCCAGTGCGCCAAAGGGGTGTTTGTTGCTGCGCCTCCTGAAAACCCAGGTCTGTCCAGAAAGCAGCCAACAAATGGTTCTGTTGCCGGCTTTAACCCTATTATTTTGAAGGCAATGTGGTGTTGGAATCCTACAGCTAAATAAATTCAAGAGTGGTTTGATTGAAAGGCTATAGAGTTCGCTGAACATGAAAATAGAAGCTCTAGGCTTAAGACAGAAGACTGGTTGCAGAAGTATATTTATACTGACCTTCACGAAATCTTCTTTGTAACATTTGCATTCGAGTTGCATGAGTGGGTATCCAAGCTAGTAGATACTGAACCCATTGTGCGTGTTGATCAACCTATCGTTTGGACGCCTGAGCTAGTCAGCATTGTGAAGCGGGTAGATAATCCTGTATCCTGTGCAGTAGACTTTTCTTGACTTGTATCCAGCCCTCTAAATCTAGGGGAACTAAGGCCAATTGCAATGCGTCATTGTTCTCATGGAGGAGTTCCTTATCCAAGTCTAAAGAGGAAAAATCATGATGTCTTTTTTGCCGTTGTGGAGGGCCAGTTTTTGTGCTTTGTTCTTCTTGAATAGGCATGTTCACCTCAGGCGGAGGTGGAGTAGAACACTGCTCTTGGTTGGCAGCAGGTGTTTCTTCCTCCAACTGGTCACTTTGGTAATCTTCATCCTACAAGGGCATCCCGGGTTTCCAGTGTTTGGCTTTGTGAGCCTTCATAGTCCTGAGGTGTTGGGGCTTCTTTTGCAGGCATGCATTATGGAGGTGTCCCGTTTGTCTGCAAATTCGACACCTGAAGGCCATGTTTTCATAGTCCAAGGCTTGAGACCAGGTGGAACTGCCAAAATTCAAGTTGATCTTGTCGGGAAGGCATGAACTAATGTCAATGGAGGAACAGATGCGGGAAAAAATGAAAAGACCCTGTGCAGGATGAGACTCATCGAAGGGTAAGAAGCATCCCAGAGCATTACCAATCCCTTCGAAGACCGACTGAGTCCAGAAATGAAGAGATAAGTTTGGAAAACGGACCTAGATGGGCACCTTTGTCAAAACCATGGTTAAAGGGTCGAACTCTGGGAACTAGGGGGTTAAGAAGAGACCTGTAGACCCCCAGAACCAAGGCCCCTCGCTCATAACAGTAATAAGGTTAGCTTGATAGGAAAACATTACTAAAAAGAAACCTTTAGAGCACAGCATTACCTAAGGATTCCCGATCCACTTTGTCGCAATCCATCGGAGGAGATCCTTAGTTTTAGGCCATAACCCATTGAACCTACAGATGAGGGTATGCTCCTTGAACGGAGTAATTTTCTCGAAGACTTCCGGTTCAAATATCTCCATAGAGGGAACAAAATCGGATTTGTCCACTATGTAGACCGGGTGAGAGGACTGGACCTGACCATGTGTAGGAGAGAAACCCATCCGTGTTGCCTCCTTGAAGGACTTGTACTGAGAAGATGAGGGTTTCCTGTTACCTCCCCGCAGGCTTTCCACCATGGAGATACAAGCGTCCTTTGAGATCCCCAAGCTGTGAATTAGCCGATGGTCTGATAGTTGTTGCCCTGCATAGATAAGCCTCTGCAGCCCAGGAGGGGTTCCTTCAACCTATTGAATCAATGATTTAAGCTCCAGAATGGAGTGAAGGTGGGTAACTCACAAGAAAAGGGATGCCCCTTCAAATATCTTACAGAAATTGAAAAAGAAGCAGGATCTAGAGGAATCCTGGTGGCTATGGCTCGACTTGCAGTTGCATGATCCGCGGAAACAGTCAGGTCAGAAAGAGCAGGATTTACAGTTACCCCGTGATCATCCTCCTTTGATAACTCCATCCGAGTAGGAGGTTGCAATAGCAAGCATGGCGGCGGTGGGAATGTAGAGAGTGCCATCGGAAGGGGTCCAGCTTTAAATACAGTCGTTGCATTCTCGTTCCTGTTGAAACCCCGAAGGGCCAAAGAAGCTACAATCCCATGGGTTTTCCCCACACTCTCCATCTCAACAGATCCATCTCTCTCGAGCTCGGAAAGGACCGATGGCAACACTCGATAGGGAACAAGACCCAAGGGAGGTAGCTCTGGTGTTGGCGACGGCTTCCCTGAAGCGGCCAGGCAGCCGTAAGGACCAGCGGTGGAGCAGGATTTCGCTAGAGTTAGCAAGGAGCATTCCATTTTTCAGTCTGTATTTTTCTAATTAATGTGAAACATACCACCATGTATCTATTGGATAGCCAACTAGATCACCTATTGCATGAAGAGTATGTTGTGCCCAAAGTGTTGTGGCTATTGGATCTACAACAACTTGTTCATCAGTGTCAACATTTTCTACATGCAGATATGAAATATCACTTGAGGCCATTAAAGAGACATCAATGAGATATTCATCAATAAGAATTGGATTTGTCAAAATTTCTCCCTTACTTGAATGCTTGATTTGAACCAATGCATCGTCTCCCATTAAAATGGGAGAGCATGATTCAAATTCCGTGAAGAAGTCTTGGATAGTTCCTGGGATCAAATTATTGAGTTCATTCTCTAGTTAATGTCCCATCATCTCATCCCACTTGCAAAGAGTCGTTCTAGCTTGGTCTAAACTTCATTAGTATAATTTTTTCAGTATTGATATTATATAGGAGGTTGAGAGAAATCGAGAGACATATCAATACAAAAGATTCATCCATATGATTAAACCATCTTGTATTTTCCACAATGGAATTTGGATTGGTCTCCATTCCCATTATGATCTTGTAGAGGCCTTTGCTAAAAAAGACAATCACAATATTCATATTATATTCAAAGTAGTTGAATGGAGTAAGAATAATAAACTTGGGATATTGGTCCATCTTGACTATGAGCTCTAAGATCTTTCTTCAATCTATAAAACTCTAAAACAAAATATTTATAATCACTAATGCTCTAATACCATGTGATATTTTGGAGCAATGGATCTAGAAGCTAAATGAAACAATAATACAATTAGCAAGGGATAAAAGATAAATAATACAAGTAATGACCCAAACAAGTAATATTTATCAACAAATGAATGCTCTAGTAGAGTACATGAATGAATCCTTGATTAACGAGGCACGTGCCTTCATATATAGGAAACCTAACTTAGGATTAATTCTATGCACAATATTCAATGCTAGTTAAACCCATGGTAATTACCACAAATGATCAAGTGTGCATTCCTAAGGAAACATTAATAATCATGCATTAATTGATAGGGTGTAACTAGGCTTAGGACACTAAATGAGGTGTTTTTGTGCCTAAGATTAGACCAATTTTCCCTCCTTGGAGAGTAAGCTTTCCATGCATGAGTGGCTAGGGTTAAATATCCCTAGAACTACCTTATGAGGTAGTTAACTTAGTTATGCATACTAAATTGAAGTATATTAGCCTAAATTAATAAATTGAGTAGTTAATTGAGCTAAAATAACCATTATTCAATTAACGATGCATTAATTGCTAACTTAAGTGCACAAAATCCAATAAAAGGGAGGCAACTCATGCAAGAGAGCCTTTGATCCCAATAAAATAGCAAGAAATCCCTAAACAAAGGGGTGAAAGCAAGAAAAGTGCCTTTGAGGGTAAAAACAAGGTTTTTACCCTACTAAGTGAACTTTGGAGGGTAAAGAAAAGGTGTTTACCTTGGTAAGTGCACTATTGACCCTAGAAATCCAAAAGTGGTGCAAAAAGAATGTGCATGTACACCGACAATCCCATTAATCCTAACTTAGGTGAGAATGATGCACAAATAATTGGGTCCTTGCAATTTGCAACCATGTTAGGTACCCAAGGACATAAAGAAAATATCCCCTGAAAGTGAGAAAAGAGGGCAAATTCAGTGAACTTTGGCATTCATCTTCAACCATTATCACTCTCATGTCCAACTATTGCCATTTTTTATCGAGATCTCCACTTGCATCATGCAAGTTTCCTACTAAGGGTTAGAGGATCTAGCTGCCAAGGCTAGTTCTAATGAATAATTGATGAAGTGAGTGCAAGAGGATCACTTTGAGAATGTGAGTGGGTACACCATGTATCTCTTGGATAGCCAACTAGATCACATGTTGCAACAAGATCGGTATGTTATTCCCAAAGAGTTATAGTTGTTGGATCTACAATAAACTGTTCACGAATTCAAAAGCAAAACTAAAATGGAGTTAGTCAAAATTTATTCAATCCCTTATAATAAGACAAAAAGTTACCATATTAAAAAGTTTTTTTTAATTCAAGGAATTACTCTATTGAGGCCCGAATTAAACAAATTAAAGAGATTTAGAACATTGGGAATATTTCTTAAGTTTTTACCAAGGCTATTATTATAGTCTAGTGGACCTTAGGTAATTATCAAAGTATTTAATTTGTCGGTGAAAACATAAAAATAAACAATAAAAAATGGGTTGTAATAAGGGGGGTAGATTTTCTTATAAAGGTATTTCAATACTATCCCTTAGAATAATAAAATTCCAAGGTACTATTTAGGGAAAACACATTAAAATTCATCTATCTAAATGAGAAGGAAAATTACATTAATATCAATTTGGAAAATCAATTATTAATTCCATAACCTAGTATAATAAAAAAGAAAAACATTTTTGGCAATGGATATGAAATTAAGGACTTACAAGTAGACATGGGAGATTAAAAAATCGTATCCCAATTCAATGTTACAAGTATGTCTAAAGAAGGTGTCGACATAATTCTTAGTTTTGTGTGGATGGAATCTTTAGGAACCTCCATCCTAAACTTGAAGAAGAGTTTGTGTCCTTCTACTATAAAAATAAAATTATGACATTTCAAGATGTTAGCATGAAGTTAGACGCAGATCTCCTTCATCAGAAGACCTTGAAGATATCTCAAAAATGTTCCTACGAGACTATTGAAAGTTAGTGAAAAAGATGGAAAAAGAAGTTGAAAAAGTCATCGATGATAAAGATGAAGAAATTTCTCGCCTTAAGAATCATAGGCAAAACTTGATTGCATAAATTAAGATATTAAAAAATGAGAAAAAGTTTCTACAAAACAAGTTAGAGAAACTCACTAAAAAGGAAGCATTAATTATGGAAGAAACAATGACCGAACCTATGGAACTAAAGGAGTTGTTGGATGTAAAAACCCAAGTCATCATAAAAATGCAAATCCAATTGAAGTAATGGTATTTTTAGATGTCGAAGTACAAACAATGGAAAATCCAAGTGCACTAACCAAACAATAAGTGATCATGACAAAGCGACTCAGGAATGTGAAGAGGACTTAATACGAAATGTGAATTGGGAAAAGACTACAAGTATGAGGAATAATCATGATACAAAGACACCCAATCAACATCCCAATCACAAAATTCGATTCTTTAACCAATAATTGTATCGACATCATTCTGAATAGAAAAAATGATGTATATTTCGAAGAATTAAATACCAATAGAGTTAAGTCTCAAGGTACAAGTCATCTTTGAAATCATAATACATTAGGATCTTTCCAAGGAGCTTATGATTGGGCATTGCCATAGAAGATTAGATTGGGGTGGTATAATCCAATTATAGTTAAACAATTCTATTTTACACTTCACAAATCATACCATCTTGGGTCATCAATTATCACAACTACAAGAGAAAAGGATCAAGAGAAGGAAGTACGAGCCAAACAAGTATGATAGTCTTTCCATAAATATGCTTTGAGAACAAAGCATTTCTAAATGGGAAGGAAAATATAGTTTGGCCCTCTCATTGTAATCCCACATTGCTTCTCTATTCAATATATATTTTATTTTTCTTCTATAGGTTATTGTTTATTATTGTTCTTGTGTTGGATATTCATTGCAAAATGAACTTTGTTCACTATTGAGCCTAGAAAGCCAAAAGTGGTGCAATATTAATATGGATGTAAACCAATAAACCCCATTAAACCTAATATAGGTGAGTATGATGCACAAATAATTGGGTTTGGACAATTTGTAACCATGTTAGGTACCCAAGTACATAAAGAAAATATCCCCTGAAAATGGGAAAAGAGGGAAAACCCAGTGGGAAACCCCCCCAAAAAATTTGCATAGTGTTGAGTGGAATTTGGTTGTCATCTTCAAACATGATCACTCGCATATCCATTCGTAGAAAAATTTGATCAAGATCTCCACTTACACCATGCAATTTTCCTACCAAGGGTTAGGGGATTTGGATATTGGTTCTAATGAAGAAGTGATGAAGTGAGTGCAACAGGAGCACTTTGAGAATGCGAGTGGATCCATCATGTATTTGTTGGATATCCAAATAGATCACTTGTTGCATAACAAATATGTTGTGCCCAAAGTGTTATGGTTGTTGGATCTGCAACAACCTATTCATTAATGGTAAGAGAAGGAAATTGCATTTTCATAAAAGATCATCCTTGACCATTTTTTATCCCTATTCATTAATGTCAACAATTTATACATGCAAATATATTATATAACTTGAGGCAATTGAAGATACATCAATGAGATATTCATCAATAAGAATTGGATCTGTAGAAAGTTCTCCCATAGTTGAATGGTTTATTTGAACCAATGCATTGTCTCCAATTACAATGGGAGAGAACGATTCAAATTATGTGAAGAAGTATTGGATAGTTCTCAAGCCCAAATTGTTGATCTCATTCTCTAGGTGATGTCCCCTCACCTCATCCTGCTTCCCGAAGAGTCCTTTAATCTTGGTCCAAAGTTCATTGGTATATTTTTCAGTATTGATGCGATATAGGAGGCTGGGATAAATTAGAGACATATCAATCCAAAAGCTTCATCCATTTGATTAAATGATCTTGTTTTTTCCATAATGGAATTTGGATCAATCTTCATTCTCATTGTTATCTTGTAGAGGCCTTTGTTGTGCAATACAATCATAATCTTAGTCTTCCATTTAAAGTAGTTGAATGGAGTAAGAATTAACTAGAAAGATTAGAGCACCTAAGTGGGCCTAATGGTTAAGAACATGTGTTATCTCCAAGGAGGTCATAGGTTCAAATCCAGCGGGGGGTAGGGTTGCTCATTGGCCCTTTGTGACAAGGCTCGAAGGGTAGGGGACCCCTGGGATAAAGGGTCTCGGGACGTCTCGGCCCCTATTGAGTCACAAGTTTCTAGTATATCTGGGTTGTGGGCTATTAGATATACCCTTGGGAGGTTGTTGTTCCCATGGTTAAAAAAAAAATTAACTAGAGAGATTGATCCATCCTGACTATGAGTTCTAAGCTCTATCTTTAATATGTAAACTTGTAAAACAACTTATTCAAACTAACCAATGATTTGGTACCATGTAATATCTTGCAGCAATGGATTTAGAAGCTAAATGAAATAGTAATAGAGTTACCAAGAGATAGAAGAGAAAGAATATAAGTAATGATCCAAACAATTAATATTTATTAAGTTACAATGAATGCTCTGAGATAGTGCATGAATAGATGCTTGATTAATGAGGCACACACATTCATATATAGGAATCCTAGCTTAGGGATAATTAAATGCACAAGATTCTATGCTAGTGAAACCCTCAATGATTATCACTAAATGATCAAGCTCACATTCCTAAGGAAGCATTAATGATCATACATTAACTAATAGGGTGTATGTAGGCTCAGGACACTCTAGTGAGGTGCTTTTGTGCCTAAAATTAGAAAACAATTCCCTCATTGGAGAGAACTTGGTATGCATGTGTGGCTAGAGTTAACTCTAGAACTACCTTATGAGGTAGGTTAACTTGGTCATGCATGTGAAATTGAGGTCTAATTAGCCAAAATTATCCAATTATGTAGTGAAGTAAGTTAAAATAACCATTAGTTAGTTAATTGAGCCTTAATGGATAACTTAAGTGCACAAAATCCCAGAAAATGGAGGCAACTCATGCAAGAGAGCCTTTAATCCCAAGAAAATAGCAAGAAATCTGTAAAAAATGAGAAAAAAAGCAAGAAAGGCACCTTTGATGGTAAAAACAAGGCTTTACCCTTGTAAGTATGCTTTTGAGGGTAAAAACAAGGATTTTACCTTTGTAAGTGTGCTTTTTACAGTAAAACATGGTTTTAAGCCTAGTAAGTGCACTTTTGAGAGTAAAGAAAGAGTTTTTTACCCTAGTAAGTGCAATTTTGAGGGTTTTTATCTTACGAGGTAGTTATCTCAGTTATGCATGTGAAACTAATTTCTAATTAGCCTAAATTAGTCAATTAGGTAGTTAAGTAAGTTAAAATAGCCATTAGTTAGTTATTTGAGCCTTAATTGCTAACTTAAGTGCACAAAATCCAAGAAAATGGAGGGAACTCATGCAAGAGAGCCTTTAATCCCAAGAAAATAGCAAGAAATCCATCAAAAATGAGAAAAACAAAAGCAAGAAAGACACATTTGAGGGTAAAAACATGTTTTTTACCTTTGCAAGTGTGCTTATGAGGGTAAAAACAAGGATTTTACCCTTGTAAGTGTGCTTTTGATGGTAAAATTGAAACATGGTTTTTACCCTAGTAAGTGGGATTTTTTAGGGTAAAGAAGGAGTTTTTACCCTAGTAAGTGCACTATTAACTGTAGAAATTTAGCAGTGTAAAATGAATGTGCATGTACACCAACATATTTAATGGGTCAACATAATATATAGGCTCAGAGGCGATCGAGACCAATACTTTCATGAATCAGTTCTTTGATTGGTGGTCTCATTAGTTGATCACCATTGATGACTATCCATATGATGGGGCATACTTTTTCCGTGGTCCTTATTTAGCATTATATCTAGATTCCCAAAGGGCGATATAGGTAAGAACAATTTTAATTTCCAATGTCTTATAATGTTTTTGTATTTTATTGTATATAATTTATATTTTTTTAGAGGTGTATACTTTTTTTTCAAAGTATAAATCTATTAACAAAATTTTCGGTAATATAGATGTAACTCTTGTACAACTAACTAGATAACCAATGCATAAACACAGAGGATGAAATGAAAAACCTATAGGAGAATTTGAGGGCCAAAGGGTACTACATGTAGTTTAGAGTAACCTTGATGGATTGACCGCCAAGTTCCCCATGGCTTAAATAGAGGACCTTCTAGAGTGGATCCAAAGGTAGGTGGTAGGAATACCACATGTAAGGGTCCATCTCTTTCATTGACTGGAAACCACCATTGTGTTCTACCATGATACACATGAGCTAAGACCTAAGGTCTAGATATTTATGAATGCCCATTTGTATACCATACCATCAAGGGCTAGCAAGCAAGTTTGTATATAATGTTACACATTTTGGACATCATGATGATGATGATATATATATATATATATATGGCTCCACTTATTTTCACAATAAAAATCATGTGATTGTATTTCATGATATTATACATGCATACTCTACTTTTACATTATTGTGACAAATGCCAATATAATATGTAATTTTCTAATGCATTTGTTAAGTCATTTAAACCTTCTTAGAATATGAATGTAATTAATGAACTCAAAATATTGTTCGATAAGTCTCACTTGTAAGAAATTCCTTAGAAGCACAGTATCATGGACATGATACTTGCTATTTAACTGCGACATTGTCAATCATGAATCTATGTCAAATTCCAAACACTATAGCTTTTGATAGTATTTTAATAACTACACTATACTCAATGATGTTATTGGCCATATGACCAAGACAAAGTGAGCTCAAAAGATGGCCCATGGGAGAATAAATCACCGAAGCTATGGAAGAAATGTTCCAACTGTAACAACTAGCACCATTTGTGAGTCCAACATATACTATTGTGTTTGATGACATATGCCAATCAAACACGGGCCATGATAAGCAAAGACCAAAATACAAAGAAAAATAATATAAAAGAGAAGAGAAGCAAAACAACTACTTATATACATGTACAAGGGTATCACTAAAGATCACTATCTAAGAATAATTTAATTTTTTAAATATATCCCATTACAAAAATCATCGAGTACATTCCCATTGTAATCTTATAACTCATAATATCCCTTACCAAGGACACACCTCACAATATAATGACCATGCCACATTAGATTAAATTTTTCACTACCAAGTTGTATTTATTCTAGTCATAAACCAAAACTAGGTCTCCTTCAAAAAAACTTGAAAGTTGACAAAATTACCATATTGAGAATTAACACACTTTTTATGCACCTCATTCATGCAGTCCACATCTCTGCAATGTTCATCAAACCATTTTAATTAGAAGAGATTCTCTTCTTGGAAGTTATGTTAGGTAACAACTCTATATCTAATTTTAGTGTCATGGAGTCTCACATTCAATTGGTAAGATGGCCCCCACTCCATGCACTACCTAGAAATGAGTGAATCATGTAGCAATCTTGACCGAGGTTCAATATGTCCATATTGTCAAAAAGAACATTAATTGCCAATTGGTTTTCTCTTCTTAATCATCCTCTAGAGTATGGTTTTGAAAGTCTTGTTCATGACTTCTACTTGTCCATTCTCCTCGTACTGTCGAGGATAGTAGGGTGATGAGTGTTCCTATCATAACCGTAATTGCTTTTCTAGTCCTATAGTCATTTTGTTTTGAAAATGTGTTCCATGATCTGTGACAATTTCTCTAGGTACACCAAACCTAGTAATGACCTGATTGAATATGAAAAGCATTGTTGTATCACCATTGTTAGTGAAAGTAGGCATGGATTTGGCCCACTTGGTGAAGTATTCTATGAATAAAATAATTTACTTATGTCCTACATTGTAAAATCAACCTCCCATTTGGAAAATGGGTCACTAGTGACAATAGGACATGCTGAAGATAGATATGCATGCATTTTGTTTGTAAAATTTTATAGGGGGTGCATTTCTTGACCATTTCCATATAGTATTTGAGAATTGATGGCCAAAAGTATCTTGAATGCAATATCTTCCAATCTATTGCTAACCAAAAAATATGATTTCCACAAGATCCACTAGGACAATCATTAAGCACCCTTTTAGCCTCCTCATGGATTAGGCATTGATGTAAAATGAGATCTCTAGTGTACCTAAATCCGAAACCAAGTTCACGGGCACATGTAAACCCAAAGGGAGGATGAGTAAAGGTAATGTAGAGTGGAATAGGGTCAACCAAAGGTTAGGATACACACCATCAATCCAATTTAAAACAACATTCAACTATTAAAATAAATTGTGATACCTTAAAAACAATTATAAAACTCCCCAAAAGCTCATGCAGATGCAAGACCGTGCAAGCATGAAAATGAAAATAGTTTTACGAGCTTATTAAAATTGAACCTTAGCACTATCAAAACATTAAGTGTGACCATAATCATCCCAATAATACTATATGATCATATTTACATAATTCTTTGCAAACAATTACAACTAGAACTGTCTACCATAAAACTAGGAAATCACTATACATCTGTAAATCCAATATAAGACACTTTCATTAGCAGTTTTGTAATGCTCATCGGATTAGATCTGTATCTAACACCTACATCCAATAAATAATCCAAAATTTCAGGTATAGAGCTACCATATACAACCATTACTTCATACAAAATGTTAGATCTACCAATTGCTATCAAAATCACTATGGGATCATCCGGTAAGCATCCAAATCTCTAAAAACCAACCAGAAGACCCAAATAGAAATAATACCAGCTAAATGGGGCACTCTACATCCACCAAGGTCACACTATCAATTTAATACACTACCATACAACTTCAGATAACAACTCTATAGAAAAACCATCCATTCAATCTAGTTTTCAAGCAGAAAACCCCATTTCCTAGCAGTCAAAACTCAGTAGTTTCATATAAAAGAACCAAGAAGCCATGGAAGGTGCACTTATAGAGTAACATATCTATAAACATATTTCAAGCTTCCATCAAGATTAAATCTCAAAATCAAGGAGAAAACATCAATTTCCAAGCAGGATTCCTCAACCAATGTTATGAAAACCAAGCATTTTCATCTATAATTTCATCCACAAATCATATCATCCATATAGGGCACATTTGCAGAGCAATATACAACAAATAACTCATGAATAAAAATATTTCAATCTTCCATCAAGATCAGATCTCGAAATCAAGGAGAAACCATCAATTTCCAAGAAGGATTCCTCAACCAATGTTTTGAAAACCAAACATTTTCATCTATAACTCCATCCAAAAATATGATCAGACATGGAGGGCGCATTTGCAAAGTAATATACAACAAATAACACATGAATAAACATATTTCAAGTTTCCAACAAGATCTGGTCTAAAAATCAAGGAAAATACACCAAATCCAAGCAATTAAACCATCAGATTTGCATCCAGCCATTGATATCTATACCAAAAATTTCAACAGTAAAAAATTCAGCTATGAAAAAAATGGAAACCTCATATAAACATATGAATTTACATAAAATAAGTCACTTATCTTATTAATGTGCAATTGGCATAAACTGGACCACGTTCCACCCAACCATAGGAATTATCAAGCCAGTTCTCACTTTGATGAGATACCCCCGAGCTAAGGTCACAGATCCACAATAGATGTGCACTCAAAGATAATCCATTCAATGATAATCCCTTCAAAGATCCACCCCACTACTAGGTGCAATGATAATCCCTTCACCCCTTAGGTTCCTCAGGACATCTCCATTCACCATTAGGATTTATGTGCAGGTCCATGACAGAGACAAGCAGTGGACACGGAAGAACTATACCATATTTTTCCAGGATTTCCACAAACACCATGCAAGATTATATTGCTTCCAGTACAAGGTTCATTCACATAGCAGAGCATACATGGATTCTTAAGATCACAAGCTTACCAAGCTCTTAACATCAATGGCATGAAAAAACAAGAACCACCAACAATAATTAACCCCCCAACCAAGGAGATCAACCATGGATTTATAGACCAAAGAAGTCAATTCGAACCCAAGGGGGTCAAATCAAACCAAGGTAAGCCAACTTGAGTCAACCCAAGGGGGGTTAACTCAACCAAAAGAGGCTAACTCGAATCCAACCCAAGCAACTTGAATTTTAGGGAGAGTGGATCCAAGTCACTCCACCCAACTCAAATTCATGTGTGGACACCTCATTCATGTAAAGGAAATCAAAATAGTGAGGTTCGTAGTTACACAAGCCAAAGCATCTTCCTAAAATAACAAAGGAGCGGTTACACAAGGAGTTACACAAACCAAGGCTAAAAATAGTCAGTGAGGGTGCACTTGTGCAAGTGGGGGTTACAAAACCAATTGTAACCTCCAAAAAGAAGTTACAAAATGACCAAAGGGGCTCAAGCAACAAGTGGAATCCACCCAAGCACCAAGGAGAGTGCATTCACCAAGGGAGGCCCACTAAATCATGAATTAGGCTAAATAGGATCAACACATGCTAAAATAATCAAAAGTTGGGTCCATTGTACAATTTTTGGGTGATCATCAACTAATAAATCCACCAAGTCATAAATACAGACCAAGTTCAACCAAACAAGTTCTAAAGTGCTAGGAATGTCCCCATGCCCCCTCACATTGTTGATCTATGCCTCCCATACTATTTTAATGGTCCCTTGTGTGCCAATTGTTTTTATTAATTAATTATTTACAAAATAATAATAATGTCTCTCGGTCCTTAAAGACCCTTGTCCCAGCAGCTTGTGCCAGGATAATAAACAATTGCAATTTACATATGTCTGAGGCTGAACACATGGCATATTACATCTCCTTCCCCCTTAAACATTGCATTTTCCTTGATGCATAGTACATGCATTTCTTTACAAAAGGATAACAAACATGCCCATACATGCATCAGAAAGATAACATCTTTCTAACCACAGTACTCCCCACTATCATCTACCTTCATGTTCGTCTCCACTGCCCATGGGAGAACCAGGACTAGTAGAGTGGACTCAAGGAAGCAAGGGTCGATCTTCAATCCCCATCACAGAGTCTTCAATCCTCTTTACAAGGCCTTCAAAACTTCAAAAAAGATACATCCCATATTTCAATCATTCATATGATTGACATTAGGTATATAAAAATATATGATATAAGGATATTCTTCTACAAAGATACTTTCTTCACATTGCAACAACCACATGGTTAGCATCAAACACACACACACACACACACATATATACAATGTTCAACAATGTACATATAATACATCTCTAGAATACAAGATACATGAAATAAATTCTAATTATTCACATGAAATACATCAAAGGTACATGAAGTCAAAACACTTGAAATGCATCTACCCAAAACACATTCTAGTCAATGCAATCATACAATATACACATACTCTAAGATACATGAAATGCATTAAGATACTTTTATAGATAAGACATTTTCCAACAAATATGTATGAACTATCACCAAGATACTTTCCAACAAAGATATAGGATAACCTTTCAACAAAGATACCTTTATCACTATTCACAAATCATACGCAACATCATTATAATATATATACATATATCATAACTAGCTATATACATCACATATATTAACATACATCTATATACCCCACCTTTAACAATCAATATCCAACATAATACTTCATAGCCATAATACACCAACCACACCACATCCATCCATTCAACCATAAAACATCAATCCATAATACATCAATCATACACACAACAACCAAAATACATCAACTAGAATACCATACATTAATCAATGACAATCACATGTACATCACATATGATAAGCGTCGAATAAATTCTCAAGAAGATATAACATATTCAGTTCTCCAATATACATGTACAATAATATATACACAACTACATATATATATTATAATAATATAATCTTATAACATTATACGATATATATATATATATATATATATATATATTGTTACACATGATATATAATATTAATACAACTTACATCATATCATTAATACATATATTCAAAAATATACATAATACTTATTTACAATTATAAATATATATTATTATATTTATACCACTCTTTGGACAAGTGGCCTGTCCACCCCCCCACCAAAAAAAAATAGAGAAGGAGAAGAATCTAGAATAATTAAATGAAACATGACACATATATTGAAAACAAATAAAAAATAAAAGGAAAATGGAACCACCATTGAGACAAGTGGCCCATTTCCCCAAAATAGATAAGGAGTTACATACATTGAAAATAAAAAGGAAAAAATAGAAGCACTATTAAGACAAGTGACCTATTTCCCAAAAATATACAAGGAGTTACTCATCAATGTAACCACCACCATCCAAGTGGCATAAATAGGCCTGTAAAAGAATTCCATCAATAGAAATCCAAAATCCATACAGGGTATAAATGTCACTTAATAACTATGCTATTAATTAATAATAATAAAACTATATCATCTTAATAACTTAGCATTAAATTAATACTGATAATGGTACATAGTACATACTATTATAATGACAATTATTTACTTATCAATTAAAAATCATGCTACTTTTCATTTCAACACATATCATAGTTCATACATAAGGTCTTAAAATATGATAACAAATCAATCCTTCCAAAACCCATGTCAATCACAATGTACCAGTAAATCATTCGTACCACAAGAAGCATTTCAATATTAACAAATTCAATGAGCAGTAAAAGAGACAATGCACAATGAACATGCATTGACCAATCAAGTCATTGAATAGTTAAAATAGGCAATGCACAATAACAAGCATCTACCAATCAAGTCACTTATAAATAATAAAAGAGGCAATGCACAAGCATCGACCAATCAAGTCACTGAACAGTGAAAGAGACAATGCACAAGCATCAACCAATCAAATCACTGAATAGTAAACGAGGAAATGCAAGGTGAATATGTACCAACCAATCAATCTACTGGATCATTAGATATGCACTGCATAGTGCTTACCAATCAATTTATTGAACAGTAAATATGCAATATTAATAAATTCTAAAGCATGCAAACTGATCTCTAAAGTGAGGCTTCCAATTCTTCCATTAACATAAGGGAGGTTTAAATTATTTGAAAAAACACATTTATAAATTCCAAATGCATATAAATAGAGTTATAAATCTATAATAGGATCAATAGCCACAGAATTGGAACCTAAGCTCTGATACCACTTTGTAGTGTACTCGACCCCAAAATCAAGGTCACAGGCACATGTAAACCCAAAGGGAGGCCGAATAAAGGTAATGCACAGCGGCATACGGTCAATAAAAGGTTAGGATACATACCATCAAGCCAATTTAAAACAACATTCAACCATTAAAATAAATTGTGATACTTTAAAAACAATTATAAAACTTCCCAAAAGCTCATGCAAATGCAAGACCATGCAAGAATGAAAATGCAACCAATTTTATGAGCTTATTAAAATTGAACCTTGGCATTATTAAAACATTAAGGGTGACCATAATCATCCTAATAATACTATATGATCATATCTACGGAATTCTTTGCAAACAATTACAACAAGAACTTTCTGCCATAAAACTAGGCAATCACTATACATCCATAAATCCAATTTAAGACACTTTCATTAGCAGTTTTGGAATTCTCATCAGATAATATCTGAATATAACACTTACAACCAATCAATAATCCAAAATAAAAGGTATAGAGCTACCATATACAACCATTACTTCATACAAAATATCATATCTACCAATTGCAATAAAAATCACTACCAGATCATCCGACATGCATCCAAATCACTACAAAACCAACCATAAGACCCAAATAGAAAGCATACCAGATAAATGGAGCACTATACAGCCACCAAGGGCGCACTAGCAAGTTCATACACATCCATACAACTTCAGATAATCAACTCTATAGAAAAAACATCCATTCAATTTGGTTTTCAAGCAGAAAAACCCATTTCCTAGAAGTCAAAAATTAGTATTTTTATATAAACGAACTGAGCAACAATGTAGGGTACACTTGCATAGTAATATACAAAAAAAAAATTGTAAACATATTCCAAGCTTCCATCAAGATTAGATCTAAAAATCAAGGAGAAACCATCAATTTCCAAGCAAGATTCCTCAACCAATGTTTTGAAAACCAAGCATTTTCATCTATAATTTCATCCACAAATATGATCATCCATATAAGGCGCATTTTCAGATTAAGATAAAAAAAAATAACACATGACTAAACATATTTCAAGCTTCCACCAAGATCAGATCTCAAAATCAGGGAGAAACCATCAATTTCCAAGCAGGATTCCTCAATCAATGTTCTGAAAACCAAGCATTTACATCTATAATTTCATCCACAAATATGATCAGCCATATAGGGTGAATTTGAAGAGTAATATACAAAAAATAACGCATGCATAAACATATTTCAATCTTCCATCAAGATTAGATCTAAAAATCAAGGAAAGTACACCAATTCCAAGCAATTAAACCATCACATTTGCATCCAACTATTGATATCTCTACCAAGATTTTCAACAGTAAACAATTCAGCTATGAAAACAATGGAAACCTCATATAAAAATATGAATTTACATAAAATAAGTCACTTATCTTATTAATGTGCAACTGGCATCAACTGGACCACGTTCCACCCAGCCAAAGGAAATGTCAAGCTATATCTCACTTTGACAAGCCACCCCTAAGTTGAGGCCATAGATCCACAATAGAGGTGCACTCAAAGATAGCTCAAATATCAGTTTGAGAATCCACAACTCAATTCCTCACCATCTACTTTCTCCTCCACCCCACTACCAAGTGCAATGGTAATCCCTTCACCCCCTAGGTTCATTAGGACATCACCATTCACCATAAGGATTTATGTGCAGGTACATGACAAAGGAAATTAGTGGACATGGAGGAACTATACCAAATTTTTCTAGGCTTGCCACAAGCACCAGACAAGATCACAGTGTTTCCAACACAAGTTTCATTCACATAGAAGAGCATACATGGTTTCCCAATCTCACAACCTTACCAAGCCCTCAACATCAATGGCATGAAAAAACAAGAACTACCAACAATAATTAACCCCCCAACCAAGGAGATCAACCATGGATTTATAGACCAAAGAAGTCATTTCGAACCCAAGGGGGTCAAATAAAACCAAGGTAATCCAACATGAGTCAAACCAAGGGGGGTTAACTCAACCACAAGAGGCTAACTTGAATCCAACCCAAACAATTCGAATTTCAAGGAGAGTGGATCCAAGTCACTCCACCCAACTCAAATTCATGTGTGGACACCTCATCCATGTAGAGGAAATCAAAATAGTGATGTTACAAGTTACACAAGTCAAATCATCTTCCCAAAATAACAAAGGATGGGTTACACAAGGAGTTACACAAAACAAGGCTAAAAATAGCCAGTGAGGGCGCACTTCTGCAAGTGGGGGTTACCAAACCAAGTGTAACCTCCAAAAGGAGTTACAAAACCACAAAAGGGGCTCAATAAACAAGTGGAACCCACCCAAGCACCAAGGAGGGTGCATTCTCCAAGGTTGGCCCACTAAATCATGAATCAGGCTAAATAGTACCAACATAGGATAAAATAATCAAAAGTTGGGTCCATTGTACAATGTTTGGGTGATCATCAACTAATAAATCCACCAAATCATAAATATGGACCAAGCTCAACCAAACAAGTTATAAAGTGCTAGGAATGTACCCATTCCCCCTCACATTGTGGATCTATGCTTCCCATACTCTTTTATTGGTCCCCCGATGTGTCAGCTATTTTTATTAATTAATTATTTACAAAATAATAATAATAATGTCTCTTGGTCCTTAAAGACTCTTGTCCTGGCACCGTGTGCCACAATAATAAACAATTACAATTTACATATGTCTGAGGCTTAACACACAGGGTATTACAAGATCAACCCCTCAATGATACAAAGTGTCATCAATGACGAGGTAGCTCTTCATTTGATGGCGAATGTGTTGTCATTCATCACATGAGATATGAGAGGGGAACCTTTGGGTCTGTAGATATAATAGGATGTTCCCATACCAAAGGTCACTAGAGGCAATGAAGAATAGGTTCTTATTAGGTAACAATTCAACTTTAACCTACTCCTTATTGTCACAATGTAACTCCAACATGATCACCACAAAAAATAGATACTTCTTCGATTTAGTGGTTGCAAATTACATGTTAAATTCATTCGAAACCACAATCCACTTGGAATCCTTGCCCCCAATTATTGGTTGGGTTAAGATATGTTCGAATGGATTGGTATTTGTAATCATAATCATGCACTGAAGAAGTATGTTGAGAGATACTTTTGCTTAGATAATATACCACATGCTCCTAATGTGAGTTGTCTTTTTGAACCAAAACCATACTTATGGTTGATTTAGATGTTGCAAGGTATACCAAGAAGTGTTTGTTATAGTCTAATGGATTAAGAAATGGGGTGGACACTGGGGAAATTTTCAAGGTGTTGAATGACCATTGTACATGATCATCCAATATAAATTAGACTCCCTCTTTCAAAAGGTGCATAAAACCTTTTGTAACCTCAACATGGTTCACAATAAATCTTCGCAAAAAATTTCACTTTTCCGTAAATACTTTGAAGTTGGTTAATATTACATGGGAGAGGCAATTGAACTATTCCCTCAACCTTAAACGACTCTATAATAATCACATACTTAGATGCTATGAAGCTAAGAAATCACTAAGACATGACACATAAGATACACCTATGTGGTTCAAATGAATTATATAATACCATATTCTTTCAAATACTACACATAGATGGGTTGGGTGATTAGAACTTCTCTTTAATCGAGTGACCAAATCATCCAACTGAGCTTCAACAATATGTTTTATCTTGTGAAAAGAATACACATGGCTTGATGAAATGTAGCTCCATCATTTTAAAGTCCAAAAGACATTTTCCTATAGGAAAAAAAGTGCCCCAAGGACAGAGAAATGCGGCCTTGTGTTGATATTCAAGACAAATTTGAATTTGATTATATAATCAAAATATCCATCCATAAACAAGAAGATTTATTTTTTCATCAATAAATAATGTGGGGTAATTTCCCTTTGGACATGCTTTGTTTAGATCATACACAAATGGTCCGTTGTTTCTTATTGGCACGAGTTAGGTTCAACACCCATTTAGTAAGAGGAGTCAAATAGATAGAATCAACTTTCAATAAATTTTCTACCTTTGCCTCAATGGTAGCTTCCTTGCAAGGATTTATTGGTTGTAGCTTCTATCAAACATGCTTCACATTTTTGTACATTTTCAACTCATGTTCGATAATCGAGGGATGTATCTCTAACATTTCTTTATAGGACTAAGCAAAAATGTCACAATATTCTTTGAAGAGAGCAACATAAATCAAAATTTTTAAGGGAACAATCTGCTTGAATCAAGACATTCTCTATGACATCGAGGTTACTAGAAATAATGATTGGAATTTTTTTATAATTGTTCTCCATATGTATTTCTACCTATAAGTCATGTGTGGAGATGAGACTCACGGGGGGGGTTCACTCAGTGAACTTGTTACATAGCACAATCGTTCACATGATATTAAAGAATATCCCTATTTCACTAAATATTGGAAAATTCCTCCTAAAATTTTCTTGTTGAACCCCCTTACCAATATGCTTTTCCAATTAAGAAAACCCCTAATTTCACCAGATATTGTATGTATCAATTTTTATCAACCCATTTTTAATACCCCCTTTATATCATATTATCAAGTTGTAGCAAACAGGAACCCTAACACATCTTAGTATAAGAAAACATGATGCTAAATAAAATAAAAGTATAATGCTAATATTGATCCCAATAGGATTGCAGGGGCAACTGATCAATTTGTAGCGTTGGATAGTGGAAGACCCAACGAAATAGTACTGGGAAGGAAAAATGCATAAAAGGAAACCCAATCAAGAGATCAACATAACAAAGAATGTAAAATGATGATAGTCCAATACTTAGTGCAATGCTTAGAAAAGAAGAGAATTGCATATTCTTCACACCACAGCCTACCAATCTACCAATTGTATATCATGTAAATATAAGTATAGACATAGAGAGCTCATGTTTTCTATAAGCTTAATAAATTAAACTCCATAAAAATGAAAAAAATAAACCCTTTCGTGGATGGACTCCCCTACCTTCCTATCAAAACAAACATCATTGATGTTTGAACCCAAACTATGAACATAGAAAAATTCATCTTACTTTCCAATAACACCATATGATCATGTGCATAGATTGGATTTGGGTCATTCACAAGATGCAAAATATGAATTTCCTCCACTTCCTCTACATTTATTCTTGAAATCAAGGGAATTAACAACATTTAGTTACCTTTTCTTAGGTTATATCGAGTTTCTTTTTTTTTACAGGAGAGGGAAAAATCTCGATTGTTAGGTTTCAAGCATGCAATATTTATAAAGAAAGGGTATGTAAATAAGGATTTAGATTTTCACATATGTGCATGCTAGTTCCAATACAATATTAAGACGGATGCCTTGCATATAAGAATTGAAATTAAAATTATGAATGTGCCAAATATAACTCAATCTGAGATCATAGAGGAACCTGCGTTAGAAAGTTGAGAATCTCGACGTTTCGAGCCACAAAGTGGGGCTCATCATCAGGAGAAAAGTGTCTCGAGTTATTCTAGGTCTGGAGGTAAGCCATTAATAGGTTTTTTAGGGTTTTGTGAGCCGAGAATGTTAAAGAAGAATACAAAAAGTTGAAAGAAATAATTAGTCAAGAAAGATCGATCTAAATTTTCTTGGTTCTAGTGAGCCAAGAAAGATTGATCTCACTTTTCTTGGTTGTCATGGAGCAATTTTTTATTGAATCTCAATACCCACCTAAACCCCAACCTAAAAAATGAAGAGTTAGATCTTTTACTCGAATGGCTACAAAAAATACAATACAATTGTTCAACTCCAGAACTCCCAATTAGCTACATCTCTTAATTTAAAGATGAAAAAAATATAACATCAATTCAACCCAAGCCTAAATAAGCTATTAAATGAGGATTTCTCAAGGCTAGTAATCCAAAGAGTCTTCCATTGATATTATCATTGGTACACTATTATCAAATTTATGCGAAACTTAGGATCATAAGCAATATCAAATAAAAATGGAGGGTCCTTAAGTTTTATTTGAGTATGAATTGAGCCCATGATTTGGAGGTATGAATTCATCCCACGATTTGGAGGTTATTGCTCAGCCCACCCAAATAAAATAACCCCCAATATTTATATTACTATGTCAAATAAAAACCCCCCTTGACCCCTTAATACGGTGCAATATATTTTTGATGCGTTTAAGAGTATTCAAACCCCCAATATGAATGGACGTAATATGGTATTGCCTCGCTAGTGAACCCCATGTGATGGGACTTTGATATCAATAAAAATTACCAGGAATATAATACCCTTTTTTCCAACCTCCATTATGCTCAATTCAAGGAGAAAATACAACCAATGGTGTATATCTTCCCAATGTTTCTTGGCACTAGTCATGGATTCTAAAATGACCTCATTTAATAACAAGATCATGTCCTATAAATCCTTCAAACTACTAGAGTTGAAGGACCAGTTGGGAAAAGTAAATTGATCATATTCCTCCAAAGATGAAGGGAGATGATCAGAGTTTGTAGAGTTCATTATGGTAGCTTGGTATGCAATCTCTATTGTAGACAATGGCATAACCATCCCTATATATACATACCCTTCTGCCAAAGTAGATGGGTCCGACACTTTGTAACCATGGGGTCAGTGGTGATAGATTAAATCACACAACTAGAGTCAATATAAGAAATGGGTAGAGGGAGATTAAAAATTTCCATCAAGGTAGGGTACATCCCAACACACACCCTCATGGATTTTTCCACCAACAATACATTAGGTTCCAAAGAGGAAGTTGGATCAAGGCTACAATAAGATAATGGGTCAATTGTAACAATCTATCCTTGAGGAGGGAATCAAATGATTCAAAAGATTGAAGATACTACTACTGTCATCACATATATCCAACTATATTATAAGAGAAGGTTGTAGTCTAGCAGCACATCAACAACCCCTACTTCTACTATGACAAATTTCCCCATTGATTCAATCCGGAATGAGGGTCAATCCCAAGAGGTTTGAATGGATGATTGTTGAATGCTTTCAACATAATATGTGAAGGAACAATCTTAAGAGAGCTTAGGCCTCTCCAAGATGAGAAGGACATCACATAAGGATGAGAAGGACATCACAATCTTGAATGGTTAATATAGTTAGGTTTTTGAGTTTAAGCCTTAATTAAAGGAGTGAGTTAAAAAATGGACAAACTCAATCTTGGTGAGTTTATGTTTTCCCATTGAGGCAAATTTCAACCCCAATCCACTCATTTTCTTGAAATTTTGATGATGCTTGTCTTCTTAAAATGGGCTAAAACCCCTAATGGTAGAGTTCCAAAATGAAAGTTCCAATTAATCAAGTGGAACTATAACTTTGGTAAAATTCCTATCAGATTTGAGAGAGAATTTCAATGGAAAATGGATGAGTTTGTCCACTTTTTAACTTACTCCTTAATTAAATAACTATGTATACATGATTAATTCTTCAATTATGAAGCATCATTTATAGGGAGTGACTCCTTGTATTAGTCATTCATTTGACCCACTCTTAAAAGCCCTATTCACTATGACCAATTTTTTCATTAACTTGAATAATCTGCTTAGCCCTATAAAGTTATTAGTTGTACAAAGTAAGGAACCACTTGATTTTCTTTAGAATTTTATTTCTTTTCTCGATAAACTTTGAGAGAAGCGTTGCACTATGAAAACCATAAAAGAATGAGAAAATATTCAACATTTAAAATCATAAATAATTATATATGATGATGATGGTTATAAGACCAACTTTGGACTATTGGACCTTAAAAAATGTAAGGAATCATTTGGCCTTTTTAGAATTTTATTTCTTTCCTAGAAAAGCTTAAAGAGAAGCATTTTTAAATGACCATAGTTGTGATGAGTTAAAAGGTTAGGAAGGTCCAATATAAGAGTTGGTTCATATGATATCCTATAAGGAAGAATGCTTTAAGAAATGTATTTTAAATCACCATAATTGTGATGAGTTAAAAAATTAGGAAAATCCAATATAAGAGTTGGTTCATATGATATTATATAAGGAAAAAATGACAAATAAAATTTTATTTTTCTACACATCATAAATTTGAATAATTTAATTTTGTCAACACTCAATGCTCCTTTGACGTGTCTTCTATGAATTTCTTTTTTTGTTCAATCAGAAAAAATAGCTATACTTTATTGACAAGTATAAGAAAGATAGATCCAAAATACAACCCTCCCCACGAGGAAGAATCTCAAGAGACCATCCCACTAGACTAAGAAGATATTCACACCCCTAAGCCAAGACACAAAGTCTCACATAATACAGGTGTCTCGAACTTCATTCCCTCATTAATGCTCACTTTGACTCATTTCTTATGACCTCCATTTACTTTGACACGTCTTCTCACTCTAACTCAATTTTCTATAAATATGACCACATTCACTCATGATCAAATTTTCATAAATTTAAATAATTCATTTATAAATGATTATCCAACATTCAATATTCACTTTGAGACGTATCAAAAAAAACTTCCTTCATTTATTAATACTCACTTTGACTCATTTCTTATGAACCTCGTTCACATTTCTCATAAATTTAAATAATTAATAATTTATGTAAAACTCATTATCTAATATTCAATGTTCACTTTCACACGTCTCATAAAAACTTCATTCATTCACACATTTCTCAAGAGTTTGAATAATTTACTTTGGATTCATTATCAACATTCAAAGTTCACTTTGACACGTTTCCTATAAATTTTAACCATTTATCTTTACTTTCACTAATTTTTAAAAAAGACTAATTTTTTTTATGAACCTCATTTATTAATGATCAATTTCTCATGTGTATGTTAAAGTCTAGACATTTGCATCGTGTGTATGTTAAAGTCCAGACATTTGCACCTTATTTATTAATGATCAATTTCTCATGTGTATGTTCAAGTCTAGACATTTACATCGTGTGTATGTTAAAGTCTTAATGATCAATTTCTCATGTGTATGTTCAAGTCTAGACATTTACATCGTGTGTATGTTAAAGTCTAGACATTTGCATTTATTATGGCAAATTTTTTATAAAAAATTTGATAAAAATTGTTGAAATAGCAAATTTTTAATTGTTGTTGAAATTGTATAATTCACATGCCTCGCTTGTGATAATTGGTATTTAAATTGCTTTTTGCTCGATAAAAATTTTTATAGCCAGACACAGCCATGATCTGGGTCGTCTTAAAATGAGCCAAAACCTCTAGGAGTACAGTTCCATGGCATAGTTCCACATTAAATGGGAAAAACTACGATTCCGCCGATTTTTATAACCAGATCTAAGAAACAAATCGCCAAAAAAACAAGACAAATTAAATGCCAGTTATCCCACGCCAGATCATCCAGCCAAACTTACCTGAAAAAATGAAAAATAAATTACTTAATAAATAATGATTTGGCATGAATTTTTTTCTGAATTGAGAAACATAGCACGTTCATGAATATCTTCCGATCTCTCGCGATTTGTGCAATGAGATTCTTGTTGGTAAGAGGAGACCGCAAGAATTTGGGAACGTAAGAGCAACAACACCAAAGCAGCTTGACTAGTTTGTTAATCTACAAGCAATCCCACGCCCATGTGAAGCATGTGATCACCAAATTTTCTAATAAAATGTAACATGGCGAGCCCGGCACAGGAGATGCCAAAAAGCCGAAGAATCTCTGTAATTGTCATTATATACAGAGAATTGGATCTGCGTGGCGAGGATTCAATGGTGGACGCATAACTATCGATGTGCCCTTTTCGAGAAACGGCCGTATGTCACGGCCAGATCAATCGGATTCACGTGACGCCCTTCACTTCCCGAGGCCAAGCAGTCCAGCCCGCACCAAATGTGGAGAACCCATCCAATTCTCTGCTCTTGGGTGGCCGGCCGGGATTGGTACTGGGCAGTGGGCACGACCCTTAAAGCTGGCGAACTCAGACCGGACGAGACCGGGCCGGACTGGACCGGACGACGTGTAATAATAGCTGCGAGTACTAATTATTGATAAGCATTTGACACGCAACAGGAAAGGGGCAGTGGACTCGGGAGAGGAGCGCTGTGGATCGAATCCCACAGCACGAGACTGGACCGGATAGGCATCGATTCACCCCGCGTGTGTGTATATATACATGTGTGTATACCAACAGTGGGACATAGAACGAATTACAGTGTCCTACGACAAAGAAGAAGAAGAAATGTCTGGACGTCCGCAGCGCCATTGCCGAAGGCCTTCTCAGGGTCCGCCGCCTCAGTTTCTGTCCGGCGACACGGCAGATTTGGAGCCGCCGCCGCAGCCACCATGCCCCCCGCCTTCGACGGGTCCGCCATTGCCACCTTCTGCGTCCGCCCCGCCTTCCTCTCACGGCCACCAGGCGCCGCCTCCTCCGAGCTCCAGCAATGCCTAGCTCTCAGGGTATGTGTGTGGCTTGTTCTGTTTGCTTTTGGGGAACTCTTACCCTTACCCTTACCCTTACCCTTGTTCAAACCCTGTTTTGGTTACTCAATATCGTTGTTTTGTTTTGGCCGCAGGAACAATAAAGACTATGGAGGTCCGCCAATTTTGGAGATTCACAGTGTCGCGGACGGGTTTTTTTAGCAGGAATTTGTATAAATTCGGCGTTATGTAATCAGTCCTTGGTTTTGGTTTTCTGTTGTGATCGGATCAGTCGCTTCTAAACTTAGAAGTTGTTACTGTTTCCTTCTCTAATAAAAGCTCTCGTTTTTCTACAAGAACTTTTGCTTCAATGTTTGAGATTGTGCCTACCTATACAATAGATAAACTGTAATTTTATTTCTTAAGATGAAATGTGATAAAAGCACTTGAGACCAAATCAAAGATTCATGTGTATACAATTTATATGGAGATAAACTGTAATTTTATTTCTTAAGATGAAATGTGATAAAAGCACTTGAGACCAAATCAAAGATTCATGTGTATACAATTTATATGGAATTATAGCTTAGTTCAAAACTTTGTTGAATTAATCATATATATATATAATATTAACAGTGTGTTTCTTAGATATGATCAGCTCCAAACACAGTAGTTTTGATATGGAACTGCAAACTTCGCAGGTGTTTATGTACTCTTTGATTTTAATGAAATAACAAGAGTACGGTTTTTTTATTCTGAAAAACAAAACTGTGTTTCTTGAGATCAATGAGGGGAGGGTCGTTGGATGAGCAGGTCATATTGGAAGGCTATTGATATTATAGAAGTTATCAAAACTAGTAAATGGGTTTAAGAGATAAAAAAAAGTGGGGTTAAGTAAGTATAGGAAGATTAGTTGTTCTTGATTTGGTGTCTAGTTGGTTTTTTTTTGGAGTTTGAAACATTTGTTAGAAGTTTTGGATTGTTCGTCTGTATCTCCTTTATGGATATGATCAGTCGATGGTATCTCCTTTATGGATATGATCAATCATGGTGAAGAGATTTTTTTATGTAACTTTGATTCTATCTTTTGAATAATAAGTTACTGTTTTTTACTTTTGAAGATTAGCCCACTTGGTGTAGAATAGATAGTGAATGGGTGTACTATTAAGACACTCCCTGTGGATAGGTTATTGGTTCGAAACTATGTGGTTACTAACTTTAAAAAAAAATGAACATTGAAGATTTAATTTAAATATAAAAGTAAGTACATGAAGATTTGATTTGATTGAAAATTATTAATATTTGGTTTAAAAATTTTGAAAAAATAAATTTTAAATATGAAAGTTTGGTTAAGAAGAAATTCAAGGAAAAGCTGATTTAAGTAAGTATACACAGATTTGATTTTGGAAAAGATGGTTTGAATACGTCTATGAAGATTTGGTTGGTTTAAGAAGTTTGGAAAAAATGTTTGATATGGAATTATCAATATTTGGTTTAAGAAGTTTGAAACTATAATTTAAATAAAAATTTAAATATTTGATTCAAACATTAAAAAAATGTTTTAAATATTGAAAAATCTTGTGCATCTACAATCTATTTTAATTTTTTTTTCTTAAGGATAAAAATAAATAGAATTAAGTTGAACTAAAAAGAAATGATATTTTTCAATATTTAAGATTAAAGAGAAATAATAAATTATAATAAATCTAAGTATAATAACACTATGAATGTTTGCTTAAAAAAATACTTATAAAGTTTGTTGAAATTCTTTTATATACGTATCTATTTCAAAAAAAATTAATTAAAATTAATTCTAAATATAAATATTGATTGAGGTTAACTTAAAATTATATGTATTAAAATATATTTGAGGATTACTAACCTTATATTGATGTTTAAAGGTTATTGAACTTAGTAAATGGAATACTATATACAACAAATACAAAACTGTGATAGATATCTGTTTTATGTAAGATTTTGAAAAAATATTTTTAAAAAGTAGTTTAAGGTAAAAACAAATCAAAGATGAAGCCTCTCTATTATTGGAGATATTAGATTTCTATTCTATGCCCTATGCATTATTATCTTTACTTTTCATTTATAGAGGGATTGGTAAAACACAGTCCTCTGATGGGAAAGGCTCACTGGTTGGGACCCTAGAAGTCTTTAAAAATGCATACCATGCAAGGAGATCACTCAAGGACATTTCCTTTAGCTGAGTCCTGATACCAAAGTGGGAGACTGGTACATAGAAATAATTTTTTATATAAATAATATTTTTTAAGAAAATAAACATTAAATGTATAGAAAAAGATGAAGATAAGTTCAATTAAAAGTGAGTGATTTTTTTGAATATTTAAAATTTAGAAGAACGAATAATAATACAACCTAATAAAAACAATGTAGTGGTTGAATTAGTTGAAATATTTTTATACAAATATTAATTTTAAAAAAAATGAATATGTGTTAAGATAATTTAAAAATGTCTGTGATAAATGTAAAGTTAAGTTTTGGGTGTAGTTAGTGTAAGTTTGTTACTTTTGGGTTCAAGTTCCACTTTGTGGCATGATGACTTTTAATGAGATGATGAATGTTAAATTCATTTACTCCAACATCCATACTATTAGTGAGATGATGAATGTTATTCATTTATTACAACATCCATACTTTTTTTTCCCAAAGAAAAAGTCGTAATTTTATTTCAAGTAGTGAACAAAATTACAATCTGCACATGTAATAAGATCATAGAGATCCCTACATTTTCGCATATTTGCTGATCATATACAGCTAGAGTCCCATACATTTCCAAATAATGCTGATCATACAGCACAACATATTGCCGGTTACAAAAATTAATATTTTCTCAAAAGTTTCAACTAATCCACTGTTTTAACTGCCCAACATCACCATAACATTGCTGCTGAAAATAAAAACCAAGTACTCCCAAAGCCGGTCCACCAATGCCTCATAAAGGCCCTCGATAGCACCAGAAAAGTATCGAACAGCACAATGTGCCGATTTCCCAAAGATTAGAGTTCCGTTCAAGCAATGCTTGTCTGCCCGAAAGCACCAATATAGTGTTTGTAGCTCCTGTAATGGATGCATCCGTAATTTTGAAATTTCAACACCAAACTTGAGATTGTGATTATGGAGATAACAGAACTGACGGAGCAACACTAGATGCTAACAAACAGAAAATTTGCTCCAATTCCGGTCCTCCAATGCCTCTTAAAGGCCCATGATAACAAAAAAAGCAGAATTTAATAGCTAAAAGTACATCAAAATATAACTGATATGTAGGCTGAGGTAGACTCATCAAACTCCCACCCTGTCATCCAATGCCTCGCTGAAAGGCCTGTGGTAATAGCTGTAGGATGTTTCAGGAGAATGTACTGTAATTCTCCAATTGCCAAAATTTAGACGTTGCTGTGTCGCTGCTTTTGAAAGAAAGTCGGCCATGCCATTTCTCTCCCTGTATACATGTGTAAATGTTAAAAGATTAAAATGCTGCTTTAACCGTATAACATCTTCCAGTATAGGTGAGAGAACCATCACGTTACATTGTGTATTCTCATTGGCCCAATCAATAACAATCTGCGAGTCACCAAATATCTGCAATGAAAGGCATCCCTGTTCAAGTGCAAATAACAGCAGCAATCTAAGTGACATGATCTCAGCATAATTGTTTGTACCGGCCCCCAATCCAGTAGCTATGTGAAAATAATGTAAATCAGATTTATGTAACACGATCCCCCCCCCACAAACCAATTGATCCAGAGATGCACCATCGAAAAAAGCCCACGGTAAGGTTTTATCAATCAATTCAGCGATCACAGGGCGTGTTCTAATCGGTTTAGGAGCAGTCTTGAAATGATCTATGATCGCCACTGCCTGTGCCACCACTTGCTCAATCGGGATTCTGCTATCCTGGAAGATAAGCCTGTTGCGTGTGATCCATATCCCCCAGGCAAAAATGCATGGGGCCGCACAGATGGGTGATGTCTGTTGTTCTGACCACCATTGTTGGAATGCCTCAAAAACAGTCTCACCCCACCAACGCGTAGTGAGATTCAGATACTGGCATATTTTAGTCCATACATCCTGGGAGAAACGACAGTGCACAAATATGTGAGAAATAGTCTCGTCCGCCTCCCTACAGAGTGGACAGAAACCCGGACCCTGTAGGAAACGACGCTTCAGCACATCCCATGTAGGTGCCTTATGTTCCAATATCGCCCAGAAGAGTAGTTTGGCTTTACCGGGACATTTAAGCTTCCACAGAGCTTTCCACCACCACACCAAAGACCTGTTCTGCACCTCCAAATTTAACTGAATATATCCCAATTTAGGTGTGTATATCCCTGTGGGATGATGGTCCCATATAAGTTTATCAGGCCTATCAGTCAGACGGATATTGGAGCATCTTAAGATCCGAATGTAATTCTCCCAATCCCCAATCAAGTCCGCGGGAACAACAAGACGCTGGGCAGTGTACCACCCCTGGTGCATTAATGTGCTTACACCCGGATGTGCGATATCAGCTAAGAAGTGGCATCCCCTAGCTGCCAAGTAGGTCCTCAAATCCACAGGCAATACATGCTCCCCCGTACATCACTAAACCCGATCCCACAAGCAGAAAATTCTGAACCACCGCTTTCCAAACCACAGAACAGTTAGCCCTCGATTTGTTGCCCAGCCTAATCCATTCAAGGAGGGTTAGAGGCGCAATGTATTTGTGGTAAACCACCCTGGTCCAGAGGCTTCGTGTATTGATAAGTCGCCATACCACTTTAGCCCCCAATGCCTTGGCAAATAGAAATATATTCTTAAGGCCCCAGCCACCCAGTGCTTTGGGGATTGCAATCCTATCCCATCTAACCCACACCAATGCTCGATTTGCTCCCTTACCCTTCCAAAGGAAGGCAAAAACCAACCGACGAATCTGCTCCAAGATACCTCTAGGAATCCAAGCGAGGGACATCCAGTACACCGGTATTGCTTCCAAAACCGATTTAACCAGCACCAGTCTCCCAGCCCTCGAGAGCCATTTTTGACTCCAGCCATGCAGTCTCTTCTCCAACTTGGCAATTAACCATTGCCAATCAGCCTTAAGATATGCATTGGGTTTTAAATGAAATCCAAGGTACTTTAAGCCATCTCTGATATCCAAAATCCGATAGGGCAGTCTAGTGGCTAATCTGTGCCTCTCCTGCTCATTTAGAAGCGAGCAAGAGATAGTAGATTTATCTGTATTCACTAGCATTCCCGTAGCAGCTTGTAGTAAATAAAGTCCTTCGACCACCTTATCAATGTCCAATCTCGAGCCATCACAAAAAATAAGAACGTCGTCAACAAATAAGAGATGTGTGATGTACAGTACCTGAGTAATGGAGATACCACGAAAGGATCCATCAGCCTTTGCTTTCAGAATAAACCGGCTGAGGCCTTCAGCAACAAGGAGAAATAGCAGGGGTGAAAGTGGGCAGCCTTGTCGTAGCCCCCGACCAGCATGGAAGAATGGGCTAGCCGAACCATTAATCAATACAGCAAAACTAACCGTGCTGATGCATGCCATAACCCAACGAACAAATTCATAGCAGAAGCCCAGATGTGTGAGGAGCATCCGAATATATAGCCAGCTAACCCTGTCGAAGGCTTTAGAGAGGTCAATCTTAATCACTGCTCCCTTCTGCTTCTGTACCTTCATGGTGTGTAAACCTTCTTGTGCAATTCCAATGGCCTCATGAATTTGACGACCTTCCAAGAATCCAAATTGTTCACAAGAGATATGCTGTGACAGGATAATTTTTAATCTCCTCGCCATAATCTTGGCTATGATCTTATAAATGCAATTGCAGAGTGAGATCGGCCTGAATTCCTCAAAATGATCAGGTTTGTCAGATTTTGGTATGAGAGCAATAAATGTCGTGTTGAAGGGTCCATGTACAAAGCCGGCTTTTCTTGACTCTTCTACCACAACCAATAATTCTTCCCCAATACAGTCAAAGAAACCCAAGTAAAATTCGATAGGCCAGCCATCAGGCCCCGGGCTTTTATCTTTTTGACAGGATTGCATAACCTGCAAGAGTTCATTCGATGACACCTCCTCCATCAGTAAATGGTTCTCTTCCTCCCCCACAAAACGTGGGAAGAGCTGAGCCATTCTGATAACCTCTGCTATGGATGCCCCCGGTGGAGCAGTGAATAAGTCTGCGTAGTGTCTGACTCCCAACTCAGCCAAACCATCAAAACTGGAGACCCGATCCCCTTCAGGTGTAGATAATTCCCAGATTGAGTTAGTGTATTTTCTCCCCTTAGCGTATGCTTGGAAGAATTTAGTATTCTCATCCCCACATTGTAACCAAATCGCCCTGCTTTTCATTCTCCACATCTCCTCTCGTTCACTAAGTAACACATTCCTGCTATTTTCCCAGCCCAGTAGCTCGCCTTTTTGCTGGTCATCCAGATAACCCATACCCCGACAGTGTAATAATCTATCAATATTCAACTCAGCATCCCTCAGAAGCTGATCATCTTTAACCCTTTTTGCCTTTGCCCAGTGAACTGTGGCCTCTTTAAGATGCTTGAGATTGTGTTGAAAGTGAATTCCTGCATGTTCCTGAGACTCCAATGGTCGATGAACCCACTGTTGCTGAACTAATTGTTTATAATCCTCCTCCTTTAACCAGCTAGGATTGAATTTAAATGGGCTGGGAGGTTTGTTCCTACTGCCTCTCAATTCCAGAAAGATGGGACAGTGGTCAGAGACCCCCCCTGACCCAACCCATTGCTTGACAACATCAACCCCCAGTGCCAACACATCCGCCACCAGAAACCTATCCAGTCTCTTGGCCACCCTTTGTTCCCCTGTTCTCTTATTCCTCCACGTCGGGGTTAACCTGGTTGGATGTATGTCAAGAAGGTCCTTCCCAGCAAAGGCTTGAATGAAAAAGTTAGCTAATGGATCCGGAGCAGCACGAGGCCCCCATACTTCAGATGTCCCCAGAGAAAGGTTGAGATCTCCACCCAGAATCACATCTCTGCCGTCAAAAAGATCCATGCTAAGCAAGGAGTCCCAGAAGCCAGCCCTATTCAAATAGGGTCCATATATATTAAGAATTGTTAACATCCTTCCAATCTCTGCATCCCATACTTCCAACCCTATCCCAGAAGAGATACCCCAAGAGCTATCATATATGCAGTTCTTCACTTTCCACCCTGTAGCCAGCCCTCCAGATCGACCACGTGCATCCAACCCCACGAACTTCCAGCCCAGAAGCAAATTTTCCAAAACTCTTACCATCTCCACACTGCCTCCCAAAGTTTCCTGTAGTAGTAGTATATCAGGTTGATTTAAATCCACCAACCTCCGGAGTGACGATTTTTTAATGGGGCTCGCCAACCCACGACAGTTGAATGATAGTAATTTCATATGTAACCCCCCTCCAGGGTTTTCGCTGCTCTAAGTGCCCATTCAATAGTGGATTGTGTGCCCATAACCAAATCAACTCTTGCCCGATCTTGTGCTTTAGAAAGCTGAGATTTCCGTCCCCTGCCTTTCCCCAAGGTGCTGGCAGCCAATTCAGGAAGACCCCTGCCCCCCGAATCAGCAGAGATCTCCCTATTTCTCAGTGCATATCGGATACTACGTCCCACAGAATTTGGAGTGGGTAGAGTGGATACAAGAGATGGCGAGTCAGCACAATCCGAGACAGGTATTAAACAGGGAGCTACATTGCTGAGTGATATAGGACTGTCAGGAGGATGGGGCTTTAAGCATACCCCCCCCAAATCAGGCGAGGCAGAAAATAAAGAGGCATCAGAAGAGAAAGGATGAGCCCTACCCGGGGAAAAAGTGGGAGAACCCCTCCGAGAGTAAGCCTGTGCTTGTAGCTTCCTGGCTGCAGCCCGAGTCAAAGGTGTTATGTTGCCCAATGCAGACCCTACAACAACCGTCTCCTCGCTCCCAAAGTTGTCCAAACCCACATTCTTCAGGGTTGTCATCCCGGATCCCTGAATTCCACACGTTGCCACTGGTATAGTCGGTACCTGGGCAGCCCCAGTGTCCATAACTGGCACAAAATCCCTATCCCCTGCCATCTGTGGGCTCCTCTTCTGCTCAGGAACAGTGCTAGCAGCTGCTTCAGATACAACCGGCGGTCTGCTGCCCCGAAATGGTAGCGTGCACCCTGCAACCAGATGTCCATGGGCGTGGCAACGGTGGCATCGAAAAGGCACCCCCACATAGTCCAAAATCTGTGTGAATTCCCCATCCTTCGTCAGAATCTTGATCTCAGCCGATAGCCCCAGCCTAAGATCGATCTTGACCAAAATCTTTGCCATCGAATAGATACCAGTTGCCGTATGGGAATAATCAGCACAAATGTATTCACCAAGGAAATTCCCTATGGCTGCAAACCTTGCTTCATTCCAGAGATGCATGGGGAGCCTCGGTAGCTTCACCCATATAGGTTCACGGTCAATTCTTTCAGTTTTGGAATCAAAGAAGGGCGACCATCTTTTCAGCACAATGGGAACGCCCAGCATTGTCCAATGATGACCTATAACAGCTTCAACCTCTCCAAAATTCGCCAAGATAAATGAGAACCAACCCTTGGACAAAACCCTGATCTCAGGTGCAGTGACTACCAAGTCCTTCCAATGCTCGGCCGCCCAACGCTGTAGGAAACCCCGCCCGAGCCTCTTACCTCGGACATGACCAACCACCGCAATGCGGGAGAAATCCTCAGCCTCCTCCATCGAGACATCTACTCCCATCACCAGTTTGTCCTTCCTATGCCGATCCTTGACCTTATTGACAAAATTTTTATGCGGGTCTGCCTTAGCAGATACCTTTGTACTAGGAATGATCAGAGGTTCCACGTCAGTGACCCCAGGTGCCGCCACTGCAGATGCACTAGATAGATGTCCCTGGCCTCCACAGACCTGACCCCGTTCCTCAACGTCACACGGTTCCACCGACAGAAGTGAATTCCCGCCGGTGAGAGAAGAAGACAGAAGTGGTTTTCCAACAGGGAGAGAAGCCGGTCTTCCACCCGACCGCATGTTTTCACACCCAGCTTCGAGCCAATCCTCTCGCCGAGCTTCCGTAGGTAATGGAAAATTCCGCCCCAGTAGACCCGCCAAGTCTGGCCTGTCCCTAATGCCAGCAGAAGTAAGATCAAAAATCCCAATGCCACAGTCCCCATCAGAGGTGTAATCCACCTCCTGCTCGTCTCCGCTCCCCATACCAACCCAGCGAACCCCCACGTCAGGCAAGGCCGAGCCCCAACCGTTCAGTCAGCCAAATTAAGCCCACCCGGTTAAGGTCCGAGCCCCTGTCCACCGATGAAAGTGCAGCAATCCTCCTCAAACGACGAATCCCTTCTTCCGAGTGACCCAGCCGCAGACAGGGACCCGAAGACACCAGAACGGAGCTACTGCTACAATCTTCGAGTTGCTGGTCCAACCACAACGCTGTTAGTCGATCTTCTTCAAACCTGGTTCACCAGGCTGCCCACTTCCTAATCCAGTCCACCGCCATATCCAGCATATCTTGGAGCCCGATTCTTTTCATGATCAGTTTCTTGGAGCAAGTTCCCCGAATCTAATCTCCTCCAGTTCAGCACACAGCTTCCATCATTCTAGATGATCCCAGGCAATGATCCAGTAAAAAGGAAGACACAAAATCGGTATCACCTTCTGCTCTAATCCAACAGAATCTCAGATCATTAAAAAACATCAAGCACATGCTCCCACTCCGCCTTCCAAATCCAGGATCAAGAAAACTGGTATGTTCGGCCTCCTCAAGCCAGAATCTGATGGCAATGGGCACAGCTCAGGTTTACTGGGACGCAGCTCCCGCAGAATCCCCAAACAGGGTAGTCTCTCCTCGAATCCATCAAAATGCCGCCCTGTAGTTTCAGATCTTGAATAAACGTACTTCTCCCCAGTTTCGATCCAACATCCATACTATTAGATGATGAATGTTATTCATTTACTACAACGTCTATACTATTAATAAAATATATTTGAGGAACATTAATATAATATTAATGCTTAGAGGTCATCAAATTTAATGAATGAGATTTCAAGCATAAAACAAAAAAGAAATTTGGAAGAAAGTATATGAAAATTTAGTTTAAGAAGAAATTTTGAAATAAATAAAATAAGTGAGTAATCTTTTTTTAGTATTTTAGATTTAGAAGTAATACAACATAATAAATTTTTACTTTCAAAATAGAATCCAAAAAAAATAATACAACACAATAAATTTTCAGTTTAAAATTAAGATCTATAAAAAAGTAATACAACATAATGTATCTATAAAAATGATAAATTACAAAATATATATGGATAAGAGTCCAATACAGTGATAGAATGGGTTGAAATAGTTTTATAGAAACTTTTATTTTTAAGAAAATAAATATTTATGAAGATAATTTAAAAATATTTTTATTAAGTATAGAAGAAAGCTTCAAATTTGAAATTTAGCTTCTGAAAAATGATATTATGTATGGACATTCAATCATGATGATGCGGTTATTGAAATCTATTTGAGGGCATTATTACGATGTTGATGTTTAGACATTATATTAAAAAAAATATTGTTTAGTGAATATATAAAGTATTGATTTAAAGTTAATATAAGAAATTATTTGTATAAATATTTGATTTAAGATGTTTGAAAACAAATAAAATGAGATATAGTTACTTTAAATTAATAAAAAGTGATTTTTCAATATTTAAAAATTAAAATAAATAAAATTTAAAATTTATATTATAAGAAGGTAGTGATTGATTTTTCATTTCTAAATATGTTAATTTCAAAATTAAAAAGTATAAATATTATAAAATTCTTTATTTTGAAGTTCAAATATAAATGTTAATCCGTGAAATTTAAAATGCTTAGTACTATTTCTAATTCAAATTAACAATCTCAAAAAGTGGTAAATGAATAAATATGATAAAGGGATTACAAGGTGCTAAGATCATATTAAGATCATAAAAATTATATTTTAAGATTATATAAACACATACTTACTAGAAAGTTGACATGAATTCAATTAAACAAAAAAACTAAAATTTTATTTAGATAAGTTCTTCAACATAGAGTAAAACTTTTTAATGTTTTTCAAGATATGTTTTATGTTAATTTTCCTCCACAACCTTTACTTATTTTTAGAGAATTATAGAAAATAAATATAAGTATCTTATTTTTTATATATTGTAACATATAACATAATCATGGTTGAAAATAGAAAATTGATAAATAATTTTTTTTTTATATTTATTTTAATTAACAAATAATGTATATTGGTTGAAAATAAAAAATTGATAAAAAATTTATTTATTTATTTATCTTAATTAATAAATAATGTATTGATATATTATGTTTAAAGACTAAAAAATAAATATTTTCACCAAATCTTTACTTCAAATTTCATTATTTAATTTTTATTAATTAAAATATTTATTTTGTTCAAACATAATAATTAAATTATTTAAATAAAAATATAATTAATTATATTCAATTAATCGTATATATTTTTTATTATAAATATTCTCTCCTATCTTAATAATATTATTATTTTTAATAAATAAATATACTGTATTTACTAAATATCAAATTATTTTAGGTGTAGTCCAAATATTATATGTTTTCAATTTTTTTCTGAGCATATTTTGCGTCTACCAATTGGAATCTATTATGGATTCAAAAATACAATTTAAACACGTAGAGATTTGGATTTTACTAAAAAGAAAATTACCAGATTCCGATCAAAACCCACCGTAAAGTCGAAAATTTAGAATAAATAGACTACTCCATTATTTTATATCATATTCTAATATAAAATCAAAATCAAACACAGTTATATATAATATCACTTTAAATTTAATATAATATGAATTTAAAATCATAAAGAGTTAAAAGAATCAAATCAACCCACTTTAAACTTTTTATAATGCGCATGCTTCATCGTCTCACAGAAGAGGCCACCCTTTATTTCCACCCCTTGGAGGAAATCCAACCTCTTCTTCTCCCTCTTCGAGAGAAGGACACACACCATCCTCTTCTTCACATCAGAGACAGAGATCACCACCAAACAATTCTTGCTCTCCCCCTTGAGGGAACAATACACAACATACAATGGCGGCACCTAATACCAACCTACCTTTCATGGCTACCTTGAATCTCCCTGATCTAGCCAAATTCATCAAGGACCCCATATCACATGATCCAACATGGCCAGATTTGCCCTATAAGATCCCCTTAGATATCCCTAAATTTGAAGGGAAACAAGGAGATAACCCAACAAACCATGTCATGGATTTCCACTTATGATGTTCCTCTAATAGCATAGTGGATGACTTAGTGAGGCTATGCCTCTTCCAGTGAGCCCTTACAAGAACAACTACAAAATGGTATGTGAATTTACCAAGGGAAACCCATGCCACCTTTGGGACAATATCCAATGTGTTTCTCACTTACTTTCAACTCCCCATATGCCACAACCTAATCCTCGATATTCTCACAGAATTTCGTCAGAATACCTCTATCCACATAGGGAACCACATCCATGAGTGGTGTAGATGACACACATTGTGAAAAATAGACATACAACCTCAGTTCCTGTTGGATTGGTTCATGAAATCACTCCAACCCACGATTGCAAAAGATGTGGCAACCTGATTGCCCCAACTAAGGAAGAGGCCATCCTGAAGGCCCGACATTTCAATCTCATGTATGCACAATTAGGTTACCTATACACCATCCTACCTGGTGCCTCTCAACATCGATCTTTGTATCCCATACATGTGGGGTCGTCACATTCAGCAAATTGGCTTATTGGGTCTATTTCCCAATAGGGAAAGGTTCCCCCTCCCCCGAATTCCACGCCATCCAATATGAAAAGGCAATATCCTCCCATCCCTAATGTGTCAGCACCCCCTACAACTGTACCGAATCCATATTTTGGGAAACTATAATATGGACCCTATAGTCCTGGTACCTACCCCAATGCAATTCAAGCATCGTTAGTGCCTCCACTACCAATGGAACAAGCAACTCCTACATCCACATCATATAGAGCACAAAACACATATATCCCACCACAGGGGTATAATCCTTATTACATATTTCAGTGTCCTCTTAGTTCTTCCCTCATACCACACATGGGGTTCAATTTAGTACAACCTTCTTTCGCACAGCAAGCTCAATAGTTTGAGCAGTTAAACACAGATAATCCCCCCAAGCAAGGAAAAAATGATAACCTGAGGGAAAAATATTCCTACTCGATTTGTGGAGAGTATAGTCACTATACTCACCATTGTCCACTCCTCCTAGACTACCAGTAGTTGGTGGAAGAAAAGGAAAAGACAACAACAAATCCTCCTCAAGCACCTAATGCACCACAACTGCAGCAAGTTGTCTTGCAACAACCCTTTTCCAACCAAGGGGTATTCACCCAGTAGCAATATCCTCACCCCCCAATCGTTGGCTCTTTTCAAAACATCTGCATGAACACGACAGATGTCAACCTACAAACTCAAGCCAAAGGCTATGGCAGTCCTGAACCCCCACAAGGGGATAATGTACCTACTACCTCGGGAGGCCCTTTGCAAATACTATACCTAAGTGGTAAAAAAATCCCAAGGATCCCAAAGGTACCACTTAGGTGCACCCCCCATAACCCTCACATGAAATCCTCCCACAACTGCAATATTGTGGATGACTTGGCTCAGTCCCCAGTCGCCATTTCCAGTTTGGAAGTGATACAGTCATGCCCCACCCAAAGGAAGGCATTACTTAATGCACTTGGCATTGTCAACCCTTCAGAATTGCGCCTTATGACTTTTTATCTCGATAAAGGTGAATCGTGACTACCCTCGCCAGTCGCATTCCAAGTTCCCATTACAGTTAAAAACACCATGATCCATCGATGCCTTATTGATGAAGGTGCATCCATGTACGTAATTTCATCTAATGTCTATAAATGGTTGGGCTCACCTGACTTAGTTCCCTCATATGTCTCCCTTTGTGCATATGATGGGGGACCATCACAACCAAGGGGTTTGTACCAAAATGTCCCCATTGAGGTAGGGGGGAAGATGATAATGATTGATATCAAGGTTGTCGATGCGCAACTTGACTACAACATCCTTTTGGGTTGTAGTTATATGTACACCATGAAGGCAGTTTCCTCTTTAGTATTTTGCATCATGATGTTTCCCTTTAATGGGAAGATAGTCACCCTTGACTAGCTCAATTACTATGAACCTCATACCAACACCAACCCCTAAACAATCCTACCCACGATAGGTGAAGTGAATCAACCTCCTTACATTGATATATGCCTGGGAGTGTACAAAGATTTTGACTTGCTAGGAGCATACTCAGGTCCTTCACTTGAAATCCCCACATCAACAAACGGCCTTATGTGCACTATTTTCACCTCTAAAATTACATCTCCAAACCCATCGACATTATCATCAACTCCTCCCACAATTCATAGCATTGAATAGACATTTAGTACATCAGTTCCCCCCATCTTTTAGATACCATTCTTGTACCCCTCTGTCGGAGTGAAAGGGACTCCAATTATGGCTCAACTAACTCTACCTAGGCTCACTTGGGGAATACCTATGTGGTACCTTACTCCACCCTACCCAACAATGGCCTCAAAACCAATGGCCCACTATGAGTTTGTACCAGTATCGGTAGTTACGCCATCTATACCACACGCCAAGCCAGCAACACCTATGACCAAACCAACACTGGTTGTCGCTAAACCCAATAATAGGGGCATAAGACAATCCAAGTTGAAATCCCCCATCATGACCAACCCTCTTCCTGAGCCACCATCAACAGTCACCAGCCTAAAAGCAGGGGGCATAAACCAACTATTGATGCCTGGAAAAATCATTGCATCGACAGTAGGGATTCTCCCCAATGAGTAATCCCAATTAGATCATTCACTGTTTGGAATAGGGAATCCGTCCAGTTAACGGTCCGGCTATCGTAGATGTGTTTCAATTCAACTTTATTGGTTGCGGCCTAGTCCACCGTCTATATTTTATATTTAATTATGAGTATGCAAGTGCCCTAATCTAAATTATGCATGACCTATAATTGACAGGTAGAAGCCTCACAAGTGATGCGCAGGTTCTTACCTCTTGCCTTATCACTTCTACCATATCAATCATCTAACATTATTCTAATTTAACTAATCTATCCTTGCAAGAAGCGAGTTTTACAAAGAAGATTAATATCTGAGAATGATTGTACGAATTCAACAGATAACCATTGAAATAAAGCACTTACGGCCACAGCAGAAATAATACACAAAGATAGCTTTGATGAAATTGAATTCCATTTATTACTCTTAATTACATAAACATTTGCATAAACTAGTAAAATCATTCATTACCATTAGAATAATCCAACAAAGTAAGAAAGATCTCACATCATAAAGATGAATGCAGGAAGAAATAATTATGATCCTTGATTCATGACATTCCAAGCAAATTCCATGTAAGTTTTACCATACAAATAGTTCCTTCTCATTAGAAGAAAAATAGTTTTCATACAAAATGTTTCTAGCAACTTCTATTCCACCAGAAAAATCCCCCTTCTCCTTTCTCCTCTCTACTATTTATCTTTACAAAAATTTGTCTTTACATGAATAATCGTTTCATCTACCCTTAAACTCTGGATTGTTGAATTTTGTCCTTTTGTGCTTGCTCAGCCAAAAATAGATAATTAATTTCAAATTACACTATTCTCTGGTGGGTTTTCTACACTAGAAATATAACTACTCCAAAGACCAGTTTCTAAAATATTACATTACATTGTTGAGGCTCCAATAATTTTAAAGCAACCTAATGAGTAGACAAATATTTCCCTACATTTATTAATCCGTTAGGTGATGCTTTGTAACTTTCTTCCAAAAAATATGCATTCACAGTTGAGTGCCCTATATGTTATTTTCACGGGGGCTTCGCTCAATAAACCACTATCATAGCACGTTCGTTTGTGGCATATGAAACAATACCCCTAATTTCACTAAATATTGGAAAATACCTTCCAAAATCGTTTTTTTAAACCCCCTCCCAATATGCCTTCCCAATTTTAAAAAACCCATATTTTCACTAGATATTGTATGTATCAATTTTTTCATTAGCATTTTTTATACCCCTTTATATTTCTACCTAGTATATTGATACGATACCCCTCTTATGACCCCACATGCATTCTACAATGCACCTTGCTTCTTTCGATGTATATTGTGGATGCACATTACTTCACCCACAATGCAGTTACTCAACCACATATCATTATGATTTGCAATATCTAATGGTCTAATGAAGAGATAGGAGATCACTTCTTGTATGTCACTAGAGCCAATGCACATAATACAACATTTAGATTGCATGTTGTAGTTCCCCAATCGCTGACTAAGCCTGTTGTGGGATAGGTATCCAAGCCCCCAGGGCCTCTAACAAGCTCAAGGAGGTTGACTAAACCTCTCAAGGCTTGTAATAGGCACGATTGGTTGGGTATTCAAGCCCCCAAGGCTATTGGTAACAATTGGCTGAGTGCTATTGGTAACAATTGGCTGTCAATGACCACTGTCTCTTGACTATGATCGACTGGAAACCCACTTCACCACGAAACCCCTGGCCTCAAGCATGCCTCAAGACGCGATTTCCCTATGTACTAGTAAGCTTGAACCTTGCCTCAACCTGATTTCTCATCCGGTCGTGATCCCGCCATCTCCATTTGGCGGATATTTGTCAGCCCGCCCATATAAAAAAGACCCCAAAGTATTTTTGTATTGTTACATTAAATAAAAAAAAACCTTTGCCCCTTAATATATAAGCAATATAATTTTTAGGTTTTCATGAATATTTAATACCGCAATATGAATGAACGTGATATTATATTGCCTTCTAGTGAAGCCCCCGTGGTTATTTTAGGTCTTCTTCAGCATTCACGTCCAATCTCTTGATGTATTCTAAGTCTTCATTCAAGTTGTTCTTTAACTCTGTTATACGTTGGTCCTTGTGTGGCAATTCTTACATGTCTTTAGTAATTAGGATGAGGCAATTTTCGTGCACTTGACAGATATTTTGATAGATCCCCTCGTACTTTGCAATGGTCTTTGGTACTTCAATTTGTACCTTTCTGGCATCTTTTCTGCAACTCTCTAAAAGAGCTATATCTAGTTTCAATTCAGCGGCTGTCTTATTTGGAAAATGATCGGAAAAATCTTGATTTTTTCCATTCCATACAATCAACTTCTTCACCTTATTAAATGTATCTATCAATTTCTATTTTGTAATGGCAGCGTTAGCATAAATTTATTTCATTCTTTCTATCATCTTTCTCAATTTATAGAATTCCTCTACCACTAATTCTTCCGAGTGATAAATCTGTTCTTGCACCTTACGGGCATGTTCATAAAACAATGTCATATCCTACTTCTAATTCTAAGCAATTTTAATCTGCTCCATCAGAGATTCCTTTTCATTCATCCATTCATTAACCTGGGATTGTAAAAATCCTTTTTAGATCATCAACTCATTGACCTAGTATTGTAAAGATCCCTTTTTGATCACCAGGGATTCCACCTGCTAATTTAATTCAGTTTGTTTTTTCTCCAATTCATTGATTCGAGAACGGAATTCATTTTGTTCTCCTTCCATAATTACAAGTTGCACATTTAAAGAATCTCTTTCATCCTCAAGTTCTTGATAATCCAGCAGTAGTTTTTCCTCTTGGACTCCATAGTATCCCGCTTTCTCTTCATTTCAATCCATTCGTTTCTAACTTGCACCAAATTGTCTTTTAATTTCAACATCTTTATTTTACTCCGTTCCAGATCATTCATCAATTTGTCTACATTATCGGAATTGGCTTGGGCAGCTGCGATATTCACTGAAGCAGTGAATTTAGGGTCTTTGTTGGTTCCTTCTACCAGGGTATTCTCTTGTATAGTTACTATATCTGGATGCATACCCATTTTTAACCTCTTTTATGTTCTTAGGAAAGTCTTTCTCTTAGGATCAAATACAATAGTGTCCAACTTTGCTACAGAATGTTGTTTAGAAGGGGTGAATGGTGTGAGCCCAAGCTCAGCAAATGGGAGATGCCCTCCTGTCAGTGGGAATTCTGAATCAACAGGTGGATCTACATCCATGTCTTGTAAATTTTGATCTTCTTCTTGGATCTTCTTATCTTCCACAGATTTCTTGATCCTTGCTTCTTCTTCCTTTTTTTTTCTATCTCGGTTGCATTTTTTGTTGTCTTTTCCTTCTCTTCTTTCCTCTGAGCTTCCTCCTCTTTCTGCTTTCTTTCTTCCTCTTGTTTCCTTCTTGCTTCTTCGGCTGCTAAAGACTCTTCTCTGGATTTCTCCTGATCTGCTTCTTCTTGTTTCCTTCTTGCTTCTTTTGTTGTCTCTTTCGCTTGAATGGAACTCGTTCCTTCTTTTCTACCAAACCTTTTATCCAAGTCTTCCATGTTGTTAGCTCTTCGGTATACTTCCTCATATTTCAAGAATTGATCTGTGTATTCAAAATGAATGCACGAAGCGCAATGCTTAGCCGCCTTTTGCAACTTGTCATTCCTAATAAAAATGCTCTCCCCGAAATGGAATTCTTCTAGGTCTTTTATGAAAATCTCTGCTCCTTTTACCTTGGTAAATTTTTATGCTCCAATGGTGAAGGGAAGCAGAGGGTAAGAATCTTTTTTATTTTCGTTCAAAAATTGTCCAGCCCCATTAATGAAAACTTGCCTTACAGCTTCTCTATGTACTATGTAATCTGTGACATACCTTGGCATCAAGGAAGGACTTTTAGTTCCTCCATACATCCGAATATAGGTACCTTCTGTGGTGAAGTAGTAATCCCCATATTCACTAATTACCACCATTTCGTTATCTGATAGGCAATTTAGTTCTTCATTAAAGATCATCCTATACAAAGGAATTATGAATTCCTTGCACAAAAGCTTGTAATAGCTCACATACTTGTGAGCCCACATTATCTGGTAGGCAACATAGAGCGGGGTCTCATCTGGGACCCAATGACATCCCAACTTATGGAATGGTTTCCTTATCAAAATGCAGTTAATTAGATAGGAGGATGTGAAAAACTCTGCTTTTTTTCTGCGTCATGCCTCCTTGGGCGGAGGCCACTGCTGCTGCCATACTTTCTTAAATAATGTCCGCCCAAATAAAAATAGTACCATGAGAAGTGACATGGTACATAATTGGAACCCAGCTGAGTTTATATATATTTGAATTCGCTCTTCCAAATATCCTGCTCAACATCATTGCTATGATTCTAAAAGGGGTTTTCAAATTTTGCGCATCATGTTCCCTGCTTCCTCTTTTCCTTAACTGTTTTCCTGGTATAAGCATCTTCTTGGCATACTCTGAATGGTCTATGTTGACACCTTTTATCCAATTGTTTGTCATCATGATTTTTGGGGTAGGTAACTTGTAGGTTGTGCTTATATGAGTAGGTTGAAATGAAGCAAATCATTCTCCATTTTCTCCCGCCATGATCCTAGAGTTGACATCTATGTGAGTTAATATCCATCATATTACCTACGAACATGGGAATAACTCTGGACGAGTTGCGGCCTTATGAATACTTGATTTCTTTATGTTTTTATAGACCATCATTTCCTCAATAGAAGCATCGGGCACATTCTGGTCTCGGTTAAGGTGATATAATTCACCCCATTTATACTCAGGTACTATTCCAGTTACTGCCTTGGTATCTTCAAATAGGGTCTCCATCACGATTTCTGGGACAATTTCAATATCTGAGTCAGATTCTGCAATTTTAGCTTTGCTTTTGGAGGTCCTCTTGTGCATTTCCGAATCCTGTGACCAAAACATTGTTAGTGTCAAATAGAATATTGCTATTTTTCCAACAGTTCAATAATAGCAACAAACTTCAAGCATAATGGAAATGATTGTATAACCTTATTCTAATAAAACCAACTCAAACAACAAACTGCAAATGTAATAACCTATCAATATGCATTGCTTGAAAAAAAACATATGAGCTAGTTTTATACTTCCATTGAACAAAAAACCATATCAAATTCAGGATCCGAGTGCTTCTCTTGGTGATTCTTTAGATCCAAGCACCGAAGTTAACCATTTTAGGGTTCAAAATAGATCATTTTGGTTTGATATTTTGTTGAGGGGAATTCCTTCATTGGCACGGTTTGATGTGTTCTTTACCCCAAACAATACAGATTTAAAACCTAGAGGAGCATAGGGTTAATACTACATGAAAAAGATAGAATGTTATGCAAACCCTGCGCGAAAATACCATGCCTAAAAGTACGCATTTGAACGAACCATAAAGACTGTGTAAAAACTATGGAAACCCCAATTCCATTTCCCAGAAACATGGTTTCATAATTTTCATTCGGCCATAGGCCTGAGAACGTTTTCCAAACCCCACTAGCTATGGCTAGTGCCAATGATAAATATTGTTCATCAGTGGAAATGAGCTTCGAGCAAATAGAGCCCTAGTATGAATGTATGTCATCCCTGATTCATTAGGAATGACTATTGGTCATGATTCCTTATCAAATAATCTTCCTGGCAATTCCTTTTCTAAACCATACCCGCATCCGAAGATGGTGAATCCAGGGTTTATACCATGCATAATGAGGAACGTATACATTTTTTTGGCTCATTCCCTACTTATTATTCGAGTTTCATGATTTGGGAAACACAAAAAATAGGGCGTGAAAACCATAGTTAAAATCTCCCTTTTATTAACCTTAAAAAATGCCAATCTTATGCAACAATTGTAACTGAATTGATGGATACAAGAAGGCCTACCTGGCTATGTGAGGATGGTGTTAGTGATCAAACATCCGAACATTTTGAATAGGGAGACTCTAGGTGTCAGGAAAATATTCACTCTAACTTGTCCAAACGGTGTTTTGCAAATATGACACAAAGCCTTAAACACCCCCCCCTTATAAAGCAACGCAAAAAACCCTAGTAATAAATGCATATGGATGGTGTACTAAACGGAGTTCAAAATATGTTAAAGTCAAAATTTTCTTCGGCGTCCCAAACAGTTCGGATAAAAAATCATTTAACATCAAATCTATTTTGGGTTAGAATCTCTTTTTACGTTGATTCATTTTGGGTCAGAATCCCCTTTTACGCCAATTTATTTGATTCTTTGGTCAATTTCGGAGAACAATAATTTTGTCATCAGGCCCATTTTGGATAAACATTGAATTTGGCGTCGAGTTAATTGTGAAACAAAAACATCCTGCTACCGAATTTCTTCTTAAAATTAGCGGAGAATAACAAATTATGGCAACATACTTGACCAAAATCGGTGCAAAATACAATTTTACACCGATCGTTTCGGAGTCAAACCAAAATTTGATCCAACTATTTCGGCGGAAAATCTAATTCTACTCCAATCTCATGAAAACTCTTCTTCTTTCGACCATTTCGGCGTAACATCATATTTTGATCAAAGTTTGACTGTTTCGGCGAAAAATAACAAATGTTCCGACCGTTTCGGCGTTAAATACAATTTTGCTCCGATCGCGAAAAAAATATTGTTCTTCTGAAAGTTTCGACATAAAATCAATTTTTCTTCTGACTGTTTCGGGAGTAAATCACAAGTTGCTCTGAAACAAGAAAATTAAAAACTATTCTAAGTTCAAGAAGAAAATTTTCTAAGAACCAAAGAAAGTGTTTGCAATCAAAGGAAGATGAAGCCAAAGAAACCTTAGTAAATCAAAATAAAAGGAGGGGCCCTAAAGTTTTATGCAAAATTTGGGGATTAAGTTACAGCTACAACACCAACCTAGGTTGAAATCCCCAGTAATGACAAACACTACTCCTGCAATGAGGTTTACCCCACCATGTTCCCTATGCGGGAAACAAGGCCATGCAACCAACCTGTGCCCCACCTTGTCGAAGCTCAAGAATTTTATTAATACCCCTGTTAGTGTGATGCATGAGGAACATACTATAGTAGGGGGCACACCTTCAACCTCATATTCACCCAACACATACCAAACATGTGTGTTTAATTTGCTTTCAATTTGGCCATTATATGCACCATTGTCCTGACCTCCCTCGATTTCAGGATGACTTGGAAACCATCTGCCTCAACCACCCATTGGTTAATATTTATTCACCTCAAAGAAAGAAATGACTTCCATAAATTTTATCACTACATTGGCAGCAACACCGGTTTCACCTACTTCATAAATGGCCATCTCGGCGGTACCTACTACTAGGCCACCTATGCTGCAAAGACCACAACCTACAGATCTTGATCCAGAAGCACAACCTGATGGATGTACACCCTGTGGGATTCATATTCACATGATTCCCAATGAGATTAGCACAGTCATACGTGACCATGCCACCCCACCATTAACTTAGGAACATGAGCCTATCCATCCCAATATCCCACACCCATGTCGATCATGCGGTGACACTTCCCACTACTCGTTTCAGTGCCCCATCTTTCGCATTGAACGAGAGGTCCACCTCAAACATATGCTACTATAAGATCAACTTCCCCACCTTAGGGTATTCCCGCAAGTATTACCCTCTGAGGAAATCATTCCCCCTTCACCAGATACCATCGATAACGCATCATCCCTGGCTAGTCTACTTACTAGTGACAATTCATCATCCTCAGATGAAGACCAAGATCCACCGCATCCATCGCATGTTTCCTAAACATCAGGGGATCTCCATTCAAGTGTTAAATGCTTATTAATACATACGAGTATACTACCACCTAGATATACCTCGAGATTCCAACACACGGAGGCCCCCATTTTCAAAAGGGTGGAACCATCTTTCACCCTTTACATTGTCCATTTGCATCTCATAAAGAAAAATGTAGTACTTTCTTCTTTGTATTTTCAATCCCTTTGGTTGAAAATAAAACCATCCTTTTTTGGAAATGCATATGGTCTCCCGATCAGATAACTATATTGGCTTCGCAAATGGTGCAAATCGTTGGTCAAAGAATCTAGCATCGACTGCTTGGGAAATCTATACCCCATACCAAACTCTATACCACATAGGAGGATTTTACCTATGAGCACTCACTGAAAACCAATAATAATACGATGCAATCATTGGGTTGATAATTCATTACAGATACACCATTTACATGTGCACCTAGATTCCCAACTCATTGTCTCCCAACTTAACAATGTTTTTTTTGTCCTAAACCCGTGCCTCTTTTGCAAGTTTTTGTGAGTGAGCTCCATTGATAACATTTCCAAAATGGGGCTCTCATCCCTGTATAAAACAATGTCGAGTTCCCAGCACTCATCCTGCTCCTCTTGGTGATCAATCACGGGGCTCCAAAATAGATAAAGGTCACACTGACTCAAACGTTTCCCCCACTCCTCCCGCTACCCCTACTACAACTCTTGGGTCGAATCCCTGGTCTAGTCCTAGTCCTGGAGGCAATCCCTGCCCAGCAGAGGGACTCTTTCGTCCCCATGCTCCTCGTACCATGCGGCACACTACAACCACCCTCTCCATCACCCATCACCATCCTACCCTACACTCTACAAGAAGCTAAAGGGTCTAAGCCAGCTCTTCATCATCGAGATAGACTGCTCCTCAATCATTACCTCCCTCGATCAATGTAGTTAGCCACCTATCTAGGTCAGCTAAGATAGCTACGGCTTGGTCTCCCAAAGTTGCTTTCCCTGCATGAACATCTTCTCCAGCAACCCCTACAGGACCAACATCCTCATCACGCCTCCAGTAGCACCGCGACACTCGGGGTGGTCACACAAGACCAATATCTGCATCATAGATACAAAACCACAGTCAATATTGGATATAAATAAAACGTATGTGCATAATCAAATAATGTATAGAAAATATGTAATCACAGACCAAAAACGTACCTATGGAATCCCACCCATGAACGGGAGCGGGTAGCTCCACATCCCTCCAATAGTGAATACCACTCCATGGGTATCTATCCATCAAGCCAATCCTATGCCGCCACACATCCAAAAACTGGAGTGTGAACACATGCCCCACCGGACCACCACCAACGCGGGGCATCATATGCCCCAAAAACATCATTAGAGGATCCTGAGCCCCCATCGAAGGCACAACCACCTACGGCCTCAGTGACAGATACTGCTCAAAGAAGTAGGAGCACAACACGTTCCCATGACGGAAGGTCCTCCCACCTCCCCCCTCATCGTGCCTCAATCAAATGCTCCATCATTACATGGAGCAGCATAGGCCCCTAGGCCACTCGGTGACCAACTAAAACCCGCTCCACCAATCAAAGTTGTCCCCTATGATCATGTTGGGGGATTATACCCCCAACAACCTCACTAAAGAAGTCGCTACCACCTATACTGCCAATCTTGTAATATGACTAATGAGGATATACTCGGAGTTCAAGGCACTTATATCCCCACCATAGTACCTGTCAATGAGGCCATGGATCATGCGACCCCCCTCCCATCAACGGTCGAGTCAACTCATGTACTCCCTGATGGGGTAGAACATGGAGGAAGTAGATATCCTGATCAATGATGCTCATGTCCTCATCTCCCACAGGAAAGAACCCCCTATCAAAGTCCTGCATTTGTATCAGTTCCTGCAACAAGAAGTCTACTGATTGAAGGAAGGGGCACTTGAAAATTTTCAAGAGCCCCACATCTCGTAAAGTGTGGGTAGACACTAAGTCCCCCATTACCTGTGTCACTAAATCATTGTAGTGGCACTCTCACAACTCTACATAGGCCATCCCAATCAGCTAGTATCACTTGCAAGCACAAAAAATAACACATAAGGGTCGATCTCAGCATCCAAAATGAAAAATAAATAAAGACACAACTTGCACGAATTTTTCTCAAAACATCGTGTGAGCAGCACGACACCCGCGTGTTCAAATCGTGCTTAGCACAACTGTATGCATTTATCTTTCACGATATGTATTGAGCGGTAGACGTATGTTTCGCCTGTGCTATTTGCGCAACTATCCAATGGACACTCACGCAAAACCAACAGATGGTTGAAGCAGAAATATCCTATGTAACACACAACTCTCCCCATTTTCCCATGCAAGGGTAGCGTGGTAGAATTGATTCTCTTGTGCAACTCCGCATGAGAAACCACAATCCCACAAGACCAGTTTTTAGGGTTAAAAACTAGTTGTACAGTTGCAAGGACCCCCTACCCTAAAAAATGAATAAAAATAATGAGGATGAGATGAAAGCTGATATGAATCTCATGGCACAAAAATCAGACGAACAGATCTTTCAAAATAAAATGAAAACACTATGGAATATGAAAAATGAACAATGAAAATGATTTCGAAAAATGGGCCCCACCCTTATTTATAAACATTTGACCCTAGTTTCAAACCCTCATTATGGCCACACCGTAACTCCATTTAACGAACCATTCACACCAAAACAATCAAAACCTCGAGATCTACACAGTGGTACTACTCACTCTTCAAATTAAATAAAAAAGAAAACAATAAAAAACAAATATCCCATTCCTAGGATCGATGAGTTGTTGGAAGAGTTACATGGAGTAGTGTACTCTTTGAAGATTGATCTTCGATCAGGGTATCGCCAAATCGTGTTCAGAGAGAAGGATGTTCACAAGACTTCTTTCAAGTGTCATTATGGGCACTACAAGTTCTTGATCATGCCATTTCGGTTGACCAACACACTGGTCACTTTCCAGTCTTGCATGAACTGTATATTCAACAAGTAGTTGAGGAATTTTCTGTTGGTCATGTTCTTTGATGACGTTCTTATTTACAACAGGACATGGGAGGAGCACTTGAGGCATTTGGATGAGATATTGGGCATCATGCAGGAGAAGTCATTATATGCCAAGGATTCAAAGTGTCAATTTGACATGACGGAGATCCTATATTTGGGCCATGTGATCAGTGTGTAGGGTGTACAGGTACACCAGGAGAATATCTAGGCAATATTGGATTGGCCACCACCCAGGAACCTTACAAAGTTGTGTGGGTTTTATGGATGGTGCAGCTATTACAAGTGCTCTGTTAAGTGGTTTTTGTATTTGGGTGAATTCCTAACTGATCTCACAAAGAAAGGGGCATTTAGGCGGACAAAATAAGCTCAGCAGGAATTTAACAAGCTCAAGGAGGTGATGAGCACTTGTCTAGTTTTGGCACTTCATGACTTCACTCAGCTCTTTGTGCTTAAGTATGATGCTTTACGTGAAGGTATAGGAGTTGTTTTGATGTAGAATAGACAATTATGATAGCATTTTAGATTCAAAAACTCAGGGATCCAAAGAGACTCTAATCCATCTACGACAAGGAGATGCTCGCCATTATGCATGCTTTGGCGAAATTCAGATAATATTTGGTAGGTGGCAGATTGTGCCTAGGACACCACAATAGCTTGCAATATTTCCTGGAGCAGAAGGACCTGAATGAGAGACAACAGAAATGGGTAATAAAGATACAAGCTTATGAATTTGACATTAAGTATGTGAAGGGAAAGAAAAACATTTGTTGATTCCCTCTCCAGGAAACTGGAAACATGTTCACTTATGGAGGTTTCAGCTGATTGGAAATTCCATCTTTTGGTGGAATACTCCAAGAACGAGTTTGCTTGTGAATTTATGGATGATCAAATTCAGGATGACATGTATAGAGTGGTGGATGATATTATCTTCTACAAAGACAGGATATACTTAGTGCCAGATTCCAAGCTTAAAGAGAAGATCATGAGGGCCACGCATGATACACCATTGGTAGGGAATCCTATATATTTCAAAACTTACAAGTAGATTAGAGAGATTTTCTCATGGAAGGCACTCAAAGATGATGTACTGCAGCATGTGCAAGAGTGTATGTAAAGCCTCAAAGCATACTCACCCAAGAGGGTTACTAAGGCCTTTAACTATTCCATAGTAGAAGCAGGAAAGTGTGTTGATGGACATTATAATGGGTCTACAGAAGGTACATGGAAGAGATTGCATATATGTAGTGGTATCACAGGTGGCAAAGTTGATTTTTAGGGAGGTGTTCACACTCCATGGGTTGCTAAAGTTTATTCTCAATGGAAGGGATAGCAAGTTTCTCAATGCATTTTGACAGGAGTTGTTTAGATTGGTAGGCATAGAGTTGACTCCTAGTACTAGTTATCACCCCTAGACGGATGGGCAGACAAAGATTGTGAACAAATGGGTTGAGGGGTATCTACATAACTATGTTTCAGGACAACAGAGGGCATGGGTTAAATGGTTTTACTTGGGAGAACATTGCTACAACACCACTTACCATATGTCCATTCGTATGACACCATTCTGACTATTATATGGATATAATTCTCCTTAATTTTTGGACATCGCGTTTTGGGATAGCAGGGCTCCGAAATCCAAAGAATGGATAAAGGAAAGCCAATATATCCTTAGGGTCCTTAAGGATAATCTGAGGGTGGACTAGAACCAACAGAATATGTATGCATATAAGCACGGGGTTGAGTGCAGTTTCGAGGTAGGAGACTTGGTTTTTTGAGATTACATCCATACAAACAGTCTTCATTGAAGAAAAGTGGTACAGAGAAGTTGAATCCATGACTTTATGGTCCCTACTGGGTGATTCAAAGAGTTGGGGAAGTAGTTTATGATCTTGAAATGCTAGAGGAGAGAATGATTCACAATGTTTTTCATGTGTCATGCCACAAGAAGGTAGTTGGATAGCAGGTCACTACTTCAGCAGGGTTACCCCCACTGAATAAGGAGGGTCATTTGGAACTGAACCCAAAGAATATTTTGCATGTTAGGGAGAGGCATTTTAGGAGAAGAGTAATCAGGGAGTATCCTATCAGGTGGAGAGACTTGCCCGTGGAGGATGCCACTTGGGAGGGAGAGCATATTTTGTAGCATCTTGGTTTGTAGTTGCTTGAGGACAAGCAATCTCGGGAAGGGATGACTGCAATTTCCCCTTCCAAATGACCCCTCTAGGAAGATGGCTTATTAGCCTATTTAATTCACATAGGCTATAGTCAACGAAAAAGGGAATTAAATGATTATTTAATGTAATTTTGGCGAGAAAATAAACATTAAAAGGTGACATTGAGTAATTAAATAAAAATGGGTGTTATAAAGTGCCATTGACTTTATAAATTCACTTTGACTAAATAAATAAACATGAAAATATAAAAGGGTTAAAAAAGGGTGAAAAGGGGCATAAAAGACCAAATTGACCTATTCTCTCATTCATTAATGGCATTTCATTTTCGAAAAATAAACTTGAAGAGCTATTGTGGCTTTTCACTCTTGGGATGGAAACCTTAAGAGACATTGGGTTCAATGGTGAAACTAATACACCCTAGCTAATCGAGAGAGGAAATGTCACTCAGATATTTCACTGTGCTTCATTGTCATGGAGAGGAAATCAAGCTACTCTTGCAGATCTGTGAATATTTTAGGGTTTATAGTGCACTTGGAGGAGGGCACACTTATCTAAGGAGGTGTTTTGGGCTGGGGGAAACACCAACTTTCAACATTCTCTGTTGGTTGATTTATTTTCTATATAATGGTTATGAAGGGTGACCTGGCATTTATCACTGAAGATATTGTTGAGTGAAGGGACAACGTATTAGAGGTCAAATCATGAGGGTTTATGTGGAGCTCGAGTTAATTGTGGAGGGAACATTACACTCTTTGTTGGGGGGTAACTCTTACTATTTATGCCACATATATGTTTTGGTTTGTATTCTATAGGAGTTAATAGCACTACTCCCTTCATCTGGCAAATTGCATACTCTTTGATGAGCTGAAAATATTGGTTGGGCACAACTTGCATCATTCTTCAGCTGAACGTGGAATCTACAATAGTCTTGGGCATTAAAGAGAGGGCTAACTCAATGTTAAAAGGGGTTGCAAACCATAATCACAACCTACAATTCAACTAATAATTATATGTGATTTATTGTTGGTATTGTAATATTGTTACAACTTGTCTATGACATTTTTATGAGCATTAAATGTACTAGTTATTTTATTGGACCAAGAGCGATAAATGTCATTTCATGTGCCATAATTGTTGTGAATTTTTGATAAATTTGTATTGAAGTAATGAGATATGAAATATAACAGACAACTCTCCTCAAAGAAAATGAAAAGTCATACCTTATAATCTAGGGGATTTCACAGTGTTATAACAAAAAACTGTCACCAAGGTGTTTGAAAAAAGTCCCAAACCAAAATACATAAAAAAATTAACTCGAAAATTGGTCCATATCTAGTTGGGTGCTTTACACCAGTCACAAGCCAACATATACCAAAGAGGCTCTTTCCATCTCCACCTCTCACGGATAGTCCCCATACTCATGAAGGGACTACATCTTCAGTGCCCCATGACACACCCCATGAGGATGTCACACCGCCAAGCCCTACAAATGATGACATAGGGGACCTTATTGATGAGCTTATGCATTCATATCCTGGATCATCACATGTTCCCAACATGAGGACATGCACCTTGTTCCAATCAAGATATTGAAAATCCCAGGTATTTTTGAATTTCATTTTTTTCATGTTATCTATCTCAAACATATGTATTCTAGATTATTATTTTTAAATTAATGATGATATCATTCCACATGCAGGAAACAACAAATTTTATAAATACATGAATGACAAGGTGTTGGAGTTTTTTGGGCCCACCATACACACAAGGTAGAATTCCCAAAATTTCGACTTGGAAAAATCCCTTACATACGACCTTGAATTTTTGTTCTGGGAAGATACCTTCAATAGAAGCGGGGTCACCACAACAACTGAAAATTATTTAAAAATTGCGAGGGAAATCTATAGGATGCAATGGCAAAAGAATCATAAGTATGAGCGTACACCCATGATTCTTGATAGGGAGTGGAAGGCCCTAATCAAGGATGTAGAGGAGAAGAAAATGAAAAAGAAAGGAAAAATGCCACCTGGTCCAACAAGGTACATTACATTTTGAATTTAATACTTTCAATTTTATTTAGTTTTAAATAAAATTGTGATGTATAACACATTTGAAACTTTTTGCAGGCTCTCTAACACTTCGAAATCCACCAAGGAAAAGATTGAGAAACATGGGAAACACAAACCTAGCCACGGTGGCTATATGAAGTTAAAAGCAAGAATTATGAGTAACAAAACATCTAAACAAAATTATTTGTATCGCCATCCAATTATTATTTAATTACACTAGCCAATAACCAGAATCCATACTCTTACACAATACAAGGGGATATGTTTGGAACCCCGACCACGGAGGAAGATCTTCAGCTCAGTTTCAAGTTTGGATTTCAAGCTATGGTTGAACACCGAAGAAGCATGGGGCGGAGCCTAGGATCCACTTTGCAAGACACGATAAATAAGCCTCAATCTACTTTAACCCTTCATTACTTGTAAAATCAATTCATGTTTGATATCACCAAAAACTTATTGTGTTTATTTGTTTTAAGTGGGGGAGCAATAATGATAACGAGGACATGAGTGGACAAAAAAACCAAGATAATGGATTCCATCTAGAACATGGTGCATCCATGCAGCCACATGATACTGGAGTGCATCCCCATGATGATGCTACACATGCCCATTTTGATAATATGGCTATAAAATTGTATACTTATTAATTTTGAACTTCTAAATTCATGTACTTGTACATTTACCATTGTGTACTTATAAGTTTTGATGTTGTTTCAATGGAAGGTACATTAAAGGAAATTTGGGGTCTAAAATGGGCCTTCTAAGAAAACGAGCCATCATATAAGAAAACAAGCTAACCATCATTTCTTGATGAGTTGGAATTCAAGAACCAATAGAATTTCAATAAAATGAGTCAACCATAATGGTTGACTTGAGATATTTGTCAAAAAAAAAACTACTTTTTTGTTTGTATTTTCAACATATCTCCCTGTGTGTTTACTCAAATTTCGAGTGGGAGCAATCGTTGGATGCGAAATTAAATTTTGCATCCAACGAGTACCCACACTACATACTTTTGACAAAACTCACTGCCCCAAAAACAAGAAATACCTGAAAAAACGTGATGATGGACACATCATCACGTTTTTTCAGGTATTTCTGGTTTTTGGGGCACATCATCACGTTCTTTCAGGTATTTATTTTTTGGGGGGCAGCGGGGTCCTTCAAAATTATGCAGTGTGGGTACTCGTTGGATGTGGAATTTAATTATGCATCCAACGAGTGCTCCCGCTCAAAATTTGAGTAAAAAATCAAGGAGATATGTTGAAAATACGAACAAAAAAAGTAGTTTTTTTCTTTCTTCCTCCAAAATTAATAAATATTATTTTATTATTTTAACTACTATTTTATTATTTTCCTTAGGAGGCCCATTTTAGACCTCAAATTTCTTCTAATGATGCAGTTGAGGATCCTCTACGAGAAGATGAGCACATGGCAACCATTCCAACAGTGTCGACTAGTGCACTAGGTAAATAACATTGCAAAGAATTTTTTTATCAATGAACCACTTAAATGATTAATAACTAACCATATTAAGTCAATCATTTTTGTTATTGTAGGTGATGCCCCCTCACAACAACCTCCACGTCGTGAGGACCAAACTAGGTGTACAATGCATGGGAGTATGCAAAGCCAATCAACATCAAAATAGGGCTCAAGACATGAGGATGTGGAAATGGATGAGAAACTTTAGAATTGTGTACAAGCTTATAAGAAGCAAAGAAAAAAATAATCATGTATATTATAAGACAAATGCACTATAGTGGGCACAATTTTTTTATGATAAACTTCGTTGGCATAAAGTATATTTTCAATGATAAACTTTCATTTTACATAAATTTTCGTTTTTCTTATAGTTTCTATGCATGAATCTCACTATGTCGCTTTCAATTATTTCCTAGTAGATAGATTGGGTATTGGGAAATTGAGAGTGATGTGAGGGGGTGAGGCACCATAAGAGCTACCACCTTCGCGTGGTTGGAATTCTTCAGGAGAGAGTAAATTATTCTTGAAACAAAGAGAAGCTCATTTAGGTATTCCTAGACTTTAGTATTTTTAAAGTCTCATACACATTGAAATGCATGTTTAATTATTTAATTATTATTTTGTCATAAAAATGCATGTTAATTTATTTTATTATTTTGATGATTATTTGCATGTTGGTTAAATCAAATCGACTAGTAGAGGAGATATATAGAAGCAAGGTTAAACGAATATCATACGAGGACAACCATCGAATATCCAGGTATTCCTTACTTGTTGCTATTTAGTGCTCGCGTGTATTTTTATTAGTTCTATATTTATCTATTAGTTGTGTTGGTTCTATTTATTTTGACAAATTCTTTGATGAATTTTAACCTTTTCATGTTGTATATGTTTAACTACAATGTATGAGAGATTTCCAATACAAATCAACATAATTACAATGTGATCACAAAAGTGTACCAATTAGTGTAACAAGGGACATTTCTGTCATCATTATTTGTGAATTAAATAAGATTTCATATTTCGATTGTTTCATAATTCCTCACATTTATTAAAGAGGCACACTCCTCTTCCTATGGTGGTCATTTCAACACATTGACAACTTCCCATGATAGTATCCTCATAGTTCACATCAACGACTCAAGCTTGTATCCCAAACCTTTGAACTATAGCTTGCACCATAAATGACTTCGCAACAATGACTTAAGCTTGGACCCCAAACGTTTGAACTATAGGGAACTATAGGTTTGGAAGTAGGGTTGAATAGATGGATCTTATATCTATAAAGTGCATGGAAAAGCCTTGTTAATTTAGAATAGAGATGTTAGAACATTTTCTTAATATTAACCACACACTTGGTTGAATGGAGATGAGAGGGTTTGAGAAGAGAATTCCTAAATAAGTATAGGAAGTGACGGCTCCAACGATATGCCCTTGAAGGTGAGCCAGATTTGGAAAGCCTCTCTCTTTGCAAGGTTGAAATCCATATTTCTCTAGGTTAACTATCCATGATCAATCAATGCAAGAGGTTCTATGAATGTACCATTTTGTTTAGAAATCTTTTGTTTTCGTGGGACATATGTCTCATGTATAGAAAATGTAAATTATCAAATGAAAGATACAAATCAAATTATCCTCTATTTGACATCCATCCACACTCTCCATGACCCTCAATGCTTGTTAACAATGAGTATAATGAATCCCCTAGTGATAATCCCCTTATTGTGAGGTACCAATTGATGCAAGCATTGTCCATTATTGAGGATTTCCTCCAAAAACAACACAAGGAGATGAACTAGATTTATATCCTTCGCAATATCCAATGCCAGAAAAATCCTACTACATCCCCGCACATTAGATCTAACATCTATGGAGTACCCAATGCTTTATGTGTCCAAGAGAATTATTAACATTCCTCTAAAGGAAAATTTATTCCAAAGCAATAAAGATCTACTCCACTGACTTGAAACCTATTTTGGAATTAATCATTTTAACAAAAAAGACAAGTTGCATATCTTAAACTTGTGCTCATTGCCACTATTGTCAAAACATGAATTGATCAACAACTAAACATAACAATTCATATTTTTGACAATTTGATCATTGACAACAAAAAACATCATTTCCATTCCACTCCAAGTGCCATACACTTGGATGATTACAACTATAGTTTCCTTATGACTCACCCTTATATTATCTTAAGTGAAAATGTCTTTCTTTGACTGTTATATCAAGCAATTCAACCCTCTTATGCTCAAAAACTCTGCCTTTTAATTGATTATTTTTGTTCGGATACACAGGGTACTACCAAAGGACCGAACACCAAGAGCAACCACTTCACACAAACAGATCACAGATCAACACACCGATGTTTTGACGTGGTTTAAACCCTCTTGAGGGAAACACTCCACGGCCCCGGCCAAATAGCTTCTACGGGACAATTTATTATGCAAAGAAAGAAAGTTACAAATGAGCTTCTCATAATCGATCAACTAAACAATGACCCTCCATGCTCTTTAAATAAAGATCATGGACCAATCCGGTGTTAAGCCACGGATCAAGGTTAGGTTTGATCTATGTCTGGAACATATCATGACCGTCGGATTAAGTATTTATAAATGCATACTAATGCATACTAAAGAAACACACTATCCCTAACGAATATATTACACAAGTTGATCTTAACTAACTCCTAAGTGTCTAAATATCCTAACATCCCCCCTTAAGAACAACTTGGGATAGGATTGAAGGATTTACAAAAGTGACACTATTAGGAGAAGGAATGAGGCATTAGAGCCTATCCCCCCTTAATGACAAGTTCCTGAACTCCTAACATAGATCGAAGTTTAGAAAAATTTGCTTCTGTAAGAGACTTGGTGAAGATGTCTGCAACTTGATCATCTGTAGGGCAAAAGAGCACTTCAAGAACACGATCATGAACAAGATTTCTGATGAAGTGCATATGTAGCTCAATGTGTTTGCTGCGTTGATGTAGAACTGGATCTTTGGCAAGCTTGATGGCACTTTGATTGTCGCACCAAAGTGGAGTAGGCTGCTGCTGCTCGAATCCAAACTCTGAAAGGATCTGTCGAAGCCATAAAGCTTCTTGATTGGCATTAACTGCTGCTCGATATTCTGCCTCTGCTGAAGAAAGAGCAAGAGCTTGTTGTTTCTTACAAGCCCAAGTAATAGGTCCATATCCCAGACTGAAAACATAACCTGCAGTAGAATTTCAATCATCAAGATCGCCAGCCCAATCTGAATCAATGAAACCAACCAACAAAGGTTTCCCCCCTGTACTGTAATGAATCCCAAACTGAACTGTACCTCGAATATATCGAAGTATTCTTTTAGCTTCTTTCCAGTGACTTTCAGGAGGTGTCTGCATATAACGGGAAACACGACCAACGGCAAAGGAAAGGTCAGGACGGGAATGAGTCAAGTATAAGAGACTACCAACAAGCTGACGATATAAGGTGGCATCGACTTCAGGTGAAGTACAAGTGGCAGAAAGTTTGACTCCAGACTGGAAGGAAGAAGGGGCTGGTGTACAATCTTCCATGTGAAAGCGACGAAGAAGGTCACAAGCATACTTAGACTGAGAAAGAGAGATTCCTTCTTTTGTTTGCAGGACTTGGAGACCAAGAAAATAATGCAAATGTCCTAAGTCTGACATTTCAAAATTTTGTTTAAGACTGTATTTCACATGGGTTATAAGCTTAAGGTCACTACCAGTAACAATAAGGTCATCAACATATAGAACAAGTATGATGAGATGGTTTCCTACTTTCTTGGTATAGACATTGGGGTAAGAATGGCATCTAGAAAAACCAGTGTCAAGGAGAAAGTTATCCATTTTGGCATACCAAGCTCTAGGAGCTTGCTTAAGACCATATAAGGATTTCTTAAGGCGGCAGACAAGGCTCGAGTTATCTTGAACATATCCAGGAGGTTGTTCCATGTAAATTTCCTCCTGTAAATCACCATGTAAGAAGGCAGACTTGACATCCATTTGATGGACTTCCTAGTTATGTAAGGCTGTAAGGGAAAGAACAAGGCGGATGGAGTTCATTTTTGCGACGGGAGCAAAGGTTTCATTGTAGTCAATCCCTTCAACTTGGGAAAAACCTTTGGCAACTAACCTTTCCTTAAGTCTTTCAACACTTCCATCTGATGCATACTTAGTTCTGTAGACCCATTTACATCTGACAAGTTTTCTTCCTTTTGGAAGAGGTACAAGATCCCAAATATCGTTCGCCATTAAGGAACGATATTCTTCATCCATGGATGTATCCCAATCTGGATTCCCTGAAGCTTTTGCAAAAGTTTCTGGATCATGATTCTCGGAAACTTGATCCAAAAGAGAAGAGGCTCGTTGAAACTGAGAACGTGTTCGACGTTGATCTCTAGGATCACCGGCAAGATCACCAACTACTTCACATGTTGAACGGACCCATTGAGGAAGCACTTGTGTTGGTGCAACTGGAGGAATATGAGCAGGTGGAGCTGGATTTTCATCCTCACTATCATCATCAGAAACTGGAGTTGGAAACCTGTCAAGGAAGTTGGAAGAAGAAGAAGAAGACACAAATGCCTAATCAAGCTCGCAGGCCAAAGATGGCACAATCGCCGAGTTAGGCTCACAGGCCAAGAGATTTTCATCAAATTTAACATCTCTTCTAATGATTATATCATGAGAATGTGGTTGAAGAAGTCTATAACCTTTTACATCTTTAGAATATCCAACAAATATGCACTTTTCAATTTTAGGCTGCAATGCTTTCCGTTTTTCATCCGGAATGTGAGCCCATGTTTCACTACCAAACACACGGAAGTGACTTACATCATGTTTAGTTTTACTCCATGCTTCTTCCGATGTTATACCTTGTAATACTTTAGTGGGGGTGCGATTAACTATATAATTTGCACAATTTATGGCTTCGGCCCAAAATTGAAGACTTAGTCCCTTAGATTGGATCATACAATTAGCCATTTTTTTTATAGTGCGGTTCTTCTGCTCAGCTACACCATTTTGTTGTGGTGTATATGGAACAATGTGTTGTTGTTGGATGCCTTGTTCAGTGCAGAAAGTAGTGAACTTTTTGTTAACATATTCTCCTCCATTGTCAGATCTTAACTTAATAATTTGATGACCAGATTGTTTTTCAACAAGGACCTTGTAGGCCAAGAACATGTTAAATACTTCGCTCTTAAGTTTTAGGAAATAAACCCAAGTGCGTCTGGTATAATCATCAATGAAAGTTAAGAAATATTTGAAACCAGAAAAGGAAGCAGATGGAAGAGGACCACACGAGTCACTATGCACAAGCTCCAAGGGAACCGAGGCGTGCCAAGAGGCACGTTTGTCAAAACTGTCCCGATGATGTTTTCTGAGTACACAACTGGAACAAACACCATCCCTGCAAGATACCATCGGAAGACCTGTCACTATATTGTCTTTACATAGTTGTTGCAATGAGCGATAATTTAAGTGACCAAATCGCTCATGCCAAAGTTTGCTCAAGTTATCACTATGAGCAACAAAAACTGAAGGGAAAGGTGATAACCCAAAGTTGTTAAACTTATACAACCTGGTAATATCATCAACAATTCCGATAGCTAGGACCTATTGAGGATCTTTAAAATCCTTGATTACAACTTGGTGAGGTGTAAAGGTCACAGTTTTACCTTCACCAGAATGAGTGATCTGATAGACTGATAACAAATTGCAGGAAATTCTTGGAACACATAGTACATCACTAAAATGACCATTATCTACTGGAACTGTTCTAGCTCCTACAACACTTAGAGATCTATCATCACCAACAAATATTTGTTTGGTGTTACATTCATGCATAGTAGAAAATATGGCTTGATCCTTAGCCATGTGATAAGATGCTCCAGAATCAATGAGCCATTCATTTGAAGTAGAAGAAGAAGATGCATTATAAGAATAACCAGAAGCACAAAGTGCATGTCTATGAGAGGCAGATTCTGAAGGCGAATCTAGGCTGATGTGGTGCTTCTTCATTGCTGCTTCCAAGGCTGCCATCTTCTTGAAACACTTAGATTCATCATGATTATCTTTTCCGCAATAGTTGCAATGACGCTCAGTCTTCTTGCCTTTTGGATTGGATCCTTTGTCATTTTTTAAAGAAGGAGCTGACTGAGAGGGTTTGGGACCCTTGTTTGACTTATTATTGTGAAAATTTTGTTTCTTAGGAGGCTTAGACTTTTCTTTCTATTGGGACAATAAGGCTTTCCCAGATGTATCTGCATTGTTGATTATTCCAAGATGAATGAGTTTATCTTGTTGTCTAATCAAGGAATCACAAAAGGATTCAAGACTAGGCTCTCGATAGCTAGCTGCATTCAAGGATTCTTTCATGGAGTAAAATGTAGATACAAAAACAGAATATGCAGGTCCAAGTTTGGAAAAAATATGATAAATGCATTGTTTGTCTTCCCTCTTAATCTTACATTTTGCACATAAGAATTTAAGAGTTTTGTGCTTAGATAAATAATCTTGAATGCATGAAAAGTCACTTGGATTTAAAGAAATCAACTCATTTTCGAGTTGGTGACCTCAAATTTCATTGTGTTTACCAAACACAGATTCCAACTTGTCTCAAGCAGCATCAGGTTCATCAATTCCAGATATGTGGAATCGCAAATCAGTAGAGATTGACATCCCAATCAATCCATGAGCTTCATGACATCTATTTGCCTATTTTATTTTCTTATCATCATCAGTGGGTTCGGTTTCTTTCCCTGAGGTAATTCTGAAAAGTCCCCTAGTTCGTAGAACATCCTCCATACGAGATTTCCATGAGAAATAGTTGGAACTGTTAAGTAGAATATCACAAGGGACGGCCATATTTATAAATTAATTAATGGATGTAAAAAAAGAAACCAATAGTCTGGATGTGAAGAGCTTGAAAAAATAGATGGTTTCAAAAAAAATGGCACTGAAAACTGACTCTGTATGATGAAGTTATGCTTGAATAAAAAAACTGTTGAAGATGTCCCCAATAGTGACATGGCAGCTAGAGAATGTCCAACAAAAAAAAGAACCCCCCTCTTCCCAAGATGAACCTTTTGACAATCACTTTACAAGAAAGTTGCTTTAATTGAACCACTTTTGTAAAATAAGTGATTTCACTTTTACAATGATATTACTTTTAAATAATGCAACAATAAAAAAATTTAAGTGACTCACTTGTATTTTTAAGTTTTATTATTTAAGTGAGATGCACTTTTACAATAAAGCAACTTGAAAATAGAATTGCATGCACTTTTTCTTTTAAAAGTAACTTCCTAAGACTTGAACTCAAGACCTTTTAAGGAATAAAGCAACTTTGAACTAAGTGAGCTAGATTAAAAGGTATGTAAAATATAGGAATGAGGAAGAAGTTTTTTTTTTTTTTAACTCTTCTTGCTCGGATTGCGTGTTTGCCCTTTTTCCTGCAAAACACACCACAAATCGAAACAAAAAAACTTTTCCACACTTGTGGAGTTAGATCTCGTTAGCTTGCCCGAAAAGTCTATGTTTTCTCACTGTTTCTGATTTGTCAAGATCGCGCAGGGTGCACGGCAAAGAGCATACACAGCCGAGAAAAACCCTTTCCCTTTCTGTTTCTGATTTGTCGAGATCGTTCAAGGTGCACGGCAAAGAGCATACGCAGACGGGAAAGCAACAATCCAAAACCAAAAAAAAATCTAACAATAAAAAAATGATAAAATATGAGATTTTTTCTTTTAAAAACAGAAAATAAAAAATGCGTCACTGTAACATTATACCTTCAGATTTGATGAAATACGCGTTTCTGGAGCAACCGGGAACTGTTTTCGATCAAACGAAAACTATTTCTCAATGAAAATGATGCTCCGGACGCAATGGAACACTTTCCACAACCCAAAAATGCACAGAAATACCTGAACCAGAAACCCTTTCGAGTTTCGGTAACAACAGTTCAAGATCTAGATCATAACCAGAAGCGACTCTTCATAAAAGCTCTGATACCATGTTCGGGTACACAGGGTACTACCAAAGGACCGAACACCAAGAGCAAACACTTCACACAAACAAATTACAGATCAACACATCGATGTTTTGACGTGGTTTAAACCCTCTTGAGGGAAACACTCCACGGCCCCGGCCAAATAGCTTCTACGGGACAATTTATTATGCAAAGAAAGAAAGTTACAAATGAGCTTCTCATAATCGATCAACTAAACAATGACCCTCCATGGTCTTTAAATAGAGATCATGGACCAATCGGGTGTTAAGCCACGGATCAAGGTTAGGTTTGATCTAAGAGAAGTTGAGCCGTCGGATCACTCTATGTTGGGAACATATCGTGATTGTCGGATTAAGTATTTACAAATGCATACTAATGCATACTAAAGAAACACACTATCCCTAACGGATATATTACACAAGTTGATCTTAACTAACTCCTAAGTGTCTAAATATCCTAACAATTTTTGGGTTGATTTTTGGGCTCCTTTTGATCACTAAAAAATTCAACTAAATACTCTGAAACTCACTAAAATCTATGATTCCAACTCACTAACATCCTACTAACGCAACTCATTAAAGGTGTCCACCCCCATTATTTTCCATCAAACCTGAAAGCGATTCCAAACTTGGTTTTTGTTACCCTTTTTTAGCCTCGATATCATCTTATCCCACCCTCATAGGAGATTTTCCATTCGGATAATGGCTTCCTTTCACCATGAGATCCAACCAAAATCCCCTATTGGGGTAGGGACTAGAGACTAGGCCCTTACAACCACATTCCAACATTCTTCATACATAAGTAAAGAGACATTGAGCTTGACAAAATATTGAGCCTCACACTACCAGACATTACCAACAACCAAACAGGGGAATATGGGGGAGTGATCAAACCCAATGATAATCAAGTTAGCATGCACTAATTGTTAGATTGTAGAAGACAATGTGGATTACATAAAACCTGTCAAGCCTAGCTTGTATTTGGTGAGTACCATTTTTCCAGTTATATACTGCAATATTTTGTTGAAGGGCCTTCCTATACATCTGTTATTTCCACTTGGTAAACTATGGTACACATTCTTCAGCACTAGCACACTTCACAGTTGTGAAACTTATTTTTTTTTTTTCAATTTTTATACCCATGGTGCCTGCTACCTTGTGCTAGATCATAAATACAACAAAGTGGTTATAACTTAGTATTATATTGCAAACAATATATATGCATGAACATTGAAGAAGGAGGACATACAAATTAATATGGCACTATGTTTCTGCTTAGTAGCAATGACTAAAACAAGTACACAACACTTAGCAGAAGCACCAACCTTGATTATCCACCAAGAATTGGAACTTCTTAGGATAGATAAAAGAAAAGGCTATTATTGGTTCCCTAATGTAATTCAATGTAGTACAAACAATTCATAGGAATACTCACAAAGCATCTTTTTTTCCTTGTAGTGAAAAAACATAAAATAATTTCCATTGAAAACTGTGTATCACTACTTTGTCCTGAATTACAAATACACCCATTCATCCACTCATCAAAGTGCCATTATCATTTTTCTGTGCATTCACTTTAGTCCCTTACTAATCACTCTCCATTTCCACTGGGCTCAAAGTCCATAAAACCAAGGATCCTTTAATGCATGCTTCCCTGTCAACGGGTTAAAGTTATTAGAATATAACATCAGACTTATGCCAAATACCTTGAAAAGTAGTTATCAATAGCATGATTATTAACAGCAATCATCCTCTAAACCTCCCTAACACAACCCTTGTTGATAATTGAGCATTGAACCTAATTACGATTTTACCACTACTCCAATAGTAAAATCCACTCAATATGCACTTAATTCATAATGTGGAAGGGTTTTCATTTGATCTTATTTGTTGGTTGACCTCTAATAGGGAAAATGAGATAATGCTTTGCCACCTCAACTATGATATTCTAATAGTACTCTCGGGCTCTACTTACTCTAAAGAATTGAGCTCCCTACTTTTACCCAATCAAACACACATTAGAGAGATTTTGAGGTCAAAAAATGGCCTCCTAAGAGATATACTACAAAAATATGAGATATATTAAAATATTATGAGTTGAGGGTTTTATGGGGTAGGTATATATGACAAGTCACCTCTCACACTATTTTTTATGCACAATATAAATAACCATGGTTGAGTTACTTTTCAAAATTCAATAGAAATAAAATTAATAAAATAAGTCTATATTGATATGACTAAGATTCATTGTAAATTCCCAAAAATTTATTTTCCTTTAGCATTTATTTGTCTTGAACTTGCAAATGAAATTAAATAATAAAAAACATTTTTAAGAGCTATTTTTTTAATTTTATGTTGACTTTTTATATTTAGTACTTTTCTCATGAACTTAATATAATGTAATTTAATTGAGAATTTATTTATATGTAAAATGTTAATAATATTATTATAATTCACATTGCATTATTATTATTATTATTATTTATTAAATCTATTATTAATCTTTATTAGTTTGACATTATGTTATTAAATAGAATGGAGTGAATATATAATTTAAAATTAAAAACATAAAAATGATAATATATTATTTTATAAAAAAATGTGAAAGGACTTTCTTTATGAATTAAGAGTACTTCACTTGAAAATGACAATAATATTATTTTATGAGAAAGTGTGAAAAGACATTCATTATGAGTACTTTACTTGAAAATGACAATAATATTATTTTATGAAAAGACTATCATTATGAGTACTTTACTTTATGACTTAAAAGTACTTACACCACTACCTTGGTTAACTATGTGTTTTCATCCACCATAAAAAAATTTGACAAATAAGCATTCTTAACTCATGCAATGCCACCTCAACCAAGGGGGATGATGTCATCTACTAGAATGTGATTGGTTGTTTTTTATAGTACATCTTCTTTGTTTTGAGACCATTTTTTGACCTCAAAATTTCTCTAATGCCTCAATTTTTAGAAAAACAAAGATAGTGAGTATTGTTGTGAATAAGAAGACGGACCAAGCCATCAACAAGTCACAACTGGATCAATGAAATTCTATTCCAAAATTTTGAAAATGAACATAACTCTAAATGTTGTACAAGCCTGGAATAGAACTATCGACATTCAAGTCCACTAAAATATCAATATTCATAGGATGATTGATCTCCTCACATTTTTTAGAAAATGGATTTGATCTTATATCGATGCATAACTGAGTACATTAAAATGTACATCCTAGCATGCAAAAGAATTTATCTCCCTATTTTGTGCTCTAACCTCTCATTCAAGTCATCACTGATACATTCAAGTCATCACTTATATGTTTTGTAGTGATGTGTTGGCACTTAGTGACACAATCCATATCACACATAGACCACACAAAGTTACCCCCTCAATGCATGGAAAAATATTAGGAGGCATAGAAGGGAGGAAAGTTTTAATATCATTGAGCACATAAATAAGCAATATATTGCAATATGAGTAATGCATTTAAAAATAACCACCAAGAAGATGACATGGCTACTAAACAATAAACCAGAATTGCTCTGGTCCACTCCTGCTATTGTTGTTGTGTATTATTCTCCTTCTTTTACTTGTTGATAGTAACTTCTAAATAATTCTAAGTTGGACACTTCTTATCCAACCAAGACTGTAAATGAGCACTATGGGAAGAGCTTACAGTTCTAAAACTACTAGAAAAAATGTTGTTCATGCCTAAAATGAGAGAACAATTTATTTCCATGTTTGGAATATGCCTAAATAAATTTATTCACCAATTATCCATTCTAACAAGGCTGCATGGCAGCAGATACCTGTCAAGGTTGGATTTCAATTAGGTTGCAGGTTGGAGGATGGGGTTGCAAGTTGGTAGGTGAAAGGATCGATTTGTTGAGCCTGTTGATGAGTAAATAGTTTCTCATAGCTTAACCTATGTTGTTGTCTGAATAAATTTTATGCCATGAATAAGGCACATGAAACAGAAACAGATGGCCTCCATGGACATGCATAGCAACGTAGGACATTGCAGATATTGTGTACAAGTGTTAGTAGTCATCCCATGCAAATTGGAGACGTGGTAGTCAAAAGGCTGGTCTAGTGCATACACCCACTGATGGTCCTAACTCATCAAAAAATGGGGATCATGCAAAATTCGGTGGGTAGGATGTGAGACACTCTTGAAAATTGTGAATAGCCACCTTAAGGAAAGTCTGCAAACATCTTGACAAAGTGATTTCCTGCAAAATGCTTATGTGCGTCGTATGTCCACGTGAAGAGATAAAGGTTGCCTCGCAAGTGCCTGTAGACAAAACGCAAATCATGGGAAAATGGTCTCTCAATATATATCAATGTATATCTTTGAATACTATGCTACCTATTTTAATGATTTGTCTTTTGGGATTTTAATTCATTGCCAATAATGTTATCATATTTATAGGTTGTAATGTAAAATTAAAGCATTACATATGGTGTTTATAAAATTAGTAATTTAATATTATGATATCATGTAAATATGAGTAAAAAATGGTAAACATAATTTAGTTTGGATTGTTAAAAAATCTTGTTATCCATTCCAAGTGACAACTTTCAAGCCCTACTTATGTAAAAAGTAAACATTTTACACTAGCAAAGCACATGCCATTTTTTCCGTGCAACAAAAGTAGCAAAGCACATGCCATATTTTCCATGCAGCAAAAGTGAAATACTAAGACTGTCACGGTGACTACATGTTCAGAGATCCCTTCCACATTTGGTACAGTATAGGCACTATATTAAAGTAAAAAAAATCGTTCGTTCTGGAAATTTGTTAGCAAATCCTTCTTCATTGGTTTGGAAAGTTTAATGAGAAGTGTTTGATAAAAGTTGTCAGAAACATAATTGCTTATCAAAGTAATACGCCATTTCTAAATCATGGAAAAATTTATGTAGATGTTATTAATGGTGAGCATATTAGAAAATTAGTACTGCACTATTGTCTTCCAGCTAAGTATGACTACCTTGTGTTTTTCAGTGCAACACACAGTTTTCAATCAATTTCTCTTGATATAATTGGATTTTGACACTCACGATTATGGACATAGGATTTATGTACAGGTTTCATCAACACAAAGTTCAAAATTTTGACATATATAATAGCCTTTGCAATATCTAATAGCTTGTCAAGTAGAAATTAAGAAACGACCCATTGCTCCTGATATATGTGAATATCATCCAAGCCCAACATGCAGCCATTGCACTTGGCGCTTTCCTCTACTTCCCAAATGATTCATTAATTATTAGTTAACTATGTTTTGGACAGACCCTCTACTCTTTTCCCTTCCTAAGACTTCCCGCAGATGAAAGACTTTTCCCGTGGATGAAATACTTTGATGTTCATGCACTGACAGATGGTTTTCCAACTGCTATAGAGACTTCCAAATGTGATGGCATGCAAATGGTTTTCCAACTACTATAGAGATTGCAAATTTAGACATATGAACACATTAACCGGAAAATTAGAAAATGAGATACAGTTAGACCTTAAAACTACAATGGTTGAATAAAAGTTGACACCATCTAGTAGAGTGTCAGAATTTTTCACAGACCATATCAGAAGATAGAATAAACCATACTCATTTTGCACATATCCTGAAATCATTGTAGACCAAGAGACTTTGTTCAGCATGGAAATTTGCCGATAGAGATTTACGGCTTCATCAACTTGCCCATTGTGTGCATAAGTTGTAACCATTTCTATCCAGGGCGAGGTTCAGTCAGTTTACAAGAAGCATGCTGGAAGTGCTATGTGCTTGTTTGCATATAATGTAAGTGAAAAGTGTTTGTCTACATATAATGGAGCGTGGAGAGTCATTATTATAATGTGCCATTTAATATCTCTAAAGTGGACGCATCTATTATTTGCTTAGCTTTATCTCAGACTCGAAAACAAGGCTTGGCTATGCAATGGTCAAATAATTGCATGGTGAATTAACGTTGGGCAAGCTAACACGTTATTATAGTTGATTGATAATTTAGATTATATTGACATGTGTTCCTGGAAAGATCAAATACATGCTTTGTGTTATGTATCCGTTTATACTTGTGGTTGAACAAGCTGAAACGTGGTACCCATTGATATTTGGGACAAGCATACCCTGCAAAATCACATTAGTATTGACACGCTAAGTTAAAAATCAAAAGTTGGGTGGGGCATGCATGCAAGCTGCAGTCCATGCATGCAATGTGGTAAATCAAAGGAACTGAGGTATGAGCAGTGAAGCGAAGGAAGAAAACGATAAAGGAGGAACTTAGACTACCATTATTTTCTTTTGTCCACTGCTCGGTTTTTGTGAAAGAGGGGCACTAACCCAGACACTCGGAGATAAATAATAAAAGAAAAATTTAAACACAGAGATATTTCATTTACAAGTATATTTGGAAACAATTCAACAATTATTCATCAATAGACGTATTTTTTTGGAGTGCACATTGATCTATTTTTTGAAGTTTTATAGCAATTTATTTTGTAAATCAATGCGTCGCAGTTTCAATAAGTGTATCAATTCTTGCACGTTGATTAGGGCTCAGAGATTTCACTTACAAGTACATTTGGAAATTGTTTTTCCCATGCTTGCACTCCTCGCCTAGTGGTTTCATCAACAACAGTTTTTCGGCTGGCTACCTTGGATGTTGTCTTTACTATGCAAAGTACAACTTTCAAACAGAAACAACAACAAGAAAATTCCGCAGAGATACATGGTGGTTGGGAAGAAAAGCTAGTGGGGATTTGTAATAAAAGAAAATTTTGATTTCCAGTTCCAAATTGATGCAGAAACAAGAAGCTAAGGCTCAAGAAGATAAAGAAGCTCTGATGAAAGTACCACTTGCACAAAATTTCTCAGAGATAAAGGAAGAAAAAGACAAAGATAAGGGAAAAGGGTAGACATATGTAGAAATTTCTGAAGCAACCATAGAAAGAGTATCTGAAAAATTTTGGGCACCTACATTAAGCCTATGCGTGTGCTTCTTACATCAACATCGATAGTGCATGTGCTTCATGACTCAATAACGATAGTGGTTCGGTATTTGACTTCACATGCATCTTTTTTTTAATCGTTTGTTTTTTTTAAATGCTCAAACATGCTGATACTAGTTATGTTTGTGAGTTCCTTATGGAAATTCTTGTATTAAAGCATACTAACCATGAATAATGTAGGATCCATGACCATACTGAAGTGGCCATGAACTGGACTCCACTTAGAATTTGACAAAAAACCATAGGGAAATATTAATGAAAGCATCAATGATATGGTGCAAGCATAAACAGATAAAGTTACATATCGAGGTCTTGTTGAATATGGTAGCGTACCTACTTGTAAGATGACTTTAAAGAGCAGGAGTATGGTACTGGTTAGAGGATCTGCTCAGCCTTCAATTGCATCAAGAATACAAACCACAAAACCTTCAAAGATAATGCCGCTATCTTCTGTTAAGGTATGTTATTACTTCCTTACATAGAAACTATGTGTTACAACTTCAATTCAGTGTATGTGTGGATAACAATGCGGCAAATGAAGTTGCATTCAGGGCACTGCTGCAAGCTGGAGTTATATGGTGTGAAGGAAGGGAAACAGTGATAGAGGCAGTAGCGGTGGTGGTGGTGATGTGATAGAGGCAGTAGCGGTGACTGTCAATACATTAAATGCATTTACTATCTACCTCCTTCGAATTTTTAGAGTTGTGTTGCGGTGCATAGCACCGAGTCATTTGTGATGCGGTGGTACAGGGAGCTTCACGAAGGCAGTGCAGGTGATGCGGTGCATGAATATAAAGAAACTCATCAAGATCTATGCTCATTGAATGCTAGGTGCATGAAGACATTGTTGCAGTGGAGATTGGAAGAAGACATTAAAGTGACAGTGAAGGTGGCACTACCTTGCGGTGCAGCCCCGCAGTGCAAGAAGGCGATGCAATAATATATGTGCAATAATATGATATATAATTCAGTATGCATTCAATGCTTGGCGTGGATATCAATCATTCTGCCGTCGGGTGGGCAATAAGACCTTCAATATTGCAGCTAATAGGAGGGAAGATCAATATCCGAAAACATAGGATAGTGGAGACATATAAAATCATCAATTCAGGAACTTTGGTTAAAGCTTAAAAAAGTTTGGTTAAAATTTAAAAGAAAAACTTAACTAATATGCGGTTGACCGAACTAATACTTAGTCAACGCATATCGATTACAATGATACATTTCCTTCGGTAGGTATAATAAGATACAAAATCACATTCTTCTTCAGTCAAATGATGAGACCTTTAGCTTAGACATGCATCCATCAAATAGTTGGAAAGAGATAATAATAACAATGCACATGTTACCCCTAGATGTGGGTGACCATAGGTAGAGGGGGATCGTGGAGCTAACACATGTGGTGAGAAACGAATGAAATGTGTTGGGTGATAGCTCAATCATGACACATGGTGGTGATCATAAAAGTTCGGGTTTTGGAGTTTTAAGACATGATGGAGTACGCCAGGAAAGGACGGGAGTAGTTATGCAACTTAATGGAGAACCTCGATCCTGGGCAAATTGTATGGAGGGCATTCTGGAAATGATTGTTTGTATGGAAGATAGTCCTCTCGTGGGTATGGTTAATAAATGTGAGGCATGGAAACTAGGTTGGACTTGGGATCTCTTCAGTGTAAATGGAGTTTGGGCTCCGCACTTAGGATGTATTCATATGGGAAGATGCTTGGAATGTATTTGTTACCAGCGGGCGGTGGACGTCTCTCCTGATCAGGTGGTAGATATCTCAATTACGATTTGTTAGGTCAAAGGAGGAACCACGACGATGGAGCCAAGTGGTGATAATAAGGAAGGAAATAATGTTGGCAAGAGATTCGGTGAATCGGGATCAACTCATGGCTACACAGGCTGCTTGGTTATACAAAGCTACGGTCCCGCAGGGCATACAGGATGATATTGAAGCAGTGCAAAAGGCATTATGGGCCATACGCCAGGCATTTGGTTGAACTCTTCAACCAAATTTTGAACTTAGAGGTTGAAAATTTGGTTGAAGAGTTTAAAGAATTGGAATCATGGATTCAAGACCCTGGTTTGACACGTGAAAGAATGACCTTGTATGACAGAGCGGTGTCTATGTTATGGGTCATGAAGGGGATGCTTGCTCAGGTTTTATTGGAACAAGAGGAGAAACATGTTGGAGATGAAGTTCCAGTGCACTTCTGGAAAGAGCACCAAACCACTTATACTATGAAACAAGAACTCGACACAATTCTCATTTTTCTCTCTCCTAATTTTAGTAGCTATTTGTACCTCCATTTCAAAAAGGGTTGATACCAGTATCACATATTTTCATTTTGAGGCATTTTTTAAGGCTAGAGTTGAAAAGTGGTGCTACCGGTATCATTCGTTCTTTTTTCGGGGCTAAATTTACAACTATTTTGAAAACTCGTCGACTGCCCTTGTAAGCAAAACCAAAATTAACCTCTAAATCGAAAATTGGTGCTTCTAGTAGCACTTCTTTCCTTCACCGGGTTACAAAATGGGTTTTTAATTTAATTAAAAAAAAAAAAAATCCATACAAATTGTGAAAAAAAAAAAACAACTAAAAACACAAAAAAAAACATGACAAAATGTTTTAAAAAATTTCAAGAAACAAAAAACCAAAAGATAAAATAAATTAAAATTTGAAAAATCTAAAAAAAATGAAAAAATATTTAGAAACTCTAAAAAAAATAAAAACTATTAAAAAAACAAAAATAATAAGCCACTTTAAAAAAAATAATAATAAAAAGCAAAAATAATAAGCCACTTTAAAAAAAATAATAATAAAAAACAAAAATAAATAAAATTTAAAAAACAAAAAAACACAAAAAAACATCAAAAACACAAAAAAAAACAAACAAAACAAACCAAATAACAAAAAAAAACACAAAAAAAAAACAAAAAAACACCAAAAACAAACCAAAACCCCGTTTAATGGTCACAGGGATAAGTAAGAGTGATGCCGCGATGCCCAGCATCGTACCACCACTCTCCACCACCTCTCTGCCCCTTATCCCTCTGCCCTGCTCCTTATCCCTCTGCCTCCCCCCTTACTCGAGCACCCCACTCCCTCCCCACTAACACGCTCGTCAACTCCACATGAAATTTTAATTCAAATGTTTTATATATATATATATATATATGTTTTTTTAATTTTGTTTTGTTTTATTTTATTTGTATTTTTTAAAGTTTGGTTTTTAAATTTTGTTTTTTTATATAGATTTTTTTTATTTTGTTTTTTTTATATAGATTTTTTTAATTTTTGTGTTTTTTTACATGGTTCTTTTAAATTTTTTTTTTTTATTATGTCCTGCGTAGCAGGATATAAATGGATCGCCTGGACCCTATTATCACCTACCTAGTCTACCTAGTCTAGCTGGTACTCGAGTGCAATTTTTTTTTTTTGCTATATGGTTTTACATAGTTGCAATGTTTTTTTATTAAACTAAATTTTATAAAAATTATTTATTTCAAAGCTCATTGGCTCTGAAATGGTGACGTAAGTCTTGGAATCGGCATCCCAAGAGCCGGTGGTGCGATGCCATCAGCGTCTGCTCGTTTGTTTAATGCATGACAGGATGTTGAAGCCATGTTGTAGAGGGCGTTGAAGCCATGTTGAGTGGTGACGTAAGTCTTGAAATGGGGGTGGTGCGGGTCTGGGCATTTTTTTAATGCATGGCAGGTTGAAGCCACGTTGAAGCCAACATTCGAGGCATAGCGGGTATGAAAAACACCTGCTAGCATCTGTACTGTTCTTGACCTCTACCTCTGCGAAAGGTCTTTCTTGCGTATGAACAATTACTCAACCCATGTGAACTCGTACTCTTCGAACCGCAAGTTTTCGGGCAAGTGAAACATAAAGGCTTGGGTCAAATACCAAAACAACTTATGAGACAGAGAGCCTCGGCTCTGGGGTTTCACGCAACTACCGCAGCATCAGGGTAGAATAAAAAAAAAGAATTATCGGCAGTCTAAATACGGTTCAGACTGGAACCTGAATTTGTAGTTCTCTTCTTTCGCGGCTTGGACCACTGGCAATGGTGCAAGTCTTACCTCCAGAAGTCGACGTTTCGAGACTCAAATCTGGTAAGCCTGGTGTTTCGTTCTCCACTATAAAAATAATTTTATTAACATTATATCATGTAACCCTGGCTTAACTCAAGTTTTTAACGATGTTGACAGGGCGTTTCGAGGTCTTCATCACCACCATAGGCGACGATCCCCAAACCGGTAAGCAATAAACCGACTACGAGCTTCCTTTAATGCTGGTAAAAGAACCCAGGAGATTAGAAACTCTCGGTTGAGGTCTGCGAGGAAAGGTCGAGCCAGCCACCGGTATTTTACGATTACCGTCATCCTGGCACTTGTGCCAAGAAGACACACAAATGTTTAGTAGTAGTCTCATACTGTATTTTGTTTCACTTCAAAACAAGGAAAGAAACACCCATTAATTCTTGTTTAGGGTAAACTATTGAGGCTGAGCCCAATACCACGTCTAAAGGCTTGTAAGCCTGAAGTCATTTCACATTACTATCTTATTAAAATGGTTTTAACATGAACGATATATAATCCACTTCCAGGGCATTCTGACCCAGAACCTCCAGAGAATGGCCTTGTTCAGTTTTTAAATAAATTTTTATTTAGCACGGGAGTAAGTTTGAAGTGAAAACCTCTTTCATACATCTTTTATTTATAGAATTTATTTAAAGCTCTGATGGGTCTAGCTCCACTCTTTTTGTATGCGATATGCCCAGAATAGCGAATCACAACTCTGTATTTTTCCAAAAATAGTTGTTGATTCGGATGTCTAAGTCTCACGTCATTAATTGAAGCTGTAATAGTTAACTGACTCCTTATTCGTTAAGCTCGTGTTTCAAATATATACTGTACAGGAGTTCAAAGTTAGTCTAATGAAAAGGCTTTGTCCCTATGAACACATAGGTTTTCTTCTATGGCTATTTATGTGATAAATTTGTTGTGGATAAATTGTTTGCTAAGGTCTCGGGGCCGAAGAAAAGGCTTACGTCTATGCTCATTCTCTACGAACCTGTGTATATATGCTCATTTTCTGTGTGTATGCGTCTATGCTTTGTTTACAGGTTTTTAGTTTCGTATTCTGTCTGAAAATGCTTTGTTCCTGTGCATACATAGTTTGTTTTTTCGAATGGTTATTTATGTAATAACTTTGTTGTGGATAAATTCTTTGCTAAGGTCTCGGGGCCGAAGAGAATAGCAGAAATGGAGTTGCAAAGCTTTGAGTTCAGTGCGCGGTTTACTTAAGAGCGAGAAGGTTGTCAGCATAAAGGAATGCTGCCGGTTTTGTAGCTTCCATGGACCGTTTTTAGGAGAAATTTACGAAGAACGATTTCTCGGTTTTGATTTTGAGTGCTTTCGTTCAGATTTGGGTTTTGGGGTTTTGATTTCATCTTGTTGTGGCGTGTTTTCGTGCGGGTCAGGCGTTGATTCGTGTGTCGGCAATTTCTTTGGAGGGTTATGTAGTTCGAGTGTATGCCATCAACGTCTGCTCGTTTGTTTAATGGATGACAAGATGTTGAATCCACGTTGTAGAGGGCGTTGAAGCCACGTTGAGTGGTCACGTAAGTCTTGAAATGGGGGCGGTGCGGGTCTGGTCATTTGTTTAATGCATGGCAGGTTGACATGACAGGGAGCAGCAGGTTGAAGCCACGTTGAAGCCAACATTCGAGGCATAAAGTCTTGAAAGACACCTGCTAGCTCATACAGTATTTTAGTTTGTGAGTATTGAAACGAATTGATAAGGTTTGGCTTGTGCCAGGCTGACGGTCCTCCCATGGTTTCATCTTGGTTGGGCGAAGGAGAAGTCCATGGTCGGGGATCGCGTTTTCGTCTGCGTTTGTTGGCTTGGTTCAGGTAGATTCAGGGTTTGTTAGCTGTTCGTGCACGGAGAGAGCGGCAGCAGCAGAAGGAGAAGTCCAACATCGCGGACCGTCTATTCGTCTGCGTTTGTTGCCTTAGTTCAGGTAGATCCAGGGTTTATTTATCTACGAACCTCTGCATATATGCTCATTGTCTGTGTGTATACGTCTATGCTTTGTTTACATTCTTTTAGTTTTGTATTCTGTTTGAAAAGGCTTTGTCCCTGTGCATACATAGTTTTTTTTCGTATGGGATTATGTTATAGACTTTAGCTGCAACTTAATCGAAGTATGGGATTCTTAGGATGAGATAAAGTATGTTGCATTGAATATTTAATTTAGTTTAATGTAATGTTTAAATTTCATAACAGTGTGTCTTTTTTTAAATTAAGATATTTTTAAGATAATAATATTTAGTTAATAAAATTATTATGTCCTGCGTACTCGAGTGCAATTTTTTCTTTTGCTATATGGTTTTACATAGTTGCAATGTTTTTCTTATTAAACTAAATTTTATAAAAATTATTTATTTCAAAGCTCATTGGCTCTGAAATGGTGACGCAAGTCTTGGAATCGACATCCCAAGAGCCAGCGGTGCGATGCCGTCAGCGTCTGCTCGTTTGTTTAATGCATGACAGGATGTTGAAGCCACGTTGTACCCTATTATCACCTACCTAGTCTACCTAGTTTAGCTCCTACTCGAGTTCAATTTTTTTTTAGCTATATGGTTTTACATAGTTGCAATGTTTTTTTTATGCTTTGTTTACATTCTTTTAGTTTTGTATTCTGTCTGAAAAGGCTTTGTCCCTGTGCATACATAGTTTTCTTTCGTATCGGATTATGTTATAGACTTTAGCTGCAACTTAATCGAAGTATGGGATTCTTAGGACGAGATAAAGTATGTTGCATTGAATATTTAATTTAGTTTAATGTAATGTTTAAATTTCATAACAATGTGTCTTTTTTTAAATTAAGATATTTTTAAGATAATAATATTTAGTTAATAAAATTATTATGTCCTGTGTACTCGAGTGCAATTTTTTCTTTTGCTATATGGTTTTACATAGTTGCAATGTTTTTCTTATTAAACTAAATTTTATAAAAATTATTTATTTCAAAGCTCATTGGCTCTGAAATGGTGACGTAAGTCTTAGAATCGTAAGTCTTGGAATCGACATCCCAAGAGCCGGCGGTGCGATGCCGTCAGCGTTTGCTCGTTTGTTTAATGCAGGACAGGATGTTGAAGCCACGTTGTACCCTATTATCACCTACCTAGTCTACCTAGTCTAGCTCCTACTCGAGCTCAATTTTTTTTTAGCTATATGGTTTTACATAGTTGCAATGTTTTTTTATTAAACTAAATTTTATAAAAATTATTTATTTCAAAGCTCATTCGCTGTGAAATGGTGACGTAGGTGTTGGAATCGGCACACCAAGAGTCGGCGGTTCGATGTTGTCAGCGTCTGCTCATTTGTTTAATGCATCACAGGATGTTGAAGCCACGTTGTAGAGGGCGTTGAGGCCATGTTGAGTGGTGAGGTGAGTCTTGAAATGGGGGCGTTGCGCGTCTGGTCATTTGTTTAATGCATGGCAGGTTGACATGACAGGGAGCAGCAGGTTGAAGCCACGTTGAAGGCAACATTCGAGCCATAAAGTCTTGAGCGGTTATGAAAGACACCTGCTAGCTCATAGCGTATTTTAGTTTGTGAGTGTTGAAACGAATTGATAAGGTTTGGCTTGTGCTAGGGTGACGGTGCTCCCATGGTTTCATCTTGGTTGGGAAAAGGAGAAGTCCAAGGTGGCGAATCGCGTATTGGTCTGCGTTTGTTGCCTTGGTTCAGGTAGATTCAGGGTTTGTTAGTTGTTGCTGCACGGAGAGACGAGCAGCAGTAGCAGAAGGAGAAGTCCAACGTCGCGGATCGCCTATTCGTCTGCGTTTGTTGCCTTAGTTCAGGTAGATTCAAGGTTTATTTATCTATGAACCTGTGCATATATGCTCATTGTCTGTGTGTATACGTCTATGCTTTGTTTATATGTTTTTACTTTCGTATTCTATCTGAAAAGGCTCTGTCCCTGTGCATACGTAGTTCTTTTTCGTATGGCTATTTATGTAGTAACTTTGTTGTGGATAAATTCTGTGCTAAGGTCTCGGGGCCGAAGAAAAGGCTTACGTCTATGCTCATTGTTTACGAACCTGTGTATATATGCTCATTCTCCGTGTGTATACGTCTATGCTTTGTTTGCATGTTTTTAGTTTCGTGTTCTGTCTGAAAAGGCTTTGTCCCTGTGCATACATAGGTTTTCTTCGTATGGCTATTTATGTAATAACTTTGTTGTGGATAAAAAATAAAAAATAGCCTAAAACCCTAGCGGCATAGCTGTTGGCAAGGAAGAAGAGGCATCTTCGTTGCGTCAGGCAGCCATTGATATGCACCAAAATGCTTCTTTCACAAGTCTAGGATTTTTTCTTGATTCATGTATAAGATTACTATTAGTAGCATTTTTTACTTTTGTGTGCCTGCTGATTCTATGCATTATGCATTTTGTGTATGTTATTATCATTATCTTGTGGCCGGAATAGAACAATGTTTGTGTGTTAATTTCATAGCAGTATCTGATTTAGTTTTTTTTTTTTTACAAGCCTTGTCTAAGTGAAAGGAAAAACAGCCCATCGTGCTGCTCTATGTTTGTCTATATGCTAGCGTTTTTTGTGCTTGTTGTTCTTCCCTGCTATGTTGTTGCTACACGTTTGCATGTCAGTGCAGCTGCCAAATTCAGGGGCATGTCAATTATTGTTGTGCATTTAGCTTTGTAGCTGCTATCGTGTTGGTGCATGGAATCGGTCACTGCAAGTCTGCTTGCTTGGATTATTTTGTCAAACGGTGATCGCCATTTATTAAAATTTATGGCATGGGCCTTAACCCTGTAAACGTCGAATCAACGGTTTGAAATTGTTAATGGACGTAGCTGTTGACCTGCCAGCATTTTTTTTTACTGTCAAATAGGTTTAAGGACTGGAAAAACGTTCTTTAGCCCATCAAATTCCAGACGTGGTTGCGAGCAATGCTAGAGCATTTCTCAGGTTGTCTCTAACAATGAGGTTTTAATTAGTGTAACATTGCCAAGTTACAATCATACTCATGCTATTATTGTTATTATTATATCCTGCGTGGCAGGAAATATATGGATCGCTCGTACCCTATTAATTAATCTAGTTAATTTAGCTCGCACTCGAGTTTAATTTTTTTTTATCCATATGGTTTTACATAGTTATAATCTGTTTTTTATTAAACTAGGCATCCCAAGAGTCATTGGTGCGATGCTGTCAGAGTCTGCTCATTTGTTTAATGGATCATAAAGCTTGTAGCAATTGACATGACAGTGAACAGGGCGTTGAAGCCACTTTGAATAGACACGTTGAAGCCAACATTCAAGTCATAAAATCTTGAGCAGCTACGAAAGACAGCTGCTGCGCCACCTGGTCAGTCAGTTTTATGGTTTCATAGCGTATATTATCTTGTGAATTTTCAAACGAATTCATAAGGTTTGGCTTGTGGCAGGGTATTGGTGCTCGCATGGTTTGATCTCAGTTGGGCGAAGAACACAAAACAAAACACACAGACACAGAGAAAGGAGCAGCAGCAACGGTAGCAGAAGGAGAAGTCCAAGGTCACGGATCGCCTATTCCTCTGCCTTTCTTGCCTTAGTTCACGTAGATTCAAGGTTTATTTGTCTACGAACTTGTGTATATATGCTCATTGTCTGTATGTATACGTCTATGTTTTGTTTACATGTTTTTAGTTATTTATTTATTTGTAAATGATTCTCATGTCTTTGACTTGTTATTAATGATTTGTCACCTTATGCTCATGTAGTCTGCTATATAAACGAAAAATACAATGTATTTCAACCATCACTTACATTCCCATATTATGGGACATTTGTTAGTACATTCATTTGTTCCTACTTATCCCAAATCAAGGATCAAGTCAAAAACTCCTACAAGCATACCTGCTTTATACATTATATAACCTATTATATGCACTTGAGATAAGATTATAACGCAAATATCACAATAGTAGTGCTACTATCAATTTTCCGATTTATTTAACATCTTATGAGCAAGTTGTCGGACGTCCAATTTTGGTTTTAAGGGCCATGTTGATGCATATTTTTATGCAGGATCGCGATCTCAAGGAGTATTGTTGATTTGACACATCATCTTCCTTGAGCTCCCTCTCTTGCCACACATGTGGAGACATGGTTATATTAACTCCACGATGGAAGCATAACTTATGGTTAAGCGAGATCATGCTTAAGATATCCAAGTTCGAATCCATAACTCATGTAATCATTGAGTGCCTGCAAAAAAAATTAATATACTTTAGCTTAATGCTAAGCAAGCCACCCAATGTGCCATCATAAACAAGCTCAAAGGCAGAGTGTATAACTCTCCATTATATTCCAGGCACCACAAGTACACTCGAACTACATAACCCTCCAAATAAATTGCCGAGACACGAACCAACCCCTGACCCGCACGAAAACACGCCACATCAAGCTGTAATCAAAACCCCAAACCCAAATCCGAACGAAAGCACTCAAAATCAAAACCGAGAAATCGTTCTTCGTAAATTTCTCTATAACTATATTGATAGAGATCTATGTGTTTGACTATAAACATAATAGGTAACTGATGTAAGCCTTTTCTTCGGCCCTGAGACCTTAGCACAGAATTTATCCACAACAAAGTTATTACATAAATAGCCATACGAAAAAAACACTATGTATGCACAGGGACAAAGCCTTTTCAGACAGAATACCAAACTAAAATTCCATAACTTTAAATATGCATATAATCTTAATGAATAGTGAAACCAGAGGCTTATCCTAATATATGGAATTGAGATTAAGTTTATCTTCTTATTTACAACAGATAACAAACCCTGAATCTACTTGAACCAAAGCAACAAACACAGACGAATATGCGATCCGCGACCTTGGACTTCTCCTTTGCCCAACCAAAATGAAACCATGGGAGCACCGTCACCCGAGCACAAGCCAAACCTTATCAATTCGTTTCAATACTCACAAACTAAAATACGCTATGAGCTAGCAAGTGTCTTTCATAACCGCTCGAGACTTTATGGCTCGAATGTTGCCTTCAACGTGGCTTCAACCTCCTGCTCCTTGTCATGTCAACCTGCGATGCATTAAACAAATGACCAGACCCGCAATGCCTCCATTTTGGCCAGACCCGCACCGCCCCCATTTCAAGACTTACGTCACCACTCAACGTGGCTTCAACGCCCTCTACAACGTGGCTTCAACATCCTATCATGCATTAAACAAATGAGCAGACGCTAAGGGCATTGCATCGCCGAATTTTGGGATGCCGATTCCAAGACTTACGTCACCATTTCAGAGCCAATGAGCTTTGAAATAAATAATTTTTATAAAATTTAGTTTAATAAAAAAAACATTGCAACTATGCAAAACCATATAGCAAAAAAAGAATTGCACTCGAGTACCAGCTAGACTAAGTAGACTAGGTACGTGATAATAAAAAAAAAACATTGCAACTTTGAAATTTTGCTTCTGTAGATCATATTGCTAAATTGAAAGGTAACACAGGTGGCTTTTATTTTCTATAGTACAAGGCACTATATTTGCACCCATAGTTCAAATCTGATTTTTGGTTTAATGTTGACGTGTAGATCTTCAATGGCACCTCTCTTATTGTTATTTGATCAATAGAGAGAAATGAGGGATATTTTTATTTGGCATCCCACCATCCTTCCTTATACTATGATGATGAACTTTTAGGCTATATTGGACGGCTGTACATTTGAGAGAGATATGACTAGTTGTACCTTGCCCACCTTGATTGAGATATGATTGGTCTTGTGGTACCTTATCTTTCATTTGTGTTTAATGGGGTCATTTACCCTCCTTGAGTAACTTTTTTAAAACCACCTTATTGAACTTTTTCTCTTATACAATACTACAGTTGTTTGGCCACATTTTCCCACATTTGGCCACTGGAAACACTCCTCGTGGGTGTCAAGAGAAATGGTTGTGGGACGTCGTATCAATGTGATTGTAACTAACTCTTTGAAGGTGAAGTCCATAATTTTAAGTCTTTTTGCTCATTTTCATGCCTTTTTGTAAGACAATAAGGAGGGTAGTGGCATCAACATTGAAAATGGTTTACATCCAAACCTATCAAGTATACTTTTAGGTCAGCAGTATTCTTGACTCCGAACCATAGCTACAATTCGGAGAAAAGAATACTGCTGACCTAAAAGTACACTTGGCAGGTTTGGATGGAACAAATTATCATCGACATCTATGTTGTCGTACTTTTGGTTTAATGTTGACGTGGAGATCTTCAACTATACCTCTCTTATTGTTATATGATCAATATTTTTATTTTATTACTTGTTACTGATTGAATTATTAAATACTTGTTGTACTTTCTCCATCTTGATTCAGTTATTATTAGACTTTTGGTACCTTGTCTTTGACTTGTGGTTAATGCAAACATTTACCCTCCTTTATTTTTTTTATACCGCGTTCTTGAATTTTTGGTCTTATAGAGTACTTGACTTTGATCACCTATGATCAATTATGGTGTGCTGATAATCACTTATTTTATGCTAAGACTTGGTTGAAGTTTATAATTTTTGTGACTTTATTTATGTTGAGTTATGAACTGTGCTTGACTGTCATTGACCTAATTAACTCTTGTCATTTCTCTCTCTCTGGTTTGTACACACCCTCTTGTAGGGTTAGCTGCTTCCTGCAGAAGACTGACCTCTCCGAGGCACAAACAGTCTTTTCTAAAAGTAACACTTCTGAGTATATTTTCAAGAATAGTTTCACACCCAGATTGGTATCTTAAACTATATCTCTATTTTTGTTATATGATATATATATTTGTTTTATTACATGTTACTGAATATTAATAGTTTATCGTTTTAGTTTGCTTGTCAGTGTAACTCATTATAACAGTTTTGAATATACCAAAGAGCCTATGTTAAGAACTTATGAGTTGTACTTTTGGAGTTCTTCGTTTCAAGAGGTAAGTATTTAGATTGACTAATGTATATTCATGGAATGCTTTTTTCTGAAAATTTGTTTTTATTGTTTCTATTAGAATTTGTGCTGTGGAGCTAATGTGAATTGCGTGTCAAAGGCAAATTTGACGACGGTCTTGTATTTTTTGTACGTTTCAGTTTACGTTTTATACAAATTTAAATAGTGTGAAATTAATATACCACAAAATTAATAAAAAATAGGCTAAAACCCTAGCGACCGTTGGACTTTTATCCCATGTTCTCTGTCGAAGCTTTATGTATACATAGCCAAACCTAAAAAGCATGCAAATATTATGTAAACTTCGACTGATGTGAGTGTAAACTTTTCATATTTTTACAGTCTCAGAAGCTTGTTGTTAGGGTGATTTCTCATCTAGAAAGGTGTTGTTGCTTATGTTACTCATCCTGAGTTTGCCAAGTATATGCTAGAGTTTTATAAGTTTGTTGAAATGGGTCTCCAGAATTTTGAAGAATATCAAGTTTGTGTAGTAACAGTGGGTGTGCTGGGTGACATTTTTCATGATTTGGAAGCTTCGTTTTTTTGTCATGGTATTATGACTCATCTTCTAAAAGATTTGTCAAGTAGTTAGCTGCACTGTTCAGTGAAGCCCCCAATCTTTTCATGCTTTGGGGATATTATTGTTGCTATTGATGGGAATTTTGAGAAGTATCTGGCTTATGTTATGCCAGTGCTTCAATCTGCAGTAGAGATTGTTTCCCAAACAAGCAGCACAGATGATGAAATGGTCGAATCCAATAATCAGTTGAGAAATGGGATTTTTTAGGCATATTCAAGAATTCTACAAGGATTCAAGAATGCAAATCCTGAGCTAATGATGCCATATGTGGTATGTATATTGCAGTTCATAGTGGTTGTCTTCCAGGATAAAGAAAGGTTAGGAGCATGATTGTTTTTATTTTTCTGTTTTTTGAAATTTTTATTTTATTTTAAATTTTGTCTTTACTAACTTGGAGCCTTTCAAATCCAACTGCAAACTAAAATGTTAAGATACTTACATGTGCAGTTGTCAAAATATTAAAATACAATATGGTTTAGCTACACTGACATTTATCATCATATGCTTTCTTTGTTTGTAGGGACGATAATGTTACAAAATCTGTTGTTGGTGTACTTGGTGACCTTGCAAACACTCTTCGTAATAACATTGCACCAGTACTCAGGAATTCAACTTTCTACAATGAGTTTCTTGGTGAATGCATGGCTTCTGACGATAACCAAGTCAAAGAGACAACATTTTGGGCACAAGCAACAATTCATCTCGTTCTACAATCGTAATTCAATGTTCAAAGGTGTCAGCCTTTATTGCCTATATTCAAGTTTTTGGGGTTCATAGTGCATCAAGACGAGTGGTTTATTATGATGGGTATTTTGTTCAATGCTAATTCTTTACACTTTAGTTTTGGAAAACTCATCTTTTTGAATTTAGTATTTTACGGCTGTATTCTCTAGACTTCTAGAGAAAGATTTAATTTTAAAAGCATTTTAATGCAAGCAAAATTTCTTGGATTTAGTATTTTACGGCTGTATTTTATAGACTTCTAGAGCAAAATTTAATTTTAAAATCACTTTAATGCCAGTAAAATTTCTTGGATTTAGTATTTTACCGCTGTATTTTCTAGACTTCTAGAGCAAAATTTAATTTTAAAAGCATTTTAATGCGAGCAAAATTTATGTAATTATTGATGGGTTCAGAATTAGTTTCGGCAAAGAAAAATTGCACCCACAATTCCCTTGTCGCTGCCGCAAGAAAAGTCACCAGCAACAATTGGCCTCCACAATGCACTACTCACACTAAAGAACATAAACCTCAACTAGCAAACAAGATTACGAAATTAGCGCCCAGGCTACTTCAAATACCAAGCCCACTAGCACATTCCACATGAAATTTCATTGAACGCCATCACCAACTCAATAAATCTGCCAAATCCTCGATAACCACTTGCAGAAAACCTTCCCTTGTAACTCCCAACCTGCAGAAGAAAACCACCCTCCACCTTGCTCAAGCCTTGAAGGTTCTCTTTAGCAATCGTCATAAAGGGCGAATAAAAAAGGCCATAGGAAATCACCGACCCAGAGTATAGGGACATCATCATTCCCATCAAAATAAGCGGGACACATGTCCAGAGTATATACTTACATGCCAGTGTAAACAATCTATATTTTTACAACTTCCGTGTTGGTCTTATTTAATTTATATATAGTTCTTCGGTTCATTTCCACAGGTTGTTATGGTAGGTTAAATATTTGTGACAGTTCCGAAATCTATTGTATTAGCGTAAGTATTTATTTCAGTTCATTTAATAAATTGTTATGTTAGAATGCAACATATATGCATAAATGTTATGGATATTTTTCCTAACAGTATGTGGGATGTCTCATGTAGTAGAATTAGTTTTTTTATTAGAGATGAGCTTATTGGAATCCAATTTGCAATTTTTTTGACTATTGAAATGCTCCGAGTTAGGTTTCTATTACATATGAGCTTATTAGGTTCTGTTTTGAAAGATATTTGACAATGGAAAACTTTGAATGCGATGTTGTTTGGTTTCGCTAGGATACTTATTAAAGTTTAAAGTTAAGATACTATTTTGCTCTATCAAATAAATTGTTCGCTCTCCTTGCACATTGTTGCAAAGTGCCACTATGTAAATTTTGTTCATTTTTATATTCATGGTTACAACTACATTAGAATCTATTTTTTGAACTGACATACCCCATTTGGCTATGCCAAGTTTTCAGCTTTTGTTAAATGTAATGTATATAGAACTATGTTTATATCACTTTCTGGATTTATATACTCATCATATGATCTACATTATGATTTCATCTGGATTATATTGTTGTGCTTGTTGCTCTCTTGCTTTGATACTAAATGCATTGTTGTGCCTTGTCAATGCAACGTGGTGAAATCTATGTAGTTGTTTATGTTTTAAAAAAAATGCTATTGCACCAAGAGTGATGTCACTGACACATGGAATCGATAGTCTTTGCAAATTCGTTCCTTGCAATCTATCTCTGTTTGAAAATATGTTCACCTATTTGTGCAAACTATATGCAGTTTCACTCTTTCATTTTTTAATGTTGCATATTCAATTTTAGAACATGTCTTTCATTACAATTACACATGAAATTGTTTTTCCTTGTAAAAACTTTTCTTGCAGCCTGTCTCTGTTTCAAAACCCTAGCGACCGTTGGACTTTTATCCCATGTTCTATGTCGAAGCTTTATGTATACATAGCCAAACCTAAAAAGCATGTTAATATTATGTAAAGTTCAACTGATCTGAGTGTAAACTTTTCATATTTTTAAAGCCGGGGTATGGTTGATTTTCACAGATATATCATTTTAGGGATTTTGTCATACGTAATTCACTAATGATAGAATTGATGAACTTTCACCAATGAACTTAGAGAGGACAAACTAACAAAACGAAGTAATTTTATAAAAAATAAATTAAATGAAAGTCTTGAGGAGATTAGAGGTAGCTCGACAACTGTTGTGGTGGATATCAGCATTCTTTTAACAATTGTTCTTTTAGAGTCCATTATTGTCCTCCACTATTCTATTACTTTAGCTCATCTATATTGCAATGTATCCATAGTTTCAGTATACACATAATTCAATATTGTTTTTTGTTGTTCTATTTTAAGGTTTTAAGGTTATGATTCCCAGCTTAAGTATAGTATAAGCATTATTAATAACGTGTGCAATTGATTATGGATAAACACATAGGGTTATACTGATGGGTTAAGCTCAACACCACATATAAGCTTATCACATTGTTATTATATGGAAGCTGAGAAGGAAGAACATACCTTATAATAGGTAACTAGCATATGTGATGCCACGTAAATCACGTGGATCTACATGTATATAATTCGATGACCTTAGATATGTGTATAGTGTTAATGAATGATAGGACCAAATCCTTATGCTAACATATGAAATTGAACTTACATATGTAAACTCCCACTGATCTGAGTGTAAACTTTACATATTTTTAAAGTTGGGGTATGGTCGATTTTCACAGATATATCATTTTAGGGATTTTTTCATACGTAATTCACTAATGATCGAATTGATGAACTTTCACCAATGAACTTAGAGAGGAAAAACTAACAAAACAAAGTAATTTTATAAAAAATAAATTAAATGAAAGTCTTGAGGAGATTAGAGGTACCTCGACAACTGTTGTGGTGGATTTCAGCATTCTTTTAACAATTGTTCTTTTAGAGTCCATTATTGTACTCCACTGTTCTATTACTTCAGCTCATCTATATTGCAATGTATCCATAGTTTCAGTATATACATAATTCAATATTGTTTTTTGTTGGTCTATTTTAAGGTTTTAAGGTTATGATTCCCAGCTTAACTATAGTATAAGCATTATTAATAACGTGTGCAATTGATTGTGGACAAACACATAGGGTTATGCTGATGGGTTAGGCTCAACACCACATATAAGCTTATCACATTGTTATTATATGGAAGCTGAGAAGGAAGACCATACCTCATAATAGATAACTAGCATATATGATGCCACGTAAATCATGTGCATCTACATGTATATAATTCCATGACCTTAGATATGTGTATAGTGTTAATGAATGATAGGACCAAATCCTTATGCTAATATATGAAATTGAGCTTACATTTGTCATCATATCTGCTTAATGGATGATAGGACCAAATCCTTATGCTAATATATGAAATTGAGCTTACATTTGTCATCATATCTGCTTAAGATATATGTACAAGGTTATGTAGAATGATTCATCGACACTAAATAGGCAATGTAATGTGTTCGCTTTGATTCCCTTTGTTATATATCACCAGTGAATCTAATATTGCATTGAATCTAATGATTCCCCTCGAGTAGGATAGGAAATCAAGTGTGTAGTGATGTGTGATGAGAAACATTATATCCATATTTCTTCATAAAGTGACTCCGACCTTTTAAGTGCCGAAACCTTTCGCTCTAACCAGAATCATACCTGGATAGCTTCCTACAAAAATCCATCTTGCTGGTTGTAAGATAACAAACTCAAATATAGTTTCAAAAAAAAAAAAACTGATTACATAGACATAGAATTTTCTTGTTTTCTAATTGGCATTTTTTTGCATTGATACCAAATGTTGGATATTTAATAATTTCAACTTAGCAATCAACATGCCGTTTTTTTCTATTCTATTAAGAGGGCAAAATACACTTCATTTGAAAAAAGATTGTTGTGAATATGTTCGTTCCTTTGCTTTGCTTATTTGCAATGACAAGAACAATTTACAATGTTTACAACATCATGGCTTGAAAAAATTCCATGCCCTTCGTTTATTTTCTTTTCCTTAGGATCTGTTTCTCTTCACTTGCCTACAGGTTTTCCTATACAAACGACCAGAGACATAGAAAAAAGAACAACAAAAAAGGCAAGAAATATATGCTATTGCAAATGTTTTTGTAAGCAATATGCGAAAAGACAAAGGTAAAAGCAACTATGTTTTAAGGGGAGATGGTCTTGGGATCAAACATTCTAACTGGCAACAAATTGATGGCGCTTTGGCTACAAGCAATCTGTTTCGACTAAATAATTTTCACTATGAGCCAGGAAACTGCCTGTTTAATGCACTTGCAATATTATTGCATTTCCGATATACATTGATAGAGATAAAAGAAGCGATTGTGAATCATTTTCGTGTTTGTCTAGATCAAAAAGATCCCTCTGCATTGTTGTCAATGCGCACAGAATTGACATTTGACTATTTGCTAGAATTGCATAACATAGGAAATGTTAGTGAATATCTCAATCACATGTCGCAATCTGCTTCGCAGCCAGATGATCAAAGTGTACATGGACTATAGGGTGATATATTTTGCATCGAGTGGTTTTCAAAATGGTTGAACGTTCCAGTCGCTATTTGGTCATTAACAAAAGAAACAAAATACCTTCATTTCAATTCTGGGAAATTTGAATATTGCTACAATATATTGTTCCATGACCACACACCAGCTTCTGGCCACTTTGAACCGTTGTTGTCATATAAAACAATGCAAGGCAATAGACAAGCTGTTCATATGCTTCCTCATAGCGTAAATGTAAATCAATGTCTATATAACCAAGTTGAAATGTCATATCAACTTCGTGGAAATTGCCATGATTCATTGTTTGAATCAATCTCCAAATTAACACTCTTCGCTGATGGACAAAGTGTTAGAAAAGCAGTGGCGCAAAGCTTTTATAATTCTATTGCTTCAAACGATATTAGAGCAATAAAATGCTTGGACATATATCTTGATAAAAACACATTAGCAGATACATCTCTTGTTTTTGCATGGGAAACCTATATTATGCATTTGACAGAGCCATATATCATTGGTCATATAGAAGGAGATCGATTTGCTCTTCAATCGTTATGTGAGCTACTAGGCACTAACATACATATATGGAGCAATAATTTGCAAGAAAATATTGCGATATTCGATGCAACAAATAGATCATCGAAAGTTCTATGCCTAATGCAACATGTAATAGATAAAATGCATTCGCATTTCCAACCTTTGTTACAAGAACATTGTAGAAATAAAATGCTCTTTCCGCTCAATTGCAAGAGAAATACTTCTATTGCAATTGCAATGGATAATTTTGAAAAGAACAAACAGACAATACCAAAAGAAAACATTGTAGAGAAGAACATTGACAAGGGATCCTTGAATGAACCAATATACATAGATGCATTTAAAGTAAAGAGACAAAAACAAAAGATAGAAAACATAGAACAAAAAAACTTTTGCATAGTTGAGCAATTTTCAAAAACCAAAACCAGCATCCAAACATGCATTGATGACAATACACAAAAAAACTTGCACTTGTTGAAACACAATATGCGTAGACAAGAAATGGACATTCGTCAAAAGCAAAAGGAATGTACAAAGACAAAGAAAACAATTGTTAGATACTTAAAAGTTATTCAAGACACACCTATCCATGCATGTTCTGTGTGTAAACAACCGCATTTTAAAAAAGACATTTGTTGTGTGAATAGCTCAATTAAATTATCTTTTCAAACTTTAGCAAATACAAAAGATGTGACATGCCCAATGCTACTTGTTCAAATTTGTAGACCTTGCAACAAAGCAATTGCTAATGGGAAATTGCCTACGTTTACATCGCCTACACGAATCCACCGCAATAACATATTGCCATCTGTAACTATACTGACTCCTTTGGAAGAATGATTGGTGTCACCAAGAATAGCCTTTGCACAGATAAGACAACTTGCTTATAAAACAGCACAAATTCGGCTAACTGGCTCAATTATCAATGTCCCTGCAGACTTGGATAGAGTTCAAACATCATTGCCTAGAAGTCTAGATGACAATTTGACAGTTGCAATTATGCTAAAGCGGAAATTGGAATACAAAAACGCATATCTATCTCGAAATATTCAGCCAAAGGTCATTATGACTGCGTTGAGTGATTTATGCAAAACCGAACTTTATAAAATTGAAGGCATTGCAATTGATACTAGTTGGGAAAAAATATTTAGTGAAACAACCAAACAACAGTCAAATACTCAAGAAACAACGGAACAAACAGATGAGGATGAAAATGAAATAAACATAGAACCAATATCACAAACATTGATACATGGATATGGAAAAACACATCTAATAGATGACTTAGACAACAAAATCATAGAAATTGCACCTTCCGAGAACTTCCGACCATTGAGCATTTTCCAAGACAAATATTCTGAAGATCTAAACTTTCCTACACTTTTCTACAAATTTAGTCGACCAAATCAAATTTTCGATCACTTTACTTATCAACAAGTGTCACAGTGGGAGCTACAACATGAAAGTACAGACTTTGAAACACATGGCATGAACATTTTCTTTAAAGCAATTCAAGTCATAATAAAACAAGTAAAAAACATTGCTTAGATATCAACTCGCATGGGACAGTTAAAGGACAAAAAAATATTGGCAAGAGATGTCAAGTCAAAAGACAATCTTGTAAAAATACTCCAATTTCCGATCGGGTATCATACATTGAAAGCAATTAGAACAGCACCTGACTACTTTGAAAATATGAAAAAAGACCTATTTGCAATGATTCGACAACTTGGTCCTCCTACGTTCTTTTTAACCTTTACAAGTGCTGAACACTTTTGGGCACCTTTATGCAATGCATTGAAACAAATTAAGGAAAAACATTTGTCAAACTTACAGGACAATGCATTGGAAGAAAATATTGATATGTTAATAAGAAGACACCCAATGATTTGTACTCACTACTATAGACACAAAATAACAGCACTAAAGCCTCTTATGTTAAAAAACAATAGATTGTTTGGAAAAATACAAGATTTTTTTTTTTTACGACCGAATTTCAACAAAGAGGAAATGAGCATGAACATGGACTAATTTGGATTCAAAATGCACCTGTTTATGAAAAAAATTCAAACGAGGAGATTATTAGTTTTGTTGATCGCTATATATCCATAGACTCGTTCTTACTTGATCAAAATCTTATTCAAATTCAAACACATCGTCACACAAACTGATGTAGAAAACATCAACATTCCACATGTAGATTCAATTTCCCATTGCCTCCTATGGATAGTACCATCATTCTACAGCCATTAGAAAATGCTCCAGATGATCTCATTCAAAGAGCAAAACAAGTATTTCTTCTTATTGAACATAAGGAATGTTCTAAAAACATGTCATTTGCACAATTACTTCTACATCTAGAACTAACCATAGATGAATACATTTTGCTACTACGGTCTTTGCTTTCTCGTTCTACCTTAATACTAAAAAGAGATCCTGCTGACATTTGGATCAATTCATTTGCAAAAGCAATACCAGAGTTATGGCAAGCAAATACAGATACACAATATATCTTAGATGCTTATGCTACAGCAACATATGTAAGCTCTTACATCACCAAATTTGATAGATCCATGACAATTGCTTTCAAAAAGATCAAAGAACAATGTCTTCTTGAGAATGATGAAAAGATTGAAACGATACGTAAGCTTGGAAATGCGCTTCTGAACATGCAACAAATGTCTACTAGACAAGTAGTACATGTCATATTGTCGTTATATCTACATTCATCCTCCAAGAAGACTATTTTCATTAACACTGCTCCAGACGACAAAAAAATAGTTGTATTGAAAAAACCATCACTTTTGGAAAAAGAACCAGATGACTTTGAAGACATTATTTGCCCATCAATTTTGGACAAATACATTGCACGTCCCGTTGAGCTTGAAAACATCTCCTTGGCAGAATATGCATCTTTCTATTCCTGTATCCACTCAATTACAAGAAAAAGAAATAGACCATGTATCATACGATCTATTCACTACAACAAACAAAAAGACCCTGAGAATTTCTTTAGAGAAAAGAGCATCCTCTTTATGCCGCATAGAGACAACTGCAACCTACTAAAAAGCAATTTCAAAACATGGTCTGATGCATATGTTGCATTCAAAGAACAAATAGACATTGTTGAACAAAACTTTATGGCACCAACAATGACAAAGTGGGGTGACCTTGATAATGCCATTGAAACAATTGAATTGCAAGACACAACTATGCCTCCTTTGACAACAGACAAAACAACAACTACTTCTGCATTTGAACAATATGACATTCAACATGATCTAATCCGCAAAACCATGTCCAATGGATCAAAAGCTAGAAGTGAATGCATCTTGACAGAAAATCCATTTCTATTGGACATGCATGAATACCATGCAATTCGAAGAAAGCTAAATACTGAACAACAATCAATCGTGAAAGAAGTTATTGCAAGGAAAAAAAACAATCCCCTGACTCCAATTCGCTTGTTCCTGACAAGAGGGGCAGGAACAGGTAAAACTTACACCGCAAAAGCAATCTATGATGGTCTTTTGCATTACTATGACAAGGAAATTGGTAGTGATACTTTAAAAAAAAAGGGTCTTATAGTTGCATTTACTGGAAAAGCAACATATAATGCAGGTGGCATTACAGTCCACTCTGCTTTGAAACTGCCACTAGGTTCAAACATGCTTCCTCTAAATTCAAACACCCTAGATCTTTTGACAAAAGATTGTGAACAACTTCGAGAACTGTTGATTGATGAAGTCTCTTTAATACGGTCTCGAATGCTATACAACATTGACAAACGACTACGTGAAATCATGCACACACCAACAAAAGCATTTGGAAACTTTGATGTCATATTCTGTGGTGATTTCTGTCAAGCACAACCTGTTCAGGATTGTTGGATTTTTGAACAACCAAGATTCCAACAACAAACATTTCCTTACACATTTTGGTCCGATGCCATAAAATGCCATGAACTTACAACAATTGTATGTCAAACAAATCAAAAATTCATATCAATTTTGAATAGAATTAGAACATGCTCTCAAACACTGGATGACATAGATTACTTAAACCAACATTGCTACAAACAACCACCAATAGATGCAATGTTTCCTTATCTTTTCTATAGTAATAAGGATGTTCAACAACATAATTCAAAAATGTTATCAGTTGTGCAAACAGAAACATCCACACTAGTAGCACATGATAGAAAAATTGATTCAATTGAAAAAAATGACCATAGACAAAAGACATTGCGACTCCCCTCTATGATAGTAGTAAAAAAGAATATGCTTATTGAACTAGTTAGGGGCAACTACTCAATTGAAGATGGCTTGGTCAATGGTGCAGAAGATGTGTTTAAACACTATACACAAACAAGCCATGATATTGTTTGGATTGAGTTTGCAGATGCAAAAGTTGGAGACAAGCAACGTGCTACTATGAAACATCTTTATACGCTTGTCGTAAAGTCCAGTTGGACACCAATCAAAAGAATTGTGATACAAACAACACCTGAAAATAAAATGAATGTTATGCGAGCACAATTCCCAATTCAATTGGCATGTGCAAGGACAATCCATAGAGCGCAAGGATTGACAATGAACAAATTGGCATTTGACCCAAAAGAAATTAAGAGACATGGCCTTGTTTACACTACGTTGTCACGTGTCAGAGATATTGATTGCCTTTATCTTTTAAACAAGTTAGAACAAAGAAACTTTATAACTTGTCCAAAAATCATGACTGAAATAAATAGATTAAAAACACATGCGAGTTTGCAATTTGAATACGGTCTGCATTCAATGCCAAATGCTAGGCAATTACTCATTTCATCATTGAACACACGCAGCTTGCTTTTGCACTATGACGATGTTCTGAATGATCATGAACTTATGCAAGCAGATATTTTATGTTTGCAAAAAACTCACATGCAGACACTTGCCAAAGAAACAATAATGATAGAAAAATACAATTTCTTTTCAGCATTTTCAATGCATGGAATCATTACATTGATTAAAAAACACATTGCCATCATTGATTTTAAAAACTATACAAAAAACTCCACTGAAGCAATTTGCGTAGATCTTGAATTAGGCTACAATGTATTGAAACTAGTGAACATTTACAATAGACCATGTGGTGTGCTTGATGATCTCTTTCATATACTGAGTTGCATTTTGTCAACTTGCACACCAACTACTCAAATCCTAGTAGCTGGTGATCTGAACATTGACATGTTGCAAAAAACAACATCGAAAAAGAAATTGCAAATGTTTATGCAAATGAAAGGCTTGACACTAAAAACAACAAAAGCAACAACAAACACCGGTTCGATGCTTGATCACTTCTGGACAAATTTGAAACACAGAGATATTGTTTTCAATTTTTCAGATGCTTATTGGACTGATCACTATTCAACTTTCCTATCGATCCCTTGATAAAAAAGCATAGTCTATTCAATTTTGCATTATCTAATTTTATTGTCTTGCTATCTATGGACGAATCCATGATAGCATATTTGCACAAAATCAAAAGCAGATACTTTTTTTTCTTCTGCAACTTTCATGCACTTTAAACTACAACAATTTGATTTTTGACCTTTGAATTCTTCAATACGGTGCAGCAATTTGTGACCAATTCTTCATATAGTTTCTGATGGTAATTTTATGCATAATTGGTGTAACTAAATCAACGATTTTGCCTTTGGCATCGAATGCTTTAGCAATGTGGCATTTTGATCCTTGTACTAGCGACATCAAGCTTAAATATTAATAACTCGATTTCCCTTCATCTCAGCCTGCAATTTGATGGCATTTAATCAATTCGCTAATCTACTACGAACTAAAATCCGGTATTCGTGGAAACTATGAAACTGCGATTTGGTTTCTTTTATTCCCAAATCTGAAAATGCTTTAGTCATTTGGCCCAGGCACTGCGATCTTTGCAAAAACGCAGGACATTGCCACCTCGTGGCTCTTGTTAGATTTATATTTTATAATATTTTGTTTGGTTTTTAAATATTGTTTTTTTTTATATAGATTTTTTTTTTAATTTTTTTTTATTAGATTTGTATTTTTTTAATATTTTGTTTGGTTTTTAAATTTTTTTTTTTTAATTTTTTTTAAAGGTGTTTTTGGTTTTTTATTATTTTAACTGTGTTTTATTGTCTATTTTCTTGTGTTTTTTTTTAATTGTTTTTTTCTAAATATTCATTTTTTCCAAATATGTTTTTTCTAGATTTTATTAGAGGTTTATTTATTTATTTTTAGGAAATGGTTTCGAAACGGTGTAATTACAATCGAAGAGGAAAAAGAGGTGACATTGTTAGCACCTCTTTTGGATTTGGGACTTGATTTTGGTATTTTCGTTACAACGATACTAGTTGTTCATGCCACAATGTCATAAAAGTTGTAATTTTAGGGTTTCGATTGCAATGACACCGCTTGGGTTACCAAAAAGTTGTAATTTTAACCTCGAAACAAAAAAGGTTGATACCCGTATCATCACTTTTAGTTTTGGGGTTTTTTTTGGTGTTTTTGACGTTAAAAAGTGATTTTTTATGGCTAGAGTTCTTGTTCATAGTATATAGTCCTCGTTTCATAGTATAAGTGGTTACCACTCAAACACTCACCTTATGCATAAAATATTGATGTCATTTCCAATCAATTGGGAATTTCTTTCTTTCCGAGAACTACTACTTTGGATGGTCGTGCTGTTGGAGCGATGCCATAATGGCTAGGCGGTTCGAAGGTTCATCGTTAAGCTCTTTAACTTGCTTTCTGGTTTATCTAGTTGATATTCTATTTTATCTAAGCTATCAATAGCTCAAATAGAATGATGTTAATGTTCTGTTTGTTGGTTAGTTCTTATTATGGGTTCGAGTAGTAGTTTGCTAGGAGGTTTATGGGGGTTTTAAACTATTGGGATGGAACATGTTTTGACAACAATTAGATGTAATATATAGTCTTCTTACTTACAAAAAAAAATGCACATGTTACCTTTAGAGTCCAGTATGGAGGAGATGTTGTAACGTAACGTAACGTAACGTTACCATAATTAAGAAAAGTATATGTCGGCTCCTAAAATAAATGTTGGTTCATAAAATAAAAAATTATAAAAAGTAATTAAAACAATACATGTTTGTCTATAAAATAGAAAATTAAAACTTAAACCTGGATCTATCAAGCAAGAAAAAAAATACATGTCAACTTATAAAATAAAAAAATTATAAAAAGTAATTTAAACAATATGTATGTATGTCTATAAAATAGAAAATTAAAACTTAAACCTAGATCTATCAAGCAAGAGAGGAATCAAATTTCTTGAGTTTAAGATATAAAAAAATTATACTTCAAGAAATTGGATCCCTTTCGGTGGTGCGATTTAAGATAGATCTATGCTGGTGTAATTATCACCCCTCTATCTATTTTAAGGACACCATGTTCACAAATTGTATAAAAGTATGTGTTGTTATGTAGTTAGAATGTATGTTACATAAATCATCTTATGTTACAAGATTGTACATAGGTATGTAATAATGAAAACCCTATTAACAACTATTATGAGACACCAAAGTTGTCATATACTAGAGAAGGCGATTGTATTTACCAACTTCAAACCTTTATATTCAGGTTGTATTATAAATTATTAATTTTATTTCTTCCTTTTTAATGTTGCATATGAAATATGTAGCAAATTTGGTCAATGTATATTCGAAGGCTCTAAGCCCTCAAGGGTTTGAATATGAGTTATTGATATGGAGACTCCTCTTTTTCATATCTTGGAGGATTTTTTTTCTCTTTTCCGTGATAGTTATGACACAAGAAGAACTACTTGCAACCCCTTAAAAATGAGTCACTGGCTTTATCCATTCTTATTTTCATAAAGTTTAAATATTCATCAATAAAGTACACCAAATTACAACATTTTCATAAAGTTTAAATATTCATCAATAAAGTACACCAAATTACAATATTGGTATAATTGAACTTCTTCGTCTAAGGGGAAGATTTTTAATTTTCAAAATATAAAAAAGTGTCACTTGGATGTTACTATCTTAAGGTTTGCCAAAATACATTCTAGAATATACTTCTTCTGTAAGCAAGTAGAAAAAGAATGAACCTTTTGAAATTTTGTTTTTATTTGCAGCAATGATGGTTACTCTTTTTCCTCTACTCTATATTAGCATATTTATCTTAGTTTTCCCTATGTATTAACATATTTAGTTTTGAGACTACTGGGACAAGAGGTTTGATTACTTAGTGCTACATGAAGTAGATGAAATGTATATGGTGTTACAAAGCAAATGTAGCCTTCTTTCTTTTCAGTTATAGTCTAGTTAAAATGTTCGGATTCTTTTAGTTCCTTAATATTTAGGTCCATGTATGCTTAGCTAATGTGATTAAATGCAAAAGAAGAAGAATTATCTTTTTTTAGTAATATGGTAAAGAACATTTGAAGAGTGGAACTAATTGAAGGAAAATATTTGAACTTACACAAAATGCTCCTTCTAAATCCAGAGAGACCACTTGTTACTCGAGATATGGAGGGGGATCAGTCTGGTGATATTCAAACCTTGCTTATCAAGTAAAGGGTGTTGGATATTATTTCTATTCTATAAAGAACTTGGTAACTTATTGAAAGTATGTCGTGTTCTTTTATTTTCATGATATGCATTGTTTTGTCTTGTGCATTTGTTTGTTTAAAATGACAATCTTTGCATAGAGATATTATTTCCTATCTCTATGCTTATTATGATCCATGCTTACAATGACAAGAACGTCATTGATTAACTCTTAGTAGTTGGTAGTAATATGGAAGTCATATCTACTTTTTGTAAATTCCTTTGTTTATATTGTATCAATGGCTTGGATGTTAAGCATGTCAAGAGAAAACTTGAATGGGTAATTTTAGCTTCAACACCATACATTTATACCCTCTTCTTAACTTCCATGCTTAGCTAGGTCTTTAAGAGTCTTGAATGTGTATTCCTCCTTTGTTTTACATAACAACAAATGATTTGCAAAATTTATTCTAGCTCTAGAGGTTTCACTTTGAACTTTAATCATGTGGTATGGTTTGTTGCTTGACAACCCTCTATTATGGACTTCTTGGCAGAGTTGGGGCAAGCAATACATAAAACAAACAATAATCAAGTGAATGTGACTATTTTACCAAAGTAAAAATATTGTGAGAGTGGTTTCTTCCATTCACAGTGATTTACTTGGGTTGCACATTATACATAGGTAGAAAATTGATGTTTAAACTTAGTTGAAGAGTGTGGCCATTAGTTCATACGTGAATTGGTTTATTAGAAGTATTGTTGGGGGAGAGAACTAGTGGAGAAAATTAGTAAGTAATCTTGTAAAGACTATTGGTTTTGTCCACTTAGAGAATTGACATGTTTCTGACTTATTAAGGGTTCAGATAATAGATTTGTGTTGTTACGTATTGAGAACAAATTTTGTTATTATTTCAAAAAAGTGGTCTATTATTTTATCCAATTTTGTGGCATATATATATATATATATATATATATATATATATATATATATATATATCATCTAGTGTAAGGAAAGTGCATCGCAATTCTACTAAAACTGTAGAAAAGATCGATAACCACCCATCAGTCTACCAATGGAAAACCGTCAGAACAACTAACAAAGATCCCTCGCATGTCTATTAATCAAGTTTATAAGATCAACAATATGCCATCAGTCCACCAATGGTCAACCCTCGGAAGGATCAACAAAGAGTCATCGCATGTCTATCAAACAGGGTGAAAAGGCCGACAAGGATCCATTAGTCTACCGTTGGTACAATCGGAAGAGTCATTGTAGGTCTATTAAGTATGTGAAAATACCAACAAGGATCCATTAGTCCACCAATGGGAACATCTTCCCAGGATGTCGAAAAGGTTGATGCACAACCATCAGTATACCGATGGATTGCCATCAAAAATCCACGAAATAGTGTGGAAGCATGTCATGATAGTGTAGTCATTCGTCCGATGACAATATTGTCGGACTTACGACGAAATAACAAAACGTCAGTAGTCCGATGGTTTCTTGACCAACAGTTTATATGTGACTTAGTTTTGTCGGTTGTGCTATGAAAGTCCATCTCACGACCTATGAAAAGCCGTTGAAAAATGACTCCAAATTTACCAGTTATGTGACTTGTTGGGTGCACCAACCTAGTTGACTATGAGATCTTGTTAAGAATGCCTAAAAAATTGTAGTTCAACTAGTGTGATCATGTGCATGTTGATACATTGAGTAATTCATGTGGATGTATTACTAATTTATTGAAGAAGAACTTGTGATATGTTGAAGATCAAGAGAGGGTCGCAGTTTGGGAAAATGCACTAAAGAAATATTTTTATTGCAAAACCTAGTATGATGACCTAACTATGTGATTAGGGATGTTGGATGTATGTATCAATCTAAACATGGGTCAATGCACATATCACTATTTTATGGGGTTTGTGACCCCTACTTGACTTAATTATAGGGAATAAGTTGTGACTAAAAATATTTTTAATTTCTAAACATTCACAAAGATAAAATAAATTGACTAATGCAAAACCAAATTTGTAAAATGGACATGGATACAATAAAAATGACTACTCAAAAACCAAAATTGTGAAATGAATATGTCAACTCATTAGGCTTCTATATAAATTATGTTCTACTATTTCAAAACTTTAATTTTTCTTTGGAATATAGATCTCTAGGAAACTCCGAAGCTCTTCCTCTTGTTGTAAGGATGGCACATGGTGTAAAGTGGGCAAAGTAAAATTAGCACACCAAATCTGATAGAGACATCGAGTGAAGCCCACAATATCAAGTATACCACATAAATAACCAAAACAATGACTTGACCCAAAAACCTCTTACATACAATTCACAACTCTCAACCCTTGATCTAATCCATCAAAATCACTATTCGTTGACTTAAATTATTCTCTAAATAAAAACTCTACCTAATACGTATAAACGAGCAACTCTTTAATTTAAACTATAGTGATTTTCCCTTAGAAAATATATCACAGTTCTATTTTAATATAATAAAACCGCATTTACCCAGGCGAGAAGCCTTACATAACAAGATGAAGTCATATCACATAATACATACTAATAAAAAAACACAGTAAAACTGTCTTTTTGCCTCACTAATGACAACAAGAGCCACAAGGTGGCAATGTCCCTGACTTTGAAAATGGCTAAGAGTGATGGTTGTGTTTAGGTGGTTGTAGCATATTGTAACTATGTGTGCAGTTGCAATTGGTTGGTAGCAGAAATGCTATCACTTATGGTTTGACAAATATCATTGAGATGTCATGAACAAAAGACAGTAGTGACTAAAAAAGAGGGTATTTAATAGGTAAAATAATGCGAAAGCAATATCCTACGTATATTGATGAAATCATGGAGGAATTGAATTGGGAAAAGGCAGGGAAGGAAAAAAAATAAAGACAAAATAGGCATGTTTTTGTTGAAGCTAATTTCCCTGAAAATTGTGTGCAACTGGCAGGACAATTTCATATTGAAAAAGCAATCTATCTCAACTTACTCAACCATTGCTTCACTTGGTTTTTGCACAACCATTTAATAAGGAGTGCAAGAGCATTTACTTGTACATATTTTGTTTTGTAATCAATATTTAAGATGCATTTTAAGAGTAAGCCAATTTTAACTTTATAGACAGTAGCATTTGCATCTGAAATGATTGGAGATGCATCCTGTAATGAGGTCGGGTTTTTTTACTGTTAGAAAGCTTCTAATTGCATAAATTATTTGTACAAAGAAAAAAAATGTGATCGTTATACAAATTACAATATCAACATTTCAGAAGTATGGAGTATTATTTAAACACAAAAACACATGAGGAAATGTTAAAAGAAGCGAACAGTAGTGTGCAAATGTTTTTTTGAAGATGTTAACTTCATGAGCACACAATGAAATTGTAATCAGAGAATCCTTTAAAGAGAATAGTGAGTCCACCAAGATAAATATACAACAAATTTCTATGTCTATTGTTTTTCCTTTTATGGGACGTTAACAAGGATGACAATCTTGCTGAAGATCTTGAAATTTCAGCTATACGATGGCACAAAAAGAAATGACTTTAACTAGAAATCAAGTATATTATTACTAAATAGAAAAGAAGAAACATATTTCATTATAAGCATTGCACAAGAACATTAATATGAAGGAAAAGTTCTATTTGCTTTGTAAATGTCATTAGATATACATATATATATTTCGGAGACATCAGCTAGAAAGTTTCAAAATTGCCAAGAAAGGCATACAAAAGATGCAAGGAGCATATATTCGAACATCACATAGAGTGTAAAGCTATTTGCATCTATTTGTTATGTTAAGAAACCAACAAAAAATAGCAAAATTATAGCTCGAAGAGCACAACAGCTTAGCATAGTTTTGAAGTAACTATGGCTTTATAGACATTAGCATAAGATGTCTTCTATTTTATGTTTGCAAAAATGCATTTTTCAATTGCTTGTTTTTCTTTTTGCATATATGGACAAACTGTAAGTGGTCATTCTTAGAGCAGGCAGAATGATATAGGTAACAAAAAGAACACTTGACGTTAAACTGATTTCCATTGTAGGAGTTTTTTGCAGCCACCTGTTCCTGCACATTTTGTATAGACTATAGTCAAAGCAATGAGCAAAATGAGAAGAATAAAAGTATTTGCAAATTTGTAAACAACAGATTTGATGATATGGAGTACTTACCAATAATGAGATACTAAAAGTAAATTCAAAAGCACATGGTCCAGATTGGTATACTGTATGTAAAAGACAAATAGCAGGGTGTGAAGTCTGCATTGTTGCAGAAGACATAAGGTCTAAAAACGTATTGACAACTGGTTATTGTTGAAATGCACAAAAGCAATTTGCAAAGGCGATTGTTACTCTATAATTTAGAAAATAAAATGTTAAGTGGAAATGTAAATTTTGCAGAACTGAAACTGAAACTAGAAATGTGTAAAAGCAAATATGGCTTATGGTAAAATTATGAAACTGTCAATAAATTATAGTAGAACGGGAAATGTGTAAAAGCAAATATGCCTTATGGTAAAATTATGAAACTGTCAATAAATTATAGTAGAACGGGAAAATACATTCTTAATGACTAATTGCTTTGAACATATGCAAGGGATTTATTTGTTTTTAAAAACTATCAAATATCAATTATTCTCATGCTGGTGTGATTGGCATTTTCATGGAAACATGGTGCTAAAAATGCCATGAAATAGAGGGCAAAAACTTTCTGAAGCTGAAATCCTAGATGGAACAAAATGAGGTGTGTAATAGAGTTTTGTCTGTAAACCCAGATTGCACAGTATGTAGATAATCTTGGTTTAAATAAAAGGAGGATGAATTAATGCTACCAATGATAGTTGGGGTTCAATAGTCTAAGATAAGCTATTCATGTAGCAAACAGAGCCTCTCTTTAGGTGGGTTTTCTGTACAAATATGTTTCTTTCTTGATGCAAGAATGATGTGGGTATCCAATGCCATCATTCTATGACATTAATGGAAAGCAGAATGCTGTCAATATTCCACCAATGAAAGCCAAACTACTCATAAGGGTACTAGAAGTTTTTGATTATGGAATAAAAAACTAGAATATCTTTGCTTTTAAGGAAAGTTTTTTTTCCATTATCCATAGTCTCTATCTTGGTTAAAAAGGGGAAAAAATAGATGTTGTACACATCACTACAAGTGTGAATAACAATGGCATGTTCAATCATCCATCTATGACATAAGTTGAATGAAAAACCTAAATCCATAGTGATGTTTTTTTATTCTGGAAGGGTAGTATTTAAAGTTCATAAGCAAAAGGAGTTGCAAATAAATAAAATCTTTTAGCATCCAACTATGAAAGAGACAAAAGATCATGATATGCATTGTTGCTGGAGAGAACACTGATTGAGCAAGAAGCAATCTAAGTTTTAAGATATATAGGGGAAACTACTTCATTCAGGAAAATAATAGATACTCTTATTTTACCAGCAACCACATGCCCAGATATCTGCATTGTTACTGAGACATGTTTCAGAGACATGTCTAATTCAAAACAACCAGACAAGAAGAATAGTAATTGGATTATGAAGTATCCAGAGAGGAATGCCATTTATAGATTCTACTTAATTCGATATTCAAATTTCAAATTTACTAGTTATTTTGACTTTGGTTTGACAGGCTATTCGTTTCTATTGTTGTAGCTTTTGTTTAGCAGCGATACCTTTCTGCAGCAAGTAGTACTTTTGCAGATGTATTTTCTTCCACGGGAGCAGAATATGAAGCTGTAATAGAAGATGCTTGTAAATTCAAATGATTGAGAAGGGTCTTTACCAATGTTGGAGTTGAAAAAATGGGACCCAGAGGCATATTTTGTCACAACTAGAAAGTCCTAAATATAGTAAGGGATCTTGTATTATTGTGACTGCATCAAGTAGATAAAATTGCATCTTCATCCTGCCGGGGAGCAAACACAGGTTTGCATCTAGTCTATAAGCCCATGGAGAAGTAGTTGGCTGAGATATTTCATAAACCTATTGGCTAAGTAAAGTTTCTAAGACTTAGAGCACAACTTTAAGTTAAAGTTTGAATGAAGCTGTAATATAGAGGTAATGACTATGCAAATGTGTTGATGTGACATTGTTTCTTCCTGTAAACTAGTCAGTATGAGTTTGTCAATGCCGATCACTAATGAAGTGTGCCTTAATCTATGGGAGATGTTTATGTACAAGACAAGGGCAAAAATTTTCTTTGAGAATGCTAGCTTTAATCAATCCTATCTTCCAATAAATGTATGAACATTGAAGCGTAGGGGTTGATGAGCAACAAAATATTTGTGTATAAAAGCGAATTTTTGAAGAGTTTATGTCACCCAACATTACAGAAGCGAAATATGAATGTCTTAGCAATGTCTATTTCTAGACAAGCAACTAAAATGTATGCTTGTTGATGTATTTTTTATTGGTAACATAACAACACCATTACAAGAAAAGATATTAAGCGACCCCATGGCTAAATCAAAAAGTCAATATAATAGATCCTATAGATAGCATCGAGTCTTCAATGGTTTCTTTAAAAAACAAAGTACCAAAAGCAAAAAGCGCATTACTAGATAAGTTATATTCTATAGCATGATAGAAGAAATTGTATGCTGATAAACTGAATACATAATAACTTTAGTCTATCATCAGAGAATGCAAATACTATAGCTATTGATCATTGATACCAAAAAAAGTTAACATTTGAAGCAATGGAAAGCTACAGATTGCAAGGACTGGTCAACTATCAACAATGATTAAGAAAGTTTATTGCTTTATTGTTTAAAGCATTCAAAAAACTGTGGTTATGAATCAGTTATGAAATCTAGTATGTAGATTATTCCCTTCATGGTCCAAGTTTGAAGATCAAATTGCAATGTTTTGTTGAAAAAAATTACAGTTTTGTTTAAGTCATTTGAAAGTGGACATAGTTTTTTTTTAAACAACATCTATGCAGAGACAAGATATGAAATACAAAGTGGAGATAGTTGAAAAAGTTGAGTTTTTTTTTTAAATAAAAGTTGCTTGTGCATACCTTGTGTCTAGAGTTTTTTGCAATTGATTATTCTGTTGTTCATTGCAAGAGTGAACAGGCCTTGTTGGTTGAATTTGCGAAAATGACGAATAGTTGTTGTAACGGCCTTATAATATTGCGCATATGAGATAGCTACAACAGCTGGACAATATTCTTTCAGTTGTGCACCTCGAAGACTGCATTCAAGGATTCCCATATCTGTTTGCAGTTTGCATTGCAAGATATTTTCATAGGCTGCAGCTGTTTCTTGATTACAAAAAGAATAGAATGTAGTGCTTTGGATCATCAGAAGCTTGCATTCTGCACATGTACATTGGAATGGTGGTGCAAAAGCATCTTTTATTTTAAGAGATCCATATATCTGTTGCAATTTTGAAGATAGGAAATATACAGAATATGACATAAGTACAAGTATATAGAAATGTTGCAGGAGCAAAGACAAGTTGGAAAGAAGAAAGGAAAAAAAAAAATTGAACTGTTGCTAAAAATATTGAAAAGAAAAAGTGGAAAAAGAGAAAGGACATCTTCCCTTTTTAAATGTTGTAATAGTATAAATGGGAAGAGGGTGTTGCAAAAGACATGGACCTATGTAGATGTTGTGGACAATGTTGAAATAGGCTTATTTGTAGCCACAACATAGTTTATTTCACGAATTGGATAAATAACCATTTTAGTAAAACAATCTATATGGATTGTATCTTGTTTATGATAAAATAAAATGAATAGATTAGTTTGAAAACAGTCGGTGACAACTGGAAAGATGAAACAGATGTGGAAACAGAAATAAAGTATGTTGTTTTTTTCTTTTTTTCTTTTTTTTGGTCTGAATTAGAAGAATTGTTATAGCGATTTCATAGTTTAAGAAAGAAGAAAGGAATGTATGCCTGACCTGTGTCTTAGCTTCAACAATCACAAGCAAATCCTGAATTGCAAATTCATCATTGAGTGGATCAATAAATGTGGCCTGGGAGGCCTTCATTCGGTGGCTGCCTTTTGCACCTGGTCGGACAATGTTTTTGAATAAATAGAGTGGTGGCTCATCATGTGCAAGCTATTGTTGCACTCGCAGAAATAAGTTTTTATAATTGTCGTTGACTTGAAACTATGTAGATGAAAGAGAAAAAGTCGGAAATAGGTGTATAAATTATTTGCAATAGACAAAAAATATTAACTGTGCGGAAATTGCAGTTCTATGAGCAATTAACAATGAAATGAGAAAAAAATAAAATTAATATGAACTTTGGAAAGAACAAAAGCAAGTATATATATATATATATTTACTTGGCATAGAAAAGAAGGAGTTGATAGTACAGTAGCATAGTCATTTAGAGTTTCACTGTCCCTGATGTAGAAATCCAATTGTTTGTTGTTGTATTGGCATGCAACTACTATGGCAGCAACTGAACCAACGACATATGCTTCATCAGATGAAACTAACTCAGTAATTGATATGTCTAGAGGAAGATAACGTGTTTTGCATACTTGATCTATTGTTTCAATGTGACTGGAAGGCAAGATTGCTATGGAATTTATAGCATCTCCACGATCATATTGGCCTCTTTTCTTTAATTCAAATTCAATAATTCGGACACTTTTTCCAGGCAAGAGGAAGTTGCCAAATATGTTGATGAGGTTATCATTCATGGTAACAGTAATTGTCATGAAGCCATCTTTGTCTACAAGGTCTGCATTTAGAATCTTTGTCTTCACAGGCGAATTTTGGTTTCGATTTTGTGCAGGGCCGTAGACAGTTAAAATATCTCCTTCAAAAACATGGGCATGAGACATAGTACATAACTCTACAATAGATGAAACTTGCACAAATGCTTGCTTCAATCTGCGAACATAAGAAGATGAACATAAAAAGAAGCAATTAGATTCTACAATTGTATGTCGTGAATAGCTGTGTACAGATAATTACATGCTTTCTAAGCAAGGACATGAAAAAGAATACAGATTATGTATAACAAAATTGGTGAAATGAATTAAGTTAGATCTGGCTAGAAGATAAAGAAAAGTAAGAAGAAGAAAATCTGAGACCAAAAAAATGAGCAGGTTCAATGCAAAGTAACATTACCTCTTTGGGATGGTTGTTTTTGTACTAGCAATATGCAATGAGGGTGTTGCAATTGATTATGTCTCTGCAATGTCTTGTGAAGAAGAAATATTTGTTTCAGCAGTTGGAGTGTTTGATGTAGATGTCATTGCAACAATGATTTGCTTCTGGCAAATTTCTTTTTCTTGTGTATATTTTCTTGATATGTTTTCTGTTTTTGACCAAGTCTGGAAAATGATCTGGACCTGAAACCATTAGTAATGACATGGAAAACACAAATATTTGTAGATATAGACTAAAGAAAATTGAATTGTCAGGAATTTTGGAAAGGGATATTGCATGGAGTTTTGGCATATAACAAAGAAGAAACAAATGTGTCAATGTCAAAAACTTAATTTGGATATCTGTGAATAGAGGCACATAAGATTGAAGTTTGTTTGAGTAATGTTTCTGATTAAACAATTGTTGATCAATAGACTAAAAAAAATTGTAAAGAGTTTAGGTAAATGCATTTCATATATAATGCTACAAAAGGAGAAAACATTGATTTTGGTTTGTAAAACTAGATGAAAAGCTATTGTTTGATGTTTATAGCTGAAGCAAGACTATTTTTTTTTGCCTTGTTTTGTTTTTTCTACTATTTTTTTTTCAAATTATTGTGCATAGATAACAGTAAATGCAAATTAGTCAATGGTTGCTAGAAAATAGTGGATGGCATGTCAGGCTACACATGAAGAGGGAGAAAATTGGAGGTTGAAAAAGAAAGGAAATTGAGCAATATTTTGTCCATTGCAAAAGGAAAGAAAGAAGTTCATTGCTAAATGGTATGTTGGTTTTTTATATAATATTTTGGTTGTAGTTTTAAAAATCATACATCAATGTGTTTGAAATTTCAAAAAATCAAATAAAAGAAGGCGAAAACGATATCATGGGCATATTCTTTGAAATATGCAAAGAAGGTAGATTATATTGAATCAAATGGAATTGGTAAGAAACAGCTAAAATGGTCAGACCAATATGCATCAGAGATAGTAGATGAAATTGTATCAAGATCTAAATTTGTCCAAAAATGATCGATCATAGAATTATAGCTAGTTGTGATATGACTTGTTTTTAATTTCAGATTTTTTGTTTGCATATATGACTGGATTAATTTTTTAGTCATTGTTTCCTTCAACATGTCAATGTTGAATGACATGTTGAAGTCACCGGCAAGAACCGTAGGCATTTTCGTATTATTGTTTTCTGCCAAAATGCAATCAAGCACACAAATGACTTTGTCGAATACAGTATTTGGTTTGATATATATATTTATAATCTTCACATCATTCTTACAAAGTTTAAGATCAATGACAATTGCCTCTAGGAATTGTTCATTGTAGGTTGCAGTGTGCAAAATCGGGATCGTTTTTTTGACGGCTATAACGAAACCATGTACTGAATAAGTTGCAATGCAGTTGTATTGGTTTGCAAATATTGTGTGCATGGGAGGCAAATGCAAATGGGTTTCTTGAAGGCATAGAATGTGTGATTCTAGAAGTTCAATGTCATGTGCAATGTCCTCAATGTGCAGGACCATACTACGTGTATTAAGCGAAGATATAATAAGATGTTCACTACAAGGAATTGATTTTAGACCATATTGAAATTGCAATGATGCATCTTCAATTAATCTAGCTGATTCGACAAGTACTCTTGATGAAATAGTAAAGTTCTTTTGTTCTAATTTGTTTACAAGATAAAGACATTCAATGTTTTTTACACGAGAAAGTGTAGTGTAAACAAGGCCATGCCTTGTAACCCCTTTTGGATCAAATGCAACTTTTTCAAGTGTCAAACCTTGTGCTCGGTGAATTGTTCTAGCACATGCCAATTGAACAGGGAATTGTATCCTAACAAAATTTCTTTTATTGTGAACCAACATCTGTGTTGATATTCTTTTGATAGGTGTCCAAGTATGGTTTATAGAATTCTTGTATAGACAATGCATACTAGTACGTGTAATTGCACCTATCTTTGGAGTAGGGAACTCAAGCCAGATAATCTCTGAGCAGGTTTCGTCATAGTGTCGAAAAATAGCTTCCGCTCCATTGACAAGGCCATCTTCAATGAGATAGTTTCCACCAATCAATTCAACAAGCGTGTCTTTTTTCAATACAATTGATTGGGGAAGTTGATTCGTTTTTTGCCGTTCATAATTGATGTCAGTTTCATAAATTTTGTTGTCGTGCGCTATGAATGTGAATGCTTTTGTTTTAACATATGACAACATTTTTGAATTATGGAAATCGACATCTTTGTTTCGATAGTACAAGAATGGAAATGTTGGATCAACAGGTGCTGGTCTATGACAATGTGCATTTAAATATTGAATGTCGCTAGCCGACTACAGGCCTTTTCTGATTCTATTTAAAATTGACATGAAAATCTCGTTTTGTTGTCTAACAACTTTTGTAAGTTCATAATATGTTATATTGTCAATCGAAAAACTATACGGGAACTTCTGTTGGCGAAAAGTTGGGAATTCAAAAATCCAAGAATCATGTACAGGTTCAGCTTGAAATAAATCACCACAGAAAATGACATCAACATTTCCAAATGGATTTGTTGGAGCATGTTTGATTTCGCGCATTCGTTTGTCTATGTTATAAAGCATATGCGAACCTATTAAAGACACTTCATCAAGCAAGAGCACTTGAATTTGATCAAAGTCTCTTGCAAGAATATCTAGTGTATTTGAACTTAACAGGAGCAAGTTGCCAGAATTCATGGGAAGTTTAAAAGCAGAATGGACAGTGATGCCATCAACATTGTATGCTGCTTTTCCAGTAAGTGTTGCAATGAGACCTTTCTTTTTCAATGGATCACTTCCAAGTTCTTTATCATACAACAGGACAAGAGCATTGAAAAGAGCTTTTGCAGTGTGTGTCTTCCCTATACCAGCACTTCTTGTGAGAAATAGGTGTATTGGCTTGGAAGGATTGTTTTTTTTTCTAGTAACAATTTCTTTTACTATAGACTATTGTTCGTTGTTTAGGTTTCTTCTTGTTGCAATATATTGTTCCATGTTAGGGAGAAAAGGTTTTTCTTTGAAATTGCAAAGGTTCAAGTCTTGTTGGAAACTAGTTTTTTTTTAATGAACAAGATCATTATGGATATCAACTTTTTCAAAAGCCATGGAATTATACATGGGCTCCGATGTTGCTTTAGAGGAATTAGCAACTTCCAATTGTGTTTCGACAATATCCTTTGCAATTTCAAGATCACCCCATCTGGTTGTTGCTTTGGGGAAGAATATTTGCTCAACAATTGATATTTGTGACTTGTATCGCTCATATGTTCTGTCCAAGTTTGGAGTGAATGAGTTAGAAAGTTGTCCAGGTCTCTAAAACGGACAAAGAGCAATAGCTTCTCCCATGCAAATTTTTCTGGATCTTTTTCCTGTCTATATCGAATAATGCATGGCCTATTTCTTTTGATTGTTTTTCCGTCTATGAAGCAATAGAAGGAAGCATATTCAGCAAGAGTAATAGTTTCAAGTTCACTAGGAAGTTCGATGTATCTATCTATTATTGAAGGACAAAGTATGTCTTCAGATTCATTTGACTCTTTTTCCAACAGAGATGGTTTTTTCAAGGCAACAACTCATTTATCATTAGGGGCAGTGTTGATGAAAATTGTTTTTCTTGATGATGAATGTAAAGGCAAAGAGAGAATAATATGGACCGCTTGTCTAATTGACATTTGTTGCATGTTCAAGAGCCTGTTTCCTAGTCTACGTATTGTTTCGACCTGTCTAGATTTGTTTGCAATTGACTCTTCCTTGATCTTCTTAAATGCCATTGTCATAGGTCTGTCTAGTTTCGTTATATATGAAGTTACGTATGTTGCAGTAGCATAAGCATCTAAAATGAACTAAGCATCAGTATTTGCTTGCCACAAATTTGGAATGTTCTTTGCAAATGAATTTATCCAAATATCCGATGGATCTCTTTTTAGCAATAGCATGGGTTGCTTAATGAAGGAACGTAGTAGTATAATGTAATTGTCTTTGTCCAAATTCAACTCTTCTAGAAATGATTCAAAGCATTTGTTTTTTCCATATTGCTTAGATTCAAGAGCAGTTGTAAGGAGTTTTGTTTTTTCATTGAGATCATTCAATTCATTGTCAATGGGTTCCAAAATTGTTGTAGCATCAATCAGGAACATAGGAAACCGAAATCTGCAACTAGAACGTCGATGTTTTCTACATGCACATATGTGTTAATGGGTTTGAATATTTTTTAATTCTTCAGTAAGCAAAGAAGAATCCATTGAGATATATTTGTCAACAAAAGTTGTTATTCCATGGTTAGTATTTTTACCATATATTGGTGCATCCTCAATCCAAAGAAGACCATGTTCATGTTCATTTCCTCTTTGTTGAAATTCAGTTGTGAAAAAGTAATCATTGATTTTTCCAAAGAGAGTTATTTTTCAATATCAACGACTTGAGCGAGATCATTTTGTGTCTATAATAGCGACTGCAAATGACAGGATGGTTTCTAATCAAAGTATCAATATTAGTTCTCAAGGGGAATAATGTGGAATTGGAATTGTTTTTTGTTTGAAGATGTTGTAAAGCATCGCACAACGACTTCCATATATGTTCTGCAGAAGTAAAGCTAACAAAGAAAGTTGGTGGCCCTAGTTGCCTGACCATTGCAAAAATATCTTTTCTCATGTTTTCAAAATAGTCTAGAGATGTTCGAATAGCTTTCAATGTGCGAAATGCAATTGGAGATTTTACGATGTTTTCAAGGTTGATTTGTGAATTGACATCTTTTGCTTTTAGTTTTTTCCCTTTCAATTCACCTATGCGAATAGATATCCCTGCAGCATTAGAAATTTGGTGTATCAATACTTTGACTGTCTTAAAGAACAAGTTTGTTGGATGAGCTTCAAATGCCATACTTTCATGTTGTAGCTCCCATTGGAATATTTGTTGATGTTGATACCGATTGTAGATGTCATCTGGTCGACAACATCCATAGAAAAGTGTTGGGAAATTAAGCTCCTTAGAGAATTTGTCTTGGAAAATGCCTAGAAGCTTGTGATTTTCAGCGGGTGCAATTTCTCAAAGCTTGGTAGACAAATCGTTAATAAGATGTGTTTCGCCATAACCATGGACCAATGTTTTTGTTGCTGGTTCGAATTATGTATTGGAAATGTTATTGTTGCTTTTATTCGAACTTGTGGAGCTGTTCTCATCGTCAATGGAATTGTCAAATGAATAGTCAATGGGCTCTTTCCTTGCAAGCTCTATGAACCTTGTCTCCCAATCAGGAACGATACAAATTTTTTCTAATTTGTAAAGATCTCTAGTACAAATACTTTTCAATGCAACCATGACAATGTTAGGACGCTCATTTCCAAAGATGTAAGCTTTTTTGTATTCCAATTTTCATTTCAACATAATTCCAATAGTCATGTCATCATCAAGGTTTCTTGGCAAAACCTTCTGTATCTTGTCCAAAGACGAGGGAACGTTTATAATTGCACCAGTCAAGCCTAGTTGAGCTCGTTTGTAACCAAGTTGACGTATTTGGGAAAATGCAATTCTTGGAGACACAAGACGTTCTTCCAATGGCGTTAACATATCTATAGATTCCAATGAAGTGTTACGTCGAATATTCAATGGAACTGCAAATACAGGAATGTCTCTATTGGAGACTTTTTTTTTGCAAAATTTGCAAATGTACAAGTCAATTGCAAAAGAGGCTAGCATATCCATCCATGGAAATGAGTTCAATGAAAGTAGGGTTTTCTCATTGATACAGCGTATGTCTTTTTTAAAATGTAAGCGTTTGCATATGCAACATGCATTGGTAGGTGTATCGTCAATTGCTTTTAAATATTGAATGGTGGCTTGTTTTGTTTTTTGTTTTTTGTTTTTCTTTCTGTTTTTTGGAAGCTTCCATTGCTGCAAAACACAAATCACTTTTTGTTGAGCGAAGGTTCTTCAATCGTTGCTTTGCATTATGCTCAAGTATAATGATATTTCCATCGAGGCAGTCTACATTGATATCAGGTGCAGTGTTTTTTGTGTCCAATGTCTTTGTATACTTTATCATCTGTTTTTTCAGTTCATAATGTTTTTGAAAATTATCACCTGTTTTTCTTTTCTGTTGTGTTTGTGTATCTATTGGATATGCTCTATCGACATTATGAATGGAAGGAATTTTTGGTTGGTCGATCTTGGCTTGTTCTATTTTTTGTTTTTGTTTTTGTTTTTTGGAAGCTTTCATTGCTGCAAAGCGCATTTCACTTTTTATTGAGCGAAGATTCTTGAATGGTCGCTTTACATTATGCCCAAGTATGTTGATATTTCCATCGGCGTAGTCTACGCTAATACCAGGCGCAGTTTTTCTTGTGTCCAACATCCTTGTATTCTCTATCATTTGTTTTTTTCATTTGGGAATGTTTTTGGAAATTGTCATTTGTTCTTTTTTTTTTGTTGTGTCTGTATATCTATTGGATACGTTCTATTGACATGATAAGTGGAAGGAATTTTTGATTGGTTGATCTTGTTGTTATTATTTGCATCAATGTGCAAGTCATTTGAAATCGTTGTTTCCATGTTGGAAGAACCTATGTCAAAGTTTTTTTTCACTAGTGGATGGAAATGCAAATGACCTTCGCATGTTTCATGTTGCAATAGGAAAATGTCTTTTGTAGATCTTTTTGTTGGCTGATATTGGTCTTCAATGTTGCAAGAACATGTGTGCCAAATGAAAATATTTATTTCCAACATCTCACACATCCATTGAATTGCAAATTTACAACCTTCTATATGTCCAATGCTAAAAGGGTCAGCCAAATTTAGGACAAATGTTTTCCAACTAGAAACAAGACAAGTTTCATTCACCATAGACAATGGCAAGTATGTGAACAGACATTGCAATGCTCTATTGTCATTGGATTGTATGCAATTGAAGAAGGTTTGGGTTATTGTCTTTCGAAGACTACTCATGTCAAAGATGTTAGACAATTTTGAAACTGATTCAAAGAGAGAGTGAAAACAATGACCTTCAATGGTTGAGAAGATGTCAAAACCTTGTTGTACAAGTATTTGTCCAAAACATTGAATCTCTGAGCAAGTGTCTGGACAAGATCTGTTGAATATGTCAATTGATAATTCCTGAACTGCAATATTGTCAACGACATGTGATTTGTAAGTTAACAATGGTTCAAAGTGACCAGCAGAAGGTATATGATCATGGAACAGAATGTTGTAGCAGTAGCCAGGAAGAGTAGAACTGAAGTAGAGATATCTTCTTTTCGTTGACAAATACCAAATGGCGACGAGTGCATTTAACCAATTCGCAAACCATTTTATACAGAATATATCACCCCATAAGCCATAACCATTGTTATTATCTGAATGGTAAGCTGACTGAGACATTCGTTCTAGATAAATATTTTTGTCTTTTAAACCATGTAGCTAAAACAAATAATTAGGTGAAAGTTCCAAGTTTGATGAAGATATTGCCGAAGTATCTCCTTGAGCCAATTGATGAGAGAAATGATTAATAATTGCTTCTCTTATCTGTAATGATGTGTATCGAAAATGCAAAAGAACGGCAAACAAATCTAACAAGCAATCTCCAGTATGGAAATGGAAAGCTTTCAACCGTAGCAAATGATTTTTTGACAATGCAATATCAATTTCATCATCAACTCCGTCTTTTTTTTACAAGACTTCTGGAACACTAGGTTGCAAGTGCATGGATCTTAACATATTGACTAATCAAGTAGATTGAGTTGGTCGAACTGCAAGCAAAAACATGCAATAGAAGGGAAAAAGAAATCAAATAAATTCTTTCAAATTGAAAATAAAAAATATCGCATTTGATAAGAATAACAATTTAAGAGAAGACATGGGCTAATGCATACAATTGTTAATGTTCAAAACTCCATGAATGCATTTAGTTATTGCATAAAAAATCTGTTGACATGAGTTTGAAAATTTCAAAAAGCCACTAGCAATGATGGATTCAATTGCACTAGAAAGTTGCAACTGACATTACCGTCTATTACAATGAAGGCAAGGGTTCCAAAACTAGGTTTTTAAAAATGTGTCCAATTGACAATAGCAATTTGTTTTACAACAATGATCAAGTGATGAAACAAAAATATATACATGAAAATATAAAAGAATTTGAAGAAGGCTTCAAGCTCTATAATTATGGTACAAGCATCTATTCTTGTACTTGAATATTGGAAATCTTGATCAATACAATAACATCGAATATGGCTAGCCATAATTCAAATTTATAGCATATCAAGTATGAGCAGTGACAATGTAACTCTATATTGAGACATGTACTACATTGGCACACTAATTATAATTCCACATATGGCTATTCTTCAAGAAATGTAATGCACTAACAAACCAACATCATAAAACCTTGCCATCACTTTGAACATGAATATGTAATATCCAATTTGCTTAGCACGCTTGCAATGGATCTATGACATTGCAAGAGTAATCGACAACAAAATGGATCAACAATGGATTGACAATGCTTCTAGATTTGCAATGGATTAAGATCTGAATATGGATTTGCAACGGGGCTGGCTCTGAATTTTCATATGGATCTAGAACTGGATAGATGTAATATGCCATTTTTTGCTGGGAAAAGAGATGGACCCCAAGTATGCTTGGCTTCCTAATGGTTCAGGGGATTCACTTGGACACCAATGTTGTCTAACGGCTTGCATATTGGGGAAGTACCCCTCACTCCACGGCTCAGGTAAAATTGATAACTGCTTTTCCAAGAACGACAGCTCTTGGTTTACCTCACAGGTAGGAACTACTCAATCAGGCAGGGGTCGTTTCCCTTTTCGCTGGAAGGTCCCCTCAATGGGTCAGCTACTTCGGGGTTCCTGTGGTACTCCTCACAATGAGTTTTAGGGCTATGCCCAAGTACTTCCCACAGTTAAGCGGGCATAAATTATTCCTGTGTCCGAACCTGCAATTGAAACGAACAATACAGATGCAGGAAAAAAATGGAAGAACTTCGACCCAATCTAGCACAAGAAAGTTCTGTGATACCAAATGTGAGGATCCTCAAACAATTAATTCATTAAATGCCAAAAGAACATAACACCTAGCATTTAATTAAATCATGTTTTGTAAACTTTAAGAAAATCAAAGTTTACGAAATGTTTTATTATTAAAGGCACAATTTAAATCATATTTTTACATAGAGCTAATTTCGAGTTTCTTATTGTTACTCTCTTCTTAAGCCATTGAAATTCAATTGATGAGAGAGGAAATTGGCATCGAAACTTTCTAGACGTTTAATCTGCATTAAGTCACCACTACTACTAGGTCGGAAATTGCAAGTTATATGCTATATATTATGGGAATACAAATACTAAAATTGCAATAAAACTTATCCTTACATACCATATGTAGTATCTAATATATATGATTTTTTGCATATAGTTCACTTGGACTCTATAGGTAAGCTGGTATGTATTTCCCTAATATTGTGCATGCAATCTATATGACAATAACCATAGTAATTGCAATGACAAGACTAATTACAACTACTACAACAGTAAGCTCAAGTATTATTCATAATTAGAAAGTTGTTCTTATATAGGACTTATTACAAATACTCTATGAATTGCTAAAGATATGACAGTGGGGTGTGGACATGGAGAAGATTTATTTGCACAAAGCCATTTTGGCAGACAAGGAGGGAATGGAATGACATGCAGAAGCACTAGTAGCTACACCTTGCAGTTAAGATAACAAAGGTAGAAGTTAGGGGAGCACAGAGAGAAATAACTTGTTGATTGCATATATGCTAAAATATATGCTAATTCTTTACTACATATATGCTAAAATATATGCTATTAGTGCAAAAACTTTCTTAAGTTGAAATCCTGGATGAAACAAAATGAGATATATAATACAGTTTTCTTTGTAAAGTCAGATTGCACAGTATGTGGATAATCTTGGTTTTAAAAAAAGGAGGATGAATTAATGCTACCAATGATAGTTGAACTTCAATATAATGCAATGTTAAATGCAACTACAAGTCTTTGATTATTGAATAAAAAACTAGAATATCTTTGGTTTTAAGGAAAGTTTTTTTCCATTATCCAGTCTCTATCTTGCTTAAGAAAGGGGAAAAAAAGATGTTGTACACATCATTACAAGTCTCAATAACAATGGCATGTTCAATCATTCATTTATGACATAAGTTGAATGAAAAACCTAAATCCATAGTCATGTTTTTTTATTCTAGGAGGATAGTATTTAAAGTTGATAAGAAAAAGGAATTGCGTATGTTGTACACATGACTACAAATGTCAATAACAATGGCATGTTCAATGAAGCATCTATGACATAACTTGAATGAAAAACCTAAATCCATAATTATGTTTTTTATTCTGGGGGGGTAGTATTTAAAGTTGATAAGCAGAAGCAGTTGCATATAAATAAAATCTTTTAGCATCCATCTATGAAAGAGACAAAAGATTATAATATGCACTATTGCTAGAAAGAACATTGATTGAACAAGAAGCAATCTAAGTTTTAACATATATAGGGGAAACTACATCGAGGCAAATAACATATACTCTTATTTACTACCAACCACATGCCTAGATATCGTCATTGCTACTGAGACATGTTTCAGAGGCATGTCTAATTCAAAACAACCACATAGGAAGAGTACTAAGAGGATTACGAAGAATCAAGAGAGAAATGCTATTTAGAGATTCTACTTTAGTCGATATTCAAATTTCAAATTGACTAGTTATTTTGACTTTGGCTTGACAGCCTATTTGTTTCTTTTCTTGTGGCTTTTGGTCACCAGTGATACCTTTCTGCAGTAAGTAATACTATTGCAGATGAATTCTCTTGCACAGAGGCAGAATATGAAGCTGCAACAGAAGTTGCTTGTAAATCCAAATGATTGAGAAGGGTCTTTACCAATGTTAGAGTTGATAGATGGGACCCACAATCATATTTTCTCACAACTAGAAAGTACTTAAGATAGTAATGGATTTTGTATACCATCATTGCATCTAGCAGACAAAAACTGTATCTTCACCTTGCCAGGGAGCAAAGACAATTTGGAATTTACTCTGTAAGCCCACAGAGAAGTAGTTGGGTGAGATATTTCATAAACCTATTGGTCGAGTAAAGTTTCTAAGACTTGGAGTTGAGCTTTAAGATAAAGTTCCAATCAAGCTGCAATATAGAGGTAATGACTCTGCAGACATGACATTGTTTCTTCCTATAAACTAGTCATGAATGTAATTACTGATCCAAATTTTGTGTGGCCATTTCTCCCTGATGCCTCCTATTATTTATCCTAATTCAAGATTGATTATGGAGTTAAATGAAGTTCATAGTCACTTTCGGTGAGATATTTCATAACCATATTGGCCGAGTAAAGTTTCTAAGACTTGGAGCTGAGCTTTAAGTTAAAGTTTCAATAAAGCTGCAATATAGAGGTAATGACTTTGCAGATGTGACATTGTTTTTTCCTGTAAACTGGTTATCAATGTAATTACTGATCCAAATTTTGTGTGGCCATTTCTCTCTGTTGCCTCCTATTATTTATCCTAATTCAAGATTAATTATGGAGTTAAATGGACTTCATAGTCACTGTAATGATGCATTTCAAGGGTTAGATACAAAAACAGAAACGAGGAATCTGCCAACTCATATTCTCCATCTACATTGATTCAATTTTTCTAGGTGCATTCTAAGGACTCTTTTTTTAAATGTATGTGGAGAAACAAAGCCAAATAGTGATAGATGAGAAATAACCAGCCATATTTGTTTCTCCTTATTTTTGCCGAAAGAAGACCATGGAAGCCAAAAAATACCAATTTTCGCAACTTGCAAGGCTTCAACAATAGCCTAATACTTTTCTGTCAGACGCTGTGAGGATTAAATTTGAAAGAATATCTACAGCGATCCAGCAGATTAAATTATCAGTCGCATCTACATCCTTAACAGGGCTTATGACTAGGATTCCTCGAGATGGGCAAATGCAGCAAGGATTTTCAGATAGAGCAGTTTTTCCATTATACTGAAATAGAAGGTCAGTTATTTTAGCTATTGTGTAGTATGGAAATTAGATAGATAAGTTTTTACCTTTCCAGAATTTTTCTTCACCAGTCCTACTTCTTTGATGTATACTCATTGGCCTATGTTTAAGGAAATAGTGTGTGAAAACATATTATTTTCTAAAACAAGGAATCTGGTAAGTCATATTCTCCATCTACGTTGACTCAGTTTTTCTAGGTGCATTCTAAGGACTCTTTTTTTAAATGGATGTGGAGAAGTAGAGCAAAATAGTAATAGATGAAAAATAACCAGCCATATTTGTTTCTCCTTATTTGTGCCGAAAGAAGACCATGGAAGCCAAAAAATACCAATCTTCGCAACTTGTAAGGCTTCAATAATGGCCTAATACTTTTCTGTCAAACGCTGTGAGAAGTAAATTTGAAAGAATATCTACAGCCATCGAGCAAATTAAATTATCAGTCGCATCTGCATCCTTAACGGGGATTATGACTAGGATTCCTCGAGATGGGCAAATGCAGCAAGGATTTCCAGATAGAGCAGTTTTTCCATTATACTGAAATAGAAAGTCAGTTATTTTAGCTATTGTGTAGTATGGAAATTAGATAGATAAGTTTTTACCTTTCTAGTATTTTTCTTCACCAGTCCTACTTCTTTGATGTATACCCATTGGCCTATGTTTAAGGAAATAATATGTTAAAACATATTATTTTCTAAATGTTTTTCCTCCCAATTCTGAGGATGGTATTGTGTGATGGGATACTTCTTATTTCCTTATACTTAATTATCCATATTTCTTTGCTTCATATTGCAACAACAGAGTTGGGTTTGCTTTAATTGTTCTTATAAAAACTATAGCAATTGGATTTGAAGAGGGCAGTAATTTGAACTCCAGCAAGATGGCTTTTTGAAAATCTGGCTAGAGATGAGGATCGTCACACAACATTGTCTGATATTGAAGAGACAATGAAAAGGATAAAGCTTCCCGCATTTAGTTGGAATGAGTTATGTTCCCTGATTAAGGAAAAGGAACCCAAGATTCCCTCTACTTTCAACTCTGTCAAGCTCTGCAACTATGGAACAATTCATAAGAATAAGCTAAAGGCTTCACTACAAAGTGCAAGCCTTTCAACAACTGAAACGAATGTTACAGCAATGCTGAAATTTTTAATTCAGACAAGCAAGATGCAATATCATACAGCCAGTTTCGCAACTTCATGTTATTTGTACCAACAAATCTCATTGTTAATGATCCATGGTACTTTGATTCCAACCATGACTCAGAAGTTGAATATTGTTTTATATATTACAACTTGTTAGTCTTTGAGGAAATTATTAGGAAAGCATACGAAATTGATAAACATCACTTATGTTGGTATGTATCAATTAACATGTTCATTTCATATAGTGTCACTTTCACATTTGTTAGTGATCTAACACGAAAATATTGTTGGAGCCAGCTACAAGAAGATCCACTGACATGCTGCTACAAACAGTACCTGCAGCAGGAAAGAATCGAACACTGCGAAGCTATACTCAAGATATATGGAAGGTAATTTTATCGATATCTTTTAGATTCTTAGTAAAAATATAAAAAATTATCATATGATTTATGAGTTGTTATAAGTTGAATACAAGACAAGGGAAAAATGTCTACAAATAATTATAAAAGCAAGAAAAAAACATATTCATAGTTCAAGTGCATTACAGTAAGTGAAAAAACCCTGCAGATAAACAAAATAATAGATAGGATTGAATCGGTAACCATGAACAAAATAGTTGTTCTAAAACCATATAAATTTGTGCATAAATCACTGTAATAATTTCCTATACAAACTATATTGTTATGGCTTCTTCTTCTGGAACCAATTCCTTTCTAGGGTTTCAGATCAAGCAACCAAAACACCTGATGCTAATCTCAAAAGTTGCTGCTTCGAAAATCCTGGGGACAACATTCAGTTTTGAGGAAAGAAATTTCCAAGCAAGGTGAAGATAAAAATGTTGGTTAAGTGTCAGGATTATCGAGCAATGAAATCCTATCTCGTCTTAGAAGACAGATTCGAAAATTCAAAGGGAAGATAGAGCCCAAAAATTCCTTAGCATAGGCGATCTGAACATAGTGCTCTGAGATTTGAGAGGCATGCAGTAACCCAAAAAAATCTCAAGCATAGGTGATCCAAACAAAATGCTTGAAGATCAAAAGGGGTTGTAGCAATCCAATTCACCTTGAAAAGGATCTAAATTAAAGCCTTGTATGGCATTCTCTCATTGAAAACTAGCTTTATTCTATGTATGCAAAACAACAGATTTATTTCTTTACAGGCTTCAGCTTTATTCTATGTATAGGAAAGTAAGTCTGCTTTATGTCAAACCTTGGAGCTGAGTAGGGTTATAGAGATACACTCCTGACACCAAGAGATGGCTGGAATTAACTTGCAATTATAAGAATTTAAGAACAAACAATTGACTACTGAAATCCTGGGAAGAAATACTAACCCCAACTTTGAGAAAATTGATATTTCCTTAGCACAATGATTTTCAAATCATTCCCGAATCCTCTTAAAAGAATGATAGATAATTTAACAGTGAAATTTCATGAGACGAAACAGTTCAAAGTTCAATGTTAGTTTTGTTTAAGTCAAGTCTTACTCAAATCATTTCAAAAGCTTTGTAACACATTTTTTATATCATTTCTAAGGCGTAGTAATAGAGATTTTAATGTGTAACTTTCTCCATAAAAAAATAACAGAATATATAATAACAACTATGGATCTCAAATGAAATGAAACTGGGACGAGAGATTAAAAAACATTTGATAACCATGCTTTAAAAACTAGAATACAGTACTAGTGTAAAAGACTACACTCAACTTATCTCAAATGTGAAAAAAATCACTATAAAGGCAGTGACTTCAAAGGCACTAGAGTATGCGGTCAGGGATTTCAAGGGTTTCAAGGTTTCGCAGGGTTTGAAGGCTTCCTTTCCAGGGTTTCAGAACAAGCAAGCAAAACACCTGAACTGAGAGGGCATGGCGAAGAAGAGAAAGGTCATGATAGAAGCCTTTCGCAATGACAATGATTTTTGCAACAGCAATGTGCATTAAAATAGTATCAGAAAAGACAAACGAAGGATTTGCTCTTACCTGGGCAAGCACGCCGAAGAAAAATTCAATGAAAACGAAACTGAAACCAGCCAACCGTTCATGCACAGACCTCCGACGGACCGAGATAGCAGAGACGGCCACCAACCAGGACACCAAAAGAAAAATACAACTGCAGATGAAAAAAACACCAGCATTGACAACGAAAGACAACTGCAACAATTTTTTGTTCTCAGATTAAGTAGAAATGGGAAAAAACCCCTGCATGGAGAACCCAGCTTCCGAAAAACCCATAAATCACAGACATCATTAACTATCGTAGTACAGGGCTCCATCACGAAAACATTAAAAATACCCTGCCACATGCCTGTTTTCTCGGACGATAAAATGAAGGAACTGCAAACCATAACTTTGCAAAGATGCAGGACGATGGCATTCCACCACAACAAACTCAGAAACCACCACCATTTAAACCTGGACCACAACGAACTCAGAATCCAAACACCTACAACGCAGAAGCACGCCATGCCAGAACATTTAACAATGGAAATGACCAGGCCCATACTGCCGGAGAGCCCCATCAACCCACCCCATGCAACTGCAATAAACACATTACGGACCCCATTTATAGCTGCATTCACAATAAAGCGCTTGGGCAGGACGAACACGAAAAGGGCAGTCATGTTTTTAAAACAGGCTCAGTAACACCTCCTGCGAGCACACGGTTTCAAAAATGCAGGCGTACCAAAACCTCCGGCCACGATGAACACGTAAACAACTGCAGAAGCCATAGCACAGCAAGGTTATTTAAACCTGCAACACAAAGAATTTAGAATCCAAACACCTGCAACGCAGAAGCACGCCATGCCACATTTAAAAATGGAAATGACCAGGCCCATACCGTCGGCACAGGGTTTCGAAAATGCAGGCGTACTACAACCTCCGCCCAGGACGAACACGTAAACCCCACAGCACTGCAAGTTTTTAAAGTGTTGTGACGCAATCCCACCGCCGGCCCATGGGGAACACAACCCCAGGGTTGCGTCACGGCGCACGGAACCAATAAAACGCTAGAAAAACCACGATTAAAACAAACATAATAATTTGTATTTTTTTGAACTATTGGCAAACCTTTGCTTCCGACGCCCATCACCGCAAATGCAATCCAACTAATCGACCTACCCGAATCATATATGTCAGGGACATAATAATGGTCCATCAACATTCAGTACATAAACGATAACATCAAATAGTAGATAAGAGGGCCGAAGCCATCCACAAAATTGGTGAAAAACAACCCCTTTCCCCAACAAAAAACATAGTAACACTCAACCAGAGGGCATAACACGAGAATGTCTGGCTTTGAGGGATCCATTGATAGTACTTTTCCGACTAGCCTGAACATCTCGATAAGCATGTTCCCTCACATGAGCCAAATATAATTTACGGCCACTCATCCTAAAGGAGCACTTTGGAGATATGCTCCAGAAAAGGCCACCAAAATCCCCAATCAACTTGGAGGAGAGCTTCCTAGATTTGAGGAAATATCCATGTGGATCCATGGCAGCACTAACCTTCTGTTCAATAGGAGGAAACAGAGTAGGTGTAAGAGCCTTCAAACAATCCACCACCGGAGCAGCGATATCCTCCTCGAAAGGAAGATCCTCCAAAGGTTTGGGGAAAAGAAGCAATCATGAGGACGACCAATCCAACCAATTAGACCCCCAGGAGGAGTCTGATAAAAAACGATTGGGGATTCAATAGCCAAACAAGGATCACAATCCAAAAAATCAAAAGGACAACCTTCAGGTCCATAAATAGAAGAGAACAAGTTCGAAATGGGGTTGAGGCCCCCAATCTACTGTATTGGAGATGAGCCGAGACCAAATTCATCCTTCGAGACATCCATATGTGAAGAGGAATAAAGAAGATAAGTCATATAAGGAAACAAGGGCTTCGACCTGCCTAGCTGTGGAACATCACGAGAAGCAGCATCCAAAACCCCCTCATCGGAATCAAGCATGGACTCCTGCAACGGGATCATCGCGAGCTCTATAGGAGAAGAGGACAAAACCAGAGCATCCAATCCTTCGGGAACACCTTCACTCGAATCCAAAGCACGAAACCATAATGTTATTTTACTCCCAAAACACTTTTTTGGGGGTAAGGAATTGGTTAACAAATATATGTCAAAACCTAAATATATAAAAAGGTGGAAAGGGTCTCTGGATTTAAATGACATTATTGAGGTTTTAAATTCATTCTCCACCTTTCGGGCTAGTTGGTTGGTTCATAAGTCAATGTCTATAGCTAAGTCATTCATTAGGTACCCACCCTCATCATGGGTGCAAGAGTGTTACAATATGATCATTTTTAACATTATACTATTGAGAAAGGGGTGGAAAAGCCCCATTTTCTTATCACTTTATGATTAGGGATATGACTTGCATTTCATAATGAGGCAAGCCTTCCACTAAAGATATTACTCAAATGTTCATCCATAACTTAGAATGTTAATGTATTCAATAATGCAAACTTAGAAAACACGTTTCTAGAAAGTTCAAGTCAATGCATCTACCTTTTTTTACAGGATTGCCCACTTTCTTGATATTTTACCTCTAAAAAATTGTATTCTTTTGGGAGCGTGATATTAAAAATTTACATTCCTTGTGTTTCTATTTGGAGTGTGATCTTTTACCTTTTGGAGTTTGATATTTGACCTTTTTAATATATAATTTAAATTAATTATATATTTTTAAATTTAAAAATTTAATTATAAAATTTATTTTCAATTTAAATATTAATTGAGTAATAGTAATGATGATGATGGTTATTAATGTTTATTGAGATCAACTTTGATTTATCGACTTTAAAAAAAAAAAAAGCAATACTTGGTTTCCTTTAAAATTTTATTTATGTTTACTAAAGTCTTAAGAGAAACATTCTTAAATCACCAAACTTTTGAAAAGCTAAAATGTTAAGAATACCAGTGTTATAATAGATATTTTAAAATTCAAATATTAATGATACCTCTTCACATTACACTTTGGTTTAGTTTCTTTCAATGACCTTATTGATTGTCCGAAGTACGGTAGGAAGTCATTTTCCTGTGTCGATCGAGCTAGAATCTATTAAGTGGGCATGGGTTCCTCATTTAAAATGTTAAGAATACCAGTATTATAATAGATATTTTAAAATTGAGATTTAATGATACTTCTTCACATTACACCTTAGTTTACTTTCTTTCCTTGTCCTTATTGATTGTCTGAAGTAAGGTAGGAATGCATTTGCCGGTGTCAAACTCAAACTATAATCAACTAAGCAGGTAGGGGCACCTCCTTTCTATTTAGTAATAAAGATTGATGAATTAAGAGTGTCTAGAGGTAATGATTCTAGAGGTTTTGTGTTACAATTAACATTTATCCCTCAACATCGTTGCGTCAATATTTTTATAAGCAAAGTGTTTTCTCATGCACAATGAGAGGAGTGGTTTCAATCAAAAAAATTGGTGACCTACTTTCACCCACAAAATATCTTAAGACAAAGTGCTTTTAATTTTGAAATTAAAATTACCTATTACTCAAATTTAAATGTTTAATTACAACTTTTATTTTATATATATATATAAACTAGTCTATTTTATATCATATCAAAAAAGAGATAATAGAGGTTGCACTAATTTGGTCTATGTAATATCCCCAGTTTTGACTTGGAACGTATTTAATCAAAATTATGTAAATGATGTAAATATATTACTATGGATTCCTAGTGTGGAGCTCAAGTCCAAGGCCCAACTAGTGAATGGCTAGGCATATATGATGTATATATTTTTATTTGGACCACATGATTGGCTTGTCATGCCAATTCGAAATGTATGTAAATATTGTGTTGAAAATTAATAAAATGGTCCAAGATGGTTGTGTAAAGAGTACTAGAGGGGCTATGATTCCACCATAGGGGAAGAGGAAGGGGGCCTATGGGGAAAATAAATCCTATGTTTCCATGTGTCAACCTTAAAACTCATCCAAATATGTCATGTGCCTTAAATGAGCAAATTACCTTCTCGTGACTATTGAATCCAATCATTGAATGCATATGTGAGGTTGGTGGGGAAAGTCATTTCATGTAGTTATTGAAGCATCGGGGTTGTGACAATTATGTCAAGCTTCAGCTGTCAGCTATCATATTTATTCAATGGTCGGAAGCTATGTCAGTTGTCCTTACATCCTTACCTCATATCCTTGAATTCAACACTCTTTTGATCATTCTCATTCTCGCATGCATGCTGCTACACTACAAAGAGTTTTCCATTGTTGATCATGAACATACTAGACTTTATTTATACCCAAAAATTTGAATTTGAAGACATAGCTGCATTTTTGGAAGGGAAAATAGATGGTTGTAGGTGAGCATGGAGGTTGGGAAAGCTAGAACCTTTACTCATTGATATCTTCTACTTTTGGATGCTTGACAAGCCATAGATTAATGCTGCGGAGGTTTTCCATTAGCATACAGCAGGTTGGACTCTTACTGCACACACTGGTAAGCACTGTAAGGGTTGGATTTCCTGAGGGAATTGTGGATCAGTGAAGGGAAATGCCTTCCTTGTGTTGTGTGGGGCAGTTGGAAGGAGTGGCATGGCTATGATGGCTTAGTGAGACCCCTATAGAGCTCTTGTTGAGCTTTTTGGATAAACATAGTGTGCAGAATGGGTTGTGGGCTAAGAGATAGAAGCTTGTAGGTGTTTCCTTCACCCTAGTGGCCTCATAGCCCAGCTTGGGGGTGGCATCTCAACATAAAGAGTATATGCTCAATAGAGTGCCTATGGTTGGGTGGAAAATCACTCTTACACAACCAGTTGCTTGGATATTCTTTGTTTAAATATTATAAGTATTCTTGTGTGTTTGATGTGCAATGATTTTTATTTATATACTTGTGACAATTATGCCTGTAAATTGCATGTTATGTGTGTGTGGATCAATTTTATTCCGTTGTGTATTTTATTTATGTGTATGCACATGCATTTTAGTTGTTATGAATTCATAATCATGGTTATGGGGCGAAATTTTGAGGGCCATAGTTTAGCAATGTCCCCTCCTATTGGCCGGATTGCGGGTTGGGGACGTTAAAGTATACCACTTGGGAAACCAGACCAGTCCCAGTGCTTAATTGTCTTAGTTTTTTTCCATATGTATGTATTTATACCAAAACAAGCATTAAGAAGTTTGATTATACTACTATAATAAAAAAAACTCTTTAAATTTCTAACCGATCACAAAGCCTCTAAGTAACAGTAATATAACAGTCTATAATATTCATCAACTACAATTGAGATAACTAGAACTAAATTACTAGGATCAGGGTCTTGCTTTTGTTATGGAACATGCCTCGTATTAAATACCATCCTTGTTGTATGCTTTGCAAGGTTGTTTAACTTGTTGTCAAGACTTGTGAGGGACTTAATTAAGAGATTGAACATTTGTTGAGGGTGTCAATCATATCATTGATATTATGAAGATGCCTCTAAATTTCCTCCTCCCTTCTATCTTGTTCTACATGGTTATCTATTAAAACCTTTCCCAATAAAGTTTTGGATTTCCAATAGAGTAAAATTTTCTTTGCATGTTTGGTCTCCTTTGTTCAGGAGGAACTTGCATCCTGTATCTGATGTTGCTTATCTTGCTACTCTATTTCAACACTTGGAGAATCCTTCTCACTGTTGACCCAGTCCTCTGCCTCTTTGTTTTGGATTTTTTCAGGTATGTGGAGGCTATATGTGGCATTTTCCTCCTTGATTCCATTTTCGATCCTAGGCTTATTTTCATAACTACCAATTATTTTGGTGGGGGTGACTCTATGGATTTTGTTATCGGCCATGTTTATTAGTAAAAAAACTAGATTGAGACCTCAGAGAGGGAGAGCAAGAGTTACCTTTATTCCTTGATTCATTGTTGGGCATTGAAGCTACTTCTGACTTGTTTCCTTGCTTCTATTTTGAGGACATATGCCTTTTCTCAGGATTTTACAACCCTCCACAAATACTCTATATCCCCCCAGCAGCTCTACTACCATCCATAGGAAACCTTTCGTTGTCCTCACAAATTATGATTCCACTTACATGCTCTTTGCTATTAGTCACAAGAGCTTTACAATCACCCACCAACCTTCTGTTATCACTTCCAAGAGCCCTTTTGACATCGACCAAAATTCTACCACCTCCCAGAGTTCTTCCTCCCACTGAAATACAGTCATCCACTTGAGCTCTGCGACCATCCTCAAGAGCGATGTGACTACACTCAGGAGCACTACGACCACCCTTAGGAGTTCTACGACCACCTTCAAGAGCACTGAGATCACTTGTGAACTCTGTGTTTTCCGCTGCCATTGAAGCTATCAACCTTTTTTCTTTCTTTTTTGCTTTTCCCCTTCTGAATTCATGGACTATTGACCTCCTACTGACCGTCCAGTCTCCCCATCTTCCATTTCTTCTCTCAGGAGTGTTCTCGAAGCTTAAGATAGTGAGGGTTCTTGATTCCACGGGCTTGATTTTGTAGAGAGTCAGCGAGTGAATTCTACCTCGATCCGGTGTATAGACATTCATAATCCGAGTAATGATCCAAATCCTATTGCCTTCATACTTTATCTTGTCATCACCATGATTATCCAATTTCAAATCTGACAAAACCCAAATCCATTCACCTTCCGCGAGCTCATTCTTCTTTGTTGTCGTCGTCCTTGCCATCATCTTGTGCCAGTGGCCGGGAGTGGTAGGCATCCTATTCCCATATGTGTGCTCATTATGAATGTACATGGAAAGTACAAGTGGAAGCCCGAGCTATACCCTTGCCTTGGCTCGTGGATTCCCTTTAGTGCTCTAGCTCTATCTACCATTCAACTCGGGGATAAAAAATAAATTATTAAATTGTATTAAAATTAAAAAACAAAACAACATATTTTTATAATTGAAAGTCTTATAAACTTCCAATTTATTTATTATTATTTATTTATATATTCAACAATTGAAGTTGAAACTAGTAAAGTTTGTTATTTTATTTTTAATTAATTATTTTTTTTAAATATAGAAAATTTTATAATATTTAAGATTATCTACTTAGTTTTTATTAATATAATATTATTTAGTTTTATTATTATTATCATGTATATAGAACATTTGACTTGGTCCATAAAATTTCACTCTTAAAATTTAGATTATTAAAATTAATTATATTATATTTATTGATACCATTTTTATTTATTTTATTTAAATGAGAATTATTGAGTTTTATATAAAAAAAAGTTAATAATACAAAATTTACTTGAATATACATATATCAACATTGCAACATTAAAGAAAAATGCCATTAAATTATGATTGCAAATACTTTTCAATCCTTCTAAATACAACCCTTTAATGCCACTTGTATTTTTTTTCAAATTATATTATATTAAATTATTAAATTACATTATATTTTCAAATACCTTTCCATCATTCTAAAATGCAATCCTCAATGCCACTTGTGTTATTTTAAAATTATATTATATTAAATTACAGTTTCAAATATCTTTTAATTCTTCTTAAATGCAACCATAAGTGCCACTTGTATTATTTTAAAATTATATTACATTAAATTACTTATCCCTACAAATAAAATTATATTAAATTAAATTAAATTACGTATCCCTACAAATTAAGGATTCTCAAACATAACATATCCAATCGATCAAATACTTTTAGATATGCATTCCAGAGGTAGCACATGTGTGTCTATGCTTACATCATCATAGTGTGATGATAAATAAAATTTAAAAAATATAATAAATATTAATAATAAAAATAAAGTATTTATAAAACTATTTTTACAAATTTATAAAATAATTTATTTTAATTAGAATTTATAAATATTAAGAAATTAAAAATTTTAAAGAAAAATAATTATATTTTAAAATACTTGATTCAAAGTTAAGATAAATCTACATTTACTATAATTCATAAGATGTATAAATCTACATTTACTATAATTCATACGATGTTGTAGATATAATGTCAAATCATTAATCATTAAATATCAATATAATTATATTTAGTGGTGACATGGTAACTATAACCCACATCATAAAAGAATAACATGTTAATTCATAAAATCAAAAAATTAAAGTCAATTTGGATAAAATAACTATAATCATATCACAAAAGAATAACATGTTGATTCATAGAATCAAAAATATTAAAACCAATATAGATCTACCTTAAATCTAGAACTATCAAGTACCAAGAGGGATCAAATTTGTTGAGATCTAAAAAACTTATCTTAAATTTTTTACACATCGAAATAATTAAAATCAAGAAATTAGATCCCTCTCAATACTTAATAGATCCGAATTTAAAATAAATTTGACAATCATATCATTTTATTCTATATATAAGTAAGTAAAAACTGCTTTCATGAGGGGCACATGTGTTTGTACAAAGTGATGGAAGTAACCTTCTTGCGAGCAATTGCTCGTGATGGAAATTTTTCTCATAGGACTAGGAGCCTTAGTACCATCATGACTTGGAGTTTGAGACCACATATTTCTCTCTGATACATTTCTCACCATTTCCTGATGGGCTCTCGGTTTTTTGTCAGCCTACATCAGCATGTGTCAAAATATCTTCTTGAACAACTATGCCTATTGCTTCGCTGCTTATTGCTTATGTTGCATCTTTTCCTTTGTAGTCACTTTTTTCTACATGATGTCTATAAATCGTTGCTCTTGTTTAATTGACTTGTATCCCTAGAGGGAACATCATGATGAGTGTAGATAACTAGCTCAACCCTTATTTGCAATTTTATCTTTTCCTTGACTTGACCTATGCCTTTGGAATGTAGGTGCACGCCTTTGAGACACTTGTTTCCTCCATTTTATTATAGCATTCTTTATTAATTTTCAAGCTTATAAGTGAAAAAGGTATTAAAAAATAAAAATCCAAAAAAGGGGATCACTGAATTGATTTATATTCCATCTTGGAATGAATGGAAACAATCAATCCTTGTCTCCCTTGAACATGAAAATATTTACATCAGTTATAAGTACACCCCACTCATCTACATTATCCTTAGGAAATTGTACCATTAATTTGAACAACACTCCACCGACGGGTTATCCTTCCCGTCATTCGTGGAGCTTTCATTAATGCATCTAGCATTGGCGGATTTCACAAAGGCCAGTTATTTGAGTTTTATGTTTCCAGTGTCATGTGTTCAAGGGAAGTCAAAACAGTGTCAGTCATTTCTCAAATATTCTTGACCAATCATGTCGTCCTTCCTTGTGTCGTTATATAATGTTAGATCTTATCAACTCTACCAAATTATATCAAAATTTTGATCTTAGTTTCATTTTAGTTGATGTGAGATGCATTAAGGCCCTCTCTCCATTGGATCTCTTCCAATTGACGTCAAATCACTCTCTCGGAAGTGGGTCTAGGAACCTTGGAGTACCTTGGATCTTATAGTCATTAGTGGTAGGTTTCCTCACGAATGATAGTGGGTATACTCCAATGACCTATAATCATTTGATTCTACAAGTTTTCGACTACATAACATCTATTTGCACTTGGTAGATTTTACTTAGTACCTTGGAGTCCATCATCATTATCGGTGGGCCTCCTCATGTTTGTTAATGGTATACATCAATGACCGGTAATCAGACGGTGTTTTATTATGCTCGACTATAGTTCATTCATTTGCATGATACAAACTCGTACTATTGTTGGTTTGGATTGAAGACCTTGGGGAAAATAGTCATATCACTCATTCATGCACCGCTCGAATTGCGCAATATTAGACTACCATGTTTAAGTACCATAAAGACCTCGAAGACCTTGATATATCACACTTATCACAGTGCATGTTTAAATTCTTAGAGGTTCTTTTGACATGGATCCAACATGTATTATTCTTGTCCATGCCTGTTTAATACTGAGCATGGGTATTCCCACCTCAGAAAGATATTATATATTTGGGGAATTGCCTTGTTTTGCTAGCAGATGCTTTATAAATCATGCGTTAATGGTTCTCCTCCTTAAACCCTTCATCCGTGATCACCAAAGAGTACAAAGCTAATGTATTTAAGCCCTCATATTTTCTTCGGACCTCACACATTAGGGATCATATGTTAACACAATAATTAACACCCTTAATAGTATAGGTTGAAAGAATGCACTAATAGTCGCCCGCAACAAGAAGATTCAGATGGAACATTAGAGAGACACTACCTCATATCCTAACTACTACTTTCCTAAAATAAAGATGCAAGGGGTTATTGAAAAAACCTAAAAAGGAGAAACTATAGTGATTGAAGATTCCTATGATGATCTAAGAATCAAAATACCACATGCTTCAAGTGGTTGAAAATGCATGAACTATGTCTTTTAGGTGCAAAAAGATTAAAATGAAATTCTTAAAAACTATGGAGAATAAGTGAAATTGGAGGAAAAGAAAAGGAAATTAAAAGGGATTCCTATCCCACATTCTAATTCTCAACCTCCTCACTCAAATCCAAGATCCATATAAGAGCCATTTGGGGTGAAGATTAGAGAGGATTCTAGAGGGTTGGAAGAGCAACTAAGTGTTGGACGATTTGCAAGAGACTATTTTTCTTGAAGGTTTTGTTGATCGAAGGCAAAGAGGGTGAAGGAGTCAACCTAGAAAAAGGAGAAAGTAATCATCTCAAGAACAAGGTTGAAGCTTTCTATTCTTTGATTCAATATGAATGGATTCAATTTCCCCCCAATAATTGTGTTAATTGATTGGTAGTAAAGTAGATCTAACTTTAATTTCTTTACTTTTTTTGTTAGAGTAGTAGAAGAATCATGTTGTGGTTGAATGTGCAGGTTCTTGGAAAGGTTGAGGAGTTCAAAATAATAAGGATTTGCAAGTCAAGGCTTCACCAAATGGCACGCTACAACAGGTAATCTTCATTCATCTCACCTTAACTCAAAATATTTGGAAATTGTAACTTGATCATAGGGAAATTGTTGATTAATACATTTATATCTCTGTCAATGGCCCTCACCAATCCATTGGGAGATCTAATCTTAGATTTATAGCTTTGCATTCATATCTCCTCACAACAATATGGGACGACAAGGAAAAAAAGGGTTGATCACAAAGTTTGTGAGTACTTGTGGTTTCCTTCAGATTTCATATTTTGTGTGATGCTATATCATAATTAATTTAAAATTGTACATGGATGTTTTCTAACAGGTGCTAACATACGGTGAAGAGCCATCTGATCATTTGATTAACATTGGATTAAGTAATGGTTGTGAGTATATGTTGGGGTATCAAGGGTTAATTGAACAATTTTTAAGTAGCTATATTGTATTATAACATCTCTTATTTTATAATTAATGGAACAATAAGACATATGGGTGAAAACGCGAAGTTGGGTAACACTTTTGGCTTGTTTTTGACAAACAAAACCGCTAAATTTTATGTTTTTCAACTTTGACCTCTTCAAACCCATATCTCCCTTAGGAATTTCAACTTGAAGTAAACACAAATGTTTTAGAGAATTGAATTAGCTTTCTACTCGTATTTTTTTTAATTTTTTTTATGGACATATCGTGGGACAAATTTGGTGGTCACCAACGGCATATACTTGAAAATTTTAGGTATGAATAATGAGTGACCTGTGTGGCCGTCGGTGTTTTGATAGATGGTTATTCAGTTTAGGGAAAAAAATTGTATGCTCATAATCTACACACACTACACTTGTGCATGGACTATATTTTTAGTTTTTTAAGACTTGGGAACTATTTTTTATTATTTATCGAAACAACATATGTTCAGAAAATGGTGCGTTATCGACACACGTTGGTGAGCTTCAATTTTATTTTTAGTGTGACTCTTATTGGAAAAAATAATGATCTTTGTGAAGAGGACATGGCAATTATGATCTCTATGAAGATTTCAAATTTTTTGGTGTTGTCTTTGTTATGATATTGAATTTTCATTTCAGGTGATTTTCAGAGTAATAAAATTCTTAAGGGATAAGGTTTAGAAAAAAATTTATTAATAAATAGAAATTCAAATAAAAATGAAACAATTATTATATCATTGGAAACTAGATTCAGATATGAATCCATTACTACCAGGTCCAACAAATAATATTTAAAATTTGCAGGGGTTTGGACTTGCTAAAGTTGCACTTTGTATGATATTGTTCTTGACGCTCCCCGTCTTACCTACAATCCTGCAAAACCTCGCTAGGGACCTCATGTCGATAGCATTGTGGGTTCCATCCACTCCCATCCTTCTACTCAAACCGGTGGATCCTCGAACCACCATGGTTCTTATCCACCCTCTCCACAGGCTGGCAGTAGCACCACCAAGTCACCCACTCCTGCTCCCACCGAGGAGGTGAATTCTGTTCAGTCAGCTTCGCTTCAAAAATCTGGTGGCAAGAAGAAAACCAAAGGTAAACCCAAGAAGTCTTCCAACCAACAGGAACATAAGAACCCTCTCAAAGACACGAAACATAAATGAAAGGTCAAGTATCCTTGTTTACTGTGTGGTGGTGACCGTTTCTCCAAAGAGTGCCCACACAGAGACGAAGTGCATAAGTTTCTTAAGGGAAACTCCACACCCGCAGTTCTCAATGATCCCTTACCCACCCAAAACTAACAAATGATCACCCAACCCTCTCCTTCTCAAGGAGAAACATCCTCCACCACACATGTTATCATGATGCGTATTTAAACGATTAATCTAAATACACGATCACGATCATACAACTCAGTCCCTCCTAAGGAACCCGTTGGAAGTAATACTGAAAAAGATTCTGCCTCTACCTCGGATATTTTCACGCCACAAGGTTCTTTCACCATTGAGAAACCTTCATTAGATTCAGTATTGCGTCTGCCTAAGAGCACAATTCGAAAAGCAGTTTTCAATCCTAATGCTCGGGCAACTCAGAACTATAACATTATAGAGGACCTAGTGCAAGCCCCTTGTGCCATGTCAACGCTAGAAGTCTTGCAGAACTATCCCAATCAACGTAAGACTCTTCTCGCTACCATCAGCGCGGTAGACCCGGATTCCTCAAATACGATCATGTTTGAACTTGAGTATTTTAAACCGAGGCTTTCCCATTAGCTGGCTTTCCAAATTGCCACAAAGGTTTCTAGGAAGACAATCCATTGTACTGTGTTAGACGAAGGTGATTCCACCTTGGTCATGTCGTTATCCTGTTGGTGAGTGATTGGCTTTCCTGAGTTAAACCGTTCCCCTACTACCCTGAAAGCATTCGACGGTCGTGGATTCCAACCTCATGGGCTCTTACAAGCCTTGCAGTAGAGTTGGGGGGAAAGACTGTGACCATTAACGTGGAAGTGGTCGCTGCCCCTTTGGATTATAATCTATTTCTTGGTCGTAACTGGTTTTACGCCATGAACGTGGTCGCGTCATCCATCTTCCGCATTGTGCAATTCCCCCATCAAGGTCGAATTTTCACTATCGACCAATTGGACTTCTGTACACCAGACACCGCTACTCACCCTGGCGACAATGTCCCTATGTTAGGACAATATTCACAGTTATATGAGAGCTTGGGGGTCGGCCTCATAAAGGATTCATCTCTTATGGGCGTCTTTCCAACCCAGATCCCCTTAACCATGTTGGCACGGTGAACATATCTCCTCCATGATTCCATCATCTTCCAACTCTACAGATCAATGAATCGTACCTGATGGGGCCACCATGCACTTGATTGTATATACCATGCCTCTCTCACCAGCTGAAGCTACTTCTGAGGCTATCCAGTCAGCCCCTGAGGAACACTTGGTTGTGGCCTCTAGGTCTTGTTCTCTACTGCGGACGTCATCCTCACTAGATCCTTTGCTCTATACTTTCCATTCTGATGAGTTCATTATGGAGATTATGAGCACGGATGAACCTCCGTGGGAAGACCTTCACCATCAATCATATTTCCTACCCTCATTAGATTCTGTGGAGAATGCTATCACAACCATTTTTACACCAGATGTTTATCCTTTCCCGCAATCATCGATCCTCACTTGCGATACGGTCACTGAAGGAAACTTGGAAAAAATGACGCCCACCATTCTGATTGACATCTTGGTTACGCTCGACGTCATGGAACATATTCGTATTGGCCAGAATTGCTCTCCTAACAAGCTCACCACATTCACGTCCTTATTCAAACAATTTCACGACGTATTCGCATGGACCTATGAGGAAATTCCCGAGATCAATTCTACCATTGTCCTGCACAAGATCCAAACCTATCTCGACGCTAAACCTGTCCACCAAAATTTACGACCAGTGCATCCTTGAAAAACTATGGCAATTAAAGCTGAGATTGAAAAGCTATTGAAGGCCGGATTTATCTATCCTGTTCCTTTAATAGAATGGGTCTCCAATGTTGTCCCTGTGGCCAAGAAGTAGGGTACTATTAGGTTCTGTGTCGATTATAGGGACCTGAACAAGGCTTGTCCCAAGGACAACTACCCTACTCCCTTCATTGATCAGATCATCGACAATTGCGTCGGGAGCGTCATCTTCTCGTTTATGGATGGATTTTGCAGTTATAATCAAATTGAGATCCACCGGGCTGACCAACACAAGACCGCTTTCATCTTCCCCTGGGGTACATTTGCTTATCGTAAACTGTTGATGTATATGTAACTTCGGAATGTATTTCATCTATGTATTTCATATATATTTAGTGTACCCTTATAAGAGATGTGTTATTCCTCTATAAGGAAGTGTCGTCATGTGTATTGACAAGTGTCGCAAGTGTGTGTACTTGGCGACGAGTTATTAGACTACCATGTGTGGGGTCGGCCCTGAAATATATATATTATATTGTGGATGTACCTATCTAGACAAGTCGGCCCCATAAGGTCTCTGAGAAAACAGGTTAGTATAAATAGAGATCAGGTGATCTCTATTTAGTTCATTCAAAAAAGTACATCTCTCTCACTCAGAAAGTGGCGCACTAGTGAGGAGGAGGATCATCTGCTACTAGGAGACTATCTCAATGTATTTTGGTTGTACTTAGGTTGAGCCATTGGTCTCTCTATCTCTGAGGAAGTTGTGGGGTTTTTCACCTTAGGGTTTTCCCCACGGAAACTCTATGTCTCTTGTCTCTCATGCTTTTGATTCTTGTGATGCTTGTCATGCTTATTGTGATTGTCATGCATTGATATACTGTATATGTTATTCTCTTAGTGAAGATCCTAGAGTATTGTGAATTAATGCTCAAAATTTAACATGGTATAAGAGCTAACCTGAGAAGAAGACATTTTGCAGTGATGGAAACTTGAGTTTCTTGTTTATTGGGTTTCTCTCCACAGATTTTGGAAAACCAGTATAGTAGATTGACTCTACTCATCAAGGCGCATCTATCTGTCCAATCAGAATTCAATTCCGATCATTTTCAGATTTGGCCCTAAAAATTTAGGGTTTCCACAAAAATAGGAATTTTTGAAATCTGAAGACATAGCTGGAAGCTCCTTGTAAAACTCGAAGTTTAGAGCTTTGGATCCATATTTTTGGCTGGGTAGATCTCCGGGAAACTCAAACCCTAATTCAGGGCTCTCCCTAGTGAACCCGGGAGGACAAAAAGGAAAATCTGAAGGGTAAAACTTTGTTGATCTCAAATTCTGAATGCACCAGGTTGATCAACTCATCAAAGCGCATCTTTCTATCCTTTCAGAAAATTGAAATTCACATTTTGAATTTTTAGGGTTTTTTTCCGACAAACCCTAATCCGAGACCAGATCCAGTTTTCAGCATTTCAAGTGGTAGGACCTAAATCTTTTCTATTTCCATTTGAAGTACTCTTTAAGATGTCTCACCACACCAAGCTTGAAGATAAGCTTGAAGGGGCTGATAACTTCCAAGCTTGGAAGTATAGGATTGGGATCCTGGAAGAGAATGAGTTAGACTCATATATAAAAGAAGACATCCCTATCCCAGAGGATGAAGAGGCCAAGGTATTGCATAAGAAGAACTTGGTCAAGGCAAAGAGAATCATTGCTGATTCTATCAAAGATCATCTCATACCCCATGTGTCTTCTCTAAAGACACCCAAGGAGATGTTTGACTCTTTGACCAAGCTATTTGAAGGGAAGAACATAAATCGGAAGATGACTCTGCGGAATCAATTGAAAGGGGTCAAGATGTTGAATGGAGAAACCATTCAATCTTACTTCTCCAAGGTCTCTCAGATCAAGGAGCAACTTGAAGCTGTGGATGAAGTAGTGGACAATGGTGAAGTTGTTATGACCACTCTGAATGGCCTACCTAGGTCATGGGACTCCTTTATTCAAGGAATCTGTGCAAGAAATAAATTGATCTCTTTTAGTAAACTATGGGAGGAATTCTCTCAATAAGAAGCTAGACTTGTAGCTCGTGAGGAAAAGATGGGAGGTGAAGATCAAGCTCTTGCAACTCACACCAAAAGAAGCAAGCCCAAGAAGGAGCACTCTCGCTACAAAAGATCCTATCAAAAGAATAAGAAGGATCTAAGATGCTTCACATGCAATGAGAAGGGTCACTTTGCTTCATATTGTCCCAAGAACAAAAGGGATAATAACAACAACTTCGGCAAGAAGAAGAAGGGCAGCAAAAGAAAGTTCCATGCTCATGCTGTCGAGGATGATGAACCTCCAAAGAAGAAGGCTAGGGTAGAAAGTGATGATGACTCATCAAGTGAAGAAGAGTATGTTCTAATCTCTGCTCTCACAGGTACTATCTCTCATGGTTGTAATGATTGGTTGATTGATAGTGGGGCTTCCAAACACATGATTGGGTTTAAAGAATCTTTTGTGAATCTATCTGAACATGAATCACCCCATAAGGTGAAACTTGGGGATGATTATCAATACCCAATCAAAGGAAGTGGTGAAGCCTCCTACAACCTAGATTCTGGAAAATCTTTGAAGATGAAAGAAGTCCTTTATGTACCTGGGCTCAAGAAGAACTTACTCTCCATCTCTGCATTGGATGCAAAAGGTATGAGGGTTGCATTTGTGGATGGCCAAGTCCTAATGGGGCCAAAGGGAAAGACCATAGATGATGCAGTAGTGATTGGAGAGCAAGAGGGAGGATTGTATAAATTGAAGGGACAACCTGAACATGCCATGGTGCATGAATCCATGGAGCCAAGTGAACTTTGGCATAGAAGACTTGAGCATATGCACTATAGGGCACTTCCAATTGCAAGCAAGGTTGTAGAAGGTCTTCCTGAAATCAAGACCAAACATGAAGGTGTTTGCAAAGGATGTGCAAAAGGTAAGAACATTAAGAAGGCTTTCCCAAGCAGTGAAAGCAAGGCCAAAGATATCCTGGAGATCATCCACTCAGATGTATGTGGTCCTATTTCATCCAGTTCTCTTAGTGGGTATGTTTACTATGTCTCATTTATTGATGACTTCTCCAGGAAGACTTGGGTATACTTCTTGAAGAACAAAGATGAGGTGTTTGATAAGTTCAAGGAATTCAAAACCTTGATGGAGAATCAAACTGACAAGAAGATCAAAACATTCAGATCTGACAATGGTGGAGAATTCACCTCAGGTGACTTCAAGAAGCTTTGTAGTGATTCAAGGATTAAGAGGGAGTTGAATGCTCCTTATAATCCTCAACAAAATGGAGTTGCAGAAATGAAGAACAGAACTATCATGGAAGCAGCAAGGGCAATGCTGCATGACCAGGATCTACCTATGCATCTATGGGAAGAAGCAGCTAGAACAACTGTATATGTGCAAAACAGAACACCTCACAAGATATTGGACAACAAGACACCAGAAGAGGTCTTTTCTAGTAAGAAACCTGAAGTCAACCATCTCAGAATATTTGGTTGTCCAGTATACACTCATGTCCCAAAGGAAAAGAGAACTAAACTAGATCCTTCAGGAAAGAAGGGAATCTTTGTGGGTTACAGTGAAAGCTCGAAGGCTTACAGAATATACTTTCCAGGGTTCAAGAAGATTGATGTCAGCAGGGATGTAACATTTGATGAAAACTCAGCATTCATCAAATCAAGGAAGGCACCTATCGAAGTTTGTGAAGAACCTAATGAAACTAGATTTCAAGACACTAACATGACTGAAGCAGTTCCAGAAGTTGTTCGTGAGTTTGAAGATCCACAAGAACCTGCAGATCCACCTCGTGAGGATAAATCTCACAAGAGGAAACCTGCATGGGCTAGAGAGCTCATTCAAAATGCAGAAAGATTTGGCATTCCAAAAGAAGAACACGGAAGAAGCAGCGGAAAAGAAAGAATGGAAGGATTCCATGGTTGAGGAATACCAATCAATAATGAAGAATGATGTTTGGGATGTTGTCCCAAGACCTAAAGAGAAGTTTGTTGTGACTTCGAAATGGATCTACAAAATCAAGCATGCTGCAGATGGCAGCGTAGAGAAATACAAGGCAAGATTCGTAGCTCGTGGCTTCTCTCTGAAAGAGGGAATAGATTATGAAGAAACTTTTACACCTGTATCCAGGTATACTTCCATCAGAACAATACTTTCCCTGGCTGCAGCAATGAAATGGAAAATACACCAGATGGATGTCAAGACTGCTTTCTTGAATGGTGTAGTTGAAGAGGAAGTATATGTGGAGCAGCCACTCGGTTTCGAAATACATGATAGGGAGTCATATGTGTGCAAATTGAAGAAAGCCTTGTATGGCTTGAAGCAAGCTCCCAGAACTTGGTATGGTAGGATGGACAGTTTCCTATCAAGTTTGGGCTTTACCAAGAGTAAAGCGGATTCCAACCTTTACTACAAGGTTGAGGAAGGGAATCATGTGATTCTACTCCTGTATGTGGATGACTTATTTGTAACAGGAGATGACAAATTGATTGCAGATACTAAGAGGAAGCTTGCTGCCGAGTTCGATATGAAATACTTGGGAATGATGCATTATTTCCTAGGTATGGAGGTGTGGTAGAGTGCAGGTGGGATCTTCCTTGGTCAAGGGAAGTACACAATAGATATCCTGAAGAGGTTCGATATGATGGATTGCAAGGCCATGGCCACACCTATGGCATCGAATTTGAAGCTTCTATGTGATGCTTCATTTGAGCCGATTGATGTCTCTATGTATCGTCAGATGATTGGGTCCTTGATGTACCTGACGAACACGAGACCGGGTATTTGCTTTGCTGTGAACACATTGAGTCAGTTCCTGATAGATCCGAGGATTGTTCACCTGGTTGTTGTAAAGCATGTTCTGAGGTACCTGAAGGGTACAGTGGATTATGGGCTCAAGTATGAAGCGAATCAAAAGTTTAACCTGCAGGGTTATGTTGATTCAAATTGGGCTGGCAGTGCTGCAAATAGGAAGAGCACATATGGGTGCTGCTTCAATATGGGATCAAGTGTGATCTCCTGGTTTAGCAGGAAGTAGTCCTACGTAGCACTGAGTACAGCTGAGGCAGAGTATGTTGCAGCTTGTTCAGCTAGTTGTGAGGCAGTATGGCTACGGAAGCTACTGTCTGAGTTATTTGATCTTCCGTTGGATGCTACTCGTATATTCTGTGATAACCAGAGTTGTGTGAAGTTGTCTGAGAACCCAGTGTTTCATGACACGTCGAAACACATAGAGATCAAATATCACTATATCAGGGATATGGTGCAGAGAGGAGCTGTGAAGCTCCTTTATGTTGCGACGGGTGAGCAGATTGTAGATGTGCTGACGAAGCCACTAGCCAGGGTGAAGTTCGAGTACTTCAGAGAGAGGCTTGGCGTTCTTTAGATCGAGGAGAATTCGAGGAAGAAGTGATGGACACATTTGTTGAATCCATTCCAATCATGTTGGAAGGAGGATCCTTCACATGGCTGTGGATGTAAGCGTTGGATGATGAGCATCAGGATGATGTTCTGGTTTTTGCTTTGTATGATTAGTTGGATCATTTTTATGTATGTATGTATGCATCATGTTGGATGCTGGATATGATCAGTTGGATCATTTATATGTATGTACGCATCATGTTGGATGTTGGATATGATCGGTTGGATCATGTGTATGTATTTTTTTATATGCATCATGTTGGATGCCCTGACCATGTATCTGTATATGTATCAGGTGGATACACTGTATGATCAAGTGGATCATGTATGGTGATATGTATCATGTATTGGTATTTGTATCAAGAGGATACATTGTATGATCAGGTGGATCATGTATGATGATATGTATCAGGTAGATACTTGGTATGCATCAGGTAGATGCATTGTATGATCAGGATGATCATGGATGACGAGCTTCAAGATGTTGCTCCAGATGACATGCAGCAGGATGTTGCAGTGATGATGATCAGGATGATCATGTGTACATCAGGATGATGTATGGTGAGTATCAGGTTGATACTCTATGGCCATGGATCAGGTTGTGCAGATAAGCATATAATTTGGCCCTGGGATATTTGCAGATAGTCTTTCGAGGTTTTGCCTATGTACTATAATTTGGCCCTGGGATATCTGGAAAATTCTCTTTCGAGGTTTTGCTCTGAGAGGACATATAATTTGGCCCTCGGAGATTTGCAGATAGTCTTTCGAGGTTTTGCCTATGGCATATAATCTGGCCTTGGGATATATGGAAGATGCTCTTTCGAGGTTTTGTCCTATGGCATATAATATGTCCATGGGAGATCCGATAGGTTGGGCTATGTGCTCGTAATAAGTCCTGGGATGCTCTTGTGAGGTTTTTCCATGACCACATATAATCTGTCCCTAGGAGATCCTATAGGTAGATTTGTGTGCTCGTAACAGCCTGGGATGCTCTTGCGAGGTTTTGTGGTGACCACATATAATCTGTCCCTGGGAGATCCTATAGGTAGAGCTATGTGCTCGTAACATCCTAGGATGCTCTTGCGAGGTTTTGTGGTGAGGTCACATATAATATGGCCCTGGGAGATCCTATAGGTAGAGCCGTGTGGTCGTAACAGCCTGGGATGCTCTTTTTAGGTTTTGTGACGCACGCAATAAGTCCTGAGGATTCCACAGTATGGCCAGTGATGACGAAGACCTGCAGGTGGTGGGCCTACATCCATTATGAAAAAGGACTGGCTCTGTAGAACTTCCTATGACGAGTAGAGTCAGAGATTGGTTGAGATAGCAGCAGCAGTGACGATAACAATGACGATGCATCGATGACGATGATCCCGAGAAGAAGACTTGTCTAGCAGATCTGTGTCAAGAAATACCTTCCTAGTTAAGAGGGAGTGTTGATGTATATGTAACTTCGGAATGTATTTCATCTCTGTATTTCATATATATTTATTGTACCCTTATAAGAGATGTGTTATTTCTCTATAAGGAAGTGTCATCATGTGTATTGACAAGTGTCACAAGTGTGTGTACTTGGCGACAGGTTATTAGACCACCATGTGTGGGGTCGGCCCTGAAATATATATATTATATTATGGATGTACCTATCTAGACAAGTCGGCCCCATAAGGTCTCTGGGAAAACAGGTTAGTATAAATAGAGATCAGGTGATCTCTATTTAGTTCATTCGGAAAAGTACATCTCTCTCACTCAGAAAGTGGCGCACTAGTGAGGAGGAGGAGCATCTACTACTAAGAGACTATCTCAATGTATTTTGGTTGTACTTTGGTTGAGCCATTGCTCTCTCTATCTCTGAGGAAGTTGTGGGGTTTTTCACCTTAGGGTTTTCCCCACGGAAACTCTGTGTCTCTTGTCTCTCATGATTTTGATTCTTGTGATGCTTGTCATGCTTATTTTGATTGTCATGCATTGATATACTGTATATGTTATTCTCTCAGTGAAGATCCTAGAGTATTGTGAATTAATGTTCAAAATTTAACATAAACTCCCTTTCGGCCTCAAAAATGTTGGTGCTACATTCCAACGCGCCATGTCGTATGGTTTTCATGATGTGAAGGACTTTGTGGAGCCCTATCTTAACGATCTCCCTGCTCATTCACAGCATCGCGAGTTCCACATTGACCATCTGACGGTTGTATTCCTCAGATGCAAGCGGTATAACATCCATCTGAATCTTCACAAGTGCATTTTCTGCATTGAATCAAGATGCCTCCTAGTTTTCATCATCTCCAAGGATGGGATCTACATCGATCCCTTGAAGGTGGAAGCCATTGTCGCTCTCCCACCTCCTACTGATATCATGGAACTACAAAGTTTGCAAGGGAAAGAAACCTACCTACGGCGTTTTGTATGTAATTTCGCTCAAAAGACACAGGGCTATATGTGATTGTTGAAGAAGGGCGTCCCTTTCATCTGGGATGACCAAGCCCAACAATCCTTCAACAATTTGAAGTCTGCCATTACTCATGCCCCTGTGATCCAACCGCCCAATTACTATAAGGATTATATCCTGTATCTAGCCACTTCCACCACCCCGATCACCATGGTCTTGGTCTAGGAAGACGATAACGCACAGGAACATGTGATCTAATACCTCAGTAAGGGTCTTATTGACTCTAAAACTCGTTATTCACATATTGAGAAAGTCGCTCTCACGGCAGTCATTGTTGTCCAAAAGTTCCGTCACTACGTCCTACTCCGCACCACTACTGTTATTTCTGACTTGAACCCCATGTACCACGTTCTTACACGTCAGGTGCTCGGGGGCAAGTATTCATGCTGGATCATGATACTTCAGAAATTTGATCTCCTCTTCGAGAAGGCCAAGTCAAAGAAATCTTTAGTTTTTGCGGAGCTCATTTGTGATATTCCCCATGTTGATTTGGGAACTGATCCCATCGACTCCCTTCCAGACGAGTCGTTGTTTCTCATCAGCACGTCTGACACATGGTATGGAGATATCACATTATATCTTCAAACCCAACGGTTCAACCCTCAACTATCTCGTGACGACCGTCGTCGTATACGCCACCACTCCATGTACTATTTGATCATCAATGATACCTTGTATCGTCATGGCGTTGACTCCATCATTCGACGTTGTTTAACACATGAGGAGGATGAACATGTACTGAATGATTGTCACTCTGGGGCTTGTGGCAGTCATCTTTTTGGGATGGATACAGCCGAGAAAATCCTGCACGCGGGATACTACTGGCCTTCAATCTTCAAAGATTGTATTGAGGCCATTAAGAAGTGTCCCCCATGCCATCTTTTCCAATTCAAAAAGCGCTCACATCCATCCCCTTTACATCTAGTTATTGTCGTCGGCCCCTTTGCTAAGTGGGGCATAGATCTCACACATTGTAAGCCTACCTCGGTCGGGGGGCATGGTTAAATCATTATAGTCGTTGACTATTTTACTAAATGGGTCGAGGCTATGCCTACGTACAATGAAGACAGAAAAACCGCTGCACTCTTCATGTTTAACCATGTCATTTCGCGATTCAGAGTCCCGCAATCCATCGTTTCCAGTCACGAATCTCATTTCAAAACCAGATGGTAGATGAATTGAGTACCAGATTGGGTTTTCGCCATGAGAACTCAACCCCATACTACCCACAGTCCAATGGACAAGTAGAGGCCATTAATAAGGTATTGAAAACCATGATTCAGTGCATGGTGGGTACACACAAATCAAACTGGCACAACATGCTCTTTTCTTCCCTATGGGCATACAGGACCTCCGTTAAGATTGCCACCGGGTTCACACCTTTTCAACTAGTTTACGGATTCGAGGCAGTTCTACCAATAGAGTGCGAGATTCCATCACTGAAACTTGCAGTCGAACTTCTCCCAAACACTACTGCTGAGGAATAACATTTCCTTCACTTGGAAAAACTCGATGAAACCCGCCATGATGTTGCTCTTTCCAATGAAATGCATAAGAAACGCATTAAATCCCAGTATGATAAGTCAATCAAACCTTGTGTCTTTAACGAGGGGGATTTGGTCCTCGCATATGACCAAAAACATGATAAGCTGGGGGCAGGCAATTTTGAGTCCATGTGGCACGAGCCATATGTTGTAAAACGTGTCTTGGAAAAGGGAGCTTACGAGCTTGAGGATTATGATGGAATATATCTGGGGGAGCCTCGCAATGGGATCTACCTAAAGAGGCACTACGCCTGAGTCTTTCACACGTTAGTATCTTGTATATATTGTACATGGTGTGTGTTTTGTGTGGTGTGACACTTTGCTTTAGTGTGTTAGGATCTTGGTTTTACGCTTATGCCATGTTTTGCCTGCATGTGCAGATGGAAACCTATTTTGGATTCGCTGACGATTCCAGCCAGCATACCCGTAACCTCGCTTTGACAACCTAGGTTCTTTATTCCCCTACCGGCAAGCTCATCAGTTCAGGAGGGAGTTTTCTAGGGTACGCAACCAATAATGTCGTAGAGTATCACGCGGTGATTGGAGTATTAACCGACGCTCTTTCCCTCGGTACATACCACATTGTCATCCACACCGTCTCACAATTAGAGGTCTCCCACCTTAACCATGTCTATGCCATATGTGATCCCACCTTACTCCATCCTTTCCGACGAGTACATCTCTTGGATAGGTCCTTCGAATCTGTTCAGTACCTGCACATTTCGAGAGACATGAACACCGTTGTTGATTCCATGGCGAATTTCATATTGGACTGGTATATTGCACATACATAAAATATTCATAACATAAAAGAGGCACGACATGTACATAATGCATAAATAAACACATACACAAGATCCCATAATCATCCATAAAAACACAGTGTATAAATCCGCCAATATTGTTTTTGTATATCATATCAAAATGTAGTACTGATAAAAAAATATGAAGCATATAAGCTTTCAGTAAATATACCCTGATACAAAATCCGAAGCTTGTAGCTTTCAGTACATATGCATATACGCTCGGGCCTAGTCCCCACGATGCTCATGATAACAGATGATCGCCCTCACTACTTTCCTAAGTAGCGAGCCAAAGTGCTTAGACACGCCAATGGTCTGATGTTGGTACCAGCAAGGTAAATCATGAACCCTAGGCTCTGGAATGTCTAGAGTCAAATGCTAGAGGTCCTCCTCCAGCTCATCCAATTCCTCGACGGCATCAGGCGCTGCGGCACCCAACACCGACACTGCTCCTCTCTGTGCAATCGGAGAGACACCAACTGGTCGTGATGGGCCTACATCTGCATAAAATATATGTCAACCATCAGTACTACTCCCCAAAACATCTAAAAAATATAAAATGAAAAAACATAGTAGAGTTGTCGTTCTTACCAATGTCACCCCACTGCGTTCCCTCAGGAAGCACTAGGTCTAGATCTCCCTTGAAGTCGTTCCTGTCCTATGGATAATCCTCAACCATGAGGAGTTGACCCCTCAACTACCTGAAGAAGGGTGAACCAAAGCTAATAATGGGACCACCGCCTCCATGGCGGGCCAGCACTTCTGTGCAACGGATTATGTGAGGATCTCTCGGATCTGAATCCTCTATATCAACCTGCGGGCGCAAGTGCGGCACCCGCTCTAAGAAGAACGAAACTACAACTGAGCCATAACCAAACTGTTTCAGTGCCCCACGCCGACACTTGGTGAATTGTTCTCGCAAACTTGCGAGGAATCCCTCACACGAGTTGAAGACCGTTGGAGCCATACACTCCCTAGCATACATCATCTGGGAATTTCTCACTAGATGAGTGGACCTACTGCCAGCCACCCTCACAATGGTAAACATAATTGTGCGAAGAGGTCGATCTCTAACCTCTTCGATGGAAATCTTCCCACCTACCATTTGGGTTCCATCAGTGCACCATTGGTCTATCAAATCCTCTATGGTACGATCACCTCCTTGTGATCCTGATAATGATACGGGATCCCCCCGTTGAGACAGCCCCATCGAGAAATAGATATCCTCGATATCTATGGTTAAGGTGTGAACACCTATCTGAAAATGTTGCTGCACAGGATCCCAACATTGGATCAAGTGCTCCAGTAACGGCACTTGGGCCCTCATGCCCGGAATGTGAAAGTACTTTAGCAATCCACAATTCCTCAACCCAATCATGCATTGAGGATAATTTGTTGCTTGGGCATCATCGATCTCATGCTCTCATTCGTGCCATTCGACCATTGTGTTCGCTTGAACCCTGTCCAAAAGTCCATAAAAACATCATTAGGACCTTTCCAAAGCATCAAAAGAGTTTATCTTTGGTTGAATTTTGAGCTTTCCATGCAGACTTGCGCTAATGCATCCCGTCCTTTCGGACAGGGCACTGTCAGCGCGGGACAAATTTTTAGGATTTGTGTCGGCGCGCCCTCGTCGTAGTTCCCGAAAAGAGAAATAGCATCAGTCCGTGGGAACAATATCCCCTCACCAACAAGCTCAAAACTCAAAAAAATGAAAGGAAATGAAAAATGTAAACCGCTGAAAAGAAAGAGGGCGGAGTTTAGGTTTACTTGACACTGATGATGGGAAACGGCTGATCACGGCTCCTACAATCCATGGTTGAAAACCACTCTCCAAAGGTCACTTTCACTCTCCAACTTGGTAAAAAAAAATAGTAATTATTTTTCACTATTTTGCCCTATTTATATTGAAAATGGAATATTCCCTTTTTAATTTATTGTTTATTAGGCTATTTTTCCTATAGTTGGAAGTGTTTTGCACGTCTGAATACCTAATCGACTGTTTTGACCTAGTTTTCAGATATTTGCAGGTACAATAAGATGCCATAAATTATTTCTTGTGTTTGTAGCCTTTTCACACTCGCTGTCGGGTGTGAACAACTCTTCAAGCGTTTTTTGTGTCGTTATCCCGCTCGTTAAAAATAATTAATGAAGACACTGAGATAACTCTTTGTTCCTTCTCGTGCTCGTAAAATGATGAGAATACGTTACCGATTTATAGTTTATCGCTTTTTTGGGCTCGTTAAACTTCCACGAAAAAGGAACCCCTCGGAGTCTTTCTTTAAGCTCTTTTCAGGCTCTCGAAATACGAAAAGATCGCCAAACGAACTTGATACGTTCACGCTTGTAAAGTTATTTGAATGATAGTCTTTATGGTGATAGTTTACCCCTTTTTTTGGACCAGGAGGCACTATTTACGAAAAAGGATCACTCTAGCCAATCATGACTGGAAGAGTTTTCTCTCATGTTGTTTTACCCTTTTTCGGGCGATGAGACTAACTTTTTGAAAAAGAAACTTTGAAGTCTTCTTTAGTTCTTTTCAGACTCTCTAAACATGAAATGACACCGAGTTTACCTTCTATGGACTCGTTAAAATTTCGACATCAAAGGGCCCATCATGGGATGAACCCCTCCTATCCTAGGTTCGTAAAATGTTTGGAATTGGACTCATCCATGGGACAAGCTATATCGGGCATCTATTACCCTCCTTAAGCTCGTTAAAAAAAAAAGAGGTACTCATCAATCATCATGGGGAATAGGGATGAGATTGTGTTGATTATTATTATGGCAGTACTTAGTCACTCTTGAACATGGCACTTGTTTGCATTTGCATTTAGTACCTGCGTAATCCGTCGGTCTTCGAGTCTTGCTGATTCAGTGAGTCCAGACACTCCTTTGGATCATCCAAAGAATGCTTCCGTCATCATTTGCATTGGGGGATTGGTATCATTCTTGTCATGTCAATATTTCCAAGTCATGCCGTGCCCATGTTCAAGAGACGTTCGTTATTCATTATCTGCAGTCAGTATACCTTCCGTCATGTCGATCTACCCTGAGTCGGTCTTGCACACCACTCTACAGTCCGATTCACTCGAAACATCTATGGTCGCATTTCGTGTCGATGATGGGCGATTCATCATGGCTCTCCTTCAACAGATCCATCCTTGTTGACTTCAACACCTCATCCAAGGATTGAATCTAGAAACCAATCGAGTACCTTGAGCCTGCATGCCTCAATGGCAGGTTACCTCGCTTTCGACATGAGTTTACATCATTGGCTCTTGATTGAAAGATCCTGTCGAGTGTTTGACCTCAACTCATTAATTCATGCTCGATGGTATGTACTATGATACCTTGGGAATCATTGACGTCAATGGTGATTTCCCTCGCGCTTGTTAACGGTATACATCAATGACCGGTAATCAAGTGGTTTCTACCATGCCCAAGAAATTGTAATCACATGGATAGATTCATATCATTGCGGGTTCGGCTTGAAGACCCTAGGTTGTTCTCATATTTCACCCAGGTTGCAATGGAGATTGTTTGGGTTATATTACACGGATCCACTTTGTATTGGTCGTGGCTGTGTTATTATCTCATCATGGATCTACGATTGTGTCCAGTAGCCATGATTGTGTTCAGTCAGTCTTTACTTCCATGGATCTGCAAGTATTGGTCGGAAGCCGTGTTGTGAGTCATGTGAGACTTGTCTCTCAGAGTCAGTTATACTACAGCAGCACCTTCCAACCAACAATTCCTTGCCCTCTATATTTCAAAGCATATCACCTGTTTTAGTTTACTAGCTTCATGCTTTGGGGGGGATTCTGTTACACCTAAATCTCATCATCATGAGTCCTATGTGAACTCAGCCTTGATCCCTGAAGTTTCCCTGACCAAAATCCATCTAGAGCAATTTGTTGATCCTTTATCCACATTTTCTAGTTAGATCGGTGCAGCTTGTCTTCCAGCAAGAAGCGCCAAACTAGGCTCGGCACAGAGTGTCATCTGGAAGCCTGCGTCAATGGCTCAAGTTGCCTTCATTGAGCCTGCGCTTGCCTTCCTGGCGCAAATTGTCCTCATACAGCATGTGTCGGGGTTGGTTAAAATGGATAATGAGACCTTCGAGTGACTTCTCGAAGCATGATGAGATGGATGTTTATCCCTAATTCATAGGTGAGCTGGCCTTCGGTTCCCTAACCTAAAAGGATGATCCCTTAACCTTCTCCCCATAATCTTCAACCTACTCTATCCACTTGGTCATATAAATATAAAGCTCCTCTCCATTCCAAAGGGAAGAAAATCTATAGTACTCTCATGCTGGTGAAATTATCTTAGGTGACTCTCACTCATCCTTGAGAGGTTTAATTCATGTTTGGAGGCTTGGCTTGGTTTTGCTTGTTGGAAGGAAGGTTGCGACGTTAAGGCCTAGGTTGTAACATTCTCTTCCTTTGTACACTCCTTTATACAGTTAATACAATCTCTTCCCATCTATATTATCGTGTTGTTAATGTGTAGAGCTTACTTACTTAACTGTTACCTTAGATCAATCATATGTGATATATGCTTTTACTGTTTGATCGTCTCCACTTGTTCAACAGGGCTTTGCAGCTGCAGATCTGAAGATGTTGGAGAATTGGATGAAGCAAAGAGCAAGAAGACTTGCGAATCCCAGGTAAGAGACCCATTTATCTATTTGCATTTCTATTGATCTAGGGAAGCTGATTATATTATGTGTTTATTTGTTCTGGATCCACTTGGACTAGGAATATCTAACCTTTAAGTCCACTTAGGTAGATTGTTCGAAAACAACAATAGAGGCAAGGATTGAAGTGACATATCAAATCATTGTAGCTCTTCACTATGAATATAGCTACGAGAGAGCTCAATCTCCCAACTACATATCACTACAAAATTATGTTTGTAAAATAGTGCAACTATTTCAATATCATATGCATCTATTTGCTTGATGCCTCCACAATGAATGAAGTTACATATCTATATACAAAATATTATACAAATTCATTGTTAATCACATAGTTGCTAAGTCAGCCAAAAAATAAAAAGCTTTCGAATAAACTAAATATCTATCGGATGCTATGGGTTTAGTGCTAATATGTCGATCAACTTTGATCACTAGACTTTTTGGGTGCACCAACCTGGTCAACTATGAGATCTAGTCAATGATGCCAAGGAATTTGTAGTTCAATTAGTGTGATCATGTGCATGTTGATATGTCAGAGATGTCATGTGGATGTCTTACTAAGTTATTGAAGAAGAACTTATGATATGTTGAAGATCAGGAGAGGGTCACAGTTTGGGAAAATGTGAAAAAAAAACGTATTTGATTGCAAAACCTAGTATGATGACCTAACTTTGTGATTAAGGATGTTGGATGTATGTAGAAATATAAAGATGTATCAGTGCATGGATCACTAGTTTAAGAGCTTTGTGACCCTTACTTGACTTAATTATAGGGAAGAAGTTGTGACTAAACATATTTTTAATTTCTAAACATTCACAAAGATTAAAAAAAAGACTATTGCAAAACCAAATTTGTAAAATGGACATGGAGACAATAAAAATGATTACTCAAAAACCAAATTTGTGAAATGATTGTGAACACACTAAGTTTCTATACAAATTAAGTTTTATATTCCAAAAATTTTATTTTTATTTGGTATATAGATCTCTGAAAAAACTCCCAAACACTTCCTCTTATTGTAAGCATGACACCTCTCATTGCTCTTATTGTGAGCATGACACCTCTCATTGCAAGCAATGATCCATAGTGTAAAGTGGGCAAAGTAAAATTAAGACACCTAATCTGATAGAAATGTGAAGTAAAGCCCACAATATCAAATATACCACATAAATAACCAAAACAATGACTTGAATCAAAAACCTATTACATACCATTAACAACTCTTACCCTTGAACTAATCCATCAAATTCAATATTCCAAAACTTAAATTATTCTACAAATAAAAACTCCACCTAATACATATAAACGAGAAACACTTTAATTTAAGATATAAAAGGTGGTGTGCTATTTTCAATAAAAAAGTTAAAGCTTAGATAAACTCCCAAAACACTTTTTTGGGTAAGGATGTCAAAACCTAAATATATATAAAAGTGGAAAGGGTCTCTAGATTTAATTGACATTATTGAGTTTTTAAATTCATTGTCCACCTTCGAGGCTAGTTGGTTGGTTGGTTGATAAGTCAATGTCTATAGCTAAGTCACTCATTAGGTACCTACTCCCATCATGGGTGGAAGAATGTTACAATATGATATTTCTAACATTATAATATTGAGAAAGGGTGGAAAAGGCCCCTTTTATTTTTACTTATGATTAGGAATTTGACTTGCATTACATAATGAAGCAAGCCTTCACGGTAGTGTTCATGTTTTCAATAATGCAAACTTAGAGAGCACGTTTCTAACAAGGTCAATGCAACTACTGTTTTTGGGGATTGCCCACTTTCTTGAAATTTTACCTCGGCAAATTTACATTTCCTCTTATTATTTTTGGAATGTAATGTTTTATCTTTTGGAGTTTGTTATTTTATCTTTTTAAACTAGTATGAATATAAAATATAAATTAAAGTTTTAAAATATATATATATATATATATATATTTTTGGTTGGTTTTGAAATGTTATTTTTATATTTTATTTTTTTAACAAAAATATTTATAAATCATTAGGAGAGGGATTTGAATTGGTGAAAAAGGACTAGAAATAGATATTGAAATGGCCACATCAAACATCCAAAAGTGAGATAAATATAAATATATAAATATTTTTCTATTAATAAAAAAAAACTCAAAATTAACCCATATGATAACTAGGCCCACAACAATCCATAAATAAATTGTTTAACTAAGTATGTTCGTAACTAACAAAAGAACTTTACAAGCAGTCATGTCCCTAACAAAGTCCGAATTATTCTAACTAAGGTATCAACTCAATCCTTAAAGTAGCCTATGTCTCTCAACTCAACCCCAATGAATGACCATTGGAGCAAACTCACACAACCATTTGTGCGAAGATATCTCATCAAACATCCTCACCTACACATTTTCATGAGTTATGGAGATCAACTTCACCTACAAGGAGTTTCAACCACTAAACCCACCCATTGCAATTAATGACACCCAACCCATTAAATTCATCAATTCTCCCATTAAACTCATCAAAGGAATCCATTAAACTCATCAAATGAATTCATTAAATTGTTTGAAAGCACAAAGATCAACAAAGACGTATTCCCCTCCCGAATCTAGGTGATGATTCAACTGCCAGCAGGACAGTTGGAGTGGACACACCACCCCCCCTGCACCAACTCCTAAGCCGAGCTCCTCCCAAGACACAACATTTACTCTGGATATGACCACACCCCAGCTGGCCTTCTTGCACGCTCCAGCTCTCCTCGCCCACATGGTCTGGCGGGTGGTATTAACGTCGGACCAGCTCCCTACGTCCTTGCACCTTGGCTCGTTTCACTTCGTCATTACTCCCTCTCATGTGACGCCCCTCTCTCCCAGAGCCCTCCTCTGGGATATGAAGCTCCATGTGCATGCTCCTGTGTTCATTAACCGTCTTCGCTATCCGCTCTCCGCCTCCACTGCTGAAAGTTCGTCCCCTATGCAATTCCCCTGTGAAACCTCCAAAACCACCATGAAATGCACGCGCGGCACCTCCAGGCGTGGCTCTGGATAGGGCACATGCAAAGCGGCGTCTGTGGAGAAGGAGATCCCTACAAACATTGGATACAAGGATAACGTCTCCATGTCGGTCCGTCACCTGGTGGATGATTGGGAATCAAGAAACGTTGCGGAGATCCTTGCCTTCGGCAGCCCTGAAACACAGGTGAATCATTACTGGCTCCTTAAAAATTTGATTGGTACCTTGGTGGAAGAGATGCTCACCAATTGGAACTTGGATAAGATGGCCATCATGGACACTAGGTCCAACATGGCTCATATGGATGGAATTCTTGTCGCCTTGGAATCCAGCCTTACAAGTCGCCGCTACTCCCTATTTCCTCATCAATCTCCACCCATTGGAGTCGGTCCGGAAGGTCCTATTACAAGTTCCGGCAAGGAGACTGTTGTTCATAAAAAAGGTGCCGACTCTCAAGTGGTCGGCAGTTCGTTACATGACTCTATGGGCCTTATGGTTTCAGAGGAAATCGCTCCTACTCTCGGACAATCCTCCGATCATGACTCCCCTGCTGCGGTGGTGGTTCAAGGCGCCTCCCCTCCTGGGACCTCCTTTCCAGTTCCCTCTACCATTGCAGTCACCTAGTACAAGCGCATCCACAAGGATGAGGTGGACGTGATTCTCCCGCGCAAATTCGAACCTCTTCCCATCAAGCTCCCAGAGCAGCAATGGACAGATGACTTCTTTGCCCCTTGCCCTGTCTCTGAGGACATCCATGACTCCAAAGGCGCGTAAGCTAGCTCTTGACGTGACTTGTGTTGAGCACTGCACTTCTGGTTCTATTATTTTTCTTTCTTGTTTTTGTTATCTTTTCCTAGTACAAAGTTACTCTCAATTTATGTTTTTCCTGATCGATGTCTATCTAGCCTCAACCTCTAGGCTTGTTTTACAACACTCTTTTTGTAATATTGGCACCTTCAGCAGCGCTAGAATGTTATATTCAACCTCGCCTGATGACTGTAATCTTTTTTGTACTATAATAGAATCCTTTATGCAACTTTAAAAAAAACAAATACATATTCCCATTAAACATATCAAATCATCCATTAAATTGTTTGAAAGCATAAGGATCAACCAAGACAGTTTCCCAGCCATTGGATCACACCCAAATCAATCCAATGTACTCATTCAAAATTTTGATTTTGCAATCCATGCCAATGTCATACCCCAATCAAATCAACACCAAAAACCTATAAAGGAGCATGAATGACCTTGCAGCTTGCCAATTTACTTTCCAGAAATTTGAGCTACTCAACAACAATGTCAACAGTGCTTCAACCTACTAATATCTTTGTCGACAACCCAAGGTAAGTCACTATGTTGTAGTGACCCTAGTTCAGGTATTAACCATGTTGCTAATATCTTTATGATTCAATTCAGTTTACATAATATATGCATGTTAATTGTACATGTTTCAATGTATGCTAACCTCTTTACCTGTTCTTGTTTCATTATATGTTACCCCTGTATATTACCTATTCCTATAGTGATCTTATCTTCTAGCATACAATGGTGCCAAGGCTAATGTCTCCATTTATCTATTATGCCAAAATAGACAATGCACTCTATATATCCTACTGTGTAAAGAATTAGAACATGCCATGACCTAGTCAAGAAATCGGGTTGTTTTTTCAATGGTGCCAAGGCCTGTAACATATAATGGAAACAAGTCTTTTTTTGTATCTATGGCTCTATTATGCCAAAATAGGCAATGCACTATGCATTTTTTATTGGGCAAACAAAACAAGTAATCCCATGACTCCACCTAGTGAAGTAATGGTTGTTTTGCAAATGATGCCAAGGCTAATAACAAATAATGGAAACAAGTCTAGTTCTATCTCTATGGATCTATTATGCCAAAATGGACAATGCACTCGGTATATCCTACTGTGCAAAGAATCAAAACATGCCATGAATCCACCCAGTCAAGAAATGGTTGTTCTGCCAATGGTGCCAAGGCCTATAGCAAACAATGGAAACAAGACCAATTCTGACTCTATGGTTATATTATGCCAAAATAGAAAACACACTCTATATTTGTTATTGTACAAACATCACAAGTAATCCCATGACTCTACCCATTGAATAAAAATCAACATATGTTCAAGCAAATTGACAACTTTGCTATCCAAACGCGTAGACTCATGTATGTTAAGCCAACCAACATTTGTACTATGTATACCCACAATAATCAACACAACAAATACAATAACAAAGAACTGCACATTCAAAATTGAACCAAATAGTAATCAAATTTAATTGCATATCTGGTGTATATGCCTTGCAATATATATGCTTGAGACATCCAAAGGAATTCTATGGGTACCCACTATGCATCATTATTACATATATATCAATCCAAAACATCACAAACTGTTGTTATATTGCTATCATTGTGTAAGTGGTGTGCAGGTTTATTGTAGTCATGTCGAGGGTGCGTACCTCTACTCGTACAAGGACCTCAGGGAGGCAAGTTACCAGGGATGCACAACTACATTTCACTTCATAGGATGTAGAATTACCCATGTGGTTGATAACAACATTCCTTGCAGTGATGATGGACAACATAATGACTTACCCCAGGACATTGATAGCAACAACCCTTCCAGTGTGGGTGGACAACATAATGAGACAGAGGTTGTTGTTGTTGCTCCACAACTAACTAGGGTGCAAGGTGCATGTGCAACCAATAATATCAATTCCATCAGAGGGTGGACATAATAGGATATGCTCATCACAATTTATATTGTAGAATTCAATGGATATTCTGTTAGAGTAGCTGCCAAAAAACATGGGATTGCAACCACATCACTACATTACTGGATAATTGGCCTTGCTCGTACAAAGTGGAAAGGGCCTCTTATAGTGATGGCTACAAAAGAGGAGGAAGAGGTGGTTGTTTGGTGCAAGGAGATGTCTCAATTGGGCCACAGGATAGAATTGATACAACTAAAATCCCTTATTGCTTAAATATGTCAAGGTAGCCAAATCTATTCAAAGATGGATTTCCTGGTAAATCATGGCGGTTAGGGTTTAAATAGAGGTATCCAAGGCTTGTGTTATGAACAACAAAGGGCCTCGACAGAGACAAGGCTATAAATCAACATCCTACAGTTGTGTCCAGGTTCTATGACACACTATACATTGTATATGAGAAACATGCCTACATTCCAGACCATATATGGAACTGTGACGAAACTGGTTTACAAGCAGTGAGGAATTATGGCATGCAGGTAATTTCCAAGAGAAGGAGCAGAAATGTGCCAAAAATTATTCCTAAGGGTAGGGAGTGGATAACTATTATGTGTTGTGTAAATTCAATCGGTGCATCAATCCCATGGTTCTATTTGTTCAAGGGAAACACTAAGTTAAAAAACCATATCCAAAATTGTGAACTAGGAGCATGCACGGTTGCACATCCCCATGCATGGATGACTAAAGAGTTGTTTTTTAATTGGATTTTTCACTTTGTTGCATCTATACCTGGTGGTGTCTCCCCTAAAAACATGCACTTATTGATTTTTGATGGTCATGGTAGCCACATAGCTATACAAACCATCGAGGAGGCAAATACACTAGGCAATGACTTGTTGAATTTCCTTGCACATATTACTCACATGTTGCAACCTCTCGATGTGAGTGTGTTTGGGCCTTTCAAGAATTGCTTTAGGTCTAAGAGAGTAGCATGGATGGCAAAGAAACCCCAGGATAGAGGTAAAAAGGTTTGAATTAGTTGAACTAGGAAGTAAAATTTTAAAAAAATTCTCACGCCATCGAATATCAAGGTTGGATTTAGGCAGTCTAGAATTTGGCCACTAAATTATGATGCTCTTATCCATGATACTAGGTGTAGCGAAGAATTTGATTTACATGCCTAGGAAGCTACAAATGCTACATATAACATGTTATCCCTATCTCAAAGACCTAGTGTGTTGTTGGGTGATGACAATGAGCAAGTCAACGCTACTCAATATGATCATGAGCCAAATGAAGAGAACATGGAAGTTGTTGGGTCATATGAAACTCATACAACCATTGGCATTGCATGTCATTATATGGAAATTCCAAATAGAAATGGTCGATGCATACTAAGGTGGATTCAATGCAACCATTGGCATTGCATGACATTATATGGAAATGCCAAACAAAAATGGTCAATGCATACTAAGGTGGATTCAATGCAACCATTGGCAATGCATGCCATTATATGGAAAAGCCAAACATAAATGGTCGATGCATACTAAGGTGGACTCAATGCAACCATTGGCATTGCATGTCATTATATGGAAAATCCAAACATAAATGTTCGATGCATACTAAGGTGGAGTCAATGCAACCATTGGCATTGCATGTCATTATATGGAAAAGCCAAACAGAAATGGTCAATGCATACTAAGGTGGAGTCAATGCAACAATAGAACAGTAATAATGTACATTGAGCACATCTAAGAGAATACAATGCCATTATACACATAAATTTTACTGGCATTCACATAAAGTTTATTTAAGCACATAAAAACACAATCATCCCACTAAATAAATTGATCGTAGGAAATATTATCTTGCCCAATTACTCATTGCATTCAATTAATTCATAACAAAGATGAATGCTAGAAATGGATAGCTAGCTCATGGGTAATTATTCCCTTGTTCTTGTGAACAAAAATCCACACAAATTACTTAAATTGTTAGTTACATAAGGGCATGCCCCTCTTTCTAATGATATATTGTTGATGTATGAAAATGTCTTCTTTTAACCAAGAACATAAACCACAATCTCATAGGTGCTCATCCTTAGTGAAGGTTCAAATTGCACACAATGTCACATCCTTGCTCAAGGTTATAATCCCATTGATTCTCAAGTCATTGGTCAATTAGTACCAAATATCACATAATTTAAAATCCTTGCTCAAGGTTGAAATCTCATAGAGTAGGTTCTCATGAATGGAGTTTCACATGCCAAGGTTCAATTCTCATGTTGTTTCATATTATTGGTCAAGTTTCAATTCTTGCCAAATTTTGCAAGGCAAGATTGAGTTTCATGTCCTTGATCAAGTATCAAATCTTATTATAAATATTCGCATCCTTGATCAAAGTTAAAACCTCACTTACTTCTGCATCTCTAACCAATGTTTAATTCTTATGAAGTATCATATCCTTTTCCAAAATTTGAATCTCACTTGGTAATTCATATAATTCCAATCCACATTTCTCAAACAAGGAAAAACATTATTGTAATTTTCAACTAGCAACACTCTTCCCTCTCAACCCATAGACCACAAGGAAAGGCCCTTCGCTCGGTAATTATACTCATGGGTTATCACACAGGTTCTCAAAGTAAAAATGCGCAAGAACATAAACCGCAATACAATGAGATAACCCTCATGGAAGCAAGGACCATAAATGGGTTGAGAACAACCATCTTGAGCATTGCTTCTAAGCTCCGTGCCTATAGATTTTTCACAATCTTACATTGTTTGGTTTATCCCTTACCAAACGATAAGGGAATTAGCACTAGGTTGTGAGGATTTTCTCATCCTAAGCGAAATTTCAAATCTCACACAGTGCCACATCCTTGGTCAAGGTTATAATCCCATTGATTCTCACATTAATCCCATTCACAAACAGATACCCATTTCAATGACATAGAAGAACCACGTTTCACAAACAAAGAAAAACCCTTCATTTTCTTTAGGCCATTAAAAAAATTCAACATTTAAAGTAATGGAGGAAAGCAATACAAACAAAGCACTGACAAGTATGTTGAACCACATTAACCAAATTTGTTGCGTGAGAATCAAAAACCTCCTTCTCCTAGGTCAATAAATCACATTAATCCCATTCACAAACAGAGACCCTTTTAAATGACAGAGAAGAACCCCATTTTGACAAACAAATAATAACCCCTTTCATTTTCTTTAAACCATTAACCAATTACAACATTTAAATCCCTAGAGGAAAGCAAAATAAATAGAGCACCAACAATTCTTTCAAACCACAGTAACCATATTCATCGCATGAGAATGAAAAACCTTCTTCTAGTAGGTCAAGAGATAAAATTAATACCATTCACAAATAGAGACCCATTTCAATGACAAAGAAGAACCCCATTTCACAAATAGAGAAGAACCCCATTTTGAGTACATTGAGTAAACAATGAAACTTTAAACCAACTCCCTAATGCACAAAGCAAACCAAGTCAGTCATAAAAATCCATCGGTAGAGTGAGTGTGTTGAAAAACACTTAGAGAAGCTGGTAGGATTTGAAATCTTACTAGGGAAAACCTTACCAGCCACCAACAACGCTCCAACTGCTAGGCTCTCCATCCACATAGTTCCAGCGTGACCTGCACATAAATCACAATAGTTAGAAAACTTTTATAAGTCGAGAAACTGTAAAAAAACGATATTGTTCAAGCACCTACCTCACATGACATGGCAAAAAACCAGAAAATACGTTCACCAACCAAAGTGCCCACCTTGGATGGTAGGGTCCTCAAAGAGATAACAATCTCAAGTAGAGAAACCAACACCCATGAGTAGAGAATCTGATGTGTAGCTGGTTCAAACCTTCATAGGGCAACCCTCAACCCTATCACCATGCGCTTAGCACCGACGAAGCACCCCCACTGCACAACAAATGAACCAGAACAACAATAGTAATGATGTGCGGAGGCACAACTAGCAGAGAGGGGACATACAACCACCAGGGTGAGCTAATGACCACCCACCGACCCCAAAAAAAATGAACGAGTTGAGGAACCGATGGCAGGCGAAGGATTATGATGCGCTATATGTAAGGACAATAAAGCACAATTAAAGTGCATGAGGTAGGGCACGTGTGACACTACCGAGTGGTCCTTTTTGGGCCACCACGTGGCTCATCTAGGTGGAAGAGGGGAGGATGCACCACAACTAGCATCCCTCCCCTATAATTTTGAAAAGCTAAAATGATACACCCTATCCTTTTTTTGTCTTTATTGATTACATAGGTACACAACACTCGCAAAAGAAAAGGCAACCAACCACTCGAACTAACCAATTGAACTTAATAAACTTAAATATTTCATAAACTTACAACTTATTATTATTTTGTATCAACAAATCAAATTAAAATTGATAATTTTTTTAATAAAATTATATTTTTTAAAGTAAATTCTTTTTTATAATATATACAATTATCTATTTTATTTTTATTAATATAATGTGTATTGTCTTTTTTTTTGTAAGTTAGGGTAGTTCCTTATATTGACTTTGGAAAAATATACAGAGTTTTGCAGGGCCCTCCCAAGACTGGGAGAACAGACCCGAAATAAAAATTTAAGAAGTCTTCCCTGAAAGGAAACAAGACTGTACTAAAGTGTTTGAGAATTGTTATTAATCTGCAAAGGTAGTTTGCCAAGAAACCAAAAACAACAGCAGAGACTGTAGTGACAAAACGAAACCAAAATAAAGACATAGGCTAAACAAAACCAAGTTAGTCGGTCGAGCCTTCATGAGAACCTGGCTCCTTGGTGAGTTCGATGCTGAGACGGTGGGCAATTTGATGCTGGTTGTGGAGAATCTGCCTGAGATACCCAACCATTTCGTCTTGCCGCACCAGAATTTATGCGTGAGCTTCTCCTTTTTTTGCCAGGGTTTTTTTGAGAACCGATTTCTGCATCCAATGATAATCCAGGGTCCGTTGATAAAGGGTGGTGCGACCTTTGGTGTTCCCCGGGTCCGGAACCAAAGCTCCAAATTCATTCCTGATTTATGTGTCCGAGAGACAACCTCGAGACACCTGAACATCCTCTTCAGCATCCTGAATTTCCTCCTAAGCATGCTTCGTAATTTCTTCCTTGAAATGACGGGCCTTCCCCACAATGCGGTGCATAAACCGCACTGGCGGGCCGGGAGCAGGGCCTGTTGGTTTGGTCTTGCGCCCGAGATAACCTTTCTTAGCGGGTGGCATTATTGCAGCAACTGCAAGTGAAACAGAGGACCAACTTCCACGAACAATGACAGTGCTGCGGAGGGAGAATCGCAGGGCTGTGATCTAAGCTCCGTCTAAACTTTTGTCGCTTCTCTTTTATCCCTAGGATGTATAGACTCGTCTCCTCTTTCTGCCATCAATTACCATGAGTGCAGGTGTACCTCCCATTACTCAGAGCCGGACCAAGACATAGAGACAAGACCTAGCTCATGCAAGAGCAGTTAAACCGCGGGATGCAGGGTCCGATTTATGATGCTTTACGAGGACACGTGTATGACATGGGCGGGCATGTGTCCAGCCTTGTGGTTGGCGCGAGCGAGCATGTGTCTAGCCTCGTGTCTGTCTGTCATTTCCCTTGGTTGGCCCACACTCAACACCTATTGTGGGGGAATATAGTGTGTATGATCATGTATTGAGAAAATCCATAAACTTTTACTCTCTACATATTTAGAAATCCTAACCAATAAAATTAATTATATTATATTTATTGAAACCATTTCAATTTTATTGAAATGAAAATTATTCATTTTATACACTTTTTTTATTAAAAGAATTAATAATACAAAATTGGCTTCTATCACTAGGAATATACATATATCAACATCGCAACGTTAAAGAAAAATGCCATTAAATTATAGTTTCATTATCTTTCAATCCTTCTATAAATGCAACCCATTAGTACCACTTGCGGTTTTTCAAAAAATATATTATATTAAATTATTAAATTACATTATAGTTTCAAATATCTTTCAACCCTTCTAAAATGCAACCATCAGTGCTACTTGTGTTATTTTAAAACTATATTATAATAAATTATTAGATTATTGTTTCCAATACCATTTTATCATTCTTAAATGCAATCCATTAGTCCCACTTGTATTATTTTAAAATTATATCATATTAAATTGCTTAACGCTACAATTGAAGGATTCTCTAACATAACATATCCAATTGATCATTATTTTTAAATATGCATTCTATAGGTATCACATGCGTGACCATGCTGACATTATCATCACATGCGTGACTATGCTGACATTATCATATTGGAATAATGAATCATTTTTTTAAAGCTAGTATAGTTATTTATTTAATTTGTGGTCATTGAATATTGATAAGCCACAAATTAAGTGTTACTAGCAAATTAAGTCAAATTAAATATGTTATTTATTTGCCATGTGTAATCACTGTGTTGTCTATGTCTTAGTTAACGGTTATCACCCACCTTCTTTTAGCTAAACTTGTTTTTTCCCGAGAAAAAAAGCATACTATTGATATTCAAACTGGTGAATCAAATAGTACATGATATGATCAAAAGGTAAGATCAGAGATTGCACTGTCACCCAAGAAATGTGCCATATGTCAAGATATTCCCCCCATACAAAAATCAAAATATTACATCATCCAAAATCCAGAGAAAGAGTAGCAGACAGATACTAATCCAGAAAATACATATGTCCAGAGTCGATCAGCTGGTCATCAAAGAACTCATCCCAAAATATGTAGCCACCGTCACCTTCCAAAGCTGCTTTCGACAGCATATCAGCCTGGGAGTTATGCTCTCGATAAATATGAGTTAATGTGACAGAGAGAAACATACCAAGCTCAGATTTAATACGTTGACACTAGTAAGCCAAATCCAAGACATTCAAAGCATATGCACCCTATGCCCATTTAATAGTGACTCTTGAGTCACCAAACATCTTCACATTTCCAAGACCAAACAAATTTTCCACACGCACCACACACCATAATGCCAAGAGTTCTGCCTTCATGTTGGAGCCCCTTCCACAATTCATCCTAAGAGTAAAGAAATGATTAGAGTTGAGATGAATAACCCCTCCAGCACCACATACACCCAAATTTGCCGCTCCATCAAAAAAGAGAATGGGATCATCAAACCTAATATGGAAAGTCCCAATATTACGCAAGCCTGGATCTTCTAGCTAAACATATCTATACATCAGTTACCGGTTATTTTTTATATTATTTTTTTAATTGTTTATTTTGAATAACCACGACCATAAAATCAATCTAGACAATACGCTTGTCTCATCCTCGTGCAATCTAGTATTCGTGAAGATTAACCTCCATCTTGAATCAAGAGTGGGGAGAATTACACCGATAGGTGTTATTCTAAGACCTATGGGTGTAAATATAATATATTAATAATAAAAATAAGGATTTATAAAAACTATTTTGATAAAAAAAATTAAAGTTCGGGACTATAAAGTTATATTTATCAAAAAAGAGAAGATATAGATATAGGGGTGGCCATCCTACTACTAGGGAAACCAAACTAGTCACCTCTCCAAAGTTCAGAAACTAACTGCCAGTTATAGCTATTGCTATTGAAGAAAACATGAAGCCTGAGACCATCACTATTGTTTATTTGACTGTCTATATAGATCCTTATACAAAAATTGAAAGACCTACTTTCCCATAGGTCGTTAAAGTAGGAACCAACTGACTAGATAGACCTCAAATCCAGCTTGAGGGGTAGCAGCGAGTGAGACTAATTATCATCTAGAATGGCAATGTGAGGTGTTATCTTGGAGCCCGCGGCTTCAGAGTCAACAACTGCATTGTTTGGTTGTCTCATGGTCATTTTCCTACAGAAGATGGGACCAAAGTTTGTTGGGGCAACATTCTGTTGTAAGCTTTTGCTTAGTGCATTGAGCTTGGCATCTTGTTCCATATTCCCCTTGAGAATGTTATGGAGCCAATTTTCCATGTGTTCCATTCTGGTAGAGACGTTGGGCCATGGTCCTCATGTCCAAGCAGGCCACTGGCATTGTCGGTGATTGCACAAACCAAAAGGATTTTCGTATGTCAAAGGAGCACTGAGGTATTTATATATTGGGTGTCCCTAGTGTGGGTGTTGCCAAGGTCTTCCTCCATCCTGCCCAAATTCACTACTAGCTCCTTTGGTGTTGGGACCACGAATTAGTTTCCAATTCTCTGCTCCATGCAATTAATCTGCTCCTACGCAGGTGGCGAGACAATGCCACAGAAGGAGGCTTTCGCCTTCCTTTGTTTGGCCAACACTCTAGGCATGTGCGAGCATTTAGGCCCCGTCGAGACTCTGCGCTCAGTCCTCTTGATGCACACCAATGGGATGGGATAAGCCAAACTCAAGGAAGCCCAGAAGGAGTAATGCGAAGGAAAATGGGAGATCCAACCAAACCAATGAAACAACCAAACCTCCTGTTTGTCACTATTATTCATACTCTTCCTTATTTGTCGCCTGAAGGTCTGAACCCTCAACCAATTCATGATGTCCCAACAAGCATTCAATCTAAACCAAGGTACATACGTGTGGTGGAAGTGCAGGTTCCCACAATGCAAATCGAGGCCATCGACTAGAGATCCTGAAGCTTGTATTGTCAACGAGGGAGATGGGAGGCACCACTAGCTGAAATTATTAGCTCGTTCATGAAGCCACTAATTGTTTTAATGTCACCAAGCGCCATTTTCCATGGTGAGAGGGCAGACCTCCACCTGTACTGACACATATGTGACATGTGGTACGCTCCACAGGTTCAAGACACCCAATTTGGGGGTAAAACTATTTTTATAAATTAATAAAATAAATTATTCTAAATTTATTCTAATTAGAATTTATAAAATATTAAGAGATTCAATATTTTAAAGAAAAATAATTATATTTTAAAAAGCTTGATTCAAGGTTAAGATAAATCTACATTGACTATAATTCATAGGATGTTATAGATATCAAGGTCAAATCATTAACCATTAAATATCACTATAATTGTACTTAGTGGTGACATGACAACTATAACTCACATCACAAAAGAATAACATGTTAATTCATAAAATCAAAAAAATAAAATCAATTTGAATAAAATAACTATAATCCACATCACAAAAGAATAACATGTCTACTCATAGAATAAAAAATATTAAAACCAACATAGATCCACCTTAAATCTTAAATCTAGATCTACCAAGTACCAAGTAGCGAGAGAGATCACAAAAGAATAACATGTCTACTCATAGAATCAAAAATATTAAAACCAACATAGATCCACCTTAAATCTTAAATCTTAAATCTAGATCTATCAAGTACTGAGAGAGATCAAATTTGTTGAGATGTAAATTTGTAGGTTACATAGAAAAATCAAATTTGTTGAGATGTAAATTTTTACACATCTACAAAATAAGATAGATAGAGATCGAAATTTACAAAAAAATCCACAATCATAAAAACCGCCTCTTTAAAAACACATGGGTTTGTACAAAGTGATGGAAGCATCCTTCTTGCGAGCAGTTGCGTAGAAAACGCTATTATACACCTTAAAGCTTTAAACATAAAAAATAAGATAAAAGCCACGCAACTTCACAAGAGCATGTTCCACGATCTTTATCGCGTACCAGCTCTGACCTTTTCTTAAGCCCGGAGCAAGGTCCATGGCCATGTGAATATTCCTTTCAATCCAAAACAGCACACAGAAAAGAAAATTTCTTAAAATTTGTGGGGAGTTTGAATTAAAAAAAGGGATTTTTCCAAATAAGCAATGTCAAAACATCTACCTGGGCGCGTCGGTACAGCGTCTGCCTCGCTGTAATACACGCTAACCACGTTCGAAATGGGGAAGCCCAAAATCTGAGATCTGCAATCGTATATAGCATAGCAGTAGGAAGCCTTCCTGATTTGAATCTGCAATCCGTTGCATCGTTTTCGATTCGAACCGTAGACGTTGAGCTCTCTAAGGCCGTGGAAGGAGCAGGGGAAGGTTATTTTGAGGTGGTTTCATACAAGGATCTGTTCAGTAGACGATGAAGGCACTCATTTTGGTTGGTGGGTTCGGGACCCGTCTGCGTCCCCTCACGCTCAGCGTTCCCAAGCCCCTTGTCGACTTCGCCAATAAGCCCATGATTTTGCATCAGGTATGGAGCTACTGGGTTTCGATCCCTGTGTCTTGATTGCCTGGATCAGATTAAAATGTCTAGGAAAAAACAATTGAAGAACAATTTCTGTGCAGATCGAAGCGCTGAAAGCTATTGGAGTTGATGAAGTTGTTTTGGCAATCAATTACCAGCCTGAGGTACAGAGCTCAGCTTGCATAACCCAATTTGCTCTGCTAATTTGGGTTATGTTGGTTTTCTTCTTTTAGAAATTTGCATAATATAGCCTTGCAAGGAAATAATTTTGGTGTGATGAATCATTTTGCATTTTGGGGATTCTTGATTACAGATTTCTGTTTTCTCACCTTTAATTAGTTGGATCGGGGTTTCCAAGGGAAATATTTGAGATAATTGGTTTTGTACAATTGTTGAATGCAGGTTATGCTGAGCTTTCTGAAGGAATTTGAAGCAAAGCTTGGGATTAAGATCACATGCTCACAGGAGACTGAACCAATGGGCACTGCTGGGCCTCTGGCTCTTGCCAGGGACAAGCTGGATGATGGGTCTGGTGAGCCCTTCTTTGTACTCAACAGCGATGTCATCTGTGAATATCCATTGGAGCAGATGCTTGAATTTCACAGAAAGCATGGGGGAGAAGCCTCAATTATGGTCACCAAGGTATGCCTTCATGTCTGCATTCAAGCTTCATTTCATTATGTCGAAAGTCCTAGGTATTACCCACATTTTAGCTTTCAAGTTAGGTTATTGAGACACAGCAGATTTGGTCTTACTTTTGAGCCAGCCAAGCTCAGGGCTCAAACATAGCTGCATGCTTATGGGTTCAAACATAACTCCATGGTTGTTTAGGTACCCACATCCATGACTTGGGAATCAATAGATCCTGATAACATGCATTATAGTTGTGTTTTTGTAAAGTTATGTTAATTCTCTTGAAATATCTAGTAAAATGTTGATTTGATCCTGATAACATGCATTGTAGTTGTATTTTTGTAAAGTCATGCTAATTGTCTTGAAAAATCCAGTAAAATGCCGATTCAATCCTGATAACATTTATTCTTGTTGTATTTTTGTATGGTCATGCTAATTCTCTTGAAAAATCCAGTAAAGTGCTGATTCAATCCTGATAACATGCATTCTAGTTGTATTTTTGTACAGTCATGTTAATTGTCTTGAAAAATCTAGTAAAATGCTGATTTAATCCTGATCACGGGCATTGTAGTTGTATTTTTGTATAGTCATGTTAATTGTCTTGAAAAATCTAGTAAAATGCAGATATAATCGAGATACAATGCATTGTAGTTGTATTTTTGTATAGTCATGTTAATTGTCTCGAAAAATCTAGTAAAATGGCTATTTAAGAGATTTTATTATGTCTATGAATAACGAGGGTAATGGTTTTTTGGTCCTAGGTGGATGAACCATCAAAGTATGGTGTGGTTATTCTTGATGAAGAAACTGGTCAAGTAGAGAGATTTGTGGAGAAGCCTAAGATCTTTGTTGGAAACAAGATCAACGCAGGGATTTACCTTCTGAATCCCACTGTTCTGAATAGGATTGAGCTGAGACCCACTTCAATTGAAAAGGAGGTGTTCCCAAAAATAGCCAGTGAGAAGCAGCTCTATGCCATGATATTGCCCGGATTCTGGATGGATATAGGGCAACCCAAGGATTATATTTCAGGACTAAGGCTTTACTTAGATTCTCTGAGAAGAAATTTACCCAAGAAATTGTCATTTGGTGCTCACATCATTGGAAATGTGATAGTAGATGAGACTGCTCAGATTGGGGAAGGGTGCTTAATTGGGCCAGATGTTGCAATTGGTCCAGGCTGTATGATTGAGTCAGGGGTGAGATTGTCTCGCTGCACTGTTATGAGGGGAGTTAGGATTAAAAAGCATGCCTGTGTGTCTGGGAGCATAATTGGTTGGCATTCTACTGTTGGGCAATGGGCTAGAGTGGAAAACATGACCGTGTTGGGAGAGGATGTGCATGTTTGTGATGAGGTATATAGCAATGGGGGTGTAGTGCTTCCCCACAAGGAAATCAAATCAAGCATCACCAAGCCAGAAATTGTCATGTGACTGTTCACAGCAATCAGCAAGGAATGTTTGCTTGCCTGGTTTATTCCTTGCATACAGTCAAATGTGAGGCTGATTACTTTAGTGCTGCCATTTTTATGTGATGGGATTGCAGTGGAGAAGATTGTTTTTCTCTCTTATGTTTATCTTGACAATTGTAGGATAGTCCACAGGCTGTATGAGCTCTGGTTTTGGATTTCGGATTTGGTAATCCATGCCATGTAAGATATTATTACTGCCTATGAAAAATAGCTCTGGCAATCCTATTAGTAAATGAAATTGGTTTAATTTTATAAATGGAATTTTCTCTACTTCTAGAGAAAGCTTTCGGCAGACATTTGTTTTGTGATTTGAACAACTTAAAGTTTTCAAATTTTATCTTTATCTGGATAATGCCTGAATTTGAACTCAAAGAGCAATCAATATACATGGGAAATCTAGCTAGGAAATTTTATCATCTTTCTTGAATTTGCCTGAATTTGAACACAATGTCAGCTCTGTTTATACTATATACATAGCAAAAATGCCTTGAACTTCCTTTCACTTAATTCTTTTAGCAGTATATTATAATAACATGCAAACAATAGTTCTTGCTCTAATGGCTAGATCCCTCCCAAACCCTCTCTGCCTCTGCTTATTTTCAACTTCCATGTTTTTGTGTGAGTCAGATTTGACTCTGCAGCAGGTGCACAGATGTCATTAAAATTTGCAGTGTTCCACGGGGACATGTCCCGCAGGGTCGGGGACACGTTTCCTGCGTCCCGGGGACTTTGGGACTCATGGCAAAACGTTTCCCCTTCCCATGCCTCTGAGAATTTTTTTTTTTTTTACGTTTTTCCATTATTTTTACTTTTTACAATCCCTACTTGGTACTACTTAGAAAATAAATCAATATATTTAGTATTTACATTGCACAAACATGATTATACACCAAATGAATTATTATTTTTGGTATTTTATTTTATTTTTATAATTTTAGAGACGTCCCCCGTCCCCCCAAAATTTCCATAAAATTTGGGGTGGTCTCCACGCCAAGGATAATTTTAGGGGCGAAATTTAGCCCATGGGCTATTTTTCCATGTTTTCTTCCAAAAAATGATTCACCAATTTGCATTTTTTGAAGCCCCATTTTGCCCAATTTTGATGGGGTAAACGTTTTTCACTCTAAAAATCGCCAAATTATTATATAAACTATATAAAATCCTTAGAAATTGAAATAATTTTAGAAAAACATCGCCAAATATTTTATAGCTGACATTTTAAGAATTGGTAAGATTCGCCAAGGCTTATACACTTTTAAATAAGTATGGATCCTTAAAATTATCCCTGCTCCATGCGTCCCGAATGTGCGTTACCCGCTCCCGCGCCCCCCCGTCCTAGAAACTTGGGGGAACATTGAAAATTTGTCTGTGCTTGTGTCTCCCATTGTGGTATAGATGAAAACAGATTACCTTCGGGGTGGTGCCAACATAGCTGTTCAAAAGGTTCAGGGAACTCCTAATAGTTCCTGCTTCTCATTGGTAACTTATCTCTGACCTTGCCAAAACTGATCCTTAACAAAGCACAAATATATTTGAGTAGAATAGAGTAGTAAAGGAATTAAATCTTATCATAAGGATTCACAACTATACTATATAATAATAGCTTGTAATATACCATAAATAACAATCACATCACAAGTAAGAAGATCCAAAGATAACGGTAACAAAGAGGATCAAAATACATGATAATGATACCATTGATTATAAGATAAGTTAAAATAAAAGAGATACAGTTTTATCTCTGCTTATGAATACATATTTCTTTCATATCAACTGCAACATGCCATATACAAATGGCTTAGATGATGTGAAACAACATTTGTTGAAGGTAAAAGAAACATTGCAAGATTTGAAGCAACTGAACTGCAGAAAATTCGTTTCCTTACATTAATTAAGGAGGTAACTGTTACAAGTTATGTTATTAGAAACTAGAAATACAAAATGGAACGCCATATGTAGGAGAATCAATTTATTTTTTTCAGGTTTTGTAAAGCGAATGTTTTAAAGCTTTTTAAATATATATGTGAAAATAAGAATTTCATATAAAATCTTCCTCCATTTGTTTACAACTTATAACGCAACCCCCTTTGCATGCTTGTAGTTGCTTAACATAGCGCCTTTCATAATGTCATGCTTGTATTCCCTGTACCATGGAAAGATGAGTGCTCACAGGGTTCCAATAATTCCTTTTGAGTAACTAAGTTCTCAAGAATGCTTATAGTTGCTTAACATGGCACCTTTCATAATGTCATGCTTGTATTCCCTGTACCATGGAAATATGAGTGTTCACAAGGTTCCAATACTTCCTTTTGAGTAACTAAGTTCTCAAGAATGCTTGTAGTTGCTTAACATGGCACCTTTCATAATGTCATGTTCGTATTCCCTGTACCATGGAAAGATGAGTGCTCACAAGGTTCCAATACTTCCTTTTGAGTAACTAAGTTCTCAAGAAGTAACCAAGAAAACCATTGTTGCATTTACTATGAAAAGAAAAGTGCCCATAAGGTTCTATGACATCATTTTGAGCAATTAAGTTCGAAAGACTATTGTTCCTTCTACCATGGAAAGGAGAAAGGATTGTGCTCACAAGGTTGCAAGACTTCTTTTGGAATTAAGTTCTCAAGAAGTAATCGAGAACACCATTGTTCCCTACCATGGAAAGAAGTGTGATTGCAAGGTTGTGAGACTTCCTTTTAAGCAAAAACCTGGATAGAAACAATAACAATATGGTAGTTGAAAAAAAAAAACCTGAAAGTACATTGATACCAACCTTGTGCAACTCTACTATGCATGATTCATAGTCATACTAAATAAAATGTGGTTGAAATGCGGTGTTTTCTTGATGCTCTCCTCGAGCCTTTAATGATTAAACTCCACTCTTCAATCTCTCCTCATAGGTCCAATAACTCAAGTTGACTTCCAACTTCTCAAGCCTTGACTTTCAAACAATACAATGCATTGACCATTGAATTGACATAGCTATGCATAGAGATTTGTAAATGCCCTCAAACTTAAGTGGCATGACTATTGCATGATTAGTGTCTTGAATTCTTTCACAAAATGTGTGATAACAATGATATTTTCATGGTCAATGAGTTGGTGGCCTAATGGTGAAAAGATGTGATTTTCACTATCCCCACCAGGGTTCAAATCCCTAATGAGACATTGGCATGTTGTGATGAGGCTAGAAGGGTAGGCACCCCTGGAGTAGAACCCTCATATTTGGTGTCTCGGCCCTCGCTAAGTCATGAGTTATTGGTATAGATGGTTTGCAGGCTATTGGATATACTCTTGGGTTATAGTGGCAGTTGTCGACTTTGAGCCTGGGTCTAACCTAGGTAATCCTGACAAGTTACCAATTCGGTTTTAAGAAAAATAAAAATGATTTCTCAAGAAATAGGTTACTCATTAAAAATTGAGTACTAGAAACAATGTTTCTGATTGATATAAAATGCATCAACATCAAGTTAATATGAGTAACATAGGTCATAAGCATATTTATATGTTGGTGAGTTGAAAAGTGCATTCTATAGTTTTATATAGAGGAAATGTGTCACATATATATGTAATATGTGACATCTTAATCCAAAATATTATTAAAAGAAATAACTAAAAATGATAACAACCAATGCCTAGCTTTATCTTGAAAAAAAATCTACACAAGATTAATCCATTTTGATACTTAATAAATTTATGATTAAAATAAATTTAAACTAATGTGATAGATAGCAAGAAAATTTTTATGAACTCACTTTTGATCTCTTTATTGTGTATATGTGTGTTGTTGGAAATACATAGAATACAACTGAAAATGTCATAATATTGGAGAATATTAGGAAGAGTAGTTTGCTCATCAACATATAAATGTGGAATATATATAATGTATAAATTATTTTGTTTAAATACATGTTAAATCAATATTTTAGTTGGTGTTATATTTTTGTGTATTTGGTAAGTCCATTTGTAGAAATTGATTGGAGTTGCAAATATTTGGGGAAGTCCATTTCAATGTTGAACCTCTAAAATGTATTTGTAGAAATTGATTGGAGTTGCAAATACTTGGGGAAGTCCATTTCGATGTTGAACCGCTAAAATGTGGACGAGAGAAATGTTTCCAATGTATTGTCATAATATCTCATAACATTATGAATGTTAGAATTTTTATTAATATCTAAATTTAATAAATGTGGACTAAATCAAATGTATATTACTTTGCTCAAATATGTGTTAAGTCAATGTTCTAGTTGGTGTTATCTTCTAGTTCTATTTATCAAGCCCCTCGTCTCATTTTTATTAAAAAGTGACCGAATGTCTGGGTTTTAAACTTGGCAAGTGCTATGTACTTTTTGATTTCATGGAAATAACAAAAGTACGGTTTTTTTAAAAGTTTTATCAAGCCCATCGACATAGAACTAGAACTAGAAGACCACATAAAAAGTATGGTACTAGAACTAGAAGGCCACATTAAAAAGTACGGATGTGAACTAAAACTAGAACTAGAAGGCCACACGGAAACCGTACTTGATAATAAAAAAATTATCAAGCCCCTTATACAATCCCTTTGCTTAGCAAAAAATACGCCATAGCAAGCCATCAAAACAAAGAATCATAACTTAAAACACTTCGGAAAAAAAAGAACTCATAGTACCAGAAAGAACCAGCTGCTCATCCACCCATTCTTCCCAATGGAAAACCCCAGGTTCACCATCAAGAGCTTATTTGGACAGGGAATCTGCTATGTCATTATTTTCTCTAAAGGTGTGTTCAATAGAAAGGTCGAGAGAAATGTTCAACATACCAGAAATTTTGAAACACCAGTGATGGATAAAGATATTGTCAAGTTGAACAAGCTTGTTGGCCCATTTGATAATTACCAAAGAGTCACCAAAGATCCTTAATGAATCCAAGCCACAGAGTAGAGCCACCTTTAAGACCCCCCCAATCCCCAGTAATTCTGCCTTTGTATTTGTTCCTAGACCGCATGCAAGGCGAAATTTAAGAGTGTATTCCTTACCACAGCTAATCGTGAGCCCTGCACCACACTTGTTTTCTGATGATGCACCATCAACAAAACCTATAACTTTTCCATTATCTTCCACATTTAAAATACTCAATCTCCGCATATTCCGATTATTTATGACATCTTTTGCAAATACGTGATATAGATTCCAAAAAGAAAACAAGGATCGTTTCAACGATGGAGTGATATTATGAAATATAGCAGAATTATGAGAATTCCAAATAATCCATGCAAATATACCGGGCACATTTAAGTATCTTCTATGCTTTTGTATCCATACCTGGTATGCAGATTCAAACTCTAGAGCCAGCCATTCATCATCAATCTTAAGAATAGAACAAATCTCCTTCCATACTCCCAAAGAAAATTCACACTAAAAAACAGATGTTTTATAGACTCGTCATAATTCGTGCATTGTAAGCACATGCTTGGTCCTTGTTTACCTCAACATATTAGATTCCTCTTCAACATATTATTGTTAATTTAACTTAGAAAATCATAATTCATTATTTTACTAAATTAATAAATATATATATTTAATTTATTTTAAAATATAATTAAAATTATAGAATAAGAAAAAACCTCTTAAACTTTAAATATTTAAATACTTAAAAATCACCCTTCACCTACCTTAAAAATATAAATATTAATGTACATTGAAAACTTAATAAAATTATTTATCTTCATATAAATTTCTTTTTTTTAACAAGAACAAGTAATTTCTTTTTCTTGAATCGTGTCCTCAATGCCCATTCCAAACTTTGTCTACAACCAAGAAAGCAAGGTTTATGTGTTGTAAATGCCTCCACTTCTCCTAGTGATGACAACTTTTAATTATGCCTTCACACTTCCGTCGAAACCCTAAGGTAAGTCTACAATATGACGTGCGTAGCTTGCTACATCCCACTCCCCTGAGCCTGAGTTCCAGAACTCCCAAGTTCATTCATGTTAGGTGGCAGGGGGATCGTCCTGTCCTATCATCAACGATTAATATAACGGTTGTAGGCTATGAGTTCCAATTTAGTGGATGTGTTCCACATGAAGAAAGGGTTTTAGGGGATCCAATGCCTAGTTTAAGGTCCTCCATTCAACATGATGCATTCACAAGGAAGAAAGGAAACCTCGTTGGCAAGTTTGACTTCCTGACCATTGTTTTCCTTGTAGGCATGATATAACAAAACCTTGGTAAAGCATTGAAGTAATCTTTCAATTCCTATTTGGAGTTGGCTGGTTTGGAGTTGAATTCCCATCGAGACGGCTTGCTCCAGACTTAGGAATAAGGTGTATCTTTCTGCTTGGTTGTTGGTGGCTATGCCTAAGCCACACGAGAGGGTTAAGCCTATACTACCTCCAAAATAAAAATAAAAATGAAATAAAAAATATTATTTACATTAAAAAAACTAATAAAATTATCAACCTTCATATAAAATTAAAAACCAAAACTATATGAAATAAAAAAAAACTATTATTATTCAGTGGAAAATTAATAAAGTTATCTACCTTACTTCGTAAGGTATCTACCTTATAACTAATTGAAATGGTTTCCTATTTATTCTTTACTTCAATAAAACAATGAATGGTATTAATAAACGAAGAGTGAATGTACTATACTAAGAAAAGACTATTTATTTTTAAATGTTAATTCATTTTTTCAAGTGTTGAGCAAGTGAGCTCTAGAGCACCTAGACTGTTTTATTTAGGTGTTGAGCAAGTGAGCTCTGGAGCATTTGGACTATTTGTACTAGTTAACTGGTGTTGAGCATAAGCTCTGGAGCACCTGAGAGATCTGGAGCATCAGTAATCTGTTAAACTATTACTAAATTAAATTATTATTTATCTACTTTATTCTTTCTAAAGTTACCACTCAAAGAGGGATCAAGGATGCAAGAGATTAGAATGGTTGAGTAGTTGATAACTAAGATCAACTAGATGTTAGGATGAGTAAAAACCCTATTTTTATTAAATAAAGATAAAATAAACTATGAGAGTTAAAAATAAACTAATTTATTAGTTAAAGATAAAAACAAAATAGTCAGTGTGTCTAACAATTAAAATCCTAGAAGCCTTCTCCTCATAAAATCTTATAAGTAGCAGAGAGAGAACCTTGCAAGGGGTAAGTGATTCCAAGTTCACTTGAGGGTTTAGTTGTGGATCTTTGAGCGCGTGGATTACCAAATTGTGTGATATTTGGTGTGTCCAAGAAAGTGGACTGTGGGAACATTAGGGAAAATTATTTTACAAGATCTACGCAAATGACTGGTAAACAGACCTTGTGACTACTCTGTTGATTAGTAAGAAAGATAGCAAATTTACCCTAGGCCTTCTAGTTCTTGTCATGCTTAGTTCGGCTCGGGGGCGACCTGTTGAATTAACCAGGAACAATTCGAGGTCTACGGTTGGGTGGAACATGACAATTCCCAAGTCATTCGGAAAGTGGAAGAGGACTGATAAGTATTTTTATGTTGTTATTATTAATTCAAGATTTATTTTTTTACAGATCTGTTATGATTCTTCTTATTTCGAAAATTGTTCATGCAAGCCTCTTATTTATAGAAAAATTACATGCTGTGATTTTATTCATAAATATGATAATTATGTTCATTAAAATCTGATTGAGAAACTAATGGTTAAATCTATTCTATTAATTTAATTTTGATCACGTCCTATTTTATATATGCTATGATTTTATTCATAAATATGATAATCATGTTCCTTGAAATCTGATTGAGAAACTAATGGGTAAATCTAATCCATTGATTTAATTATGATGATTTATATATCTCCAAGATCGATATACGGTCCTATTTTATATATGCTATGATAATTGTTTAATTTCTGATTATAGTCATTGATATAACTACTTAGTTCATGGTGCTTGGGTTTTAATTCTTATTATCTTCATCATTATTATTTATTGCTTTTTAAATTCAAGTTATAGTTATTTATCATATCATACGCTTTTTAGTCTAGAGAGAAACCTCTCATTATTCCTAAATAGGGAGAGGATCCTAAATCCGGATCTCGGGACCAAGTCCCTAAACCCTAGATAGGTTATTTAATATATATTTATAAATTATCTATATTAAATAAACCAAGTATAAACTTAGGAAGCATTACATATAATATAAACTAGATTGTATAAAACAAACCCTACTATAAACAAAACTATTATATGAACCATAACATATTATATGTATCAAATAGAAATCAACCAACCATACTATCCATGCTTAACACAACCAACGATAACTTAATGTAAAGGTCAACATATAAACCATAAACGTTTTCATGCTAAATCTTGGGTAAAAGAACACCCAAATCCCACGTTCTCATGGTTGCCCTTCTACACAGAGTTAATCTCTGTAAAATAAAATATATATTTATTTATATAAACATCAAAATAAAAGCGATCTCAGTCATTGATCGAGAGATCGATTCCCTCTGCATGAGAGTTGGGCGTTTAAACAACTTAGTGGAAGTCTCAATAACACAAACCACGCATACCATAACCAACAACAACTGAGTGTTAATCAACTGAGGTCACTCCTCATCAGAAAATTAAACTCAAGGTCACGCTTAAAGCATTTGACCAGGGATTGAATCCCTAATTTAAAGCTAGCAAATATTACGCACAGCATGTGCATGAAGCGAAAGCTTCTTTGCCATCGTTGCATGCTCTCAAAAAGTAAACATAGACATCAGTTTAATCACAAGGAAGAGGTATGGGATCGAATCCCGTAAACAATAAACTTCTACAGTCATCAAACCCAGACTTCTCATACAAATGCATACACAGAAATCAAACTTATACACAGTATTGTAAATACATAAATAGAGTATGCATACACAATCAATCTTTAAAACAAAGGATAGACACCCTGGGAAAACAACCATGGTTATATTTCAAGGCAATTCCATTTACACATAACCTTCAACCAAAAACATAGTTCAAATCAATAATAAGCTACAGGACGAAAGCATAAACGATTTCCTCTCATAAAGATTTAACACAATTACACAAAACAAAGATGTCTTGTAAAAAACACTTCGAGGGCTTAGAATATTTTTACATGAAACCATAAACATTGGTCATTGACCAACATGAAACATTTATACACTTTCAACTCTGAGATATGCAGTTGAAACCCAAGTGAGGAAAGATTTACAATATAAATCAAGAACAGGGTAAACCCTGCTAAAACCACAACTCGTTGAACCCTTGTTTCTCCACTGAAACTGTATCCTTGCCTACATAAGACCACACGATACAAAAAGTAAAGCATTAATATTTATAAATATATGAAAACACAGAGAAAGCATTAAAGAAACAGAGCCAAAACTTGAAAGAAGTCGCTACCTGAGAATAGTTGGAATTCCGCTAACCACGAAGACGCCTCTATTAAAACCACGAAAGCGAACCTGAGACCAAGAGCACAACTCTAGTTGCTTGCAGAGAGTTCCAAGAACGCGAAGTAGAGAGGAATCCCTCAGCTTCCCTCTCCCACACAGTAAAAACTAAATGTGCAAATGAACCTTCCCGAAAGGGAAACAAAGAGGAAGATCAACTTCAAGTACAAACATAAATGCTTTTTCCAGAGTGGATGAGCACCATTCGCCTCATGTCTAGCCATCACATGGGATGCATTAAACATGAACCTACCTCCACTAAGTCGCTTGTTGCATAGTTTAGTTTGCATAAGTTTCAACGTTCAAAACAAAGGAGCCATCACAATACATATTCACTATGCATGGGACTTGCATGACCAACATTAAAGCTTGGTCTTCTCTTAAGCATTGTTTAACATACTTTTATATAGTATGATCTTGGGTTGTATTATGACCTTGCTTAAAGGACTTAGGATAGGTTGTAGCGTAGGTATTATGATTTTAAACATAGCTTAGATCATCCAATACCTGTAAGAGTATAGTGAAATAATAATGTTAGCTTGTGAAAGCTAAGTAAGAACTCAGGCAACTACGGATCAGAAATACACCCATAGAGAATTAACCATCAATAAGACATTTACAACGTAATACAAACAAGTTAAACAAATTCCATGACAAGCATATGATCACTTACAGTAAACAACCTTTAATATCATTATGTCATGGAGCAAGTTAAAAGGACCAGTTCGTGCCATGATGGATAAATGTCATAAGTAAGACAGACAGTCGTCTTTAAAAGATATACCATTACTTTAAAGGAAACAATCATATACATACTAGTCAGTCAAAGAATCATAAGATGAAATTCTAGTTAAAGCCAACATTCAAACTACACAATGATGGTGAAAGAACAAACATATCACTCAGAATGTAAACAAGTATATTTACCAATAATTACTCGGTGCTGAAGTTAATTTAAATAAACATGTGTTTTTACGACAGATTAGAGACCCTTATAAAAAAAACATTAGGGTGTATTTTGAGGGACATTACAATGAAGAATCCAAAGAAGATATTTACATTAAAGTTGTTATAACGAAGTGATTATTGAATGAATGTTACACATTTTGAATAACTTTGATTTTAATGTTTCTTTTTAATTTCTTATAATAATTCTTGTATATTTATACAAGATGATACTCATATTATAATTCTTGTGAAAATACGTATTTTGAACATGATAGGAGACCCAATGATTATAATTCGCCATTTAGTCCTCCTTACAAACCCAAAAGACTTGATTTTAGCTTGTTTGTTGGCGAGAATACGAAGTGATCTAATGGTATAAGGGAGGTCAGGTTTTTCCAATTGTTGCAGGCCCTAAACAAAGAGGTTGACCATCAAACGAATTTGGCTTGTAATCTCCCCATAGGGACTTTAATAATTAATGGTGAAATATATATTCATTCTATCCCCTAACTTTGGTTTTCATGGCAAGAAACTATAGGAATTTTAATTTGAAGCATCGTGTCCTCCATGTTTTTTGTGGAGAGATCGCCAAGTGTCAAGGAAATCCTTTGATAAAATATGCATTTAAGCTGGTTTTTAATGAGATCAGAGGTAAGTTAATGAAGCCACATCAAACAGTCATCTTTGCTCACGGGGATTTGATGGTAATAATGATTAATGATGTGCGGTCGCTCTTTCCTCACAACAATGACAAGAAGGGGGGGGTTTCTAGGCATCAAATGAATGTTATAGCGTCTTCTCCTTTTGTAGGAAGTTTCATCGTGTGGGGTGCTATGGATTTTAGTGTTATCTCTTAGATTCTTAGGAGGCAGTTGAATTCACGAACGACCCATCTAGATCAATCTATTGGTGATGGTTGGAATTTAGTTCTAAGAAGAGGCACTCAATCTTTAGTAAATTTTGAATGTGGAGGGCTCATCCCTGTCTGCATTTTCTGGAGCTTTCATGGTGATTGGTTCTAGAGAACTATAGAAAAAACTGAAGAACAGTTTCGGGCTAGTGATTGACAGGGAGTGGAAAGTATGCTCTCAACTTTCTATAGTTCTCAATCGAGCGGAGATACTACAGTTTTAGTTGTAAACAATGAAGATGGCGATCCTATTCTTGAATATCTCTTATTTTCTCATACAGGTTTTGGAGAATTTTGAACTGTATAGATCACCAATGTTGGGGTAGAGATATTCATCTTGTGATAATCTGCAGGGAGATCTCACAGCTACAACATATCTCACTAATCTCACTAATGAATTGCAGAGAAGAAAGAAGAATCAATAATCACTCATGAACACAGAAAATGGAGAATAGCAGTATAATCATACATCAATTGTAAGCTGGCACTCTGAATAACTGAATACAATACAATAACTGTCAAGAGAATTCGAATAAGCAAAAGGTCATTCAAATTATCCTCAGTGTGTAGCTTGGATAACATTGGAGACGTCATCCAAATTAGTGGCAGTAGTCACAAATAGTCAAAATTCAGTCAAATGAGTCTAACTGAGCCATGTGAGCACAAATCAGGGGATGGATACTCCAAGGAGGGCGCATGAGGCTATCAAAAGTTCAAGTGGCACTCCAGAATAGACAACTGGGAGCTACAGGCAGTTAAACTAAGCAATAAATGCAAGAACTGGTCAATCAATGCTCTAACTAACTGTTAAACTCCTGGTAGGTGAGATAAGGCGCATATGTCATCCAGGTGAGGAAAACAAGGCACATTAGGCAGGTAGGAGGGATACTGAGGGCTAAAGACAGGCTCTAGGGAGATGAAAATAGGCTCTAGGTGCTGGGGAGACCACCATACTAATGATTGGATGCATGCAGATGCATAAATGATGACTGGATGCATGCATGCATGCAAATATAAAAAAATGATGGTGATAATATTCCAACACCCCCCCTCAAGCTATACTATGAGGTAGTAACTGAAAACTGAGAAAGTAGGGCCCTGGTGACTGAGACCAAAGGTCACCCCATACAACAATATAAATAATAAATGAGGAAAGAGGGAAAACCTAGTGGGGAGAAATCCCTCCCTCAAAATAGACTGAAAAATGCTAATGTGGCATAGCATCACCCACCCCAAGAAGAGATCTAAGGTAAGTGAACCTCTTCACCGTGAAGGTCTTGGTGAAGATGTCTGCAATCTGCTCTTCTGTAGGACAGTAGAGCAATGTGATGGTACTGTCATGCACTAATCCTCGAATGTAATGCATGTGTATCTCAATATGTTTGGTTCTCTATATCAGAACCGGATCTGTGGAGATCCTGATGGCACTTTGATTGTCACAATAGATGACTGGTGGAGTACTGAATCGAATCCCAAACTTTGACAAGATGCCCCGCAACCAGATTCACTATGTGGCTACATTCACAACACCTCTATACTTAGCCTCAACTGAAGAAAGAGATAAAGAAGTATGCTTTTTGCTCGAACAACAGATAGGTCCAGATCCAATCATGAAAACAAAACCATATGTAGACTGTTGATCTGAGCTATCTCCAGCCCATTCAAAATCAGTATACCCAACTGGGTTCAGAGGAGACCCAACTGCATAGAAAATACCATGTGTCTTTGTCCCTTGCACATAATGCAAGATCCTCTTTGTTTCCTCCAGTGAAGCTCATGAGGCTCCTGCATGTATCTAGAGAAAACACTGATTGCATAGGATAGATCAGGTCGAGTATGTGTAAGAAACAAAATACTCCCAATCAACTATCAATACAAAGTACTATCAACCAAAGGTATAGAAGAACCATCCTCAAGGATGATCCCTGAAAGAAAGGGGAATGTTGTCGCTTTGCATTCGCTCATATGAAATCTTTCAAGTAGATCTGAAGCATATTTGGACTGTGCAACTCTGATTCCTGAATCACTCAGAGTGACTTAAAGACCAAGAAACTGCCTTAGCAATCCCAAATCTGACATAGAGAAGGAGTTGTGCAAAGCAGTTTTGATAGATCTAATGCATGAAAAATTGCTCCCAGTAATCAACCAATCATCAACATAAAGAACAATAATAAGAAGGGAGTTACCATCATGTCTCATGTAGACATTCAAATCTGATTTTCATCTCTGAAACTCTTGTGAAAGTAAGAAAGAATTCATCTTGGAATACCAAGCTCGGGGAGCTTGCTTAAGCCCATACAAGGACTTCCTCAATCTGCACACAAGTGAAGGATCATCAATATACCCCTCAGGTTGCTTCATGTAGATCTCCTCCTCTAGATATGCATGAAGGAAAGCACTCTTGACATCCATGTGATGCACTTCCCAGTGCTTGGGTGAGGCAAGAGAAAGAACAAGACGGATGGAATCCATATTAGCAATAGGTGCGAATGTCTTAGAATAGTCAATCCCATGAACTTGGGAGAAACCCCTTGCAACCAATCTAGCCTTATACTTGCTTGTGACTCCATCAGAATCCATATTTGTTTTGTATATCCACTTGCATTGAACAAGCTTCCTCCTAGGTGGGAGAGAGACAAGCTCTCAAGTCTCATTTCTTTGAAGAGATTGATACTCTTCTTCCATAGTTGCTACCCATCTTGGATCTTGGGAGGCCTCAAAGAATGTTCTTGGATCATATCCAATCATAAGAAAGCATCTCTCAGCTAGAAATGGATCTATAGGAGAGAATGCAACTCTTGTATCTTGAATATGCAGGAGTGGTGGTGGCCCATCTAGCAATAGGAGTTTAAACAATAGGTGCTAGATCTTCAGGTTCCTGTAGATCTGGATCTAGCATTCGCACTTCTTCATGAATCATCTTTTTCTCAATCTTCTTTGACGGATCCTTTCCATTCAAGCAACCTTTGCAGGTGCCTTGGGAAAATCTGAGATTGGGAAAGCCTTCAACCACCTTTTGAGTTTGCGTGAATTGCAAATACTTGTAGTTGAGATGTCCAAATATCTCATGCCATAGTCTACTCTCTAATTTTCATGAGTGTGAAGAGCAGACTGCTTGGAGAGAGGAAGAAAGTGTGAGAACTCATACAGTTTTGAACAGTGATTTGCAACACCTTTTGCAATGATTTTTCCTAAAACCATGTCATGTATTTCGACCTCATTAGGAGAGAAGATCACCCTCTTGGGCTCTCCAGTATGAGTCATCTAATATACTAAAAGTAGATTTGCAGTGAGAGTGGGGACATAGAGCACATCCGAGAAGTACCCATGATCAAGTTTGATTCTTCCTATCCCTTCAAAAGAGACCTCAGAATCATTCCCCAACATGATGGATGGTCCAATAGTAGATTCGAAACCAGTGAAGAGATCCTTGGAGGAAGAAACGTGTCTTGATGCTCTAGAATCTATGGTGAAGGAGGATGGTGTTAATGCACTTTCCATGAGGGCATGGCATCTCTCTTTGTCCTCAGATCCATATGGTTCACTCTCTTTCTTTCTAGCACATGCAGGTACTGGAAGATTTTTTTTTCAAGAAGTGAAGCCATGAGATATATGGTCTTCTTCATACATGAACTCTCAGGATGATATCCTCTATTATAGTATGTGCATTTGGATTTCCTCTTCTGAGTTTGCTTGTACTTCTTAGTATTCGAAACTCCATCTAACTATTTCGGAGCCTCCTTCTGCTTTTGGTCATTCGAACTCCTTTCATAAACTTTTTGTTTTCCTTTACCATTCGCTCCTCTCATCTCAATGGCTGCAAGAGCTTAATCCAACTTGGTTTTTATCACTCCCATGTGCACTAGCTTATCCTTCTCAAGTGTGAGGGATTGGATGAAGTCTTCAAGCGAAGGGAACTTCCATTTTGGAATGGACAACTTTGTTGACTGGAAGTTCGAAACAAACACTAAATAATCAGGGCCTAGCTTCGACAGAATGGAAAGGATGAGTTGTTTTTCTTCCTTCTCAATCCCATACCTCTTCAATTGTGAAATCATGTTCTTGAACTTATTGAGAAACTCAGTGATAGTTTCAAAACTGCTTGGGCTCAAGGAGATGAGCTCATTTTATAACTTATGACCCTTCAAGTCATCCTTCTGACCAAGAAGAGATTCGAGCTTGTCCCAAAACTCCTTTGGAGTCTTCATATCAATAACATGAAAGTGTAGGTCTTCAGAAATGCTAAGTAGTAGCAGTCCTGCTGCTTCGTCAAGCTTGTCTAAGTACTTGGATTTATCTACTGCACCAGTGGGCTCAATTTTAGAGCCATTCACCACTCTAGAAAGGCTCTTGGAATTCAAGAATATGTCCATCTTTTCCTTCCATTCGAAGTAGTTTAATGAATTCAACTTGAGATCCATGATACTGCAGAATTCGAAGTTAAAGAGAGGATAGTCCTGCAAAAAAAATGAGAATTATGAAATGGATATCTGCTGCAATTCGAATTGAACACTGCCTTAGGAAACTGAGCCCATATGACTGAGTCCTTCACACCTGGATAGACCTCACTGGTCCGATTGCTGCAGTGAATTCAAGGAAATAGCACCAGGATTTGCTGTGGAAACTCAGAGGCTTCTAGTGCTCAATGAAAGACAACTGCTCAAAGAATTGTTGCAACTGCTACTACTGCAATTCAAATAGTTGTTTCAAGCTCTGATACCATGTGATAATCTACATGGATATCTCACAGCTAAAACAGATCTCACTAATCTCACTAATGAATTGCAGAGAAGAAAGAAGAATCAATAATCACTCATGAAAACAGAAATTGGAGAATAGTAGTATAATCATACATCAGCTGTAAGCTGACACTCTGAATAACTGAATACAATACAATAACTGTCAAGAGAATTCGAATAAGCCAAAGGTCATTCGAATTATCCTCAGTCTGTAGCTTGGATAACATTGGAGACATCATCCAAATCAATGGCAGTAGTCACAAATAGTCAAAATTTAGTCAAATGATTCTAACTGAGCCAAATGAGTCTCCATGTGAGCACAGATCAGGGGATGGAGACTCCAAGCAGGGCGCATGAGGCTGTCAGAAGGTGAAGTGGCACTCCAGAATAGACAACTGGGGGTTATAGGTAGTTAAACTAAGCAATAAATGCAAGAACTGGTCAATCAATGCTCTAACTGACTGTTAAACTCCTGGTAGGTGAGATAAGGCGCATATGTCATCCAGGTGAGGAAAACAAGGCACATCAGGTAGGTAGGAGGGATACTGAGGGTTGAAGACAGGCTCTAGGGAGCTGAAAATAGGCTCTAGGTGCTGGGGAGACCACCATACTGATGACTGGATGCATGCATGCATGCAAATATAAAAAAATGAAGGTGATAATATTCCAACACATCTTTCTCAAGGTCTATGTTTGAATATCTATAGTGATATTTCGATGAATTCTATTAGAATTATGTGGGAAGGTGATGAAGGTTTGCAATTGAATCTTTATAGTGATCATTTGACGTCATCTGCTTGAACCCTGTGGGAGGTAATCATTCAAACTAGCTTGATAGAACATGGTAATTGTTGCAAAGGCCTAGGAAATACCAAAATTGATAAATTAGACCTAAAGATTGTGTCTCGAGTATTGGTGGCATTAGACATGGGTCTTTTGAATGATAGGACAGTTAGGTATTTTCAAACAAGTTTTGTCATCCTTGGAATCAATTTAGTTTTGGTTGGAATCTTGGGGAGCGATTACAGTCAGGTGGTAACAAACTCTCTGGTGAAAATATTTTGGGACTCTTTGGTTGTCTCTTGCTGCATCAAAAGTAGAATGGAACAATCTTTGGAAATCAAGAACCTCGTTGAGAGAAGGGAGGGATACCTTAGGAGGGCTCAAAAGGAACCGTTGACAGTGAAAGTCATATGTTTGTGAATTGGCAGAAATTTTGGGAGGATAAATATGCTCGTGATCAATTCATTGCCAATACAAAACATGATTTCCTGGAGTCCCAAATGAAACATATGGTGAGTAAATTGCTAATGGCTGAAATTGAGATAGAATTTTGGAAAAGGAAATATGAAGCTCAGGAGAAAAAAATCCCTATGTTGCAGGATACTAATCAGGACTTAGGAAAGGATCAAAATTTCACTTTGGTAATGGACAGGAACTTGGCTAACTTGGTTGTCTCTGAAGGTTCAGATGAGAATGTAAAGACTGAGGGTGGGGAAATACATTCTCCTCTTTATTCTCCCAAACTAGAACATAAGTCATATGCTTCATGCATTCAAGGATAAAGTTCAGTTTACTGATTTTCTATGCATTATAAATGTTTTTTGTATTTAGGACAATTTAATTGAATTTACACCAGTCAAAATTATAGAAATAGATGGATTATAGATGATTGTACCTATTTTGCTTTCTTATTTTGTATATAGCTATGAAATTTAATATCTACACCTCTCATTTTAGAAGGAGAATGATTGTAAGTACAGGTCATCCGGTTTGGCTGTGACCATTTTTTTATAATACAAAAAGTATTTGTTTCTGTGAAAAAAAATAATTAAACGAACTTATATTTATAACTCATTCGGTTTTTCCATGTGTCTTGAATGAGCCATTTACTTCATTTGAGGTTAGTGCGAAAGTATTCTCATGAAGTTATGGAAGCATGGGATGAATATACTCCATATGACAAATGTAAAAGTGCTTCATTCTATGGTCAAAAGTAATTTCAGTTTTCTTTTCACCAATATTCTCATCTCCATTGGAGTCTATCACTCATTTTCCATACATTTTCAAACACTAAGTAGTTTTTTTCCATGTTGTTCTCTCCATATTGCCAATTTTACTTGACTGAGAAATTAACCAAAAATTAACACTATGAAAGGGAAATTGCAGGCACAGAGTGAAGAATGATGGTTGTAGGTGAGTATAGAGCTTGGGAAATATAGGAAATCTTTACCCATTGTATATTTTCTTCTCCTTGGATGCTTGAGAAAGCATCAAGTGATTTTACAAGAAATTCTTTTAAAACATACAATAGGTTGGACTCTTTCTATGCACAATGAAGGGCAGTCTAAGGGTTGGGTACTTTGAGGGTTTGTTGATTAGAGAAAGAGAAGGCCTTCCTTTTTTGTGTGGGCCATTGGAACAAAGTTCCATGGTTGGGATGGATGAATGATATGTCGATAGTTCTCTATGGTCAGTAGGTTGGCTAAGCATGAAAGCAAATGGGTTGGGATGAGAGAGAGTGAAGCTTGTAGGTGTCCATTTTCCCTAGTGGCCTCATAAACTAGCTTGGGAGTGCTATATGTATTTGATACTACATTTGGATGGAAAATCACTCTTACACAACCAGTTACTTGGAAATTTTTTATTTAAAAGATAAGTATTCATTGTTGTCTATGAATATGCAAAATTTATATTTCTTCCTATTATGAATATGAGTATTTATGCATATTGTGTGTGTGGGTATATAGTTGTTACTTATAGTTTGATTTATATTTATGCACTTGCACATGCATTTCTTAAATTTTGTTGTTCATGGGAGCTTAAACTAATTCTAAATTCGAATAATGGATTCCATGGGGAAAATTTTTGAATCATAGAATTCGTAACTACCCATCCAATGGTCATAATGATAGTATATTGGGGACGTTACAGATCTTGGCTCTAATAAGTCATCGTCAATGTTGTCACTCATGAATATGATCATATATATGAGTGAAAGTGGATCATTAGAGCAAAGTGAACAGTTCGGCCCCTATTTCATAATGAATAGGTAGCTGAAAATGTGTCAAAAATTCCATGATTTCAAAGGATGAGAAGTTGACAAAAGAAGTGAAAGGTAATTCAATGTGCCACTTTGCAGCATTGTTAGTCAAGGTCTGTTGAAATAGGTTCAATTGAATGATATCATTACATGAGCACCAAAGATGGAAGTCATAACATCTATTGACGAATATTCTTCAAACTGACCATCAAACTTGGGAATGTCTAATTACAACTTAGTTTGGATGATGGACCATGTGGGTTGATGGTGATTAGGGCCATTTGTTAAAATCAATAGATATGGTAGGTTTAATGCTACAAAATACGGTGAATAGGTATAGGCACTAGGGTTGTTAAATGAAATTCCTTGCCAACCTCTAGGTGTGACACTATCTTGAAAATATCTACCCCCCAAGACCACCCCCTTGGAAATTATCACCCCAATGATACTCTAGTTTCATAGGATATTACTTCCTCCATGCATATTGTTGTTGCTAGGTGTACTACTACCACCTGAAACATTGCTAGTATTAAGTGGGGAAGTAACATTAAGAACAACACTCCAATTATAAGGGAGAACTAAGTTTGGAATGGTAGAGCCACCTATCAATATACTAGATGTGGGTAGAAACCCACTTCTGACATTAAAAACATGAGTGTTTCCTCCTATAAAGGAGAGGCTAGAATTGGACACTGAAGTGATGTGGTGGGAATACCAACACTAGGGTGACTGTATGTTGGAATTCCTATGCTAATAAATAGAATCCTAAAAGAAGAGACACCAACAAATTGTGGCTTATTAGTGGAAGAACTTGCTCCATTATCTAGTGGTATGAAGGGGGCATTGGTGCCTCCTCCAGAGACACTAGGTGTAGTGGGGTTATCTCCCCCATGGTTTAGTGGGGTTATCTCCCCCATGGTTTGATGAACCACTCATTCCAAACATATTTTTTTTTTAGTGCGAACAAATTCAAATGCATATGTGGACGAAGGTACACCCAAACATTGAATCAATTGAAATTAGTCAATTGTTGATTATCAATGGTTGTAATCTCCAGTGATCCAAAAGCTTCTAATAGTCCCATTTAGTTCTTTAAGGTATATATACTTCCCTTTCAGGTCTATCCAAATTTATGCGTATGTCTGACTCATTATGAATAGGGTATGGTTATTTAGCCATAATGGCGATTCTACACTTTCCATAGGAGACCCTCTTAACCACCAAGATTGGTGGGTTAGAAGGTCAACCACTTTTAATTAATTAAGTTGGAAAGCAATTATATATTTTGAAATAAAAATAATACCTAAGGTCACACTAGCAAGAAGCAATCCCCTAATTAATAAATCTAAAAGCAACATCAAGCCACTGGATAGGGAACCTTCTAACAATTATCTTGGGAACATAAAGGCCTAGGTTCAGCTGATGAAGGTGAGAAAGAGATCGTTATGGTAACCCTCATGAAAACATCACCCAAAGTGCAAGTAATCTCATGAAAGAAAGTACCCTCCAGGGAGGTTGAGGCCGATGTTATGTGTTTGTCTCAAATACTACAAGCATTTCCCTCTTGCAATCACCTATGCGAAACTTAGGAAAATTCGCTCAAGCTACCACTCCGTCAAAAAAGTCTTAGGCCTAAAACTCTAGAGAATTGGTGTCACATTGAGGATTTTCCAATTCCACTAAAACTCATGTACATGCGTATCCCACTAAACAAGCAAGAGGATATAATATCTATAATTGTCTAACTTGATCTAGTGCATGATGGGCCTGTTCTACATGCTTTCATGATAACTGCAATTTGCTACTAATGGATTTTAACTCTATTTAATATTATCTAATTTAGTTTCAACAGCCTTGGAGAATTAACTCTACAACCTAAACTAGGTGTGTTTGTTATAAAAAAAAGTTTGATTTCTTTTAATTTTTACCCATTGATTTAATTTTTGTTATTAGTCAAGGTACATAGTGAAACTTATATGGAGTTTGAGAGGACTTCAAATTTTGTTGAAATAGAAAAGACAATTAAAATGTAACATGCATTTCACATTTCTTTCGATAAAGTGGAGAAAAATTTAAATAGCCTAGGAAAAATTAAATATATTTCATGTTTAATTTTCTAAATGCAAATACAAAATCAATGTTAAAAAATACCAAGAAACCTTTTTAGTGATCAAGAAAACAATAAATTCAATGTGCCTACAAATACTTTTCAAATTATTTTTCAATATTAAATCACGCAATAACAAAAACAAAGAATGATCATGCATCTAATCTAGAAAGCCTTTTGACTTCTAGATCATGTGATAATTAATGCAAATTAGTAAAGTTTCAATTTTAAGCATCCATGCAACACATGCAGGTGATTTTCATAGATGTAAATAGAAAGTTTTCTACTTTGTAATGTGGTTGAGGCTTTTAAGGAAAGACCACAAGCAAGCACGCTTTTATTTAGAGAAAGTGATAATGGCTATGACTTTTGAGTAGAATTGGCATGAGTTTTCAAATCATGATTTATTCCCTATGTTTTATGCAAAATGTATTGTATCTTTCAAAATAATAATAAAAGTTAAAACAAAACCAATACTTGGAGATGATTATTCACAACCATCCTTGGTATGGTCACCAATTCTATTGTCGAAGGATTCATCCAATTGTGTTAATTTAATCTTCTCAGAGAGTGGGTCAAGCTCTCCAATTGTCACTAGTCTATATTCTTAATCAGATAACGTTTCCTTAGATCTACATGCATGTCAATAAACAAGGCATGAAAGAGGGTATACAAAACAAACTTATTTTCAATGTCTATCCAAATTAGATCTTGAGTATGCCTATCCAATCCAACTATCATTTTGATGTCTTTCTTGTTCTTGCAGACAAATTAATCAAATACCTTCTTCAAACTCTTTTGCATAATATCAAGAAAGCACATAATAATATCTAAGATACTTTCAAGTAAAGTAATCCACTTCCCAATAAAAAAAATATGCATTCTCACATAAACCAATAATAACACATGTATTTCAGGGGAGGGGGGAAGAAGATTGATCTACATAAAATGTAAAGATAATGATACAACAATTTGTATATATGAATCCCAATGCAGTCAAATCAATTTATCCCAAGTGGTTGCGGGATGGAGTGTTATCCTACCGACCTAGGCTCTATTCCCTTAAGTGGCATGTTGAGCTCATAATTAGTATATTTTTCTAATGAATTTGAGCCCTATTGTTGGCTAGCCTCATGACTTGAAGTATCTAGGGTTTATCTTGGATACCATCCTTGAAATGAGGACAAGTTCATGGGGGGTTTTCCCAAGGATATTTACCTGGAAAGAATATTGACCCTGATGCAACATTCACTTCATTAGAGTTTGTATCCTCCTATCCTTATCCACACATACTAATTCTCTATTGATGGTAATCTCAAATATTACTATAGTGGAGAAGACAATTGATATAACTTCAATCTCCACACAATATCACTGCACTATTGAAGAGACCAACTAATAGCTCCTCAACAACGGTAACTTGAGCCAATAATTGTTTTCACCTTTTCACTCTGAATTTATCCAAAGTTTTGATGCTTTCAATGACTTTCATTGTCCTTTTCTGCCAACCCTAGATCCTCTATTTGTAGACCAGGAAGGTGATAAGCTCGAATTTTAAAAGGAAAGCATGTCACACAAGTGCATGATTTTCACTTGTGGCTTTCTGATTTTGAGGTTTCTTTGCTTTATGTGGCTCTGAGATGAGGCCATGATTTTTCTATTGAGAAAATGTGGTCGGTCGTGGTTTTCCTTAAGAAAACCCATGAGGCTCACACTATCTTGAAGGAAAAGCACAACCTAGTGATAAAAGTGCATGCAAACTCTAGATTAAGACATGCATTTTTCATGTGCTCAACTAATTTTGACTAGGAGTATCGCATATTATTGTGTCATAGACTACGGATGTAAAATATCTATATAACAATCTATTTCTTCAAGTCAACTACAACATAATTGTCAAAATCCCAATCAACTCCTAATAATGTAGGGCATGGATCCATCTTATCCATAAATTACTATTACCTAAAAATCAACAAGAGTCTTAACACCGGCTAGGTCTACTTCCATGCACTTGGATATCTAATCTAAATTATTTCCCATTTCTTCTCTTCCTTATTATCACCTAATGAGTATTCCTCTCAGGGACATTAGCAACAATGAAACATCTTCTTCTTCAATTTCAGGGAGCTTCCAAAGAGAATTGTACCAATTCTTGGTTAAATGCCCATCATCTAAAATGTTAGAGAGTAATGTAAACCAAAGATCAATGAACTTCTTAGAATGACCCAAGATTTACGCTTCTAATCTCTTTCCACAACTTGGGTACATCTATGTTGGCACAATACTTGCTTCTCTCTATCTTTTTGCAAATCTTGGTGAAAATGGTGCCTGTGTATTATGGAACATCTTGACAACATTGTCGAAGAAATTTTTTTATTCACAAGCGAAAACTTAGGTTCTCTAGGTACTACCTTCTAAATATTGGGAAGTTCAAGGTTACTAACATCAACACTAGTTCGAGCTCCTCCTCCAATGACAACATCAATAGATGGGCCAATTCATTCATCACAATATCTAAGTTCATAATTAATCATGTTTGTTTCTCTTTGTCTTGTCATGTCCTCCATTTTTCAATCAACTTAGGGAAATATTTAGTACCATGTCTATTGACCCTGTAGTATGAGCACCATGGTCGTTTGGGTAAATGATGGTCCCAAGCAAGGTGTCATACTTTGTCGCAGTTATAACACCTTATAGGTACATTCCTCCCACCAATCCTACCTCGACTATATCCACCACCTCTTCCACCACATGCTCCTCCTTGAGGTTGAGGGTTATCATATACCTTAAATGCAATTTTGTCCAATTTATCATCCAAAGCATAAAGAGCTCTTCATTTATCCACACTATGTGTAAAGGTGCCAAAAACATTCCTGGTAAATTGTATTAGGAACTAAAGAGTATTTCTTCAATATAAGATAATTCCCTAGAGGGTGTCCATATGTCCTACATGTTTCAGAGTATTCCCAAGATTTCAAACTCTGAGCATTTGTAAGATCTTGATACTACAAATGGTTATGAAAATGACATAGGTAGTGACTTGCATAACTCCTCCTACAAGTATTTTTAGAAAAATTTCATGTAGGGGGGTTAGATGGAAGACCCCCCCATCAAACAATTAAGGGCACTTAGAAGCATGGTGTCCCTCTGTCTAAGATCTCATGCACTGAAATTTCTCTATTCCCATCTTATGTAATGATCATTCTTGTATTTTTTTGTAAGTGTTGTGATCTAGTTCTAAACTTGAGATAAATATAGACTTATTCCCACTAATGGCCTTCAGATTAAGACGATACCCCAACATTGATTCAATTATCATGGTGTGCTTTAATGCTTCCCTTGGAGTGTCAATCTATCGTTGAATCTGATTCAAGGGGAACAATCCTTGAATGAACCATTCCTTGTGGTGAGTATTATGAATATGGAATGAGTTTGCCCATGATATCTACGGATATTTGCACATATTCTCAAATTGAATCTCCCACCATGATCCACCTAATTTATTTTAGGTTTTTTTTTTGCTTTGCTACTCATACTTAGGCAATTAGGATTCCACAATAAATTGTTACTTCGCTTTCAATAAGGTAAAATCCACACCTCCAGGTGGAAAACCCAAAACTTCATATACCACTACAGTGCTCTCCCTCTAAAGGTTGTTTGAAATTCTATAAACTTGGATGCATCTTGAATCCATTTTGACCTCTATATGGCTTCATAGCGAAACCAATGTTGCTCAAAATCCTCTTCCACTTCTCGATAATTATAGGTATCTCATGGGGAATCCTCCATGTTCTTTCTATCCCACTCAATGTAAAACCTGCAACTAAGACTGGGTTGTGTAACCAAAATTTGATTGCACCTTGCAACAAGGTCACTATTATTTTGGACTATACTAGGTTGTCTTGAACTACTACTACTTCCAACCAATGTCGCAATTGGTTACTACTATTTCCTACCATTGTTCCAACCTAGTTGCTACTAATTCCCAATAATGTTATAACTTGACCATTGTTACCTCCTAATTTCCTAGAAAATAGAAAATGAAAAAAATAATTAGAGATGAGAGATACTTTATGATGTATAGTAACCCAATGAGTGATTAGATTTGGTCTAGTTCCATGAACTTTAGGTATGATTGATTTTGGATGGGGGGTCCTAGGTCTTCAAATAACTAGTGCACATCCTCACAAAAGTCATGTGACTTATCAATACCTTCAGTCCCTATCAGATCAACTACTTCAAGCTATTCCACAACTTCTTATTAGGTCATATCTGATTCATCAATTTGGATGGTTGCATCCATCTTTGAAATTTATCTACCTCCTTCCTCTGACTTTGTCAAAACTCCTTCACCTCAGCTACTTCTTGATGGACTTCCTTACATAGTTATCCTTCTCTCCCTTAACCTTGAGTTGGCTAGCTTGCCTTTTCTCTTCAGCCTCCACAATTATCTTAGCCTTGCTTCATCATTTCCTTCATCACCGCTCTCTCTTAATTAATATTCACTTATCTTCTTGACTACTTGCATATGATTCATTCACCGCCAATCTTTGATAGATGACTTCCTTAGAACCCTTTCAACCCTAGCACTATTCTCAAATTCCCTTGAATTTTTATCCTTTCTACACTTTGCAACTTGTCAACCTCATTCCATCCAATCCCTTGGCACAAGGGAATTACTTAGCCATATCTATAGGGGTAAAAAGAAATAACCACTCTTTTACCAAAAATATTTTTATCCAAATCGATATTTCTCTTGCCAATCTATCGTGGGATCCTTTCTTAAATACTTATTCTTCTTTAGACAAGGATTGTTGTTTTTTTGCAACAAATTTTATGATATATATGTTAACAACATTTTCTACCCAAAAATACAAAGCTTGGGTGATGTGATGATATTCCATATGCAATGAAGCAATGTTTTTAACAGTCCATTGAACAATTTTCTTCCCTCAACCAAATTTAAACAAACTTATAGAAAACTCACACTAAACTACTTCATATTATCATTTGAGGACCCATCACATAGTTCAAATTCTATGCATACATTGATCCATTCTCGCAACTTAGATTATTGCAATACAGAGTCCTCAAACCTCTTTTCCCACCAATCTTGGACCTCATACTTGTAAATTTTCTAACTCATCCTATATGTATTTCCCTTTGAAAAAAAATTCCAACAATGGAACCTTTTGTTGGTGTTTAGTTGAGACTAGGGTTCTCATGAGGGGCCAACAAAGTTATGTTGTAGTCTAGATGCACTAGCATTTTCAATCTTCCCAAAGGGAAGAAGGTATCACTCAAAGTGTAGCCAAGACTTAGAGATATAGGGAATTGCAGTAGGATGTTGGCAACCTTGTATACATTCTTAGTCTAATACTCAAACCTATCATAAATGTAAAATGTGTTAGCCTTATGGCTTACATTAGCAATCACATAAGTTAAATGTCACATTATTGTATTCATTATTTGGGATAATAGTCATTTATCCTAGATAAGTCTCTAAAATATATGGAGAATATTTCCTAGCCTAGTCACCATGTAAGGTGTTGGGATCTAGAGAATATCTCTCACCGAGGTGGCATATTTCAAAGTACTATATAATGGTACTCTTTGTGTGAATAAAGTAATGAGAGTTTTACCATTCTATGAGTATTGTCTTTCATTTTGTCTTACATTTGGTATCAGAGCACCTTTAGTTCTTAAGGGCCTGGTAGTTTTGATAAGATCATGGTAGTCATCCATGATATTAATGAGTGAGAGGACTGCCTGTGATAAATTTACAGCATGAGAGAGAGAAAGCACGCTGATAGTATGGTGGAGAAAGGATTCCTGTTGCTTCATTTGTCATTCTGTAGGAAGGAAGTCAGTGTGATGAAATTAATCTTCTAGCCTGAGCGATCCAGTCAGCGATCAGCGATTGCGATCTGATCCATTTCACCAGGAATTTGGAATTTCATCAGCGATCCAGTATGAGCCACCTTCTGCAGCCATCAGCATGAGCCATCAGTGTAACCCTGTGAGCCTTCAGATTCAGCGACCCAGCACCGATCCAGCAGAGCACCAATCCAACACCAATCCAGCCATCCAACAATCAACAATTTTCAATCTGAAATCGTGATCATCTGCCATCAGCGATCATACTGCCAATTCGTGATCTTCTGTCTGCCAATTCCAATTCGTGATCATCAATATTCCCCCCTTTGTCAGTTGAAAGGTGAGAACCCCACCATAACAACTTGAACATATATTATGCAAGATTCATAACCAAAAAACTAAGCGATATAACTATACTAAGCACTCATACACAATATCTTCAATCATTCATTCATACTCCAAGATTACAACGAGGTTCTGCAACAACTTAGCATAGACATTCAGAGCATACCTCTATCAATAAGGATCAACAACTAAACAACTTATTAACCTTTCTACCCTAGCCTCAAAGGGATTTTATAAAAAACTAGTTGATAAGATTGACCATGCCAAGATAGTTACAAAAAGGGATAAGGGCAACTATGTCAATCCACTTTTTAATTACATTTCACAACCCATAATCGTTAGCAACTAACCTATACCACGTTACTTTGTGCCTTTGGTGTGTCTCTGGCACTATGATCCCTATGCTCTATTGTTGTACATCTCTATCCATCCATCTGTCTACAACCCTTTCAAAAAATGAAGGGACCAACATAATCATTGTTACAATAACTACAAGAAAAAGAGAGATTCAAAGAATTCAATTCAAGAGAGTAATTGGACCATATTATAGGTGAAATTAAAAGGTATACATAGGCAAGGAAACAACTTCAATGCTTATATATATGTTAGGTTAGCATTGAAGGACCTGAGTTGGAGGGCAATGTCATACCACATGGTTTGACAAGTTGTACTACATTTTTTGTAACATTGTGTTGTAGGATTTTAGTCCCAAAGTGCCTCTTTATTCCACGAGCAATAGAGCATAAGAGAGACACATTGTTTACCCACTAATGATACACTTTTCTCCACGAGATTAGGAAACAAGAGGGAATATTTGACTTATTTAACCCAATAAACAACAAATGAAAGTGGATTTGGGTCATTATGGTGGTTTAATGAAGAATCTTGGTTATTATGGGTGCACTTAGGGGTTCACACCCCAAAATGACCCCACAGAGTAAGGAATGCCCCAATTGAGAGACCTGGGGGTCAAAGTGAATTAAATTGGTAACCAAGGACTAGATCCCATGAGAGAGAAGAAGGAAAAGGACCCAACAACATTAGGAATTGCTAAGAGGTCATACATATAGGTTAAGGTAGGGGGAACTTAAGGAAGGTGGTCCAACACAGAGGGATAATAGAGAGATATCGTTTCATCATTAGGTAGATCACATGTGAAAATAGTTGTTAGGAACCCATGTCAACCCTTCTATTTACTTTGTTAGTATATTGTTGTTGGATGCATATGCTTTGTAAGTCGTCTCGTAGTATTTGTTGATCCATAGTTTGTATTATTGTTGTTGGACGCATATGCTTTGTAAGTCGTCCCATAGTAATTGTTGATCCATATTTTGTATTGGCCCATGGTTTGTATTGACACATGGTATTGACCCATGGTATCGGCGCCTAGACTTAGTATATAAGTTTGAGTTGAGACCAATGAAGGCACCGTGAAGTTATTTGTATTGAGCTTGCTCAAAGGAGGTTGCCCCCTCGAAGTGGCCTGCAATCAATATAAAAGTGATTCTGAGTTCTTTTATTTCTGTTACCTCATGTGTTTTCATTAATTAATTATTGGAGGTTCTTCACATCTGGTATCAGAGCACTTTCTTGGGCTCGCTGGGTGAAATTTCTGCCAAATTTTTTTTTCGCATCTGTTGCAGCTTTGGATATGGGAATAATCCCTATCCGCTTAACTGTGGAAAGTACTTGGGCATAAGCCCTAAAAATCATTATGAGGAGTACCACAGGAACCCCAAAGTAGTTGGCCCATTAGGAGGACCTGCCAATGAAAAGGGCAACGACCCCTACCTGATTGACTAGTTCCCACCCGTGAGGTAAACCAAGAGCTGTCGTTTGTGGCAAAGCAGTTATCAGTTTTACCTGAGCCGTGGAGTGAGGGGTACTGCCCCAATACACAAGCTGTCAGAGAGCATTGGTGGCCGAGTGAAACCCCTGAACTGTCAGGAAGCCGCACATACCTGGGGTCCATATCTATTTTCAGCTGAACTATTTTCGATCACTGCCGCGCCGTTTCAGATCCATTCTGAAAGCCGTTCCAGATCCAACCATTTCATATCTATTTCAGATCCATCCATTTTCGATCCAGTCAGCGCCGTTTCAGATCCCTCTATTTTTTATCACTTCTGCGCCGTTGCAGATCTATCTGTTTCAGATCCCTTCCGTGTCGTTGCAGATCCATTCTGTTTTTTGGCCATATCTCCCTTGTTTTCACTCTGTTTTCCTTGAAACTTCCCTAACACCCTGGTAATCCCATTCTGCATATTTCATTCTTGAGGACCCTCTCCCAAATTCCACTTCCCAAAGCCCGAAATCCCACATTTGACTATTTTTAGGGTTTGCCAAAACTTCTTCGGATTTCACCCAATCACCTTCAAATTTTTCCACCGAGTTCTTTCCTAATTCTGCTTCTTTGTCCCTCTCTGCCAAATTTTCTCATTCTTTCACCCTGCTTCTGAAATCCCCATTTTTTGCTTCCCTGACCATCAGAAAGTGTCCAAAACCTAGTCAAACCCCAATTACCCCTCTGAGTTTTTCCCAAATCCAAATTTCCCTATACTAAATAAGCTTTTGTTTGTGTTTTTCTATCCATTCCACCCCCCCCAAAAAAAACTCTTGGTTATGGTTGTCACCCGTGCAGGAGCCAACCATGGAGGAAGCACTTGCAGCCATCCAAACGAAACTCCAAGATCTAGATGAGAAATTTCTCAGCCTCCATCTTCAACATTCAGCCATGAACAATAACCGATAGCATGAATCTTCGACAGCCAATCAGTTCTCTTCTTCCAGCAATTTCCGTGGTCCGAAGCTTGAATTTCCTTGCTTTAATAGTACTGATCCAACTGGATGGATCTATCATGCAGAACAATATTTCAGTCTGTATAATACTTTTGATGTCCAAAAAGTTCCACTTGCATCCTTTCATTTGGAACAGGAAGCCCTTCAATGGTATCGTTGGTACATCAAGGCTCATGACGAGCCAAAATGGATAGATTTTTGCCAACTCCTTTTGCAACGATTTGGTCCTAGTGCTTTTGATGACTTCACCCGAGCACTCACTAAACTTCGTCAAAGTGGCACTGTGAGAGAGTATCAGACAGAATTTGAGAAACTAGCCAATCACACATAAGGATTGTCTAATGAATTCTACAGGAGTTGTTTTATCAATGGTCTTAAGGTTGAAATCCAGTTAGAGGTTAAAATGTTCTCTCCCAACACAATGATGGAAGTCCTAGGATTGGCTAAGTTGGCAGAAGACAAAATTGCAGCTGAATAGCGCTCCAAACCCACTTTTGTTCCCTTCCGAAATATGGGTTCTCAACGACCTCCCATCCCGCCAGCTCCTCGACCAACTCCTATCAAGCATTTGTCTGAAACAGAGATGCAAGCATGCAGAGAAAAAGGGCTTTGTTATAATTGTGATGAGAAATTCACTCGGGGACATAGATGTGTTCAACAAAAGCTCTATCTCTTGGATATGGATTCTCCGCCTGCCTCTACAATTGGTCAAGAAACTCCAGATACAATGGATGATCGGGTCGACATTCAGGAGCCGCCTATTGACCCCCATTTCAGGATGAACAACCAGAGATATCTCTCCATGCTTTATCCGGCGTCACCACCCCCCAAACAATGCGGGTCAGGGGTTACTTCAAGAAGCTTCCTCTTACAATACTCATTGATTTTGGTAGCACTCATAACTTCATTGACTCTCGGATCGCCAAACATGCTGATTGTTTTGTCCATCCTTGCTCCAACTTTGAAGTCATGGTTTCCAATGGGGGCACCTTACCTTGCAAGGGGAAGTGTCACAATGTCCGTATCTCTCTGGAATATTATAACCTACGCTCTGACATGTTTTCCTTGTCCCTAGGAGGATGTGATGTGGTTTTGGGCGTTCAATGGTTACGCACACTTGGCCCCATCTTATGGGATTTTGCTGAACTTTGGATGCAGTTTTCAGTTAATGGGAAACAACACAAATTTAAGGGATTACAACAAGGGTCTCTTCGCATCATCAGTTCACATCGCTTGGAAAAGATCCTTAAGAAGAATTCACATGGTGTCATCACTCAACTCCATTCCATTCAGATGCACCCATCAACGGTCTCCCCTACTTCCTTGGATAGATATGTTGGTTTCCTTGCTGAACCAGTGGGCTTGTCGCCTTCAAGAGACCTTTCCAGTACGAATTTAGCCGCATCTACATCTCAGCAGGAAATGATGGCTATTTTGCATATAGTACAGAAGTGGCAGCCATACCTATTAGGGAATTATTTCTGCATCAAGACTGATCTCCAGAGTTTGGAAAATTTCCTGGAACAATGGGTCCCCCCCCAGCACACTTGAAATGGGTTATCCAACTCATGGGTTATTCCTATGCGATCACTTAGAAGAAGGGTAAGGACAATATGGTGGCAAATGCTCCTTCTCGCACATTTGATGACCCAGTTTCTCTTACAGTTATTTCTTTGTTTGTTCCATATTGGTTGCAATTTGTTCAACAGGGCTATCTCTTCTATGAACTCCATGCTTCTTCATCAGCAGGGCACTCTAGGTTCCTCAAAATGTATGACCGGGAACAATGTAACTTCTTTTGGTAGTGACTGAAAATGACAAGTCAACAGATGGTGGCTGACTATGATAATTTCCAGGTCAAGAAGGGTGAAACGTCACTCCTTTCGAGATTGCTCGAACCCTTTCCCATCCCTACATAGATGTGGACAGCTATTTCTATGGATTTCCTAGAAGCGCTCCAGTGGTACACTACCACATCTAAAAGGACACCATATGAAGCAGTTTATGGATAGGCGCCGCCAGTTCTTCTTCCATACACGCTCAGTAGCTCCCCAATTCAGGAAATTAACTCAATTCTTCGAAACCGCGATCAGATTCTTCTCATTCTGCAGGACAATCTTCACATGGCAAGAATTCGACTGAAACAACAAACCGATTAGCACCGTTCTGAGCACACTTTTCATGCAGCTGATATGGCCCTTCGTCATCTATAGCCTTCCAAGAAATCCTCCCTGAAACTCAAAAGGCGTCAGTGGGCCGGAATGCAACCCGAGGATGCTACAGGGGAACCACTCCTTTAGATTCTACATCAGTTTCCACATCTAAAGCTTTGAGGACAAATCTTTTTCTAAGGGAGAGGGGATGTTGGTGTAACATCCTTGAAATTCAACCCTATTGTTATTACTTTTGGAAATGTAATTATGAATTTTGTAAATGGCCATGGTGAGGAGCTCAAGGCCAAGGCCCCACCAGTGGACCTTGTGAGTATTGTTACTTTAATTTCCTAGTCATAAACGTTATTATACAACTAGGAGAAATAAAAGATGACGTAAACGATGATGACCGAACTCACCAAGGATAGGTAAGGTTAAGATCTTCACCGAAAAAACCACTAGCAAGTAATTTGCTTAGAAAGTAATTAGTAACACTAGATGACCAAACTAAAATCTAGGTAATGTCACCTCTTAAGGAGTGTGCTAAAAGAACATCACAAACTCCTACGGTAATTAAAGCTTAGCTTATCTATGAGCTATGTTATATTAAGAAATGTTAATGAGTTTGATTATCAAATTTTATATATATGAATGACTATCCATGTCTACACATATATACAAATAGGATATTATTATATACTTAACTTTAAGTTATATCTACATTATGGAGACATGAGATATTCTCATAATGATAAACTTATATATATATACATTAATTCCCACAAATAGTGTTAGAGATTCAAAGAACATTAAAATCTGTATATATTGAAAGATTAATATATGTATAAGAAGGGACAGGAGCCTTTATGAATTAAAAAGTTAAATATATATGTATAAGAAAGGAGAAAAGTAGTTAGGAATTATATTGGTTTATTTATATCAGGGTTCTTGAGGTAGTAAAAAGAATATAAAGTATTTTTATATATATTATATAAACAACATGATATGAATGTTGCTTTTCAAAATAAATTCAATGGAAAATAAGAACTTGTAAATTGACCATAGTTTGCTTAAAAATGAAATAACTTTATAGTAAATAGTAGGGTGTGGATCGATAACTCCAAAGTAGGGCTGCTTTGAAAGTGGTAGTCACCATGATGGAACTTTCGATTGTCATTATGGAACATTCTACCACCACCTTACGCCTTAACTTGAGGGTGCACACTTTCACCACCACTATCTCGGGATGTTAGATCAGTAACAAAGGCTCGAGTCTATTTTGGGTATGGTTCCATTAATGATGAGAGTGCCTAGTTGGTGACTCAACATACTGGTCAAGGATCGCTGCCAGCACGCTTGTTGGTTGATGTCATTACTATGTGCATATTAATGAAATTAATTTTATATATATATATATATATATATATATATATATAATCGCACTGTCAGTTAGTATTGTGCCATAAAGATGACTTCAGCCCGAGAAGTTAGTTCATATTGTATACTGCATATGTATATATTTTGGGATACATTTAGATAAGTCCACGTTGAGGAAAGATACAGTCGAGGGTTGCGTTGTATAGAGCCTTGCTTATAGCCATTACGATATATATGTATATGTGACGATGGGTTGATTTCCAACTGGCTAACACGTTGTATAAATGGTAGTCATATTTAAAAAAAATAAAATTAAAGGACACTAATGTTTTAAGTTTCCTTTATATATCTTATATATATACTTACAAATGAAAGTGCTTATAAGTTTCCTTTATATATCTTATATATATACTTACAAATGAAAGTGCTTAGAATAGATTGAAGAGCCCCTAGGTTATTGCCAAGTAAAAATATATTTTAGTTACATACTTTTGTATACCAATGCCCTGGTATAAGTCTATGCGTTTTGTGCTTAAGAGTGAGCCATGAAATCTTGGAGTATTTTATAAATTAAAAGCCTCCGTTCATTTCACGAAGTAAAGGATTCAAATTTATTTTTATAAGATTTCTAATTTATGGTATTGTGCAAGCAAACTGTGAGGTTACCTTAGTCTTATTTTATATAAAGATTTCACATATATATGATATATGTATTAGGGTAAGTGAGCATAAAAGTGGTGCCAAAAGCAATATTATAATAGTAATGGATGTATTGTAACCACTAGAAAGTTGCTAGGGTAATACAAAAGATTTAGTGTGATTAAGAAAATTCAAGTTCCCTAAACTATAATAATATGATGGATAAATCCTCTAGTGGTTAGTATAAGGAACTTATATAACAAATCATAGGTATAAAGAATTTTGAACGGACTTATAATTATATATATAATGAGAGTAAAGACTTTTTACACATATGTATTTTTAATGTTAATGTAGGGGTGGAGCATATTGGGTTATGTCAATAATGTTATAATATATTTGTACTGTATTTTGGTATTTTTACATTATGATGTAATATATGGTAAGTATAAAATAATTACAATTTGACATACAAGTTATAGGATAAAAGAGGTTTATTCTTTTAGAAAGTGTGAAATTATATGTTATTTCTATTTTATAGTGATTAAAAAATTAAAATTTGGTTTTTTAAAATTAAGTTTTTCACTAGTAAGAACTCGTATTCCTATTACATAGACAACAACTAGTTATTAATAATTACTTTTTGTAAGAAAATGTGAAATTAGATATTATTTATATTTTATAGTGATTAAATAATCAAAATTTAGATTTTTAAAATTCAGTTTTTCACTAACAAAAACTCGTATTCATATTACATCTACCTATATAAAATTTACAATTATGCTACAGTACCCTATATAAAATTTACAATCAGGAGTCATTCTAACGCACTACCATGTTATCATTTTCATGATTCATCATAAATGTTTCTCCATGACTACAAAGTTTAGCTTGCATACATTCAAGAATTTTAATAATAACTATTTGAAGTTTATTGAAAAAAACTCAAACACTCGCCAAAAATTTATATGGATTAAGGAAACATGAAGATGATTCCCATTTATATTAAAATATGGAATTGTTTTGTCTAAATTTGGTAGGTTTTATAATCCCATGTGCCTAATCCCTTTTCTTTACCCTTTCCTTTCCCTTCTCTTTGTTTTTCCCTTAATTGGTGTCCTTTTTTATTTGGGAAAAAATGTATCCCTTAATTGTTGTCTTTTTTTTATTTGGGAAAAATGTATTTTATATTACATTAAATATTTCAAAAAAAAAATTTCCCTTTATTTGAGAAAAAATGTATCTTATATTACATTAATATTTCAACAAAAATAATGTACAATGTATCCCTTAATTGATGTCCTTTTTTATTTATGTCCTTTTTTATTTGGAAAAAATGATCATATATTAGATTAATATTTCAACAAGCTTATACTAAAGGTTACACGAGGAACTACCAAGTTATTGATTAAAACCTTTCCTTTTTTATTTGGGAAAAAATGTATCTTATATTGATTAATATTTCAACAAATTTATACAAGGGTTACACGAGGAACTAAAAAAATATTGATTAAAACCATTCTTCCAAGTTACTACATAGAGATGAGACTTCATATCAATGTTTAAAGATAAACCATGACTTCATATCAATGTTTAAAGATGAACCATCTTATATTTAGAAATTGATAAACCATGACTTCATATCAATGTTTAAAGATGAACCATCTTATATGTGGAAATTATTTCTTACCCTAGCTCTATGGGTAGCTAACTCAATGTTTAAAGATGAAACATCCTATATGTGGAAATTAGTGAGGTCACCATGGAAGTGAACCAGCCATTTATCCTTTTAAGGAAAATATTATAAAATAAATTTTTCTTAAATATTATTTTTTATATTATTTAATAATCTAAGTTTGTATAAAATGGTTTTATTGTTTTATAAACTACTTTAAATATTTTAATAATTGATTTATGAAAATAAATTTAAATTTAAATTAACTATTATGAGCCTATGCGATTATGTTTTTATATTTTTAATGTTTTATCAAAACCATAGACACACTAGTTAGAGATTTAACTACTACTACATATGGAATAAACTACAATATAAAAAGTACATATGTTAAATCATTATTTACTTTGAAAAACCATATAGGAAAACCAACATTTAATTTAGGATAGTGCCTTTTTGTCTCCAGGGGAATTAGAAACTGGGGTCAGGCTCGTACTCACTTGACACATGGTCGATTTCGGTCTGCTAACAGTATACCCCTAGGTATACCAACGTTTCCCTACATGTGGCACACATGACTCTGTCAAGGTTTGAGCCCATGATGTCACAAGGAGTGACTTAATAGTGGACCGTATCACCAATTGGTCTACACCCTGGGGCAGGATTGTGCCTTTTGTCTTTTGATGTTATGAATATTAAAATATAGGTTACAAAGTTGTACAACCTTATTACAAAGTTATGAGACCATATGGCCTTCTACATTCTCTACAATATTCTTCACTTTTGTCTATTTGCTTTGTTTTCATCTCCTCCACACTATTACTCATACTATGGAACAACCGATGACAGGTAAAAGGATAAATGATTTTCCCCTCTTCTGCTAGGATTTTGATAAATAGGATTGTGGTTGGGTTTAGCATTTAGGAATCATCTTGAAACCTCCACGATGCTTATATAAGTCTCTAAAGGATTCCTACATCTTACTAACTCCCCATATTTGAATTATGGTTAGCTTACATGATCGCCATGATGTGGGGAATATTTGGACCATTACCATGTCAAGGTTATAACGTTCATATGCAAACTTAGTTTTAGCTAAATGATGGATCATTCGAAATATCTCAATGAGAAATATAACTTCTTCTTTGGATGAGGTGAGCCTACAACAACCCTCATCAAACATTAGGCTAAAAAAATTGTTGTTTAGGGTCTTGCAAATGTGTTGAAAGTTAAATTATGACCCAAATTTAACATAATCAACACCTTATGTGAGATCCTCAATTTATAGTCTCCCTAATTTAGAGAATCAATAAAATCGTATGGTATCCATGGACCATCCCACCCCATTTTGGGAGTCTTTCTCTCTCTATAGATTTAGTTTTGAAGGATACGAGGAAACAATTCCCCAACTTTCTCCTTGGAGTACCATTTGGTCTTGGCTAGTACATGACCCTTTAATCACATCTACCAAAGTTATTTTTTACCCTTCTGATCATTCCGGTAATATTTCGAAGAATTGTGTCCTTTGGTAATTCTACCAATGCATCTAATGCCAAATATTCAATGGAAGGTAAAGCTTGACCCTCTTCAGCCTCATCAAGCTTGGATGGTTTGTAGAATTTTAGGCTATCTTCATTTATTACTAAGTAAATGCACGTATGAGGTGGAAGATTTAATCTATAAGCATGTTTCCTACCTTATCCAATATTTTGAAAGGCCCATATCTTAGGGATTCGATTTTCTTCCTTGGTCCCTATAACCTTTCTTTATTAAGATGTAACCAAACTCTCTCTTACTTGGAAATTATTTTCAATCCGATATTTTCCATGCCTAGTCTTGTATTTCTCTCGAGACTTTATTAATTTCTATTTAACCTATAAGTGAATTTTCCTTATATTGTCTATGAACTTTCTTGTCTTCAATGCATTAGTTCAGGATATCTCCCCTGCTTCAGGTTGTCCATATATAATACTCAATTTTGATGGTGGAAAATATCCAAAACAAATTTCAAAAGGAAACTAACCAATGTAAGTGTGGAGAAATCTATTATAATAATGTTGTATGTAAGTCAAATTTTCATCCCAAGCCTTTGGATGATTATAATTCTAAATTCTCAAATGCTAAACGTAATTCCTATTCACTATATTTGTTTTCCCATTAGTCTATGGGTGAAGGGAAATGGGCCTCTTGAAATTAGTATCCAACTTCTCCCGCAATGAAGCCCAAACATGCATTGAGGAATCAACTATCTCTATAAAAAATTATGCCCTTAAAATCCCAAAGTGAACCTATACCCTTTCAAAGAACAAGCTTGCAACTTATTTTCCTTTTATGGGTCTTCTTATAAGCCATCAAAACAAACATCTTATTCAAGATGTCTAAATCCACATACAAGTAGACATGAATACTTCTTGTCCTCAACAAACCACCAATAAAATCCATTTATATTCTTTACCATGGCCTTGTAGGGACTAGAAGTAGACTATATAGTCCTTTCTTTCTTGTTACTAGGTTTGTTGGACCAACATAAAATACATCCTATGATAAGTCTAGGTACTTATTCTTGCATCGTGTACCAATAAACATACATGTTCAAGTTAGCAACAATCTTCTCAACACCAAAATGATTCACAACCTTGGTGGTGTGATCCTCTCTTATCAATTGTATTCTTTCTTCCTTTGGTACATAAAGTTTCCCCATATTGGAGAAGATAATCAAAATTTGCTTGCTCTAGTTGTTCTTGCAGTTGTTGATACAACCCCTTGAAGTTCTCATTTTCTACATGATCCTCTTTGTATGCTTCATGGGTGAATGGATCTGTGTGCATAATGACTCTTAAAACTGTAAATTTTGGTGTTGGTGCGATGGATAGATAATCAAACAAGTTGTTGTTGTTCCCTTCTTATATTTAATAACAATATGAAATTGTTTCACAAATTCCATCCATTTGTAATACCTTAACTGGAGATTACTCTAGGACTATAAGTATTATAAAGGTTAGTGATCAGTATGGAGTATGATCTCCTTGCCAAAAAGACAGTTCTTCCACTTCTTCATTGCTTGAACCAAGGCATAGAGATTCTTATCATATCTATGGTAGTTGAGTATTGATCCATGGAATAAATCCAAATTATAGGAGACCAATCTTCCCCCTTGCATTAATATTGCTCTCATAACATACCCACAATTTATGTTTCAAAATAATTTTTCAAGTTAGGTAGTGTTAGGATTGAGACCCAACTAATATTTTGGTTAAGTTCTTCATAGTATTTATTCTTATTCTTACCCATTAGAAACTCTTATCACTATGTTATATCATGAAATGTTGCTGCCATAGCTCCCACAAAACTCCTAACTTACGTGAAATTATTAGGAGTGGGCCATTTAAGGATGGTCTTTATATTTGTAGGATCAATATTCATCTCACCCCCACCAATCGCAAGCTCTAAGTATACTAAAGACTGCTTATTGAACTTATGCTTCATTATGTTTGCTAGAAGCTAATATTTCCTTAGTGTCTCTAATACTTGGCTCAAGTGTAACACATTATCCTCCCAAGTAGAACTAAGGATCAAAATGTTGTCCAAGTAAACAATGAAAAAAATAATATAGGAATGGACACAACATATTATTCATTAAACACATTAAAGTAGTTGAAGAATTACTCAAACCAAAAGCCATTACTAGATACTTGTATATACCTAACTTTGCCTTGAAAGTAGTCTTCCAAGTGTCTTCTTATTTGATCTAGACTTGATGATATTCATACTTCAAATCCAACTTCGTGAAGTACCTTTTATGTTGCAATTGATCTAACAAGTCAATAATATGGGGCAAAGGGTATTGATTCTTGAGAGATATTGTTTAGAGATGTGTCATTAATGCACTTTTTCCAAGTCCCATCCTTATTTGGTACAAAAATGATTGAGGAATTACATGGTGAGGTACTTGTCCTTAAGAATCATTTCTCCAACATTTTCTACATCTACTTCTTCACTTATTAGACTATAATAGGACTATCTACATAGTCCTATAATTGGAAAAGGAGAGTCTAGAAATGACTATATCTCATGTTCCACTTCCTTGTTGATTGGCATTGATTTAATACCTTGGAACACTTCTTTGTATGCTTGCAAAAGATCTTCTAATTGGAAATTTTGTTATTCCTTATGTCTTTAAAAAGACGCCTTCACACCTGTAGATTTGGTGCCTTCCTAGTTCTATCTCAAAAAATAAGTATATACTTCTTGATTGATCTAATCAAACTTTTAGATTGGTGTGCACTCACCAGAGAGATATTAGACTTCCCCTTGTGTTCATTAATGATAAACAATTTATCGTACTTGATTAGGTGGTATTGCTTGACCCTTATCATGAAGATAGCATATCTCATATATGTATATGGGACACCAAATAGTCCATCATAGACATCGAGAGGAACTACAACCGCTTTTATTTCATCAATAAAAGTTTCACTGATAAAAAATCTAATCTTACATTGCCAGATAACTTTTATCTCTACATCCTTATTCAACCTACCCAAAATGTATAAATGAGGGTGCTCATGAATTTATAAACTAATATTACTTTCCAAGTCCTCTGCAATGAGTTTTTTATGTGAACCAAAATTGAACACAGTGTCTACATTGTTCTTCTTGATCTGAATCTTGATATGGAATAAATTTCTCATCTACTTCTCCTCTTTATGATGTAGGCTACTCAGGTTGACCTCCTTCTTCACCATTGTGTAGACAATATTTTCATCCACGTCCAAGATTATTTCTATTTCTTTATTGCTTCCATTATAAGATTCCTCTTCTTGGATGGCCCCTTCTTGCATCTCTTAGGATTCAACGATGAATGCAGTTTCCAACATTTTTCTTTTGTGCGACAATCAATGTTGCAATGGTCACAATGGTTACTAGGGTCCTTTCACACATGTACAATGGAAATAATATTTTTATTTTTCCCTTTTCCCTTATTATTTCCCTTATTAGAAGCTCCATGCTAGTCTAACTACGTCTTTTAACCACTTGATTGCCCCTTTTTCTCATTAGCTTCAATTTATTAGGCATGTACACATGCCTTATCAATGGTGTTGGGTTTGAATAACATAACTTACCACCATATGTGATTGTGAATACTAGTAAGTCACTTGATGACCACATCTATGTCCCATAGATTTATTCCCAAATAAATGGATTGTTTTTGTGATGTAGCAATGTACTCGTATACACTTTACCCTTACCTCTACCAATAATAATGCCACCAAGCCCTCTAGCATTCTTCAAACCCAATAGGGTACACATGATACTTAAGGAGGTATTTACCCACTTTTAACTTAGTAATTAGTGGGTATCCCCCAGCCTAAGGGTCTCAGTGTGTCTCTACCACAAAGTATATTCATGGCCTTCTAACCCAGTATAGAAAAATGTACTTTTTGTTGCTCTTGTACATTATGCACACTTAAATAGGATTCTAATTTTTTCAATCAAGGATTCAATTTAAATGCATCTACCTCACCTTTAATCTTAACCTTTGAATCCATTTTAAATCGACACTAAGAACGTTGGTTACTTGAGTCTCTTTTCTCAAGCTTCAAATATTCCTCCTTTTTTCTCAACTCCTCATGATGTTACGGTTTCTCATGAGACTTGGGTTTCCTTGAAAAGGGGTCGATTTTTGTCTCTAAAGAGACCATGAGTATAGCCATGCTCCTTTAAATATCAACCACTTGAGCTTCCAACCTTGCAAACCTTATTTATCCTTCATATATTGGTCTTTCTCACTATTCTTCTTTTAGTTCTTATATCAATCTAAGGATATACATGGTATAACATTCATATAGACATGGATTTTTTTATCTCGATAAGCATATATTGTGCTCAAACTATCGAGCACCCAACTAAGACCTCTCTAATACCAATACATTCTATAAATTGCCTTGGATATTCCAATGCTTAGCTTGACAAAAGTAAATGTAAACTTAAAATGACTACAACAGCCTGTGATCGATTGTGCAAATATAATTTTGTATTTGTAATGCTTAAAAAAAAAACCATTCATAGCACTAACTACAAAATCAGGTGAAATAGACTAAACTACACTAGAAAACCCAAACAAAGGAAAAATATGTTTCCTTGTGAAAACCAACATTGTTCAAGATTGTGCCTTATGTCTTCATATATTATGAAGATTACAATAGAGATTACAAAGTTGTACAAATTTAATGCAAAGCTATGATACCACATGGTATTTTACAGTCCTCTACAATATACTCCATTTGCATCTCCTCCATGCTCTTGTTCACACTATTGAACAATTGTTGGCTAGTGAAAAAAAAACTCTTCAACCCCCTTCTGCTAGGTTTTTTTATAGCTAAAATTAGGGTTATGTTTAGGGTTTCAAAACCCTCTTGAGACCTCCATGGTGATTATAGAAGTTCCTAGGTCATTGCCATGTGTAACTAACTCCCTATATTGTAATTACGGCGAGGTAACATAGTTACCACTTCGACAAGTGGGGAATATTTTGATTGTTACCTTATCGGGGCCAAAAATTTCACATACAAAATACATATTAGGTATTAACAATATCTAGTTGAGAATACGTTTTTCTTCTTTGGATAAGGCATGCCAAAAGAAACCTATATTCGGTACCAAACACAAAAAACATTTTTTTGGGCATTGAAAATGCACCTAAAATCATTGACTTGAATTTGACAAAATCAACATTATCTTTGAGATGTCCCAATTTATAATATTCCCCATCTAAAATATCAATGAATTCATATTGTACCAATGTAGATTCATTTTGGATCGTCCATTCACTAGAATGATCCATAAAAAAATATGAGTATGATGATCAATCATAAAAAAATATTTGAGGATGATGATCAAATCCTTAAAAATCATGCTTAGCAAATAAATAGGTTATTATCTAGAACCAATCAATGAAATTTTGATTTAATTATTAGAATATTATTAAATACCATAAAACTAAAATTTCAAAATGGAAGGAAACCCTAACTTCAAAATTTTATTGAAATATTTAAATCCATCTTTATTATCTTGCAATCCCCATCTTATATTAAGCTTATTTGTGTCTTATAATTTTGCCTATCTTGCTTTTAAATAATTGTATTTTTAAAAAACAAAGTTTAACATAATTTTTTTTTAAATCAATCTTTTTAAATGGACACACATTTCAATGAATTTGGGGTTAAACAATTGATCTTGAATTTACACCTTTTCTAAGTTTGTGTTTTTTCCAAATAAGTAAAAAATTTCTTTATTTTACTATTTTGAATATATTATTATTATTATTATTTTATTATAAATTTTTTTTTATAATAATATTATTATAAACTATATAAAAACCAATTTTACATGAATTTGAAGAAACAAATGTCTTAAAAATTAGATTCCTTACATTATTTTAATTATTACTTATAATTTTAAAAATATTAACACTTTCCCTCATTCCCCATCTTATATTAAGCTTATTTGTGTCTTATAATTTTGCCTATCTTCCTTTTAAATAGTTGTATTTTTAAAAAACAAAGTTTAATATAACTTTTTTTTAAATCAATCCTTTTAAATGGACACACATTTCAATGAATTTGGGGTTAAACAATTGATCTTGAATTTACACCTTTTCTGAGTTTGTGTTTTTTCCAAATGAGTAAAAAGTTTCTTTATTCTACTATTTTGAATATATTATTATTATTATTATTTTATTATAAGTTTTTTTTTGTTATAGTAATATTATTATGAACGATATAAAAACCAATTTTACATGAATTTGAAGAAACAATTGTTTTAAAAATTGGATTCCTTACATTATTTTAATTATTACTTATAATTTTGATGAAAGAAAATATTAACACATTAACACTTCCCCCTCATTCATTTAAATTAATGGAATGGGGATTTAACACACAAGCTTTATACCCTTATGACATGCTTCATTTTTATAGCACATGTGCTAATGAATGTTACGATGGCAGTTGTATTGGATGTGTATAGGTTTAATAGGAAAACCTCCTAAGATTTTAAGGAAGCATCCATCAAATTTGAAATTGGAGATTCATTTTGTGAGGACGGGTTACAAGAGAGCCAATGTGTTTGGTGAACCTTCGTGATATTATTTATGTTATTTGGAGTTGGTTCACCTTTCCTCATTCTACCTTTCCTTATTATAATCCTGGGTTGTGGATTTGTTAAGTGGGAATGGAGGACAATTGACATAATGTGCTTAGTTTATGGTGTAAGGCCTCACCTTTCCATATAGGTCAAGGAAAGTTCTTTGCACTAATTTGTTTTTGGCAAGCTTGGGTTATTCCCATCTAGTAAGGATGATATATATTTGGGGAGTTACAATGGAATATTGCCATTTTTTTAGTCGTTGTTGCATGTTGTGTGAACTTGAGGATGTGATATGAGACTTGAATTAGCATTGTGGCAAGGATTCCACTGCCAGATCGCACTATAACATTATGAATTGGAACTACATGTGGAATATATGGAAGGGTGGATTTACAAGCTAGATCCAAAAGCATAATGTACTTGAGATAAGTGCAATGTGGACACAATGAAGCATATCTTGATAATTTATGAATGGTAGTTATAGGTTGATGCCATCGTGATAATTGACTGAGGCAAACATTTGGAGCTAAACACACAACTAGCATATCTACAATTGTTAATTAAAAGAATATTGACCCAACTTGGCCTTTCACCAAATTAGTTTCCTCCCCTCCTCTTGTTGATTTTATCCTCTATGAGGACCCCTTCATTTATGGCCTTCCCTTGGCCTCGAGGAGTAATGGGGTCATTCTATGCACTCAAGACCCAAAACTAGAAAAGGGCACAACAAAGGTCGATGATGTTGCTGATTTTTTGAATTATAAGCATATGGAAGTTAATAGAGCAGATCTAGAGGGGAATTTGAAAGATTTTTTCCTACACAAGCTAGCTTTCTAGTAAATTTTTATAGTTCCTTTTTATTTTTACATTTGGACGCCTTCAACTTTTTGGAGGGATTTTTGATACACTTTTGTAATAATTTTGATACCATTTATGAAATGGTTGTGCTACTTTAGTTTTGTAAATGATATGTGTTTTATGTATAATATAACGACCAAATATGAGGTTTCCCTTGATCTATTTTTTGTTTTTTTTTACAATGAATCCATCCATAGGAATGTATCTGATATGTATTGTTAGATCAATATAAATGATGTTATGTAAATGCATATACATATGCAAAAATTTTGATCTTGTCATCTTGAGCATAGTTTTAATATACCAAGGCTAGAAGAAGCTTTCTTTTAAATAAATTATTGGACTTTTTAATTCAATTTCGACAGAAGGAGAAGTGTGATCCATTAAAAATCAACAAATTATAATAGCTTGATATTTTTCATATACAAGAGGGAAGAAGGAAAACCCAGTCAAGTTATTGCTAGTGCCCATTATTTATTCACAAAGTGTTTGAACAATGATTATATTAAAAAGAATGCTAACTAACTACTCTTGTAGTTTCAATAAACCAACTTTACAAGATGTTTCTATAAGTGCATTATTCAAGTTGATTACCTAACTTTGATGGAGTGAGAAGTTATGTTGATATATAAAAGCATTGAAATTTGTAATTGCCAAGTAAAATATTGAATGGTGTCATATAATTAACATAATATATGATCACAAGAATACATTGGAATTATAATGAATTTGTTATATAGGGAAAATTAACAAAATATTGGGTTTTAACAACAATTGTCTTTGTTTAATGTTAAAATAATTAAAATTCTTATTAAAAATTGTATGCCACATTGAAATTTGTAATTTCCAAGTAAAACATTGAGTTGCGTAATTATCATAAAGTATGGTAACATGAATACATTGCAATTGTATTGAAATTCTCACGAAGGGAATTAAAAAAAATATTGGGTTTCAACCACATATTGTGTTTGCTTTCTTTCAAAAAAAAAATTTTATTGAAAATGGTATTTCAAATTAAAGGAACCAAAAAAATTGCATGTTTATACGAAATGATTTGAAACTTCTAAAAAAATAATATGAAGACAATATATCATTTTTTTCTCAGAAAATTAAAATAAAAGATCATATATATTTCAATTGAGATGCAGATTTCTCATCTCAAGAGGATAAAAAATTATTATTGTCCCTTTGCAAACATGTTTGAAATGGAGTTATCTAAAAAATCGACGATTCGGACGGGGCTATTCATCGGAATCCAAAATTTTTTATTTTGCAAAATTTGAATTTAACTATGTTTTAATGTCAATTTTGATGGTAGAAACGGATTCAACACCATAAAAAACTCCTGGACAACCAAAATAAAAATTTATGTCGAATGAAAAATCAAATTTGTCCATTTGAAATCATAGAACTTTTAAACTACTTGTATTTGAAATTGCGAAAAAAAATATAAATACATTTATAAAAAATATTTTCTTATCTACTTTTTAATATCCATAAAATAAAAGCATATACATATATCTTATATATATAATTTTAGGGAAAATAAACCCACCTACAACTATGTATATGACAATCCAATTCTTCTCCAAAAATTCAAATCCCTTAAGGATTCCAGCATCGCCTTATCACATATCTAGCTATTTGAAAGGTCCTCAAATAAAGATGTAAAAATACTTTCGTATATAAAATTACCATCTTTGCCATATACTAGCAAATTGTTGCAATCATTTGCTACACAAAGAATCTAATTCCTCTTAAATCCACTAAACATGTTTCAAATTGAAAATGGATAATGATGTTTTTACTTCATCAAATATTGAGAAATTTGAACAAGAACATTATGCTTTTACCATTCATATAATTGATTAAACACCTGTATTTTCGTATAATTGATTAAACATGTGTATGGTTAAGCAATCAATCTTAAGAAAAAATTAATACAGGTAGTTTTACAAACCAAAATTGTTTGTGCCATCACTTAGACTAAGTTTGAATTTGATTTTGTGAGTATCATTAAGAAAAATAGCATCACTAGCTTTTCTTTTTAGGAGGTTACCTTGATTTTTATTTTATTGTCAAATTATATCAAACTCCAAATTTGTCCTAATGATTAAGAACATGTGTTTTTTCTTAGGAGATTACAGGTTCAAATCCGGAAGAGGTAGGGTATGTACACCTCTCAGGTCTCATTATACCAAATGGATATGTACACCTCTTGGTATCTCACTTGGCGATGACCTTAAAAATGCTCACTCTAAACATTTTAATCATTTACCATTCGGCTACTCCTTACCAAGGTTCGACTCTGGTCAGTTCTTCGCTCATGCGTAATCAATTGAAACCGTCGATCGATGGCAATTCAAACAGTGGATACCAAATATGGAACTGAACTTTTAAAGATTGAACCATCAAATAAACTTCAACAACACTCTCCAGTTCTGGAATGATTCCAATTGAAGTTGAATGGCGGGGTGAAGTTCTCCAAAGCGATTTCATTGCTAGGGTTTAAACATTTGTTTCACATACAAGCTCTGACACTATTCGAACAGACTTCCAAACACATCACCGTTTAGAAGAGATTCAGAATTGGGGCATATTATCACTGCGTCAATATCATTCCAATGATCAAACACTTCAAGACCTGGACACTTCACATTGTTTCAAAAACAGTTATTACAAGTCCCAAAGGGAGCTATGACCTATTTACGGCCTAACAAAATCTGGGCAATAGCGCTGAACACGTCTTGCAGTTTCAAGAGAACTCAAATGAGAAACACTATTGGTAAACAAAGAATCCATCTTTAGAATTCATAAATTCAGTTATGCACAAAGTATATCGTACTCTTTCCAACAATCCTTTGATCTCCAACCATTTACCATAAAACTGTTAAGTATATATAGAAAAGCCTAAGCTCTATCCCAAATCCATACGAATAGGAACTGTCATAAAACATAGCAAAATCCTAATTAATTCTTACTCACAGTTTTTTTTTTCCCGTGAAAAAAGCATACTATTGATATTCAACCATGAATCAAATAGTACATGATAATCAAAGGTCTAGTCTCCCTCAAAGGGGAATATAACAGTATATACATCCCCGCCAAAAACAGACCAATGGTCCTTGGCAAAGCATAGAGCTTTTTATCAAAATTACAATATCAGATTAGCAAAGAAAACAACTATCAGCAAAACTTATGCACCATCGAGATAGAAATAGCGGCCCGAATCAACACATTGATTCTCCAAGAACTCCTCCCATTCATTGAAATCTTCAGCAGCAACCAACGCCTGTTTAGAGAGAAGATCCGCCTGTGCATTGTGCTCTCTATAAATGTGTTTCAAAGTAACCTGACCCAGCATGTGTAGTTCCTCTTTTATCCTGTCACACCAGTAAGTCAATTGTAGTACATTTAGTTCACATTCCCCCAAAGCCCACTTAATAGTCACCCGTGAGTCGTCGAATATTGTCACATTCGACAATCCAAAACAATTTGCCACCTTAGTAACACACCATAATGCCATAATTTCCGCCTTCATGTTTGTGCCTCTACCGCATTTCATCTTCAGTGTAAAGTAATGATCCTTACTGATGTATATAATACCCCCCGCTCCACATTCCCCCAAAGCAGCCGCACCATCAAATAACAATATGGGCTGAGTGAACTCCAGTTTGAATTGCCCAATATGTCTGTGGACTCTAGCCTTTTCCACCACCTGAAACTGCGAATAATAGCTGATAACAGTTCTGGACATTTGATGCAGCCGAGGTCTGAAATCTTCAAATAATGCCTTATTTCTGACCCCCCAAATCACCCAGCAGATGATGATAGGGACGGTCTGGTGTTCCTTACACTCTGTCCGCCATCGTTGCAGTGAATTGGCTATAATATCACCACCCCATCTAGTCTTAATATCCAAGAGCTGGTATAACTCCTCCCATAATTCCAGGGTAAAGGAACATTCCAAAAATAGATGCTCTGTAGTTTCAATGTTGCCACGACAGAGGATGCACATACTAGGACCAGCCCACCCCAATAAGTTAAGGTTCTCCCAAGACTTCAGCCGGTCCTGTAATACAAACCAGATAAAGCATTTCAATTTAAGAGGTAAATGCCAGTGCCACAGTTGATCAAACCACCAGTGCTTCGGATAGATACATTTTCCTCTAATCAGATAACAGTAAGCCGATCTCACAGTGACAGTCCCAATTGCTTCATTTCCACCCCAGATAATGGGGTCAGCATTCCCATTAAGCCGAATGCCAATAGTATTAAGACAATAGATGTACTTCCTCCATTCCTCAGCAGAAGCAGAACTTAGCTAGAGCTGCTCATCAGTAACCCACTGGCCAGTGTGGTTATTATAGATAGACTTCAAGGTGTAGTAGCCCCCATTCCTCAGCTGTTGTAACAAATTCAATGATAAATTATAAGTCCCGTTCATTCCCATAATTGGATCTACCCCAATTGCAACCTCTTCCCCACAACCTACTCTCCAACATAACTCCAATGCCAACCATTTATAAACCTTCAGAAACCCATTCCAGATAGGTGACCCACCTCTAACTTTCTTTGCAGGAGCCCTAAGCCAGTGTGATACGTTCATTTTAATATACTTCTGATGAATGAGTTTCGACCAAAGTGTGCTACCAAATAATGCACGCCATAATCTTTTCAACCTCAATGCAGCACTAAACACCGACAGATCTCTAATGCCCCAACCTCCAACATCAAACGGCAGAGAAATCTTCTCCCATCCCACCATCACAAGACCCTTCTTATTGAATCCCCCTGACCATAAAAAATTGAATATTAACCTTCTCAAGGAATTGATAACAGAGCACGGAATGGGCAGTAATGAGAACCAGTACACAGGTATTCCCATCAAAACAGATTTGACCAAGGTTAACTTCCCTCCAATCGACAGCATCCGATACGTCCAATTAGAGATCCGGTTCTCAAATTTCTTGATGAGCCAATCCCAATCCTTAATAACATATCCATTAGGTTTAAGATTGAACCCAAGATACTTGAACCCATCATTAATACAGCAAAATCTATAAGGTAGTAAATTCTGTATTTCCAGAATCCGATCTTCCTTAATAAAATTACCATAAAAACTAGATTTACTCACACTAACAGCCATTCCAGAGGCCTTGCAAAATAGTGAAATGATCTTCTGGAAATGTCTCCACTCCGATATCTCATCCAGCCCAGCCAACAACACATCGTCTACAAACAATACATGTGTAATATAGAGGTCTTTTGCAATTTTGATACCAATGATTTTGCCTTCCTGTTTAGCCTTTAATATCATTCTGCTTAATCCTTCTATTACCAATAGGAATAGTAAAGGTGAAAGTGAACAACCCTGTCGAATGCCCCTGGTGCAGCTAAAAAATCTGGTAGGAGCTCCATTCACCAACACTGCTATATTCGCTGTATCCACACAAGACATAATCCATTTAATAGCCCTGGCCGGAACTCCAATTTGTATCAGTATCAATCTAAGAAAATCCCAGTTAACCCTATCATAGGCTTTTTCTAAGTCCATTTTAAAAAAGATAGCTTTTTTCTTTCTAATTTTAGCAGTATGTAGAATTTCCTGAGTAATCCCAACTGCGTCGTGTATTTGACGGTCCTGTAAAAAGCCAAATTGTTCCTTTGAGATGTGCCTTGAGAGAACTGGTTTGAGCCTCCCTGCAATAATCTTGGAAACAATCTTCTAAACCAAATTACATAATGCTATTGGCCTGAATTCTCCAAACTGCTTCAGATCATTAACTTTAGGGATTAAAGTTAAGAAGGTCGAGTTTAGTGCCCCTGACATATAGCCCTCTACTCTGGTATACTCCACCAAGCGGACCAGCTCATCCCCCATTAAATCAAAGAAATGTAAAAACAATTCCACAGTCCAGCCATCCGGGCCTGGACTTTTCTCCCTAGCAAATAGTCTCAATGTGCTTTCAACCTCACCCAAAGTTACCTCCCGGTATAATTCCTCAACCGATGTATCATCAAAGAACTTTGGATAGTTCTTAATAACCTGCAGCTGTGACTCAAGGTCACAAGTAGGATCAGCCTTATAAATATGTCTGAAATGTTCCAATGCAAAATTCTGAATCTCCTGTTGTCCAGTGACCTCTGCCCCCACTCCATCAGAAATCTTCCATATAGTATTACTATTCCTTCGAGCCGACGCAAAAGTATGAAAAAACCTAGTATTATTGTCCCCATACTGAACCCAGAGGGCTCAGCTCTTCATTCTCCATTCCATCTCCTCCCTAAGATAAATATCAGCCTTATCCTTCTCCAGTTTCTGAATAATATTATAATCTTCACTATCCAACGGCCTACTCAGATTACGCCTATACAGATCCTGCAATTGATCCTCTACCAACATAAGCTGATGCCTATCATTCAATTTTTTCGAATGTATCCAAGAAGAAACAATGTGTTTGAACATTTGCAGCTTCTTACAGAAATTATCCACAGGATTCAGGTCACAGTCATTAGGGAGTTTCAACCATTCAGTCTTTGCAAACATGACAAATTCTTCCAGTTTAAGCCACGAACAGTCGAACTTATAAGGAAATTTCTGCAGATGAACACAGTCCTCAAGTTGTAAGAAGATCGGCCAATGGTCAGAAATTTTTTCCTTCCCAACCCAACTGCGGTATCTACCCACAGAATCAATCAAAGATTCGTGAACCAAAAATTTAGCAAGCCTCTTATGAATTCCATCCATCCCGCTCCTTCCGTTGGACCAAGTTGGCGTAACCACCCCTGTGATAACATCCACCATCTTATTATTTAATAAAAACTCATTGAAAAAAGTGGATAATACGTCCATCTTAGCTTTAATCCCCCAGATTTCATTAGCATATCTGGTAAAGTTTAAATCTCCCACCACCAAAATATTGGCCCTTCTTAATATCCCCGAAGACTGTAATCCCAGCCAAAACGGCTCACGGTCTTTGTATGGGGCGTAACAATTCAAGATATTAAGCTTCAAATCATTCAACTTACAGACCCCATCCAGTAGAAGCCCCCACTGAGTTTTGTAAACAGAAAAAGAAAAGTACCGAGGATCCCAAGCCGCTAATAACCCTCCCGACAAACCGTCTGAACTGATAGCCGACATCTCCCAGCCAGGTATAATACAAGCAACCTTTGAGATCGCCAAGTGATCAGCACACATGGTTTCTTGCAAAAGAACAATAGAAGGACGAGCAGTAGTAATCAAGTTGGAGAGGACCCTAGCTCGCACAGTCGCCCCCAACCCACGGATATTAAGTGAACAAATAGACATTTAGGGCCCCTCTGCAATACGGGGATTAACTCTAAGGCCACAAAATACAGAATCCACCGAACAATCCTCCGAAGGGGTAGTGACAGGTTTAGGAGAATCCCCAATCATAGTAGTTTCCCCTTCAATACCCAGATCAGACAGAATACGCTCTGATACAGAGACAAACTTCATAGAATGGTTCTTAGCCACCACCCCCCCCTTCCTGCCCCCCCTCCGAGGCTTCCTAATAGTTACATTCTGAAACCGAGCCGAATTGCAACATTGCACCATAGGGTTAGAAGAGGGGTTTTTAGAAAATATGGGCAATGGCGTTAAGATGTAAGAAATTCCCGCATTACCATTCCCAGAATCTGTTAAAGGTGGCACATCCTCCCCCGAACCAGTACCAATCCCCCCCAAATCCCCTTCAACCAAACCAGAGGGCCCACTATACCCATTCTCTAAATCAGTCCGTTCATTAGTAACGGGAAGTAGGTCATTAACAAATTATATGGGTGGCACAGATGGAACGGCAACAGGGGTTGTAATAACAGTATCTCCTCCCTCCCCTGAATCCTTCAAATTACCACAATCCACCTTCGCCGACCCCAGAGTGAAACCATCAGAGGTTCTCGAAACCCCACCCCCAGCAATAGGCAAAAGGAAGTCCCCCCCAGCTAACCGCTTTTCCAGTAACAAATCAACAGCTTTAATACACTCTAACTCTTCCTCGGGAATAAATGGAACAGGAGAACCCAGATTAGGAATTAACTTACCCGATGTGTCCAAAGAATCCAGTGACTGGTTGTTCGTGACAGCATGCAACAGGCCTGAAGTATCAGTATGCATCGCCAAGTCCTTCCCAGGAGTGGATGACTTGTACTCCGGGAAATGGGTACGAATGTGTCCAATCTTCAAACAGGAATGGCAGCGGAAGGGCATCCGAAAATAGTCAAGCTATTGCCTCCATACCCTCTCACCCCAGTGTAGTTCCACTTCTGGTAGTAATCCAAGTGCCATATCGAACTCAACCATAACCTTTGCCAACCGCCTGTCAAATCCGAACAGTGACTTGTTATCAAGCCGGACAAATTTCCCCGCAGTATTAGCAATACCAATCAAAATATTTTCTGTCCAGAGCTCTATCGGAAGCCCGGGAATCAGTAACCAAATATGGCGGAACTATTGCTTCTCCCGCAGTGGGTCAAATGACAGATGCCATTTCTTAAGACAAAATGAACCCTCTTTAAAACACCAGTATCTTTTGAGAACAAGGCTCACATGTTCAGGTTTGGTAAAGATAATCAGAACCCAACGATTCAGCAACAACATTACCCTAGGCATGTCACCGCAAATCGGGACCCAATTCTTCCTTACCCACTCCAATAATTCACGCTGGTCACCATTGGTAAACTCTAAACGACCCACAATAGCCCGGGAGTGTAGCATTCTAATCCGCTCCAAATTCGTCTCAACAGGGATGGAAAAACGTTCCAAACCCTCCCTCACTTTCAATGGCTTGCTATTTCTACGTCTACGAGCCTTCTCCCCTCTTACTCACAGTTGCAAACTAAGAGAGATTAATTTTCTTTTATTCTACTATTATAATCTTTTTAGGTACAAACCCCTTTTTAGAGTGCAAATGTTGAGGAAGGGTTTTAATTAATCTAAATTGTATAGTTTTAAATTTAATTTGAGTCGACATGTTTTTTTAATATTTTATTATTTTTTTAAAATTACATATGACTTTAGGACGAATACGGGAGGAATTACGCATCCCCTAATGAGATGTAGAATACACCTCTTTGACACAATAAAATTTAATCAAAATCTAAAAAACCCAACTCCCTTTTGTAACTAAAACTAATTTTCTAAAAATTATCTAAAACCAAATTTGTGTGCTCCAAGGTTTTGCATTCGATATTTGAAATATGAAATATAAAAAATGAATTTAACTTGAAAGGTACATGAGATGAGAGGGAAATACTTGTTTTAAAATATCCATGCATTTATGATTATCCAAATGCCCTATGAAGTGAGTAAAGTAAAACCTCTAAATATTATAAGCTAGATAGCTATTGCACCTCATGTGTGAGACATTCATCAAGAGATTTCCCTTGTAAGTACTCTTTATCCATATCAAGATAATACATGATATATAATAAATATTAAAAATTGTTTTTCATAAATATTCGTTGATGTTTTAAATGACAAAATTAATGTTTTAAAGGACAAAATTCATTCATACATCATTTCCACTTATTATCATGACATTGTAAAGTAGATCAATTACTGATCTATAAATTTCTATGGATATTTTTATATCTTACAATATTTTTCTATCTTTTATTATGTAGTGTTTTATTTTAGTTTTCGAATTTAAAATTAGTAGCTAAATATGTATTAGTCATAATATATTTTACAATATTTTTCTATATTTTATTATGTGGTATTTTATTTTAGCTTTCGGATTTAAAATTATTGGCTAAATGTATGTATTAGTTTAACATGTGAGGTTTTATGATCAATTCCTGCATTGGGTCGAATAAGATGATACCTATGTACACAATCAAGGGATGAAAAATCCATGACATGGGTCCCGCTTGGTTACCGATCAGATTAAACGTCGCTAACGGTTAGCTTTGCCTATCATCTGGTCACCTCGAGGTAGCAGACAAGAATCCACAATATTTTCATAGAGAAAACAATAAATATACGGGATTCATCTTACCGATTCCATCTTCAAACTATAAAAACGTGTGATCATATAGAATGTGCATACTTTGTTTATTTGATTTATTAAATAGATGACGCTTTTTAAAAAGTCCCGTTTTTTAAAAAATGAATGAAATTTTCTTTGAAATCATGATTTATAAAAACAAGGCATACTAAGCTCTTCCTTTTACGGATTGTGTCCTGTACCTATAAAAATATGTGATCATGTAGAATGTGCATACTTTGGTTATTCAATTTGTTAAATAAATAGTGTTTTTCATATATTTTCATCGAGAAAATATTGTGGATTCTCGTCTGCTACCTCGGGGTGACCAGATGACAAGCGAAGCTAACTGTCATATATATATATATATATAAATTTACTCATTATTTAAAAAATGAAGTATTTAAAACCTTTTATTATATTAAAAATTATAAATATTATCATTTGAATTATTTTTATTTATTAATTAATGTGAAATAATTTTTATTAAATAGCTCATATAAATTAAACTTTTAATATATTAAAATTGGTTTATATATTTAAGGAATTACGTTGGTTGTGAAGTATATAAATTTCATACTCATTTTTATTATTTAAAAAACATTCATAATTACTAGTTTTAATAAAAAAATTCCAATCTTATTAATAAATATAAAACATAAATTATTGTGTGTTTTTAATAAAACTTAATAAAAACAAAAAGTTTATCTACTTATGTTCATATTTAATTAGTTCAAAAGTTTTATACACAAATTATAATTTTTAAATAAATAAAAATAATAATTAATAATTAATAAATTTTCATTTTCTAAATAAAGTTTATAAACTTAAATAATGTTAGTTATATACTATTTTCCATAACACAACATATACACATTTAAAATGATAAAATAATTAACTATATTGTTAGCAAATTTACACATAAGTTGGTAGATTATGTTCAATAAAAATAATTTAGCCTGTAATTTTGTTGAATTTTTTTTATATGCAATTACTTGTGTACATATAAGTTACGAATTTGGCGAAATATTCTATACAAACATATCATTTAAAAAAAACTTTTATTAAAAACTTATTAGTATGGTGAATTTTATTAATGTTTTACAAAAAAAATGAGTTCATATTTTAGTATGGATAATCTTAAGAAGAAGTATAATGCATCGGTAGAGCACAGTTTGAGTGGACCTAACGGTTAAAAATGTGTTCCTTCCTAGGAGGTCACGGGTTTAAATCCAGAGGGGTAGAGTATGTACACCTCTGTAGACTTTAACAGTTAAATCGCTGAGCAGAAGAAGATCCCTTGTCACAAACAAGGGGTCTCATACACCAAATTGGTATCGTTGGCCTTCATACTAATCTTCCTGACTGTTTCTATGAAAATGACATTTAGACTTTCACCATTTTAGATAGGGCCATGCACTGGTCATCCTTACTGTTATGTTTCTTCTGCTACAAGGAAATAATACATTTATTGCTTATCAGTGTTATCCCTGAATAATATATTTCAAAATAGCACTCTAATGTCTAGTGACATTATGCTTGCCTAATGCTATACCATGAACATTAATTTGGCAATGCTGGAAATGAACTACCCAATTCTTTGGCTGCGCGCAGGCAAGCACTAAGAATTAACACTAATAGACCATAGATCTGATCAAGGATGGTAAACTAATTAGGGAGTTGGGTAATCATTCTATATTTTGGATTTTTCTGATTATTTTTGGTGGAATATGATGATAATTTTTTGCTGAAACCGTAATTTTGCATTGCTCAAATTGCATTTTTTTTTATTTCAAAAAACCTCTAGACACCCGGATTATGCAACTTCAACAATTTCAGTCAGATAATAAAATCAAGATTACCATCCATGTCGTCGATTATATAAGGTAAACTCTTTCTAAAGTGGAAACTTTTAGAAGTTATAATCCCTATGTTTGTGACTATATGTATAGTGTAAGTTTTTAGTATTATGTCAACTATGATTAAAATGTATTGGAATATTATATGTTTACAAGACATTCTATGCTAGATTATTTGCAAAGGTGTATAAATAATCAAATTTAAATTAATATAATATAAAAATCAAGATAATTTTTATTGAAATGTAATATATGAATTTAGTTTTAAAGTAAAATTTAAAACTATTTTCAATTATTTAAAAACTTAAAATATATAAATTTATTTTCTTTTATTTAATATATTAAAAGTCAAAATATATTTACATTTATTATTGAATAGCGATAAATGCAATTCAGAATATTGATTAGTAGGGAGTGAATACTCTGACACGGGCGTTAGACAGAGATCAATGCACCAACTCGACAAGGTAGCACGAAATGGACTTTTACTGCAACTTAGTTTTCTAGAGAAAAAAATTCAGTCAACCATGTAAAAGTATGGTCGTAAGGAAATAAGAATGTCGTTAACAACCTATGTGGCGATCATGAATGAGTGGAAGCTTCCAAAGAAGGAAACAAGCAAGAAAAAGTCCCCAAGTTCCCGATTTTACAGGGATAAAAGTTCACAGTAAGTTCCCAACCATCCAAAATGGTTCCCGCTAGATTTGGAAAGTTTCCTACAAGTTCTCAAGTTCCCTGGAAAATTGGAACTTCGGAAACGAGTTTCCTAAAAATCGAGAACAGTTCCCATGCTACATAAGTTTATAGCCTACACCATAAACTAGTTCTTGGGCTTGCGAAGGCTTGTGAATGTACAATAGTGACCTCGGTAAGGTCTGGTGTCACGGCCAAAGTTTTAGCACACTCGGTTGGTTGGCAAACTTTGCCAAGTCATGGTCCAAGTGCCCATATGGGCTAAACAACGCGGCAGCAGCGAGAAACGGACCCACGAAGCAAGCGCCCACACTCACCACCGGAACGGCACCCGGGAGTGTGGCGCACTTGAAGAAACGGGCCTTGGGGTTTGGCACACCCCTTGGCAAGACTTGCACCAAGTCATACTTGGGCAAACACCCACAAGGCAAGTGGGGCATGTGGACAATGCAACGGATGCGAGAACATGCAAGGCATGGGTGCTTGACCCACTTGGAACATGGGCAAGCGACCCACGGTGTAAACCAAGCGAGCATTGGAAGTGGCTCGTTTTGGAAGCAAACGCAGTGGCTCATTTTGGAAGCAAAGGCAAAGCGGCTCGTTATGGGAGCAAGTCCAGCTCGTTATGGGAGATTATCCAGCTCGTTATGGGAGCAAGTCCAGCTCGCGATGGGAGCACGTCTAGCTCGTGATGGGAGCAAGGGACCAACTCGCAATGGAAGCACGGGACCGGCTCGGGATGGGAGCAAGCCGACGAGCTCGTGAAGGAAGCACGCGGATAACTCGGGATGGAAGCATATATAAGGAGTGTGCTCATCACATCAAAGAAACTAGCAAGAAGGAAGAAGGCACGGACGAAGGCAATCAAGATTTCGGTGGTTAGAACTCACGGAGGGTTTCTTAGGGTCTGTGACTGGGTGCGGTAGGCAACAGTCATAGATGCCAATCACTTGTAATTCTCAAGGGTGTATGCTAGCTGGGCAGCACCCTGGAGCTCTGCTGAGTTTAGCAACTCCATTGATGTAAACTTCTTCTGCTCATCTATATAAAAACGGGCTCTGCCAGTTGGGCAACCCACCATTACTCTTTTTGGTGTTCTTTGCAAGCTTACTGCATTTTTACTTGATGTTTCGTAAGGCTAATGACTGAACAATTGTTAAAGAGTAATATGTTAAATAGGAATGCTTGAATAGGTTAAGTGTTCCGCCATGAAGGTTATTCCGCAGGTAATTGGAGGCGTAGTCTGTAGGTGCGGAAGTTGAGTTGGCCAAGCCCTCAACTAACGTCCTAGCAGTGCCGCACACCATACTTGTGCTTGCCAAGAGTGCATGCGAAGTGTGGCCGTGACAGGTGGTATCAGAGCCAAAAATGAGTCAAGGTTGGAAGCTCATCGCTACGGCTTGCGAAACAGGTGGAAAACAAAGAGCCCAGGTGCAAGGGTTCAGCAGGGCAGCAAATCGAGCAAGGGTTTGGGCTCTTCCAAAGGTTAGCCGTGCCAAGGGTTAGCTTTTGAAAAACAAGGGTTTTGACAGGCATTTGAGCTTGCATCGGAAGATTGGCAGACCAGCTCGTGTTGGAAGACTGGCAGACCAGCTCGTTTCGGAAGACTAGCAGTCCAGCTCGTGTTGGGAGAAAATCCAGCTCGTGTTGGGAGCAAATCCAGCTCGCGTTGGGAGCAAAGCTAGCTCGCGTTGGGAGCAAAGCTAGCTCGGGTTGGGAGCTGGGGAGGCAGCTCGTCTTCGAAGCATGCTAGGGCAAGTGCGCCCAGCAAAAACGGACGTTTGGACCAACGTTCGCTAAGGCACACTATTGGAAGTGAGCTAAGGCAAAAACAAGGGTTTGAAGCCACCAGTTAGACGAAATCAAGCTTGGACGAAGCAGGCGTCCTTGGCAGCTTTGCAAACTGTCAAACGGAACGTTGCGACAGTCAAAAATTGATAGACGGAAGCTGGAAGGTAGCTCTGAGGAGCACGGTTTTGTGAGCTTCTTCTTGGGTGAAAAGATGACCAAGATGGGCAAGCAAACGGAACAGGATTCTGCGTCAGAGGCAGAAGCGCATTCGGAAGGGGAAGAGTCGGTCCATGAGGAACGTGAACCCAAAACAACCAAGGTGAAACGAAGAATTGCGGCCATGGAGAAGAACATGGAACAGTTCGCAGAGGCTCTCTATGCACATGGAGAGAAGAACGTCACTTTGGCAAACGAGATGGAACGAATGCGGAGGACGTACAACGAAGCTGTGGCTGAGTGCAAGGAAGCCACGGATATGTTGCATGCAGCGGTGCAGCAGGACGTCACAGAAAGGGTCAAGAAGCTTGAGGAAGTTGTGCAGCAACTTCAGCTTCATATAAGGGACCAAGATGACACCATTGTTGTGCTGAAACGAGCATTGGCTCAAGGATCTGGTGGAGGCACCACCATGAAGATCCGCATGAAGGAACCAACACCATTTGACGGGACACGAGATGCCAAGTTGCTTGGTAACTTCTGTTGGGACGTAGAGCAGTACTTAGATCAAATGAACGGATGTTCAGATGAAGCTAAGGTCAATGCTGCTGCGATGTTTCTCACTGACGTTGCGAAACTTTGGTGGAGGAACAGGGCAGAAGATGTGACTGCCGGCAAGGTGTTGGAGAAGATAGAAAATTGGGAGCAGATGAAAGCTGCACTCAAGGCACAATTTGGTCCAGGAAACCAAGGATGGTTGGCTAGAAACGAGTTGATGCAAATCAAGCATTCGACGACGGTGCAGGCTTATGTGAAAGCTTACACGAGCATCATGCTTGAAATCAAGGATATGAGTGAGGAAGATCGCTTGTATCACTTTATGAAGGGTCTCCAAGGTTGGGCGCAGGCAGATCTGCGACGGCAAGGGGTGAATACTCTAGCAGAGGCGATTTCTGCAGCTGAGAAGTTGCACGACTTCAAGACAGACAAAAGGGAAGAAGGTAGGGGCAACAACGAAGAAGGCAGAAAATCACAAGGCAAGTTCAAGAAGGAGCAAAACCACAAGCCAAAGAATGGTGAAAAGCGTGAGGAAGGCAAGCCCAAGAACGCTGGTGGACCACGGAAACCGGTCTCGTGTTACATTTGTGCAAAGGACCATTATGCAAAAGATTGTCCTTTGCGACCGCAGAAGTTGGCTGCGGTTGAACAAGTGGAGGAGCCGACTGTGGGAGTTTTGCAGGTCTTGAACGCAGTTCTGGAGGAGCCAAAGGTAAGCGACTCCACAGAAACAAAATTGAGTTATGTGGACGTTGAGCTGAACGGGCACCAAGTCTTGGCACTTGTTGACAGTGGAGCTACCCACAATTTCGTCAACGAAGAAGTAGCAAGACGATTGAAGTTGAAAGTTGAAGCTGGGATGAACAGGTTCAAGGCAGTGAATTCGGGAGTTGAAAGAGTGGTGGGCATGGCTCGCCAAGTTTCTCTGCGGATAGGAGACTGGACAGGTGTGGGAGACTTCACAGTTGTCCCTCTTGATGACTTCGATCTTGTCATTGGACAGGAGTTCATGAAAAAGGAGAAGGCAACTCCTTTCCCCCATCTCAACAAGTTTGTGTTTCTTGCACGAGAGAAACCCATTTACGTGCCAACCGTGAAGAAGTTGCTTGGTGAGAGGAAGGTATCAGCCATTGGTGCCTCTCGACCTAGTACAACATCAAGGGATCCGAGGCAACACAACCTTGGGCATAATGAAAGGTGCATGAACAAAGAAGAGGCAGTTCGGTTGGAAGAACGTCTTGCATCCAAAGAGGCTGTCTCACAATTAGAGCAACGTCTTGAAATAATGGAAAGGGTTGTTATGACAGCCGTGACGAGTTTGGAACAACTCACTAAAATCTGCACAAGTTTGAGCGAACAGAAGTGTGATGACGGGGTGGGTGTAGCCGCAACGCTAACCAGCACTTCAAATGTGTGGTTAGATGACCCGGAGGCACAAAGACTGTTTGAGGAAGGAAACGGCACAGTTGGGTCAAACGTGCCCCTTCTCCAATACTTGAGTCAGAAGGAAGAAAATCGGCAAAGGGTTGAGGATGACGAGGCAAGTCATCCCTTCAACGTTTTCAGTTAAGTCAAGACTGGAAATGGCCACTACCTTTGGCGCAGGTAGAGCAGGCCATGGGAGCTTCGAGAGAAGGGAGTAACTAGAATGCAGCCAAAAGAGTTGAGTTAGTTGGGCTCAATTCAACCAAGGGAGAAGTGATGCTGGCGAGGACTGGCAAACGCAACCAACAGGAAGGCAGAAACGGACTGATCACCCGGCTGATGCAAGAATGAAGGGAACGGAAGCTAGTGTACGGACAGAACGAATCCAGCAAAGTTGCAGCAGGCAGCGTTGCTGGGACGGCAACAAGTTTAGTGGGGGAGGTTGTCACGGCCAAAGTTTCAGCACACTCGGTTGGTTGGCAAACTTGGCCAAGTCATGGTCCAAGTGCCCATATGGGCTAAACAATGCGGCAGCAGCGAGAAACGGACCCACGAAGCAAGCGCCCACACTCACCACCGGAACGGCACCCGGGAGTGTGGCGCACTTGAAGAAACGAGCCTTGGGATTTGGCACATCCCTTGGCAAGACTTGCACCAAGTCATACTTGGGCAAACACCCACAAGGCAAGTGGGGCATGTGGACAATGCAACAGATGCGAGAACATGCAAGGCATGGGTGCTTGACCCACTTGGAACATGGGCAAGCGACCCACGGTGTAAACCAAGCGAGCATTGGAAGTGGCTCGTTTTGGAAGCAAAGGCAAAGTAGCTCGTTATGGGAGCAAGTCCAGCTCGTTATGGAAGCAAGTCCAGCTCGTTATGGGAGATTATCCAGCTCGTTATGGGAGCAAGTCCAGCTCGCGATGGGAGCACGTCCAGCTCGTGATGGGAGCAAGGGACCAGCTCGCAATGGAAGCACGGGACTGGCTCGGGATGGGAGCAAGCCGACGAGCTCGTGAAGGAAGCACGCGGATAACTCGGGATGGAAGCATATATAAGGAGTGCGCTCATCTCATCAAAGAAACTAGCAAGAAGGAAGAAGGCACGGACGAAGGCAATCAAGATTTCGGGGGTTAGAACTCACGGAGGGTTTCTTAGGGTCCGTGACTAGGTGCAGCAGGCAACAGTCATAGATGCCAATCACTTGTAATTCTTGAGGGTGTATGCTAGCTGGGCAGCACCCTGGAGCTCTGCTGAGTTTAGCAACTCCATTGATGTAAACTTCTTCTATTCATCTATATAAAAACGGGCTCTGCTAGTTGGGCAACCCACCATTACTCTTTTTGGTGTTCTTTGCAAGCTTACTGCATTTTTACTTGATGTGCCGTAAGGCTAATGACTGAACAATTGTTAAAGAGTAATATGTTAAGTAGGAATGCTTGAATAGGTTAAGTGTTCCGCCGTGAAGGTTATTCCGCAGGTAATTGGAGGCGTAGTCTGTAGGTGCGGAAGTTGAGTTGGCCAAGCCCTCAACTAACGTCCTAGCAGTGCCGCACACCATACTTGTGCTTGCCAAGAGTGCATGCGAAGTGTGGCCATGACATCTGGCCCCACAAAGGCTTCGTTACTATAGGAATCTATGGTCCTAAGCCCTAGCAACAACAGCTTGGAAATGAAGCTGGAAGCTCTTTTTAGAAATTGTGAAAAGAAGGGGTTAGCTTTAGTGCTGCACTTTTTGGTGCTTTGAAGGAAATTCACTCCTTGGTTCCCAATTCTCACTCATGCAAAGTCAAATATCATTACAGTACTAATAATATTGATTGGAACATTCATCATTTCCTCCAGATTTTCTCAGCGGTCCTGTACTTAAAATTTACTTTTAGGAACGAAACCTATGTTACCGTAAACTCCATCACAAGGCGTTGGAAATGTTTTTCTACGTTTCCTTGCTCAAAACACTTCTGAAATATCACTGAAGAGTTTCAATTGCGTTTCAGATTTTTGAAATGCTGTATCAACCATTTCGACCAACATTTTGACCGTTTTGGTCAGCGTATCAACCATTTCATAAAGAAGTAGTCTATTTATTCTACGTTTTTTACTTTACGGTCGATTTTGGTCGGAATCCGGTAATTTCTTTTTAGTAAAATCCAAATTTCTAAGTGTTTAAATTGTATTTTTGAATCCATAATAGATTCAGCACCCTCAAATACCCCATGGCACCCAAATTATGCAATTTCTATAGCTAATATATGTGATTCTAAGATTTTTTAAAGATTTCCAACCGAAATACGAACAAAATTAAATGGAAAACATCCTCGGAAAAAGTTGAAAACATAAAATATTTAGACTACACCTTTCATATATATAAGGCTTGGACCTTTCTTAATCATTTAACTCTCTTTTTGAATTTAGTTCTAATTTCAATTTCAATTTAAAATCCATAAATTGTATTCTGAAATTTAATTTCATATATACAATCTCAAAGAAAACCTCGCAAAGAAACTCCAGGACACTTTCGCATTTCGAATGATATCCAGTGTTCACTTTTTCATATATACAATCTCATAAAAAACCTGGTAAAGAAACTCCAGGACACTTTCGCATTTCGAATGATATCAAGTCTTTACTTTTCCACAATGGAACCCAATGTAAAATTGTTCATGCAAGATACAATACCAATCTAGTAGAACATTAAATAAAGCACAGACCAAAAGCAACCAAGCTTGAGCAGTTGACTCTGAGACCTCCTGTACAAAGCTCAAAGCATTCAACCACACAAACTAGCCCACCGGTGACCAGACTCCCTCTCTCTATATAAATATATATATGCATGTGTATAAACTCTCTCTATATATAAATATATATGCTATATAAATATATATGCATGTGTATATTTATTTGACATGTATTAACCATATCATATCCTGATTTTGTAACCAGACTCTCTATCTCTCTCTTTTTATATATATACATCCTAATTTTCTCTCTCTTTATATATATATATATGGCATTAATATCATATCCTAATTTTCTTCTCTCTTTATATATATATATATATGGAATTCGTATCATATCCTAATTTTCTTAAAATTTGGCATATCTATTTCAGATACAGTATCTGTATCCGAAATCTGTGCAACTTAGAGTCGAACACTTCAAAAAAATTGCAAGCTATAGGGCCATAAATTCCTCTTACCGGCTACTAATACTGCTATCACAGTTTTCAAATTTTGTAAGAGCTTGTGCCAATTAACATCCAGAAATTTCCGTTCATTGAAGATGTGATAAGCGTAGTCACTAAACAATTGGGTTTACAATTTTCAAATTTTGTAAGAGCTTGTGCCAACTAACATCCAGAAACTTCTGTTCATGTAACATGTGGTAAGTGTAGTCACTGAACAATTAGGCTTAGTTTACCAGACTCTTAGCAGTAGAATTGACAAAATCTAGCTAAATTAAACGACTTCCTTTGAGATGCATGACAAGTTGATAGCTAAATGTAACTCAGGAGTTTGTGAAGGGAGCAATGGCCACACACTAGTAAAAGTAAACTTCAGAAACACAGTGACAGATAAACCCTCCGAAGCACTAAATCGGAATGAGTAATATATCAAAAATAAAACCAACCCAAAACAGAAACTGAAACAATAAGTCCCTCTTCTGAATTCAGGCGTCCTGGTCCTTGGGTTACCAGCAAGGGTATTGTAGCAAGCAACAGATAGAGAGAGCCCTTCATACAAGGCATATGCATAAAAGAATGCACAGTCGAGAGTACACAATCAGAAGACTTCATTCACAACATATGCAAGAGCTTACCTATGAACAAGCATAAATTAATGAATACAGCCAAAGTGGAGACAACTGAAAATGCATGCAATAGTTGAAGAACCATAACTGGATACCACATCACCTGCACAATGACCAAAGACAACAGTTTTACCTAGTACAATCTGCCGCTTGTTAGTCAACACCTAGGAGAATTAAACTAAAACATTTCTATTAATGATTCAACAGCAAGCAAAACTAGAATTTGCAGACAAAGAACACATTGAAACACCATGCAACTGCAGACCACATGATCATAAATTTGAATTTCTCATCGAAACAGTGATAGGCCATCCATAAAGTAACAAAAGTCTTCGGAAGTCTGAAATAGGTGACAAAATTTTCAAACCCCAGAAGTTCCTGCAAAGGACTATACACGTTGCCCATGTTCAAACTAGGCAACCATAATTCTGTAAAAAAAGCATCAAATGTGCAAGGGTTTATGAACCACCCTATTGCCCTTTCTAGTAAAATTCTTGAATTATATGTTTAAAATAGCAAGACAAAGTTTTCCATCTTAGAATTTGTCTAGTATTCATCTAAGTTTCTGTTGCATATTCATCTCATAATTTGTTTCAAGATCTGAAGATGCTCAAGATTAGTGTCAGAACTCATGTCTCGGTATTCTTATCAGAAATCTGTTGCGTACTCAGCTCAGCAATTGTTTCAAGATTCACATCAGAATACGTCTGAAGATGCTCAGGGTTGGTAGAAATCGAAGTCTCAGCAGTCATGTCAGAAATCTGTTGCAGATCCACATCAACGTACGCCTGAAGTTGTTCAAGACTGGCCTTAGAATCCATTGTCTCGGCATTCATCTCAGCATTCTGTGGCTGATTCGTCTCAGAAATTGTTTCAAGCATCACCTCACAACTCGTCTGAAGCTGCTCAAGATCAATTATCTCAACGTTAACATTCATCTCAGAGTTCTGTTGCAGATTCATCTCAGAAATTGTTTCATTATTCGGATATGTCTGAAGATTCTCAAGATCAATTATCTCAATGTTAACATTCATCTCAGAATGCTGTTGCAGATGCATCTCAGAAATTGTTGTCTCAGTGTTCATCTCAGAATTCTGTTGCAGGTTTTTCTCGGAATTTGTTTCAAGAATCATCTCAGAATCCCTCTGAAGATGCTCAGGATTGGTCTCGGGATTCACTGTCTCAGCATTCATCTCAGTATTCTGTTGTGGATTCATCTTAGAATTTGTTTCATGACTCATATCAGGATTCTCATTACTGTTCCCAGGATTCGTTGTAGGGTTTTCATTATTGCCCTCAGCATTCATCTTAGGATTCTCAGTATCCATCTCAGAACTGATTTCAGGATCAAAAATAGGTCCTAGAAAATCTCCCTGCAAGCTCCCCAGTGCCTGGAATACTCTACGTTGTTCAAGCCATTTGATAGCAAGTATTTTAAATCGTATCTTTCCACCTTTCTCCACATTTGAACTCTGTTTATTTCTAAAAATAGGTTTCTCTCCTGGTATGAATTCAAAATCTGTCATAGTTTGAGATGGTATAAAAACCTCAGCCACAGGTCCACATGTTACATGAACACCAGTCTTCATTACAACTGCAATTTCACCTTCTAGGATTTCATTTTTGAAAGGCTTGAAGACTATGCACTTAAATTTAACAGGAAAGACAACAGATCCAGTCATTTCTCGAATCTTGCCTTCCCCACGACCCTCCAATGTAGTTACTGCAACAAGATATCCATTTTCCTCAGTTGCCTGAATGCGTGATATGTCCTCTATGAGTTGCAAAATGATGGAACGCTGCAGAAGCAACCCAGAATGCAGTCCATTTGGTGATACAACCACAGTTCTTGTCATTTCAATCTCAAAAAACATGATTCTGTCTTCTCTGGACCTCCCCCCTTTGCCCCGATTGTGATTATTTGTGCAACTGATTATAAATAGAGTAACTAAGGCTCCTACAAAGAATAATATCAGAAAGTTAAGATAATAGCAATGATAAGTTGGAAACAAAGTTATCCAGGAAGTGAATTGCATAGCAGGGTATGAAGTCCTTAAATAATACCAAGTTTAAACACAATCAATAGTTGTTTCAGTTTTTAATCAGATGTATATACATATTACATACTTGTATTTATTCATCAGATCTTACACCTATTGGAGAGAAATCAAGGCCAGCTCGTAAAATTCTTTTTGACTGTCTATTTCGCTTTTGCCTTTGATAATGAGAATACAGCTAGTGGCTTTACAATCTTTGTCAATCATTACTCATGCAAAAACTGGAAATACATTAAAGTCTAGTTCAGTTCTTGGGATAGACATGCTACTCAATCTTTGCTGTCTTAAAAGATGGATTATCTCTTTCATGTTCCCATTTCAACTATTTATTTGGACATTGATAACATGCAAACATGGGCTCTTTTGCTGAAAGTAAAAAGGGCAATGACTGAAACAAAATGAAAAGTCACATAAGATGCTAGGTAATGTGAATATTTTTTTTAAATATGTGTAATTGTTTTTGACTGATTAATGGAAGAGTCAGAAATTTTAATTCAGCTTAACATGGTATACATAACATTCTAACATTACACCTCAAAAACCTTTTGAAAAAGGAATTAAATATGATTCCAATTATATCAAGGTTGATAAATAATACATTTAAAAATACATATCGCCAATAAGTTTATTAACAACTAATGAACAATGACTTTGTACTAGAAATATGAGAAGAATATATAATAGAAAATGAAAAAAACATAATAAAGTATGATGATGGTATGGCATGGGACATGGGGTGTTCATATCACTGCATATAAACAAACATATAATTGCTGCAACTGCAAAAATTAGTTGTTCAAATTGTGATTTTGAATTTTGTGATGGAGCATATTTTAAGGATGGGGTTTTGTATTTCTGGATGGCAAGGCGCACACCCGGATGCCTTTCCTTTTGTTCTGATGTTGAACTCTTATGATATATGCTTTTAATTGCCACCTCCTTTAAACACAATCAATAGGTGTTTCAGTTTTTAATCAGATGTATAATACATACTTGTATTTATTCATCAGATCCTACACGTGTTGGAGAGAAATCAAGGCCAGCTCGTATAATTAATTTTGGCTGTCTATTTCGCTTTTGCCTTTGATAATGAGAATACAGCTAGTGGCTTTACAATCTTTGTCAATCATTACTCATGCAAAAACTGGAAATACATTAAAGTCTAGTTCAGTTCTTGGGATAGAAATGCTACTCAATCTTTGCAGTCTTAAAAGGTGGACTATCTCTTTCATGTTCCCATTTCAACTATTTATTTGGACATCGATAACATGCAAATATGGGCTCTTTTGCTGAAAGTAAAAAGGGCAATGACTGAAACAAAATGAAAAGTCACATAAGATGCTAGGTAATGTGAATATTTTTTTTAAATATGTGTAATTGTTTTTGACTGATTAATGGAAGAGTCAGAAATTTTAATTCAGCTTAACATGGTATACATAACATTCTAACATTACACCTCAAAAACATTTTGAAAAAGGAATTAAATATGTTTCCAATTATATCAAGGTTTACAAATAACACATTTAAAAATACATATTGCCAATAAGTTTATTAACAACTAATGAACAATGACTTTGTAGTAGAAATATGAGAAGAATATTTGATAGAAAATGAAAAAGACATAATAAAGTATGATGATGGTATGACATGGTACATGGGGCATTCATATCACTCCATATCAAACAAACATATAATTGCTGCAATTGCAAAAATTAGTTGTTCAAATTGTGATTTTGTTTTTGAATATTTTGATTAAAAGCATCAATTTTAGTCTGAAATTGCAGTTTGAGATGCACAAGATTGCATATTCTGGTGGAATCTTTGATCATTTTCCTCCCAAAAAGGGCATCACGAAGAGGGCTAGAATGAGTGCCCCTTATCCCCACTTGTGATGATGCAAATGATTTTCTAAAATCAAAATTCCATTAGTACAAGATAAGACTCCATTGGACCTAAATGGAGGAGTAATCACTTCTTATTGGAAATTATTGCCTTAAACTTTATATTGCCATCCACTTCATTATGATGGTTTATAGAGGTTGTGATAGTTTACTCGTACTGATATCGAGGGAGATGTCATGTAATGTGGGTAATGCTGATGTGGCAACTATAACCCACATCACAAAAGAATAACATGTCAGCTCATAAAATAAAAAATTTCAAACCAACATAGATCCATCCTAAACTCAAGTATCGAGAGGGATCCAATCTACATTTAAGAAAAAAAGTATCGTAATCTTCTCTCATAAACTTTTTACATCAAGAAAAAACTGTACATTTCAAGAAATTGGATCCCTCTCAGTGCTTGATAGATATAGGTTTAAGATGGACCCATGATGGTGGTAACTTGGAGTGGTTGTTGCGATAATGACCTAGGTTTTTTGAGTGGGAATGGTTGATAATGAAACAAGTTTTTGGAGTGGTTGGCATATAGAACAATTAGAAATTGAAGCTCAGAGATTTTGAAATTGTTCTAACCAAGGCATCAAACATTATACAAAACAAACTAGAAATTGAAATTATTCTAACCAAGGCATTAGACATTGTACAAAACAATTTAGAAATTGAAAATCCAAAGATTTTGAAATCAAAGAGAATTGGAAAAAACAATAAAAGTAAAAGCCGTCTAATTTGAATAAAATTGAACATTCTAAGCAAACCTTCCAAGTCAAAAGGATTGGGTATATTCATAAATGAAGACCTTATCCCACGAGACCAAGACAAATTGAGAAAGGTAAGTCCAAGCAATCAAAGATGTTAGGAAAGCACACAAATGGGCAATAAGAAAAAATAGAAGATCAATAATAAAGGGTAACTTCCAAAGTAATAAAAAGGGATTAAGAAAACTTAAGATCATGACATGGAATTATCGAGGATTCCCTTAGAATAAGGGTTTTAAACTAAGTTGGATATGAACCTCAATTGATATTATATTGCTTCTTGAAACACGGGAACATGAAGAATCTTGTATCTCTGATTTAGATGGATATAATTTTATCAACTTGGAATAAAAATCTGTTGCATAAGGGGATAGGTGGTATTTGTTGCTACATCAAGAAGCAACTTAACTTGAAGATTAAAATGCAAAAGAGTGATACCTATAAGTTTATAACCAATATATCTAGCTCAATATCACTTTTGAATACAAGTATATGATTTTTCTTGTTACTTTATTACTTTGCCCCTTTCAATTCTACCATCTACAAGAACCATAATCTGGTAATTAATCAGCCTTTTATTAACTTAGAGAGTGATATTCTACCTTGAAAGCTATAGGGGATATTCTTCTTCTTAGATATTTAATGCTAGAATTGGTAGAGCTCAATCCAATATTCTAAGTGACAATTCTAATCTCAACCTTTTACGGATAGAAAAGGATACTGACCTAACCCTTAGTGACAAAAGAAGTTTTCAAGATATTGAAACAAATGGGGATAACAAACTACGATTTGTTAAGATTCAATATGCTAAGATAGATAACATCAGTATTCAATTCAATTTCACAACAATAGCATATATAGGATCACTGAAAGCATAGTGGAAAAAATCGGCATCGGCAAAAAATCGGCGAGGGTCCAGAAAACATCTTCTTGGCAACATCGGCAAAAAAATCGGCAAACCGCAGAAACCATTAAAAAATGCAAAAATTGTACTTTAATAGGGTCAAAATTTGCTTACCGATTTTTCCCTTATTTACCGATTTTTCCCAATTTTTCTTGATTTTTCCCGATCTTTGCCAATTTTTTCCCGATTTTTCCCGATTTTTTCCCAATTTTTGCTGATTTTTTCCCAATTTTTTCTAAGGTCCGATTTTTTGAAAAATCGGCACCCAGAAAAAGTCGCGATTTTTCGGGACGTCACCGATTTTTTCCACTATGACTGAAAGAAACACAATCACAAGATAGACACAGATTTATCCTGGGAAACCCTCTAGGGGAAGAAAACCCAGCAAAAACTTCCTCAATATAGATGATCAAAAGTACAAAGACAAAACCCCAAACAAGTGCTCCTTCTCCTTGCAGATATCCCTCTCTCTCTCTCCTATGCGAATTACACAAGTGAGTGTGTGTGTCCAAATGAGGAGCACATCACTCCTATTTATACTTTATCTTCCACTTGACTTTTTCACTAACTAGGTCGGCCCTAACAAACTTAACTGGGCCGACTTACCTAGGAAGACTCAAAACAATATAATATTACTTTTTGGAGGGTTCTATCGACCCGACTTACAAAGGAGGTTTTACCTCATGAGTCTATGATGACCAAATATAATAATAACATCCCGACGAAGGAATAAAATATCTCCGAATAAATAATAATAAAATACAATAGAATATTCTTCGAAGTTACAATATTTCAACACTCCCCCTTAATGAGAAGGGTATTCTACTGACAACAGCAACATCAACTGTAGGAGCAAGGAGAGACAGCATCATCAACAACATCAAGGTGATACATCTATAAATCATCGGAAGTTTTCTTCAACAATATCAGCAACTGGAACAGTTACTGGAACTTCTTCAACATCTTCACTATTGGAGCATCATCTTCTACAACACTGAGTCGTCATCTTTGATCTTCATCTTCTGCAGCACTTGATCGCTCGATCGTCTACAGCAACACTTGATCTTTCAATCAGCAACAACATCATTTGCAACAACATAACTTGCAACACACATGATCCAATTACAGGATGATCAGTCCCTCTCACTTTAGGACATAAGTCCAAGGATGATGCAATCCTAACCACATCACTGAGACAAAAGTCCGAGGATCACTTTAGGACTAATGTCTAAGGATGATACAATCCCAACCACATCACGGAGACAGAAGTCTGCGGATCACTTTAGGACTAATGTCCAGGGACGATACAATCCCAACCACATCACAGAGACAAAAGTCTGCGGATCACTTTAGGACTAATGTCCGGGGATGATACAATCCCAACCACATCACGGAGACAAAAGTCTGCGGATCACTTTAGGACTAATGTCCAGGGATGATACAATCCCACTGCAACATCATCATCACTGCTCCCCCCTTTCGAGGAAGGTCCTTTCGAACCACACCAAGCTTGTCACGGAAGTACTCAAACTTCACTCGAGACAAAAGCTTAGTCAACACATCAGCAACTTGCTCATCAGTGCTCACATACTGGAGCTTTATAGCTCCCTTCTATACCATATCCCATATGTAAAAATACCAGATTTATATGTGCTTTGACTTGTCATGGAACACTGGGTTCTCCATCATCTTTATACAACTCTGGTTGTCACATAGAATCACCGCGGTATCCAACTCTAGGTCAAACAGACCTGACATCAATTTTCGAAGCCATGTGGCTTCACAACTAGCAGAACAAGCTGCTATATACTCTGCTTCAGCTGTGCTGAAAGCAACACTGGACTACTTCCTGCTAAACCATGACATCATGGCAGATCCCAGACAATAACAACCACCTAAGGTGCTCTTCCTGTCTGAGACACTTCCAGCCCAATCTACATCTTGTATAACCATACAATCTGTAGTCATGATCTCCAACATAGTATAGACCAAACTCTATCGTACCTTTCAGGTACCTCATCACATACTTTGCAGCTACCAAGTGAACACGTCTAGGCTCAACTAGATACTGACTCAAGGTGTTCACAGCAAAGCATATATCTAGCCTGGTATTCGTCAGATACATCAACGACCCAATAATCTGTGTGTACTGAGTCACATCCACTAACTCTGACGATTCATCAACTAACAACTTCAGGTTGGTATCCATGGGTGTGGCCATGGCTTTACATTCCAACATATCAAATCTTTTTAGGATTTCCACAACATACTTTCCCTGGTTGAGAAAAATTCCTTCCGGGTTCTGCCATACTTCCAGACCTAGAAAATAGTGCATCAATCCAAGGTCTTTCATCTCAAATTCTTTAGCGAGCTTCTTCTTGCACTCTACAATTTGTTTCTCATTTCCTGTCAGAAATAAATCATCCACATACAACAATAATATGGCAGGTTCATCATCCATAACCTTGAAGTAAAGGTTAGGGTCAGCTTTACTTTTGGTAAAGCCCAAGCTCGTCAAAAAGCTATCTATCCTTCCGTACCAAGCTCTAGGAGCTTGCTTCAATCCATACAGAGCCTTCTTCAACTTGCATACGTGAGTTCATCTGTCCTCAACTTCAAATCCATGTGGTTGTTCTATGTACACTTCTTCCTCAATCACACCATTCAGGAAAGCTGTCTTCACATCCATCTGGTGTAAACTCCACTTCATCATGGATGCAAGTGCCATGATGGTTCTAATGGAAGTGTACCTTGCTACTGGCACAAATGTCTCTTCATAATCAATTCCCTCTTTCCGAGAGAATCCTCTAGCCACAAACCTTGCCTTGTATTTCTCAATACTTCCATCAGTTGCATGCTTTATCTTGTAGATCCACTTGGAAGATACCACACTTTTTCCTTCCGGTTTGGGAACTATATCCCAAACATCATTCTTCATTATTGATTGGTATTCTTCCGTCATTGATTCTACCCATTCTTTCTTCTGTATAGCTTCTTCATAACTGGTAGGTTCTTGATCTACAAGATCACACATCAAAGCCACATAACTGGAAAATGGTTTTGGCTTCTTCCTTACTCTTGTGGAGCCTTCTAGAGCTCCATACTTCTTAGCTTCTTGTATAATTTCTCTTGCCCAAGCAGGCTTTCTCTTTCGTGACATATTCATAGTGGGAGGTTCTTGAGGTTCTAGCATATCATGGTCTTCTGGTGTTTCATCTTCGGGGGAGGGTGCAGCTTCTACATTTCTGGGAGGTACATCTTCTTCATATACTTCTTCATGTTGGCACTTTCTGGATCTCTTGAGAGTTGTTTCTTCGTCAAATGTTACATCTCTACTAATCTCCATGTGATGGAATCCTGGAATGTATATTCTGAAGGCTTTGTAGACTTCACAATATCCAACAAATATTCCCTTCTTTCCGGAAGGGTCCAACTTGATTCTCTTTTCTTTTGGTATGTGAACATATACTGGGCAACCGAATATCTTAAGGTGGCTCACTTTAAGCTTCTTTCGTGTGAACATTTCTTTTGGAGTCTTGAATCCAAGGGCACTATGGGATAATCTATTCTGTACATAAGTTGTCGTCCTTGCTGCTTTAGCCCATAGATGCATTGGAAGATCTTGATCATGTATCATTGTCTTCATTGCTTCCATAATGGTCCTATTCTTTCTTTCCGCAACACCATTTTGTTGAGCATTGTAGGGAGTAGTTAGTTCCCTCTTGATTCCAGCTTCTTTACAAAAGGCTTCAAAATCTTTTGAAGTGTATTCTCCACCATTGTCTATTCTAAGTGTCTTGATTCTTCTTTCTGAATGATTCTCTATCAAGGCTTTGAATTCCTTGAATTTTCCAAATACTTCATCCTTTGCTTTCAAGAAATATATCCATGTCTTTCTTGAATAGTCATCAATAAATGTAACATAATATTCATAACCACTCAAAGATGTGGAGGGCATTGGACCACATACATTTGAATGGATTAATTCCAACGTACCTTTAGTCTTTGTCTCACTCTTCGAAAATGGATTATTGGTATTCTTTCCTTTTGCACATCCTTTGCAAATGCCTTCATGATCAATCTTCAAATATGGTAATCCCGTCACTACTTTGCTCACATGGGGTAGTGCTTTGTAGTTGATGTGAGCAAGCCTCCTATGCCATAATTCACTTGGGCTAGTGGTCTCATGAACAAGGGTTGTTTCTGAATGTCCCTTGAGTTTATATAAGCCTCCTTCTTCTTCACCAATGACAACTGCATCTTCAATGGATTTTCCTTTGGGCCACATAAGTACTTGTCCATCTATGAATGCAACTCTATATCCTTTCTTATCTAATGCTGAGATAGAAAGTAGGTTCTTCTTCAAACCTGGTACATATAAGACTTCCTTCATCTTCATGGGGGTTCCAGAATCAAGCTTGTAGCTTGCTTCACCAATTCCTTTGATAGGATATTGATAGTCATCTCCTAATGATACCTTCTGAGGAGAGTTCTTCTCTTCTAGTTTGGACGGGGTTTTCTTTTGTCCCGTCATGTGCTTTGAAGCGCCACTATCAATAAGCCATGTATCTTCTCCAGGTGTCACAGACCCAGAGAGTGCAAAGACTAATACATACTCGTCTGCATCTTCTTCTTTTGCTTGTTTTCTTCGAGGTCCTTCTTCCTCTTCTTCTTCATCTTCATCTTCAGCTAGGTGTGCATGATGTATTTTGTTGTTGTTCCTCTTCTTGTATTCTTCTTTCTTCAATGGACAATTTTTGGCAATGTGTCCTAGCTTGTCACAATTGAAACATTGAAAGTTGGAGTAGTTTCTTCTTGGATTGTTTCCTCTTGTCCTTTGGAACTTCTTGGGAGGCTGAGACTCCTTGTGGCTTTCCTTCTTGAAGTTAGATTGACTTCTTCCTCTCTTGGTATGGGGGACTAGGGCTTGATCATCTTCTTTAAGTAGAGCTTCTCTGTTGGATACTCTAGCCTCCTCTTGGATGCAATCTTCCCATACAATGTCAAATTTCATGCTTTCCTTTCTGGCACACATAGTCTAGATGAATGAATCCCAAGGTCTAGTGAGACCATTGAGAGCAGTCATAACTAGCTCATCTTCATCAAGGGAGTCTCCAATGGCTTCTAGTTGCTCCTTGAACTGGGAGACCCTTGTGAAGTAGTCTTGGATGGATTCTCCTTGGCACATCTTGGTACTCTTTAATTGAGTTCTCAAATTCATTTTCCCATTGATGTTCCTTCCTTCATACATTCTGGCTAGGGCATCATACATCTCCTTCGGGGTCTTCTTGGATGACACTTGAGGAATCAAGTGATCTTTGATAGAATCAACAATGATCCTCTTTGCCCTAATCATGTCCTTCTTGTGCTTCTCCTTAGCTTCATCCTCTTCAGGTTCTGCAACTTCTTCCTTGATGTATTTGGCAAGATCATTCTCTTCAAGAATGAGGCCAATCCTATATTTCCATGCTCGGAAATTCTCTATGCCTTCTAGCTTATCCTCAAGCTTAGTGCTTGGGGCCATCTTATCTAGGAGGTCACCAAAAAATGAAATTTCTCAAAATGCAAAACTGACCTTACCAGGAGATGCGCTTGACTGAGGCGAATTGACTGGTACACTTGGTTTCTAGAGATTCCAAATTTTCACCTCTCAAAATTGACTTGCGAAATTCTGATCTGCAGTTTCTACAGTTTTATGGTCCAAAGTCAAACTAGGGTTTGACTTTCCCAGAGATCTACCCACTCAAAAATTTCAAGTTTAGGGCTCAATAGATGCGCCCTAGGGAGGCGCAGCTTTCTATGCAATCAGATTTCCAAAATTCCAACTTTGACAGAAACCCTAATTTCTTGCCAGAGGGAGAAGAGAGAGAGTTTTACCTTGTGAAAGTTGTCCTACTCAGGCTACCTCTGATACCATGTTAAGATTCAATATGCTAAGATAGATAACATCAGTATTCAATTCAATTTCACAACAATAGCATATACAGGATCACTAAAAGAAACACAATCACAAGATAGACACAGATTTATCCTGGGAAACCCTCTAGGGGAAGAAAACCTAGCAAAAACTTCCTCAATATAGATGATCAAAAGTACAAAGAAAAAACCCCAAACAAGTGCTCCTTCTCCTTGCAGATCTCTCTCTCTCTCTCTCTCCTATGCGAATTACACAAGTGAGTGTGTGTGTCCAAATGAGGAGCACATCACTCCTATTTATACTTTATCTTCCACTTGACTTTTTCACTAACTAGGTCAGCCCCAACAAACTTAACTGGGCCGACTTACCTAGGAAGACTCAAAACAATATAATATTACATTCTGGAGGGTTCTATCGATCCGACTTACAAAGGAGTTTTTACCTCATGAGTCTATGATGACCAAATACAATAATAACATCCCGACGGAGGAATAAAACATCTCCGAATAAATAATAATAAAATACAATAGAATATTCTTCGAAGTTACAATATTTCAACACGATTTAATCATCACCCCATCACACTAACTTTAGCAAATCTTACCATAACAAATTCTATCTTGCCTCTCAAGTCTATGGGAATATCCAAGTCACTCATTGTTACATTGAGGTTTTCTCAACTGGGGATATTAAATCTAGAATTCTCTCTTTAATGGCAAAGCTGGAGACATGGATGCTTCAAGCAATTATCAAGTTGTGAACTATCAAATAAAGTAAACAAGCTATATATTCATCATATGCATTGAATACATTTATTCATTTAATCATGACATAAATTGGTATCCACGTACCCTATCATTTCATTTAGATTTGCATGCTATAAGTAAATCACACAATCGTCATCATAAATAATAAAAGGGATAACTTAAAACATAACTTTCTTGTATATGTAGGTTCATATATCCACAAATATAGTTTTCTCTGTTGAGTAAGTCCAATAGATAATAAGCAAAGAAATACAAAATGGGTCTTAATGTTATTTAGTTGTCCAATCAAAATATGGGGCATTACATACACCCACCCTTTGGGAAACTTCGTCCCAAAGTTGCAATAAAAAGTGTGGGATAATCATGACACATGATTTCTACATTCTCCCAGGTAGTTGATCCTTGGCTATACTTGTCCCACTGGACCTTAACCTAGTCCACTAGGTGGTTCCTAAGTTGTCGAACCCTATGGTCCAATATGTGTAACAGTTCAACCATGAAGGTTCCCTTGTCTGAAACCTACAATTCCTTCCAATTTAGTTTATGATATTTGTCAACAATATAATGGAAAAATATAGATACATGAAAATCACCATGAGTCTTATGCAAATGGGATGGCAACTCTAGGCACTATGCAACTAGTCCAATTCTTTCTAGGATTTCAAATGGACCTATAAATCGAAGTGACAAATTTGTCCCTTTTCCAAACTAAATAGTACTCTTATTAGGCATTATACGAATAAAAATATCATCTCCAACATTATAACTTCAATTAGTTTTATGTGCATCGACATAACTCTTCTATCTATCATGTGCTTCCTTTAACTATTGTCTAATCTGAACTACCTTCTCTTCCATCTCTTGAACTAATTTTGGTCCTATGATCACTCAATCTTGTAACCTATACCAACTCAACATTGTCCAACATTTCCTTCCATATAAAGCTTGATAAGGTGGCATTCCAATTGAGCTATGGTAATTGTTATTGTAACTTGTAAGTGAAATCCATCAAAGGTAAGTACTTTTCCCAATGGGTCTACCGATCCAAAACATAAATCCTAAGCATGTCCTCCATTACCTGATTAACTCTTTGTCTTCCCATCTGCTTCGGGGTGATAAGTTGTGCTTAAGTTTAACCCAATACCTAGTGATGATTGTAAGCTTGTCCAAAACATGGACATAAACCAAAAGTCTTTATTTGAGATGATCTTTCTGGGAAATCCATGAAGGTGAGTAATCTCACTTATAAATAACCTCACAACATCTGCAAAGTCATAAGTTTCCCTGACTCAAATAAAATGGGTTCTTTCATTTACTATATCAACTACTACCAAAATGACATTATGTCATATATATGTGAGGGGAGATCCTACAATGAAATCGATGGAAACTTGGACATAGGAATGTCATGAGGTTGTAAGAGACGTGTTGGGTGGTAATGATCACCTTTACTTGCTGACATTCAAGGCACTTAGCAATGAATTGCACTACATCATGTTTCATGCCTACCTACAAGAAGCGCCTCTTCATGTTCGAATGCATATTCTTCACACCTGGATGCACATAATAAAGTGCTTTATGGGCTTCCTTAAGGATAGTGCTTCTAATATCCCCTTCCTCTAGGATATACATCCTCCCTTGAAATCACAACAATCCATCTACCTCTAGGACATACCCCTCTAAATTAGGTTCTTAATGCCTCCCACTCTGAAGTACTAAAATGTAACCTTTAGATATCCAATAAGTTGTCCTAATGGTATTTTTCTTAAATTGAATTTTAAGGGTACTAAGGAGGAGATCCTCGATCTTCTTAGGGTATCGACCACTACATTATATTTTCCCATGATGTGGGCCTAATGGTTTAGAACATGTGTTTCCTCCTAGGAGGTCATAATGGTTAAGAACATTTGTTTCATCCTAGGAGGTCATAACGGTTAAGAACGTGTGTTTCCTCCTAGGAGGTCATGTCACGTCCCTAACAGCCTCAATGGCATATCATGACCATGGGGGATCTTTTTCTTCCTTTCTACTTCTGATACCAAGACATTGCTCCCTATTACTGGGTTATTCTACTACGCAACAGACTATGCCACATGATCTTAATACACTAAGCGTGGCTCTGTGCATGTAATTCTCTAGTCCATATGTGATATTGTACAAACTAATTTAACCTTCCACACTTCCGCGCTTATAAATTTCTTTATTGTGCAGCTATACTGCACACACTATATTAGACCACAGGATCCACTGTGCGACTACCATTAATCCGTTGCGCGACTACTACCATGCAGGTTAACCACCCTGTGGCAACTTAGCTTACAATGATGGTCATTGGATTCCTGTAGAGTTAGTGCTACATACTAAACAAGGCTTCTCATACAACATTCGTCTATATACCAGCATTTCATGAAGTGCAATATATTCAACACTCAAATATCAAGAATCACGACTACTTCTAAGTAAGCGATTCACATCCACAACCATTAATTACGGCATGCATCTCACCATTTCATATCAGCATTCATACAACAGAAATGAATAACAACAATCAAACATCACATAACACTTATCTTGAATGAAGCTTCTCTAAGCAATTGATGGCGCAAGAGAAACGTTCCACTCAACCTTAAGGAAAGGGGAACTGTCCAGAGCTCACTCACAGCGAAATAGGCACAAAGGCCACAACCCAACCATCCTTTGTTGGGTTAACAGGCTATTATAGTCACACAGACTCAATTCTCAATCCAAGCTAGCCTATGTTGGGTTAAAATGCTTTTGCATTCACATAGACTCAATTCTCAAGCCAAGCCAACCTTTGTTGAGTTAATAGGATTTTACAATCACACAAACTCAATTCTCAATCCAAGCTAACCTCTGTTGATTTAAAAGGATTTTACAGTCACAGACCCAACTCTCAATCCAATCCAGCCTCTGATGCGTTAACAACCTTTTACAGTCACACAGACTCAATTCTTAAGCTAAGACAACCTTTGCTAGGTTAACAGGATTTTACAGTCACACAGACTCAATTCTCAAGCCAAGCTAGATTCTACTAGGTTAACGAGATTTTATATTCACACAGACTCAATTCTGATTCAAACCAGCCTCTGCTGGGTTAAAATGATTTTACATTCACATAGACTCAATTCTCAATCCAAGCCAACCTTTGTCGAGTTAATAGGATTTTACAATCACACAAACTCAATTCTCAATCTGAGCTAGCCTCTGCTGATTTAAAAGGCTTTGACAGTCACACAGACTCAATTCTTAAGCCGATCCAGCCCATGTTGGGTTAACAACCTTTTACAGTCACACAGACTCAATTCTTAAGCCAAGACAACCTCTGCTAGGTTAACAGGATTTTACAGTCACACAGACTCAATTCTCAAGCCAAGCTAGCTTCTACTAGGTTAACGGGATTTTATAGTCACACAGACTCAATTCTCAAGCCAAGCCAACCTCTACTGGGTTAACAGGATTTTCCAGGTAGTAGAGGGGAAATGCTAACTAATGACTCACAACAGAGTTACAAGCACCTCGCGCAAACTCGGTTAGCTTGGGGTCCACAATACCCACCCCACACAACACCAAGAATGTACCCTTTCACTGCTCAATGGTCCTTCAGGCATCACCTTCCTCCAGGTGCTATACCATTGTGTGCGTAGAAAGACCACCCAAACCTTGCTATTCCACCAAAAGGTCACAACCTTCACTAGTCTCTTAGCCAGTTCTACGCTCTACACCACTCTAGTACTCAATACTAACAATCTACCTCATGTGGAATTGGTTAGTTTGGGGTCCACAATACCTGCACCACACAACACCTCGAAGGTACTATTCCAGTGTGTGAGTAGAAAAGCCTTCTAAACTCTTCTATTCCATCGGAAGGTCGTGTAACTGCTATTGGATCTCAATCCACTCGATACTAAACACTCTATTCACTTCTCAGGGATTACAACAATTCAAGTAGGACAAACAGTCAGACATGGTTTACCTCCAGAGCCACATACACCTCATGCAAACTTGGATGGCTTGGGGTCCACAATACTCGCCTCACACAACACCAAGAAGGTACCCCTTCAACGCTCAATAGTCCCTCAGGTGTCACCTTCTTCCAGGTGTTATACCAAGGTGTGCATAGAAAGACCACCCAAACCCCGGATCATCTTCCTACATGCTTTGTTTCCCAGAGATTACAAATCTTGGTTGCACACAACCAATGGCTCTAGGGAATCACTTTGGTCACTATCCAATAGACCACGGCTATAACAGGACTCCACTCGGGCTGACTCAAGCATTAATAAAACATGACTTCTCAGGCACGGAACTGAGGATTCACGACGCTTCACCACTTTGTTATTCTGACTCAAACCACTTATGGGAATAGTCTCTATCAAACAGGTCTTCAACACAATTCATGATGCTCGGGTTCAACTAACAGCTGGGTAATTCGATACCATTATGCTGCCTAGATCAACAAAGGAATGCATAGCAGTTACGCTTTCCAATTCCCTCTTCGAATCACAGACATGACCACGAATTAGAGTTTAGATCCACTCTCCACTCTGTCACTATTCAAGATAGGCTTCCTCTTAGGAAAAGGTTGACTCTTTCTCCACATATGAGAATGGATAAACTAATCTATGGATAATAACAATGACTTGCACTTAAGACGAGGTGAGATAGATACACCCATCAGGGATCGAGTTACTTGACCATGTAAACTAATTAACTGACTGAGAGAATCACTGACAAGATGACTAACCGTTAATTATTAATAGGTTTACTGCACCATCCCCCAACTTACAAGTAATTTAAAGATGACTTCAATTTGACTGGTTTCTTGCCCAATAAGCAACTCCCATTCCCAGTTTTGCATGGCAACTGACACTACTCTGTCACAAGGAACTCAAACCCACGACTTCCTTTCCCCAAGACAATAATTGTCTCAACTACCTTCCTCTTGGAATCATTAAATGATTGGGATGCAATAGTCAAATTGACATCTGAATGCTCATTGGTCCCCTCTAGGACACTTGGCTCTCATCTATTGGCTTCATGGATTCAATACATCCCTTCCTAACCTTAGGATAATCATGCCCCATGCTCTTGTTGCCTTGCACAATTAGCTGTGGATTTATTTATTTTTATCATGCCAATGTACATCACATTTACAATACTATTGCGCTTGACCAGTGCAAGGTTCTCTAAACACATCACTTGCTGATATACACATATATAATCGGGATGTCCATGGTAGGGCCTTTGCCTTGAGCTCCTCAACACGTTCCATCAATTACATCAATGATATTACATCATTTACATAGTTTATGTCAAGGTTCAAAACTAGGGACATTACAATACCCCCCCTTGAAACAACATTGTCCTCTGTGCTCTTCAAAACTAAACAAAAATGGGTATGCCTACCTCATGGCATCTTCTAGCTCCCACGTAGCCTCTTCTGGGCCAAAGTGCTTCCACTGCACCTTGACCTGGTCAATGGCACGATTTCGGAGCACATTCTCCTTCCTGCATATGATGCGTATAGGATCCACTTGGAACTCTCCCTCGGGTTCCACTTGAATCGCATTCCAATCAATAACATGATTAGGATCATGTATATACCTTTTAAACATTGAAAAATGGAAAACATTATGAGCTTTCATATGCGCAGGAAATGCAATCATAAATACAACTAGTCCTATCCTATCAAGGACTTCAAAAGGTCCACAATATTTTCGTGCCAACTTGGCACAACTTCCAATTTTTAGATAACTCTTCCTTAGCTTAACTCTCAACTAAACATGGTCTCCAACTTTGAATTCTCTATGCACTCTTTTCAAATTTGCATAGTCTTCTGCATGTCTTGTGTCGCTTTCCAATTCTTCCTAATCTTAACTATTTCCTGCTACAGTTCCTTGATCATTTCCGGCCAAAGTATCACTCTATTCATTGGGTTTTCCCAACTCACCGGAGTCCTACATTTCTCACCATATATGGCTTCAAATGGACTCATACTCAATGATGTCTCATGACCATTGTTGTAAGAAAATTCAACCAAATGAATGCAATCCTCCACTTGGATTGCTTATCCATCACAAACATCCTTAACATATCTTCTAGCACTTGATTTACTCTCTCTATCTGACCGTATGTTTGAGGATGGTAGGCTGTGCTAAATTTAGCAAAGTTCCCAACTCCTTGAACATTCCAGAAATTCGATGTGAATTTTGCATCTCTATATGAGATTATTGCCTTAGGAAATCATGCAACTTGAAAATATCCTTCATGAAAATATGCGCAATGTTAGTAGTCTTATACATTGACTTGACTAGAATGAAATGCACTTCCTTGGTCAGCTTGTCCACCACTACCATGATCAAGTCATGATGCTTCACTGTCATTGGAAATCCTATAATAAAATCCATAGATATTTATTCCCACTTCTACTTAGGAATTGGCACTGGCTGCAGTAATCATGTTGGGTGCTAGTGCTCAAATTTCACTTGTTGGCACTTTTGACATCTAGCTATGTATTGTGTGATACCCTTCATCAATGGCCAAAAATACTGTTTTTTTGTTGCTGTCACGGTCTTCTGATATCCTGGGTGACCTGAGTAAGGCGTTTGATGAATCTCATCCATTACTAGCTTCTTCAATTCTGCACTATATGGAATGTACACCATCCTTGGAACAAAAGAATTCCATCTTATTCCAATTGATATCCCTCATACTTCTTGTTTGGTTCATCTAGTATAAGTCTTGTGCTCACTTGCGCATACTTATCATCTTCAGCTGAGACCTTCTTGACTCGTTCCCTGAGGTTGGCACAACACAAGCTCATGGCTACGACATGAAACTTTTTGTTGAGCACATTAGAAACCTTGTTCTCCTTTCCTTTTACATGCTTGATCTCAAGATCGAATTCACTTGGAAATTCTAAGCATCTGGCCTATCGAGCATTTAGAGTTGATTGATTGAACATATACTTCAAGCTCATATGATCAGTGCGCAACTCAAATTTTCGGCCGAGCAGGTAGTGTCTCCACATCTTCAAGGCATGCACTATGGCATTGGCTACCAACTCCAAATCATAAGTCGCATAATTCTTTTCATGAACCTTTAACTTTATATACTCATAACATATCAAAGGTCCTTCCTGCATAAGTAATCCTCCCAGTCCTTCAATGCAGGCATCTATGCATACTAGGAAATATTTATCCGGACTCTACAATATTCAGAGTAGGGGCACTAGTGAGTAGTTCCTTCAACCATTGGAAACTTTCTTTACATTTCTCATATCGTGCAAGCTTTACACTCTCCATCTGCAACAACGTGATAGGATGCACCACTTTGGAGAAATCTTAGATGAATCTCCTATAATATCCTACTAAACCCATGAAAGGTCGAACATCTGTCACATTTTTGGGCATAGACCAATTTACTATTTCCTCAATTTTCTCAGGGTCTAACGAAATTCCCTCTAATGAAATGACATGACACAAATAATAAATCACACTTTGATAAAAACTCAAATTTGCTTAGTTTGGCATACAACTTATGCTCTCAGAGCACCTGCAATACCATTCTGAGATGTTCTGCATGCTCTTCCTCATTCATGGAATAGGTTAGGATGCCATTTAGGAATACTAAGACAAACTTACACTGTTCATGAGGCATATGAAAGTAGATGACACATTGGTTAAACCAACTGGCACAACAGTGAACTCGTAATGGCCATAGTGAGTTCTGAAAGCTGTCTTATGGATATCTTCCTCCTTAATTATGACCTGATGATGTCCTGACCTTAAGTCAATTTCTGAGAATGGTATGGATACCTTTATCTGATCGAAGAGATCATCTATTCTAGGCAATGGATACTTGTTCTTGATTGTGACCTTATTGAGCTGTCGATAGTCAATACACAGTCGCAAGGTTCCATCCTTCTTCTTAATGAACAACACTATTGAAACCCACGGTGACACGCTTGGTCTAATATACTTCTTGTCCATTAATTCCTGAAGTTGCATTTTCAATTCTACCAATTTACGGGTGCTCATTATGTAAGGGGATTTAGACATTGGGGTTGTGCTTGGCACCGAATTAATTGTAAATTCAATGTCTCTTTTGGGCAACAGTCTTGACACTTCTTCTAGGATACGTCCTTATATTCCTGCAGCATTGGGAAATCTTCTAGCACTGGACCTCTATCCTCTATGGGTCTCGATACATGAATTGCATATACTTGACGGTTCCTTTTGAAGTATTTTCCCAATTGCAATGTTGTAACTTGCCTTATCGAACCTTCTTCCACACACGTTAAGGCAATAGGCACACTTTTTTGTCCTTTAGGAATCAGATATGTGAAATTTGAAAATTTTATTTCCATGAAAGAATTGGTCTGGAAACAAAGTTGAATCCGAATTTATTCAAAATATTTTATATCAAAAATATGACAATTGTGTTTGTGGCTTAGCAAGAAGGAATTTGACAATACTTGCAATTCTAGGCCTAAATTTCCACTTAAAGCATCCAACAATAAGACATAAACACGTCCAAAACAGGTAAGGAACCTAGAAAAATGAATTGTCTGTTGTAACTCTGCAATTTGAACTACTTCCCAAAGGTTAAGTCTATCAAAGAAAAAAAAACTAGAGAAAATTAACTTGTATACAAATCGTTATTTCTACTCTTCATGTAGAAGCAACTCTAGGATTTTAAAACTCCAAGGTGTAAAGGTCAAATCCGGTGGAGGAAGCAAATTACTAAAATTAAGAATATGGAGAACACACTATTTAAGAGGAGCTACCCCACTAAAGGCAACCATAACGAATAGAGTTCAAAATATTAAACACTACAAAAAGAAAATAGGTGGGGGAGGAATCAACCCAGAAGCCATCCAATGAAAGCAAGCCACATCCAAATTAATCCTAGAATCGATTATTTTGGACAACCTGAAGCTTGACCATAAATAGTACAAGAACTTGAAAAGAGCCTAGCAAAGTAATAACTGTAAACCCAAAAACATATTATTTGAGGATGATGACTCATCACACCATTCACCAAGGTCCCAATCTAAGAGGGAACCCCATTCCCGACAAAACAATTGGGGCCAGCTGAAAGTCGTGGGGAACTTTGGTGGAATTGTGATTTGTTACGCCCTCTTGTGGTATCTTAGATGAAAGTAAGTTTGACCCTTTTCAGGCAGCTGAGTCTAAAAAAAGGGAACCATTGGTAATTCTCCCAATGTAATGATGAAGCATCACTAACCAAAACAAAACAAAACTAAAATGATGCATGGCAAGGAGTGGTTCTTAACATTAGCGACCAATAAAAGTAATCTTTCTAGTTTTTTAAGTACAGAACTGGTTTTGAATCAACCATATGCACCCTAGTTGCCGAAGCGTCCCCCCCCCACGGTCGGACAGGGCAAAACGCGCTCCGAGCGTGAAAGTTGCCAAAGCGTCCCTGGGAGCGCGCTCACGAATTCCGGAACCGCGCTTCTCCTTGAATTTCCGCGCTCCCTGTCGCTGTGGGGTTCGTCGACTCTCCCGAGCGCTCCGAACTCCACGCTCCGCTCGCGCTCCTCGAATGCTCCCACTCACGGGCCGATGCTACCCAAAAACCGACGGAAACGTCACATTTTTTATGTTTTTTTTTGTTTTTTTTTGTTTTCTTGCTTTTTGGGTGGGGCCTAGGGCATTTTTAGGGTTAGAGAGGGGAGATAAAGCACAATCTCTCCCTCTTCTTCCTCATTGTTTCATCTTTGTATTTATATTTGTAAAATGTATTTCAATTCGTGACTTTGTAATTATTAACAGCTAGATGGTTGATGCTTGAATGATTAATAATTAGTGTACTACCGTATTACGTAGTATGGATGTAATCATGGATAATGGAATCATGAATTATGGAATTTAGATGGCATTTCATATATTGGAAGTAGCACAAACATACATGTTTCATAAATTTTTCCTCTAGTTTGGCATTCTACATGTTTTTTTGAATATATATATATATAAACGCTCTCGAGATGCTTCGTTCCCGACCATTTTTTGAAAAATGCGCTCTCGTGCTCCCGCTTCGCTCGCACGTTCTGGCAACACTGATATACACAGAGCAATCAGCATTCTCACATTATAATGATATTTCATCAATCAATTAGAAGACAATTTGGTCTATTACAGTTTATTACAAGCTATGGGGTTTGAAAGTCCCATATCAAAATTAGTGTTCAAAAGCTTTTAGATCTGGAGATATCGGCTTAAGGCAGATGTACAATTAATTAAGTGTGAAACTCAGCCTTTCCTTTCCCTATGAAGGTGAGACTGACCAAACTAATTTTCATCTTGTTGCCGCCTGGTTCCACACCTGGGAAAACGCAGCAGAAGTCTTCAAGCTGCTGGTGTGGCCTTGGGGGCAAGTCAGAGTCAAGTGATGTCACTTGGGACTCGACTCCTCTGTCTAGGCTTTCCTAGCGAAGCCAAGGGGGGTGGACCCTAAAAATGAGAACAAAACTATGGTGTCTAATCTAGGAGTTAGAAATATTTTTTGAAACCAAGCTAATGCAGCATACATTTATACATATAAAGCAAAGAATCATTCATCAACATTTCATGTGCAAATATTCAACATTATCATCATAAACAACATTCATCAATCACATGAAATATAACAATATAAACCAGTGCTTGAATGGAGTCGAAAAAGATGCATGAACTGAAAAAGTAAATGTTGTGCAAGTGTTCTTGGTTTATTTTAAATTTAATGTGGTAGTGATCTTTTTATTAGGGCTGGTGGGTTCCCAATATACGCAAAGGTACGGGGAACATGTCCGGAATTTTGATGTGTGGCTTCTCACTTAGACTTGGGTTGGATCGGAGTCTCAAGGAGGTGTTCAGATGTTGTACCAACGAGGTATTGATGTATATGTAACTTCGGAATGTATTTCATATATATTTATCGTACCCTTATAAGAGATGTGTTATTCCTCTATAAGGAAGTGTCGTCATGTGTATTAACAAGTGTCGCAAGTGTGTGTACTTGGCGACGGGTTATTAGACCACCATGTGTGGGGTCGGCCCTGAAATATATATTATATTGTGGATGTACCTAGCTAGACAAGTCGGCCCCATAGTGTAACTGGGCAAACAGGTTAGTATAAATAGAGATCGGGAGATCTCTATTTTGATCACTCGGAAACTCACACTTCTCTCACTCAGAAAGTGGCGCACTAGTGAGGAGGATCATCTCCTACTAGGAGACTATCTCAGTGTATTTTGGTTGTACTTTGGTTGAGCCATTGCTCTCTCTATCTCTGAGGAAGTTTTGGGGTTTTTCACCTTAGGGTTTTCCCCACAGAAACTCTGTGTCTCGTCTCTCATGCTTTTGATTCTTGTGATGCTTGTGATGCTTATTGTGATTGTTATGCATTGATATATTGTATATGTTATTCTCTCAGTGAAGATCCTAGAGTATTGTGAATTAATGCTCAAAATTTAACATGGTATCAGAGCTAACCTGAGAAGAAGACATTTTGCAGTGACGGAAACTTGAGTTTCTTGTTTATTGGGTTTCTCTCCACAGTTTTTGGAAAAGCAGTATAGTAAATTGACTCTACTCATCAAGGAGAATCTATCTGTCCAATCAGAATTCAATTCTGAGCATTTTCAGATTTGGCCCTAAAAATTAGGGTTTCCACAAAAATAGGAATTTCTGAAATCTAAAGACATAGTTGGAAGCTCCTTGCAAAAATCGAAGTTTAGAGCTTTGGATCGAGATTTTTGGCTGGGTAGATCTCCGGAAAACTCAAACCCTAATTCAGGGCTCTCCCTAGTGAATCCGGGAGGGCAAAAAGGCAAATCTGAAGGGTAAAGCTTTGCTGATCTCAAATTCTGAATACACCAGGCTGATCATCTCATCAAGGCGCATCTTTCTATCCTTTCAGAAAGTTGAAATTCACATTTTGAATTTTTAGGGTTTTTCCGACAAACCCTAATCCGGGACCAGATCCAGTTTTCAGCATTTCAAGTGGTAAGACCTAAATCTTTTCTATTTCCATTTGAAGTACTCTTTAAGATGTCTCACCACACCAAGCTTGAGGATAAGCTTGAAGGGGCTGATAACTTCCGAGCTTGGAAGTATAGGATTGGGTTAATCCTGGAAGAAAATGAGTTGGACTCATATATAAAATAAGACATCCCTATCCCAGAGGATGAGGAGGCTAAAGTATTGCATAAGAAGAACTTGGTCAAGGCAAAGAGAATCATTGCTGATTCTATCAAAGACCATCTCATACCCCATGTGTCTTCTCTAAAGACACCCAAGGAGATGTTTGACTCTTTGACCAAGCTATTTGAAGGGAAGAACATAAATCGGAAGATGACCCTGTGGAACCAATTGAAAGGAGTAAAGTTTCAGAATGGAGAAACCATTTAATCTTATTTTTCTAGGGTCTCCCAGATTAAGGAACAACTGGAAGCAGTAGATGAAATGGTGGAGAATGGTGAAGTTGTCATGACCACTCTAAATGGCCTACCCAGGTCATGGGATTCTTTTATTCAAAGAATTTGTGCAAGGAAGAAGTTGATCTCCTTCATCAGATTGCGGGAAGAATGTTCTCAAGAAGAAGCAAGGCTCCTGGCCCGAGAAGAAAAGATGGGAAGTGAAGATCAAGCTCTCACAGTACACACCAAGAAAGGAAGGTCAAAGAGAGAGCACTCTCATACCAAGAAATCTTCACACTATCATCAACATAAAGATAAGAAAGATCTCAGATGCTTCACATGTAATGAGAAAGGTCATTTTGCTTCAGAATGTCCCAAGAACAAAAGGAACAACAACACCAAGAAGAAGAAGGGCAGTAGGAAAAGGTATCATGCTCATGCTGCTGAAGATGATGAACCACCCAAGAAGAAGGCTAGGGCAGAAAGTGATGATAGTGATGATGACTCATCAAGTGAAGAAGAATATGTTCTAATCTCTGCTCTCACAGGTACTATCTCCCATGGTTGTAATGATTGGTTAATTGACAGTGGGGCTTCCAAACACATGACTGGGTTTCAGGAATCTTTTGTGAACCTATCTGAACATGAATCACCCCATAAAGTGAAACTTGGGGATGATTATCAATACCCAATCAAAGGAAGTGGTGAAGCCTCCTACAACCTAGATTCTCGAAAATCTTTGAAGATGAAAGAAGTCCTTTATGTACCTGGACTCAAGAAGAACTTACTCTCCATCTCTGCATTGGATGCAAAAGGTATGAGGGTTGCATTTTTGGATGGCCAAGTCCTAATGTGGCCAAAGGGAAAGACCATAGATGATGCAGTAGTGATTGGAGAGCAAGAGAGAGGTATGTATAATTTGTTTTTGCAAAAGTTAACTAATGAGTTATGCAGGTCATTGAAGAGAACAAGAACACATTGCTAGACATAACTAGCAAATATGATGACCAGGTATGTTTTGTTATATATATCGTATACTTTTGTATGATTGATAATGATTACTCTTGAAGTTACAAGTTTGAGTAATCTAGGACTTATGCATATTATGTTTCTTACCTTAATTGATGATATGACTAACCAGAAGAGTCATAGGTTTGAGTAATCACGAGTTTAGGTATATTATGACTAACCATAAGAATGCTTATTATTTCTGTTTGAAATGATCATGACTATACATGCTTGAGATTATCGTGTTTTGATAGTATTGAGAATATACTAATGAATGTATGATTTTGTATGAGATCACATAGAGGATAACACAATCATGATACTAATAAGCATGCATAGGGACCAAGGATGAATATAAGTTCAAAGACAGGTAATCCAGGAAGCAAAGATCAAGAAGGAGCACACTCCAGTTGCCCTTGCAAGGAAGCAAAGATCAAGAAGAAGCACACTCCAGTAGTTCCTGCAAGGATGCAGATATTCAGAGGGAGTTGTCCATCTTTCTACATTCCACAACAGAAAGGTGTAGAAGAAGCTACTTCAACAGCTCCTGTAAGGAAGCAAAGACTCAGAGGGAGTCCACCCAACAAACAAACAAAGATAAGTATTTTACATATTTGTTTGTCTAAATAAAATTGTTCAATGATGTATATGCTTATGTTCCTAGACTTAGGATATGTATTGTGCATATTAGAATGATTGCATTGATGAACAGTATACTACTAATATGCATTTGATGGGTAAGTGGCCTATGGCACTGTACAACATTCCATTGCTACTTATCTAGAATGAAACCTCTTTGCTGACATGTTGGGAGTTGTGCACACTCTTAACAATGTTCTGGTAGAGATTGGAAGGCATCTAGAAAGTTATAGGATATGGATGAATGTTGTATTGAAGCATTGGCTTAAACAATTGCATGACTGTATGACATATTTCTTTATGTGAGAATTTGTTCTAAAAATTATGAGATGTTTCTAATCATGCAATTTAACTTGTTTTGTAGGAAACACCGTATACCTTCACCTACAAAAGAAGGACTACAACATTTGTTCAAAGCAACAAAATTATCTATTGAAGATATTGAAGTTCCCAAGATACGGGAAGAATGCCATGATCCGTCGATCATGAAGATCGATGTTTGGAATGCAGTCCCAAGACCTGAAGGGAAGTCTGTTGTGACTTCCAAATGGATCTATCAGATCAAGCATGCTACAGATGGCATCATAGAGAAATATAAAAGTGATGAAATAGAAGATACACCAGATGGATTTCAAGACAGCTCTCTTGAATGGTGTAGTTGAAGAAGAAGTATATGTGGAGCAGCCACTTGGTATGGTAGGATGGACAGTTTCCTATCTAGTTTGGGCTTTACCAAGAGTAAAGCGGATTCCAACCTTTACTACAAGGATGAGGAAGGAAATCCTGTGATTCTACTTATGTACGTGGATGACTTATTTGTAACAGGAGATAACAGATTGATTGCAGATACTAAGAGGAAGCTTGTTGCCGAGTTCGATATGAAAGATTTGTGGATGATGCACTATTTTCTAGGTATGGAGGTGTGGCAGAATGCAGGTGGGATCTTCCTTGGTCAAGGGAAGTACACAGTAGATATCTTGAAGAGATTCGGGATGATGGATTGCAAGGCCATGGCCACACCTATGGCATCGAACCTGAAGCTTCTATGTGATGCTTCATCTGAGCCAGTTGATATCTCTATGTATCGTCAGATGATTGGGTCCTTGATGTACCTAACGAACACGAGACCAGATATTTGCTTTGCTGTGAACACATTGAGTCAGTTCCTGACAGATCCGAGGAGTGTTCACCTGGTTGCTGTAAAGCATGTTCTGAGGTACCTGAAGGGTACAGTGGATTATGGGCTCAAGTATGAAGCGAATCAAAAGTTTAACCTGCAGGGTTATGTTGATTTAGATTGGACAGGCAGTGCTGCAGATAGGAAGAGCACATCTGGGTGCTGCTTCAGTATGGGATCAGGTGTGATCTCTTGGTTTAGCAGGAAGCAGTCCTGTGTAGCACTGAATACAGCTGAGGCAGAGTATGTTGCAGCCTGTTCAGCTAGTTGTGAGGCAGTATGGCTACGGAAGCTACTATCTGAGTTATTTGATCTCCCGTTGGACGCTACTGGTATCCTTCGCGATAACCAGAGTTGTGTGAAGCTGTCTGAGAACCCAGTGTTTCATGACAGGTCGAAACACATAGAGATCAAATATCACTATATCAGGGATATGGTGCAGAGAGGAGCTGTGAAGCTCCTGTCTGTTGCGACAGACGAGCAGATTGCAGATGTGCTGACGAAGCCACTAGCCAAGGTGAAGTTCGAAGTACTTCAAAGAGAGGCTGGGTGTTCTTCAGATCGAGGACACTTCGAGGAAGAAGTGATGGACACATTTGTTGAAGCCATTCCAAGCATGTTGGAAGGAGGATCCTTCACATGACTATGGATGTAAGCGCTGGATGATGAGCATCAGGATGATGTTCTAGTTTCTGCTTTGTATGATCAGTTGGATCATTTATATATGTATGTATGCATCATGTTGGATGCTGGATATGATCAGTTGGATCATTTATTTGTATATGTATGTGCGCATCATGTTGGATGTTGGATATGATCAGTTGGATCATTTATTTGTATATGTATGTACGCATCATGTTGGATGCTGGATATGATCAGTTGGATCATTTGTATGTATGTTTGTATATGCATCATGTTGGATGCTTGGACCATGTATCTGTATATGTATCAGGTGGATCATGTATAGTGATATGTATCATGTATTTGTATTTGTATCAGGTGGATACACTGTATGATCAGGTGGATCATGTATGATGATATGTATCAGGTAGATACTTGGTATGCATCAGGGAGATGCATTGTATGATCAGGATGATCATGATGACGAGCTTCAGGATGTTGCTCCAGATGATATGTACCAGGACGGTACAGTGATGATGATCAGGATGATCATATGTATCAGGTGAATACAGTACATAATCAGTTGGATTATGTGTGATGAGTTCCGAAGACACAGATGCACAGTGCCTTTCCGACATGGTGGTAGATGCGTTCTCCCATGTGCATTGATGTAAGTGCAGAGCCTTTCCGACATGGTGGTAGATGCATTCTTCCATGTGCGTTGATGTAAGTGCAGAGCCTTTCCGACATGGTGGCAGATGTGTTCTCCCATGGTCGTTGATGTAAGTGTTGTGAGCCCTTCACGAATGGTGGTAGGTTGGTCCTCCCATGCCGTTGAGTGTAAGTGTTGTGTGTGTGCATCTGGGTTGTGCTTCGTGATACTCTGTGGCCGTGGACAGGTTGTGCAGTAACATGTAAAAGATCTTGGGAGATCCGATAGGTTGAGTTGTGTGCTCGTAATCAGTCCTGTGATGCTCTTTCGAGGTTTTGTTGACTCACGTAATTAGTCCTGAGGATTCCACAGTATGGCCAGTGATGATGAAGGCCTGCAGGTGGTGGGCCTACATCCAGTATGAAAAAGGACTGGCTCTGTAGAACTTCCTATGACGAGTAGAGTCAGAGATTGGTTGAGATAGCAACAGCAGTGACAATGATGATGACAATGATCCCGAGAAGAAGACTTGTCTAGCAGAACTGTGTCGAGAAATACCTTCCTAGTTGAGAGGGAGTGTTGATGTATATGTAACTTCGGAATGTATTTCATCTATGTATTTCATATATATTTATTGTACCCTTATAAGAGATGTGTTATTCCTCTATAAGGAAGTGTCGTCATGTGTATTGACAAGTGTCGCAAGTGTGTGTACTTGGCGACAGGTTATTAGACCACCATGTGTGGGATCGGCCCTGAAATATATATTATATTGTGGATGTACCTAGCTAGACAAGTCAGCCCCATAATGTAACTGGGCAAACAGGTTAGTATAAATAGAGATCGGGAGATCTCTATTTTGATCACTCGGAAACTCACACTTCTCTCACTCAGAAAGTGGCGCACTAGTGAGGAGGAGGATCATCTGCTACTAGGAGACTATCTCAGTGTATTTTGGTTGTACTTTGGTTGAGCCATTGCTCTCCCTATCTCTGAGGAAGTTGTGGGGTTTTTCACCTTAGGGTTTTCCCCACGGAAACTCTGTGTCTCTTGTCTCTCATGCTTTTGATTCTTGTGATGCTTGTCATGCTTATTGTGATTGTTATGCATTGATATACTGTATATGTTATTCTCTCAGTGAAGATCCTAGAGTATTGTGAATTAATGCTCAAAATTTAACACGAGGGCAAGCCTAATGGTTTCCAAGAGGTCACTACCCAGTTTTGTCCCAAGTCCTCTGAAAAATTTGCCCACGACAACAAAATGCTCGCGTTGTGTTGGATTTTCACAAAAATATTTTTTATTGGGGTGGTGTTAGATCTTATTGCTAGTCATCTTCCCCTTTCTGATGTGTACCAACATGATCAGACTGAGCTGCAAGTTGGCCACAGAGCATACGGGAGAAGACCTTGGAAATTTTTAAGGATTTTTATGAACCAAAATTTTATCTTTTAAAACCCCAAGAGTCTATTTTCAGGCCAGTACTTGGGCAAGCCCTTGTTCTGAAACCCTACTTCGAGAAAGCAAGGGGGCGTTTGAGTTTGTAAAAACAAATGATAAAAATCTATGTCCTGAGTGAACTTGTGACCCGCCAGTGGAACGGACCAACAAGGTAAATTTTAATCCTAGTTAGTTTTATTAAATGCCGAAAATAAAAGAAGTAAACTACTCTAAAAAATCACAACATGAAAAGAGACGACACAGGTCACCCCTGGGAGGATGGGGTGTGGGCGCTGGCTAGTCCACTTGCTCTCGTTTAATAATCTTTTACAATGATCAGAGAAGTGCCCCAGTCTACTTAAAGTGACTTGGTGGCTTACAATTTTGCAAGAAAAATTTAACCGGTTTAACAAAAATTCAATATTGGTCCTCCGGATTGCCTGGATCCGTTAAATTTTGGCAACACCTCCTCCTACCTGCTCGTCTTTGCTGCAAACCAGAAAGCAAACGTCAGTATAAGATGCCCAAAAACACTTTAAGAGTGTCTTTGGAACACCTCCTAAAAAACCCAGAAAAAACTAAGTGTTAAAACTAGTTAAAAATGACGAAATTTAACCGAGTAAAACAAGCATTGGGGCTTTTTTACTTGGGATCTTTGCAAGCTTTTGAGGGCTGCAAATTATAAGCTCTATTAGCAGCTACATGTACTTTAAGATCAGAACTATCATTACTCAACAAAACTCTGAAAAGTATAGCGATTTTTTGCAAGTTTGAAAAGAGTATGATGCTAAATAAAGGAAGAAATCTAACAGTCAAAGATATGAGCTTTGTAATAATCTAGACCAAACCTTCATGAAGCGATTTCTAATCTATTTAAGATATGCAACTCAGTATATAAATCAGAAATACAAGTAACCAGTTAACCAAAGAGAAACTTTCAAAATTATGAGAGAAAGAGATAGAGAGGAAATGATTTTTTTTTAGACTAAAAACTTTAGAGTTTCAACTTTGTGTGATATCAAGAGACTACACCTGCAAAACAGAGATTAGAAAAAGAGAGAAACAAACAAGATCACTCCTTTTCCCGCTTAAGGCTACCTGCACATCACAAACTTCACCAACACAGATCAAATGTAGACATACACTCACAAGAAATCAGTATTGCATGTCCATAAACAAATGAGAAATACAATCATAATCTCTTAACAAGCATATACCAATAAACTATTTCAATAAACAAATTGGAACAACCTATCTCATAAATCGGTAACAATCTTTCCAATGAGTACAAAATATCTATGAAAATTGCAGCCTATGCACAAGTTACCTCGACAATACATAAGGTGGTACATCCACTCATCAATGGCCCAACGCAAACTGACCTCCAAAGTCTTCTTTTATTAACTCAAAGATATAACAAGACTACAATAACATTCCTTCTCACTCTCCAACTAGAGAGAAATGGGAGAGAGCAACCAATTTATAGAAAACTAGCAAGAGGGAGTGCGCCCAAGTCAAGGAGAGGAGTGGCAAATATGGTGGAGCAATGCGTGGAGGAGATAGGGGCTGCCACTCCACGTTTTGGGCTGTCAAAACAGTAACATTCCAGCTAAATAATAGCCAATGTGACAGCCCATAAAATGGGCTGCCATTTCCCCAACTCGTGGGCTTCTAAAATTGGAAATGTGCCCTCCTTTAAGTGGGGAATTAATCCAAGAGTTGAGCTGCCCAAATGACTGAAAAATCAGCCCCATATGCTCCTTGAAACATGCTGAAATGAATCAGTCATTAAAACTTTCCAAAGACTTTTTATTTTTTAAAATCATTTTTCACTTTCTTTTTTTTTATGACTTTTTTTACTTTTTTGGGTTTTTTGAGCATAAGCAAAAAATTAAACACCCAAACATTAGAAAAAGTGGGTTTAGGGGTTAAGGGGGTGCTCTGAGTTAGAAAACGAGCACCCCTAAGGAAAAAAAGACCCCTAGATGACATTTTTATGTCATTTACAATATTTTTTAATGAAACCATTAAAAAATTGCTTATTTACGGAGAGAAAAATAAAAAAATATAAAATATAAAAATATAAAAAAAAACAAACAAACAAACAAACAAACTTTTCGGCGAAAATTAAAAAACAATCTAAGGGGACTTAGCACATGTCCACATGACTCAAAAATAATGTCTAGCATGTTCATATACATTGACCCATGGACTTTAATAATCCCCTAAGACCCGTTAACCTCACCAAGTATTCCAGCTTTGGACGAGCAGGAGAAAAACCCAAAAATTATGTTATGCACTAATGCAAGACATAATAGTAGGTGAAAAAACTCCTTGGAATACCTAACTTAGTCAAAAAGCCCTAGGGAACCAACTCCTTTACAAAACACCATGCTAGTACATTTATTACAAACCCCGCAGAGCTATGGACATGTGGTAAAAAATAATAATAAAAAGGGCCCTCAAAAAGGCCTGATGGTCATCATATCATCTAAAATGAACATTGACATGTTCAACTTTGCCCGCTCACTTGATAGTCCATCTAAAGAACAACTTAGCTGGCAACACATCTCAAGTACATTTTATATTCAGTCAATATGATAGCTCCCTTACAAAATGACAAAGAAGATTGATGAATTAGGCACTTTAGCATCTCTTATCTTATGAATAATAACTGTTTAAGTAGTGGCTTCAATGCCTAGAGAATATAACACAAGAACAACCCATTATAGAGCATGTGCACTATTCATGTATCCAAAATGGTTCTACTGCAACTATTTAAGTAACTGAAACAAAAAACTAAGCGTCAACAGAAAATAAAGAGCTCTTCTTCTAGTGCCCTTTTCTTCTTGTCTTGAAAGTTGGGTTTGAAAGTTACTGTGGGGTTTCATCATAGATCAATAAAGTCTTGAGCAGTGATTATTCTGTACATCCCCTCTGGTTCCTTGAAATGGACTTGTCTTGATTTGTGCCAGAATTATGCACCACCATCTTTGATTAATGAAAAGCTAGTTTGTTTGGTTCATGAAGTTGTTTTATTATGAGAAGTCGGTCCAAGCAGAATGCTCTCTTTGGTTTCAATTCAGTTGACAGGTTCTTTTAGTTAGTATGATTTGACATAGGATCCCCTTGCTAACATTTTTCTTTCTGTTTTCTATGTCACACATTGGATTTGACATTGATCAATCTCTTAAATCTGAATTCTGAGTTCGGAGTTTTTCCTAGGAATACCTTCTTAGGTCAGAAAAGCACTGACCTATAAATGAGAGAAGTATTAGTGACAGTGGTGTTACCACCCAAACCCTTACTTCTGAGATGAAAGTCCTGATGCTCAAGAAAGACCCTAGGGACCACTAAAGGAGGGCTACCCAATGTCGCCACGTCAGACCCCCACACTCTTTTGGCCTGCTCTCCTCTGACACAAGGGGGGAATCCCTAATGACACTAAGTCTTGAATAAATGTAGAGGAAACAAAGGGTTCAAGAAACTTAGTGTAAATCTGGTCTTATTTATGATTCTCAAATGTAAATTCCAGATTTATTAAAACAGATATTGAACCTACAGAAGATAGTTCATTGGAGGGCTTCTTAGGCTCAATGTGAATCTGATTTCTATTGTAAGTTTCTGACATAAATTCCAGATTTATTAACATAAAACAAACCTAACAAAAGATGTTAAAATGAAGGATTTTTAGGCTTAAAGTGAATCTGATTTATGGATGATTAAACAGTATATTCCAGATTTACTAAACAGAAAATAAGTGCAAAGATTTCGAGTTGATGAAAGTGGTTGGAGATTGGATCAGTGCCTAGAAAATAGTTGGGCATATGGAGGTACATAACCCGGAACCCGGATTAAGGTTCAAAGGTTCTTATGAAAATATCGAGGTACATAACCCATATTAAGAACTTATCACCAACATATTTTGTTGTCCATTAAAACCAGTGTTCCACGGGAGCATGTCCCACAGGGTCAGGGGCATGGCCTCTGCGTTTCTCACGCCCCTAGGATGGGGGGCCTCCTGGCGAAATGTTTCACAGCGCCTCCCTTTCTGCGAAACATTGCGAAACGCATGAAGGCACATTTCGCAGAGGGGGGCGTCTGGGCGCCCCCTCCCGAAAATGGCGGACACCCAAGTACCCCCCCCCCTGATTTTTTAAATTTTTCTATAAACCTGATGTTTGATTTCTGATCTAGTATTTCTGATTTCAGACTTTGGCATTTGTTGAGTTATTCAACATTAACTGGTAATATTAAATTCTTAAGTAAAAGTGACATTCTCTTTAAGATTTCATTTACTATCATGCTCCTTATATTTCATTTTATATCGACATTCTCCTTATCTTTCATTTTCTATCATTCTCCTCATCTTTCATTTTCTATCCTTTTACTTAAATTTTTAACATTACCATTAATTGTTACAGGATGTTTGAGAGTGGTTCGAACCTCATCGGACTTCATATGCAAAAAGTAGAATTTTACAATGTTCCCCCAAGTTTCCTGGACGCAGGGACGTGGGAGCGAGGAAACGCAGAAACGACATATGCAGAAGTACCCCCCAAATTTTAGGAAACATCGAAGGGTACGTCGGGGTCTTCAACATAGGGGACCCCACCAAGAATACTACAAAATTTATTTTAGAATACATAAAAATTGAAAGTTGGAGCATAAGTCATTAAAGTCTTAAATTTTATAATCTAAAGATTAATACAAGTTTACAACATAGATCAAGTGAAATAAAATGAAATACAACCATACATAAGCTATAACTAATAAAACAAATTCGGAAATACAACCATATAGAACAATGAAATGAAATCGAGGCTACTGAGAAGGAAAATAGTGGACGGCATGGCCCTTTATCATTTAATTTTTTTATTTTTTGTTAAAAAATTGTCAAAGGAAACGTGGGGACGCCGTTTTTAAGAGGGAAACGTTTCCCTTCTGTGTTTCCTTGAGTTTCCTTCAAATGGGTACATGGGGAGACATTTCCAATGGAGTTTCCAAGTTTCCGAAACGTGCAGGGGCATGGAAGCGCGTTTCCTACCCTTGGGGACGTGTACCCGTGTAACATTGGAATTTTAGATCCCATTCATAATTCAACAGGCTTAACCGTATTCAGGATTTCAGGATTGCAACGTTTCCACTGGATTATATCATGTATGAGGGTATGGGATTGGTATTTATTATTTAATAAGAACATCAACCCCTCTATGTACCTTGATGTTGGTGGTGCTGATTGTTGAACTCCTCTATCATGACCTCAATAAAAAAGTACCCTTCAGTCAAGCAAAATCATTTATTAAGCATGGGAAGCTTTTTGAATTTTCTACCTCAATTTAAAGCTTGGATTGGAAGGTTACATCAAAATTGTAGGTTGTTGACTAATGTCCTTGGAGGATCAACTTCGAGATTCGAGGTAGAGGCAAGGGCTAGAGCCTAGAGGAGGGAGCCACAAGGTGTTATTGATGAATAGGGTCCCAATATGTGAAATTCAAATACTGAAATATGATAAATCCAATGTTCCCGCGAGTTTCTGGGACAAGGGGACGCAGGAGCGGGGAAACGCACATTCAGGACGCGTGGAGACCATCCCCAAATTTTAGGAAAATTCGGGGGTGGGGACCAAGGGGGACATCTCTAAAATTTAAAAAAAAAAATACCAAAAATAATAATTTATTTGATGTATATTCATGATTGTGCAATGCAAATACTAAATATATTGATTTATTTTCTAAGTAGTCCCAAGTAGGGATTGTAAAAAGTGAAAATAATGGAAAAACATAAAATTAAAAAATATATATATTCTCAAGGGCATGGGGGGGGGGAATGTTCTGCCAGGACGCAGGAAACACGGGAAACACGTCCTCGACCCTACAAGAGGCGTCCCCGTGGAACACTGGATAAATCATATCGACAATCATGTTTACATTGCACAATGATGAATTTAGTATGTATTTAAATGGTGATGGGATGAGGCATTGTTATGTTAATATGTTGGGATTCATATTTTTTTAATAATTTTAGAGACGAACCCTCTATGTTAGGGAACCCAACGCCTCCCCAACCCCATGAATTTCCTCAAAATTTAGGGGTGTCTCCACACATCCCCAATGTGCGTTTCCCGCTCCCGCGTCTCGAAAACTTGGTGGGACATTGGTTAAAACTCCTCTAACAGGAACAGTGATTTCAGCTTTAAAATCACGAGTTTGACTCGAATCGGCCCTAAACGAACTAATTCAACCCTTCCCAAGTCAAACTTGTGTTGACCGAGTTTGACTCTTTGACTCGGTCAGCCTAGTCAAACTCACAATTTGAACTCGGATTGGAGCCTTTAACTCGCAATTTGAATCGGACTAGGCCTATTTTGTCTTTAAAAAGTTGTTTGGTTGGGTTTTCAATCATTTTTGCCTATCTATTTGAGTTAGTTTTTCCTATGCCAAGTGAAAAGCAGTGTCCAAGTGGTGCTTTAGGAGGACAAAGATCCATCTGAGGCCATCCACCGATGGATATGTGTCTATCTTTATTGTTTTTGTATTTGTTGATCTTTTCCCGATTTTTTCCTGATCTAATTTAAACTCTTCGCTCTTTTGTCTCGCCAATTTTTTGTCGATTCTAAGTCTAGTGACTATGGTTAAAACAAATTTAACTTGAGAGGAATTTAAATCAAGAAAGACCCCTAGATGTGAAATGCAAAACGGCACATCCACCACAAAAAATATCATGCTATTTACAGCCAATTCAAATTAGAAAAATAAGCATGTGAAATACATTTTCCAACAAAAGGTGTGAAGAGATAAGAGGAGAATCAATCACAATTAAACTATTTCAAATAAGAATAGTATTATCGATTTTCACAGCTCCTTCATACTCAAATCTGAATCAAGAAATCTGCCATTAACTTTCAGCAATAAGGTTCCAAGACAAATGCCAAATGCTCCAAAAAATACCAATCAAGTTACACTAGTGTTTCTCCAAACCATCAACAACCATTACAAATGAAGGAGCCTTGCTTTTATATAGTTCTAGGCTCAAAACTTCCATAATAAAATAATAATATATATCAAAAATCCTAGATTTAGTATAAGAATGCATTAACAATGCTTATCCATCTAACTAAATGTGGACTAATCAAACTAATAATAAAATATGAGTGTGGCATAGCCACATGTATAAATCTATATGTCAAAATCTCTCCAAAGGTTGGGTGCATCTGAAGGAAATAATGAGCAATAAAATCAAGAATAACCATAAAGACAAGAAGATGGCAGAAAATGGAGAGGGCCAAAATCAATCTTGTATTCACACATAAGGTACATATGTAGTACAATATCCAGTAACCACCACGTAACGGATAACCATATAACAGTCAACGCCATTACATAACTAAAGTGCTTAATACCTAGGAAAGTAACTATATCCCAAGATGCACATGTCAGTGGCTTAGGACTTGGGATTGGGGCCAAATTGTTGACAATCCCCCCCTTAATCATAAGTCCGTACAAGTGTACCAGCTAGCAACAAAAACTAGTGCAAAAGCTGGCAACATATCCAAGTCTTCAACTTAATACCCATGGTCTCAAATCTCATGAGTGTTAATGAAGATCCACTTGAAAAAAACCACCAAAAGTGGATGTTGAAAACCATGTCTGGAAAACTCATTGTGCGACAAATGAGCCAGATAACCTGCAAGTGTTCATTGATGTGAACCCAAAACAGATGAGAGAAAAACCTGATGAGAAGTGAATTGACTGTAAGTCCAACACATCCCAGATCATGAAAATGCCTGATAATCCAATGTGCCAAGTAAAAATGCAGAAGATCATCTGTCCTCTACAAGGTCAAAAGACCATCCCTGTGAAGTCCAAAGACTATCAAATGAACAAATGTGTTCACAAAACTGCTCTCAAATATCGACCCAAAAAAACTATCAATAATCTAGATGACAAAAAAAGTGTCGATTAGCATCCTAATCATGTACTATAAAAACCTGACTATGAAAAAACTGTGAATGATTCAACAATGAGTAAATTATTATCTTGCCAAAATCCACTAAGAAGTAAACCAAATACATTGTTGACACTTCTCCAAATCCTAAAACCAAATGTCATCAAACATGTCAAGCAATCATGCAAGTCACAAATATGCAAGTGATTGAATCCTCAAATGCCAAAATGTACGAACCATTCATCCATACCAATATCCTAAAAATCCATCAAAATATCATCAAACTCCTGAAAATCCTCAAAAACATCAAGTGCCAAAGGTCAAATTGGCCAACACAAAACTTTATGTGAATTATCTATGTCAACATCATCAAATCCTGAAACCATCATCAATCCATAATCCTTTTTGGAATCTATCCTCAATCCATCATAATCCTCATAAAACGCAAGTAAAAACCTCAAACCGTCATCCTATCTAGAATCCATCATCCATCTTCATGTCTGGAATCCATCATCAATCCTATCTCAAATCCAACATCCTATCTAGAATCATTCCTAAATCCATCATCCTGAATAACACCTAGTCCACAAAATCACTAAATAGACTTCAAAACTTTAAGTCTGACATCATTAATATCTGCCCCCTGTAAATTGAAAGGTGAGAAGTCCTAGGACCTATAAATAAAAAATATCAATATAACCCCCTTGAAAGAAGAAAAGGGTAATCATATTGTCTTTGAGCACAATTTGGAGACTCAATCTTCAACTCAAAAGACTACACCAAGTAAGCCCCGATCATGCCCTGAATCATCAAATCCTGAATCAAAAATCCATGTCCATCTACTATAGAAATCTCTCCAATCAAGCATGCTTGTACCTGTGTATGAATCCGATGATAAAACTGCTGCAACAACTTGGCTTCCAAAGTTCAGCACCAAGTACCTAACCATCCAAAATTTACCTGTTTTCTTTGAATCTGTGTTCACTTCGGATACCTTTTTGAAAGGTTATTTATCTGCGCACATAAACTGCATGGATTAAGATCAAAACAATGTAATGCAATATGGCCAACTTGATGATAGTGTCGGCATCGTTCAAGTACGTCATCCAACTTAGTAAGATCAAGTGCATCATCCTGAGCATCATCATCATCCTTATCCTCATGTTCCTCATAATTATACTCAAGTTTAAGTACTTCATATAACTTATTGACATCAATAGTATGCCTATGCAAATCATTATCAAGAAAGCCAGCACTCACAAATTTGATAGGTTTGGACTAATCAGGAATATGACAGAAGTCAAACTCTTTCCTGTCATATCCTGCGCCAAATTGGTTCCTCTTGAATTCCAACTCTTCCCAAGGTCTGATAAATTTGTCTTTATTCTCGAATTTACCATCATCCTCCAAGTTATCATGTATCTCCTTAGTGCCTTCAGCAAATTCATCATCTATCTCCTTAGGTCCTTCACCAAATTTTCTATTTGATTCATAATTGTATGATTCTCAATGCATAGGTAGATCAATTATTGTTCCCATTCAACATACACAAACTCTTTTGAAAAATCATTGTTTTATTAATCTCTTAATCAATTTATTAACTTTATTCAACTATTATAAATACTTATCTGACTTTCATTTGCAGAAAAACGTTGAACTTGATATTCTCATCCACAGATACTTTCAGCGATTTTGGTGTTCCAAAGAAATAGCCATTAGTGTGTCCTTTCAACTATGATCATGGATCAAGTGCAGCTCTCTCGATCATGTCCGTTGAATCATCTAAGACACGTAGCAATAGATTTCTCTCTTCAAGCTCGCTTAAACCACTTTTCAATGTTCAAGCCCATGGGTATCATATCATGCTCTGATACCAATTGATGGAAATAACGAGCACGAAAATCAAGAATAACCATAAAGAAAAGAAGATAGCAAAAAAAGGCAAGAGCAAAATAAAATTTATACTCCACATAAGATACATATATAATACAATATCCAATAACCACTATGTAACGGATAACCATATAATGATCAACCCAAGGTTGCAGTGGAAACGTTTCTGAGTTTCAGAAACGGGAACGTCTAGAAACGTGACCACCCCAAAATCGGTACGCCAGGGGAAATGCGAGTATATATATATATATATATATATATATATATATATATATTAAATGCTACATTATCTTGCAAAAAAATTGAAAATAAGAATGCTACACACAAATACCATTTTAGAAAGAAAACCATGTCTTTATTAATGTCACAAGCCTTTATAGATGAGGCTTTACATCCAAAATCAGCCTTTGAACATGGTAATGTTATCACACAACTTGTAGTTGTCCCTAAAGGTATCCCATCTGGGATGGTAGAGGAGATGGGCAACTAAAGAGGTGACCCAAGAAATGCAACGGTTCCCAATGCAAGCTGGGTGTCATGATAACCGAGGCACTCTTCACTTTAGATCAAGATAAATCAAGACCAAGGGGGAGACCCTAGCCAATCAATGAAGATTAGCTAACCCAAAGGTTTCTAGGGAAATGTGTAAATTGAGTTACGAAAACCAATGAGTGAGTTAGATTAAGTGATTGGCTAGGGTCTCCCCCTTGGTCTTGATTTATCTTGATCTAAAGTGAAGAGTGCCTCGGTTATCGTGATACCCAGCTTGCATTGGGAACCGTTGAATTTCTTGGGTCACCTCTTTAGTTGTCCATCTCCTCTACCATCCCGAATGGGATACCTTTAGGGACAACTACAAGTTGTGTGATAACATTTTTGGCGCCGTTGCCGGGGAGGTAGAGGCTTACCTTAGGTGTCTACGAGTATCCATGCATAATTCATATCTTATCGCATCCAGATTAATCTAGATGATTATCATTTCAATCCTTAATTAAACATATCCATCTATTTGTCTCTCACTCACTCCCTGCATATTAACGACATACATCTTGGTAGAAGAGTTTAAAGTCTACCTGGCGACTCCAATTCGTGACTCCGCTAAGAAACGAACCCATTAAGAGATGTCTTCTCAAGATAATATCTCTCCTGAGATGACCATGGAATTCATGTCAAACATGTGTGAAATGGTCACCAACATTGCTATGTATCTTAAAAACCAAGATGAAGATTTTAAAAGACTTGATCAACAAACTAAAGAAATATTAAAGTCTATTTGTAGCAATTCGGTTCCTCCTAAGGCTAGTTCCCCTAGGCCTCAGCAACCTAAGCCAGTTAATTCACAGGCTAGCAAGGCAGTGCATCCTAACAATCAACCTGTGCGAAGAATCATGTCCAAAACTCCAAGACCTTCATCTGAAGTTCTCACAAAGGGTAAAATTGTAACTAGTGCTAGTCGAACCCCTCATGCAAACCAAAAGCCAGATTAAGAGATTAAGATTGATCTTCCTCCTAAAGCTAATGTGCCCAAAGCAACTCTTCGGAGAAAACAACCTGGGCCTTTGAAGACAAAGCCTCCCGTGATTTTAAAACCTAATCAAGAGCATCCAAGAACAAATGTTCCTAGTAAGTTAACCAATTCATCTGCTTTAGTTTCCTTAAAGGATTTAATCAAAATCACGTCTGTCAAGTATGACATTATGAAGTTCCTAGGTTTAACTGTAAATGAAAAAGATAAAGAAAACCCCTACAACTTAAACATTGATGTCACAAGTTTCTTAGGAAAAATGAACATGCCTATTCCTTTTTGTGAAATATTCAAGATTCCCTCCTTCCACAAGAGAGCTACCACCCATCTAGGAATCCAAACAAGGAAGCAAATGACAAAGCATGTTTCTGTAGAATCTAAAGATTCCCCTGTCATGCTCCAAAGTGTCTTCGGTGACAACTTTGGGGGTTGCCCTCCCTTTTATATAGCGATGGAAGTAAATGGGTTGATATTGCATAATTGCATGTTAGATTCAGGAGCTGAGGTAAATGTTATCCCCTTAAAAGTCATGGAACAACTTGAGCTAGTGCCCACAAGGCCTTACAGGAATGTATGTGGAATGGATTCCAGAACTGTGAAAGCTATTGGGATAATAGAAAATTTGCCTATAAGGTTGGCTGTCTGTTCTGATATTGAGCTTTCAATGAACATCCTAGTCCTAGATGTCCCTGATGTCTAGGGAATGTTGTTGTCCAGGGAATGGTAAGCAAGACTAGGTGGAATTGTGTAGATGGATCTCACATATGCCACAATGCCAATTGGAAAGGGTTCATCCATAACCTTGTTTAATGAGCCACCTATGCAAGAGCATGTTGAGACACCTGAACACTTGTTTACTGAAGCAATGTACTCAAGTGATGAAATTGGAAATTTCATGGTTTTATCAAATTATTGGGAGGAAGTCAAGAAACATCATTTCCCTCCTGATCAAATTTGGAAGATGCACTTTGATGGGGCCCATTCCCGACATGGTGTAGGTGCAGGGATTGTTTTAACTTCTCCATCTGGAGAGGAAAATCTGTTTTCTTTTCGCTTGGAGTTTGATTGCACTGATAACGTAGCTGAGTATGAAGCTTTGCTCCTAGGATTAGAACTCACTCAGGAAAGAAACATTAAGTCCTTATCTGTCATATGTGATTCTGATCTCATTATATCCCAAGTCAAGAATCAGTTTGCTGCCAAGAATAATAGACTTAGAGATTACAGAAATGCAGTCTGGGATACCATTGAATGTTTTGATGCCTTTGGAATTAAAGCAGTTCCCCATGAGCAAAACACCTTGGCTGATGAACTGTCTGTCATAGCCAGTACCCTCCAAGCCTTTGAATCTTTGAAACAAAGAAATTGCAAGGTTGAAGTTTTATTCAGACCCTCAATTCCCGATAACCAAGATTATTGGCGAGTTTTTGATGATGATGCTCAAATCATCCAATTCTTGACTGCTGCTCAAACCCCAATGATAAACTTTGAAGATCAAATAAAGGGTAGTTCCATTGAGGGCATGGATATAACAGAGATCACTTTACCTTTAGAAAAGAACTTTAACAGGCATGATGAATTTAAAGGTAAGAGATCAGAACCAATCGACGAGGTCATTGAGATAAATATTGGCTCTTCTTGTTCCCCAAAACTGATTAAGATAGGGAAAAATGCCTCTAAAGAAGGAAAATTGAAGAATTAATTAGAGAATACAAGGATGTTTTTGCTTGGACCTATGATGATTTGAAAAATTATGACCAATCTGTTATTGAACACACCATTCCTCTTAAAGAAGGAGCCAAACCTTACCATCAAAAGTTGCATAACATAAACCCTAAACTAGCTCCCTTAGTCAAAAAGGAGTTGGAAAAGATGTTGGCAGCAGGCATCATTAGGCCAGTCAAGCATACAACATGGGTGTCTAATCCTGTGGTCGTAAGGAAGAAAAGTGGTGAAATTAGGATTTGTATTGACTTTAGAAACCTGAATCAAGCTTCTCTAAAAGATAATTATCCATTACCCAATATGGAAATTTTATTACAAAGTGTAACGGGGGTTGGTGTATTATCTTTGCTTAATGGTTTCTCGGGTTATAACCAAGTCCAAATCAAAAAGGAAGATCGTGGAAAGACAACTTTCACTACCCCTTGGGGAACATATGAGTATATAAGGCTGCCAATTGGCCTTTTAAATGCAGGATCAACCTTTCAAAGGGCAATGGACCATGCATTTGAAGGTCTAATTGGAAAAATCATTGTCATCTATCAAGATGATCTGACTGTTTTCTCTAAAGAAAGGGGTGATCATGTAAAGCACTTAAAGAGAATTTTTGAAAGGTGTCGAAAGTTTGGAATCTCTCTAAATCCTAAAAAGTCTACCTTTGGTGTCGATGAAGGGAAGTTGTTAGGTCATATTGTCTCTAGAGAGGGCATTAGAATTGACCCTGAAAGAGTGCAAGGGATTCAAGCCATAGCTCCTCCCAAAGATGTTAGTTCATTACGATCATTTTTCAGGAAGATAAATTTTGTAAGAAGGTTCATTCCCAACTTGGCCGAGTTAGCCAAGCCTCTAAATGCCCTGTTGAAAAAGGATGTAAAGTTTATCTGGGACAAGAATTGTAACGAATCTTTTGAAGCCTTAAAGAAAGCCATTTCCACCGCCCCTGTTTTAGTATGCCCTAATTATAATAAGGAATTCTTGATCTATTATTATGCCTCTGAGGACACCATAGCAGGTGTCTTATTGCAAAAGAACGAAAATAATCATGAGCAACCAGTTGCATTCGTGAGTAAAAACCTCAAAGACGCAGAACTAAATTACAAAACCATTGAAAAACAAGCCTATGCTCTGGTCAAGTCACTAAAGCATTTTAGGACATACATTGGGTATTCCAAGATTGTAGCTTATGTCCCATATCAAGCAGTGAAGGGTGTCCTGTCTCAGCCTGATGGCATAGGGGTTAGAGGAAACTGGATTTCTAGGATTCAAGAGTATGAAATTGAAATCAAGCCGATTAGGATAGTAAAAGGTCAAGGAATAGCCCAACTGTTAACTGATTCCAAGATGCAACAAAGTGATGAGAAGGTGAGTATTGAAAATGTTAGGGTGCTCTATATTGATGAAGACCACGAGTGGTACAAGGACATCATTTTCTACCTTAGACATATGTCTGATCCTGACCACCTTTTAGACCACCAAAGAAGAGCTTTAAGGTTAAAGGCATCTAAATATGTGTTAACCAACGATGGTTTGGGATGGAAAAATCCAGATGGAATTGTGCTAAAATGCGTGAACCATGATGATTCCCAAAGAATCATAAAAGAAATGCACTCTAGATTGTGTGGAGGACATTATGCACCCAAAACTACAATCGCTAAGATCATGCAAGCCGGGTATTATTGGCCATCTTTATTCAAGGATGTGCATGCCTTTGTTAGAACTTGCCAAGAATGTCAATTCTACTCAGGAAAGCCTAGGTTGCCTCCCCTACCTTTGACCCCTGTCATAGTAGAAGCACCTTTCCAACAATTAGGAATGGATTTTGTGGGACCAGTAGACCCTAGTTCTTCTAGTGGATATAAGTACATCTTGACTTGCACAGATTACTTTACCCAGTGGGTTGAGGCGGTCCCTACTAAAAGAGCAACTGCAGAAGTAGTGGTTAAGTTTTTGGAAGAAACATAGTCTCTCGATATGGTTGCCCTTTAAAGATCACAACAGATAATGCGAAAGCTTTTAGCAAAGAAGAAATGTCAACTTTTTGTTCTAATCATGGAATCACTCTTTCCCATTCTTCCAACTACTATCCCCAGGGTAATGGATTAGCAGAATCAAGCAACAAGAACTTAATCAAGCTTTTGAAAAGGATGATTGGTGAAAACAAAAGAACATGGGACAGCAAGCTTAAGTATGCCCTTTGGGCAGATCGAACAACTGTTAAAGGGATAACCGGTAAAGCCCCCTTTGAGATAGTATATGGGCAAAATTGTAGGCTTCCCATAAATCTTCAAATCCTTGTATATGAACTTTTGCAACAATGTTCTTCAGAACAAGAAGCCATGCAAGCAAGAATTGACAAGTTAGTGGAACTGGATGAAACCAGAAGAGAGGCATGGAATAAAATGGTCTTAGAGCAGGAAAGAGTGAAAGGAACTTTTGACCAAAGGAGTAGGAATGTTGTTTTTGGGATAGGTGATATAGTCTTGCTTTGGGATAAGAATAAAGAGAAGCCAGGAAATCATGGAAAGTTTGAGAAGTTGTGGATGGGACCCTATCGTGTAAGTAGCAAAAAAAGGTTCTGTATGGCTGGAAACTCTGGATGGTGATGAGCTAGAGTTGCCGGTAAATGGGATATTGTTGAAATATTACTACCCCCTTGTCCCTCCTAAATGATTGACTTTGCTTGCATGCTTAGAGTAGGTAGGTTTTCAAATAAGCTCACTTGAGCAATAGGATTTGTGTGACTTTCTGTTTCTGAGTGCTGAGTATTACGTTTTTTTTCTTTTTGATGAGTTTTTCTTCTTGCTGAGTTGTTGATTGAGTTGAGTCTTGCTCCTTCCTAAGCTTATCTCACCTCTTGCATGCATTTGAAAGTGGTTAGTAACTTTTTGAGTTTTTGTTGTCCTGCTGTGACGAGTGAGTTGAGTGTGCCTTCTTGAAAAAGTTTTCTTTCCTCCTGCACAATAAAATGAATAAAATTTATATGCTATGTTAGATTAGTATTTCTTTTATGCATTTTAATTTCTGTTATAGAATAGATTTCATTTTCAGTTTTATTTTATATTTTTCCCATACATGCTTCATGAGATATTTTAGTGGCTATGAGCACAGATACAAGTGCAAAATAAAAGCTGAAAGCAAGGATGATGAGTTGCTAGATTGAAGATTGATGCAGAGCAGTTCGAGACCAGAGATTCTGAGGTTCTCAAGTGCTCTCTCCCTTAGAGCACTTGTCCCAGCTGGAGCCAGATGTTATCACACCATAGTAGCTGGGCTACTATTCTTGCTGAGCAGATATCTGCACTTTTCATAGCTTTGTTTTTATAGAGATCAGCTATGATGAGCTTGTTTATTTGAGATCACTTATGGATCAGAGCAGTATATGTATCAGACATTGATTAGACCTTGTGCCAAGGCTGAGCCTTGAGAACTTAGATTTGATGACCGATGTGACCCTTTGTTCCATACAGTTTCATTTCAGTGCCCAGTGTTATTATTGCAGCAGTGTTTCAGTTGTCTATGGATGATTATTATGATATGATATGACCTATGGACTTCCGATTATTGGCACTGGATTATTATCTTGTTGTTTTAGTCATCTTCATAGCATTGACTTGGTATATGATTCATGATGTGGCAGTACTATTTAAAATAAAATGAAATATCTTGGATGATGGTATAAGTATAAAATGGATGTATTACTTGCACACTAAGGTTTTCTGACAATACTCATCGGTTTCATTACCCTCCTGTGAGCATAGATATGGTCTTTCTTGACGTCTTTGTCTGCTAGCTTAGGCACCACATTCATTTGACTCCATCCATCCATGACCTTCCTGATTTGGCTTTCACCCTTGACTTGCCTTCTTGACTTCTTGATATTGAGGACTTCCCCATTTCTAACTCTGTGTTGGACCACATCCATGTTTGTTTTGTGTCTCGGCTCTGAGTTGGTGATAGAACTTGCCTTTGGTGAGTTGGACTGTATGCCTAAATCATTCTGGTTGGTTGTCCCGATGTTTGGCACTGTGCAGAAGTCCCCCTAGTCGCTTGAGTTGTTGTTGGCTAAAACTGAAAGCACATGTACTACTTATATTGGAAATTATTATAAATCCTGTGAACTTAAAAATCTAGAATGTGTTTATCAACACACGTGAATAAAGGCTATAGCAATGAACTGCTAAAATACCCCACGAAGGGTATAGAAAAGGTCCAAAAAGCAATGGTTAATCAAAATTTATATCTATTATTGTTGACCTTGTAAATGTAAATATGCCCTGGATGCAAGCTGCGATTAGTTGTGCTTCTTAGTGCATGTGAAATCCCAAAGGGGTCATATAGGCCAAAAGACCATGGAAATGAAATGAATGATCCTAATGAACCTGGATCAACTTGATGTAGACATGATGCCTAAGTTGAATAAGCACTCTCTAAACAACTTATCCATTTGTGAGGCACAACCCTTCCCTTTGTTATTTTGTCCAGCACAGAGTGTAGCTTCCCCTTTCCCCGTCCAAAGTGTCACTTAGTTGAGTTTGGTCAAGTCATCCCCTTTGCCTAACCTTGTCCTTAGCCTTCATCCTTAGCTAGCAGTTAGGCCATGTACAATGGGTGAGTTTGTCTGTAAAGTTTTTTGTGCAAGTAAATTATAAATAACATTGAAATATATATATGTATTAACTGCCACGGAATGATGTTTATACTTTAAGTTAAGTTGTGAGTGTGATTAAAGGAACATGTCTTATTCTATTGTTATAATCTTGTCTTTGGTTGTATTTTGACCTAGTCAAACATAGTTTGACCATGTTCATTCTTGGGATCCGTGATGAGATGGACCACTTATGCTTATGGATGATGATTTATGGTCCCACATACACTTATTGATGGTCCCGTGTGTTGGACACATGCTTCAAATGATGATTGATGCAGTTGATCAGTTTTATTATTATTTCCAGATCATCATATTTTACATTGTTCGGGTATGGTGGACCATGTTGATGGCCCCACAGGTTATCATGAGGTGTATGACTACTCATCTCTAGTGGATTTGGGTCTTCTGGATCCATTGAGACACTTATCTTTCGGTTCCGGGCACTTCTGATGATGATAGTTGCAGTTATCCACCTGTTGACCAATTTGGACATGCTGACCCAACCTGTCCAGTAGAGGCTTTGGAGGCCAGTCATTGCCCAGGGCACTGTGTAGGAAGGGGGTGGTCCAGCCACTTGTTTTTACCATTATACTCCCCTTCCAGGCAGCCTGGTGCACTCAGTTTGACAGCGCAGGCACCATGGGTGGCAGTTTGAGCACTTTCAGGGTTTTCAGGACGGATAAAAAATGGAATAAAAGGGTCACTGAGGAATTCGATTTGGGCAATTGAGGCAAGGTTTTGGCACTTGGTCTTCTCAGAGGTCTTCCAGGGTGAACCCCCCTTCCTCCAGATCGGTTGGCATCAGTCAGTGGGGTCCACAGAGGCCACAGGAGGCCTTTTACTGCATGTCTCTCTCAATTTTGGAGACAGGATTTTGATCATTTGTTTTATTTGGACATGTCATAGTCCCATTATTTTATATTATTGTGCCATGGAGACGAGCTAGTGAAGGATTGATACCTCCTAGCCCCACCATGTGTCTTTTGAGTCTTGTCCATGTCATATGTGGTGGGCCCATGTTACTTAGCCCCCTTTGAGGCATGACGTCACCATCCTTAGAGACTTTTGAGGCATGACGTCACCCTCTTTTTGAGTGATCCATGTGATATATTGTTAGGCTCATCTTAGCCATTGATTATTATGTTGTATCTTTTGATCTCAACCACTCATTTCAAAAAGTGGTCTTGTGGTTTAGGGTTTTGGTCTTTATTATCCCATAAAAGGAGGAGACCCCCCTATTGTAAAAGCACCTTTGGGCTCTGGAAAACTTGGACTAAAATACTATCTTTGGAGATCTACTTCTTGGCTTTGATTGGGTTGCTCTTGTACATTGTTATGCATCTCTTCTTTTAGACATCTTTGCTTGTAACAGGTGAAATCGACTTTTACAGAGGGAGGCCGAATTGCTTTGGAGCTACAGTGTGACTTGCTTGATGGAAGATTGTAGGGGTTGCTCACATCCCCCATGGGCAATACGTCTTCATATTGAGGGAGTTTTTCAATTGTGCTTCGTCCATTGATTGCTTCTTTGACATGACATGCTTAGATCTCATTGATTTGTGGATCAAATCTAACATCTTGTAGTTTGATTTACAGGTTGGATGGGGCATCTCTCCTCCTAGGGCTTGGACGATTTTGGTTGAAGACACTTGGATCAAGATTGGAATTGTAACTAAGGGCAAGAATCATCTATATGCAAAGTAGCCACAAGCTTTTGAGGTAAGATCTACAAGGTATGTATCCATTTCGCTTGTTCTCCATCCTATTGGTCACATAAACACTTAAAATCAAAACCCTCATTTTACAATTTTTTAGATCTACTTGGATCTAGCTTGGCTTTGGGTATAAAATTAAGAACCCACCTCTATAGCATCCACGACAATTCGGATCTATAGTTTGGTGGTGATTGGCCTCCATTTGACCCACTTCCCAAGGCACCTAGCCCTCCATGAGGCAATTCTCACTCCTTGAGGAAGGCTAGTTTGGCTAGTTCCTTGACATGGGTAGGTGAGATCCCACTTGATTTGGATAGATCAACCTTGATAACCTACCCCTAGTGCTTCACCTTGTTGATTTTCACCTTGTGGGCCCCATTCCTCATTTTGAGGGTTGAGCCCCACTTGGGTCACTTGGTGATGCATTTTCAATCTCAAATCTATGGAGATCTAGCAAGCATTTGGACTTGATAATTTAAACCCACCTTTTAATCACCTTAACTACCCTTATCTATAATTTGGTGGAATTTGGACTCCATTTGCCCCCTCAATTTAAGGCACTAGTCTCCCTTGGGTAAATCGCACTCCTTGGGTTAGTGGTCTTTTGCTAGATCCCATATGTGGGTAATGCCTCTTTCATCTTGAAATCATAGATCCATCCTTTGCATACCCCTTAGTACCATTTTCATCTTTAAACTTGACCTTATGGGCCCCATTTGAACCATTTTAAGGAGTGGGCCCCACATGTGTAATTTTCGTGGTACTAGATCTCTTTAAATCTATCTAAACTTCATAAGTGGCCCTAGTCATTTATTGGTTGAAATATTTGACACCCCTTTAAGCCTCTTCAACCACACTTCAACCCTTGGGTCCATTTAACTTTCATAGATCTAATTCTCCATTGGTTTCTGTAACTCAACTTACACATTTCCCTAGGAACCTTTGGGTTAGCTAGTCTTCATTGATTGGTTAGGGTCTCCCCCTTGATCTTGATTAGTCTTGATCTAAAGTGAAGAGTGCCTCGGTTATCGTGACTCCCAGCTTGTATTGGGAACCGTGGCATCTCTTGGGTCACCTATTTAGTTGTCCATCTCCTCTAACATCCCAGATGGGATACCTTTTGGAACAACTACAAGTTGTGTGATAACAGTACCTGCCAAGTAGATGCCAAATTCCTTCCAAACACCTTAAAGCATAGATCAGTGTCTCTAATGGAGTCAAACACAGAGTAATAGAGAGTTAGGATGGTGCTTGTATAGTAGTTTTGGTAGTTTTGCAGGTATGTTTAGGCCTGTTGTCTCCCAAAACTGGCATGCGTGTGTTGAAGCCCAAAAAGTGAACACACCAACTCGATGACAACTCTCGAGAGAGAAGCCAATGTCACCACACTCCTCTCTCCTCACTTCAGGTTGGCTCTTCTCCAACTCAAGGGGGGTATCCCTAAGGTAGGATCACTAAGGCAGGTGCAACAAAGGGCAAGGTGAACTAGAGAGGCTGCCTTAGAGAAACAATTTGTAACAGAAAATGTATTTTGAATAAGTGATGGAAAAGACGGGAGGATCAGTCCTCAAGGAAAGGCCAGTGCCAGTACCAGAAGGAAGCATGGAGTCAAAAAGAGGACTCAAAGAGGCCTTGTGTTTCATATAGGTGAGGCTAATCTAGTACGTTCCATAATCAAAGACAAGGAGAATATAAGTATAACCGACTACATTCTATTATTCCTATGATCTTCTGAAAACATAACGTCAACAAACAACTTGACAACCGCAAAACAACTTGACAACCGCAAATGCTTGCCCAATGGACTAGAGTATAGCCTTCTATGCTAGATTTAGTCTACAACTTACAATAAAACACGCAGCCATGAGAGAGATGCCCAATCTGTCCACAAACCCAACATGGTTTTCATTACAGCTCAATGGGAAAAAGATACTCCCAGAAAATTTTCCATGATTACAATGAAGCAAGCTGGCCCCTTAAAAAGACCCAAAAGCCTCTCACCTTTTTTCAAAAAGAAATAATAAAAAAATTGGAAGAAAAAGTAAGAAAAAGTTTATTCTTAGATTCACTTTTTCCTACCCTTCGAATGCATGAATGCATGACCACTTCTGTTTTATTAAATGGAACTGCTACATAGTTTTATGATTCCAATGTTTACCAAGAGAAAACAAAAACCATCAAAGGTTGACTCATCAACGATACAACTGGCTGCCAGTGAAACCGCTTGATACGTGGAGAAGATATCAGCAAAAGGCTTCCATATGTGAGCTATTTCCAACACCCCTGGCCGCCAATTCTGTTCTCGGTGGTTTGATATGCCTGTCAAAAGTTCGATCCAACCACCAAATCACTCGGATGCCAAAAATACATGGGTCCTATGATGAAGCGCAGGATTTCCAATGTGTTGATTTGCCTTGTCGAACCCCGAGATTTGCATTAAAAACTCGGCTAATTGTGAATTGGTGTCCTCTTTCGATAGCCCAGGAAAATAGCGAATCAACCCTGCACTAGAACATGGTGTTACGATCCACAGTTGCCCAATACAAAAAACTGTGCACATGTTGTCCGCCGAATAAATCCAAAAATTATGTGAACATGGGTCATCACGTTGTCGCAAATTTGAGCAGTTTTGTGATCCTTCAGCACGTGATGACGAGCCTCAGCATAAAAAGAACGAAATCCCTGCGATTTGGCGTGGAAAACAACCCAATAATCGGCTGTCAACGGCATAAACCCTGATTAATTTGAACCGCCACCATGTTGATTAACCTATTGATCCCCAAGCATTAGCATCGAATCTAACTTTCTGAGTCAATCAATCGGCTGCCAGGGAACAGAAACCTCATGACCTCTGCTTCTAAGGTGAGAAGAGACGCGTGGAAAAAACTCCAAATGGCCATGGTGACACCATCAAGCAAATAACCCCTACCACGTGATTTCTCCCTGTAATCAACTGCTCGATTTATTGTTCTGATGGTGGACAGAAAAAGCCAGGGGTTAACTGAAGTAGCTACGATGAGTGAGGCGCTCCAAAACTCCACGCAATTGGCACAACCGGTTGTCAATAAATGCGAGCCGAACTCTATGCAATTTGGCGCGAAGGAACTCGAGCTTCCGGGTGTAATTCCTGTCAAACAAACCTCGACTCGGCCAAAGATAATTTCCATACGATCAGCTGCCAGGATGACAAGTGATCTGTGGCAAAAGATGGTGGCTCCATTCGTCATGCTCGGGCTGTCTCCATTCGAATCTATATAGAGAATGGCAATGATGTTTCACTGTTTCGATCCGCATAACTCCAAGTTATAAATAGCTCGATGAAAAACAAATTGCAGTTGGATTGCTGCCCAGAACTTGCTTACGGTTGTTCTAACAATTGTCTGTTTTTCTCGAGCAGGAACGATAGCACCTGGCTCCTGCAATGCAATTTCCCAGTTGTTAAGTGCCTGAGGGCTATTCCAATTGAGTTGAACGGCTTTTTCATAGTTTCTGGTTGCTTGTTTCCAGGAGAGCTAGATTCTGATTCAACATTATCTAGACTCTCTTCTTTGCAGAGCTAGCAAATTCCAGGACCATTCCAGCTGCAATGGTTGCCTAGTACAAAGAAAACATACCTAAACCTTTCCTTCAGGAAGAACATGGTTAACACAAAATTTTCAAATTTTTCAGCCACACCTCCAGCAACTATAAGAATGTCTCTTGTTTGAGAAGAATTCAGCGTTCTCTATGTATTCTTTCGGCAGAAACAATTGCTTGATTGTGCACATTACATATCATTTTCTCCACTTGTTTGTCACTTCACTGCATGAAGTATTTCAGCCAAAACCTCCATTACTCCATGAGCAGCTTCCGCCTCAGATAAACTTAAACCTGACATTTCAGAGGCCATTGCTTCATCTAGCGTGGATGCAATATGGCTTGGCATCCCATACCCTGGTTGGGAGTGTCCTGTTATTCCACGTGTTAGAGGAGGAGTAAATATTGGAGCTGTGTTTTTGACCTGTTCTAGAAATTCAACTCTTGTATGAGGCTTGAAAATATTATAATACCCTTTTTCTTGAACTCCTGGAGCAGCTCATCAAAGTGATCAACCTCCTGAAAACACATTAAAACCGGTTTCCACATATCAAGCTCTTGACATATGAACCCTCTGCATTTTGTCCCAACAGCCTTTTTCGGACCCTGTCTTCAAGTGACCACCCATGCAAAAAATGGGAGGTAACAAGGCCCTTTAGGGTTTAAAAGACAGGTTGAGGATTTCATGCCCGTAATTTTAGGGATGCGAGAATTTATGGCTAAAATTTTGGAGTCGCAAGAATTTAGGGCTGCAAGAATTTAGGGGCGAGCTTTTAGGGCCACGAGAATTTAGGGCCGAAATTTTGGGGTCACGAGAATTTAGGGCCGCGGGGATTTAGGGCCGAAATTTTGGGGTCAGGAGAATTTAGGGCCGCGGGGATTTAGGGCCGAAATTTTGGGGTCGCAAGAATTTAGGGGCGTGAGAATTTAGGGCCGAAATTTTAGGGATGCCAAAAAATGAAAAAAATTAATTTTTTTTTTATTTTTAAGGTTTTTGTTATAAAATTGCAGACCTAATTCTAACCCTAGTTCTACCATGAAAATGCAAAATTACACATAAAAATGCAAGTTTAACCTAGCAATAATATTTACAAAAAATCAAACTTAGGGTTTTAATGGATGTTACCCCAAACCCTAGCGTTAGAGGAAGGTGACAAGCCTTCCGCTTGGAGGTAATTCTCCTTGCTACTAGGTTAGGGCTTCTTGAAACAACTTCTACGATTGGGTTCAAGAGTCTAAACTAGGGCAAAGTTGGAGCTCCAACGCCAAACTTTGTAAAAACCTCTTCTTGGGAGTGTTTTTAGTATGCAGTGAGGATAGAATAGCAGAAAAAAGCCTTATTCAAAGAGAATGTAGCCCTAGGGATACCATTCAATCATTCAAGATGCAAAATTGACCTACCATTCATCAAGCAAACCTTAAAAATGTAAAAGACTTACTTGAGCATGAGTTATTCCAACCATTCTAGCATCCACAAAGCATTAGCAAGACAAAGAAAGCATCCAATTTCATGCAAGAGCAAAAAGAATCATCCCTCCAAGAGGTGCCCATCACTTCATAAGGCCCTTCTAGGGTAAAAGAGTAGCATAATGAATTTTATCCCATAAATTATGTGTAAAAATGAAGTGAGGAGATTGTATTTATATGATCTTGTTGCCACCTAATACACACCTGGGGGGGACGCGGCATGAAACCTTCAAGCCGCTCGGTGTGTCCTTGGGGGCAAGTGAGAGTCAAGTGTTGTCACCTGATTACTCGACTCCTCCCTCTAGGCTTACTCCTAGCGAAGCCAAGGGGGGTGGTCAGTATGAAAATTAAACTAAGGCTTTTAATCTATAACAAAAAATAAAACCCTATTCTAGGTGTTAAAAGATGATGAGATGAAAAACTAACAACTAAACACTGCTTGCAAATTAAATCAATTGATTAACCCAACACAAGATAGATAAGCATTCACGACATTTATGATTGAAACTTAAAACATGGAAAAATAAAGACCAGTGCCGAGAATGTAAAAATGCTTGCAATTGTTGCTGTGTAGGGTTGTTTGTGTAGTCTTAGTGAAAGTATTGCAGTGTCTCAGTTGGTAAATTTTATGATTATTAAATGAGTAGATTAAGGAGTGGGTTAATTCTTGGTTTGGCCCAAAAGAAATCTAAACTTCGAACTGAGTGCTCTAGCAACCTTACCAAGTGTCCAACCAGGCGAGGATGAACCCGCTTAAGAACCTACTGACTCTGTGGATTCAGTCCATGCGACCTCCCGAGTTCTTAGGATTGGATTCTAATGGATTGTCCTATTAACACTAAGTACCTTGCACCCGTTTTTTATTGAGCCAACTATTCCGACTAAGCTGCAGTAGTCAAGAGCATACTCTGAATTTTGGGGCGTTGTTCGTTTTAATAAATATGTGTGTGGATGATTAATCTACACTAAACCCCAAGCATAAAGCAAGGGGGGTTAATTTTAGGATTAAATTACAAGAACAGAAAAATAACTGAATAAAACACAAAAGCGTATAAAAAATGATAAGCAGGTCCTCGAAGGACGTTGTGTGCTTGAGTGAGTTGTTTAATTACTACTGCTCAAAAGAAACTAATCTAAAACGAACAATTAGAAAAAGTGCAAAAAAAAAAACTAAAAAAGGTGCGAATCCCCCCTTGGGGGGATTGGGGTCAGGCGCTGGAATTGCCTGTTGTGCTCTTTTTATTTTTTTATTACAACTTGGAAACTTAAGAGAAACACTGCTTGCCCTTTATCATTAGGGAACAAGTCAGTTTACAATGTTTAAGAGAAATAAAGATGGTGCCTGAAATCGGTTCTCTCTGGGTGGTTCTAGGAGTTTCGAAATGTCTTTTCTGTGAGTTTTTTTTAACTCCAACCTACTAAGAACATAAAACAACATAAAACAGACCAACGAGCTAATGTTGATTAGAAATGATAATCAAAACACTTTAAGAGTGTTCTGTCAATGCTACAAAATGCAAAAATTAAAACTAACTCAACTAGTATGCAAAAAAAACTTGTTTTTTGGGCAATTTTTTGAGTTTTTAATTAAACTTTCAATTAATCTTTTATGCGCAGAACCAAAAAACCAACGAGCTCTTTTTGTCATGTAATGGCCAAAAAACACTTAGAAAGTGATTTGGCCACTTGCGAAATATGCCCAAAACAAAACTATGAAAACTAATAACGAAAAAAAACAAATAAAAATGAACCAAGAACACGAACTAGAAAGTTCGTGTCTTGGGATCTTGGCTTGCTCTTTCGGGGCAGCCAATAGCAAGCTCTTAAAATAGCCAAATATACTTTTCAACCCAGACAAGATTTTCCTATCAAGAACTCTAGATTTTACGATTAAAACAAGCTTGAAAAGGAAAACTTGTAAAATTGAATCTACTTTCAGAAATTTATGCTTTGAAAGAACTATGATCTAACATAAGTAATAGTAACCGAAGATAGTTAAAGAAGATTGGATCAAAGGAATGGAACCCTTGGGGGTTGAGCGTTTTGAAGAAAGGGCGATGGAGTCAAGCTCCCTGATGCACCGGTAGGATCAAGACTTTGTTCGAATTTACTGAATGAAGATACGATCTAACATGTTCGTGAACCTCTTCAGCTTAGGCTACCTGTAAACAGCTGCAAACAACTAGCAAGGGGATAAGAGCATATGTGTAAATGAACAACAGAAAACTTGAGAAATAATAGATTCAAACAAGAGATCATACTACTTCTAGCATTCTAATATCATCGACAAAAGTGAGCAACCTATAAAGCATTACTCACTATTCCTTATGAAAGATAACTCCCCTTTAAAAAGACATACAATCCCGACAATACTAACTATGCAACATGATACAGTTTACCTCAAATATAACAAGCATGAAGATCCAACCAAAGACAATCACCAGACTAGCCTCCAAATCCTTCTTTATTAAACTCAGAAAAATATTACAATGAACGAGCAGAGGTTCCACCTTCAGATCCTTTACAATGGAGCCAAGCTCCTCAATATATAGCACAAGGAGAGTGAGCTAGGGCGCAGAACCCTAAGGAGACAAAGCTCCTAGTTTGTAGAACAAGTCACCTTGATTGTAGAGCAAGGCAAGCTCTCAACCAATAGATGCATCACCACACTTGGACAAAAGCTCGTAAAAAATGGAAGTTGCCCACTTATGGAAGGAGCTCACGCGTGAGGATGAGGATGGTAAGTGTGATGTTTCCTTGCTTTCGTTGGAGTGCTGTGATTGGGTGCATTAATTGGTAACTAATCCATATTGGTAGAGCCACCTCATTCCTTACAATAACCAAGTCAATTGGCTGCCGTGGAGGTGAAGGCTGGCCCACGCATGAGGGATGAGAGCAAGTGATGTAGCTGGCCCACGTGATGGTATCTAACTCGTATGGCATTTGAAACTTTATCATATGACCAATTAATATATCCTTCAAACCTTTAATCTTTAAAACAACCAACCTTATGACATAATATGCCATGTTAAATGGCTCACGCATGAGATGAAAGATGGCCCACGTGATTAAATCCGTACGGATTTGTACTTGCTGATAACCTTTATAAATCGAGTTTTTAAATACATGCTTTGTCTCTTTGCATAGTGGCCCAATCACTTTGCATTAATGCCATGTCATGTAGGGTGGCTCCCCACTTGAACTCACCATCCACAAATCAATTCGTATGGCTGCCCACGTGAAGGAATGTGATGGATAAGGAAAAGTTCAAACTTTGACTTTTAATATGATGTTATAACCTATGCTTGAACTCTTTCATGAAGTCAGCCTTCTTTATGAACTAATGCCATGTCATTTTGGCATGTGACATATGCATTTTTTAAATACTTTAATTATTTGCCAAAGTACATTTTGTAGCAATTTTAGCATTAAAGTGCCAAAATGTAGCTCTGATAGGCAAAACTGCTCCACGGGGGTGTTCGATCGCCCGAAATGTAGGAAAACTGGGTAATGCGGTAAAGAGGATGCACTGAGCTTGAAAACGAGCATCCTTGCGCCAAATTCCAACTCCGGATCGCATTTTTATCATCCTTCGAAATTTTTTAATTAAACCATTAAAAAAATGGCTTAAAAATGCGAAAAAATATTTTTTTTCGGAATTCACTGAAACTTCAGGGGGACCTAGTACATGACAAAACGATAAAATTCTAGCGTCTAGCATGTTTATACATGTTACAAAATGGGCTCTAATAATCCCCTAAGGCCTAACCCCCACTTTGGGCATTCCAGCTTTGGAGGTGCAGGAGAAAAACCTCACCGATTATACTCGGCGAAAGGCAAAGCATAATCGACAAGGGAAAAAACTCCTTGGAATACCTTCTTTGGTTGTTAAGTCCTAGGGAACCGAGTCACTCAAAGACCACCATGCTAGTACACTTATTACAAACCCCGTGGGGCACGGTCATGTACTACAAAACACTAAAAAAAGGGGGGCCCTGAGCAGGCCAAGCTTGGAACTTCTGAACACTGAAAAGCACAAGTGACTTGTGCAACACTGGCGGCTCACTGAAGTCCAACTAAAGTGCAACTTTAGGTGGTAACAGATCTCACACTCACTTTTTACAAAATAACCAAGCCTACAAGCTTTAAAATGTCAATTTAAAATTAAAACATCTCAACTTAAAATTATAACATAAAATAATCAAATTTGTGGGTAACATGGGGCATTTTCCCCAAAGTTTACCCAAAAATTACTAAAATAGCTAAAATTGAGCAAATCACTCCGAACTAAACGCTGGAGTAGTGAGGGGGGCGCAACATGCCCCATCTAACCCCAACAGTGGTGAAAATCCCTCAACTCCCCCCCATATCAAGCAATGTAGGCGTGGTACAAGGATGACGTCATCATGACTATGAGCCCAAAGAGAGAGGGCGTTGCAGTGCAGAGGGACTAGGAGGGTGTGGACAGTGACCTGGAAGAGAGACATAAGCCTCAGTGCTGAGAGAAACGCCACCGAAATGATAAAACAGGTGTTGGGTCATGTGACCCAGTGACCACCCCTGGGAGCCCTGGACACCAACCTCAAAGCTTCAAGCCCATTGCCGTTGGAACACGCACCTGGGGGTTATCGCCGCAGAAATCTTCAAGCTACTTAGGTGCGTTCCTTGGGTGGCAAGTCTCGAGTCAAGTACTGTTACTTGATCTTGACTACTTTGTTTAGGCAGAACTCCTAACGAAGCCAAGGGGGGTAGTCCCTATGAGTTACTAAGGCAATTTAAGCAATTTAGTTTGAATAGGTAAAGTTTTTTAGGAGTTTTGAATAAGATTTAACTGAAAGCCAAAATCACTTGCAAGTATAGATTTAGATCAACAGCATAATATAATCATAACAACACATGAGATCTGAATCAAAGATTGAAATAGAAAAATAGACGAGATCAGTGCCAAAAATGGAGTAAAAAATGCATGTTGTTGTATTGTAAACGTTTTGCGAGTTCTTCTTGGTGAATTTTAATTTATTATGAGATGGGGTTTGATTACGAGAAGGGGAAGCTCTAGATATATCGTAAGGTACAAGGAGTAATGTCCGAAAATTAACTAAAGGTGGCTCCTCACGAAGACGTGTGGGTTGGAATGGAGTCTCGAGGGCGGTGTTCAACACTACACCAACAAGGGTGTAGCTTAATTGTGCCCTGAGGTCGCCTCCCAGTGGTTTCCACTTCTCCTGAGAAATTTTCCCACACAATGATTAAGGTCCAAGTGCCAGATTTTCACTATGTTAAGGGTAGTTAATTTTATTAGGATGAGTTTTTATTAGATGTGAAGAACTATGGAGTAGTTGCAACTCTTTTTGATTTCCCACAGGGGGAAAGAGCATACTTTGAGTTGGAAACTAAATATATCTTTCGTTTGATTGCAAAAGGTAGATAACTAAAGTAAAGTGTTATGTTAATTACTACAAGCAATGAGTCTATTTTCTAATCATCTGATCACGAACTCAGGCAAAGCCCTTTATGTGACGGCGAGAGCATACTTCGGGAAAGCAATGCCAAATTTATTACTTTGAAGCAAAAATTGGAACGACTAAAACAATATTTATAATGTTTTAAATTTGAAAATATACTCCATGTTGTGTGTGTGTGTTTGTGTTTAAACCGAAAATAAAACTTGTTAGAAAAAATAATGCCATAGAAAAAATGCAAATCCCCCTAGGGGGGATGGGGTGTGGGTGCTGGGTAGCCCACTTGTTCTTCCTTTGTTTATGATTTAAAGTGAACTTTTTGGAGAAAATGCCTTGGATATTTACAGATCTAGATCCAAAAGGCTTACAAAAATTGCAAAGGGTGAAAGACGGATGTGTTGATTTTTCTGAGCAGCATCGAGTGCCATTCTCTGGGAGAATGGAGGCACCTGGTCAGTTAACGGGATATTGATCCAGTCTAGGACTGAAACTCAGCCTGGGGTTGAGATCCATTCTCTGCGAGAATGGAGACACCTGGTCAGTTACCAGGATATTGATCCAGTCTGGGACTGGAAGCTCAGCCTGGGGCTGAGAGCCATTCTCTAGGAGAATGGAGGCACCTGGTCAGTTACCAAGATCTCACTATAAGCCCTAGACCGGGTCTAGGCAAGTGTTGTGCTCCTTCCCTTGATCTATGGGCTATGGGACCTTCTCAAGGGACTGATCAACCCTTGTGGAAATACCTAGCACTTGATCTTGGTGGAAACAAGGAGGGTGAAGTGAAAGCAATTAATAATTCTCCTAATGGTGATGTACTTGGAGTGGACATAAATGGATCATTGAAGACCTTGAAGAACTCCTGGATAACTTATTGTAAACAACTTGAAGAACCATGAAACCCAAGCATAACTTGGCTTGGTCCATGTACACACATTTTGAAGAAAATAAAAATAAAATATATATATTCATGGGTCAGCCTCAATTGAAGATTAAAAGAAAATAAATATATATATAAAGTCAGGTCGGCCCCAACATGATTTTTTTCTTGGCCAATCGACTCACTATAAATAAGAAGGAAGAACTTCTCATTTGGATCATCGAATTAGTGAGTATCTCCTCTGCTCAGCTCGTGGGTAATTTATCTTCTTTGCTCAGCTCGTGGGTGTCCTCTTTCTACTGGTTCCTATTTTGTGAAGAAGTAAAAGTCCCAACCCTGTTTTGCTGGTCTAATTGCTACCACCCGAATTATTTTGGGTTACATCAGCCCTGCTAGGGCTTACCCGAATTTTGCATATTCAGCAGCCCCATTAGGGCACCCACAACCTACAGCAGGTCACAACAACCCTGGATAGGGTTTGAACAGGTCACGACTGCCCTGGAACAGGTTTGAACATGTTACAACAGCTCAGCAGCTCAGTGAAGTTCACACCAGTAACTTTTGGCATTTACAGGCATGTACAGGTTGACTATGTCAGATTGAAGCTGCTCCAGGCATCTAGCAACACCTACAGTCATCCAGTGACAGATTAGGGTCAGCAGACATTGTACAGGGTTCTTCTTGATCAATGAAACAAATTCTGATTTGTTGAAAAGGCTCATTCTTAGCCTGCTGTAGTAAAAACTCAGTCATCTCATTCAGGAGATAAATTATTAATAATTGCTTTGGGGTTTTTGTCCTTGAAAGGTTTCCCCGTGAAAAATACTGTGTTCAATTTTTGTAGATGTGTATTTACTGCTAGCTATCTTTGCACTATCTTTATTTACAGTCTGATACTGCTATCAATTTTAAATTTTTAACATGGTATCAGAGCTCTGCTTGTGAAGTATACAGCATTTGAGCAGCTGACTGTACCTTCCATAGACCTTGGGACAGTACAGATTGAGATAGCAGACCCTTAGTGCATCAGAGATGGCTTCTTCTGCCACTTTCAGACCAGAAGAAAGGCTTGAGGGTTCAGCAAACTTCAATTCATGGAAAGCAAGGCTTATGGCCACCTTGGAAGAAAATGACCTTGATGATTTGGTCATCAATGTTGTAGAAGAGCCCACATCAAATGCAGGAAGGGCAACGCTCAAGAAGAAGCAAGCCAAGGCAAGAAGGATTATCTATGACTCAGTCAAGGAGACCATAATGCTTGCCATAACACCACTGAAGACAGCCAAGGAGTGTTTTGACACTTTGACAAATCTGTACGAGAAGAAAGCACCCGGTCAAAAGAGTCTTGAAAAACAGACTTCGTACATTGAAGATGGAAAAAGATGGAGTGGCCTCCTTCTTCACAAACATTGCTCAAGTAAAAGATCAACTTTTTGCTATTGGGGTTACAGTAGACGATGATGACCTAGTACAAACTGTTTTTGATGGCCTTCCAAATTCTTGGGAAACTTTCTTGGCTTCTGTGAGTGGACGTGAGACTCAGCCAGATTTTGAGAGACTTTGGCATGACTGTTTGGAAGAAGAAGGCAGAGTTCAAAGCAAAACTAGGGGTCCTAAGGAAGGGAATCTTGCACTAACAGCCAAGACTAAGAAAAAGTTCAAGAAACCCTTCCCTCCTAAGAAGAAAGAGAACAAGCCACAAGGTAAGCAAATTGATATGTCACAAATTGAATGTTTTAACTGCCATAAAAAGGGACCTTATGCTAGAGACTGCAGGTAGCCATAGAGAAGCTTCAAAAGAAGTTTCCAAGCGTCTACAGCTGAAGAAGAAGAATGCCAAGTCTTCCAAGCAAGAGGAGTCAACAAGAGAATACTACTTGATTTCTGCTCTAGCAGGATCCATCACCAACAGTTCAAATTCTTGGTTGGTGGACAGTGGAGCATCCAAACATATGACAGGTTCTCGTGAAGTTCTTACAGGTTACAGAAAGAAGAAGTTTGCCACTCAAGTAGAACTTGGAGATAACTCCACCTACAAAATTGAGGGAGTGGGTTCAGTTTCATTTCAACTTGATTCAGGGACCATGTTGCACATTGAAGGCATACTATTTGTTCCAGGCTTGAAGAAAAATCTCCTTTCAGTTGCTGGCTTAGAAGATAAAGGCTACAGAGTTATATTCATGGACAAAAAGGTTCTGCTGTGGTCAAAGAATGAAAGGTTGAGTACAGCAGAATTGATTGGGGTTCGAGAGGGAGGCCTTTACAAGGCATCTGGGCATTCTACTCAAGCATTGGTTCACAATACAATCAACCCTTGTGAGTTATGGCACCGAAGGTTTGGGCACCTTCATTATACAGCTCTCCCTGGTCTTCAAAAGATGGTTACAGTTCAAGGAGTTCAAGGCGCTGATTGAAAATCAGACAGGAAGACACATTCGTATCTTGAGGTTAGACAATGGAGGTGAGTTTGAATCTAATGATTTTGATGACTTTTGTCAAGAAGTAGGAATCAAGAGGGAGTTGACTGTACCTTACAACACCCAATAGAATGGCGTTGCAGAAAGAAAGAATAGAACAATCTGTGAGGCTGCTAAAGCCATGTTGTGTGATCTAGATCTTCCTTTGTCTCTATGGGCTGAGGCTGCTAGTACTGCTGTCTACATTCAAAACAGAAGTCCTCATGCCATTTTGGGGGAAAAGACTCCAGAAGAAGTCTTTACAGGTAAGAAACCTGCAGTTAAGCACATAAGGATCTTTGGCACTCCAGTCTACATCCACGTGCCAAAAGAAAAGAGATTAAAGCTGGAGCCTTCTAGAAAGAAAGGCACATTTGTTGGGTACAGTGAAAATTCAAAAGCCTACCATATCTATGTTCCTGGTCAAAGATACATTGAAGTCAGCAGAGATGTGATATTTCATGAGGAAGCTGTTTTCCGCCACTCCAGAGAGCTTCCAAAAGATACAGAAGAATCTCTTTCTGACATTCCAGACTCTCCTCATTCAGAGAATCAGAGGGGGGAAGAAGATGAGCCTCGAATTCCAGATAGACCAACAGAAGAACTACTTGAGGTTCCTCCTTCCAAGAGAAGACCTGGTTGGTGTCGAGAGACATTGCAAGAAGCAGAGAAGCATAAAGCTCCTTTTGGGACATTCAGAGAAAGCAAGAAGCCCCAGAAGTACTCAGGTCTTATGAGTAAGCTCATTGATGCAGAACCTTCTACATTCAAAGAAGCAAAAACTCATCAGGTATGGATTGATGCCATGATAGAAGAATATAATTCCATTATGAAAAATGATGTGTGGGAAATTGTTCCTAGACCAAAAGGGAAGTCTGTGGTGACTTCCAAATGGCTCTATAAAATCAAACATGCTGTTGATGGCAGCATTGAGAAATATAAGGCAAGATTTGTGGCACGTGGTTTCTCACAGAAAGAAGGCATAGACTATGATGAAACATTTGCTCCTGTTGCCAGGTATACCACCATCAGGACCATTATCTCCCTCGCTACTGTCTTTGGATGGAAACTCCATCAAATGGATGTAAAGACAGCTTTTCTTAATGGAGAAGTTGAAGAAGAGGTCTACATTGAGCAACCTGAAGGTTTTGTGACTCATGAAATGCAATCTCATGTGTGCAAGCTAAAGAAAGCTTTGTATGGACTCAAACAGGCCCCAAGGGTCTGGTATACTAGGATTGATGGTTACCTTCACAGTTTGGGATTCTCCAAGAGAACTGTTGATTCCAACCTTTACTTTAAGGTTGTTCAGAACCATGTCTTGATCCTAGTCCTATATGTGGATGACCTGTTCCTTACTGGAGAGGAGCAACTGATAGCTCAGTGCAAGAGGGAGCTTACTTCAGAAATTGAGATGAAGGATCTGGGACTCATGCACTATTTTCTTGGTTTAGAGGTCTGGCAAAAGCCAGATGAGATCTTCCTGTCGCAAGGGAAGCATACAGTTGATATCTTGCAGAGGTTTGGGATGCATGACTGCAAACCCATGAGTGTACCCATGACATCAAAGCTGAAGAAGTTAGGTGACTCAGCTACTTCTTTAAAGGCAATGGATCCTACTCAGTATCGTCAACTTATTGGATCTTTGATGTATCTAGTGCATACGAGACCAAATATTTGTTATGCAGTGAATGCATTGAGTCAGTTCATGTCCGAGCCAAAGCACAGACACTGGATAGCTGCCACACATGTGCTCAGATATTTGCAAGGTACTATTACTTACGGGCTCAGATATACCTCCAACAGTGGAGTAATGCTACTTGGATATGCTGACTCCGATTGGGCTGGCAGTGCAGTGGACCGGAAAAGCACATCACGGTACTGTTTTAGTTTGGGATCAGCCATGATCTCGTGGTCCAGCAGAAAACAGGGTTCCATAGCTCAAAGCACAGCTCAAGCTGAGTATATTCCTGTCAGTGATGCCTGTAGAGAAGCAATTTGGCTTAGAAAGCTTCTCTCTGACCTGTTTGGTGGAAAGCTTGAGCCAACTATTATTCATTGCGATAATCAGAGTTGCATTAAGCTTTCAAAGAACCCTGTATTTCACGACAGGTCAAAGCACATTGAGATGAAGTATCACTTCATTAGAGATATGGTACAGCGAGGTGCCATGAAGCTCCAGTACATCCGTACAGACGAACAGGTTGCTGACATATTGACCAAGCCTCTGTCGTTGACAAAGCTTGTGCACTTTCGAGACAAGCTTGGTATTGTAGAGAATGACCCTCTCACTGAGAGGGAGTGTTGATTTTTCTAAGCAGCATCGAGTGCCATTCTCTGGGAGAATGGAGGCACCTGGTCAGTTACCAGGATATTGATCCAGTCTGGGACTGGAAACTCAGCCTGGGGTTGAGAGCCATTCTCTGGGAGAATGGAGGCACCTGGTCAGTTAACAAGATATTGATCCAGTCTGGGACTGGAAGCTCAGCCTGGGGCTGAGAGCCATTCTCTAGGAGAATGGAGGCACCTTGTGAGTTACCAGGATCTCACTATAAGCCGTAGACCGGGTCTAGGCAAGTGTTGTGCTCCTTCCCTTGATCTATGGGCTATGGGACCTTCTCAAGGGACTGATCAACCCTTGTGGAAATACCTAGCACTTGATCTTGGTGGAAACAAGGAGGGTAAAGTGAAAGCAATTAATAATTCTCCTAATGATGATGTACTTGGAGTGGACATAAATGGATCATTGAAGACCTTGAAGAACTCCTGGATAACTTATTGTGAACCACTTGAAGAACCATGAAACCCAAGCATAACTTGGCTTAGTCCATGTAACCCACCTTTTGAATAAAATAAAAATAAAATATATATATTCATGGGTCGGCCTCAATTGAAGATTAAAAGAAAATAAATATATATATAAAGTCAGGTCGGCCCCAACATGATATTTTTCTTGGCCACTCGACTCACTAGAAATAAGAAGGAAGAACTTCTCATTTGGATCATCGAATTAGTGAGTATCTCCTCTACTCAGCTCGTGGGTAATTTATCTTCTCTGCTCAGCTCGTGGGTGTCCTCTTTCTGTTGGTTCCTATTTTGTGAAGAAGTAAAAGTCCCAACCCTTTTTTGCTGGTCTACGAGAAGAAAGCACCCAGTCAAAAGAGAGTCTTGAAAAACAGACTTCGTACATTGAAGATGGAAAAAGATGAAGGAGTGGCCTCCTTCACAAACATTGCTCAGGTAAAATATCAACTTTCTGCTATTGGGGTTACAGTAGACGATGATGACCTTGTACAAACTGTTTTTGATGGCCTTCCAAATTCTTGGGAAACTTTCTTGGCTTCTGTGAGTGGACATGAGAGTCAGCAAGATTTTGAGAGACTTTGGCATGACTGTTTGGAAGAAGAAGGCAGAGTTCAAAGTAGAACTAGGGGTCCTAAGGAAGGGAATCTTGCACTAACAGCCAAGACTAAGAAAAAGTTCAAGAAACCCTTCCCTCCCAAGAAGAAAGAGAACAAGCCACAAGGTAAGCAAATTGATATGTCACAAATTGAATGTTTTAACTGCCACAAAAAGGGACATTATGCTAGAGACTGCAGGCAGCCACAGAGAAGGTTCAAAAGAAGTTTCCAAGCATCTACAGCTGAAGAAGAAGAATGCCAAGTCTTCCAAGCAAAAAGAGTCAACAAGAGAATACTACTTGATTTCTGCTCTAGCAGGATCCATCACCAACAGTCCAAATTCTTGGTTGGTGGACAGTGGAGCATCCAAACATATGACAGGTTCTCGTGAAGTTCTTACAAGTTACAGAAAGAAGAAGTTTGCCACTCAAGTAGAACTTGGAGATGACTCCACCTACAAAATTGAGGGAGTGGGTTCAGTTTCATTTCAACTTGATTCAGGGACTATGTTGCACATTGAAGACATACTGTGTGTTCCAAGCTTGAAAAAAAATCTCCTTTCAGTTGTTGGCTTAGAAGATAAAGGCTACAGAGTTATATTCATGGACAAAAAGGTTCTGCTGTGGTCAAAGAATGAAAGGTTGAGTGCAGCAGAATTGATTGGGGTTCGAGAGGGAGGCCTTTACAAGGCATCTAGGCATTCTACTCAAACATTGGTTCACAGTACAATCAACCCTTGTGGGTTATGGCACCGAAGGTTTGAGCACCTTCATTATACAGCTCTCCCTAGTCTTCAAAAGATGGTTACAGTTCACGGAGTTCAAGGCGCTGATTGAAAATCAGACAGGAAGACACATTCGTATCTTGAGGTCAGACAATGGAGGTGAGTTTAAATCTAATGATTTTGATTACTTTTGTCAAGAAGCAGGAATCAAGAGGGAGTTGACTGTACCTTACAACCCCCAGTAGAATGGGGTTGCAAAAAGAAAGAATAGAACAGTCTGTGAGGCTGCTAAAGCCATGTTGTGTGATCTAGATCTTCCTTTGTCTCTATGGGCTGAGGCTGCTGGTACTGCTGTCTACATTCAAAATAGAAGTCCTCATGCCATTTTGGGGGAAAAGACTCCAGAAGAAGTCTTTACAGGTAAGAAACCTGCAGTTGACCACATGAGGATCTTTGGCACTCCAGTCTACATCCATGTGCCAAAAGAAAAGAGATTAAAGCTAGAGCCCTCCAGAAAGAAAGGCACATTTGTTGGGTACAGTGAAAATTCAAAAGCCTACCGTATCTATATTCCTAGTCAAAGATACATTGAAGTCGGCAGAGATGTGATATTTCATGAAGAAGTTGTTTTCTGCCACTCCAGAGAGCTTCCAAAAGATACAGAAGAATCTCTTTCTGACATTCCAGACTCTCCTCATTCAGAGAATCAAAGGGAGGAAGAAGATGAGCCTCGAATTCCAGATAGACCAGCTGAAGAACTACTTGAGGTTCCTCCTTCCAAGAGAAGACCTGCTTGGTGTCGAGAGACATTGCAAGAAGCAGAGGAGCATAAAGCTCCTTTTGGGACATTCAGAGAAAGCAAGAAGCCCCAGAAGTACTCAGGTCTTATGAGTAAGCTCATTGATGCAGAACCTTCTACATTCAAAGAAGCAGAAACTCATCAGGTATGGATTGATGCCATGATAGAAGAATATAATTCCATTATGAAAAATGATGTGTGGGAAATTGTTCCTAGACCAAAAGGGAAGTCTGTGGTGACTTCCAAATCGCTCTATAAAATCAAGCATGTTGTTGATGGCAGCATTGAGAAATATAAGGCAAGATTTGTGGCACGTGGTTTCTCACAGAAAGAAGGCATAGACTATGATGAAACATTTGCTCCTGTTGCCAGGTATACCACCATCAGGACCATTATCTCCCTCGCTACTGTCTTTGGATGGAAACTCCATCAAATGGATGTAAAGACAGCTTTTCTTAATGGAGAAGTTGAAGAAGAGGTCTACATTGAGCAACCTGAAGGTTTTGTGACTCATGAAATGCAATCTCATGTGTGCAAGCTAAAGAAAGCTTTGTATGGACTCAAACAGGCCCCAAGGGTCTGGTATACTAGGATTGATGGTTACCTTCACAGTTTGGGATTCTCCAAGAGAACTGTTGATTCCAACCTTTACTTTAAGGTTGTTCAGAACCATGTCTTGATCCTAGTCCTATATGTGGATGACCTGTTCCTTACTGGAGAGGAGCAACTGATAGCTCAGTGCAAGAGGGAGCTTACTTCAGAATTTGAGATGAAGGATCTGGGACTCATGCACTATTTTCTTGGTTTAGAGGTCTGGCAAAAGCCAGATGAGATCTTCCTATCGAAGCATACAGTTGATATCTTGCAGAGGTTTGGGATGCATGACTGCAAACCCATGAGTGTACCCATGACATCAAAGTTGAAGAAGTTAGGTGACTCAGCTACTTCTTTAAAGGCAATGGATCCTACTCAGTATCGTCAACTTATTGGATCTTTGATGTATCTAGTGCATACAAGATCAAATAACTGTTATGCAGTGAATGCATTGAGTCAGTTCATGTCCGAGCCAAAGCACATACACTAGATAGCTGCCAGACATGTGCTCAGATATTTGCAAGGTACTATTACTTATGGGCTCAGATATACCTCCAACAGTGGAGTAATGCTACTTGGATATGCTGACTCCGATTGGGCTGGTAGTGCAGTGGACCGGAAAAGCACATCAGGGTACTGTTTTAGTTTGGGATCAGCCATGATCTCGTGGTCCAACAGAAAATAGGGTTCCATAACTCAGAGCACAGCTCAAGCTAAGTATATTGCTGCCAGTGATGCCTGTAGAGAAGCAGTTTGGCTTAGAAAGCTTCTCTCTGACCTGTTTGGTGGAAAGCTTGAGCCAGCTATTATTCATTGCGATAATCAGAGTTGCATTAAGCTTTCAGAGAACCCTGTATTTCATGACAGGTCAAAGCACATTGAGATGAAGTATCACTTCATCAGAGATATGGTACAGCGAGGTGCCATGAAGCTCCAGTACATCCGTACAAACGAACAGGTTGCTGACATATTGACCAAGCCTCTGTCGCTGACAAAGCTTGTGCACTTTCAAGACAAGCTTGGTATTGCAGAGAATGACCCTCTTGCTAAGAGGGAGTGTTGATTTTTCTGAGCAGCATCAAGTGCCATTCTCTGGGAGAATGGAGGCACCTGGTCAGTTACCAGGATATTGATCCAGTCTGGGACTGGAAATTCAGCCTGGGGTTGAGAGCCATTCTCTGGGAGAATGGAGGCACCTGGTCAGTTACCAGCATATTGATCCAGTCTGGGACTGGAAGCTCAGCTTGGGGCTGAGAGCCATTCTCTAGGAGAATGGAGGCACCTGGTCAGTTACCAAGATCTCACTATAAGCCCTAGACCGGGTCTAGGCAAGTGCTGTGCTCCTTCCCTTGTTCTATGGGCTATGGGACCTTCTCAAGGGACCGATCAACCCTTGTGGAAATACCTAGCACTTGATCTTGGTGGAAACAAGGAGGGTGAAGTGAAAGCAATTAATAATTCTCCTAATGATGATGTACTTGGAGTGGACATAAATGGATCATTGAAGACCTTGAAGAACTCCTGGATAACTTATTGTGAACCACTTGAAGAACCATGAAACCCAAGCATAACTTGGCTTGGTCCATATACCCACCTTTTGAAGAAAATAAAAATAAAATATATATATTCATGGGTCGGCCTCAATTAAAGATTAAAAGAAAATACATATATATATAAAGTCAGGTCGGCCCCAACGTGATTTTTTTCTTGGCCACTCGACTTACTATAAATAAAAAGGGAGAACTTCTCATTTGGATTATCGAATTATCTCCTCTGCTTAGCTCGTGGGTAATTTATCTTCTCTGCTCAGCTCGTGGGTGTCCTCTTTCTGCTGGTTCCTATTTTGTGAAGAAGTAAAAGTCCCAACCCTTTTTTGCTGGTCTAATTGCTGCCACCCGAATTATTTTGGGTTACATCAGCCCTGCTAGGGCTCTACCTGAATTCTGCATATTCAGCAACCCCATTAGGGCACCCACAACCTACAACAAGTCACGGCAGCCCTGGATAGGGTTTGAACAGGTCACAGCAACCCTGGAACAGGTTTGAACATGTTACAACAGCTCAGCAGCTCAGTGAAGTTCACACCAGTAACTTTTGGCATTTACAGGCATGTACAGGTTGACTATGTCAGATTGAAGCTACTCTGGGCATCTAGCAACACCTACAGTCATCCAATGACAGATTAGGGTCAGCAGACATTGTACAGGGTTCTTCTTGATCAATGAAACAAATTCTGATTTGTTGAAAAGGCTCGTTCTTAGCCTGCTGTTGTAAAAACTCAGTCATCTCATTCAGGAGATAAATTATTAATAATTGCTTTGGGGTTTTTGTCCTTGAAAGGTTTCCCCGTGAAAAATACTGTGTTCAATTTTTGTAGATGTGTATTTACTGCTAGCTATCTCTGCACTATCTTTATTTACAGTCTGTTACTGTTATCAATTTTAAATTTTTAACAGGATGAAGCTGGGACGCCCCGAGAAGCTCTGGAATGGCCCACACTTGAATTTTTTAACCAAAAAATGCCAAAACCTACCAAAAAATAAAACAGGGCAGCGAGCTAATTAGTGTTATAAAATGCCCAAAATCACTTTTAAAGGTGATTTGGGCAACTGCAAAAATTATGGAAGAAATTTATGCTAATCTACTTGTAAAAATTGAATGAAAATGACTCAAAAGGACAAGTCCTTTTGAGGATCTTGGCTTGCTTTTGAGGGCAGCCAGTGAAGCACTTTTTAAATTGCTAAATAAACTTTAAAACCCAATATAAAGCTACTCTAACATGCCTCAAAACTTTTCAATAAATTACTTGCAAGAGGAATCTTAAAGATGCTAGATCTAATGCGCAATATAAACTTTTAGAAACTAAGAGCTAAGCAAAATACAAAATCAGATCTATCATCTATGTATGATATTTATTTTCAACAAAAATAGATCCGAGAATAACAGTAACCAAGGAGATTTTCTTTAAACTTATGAAGAGAGAGAAAGGAAGAAAGGAAGCTCAGTGTTGGATGGATCAACTAAAGAGACTTCCGGTGACAATTTGTGGACTATGTTGGATGAATCCTTGGGGAATAAGAGAACAAACTTGTTCCAATACTTTTCCACGCTTTGTAACCTATTACTAATTAGAAACTTGCCAAAGAGATTGTGAGATCCGGAAATAAACACATAAGAAATCAAGAAAGCATGTCAATAAACTTATTAAACAATGCTACATTAGATCTCTAGATATGCATGATTAAGAGAAACTAGCAATAAGCTTATTACTTGATCCTCTCCTATCAATTGATACCAATCCTTTCAAGGCCAAATTCACAATACGATTGAACAAGAATCTAAAGATACATGTTACCTCAAGTTAATACAACAATGATCATCCACAAGAGAGCATGGCACCATGTAGCCTCCAAAGCTTCAACTTTATTCCAACAACACACAATAGAAAATATTACAATAGCAAGCTTCTCTCAACACAATTCCAACTAATTTAAATGAGAGAATGAAGCCTCATTGTATAGCAAAACGAAGAGAAATCCTCTTTTGACACTTGGAGAAATGAGTTGATACACTTGGAAAAAGGCTTGTTGACACATGTGAGAGGTTTGGGGAGGTTAATGACACCTTTCTCCAACCATTTGACACTTTTCAACCTCCACTTGACACCTCTCCAACCACAAATTCGCCGCCCCCTTTGGTGGATCTCCAATCTTCAATCAAATCATAATTTATTTGCTCAATATTCTCCCCGATTTGATTGCCAATCAAAGGAGATTTGATTCCAACACATTTCCTTGATCCATGGGATTGGGATTTTGCCTTTATTATGTCTTTTTTGCCAATTAAATTGGTCTCTTTTTGGGGTTTTTGAGTAAATATTATTTTCTAAGATAAATACTTACTCAAAACTTAGGATAAGTGGGTTTATGTGTATGGTGGATGTCCTAGCTTAGTAAACAAGCATCCACTTGACAAAATACGCCCACAAACCATACTTTTATTACATTTTAAATTTTTCCAATTAAACTATTAAAAAATAGTCTAATTTTATGAGAAAATTTATTTTTCTGGGAATGTAAAAAAAACTTAAGGGGACCTAGCACATGTCCATACGACTCAATTCTAATGTCTAGCATGGTAATATACATTGACACTTGGGCTCTAATAACCTCCTAGGGTCGAGAAATCATGCTAACCACCCCAACTTTGGAGGTATGAGTGAAAAACTCGAAAATTATAAGTCATTTATTCAACAACATATAATTGACAAGGGAAAAAACACTCTGGGCTAGTCGAACTGATATCTAAGTCCTAGGAAAGCCGAGTCCGTTACAAAACCATCATGCTAAGACATTTTTTATAGTTTCCCCATAGGGCATGGACATTTGATTTTATTTTTTTTTAAAAGGCCAAGGTGGCCTCGTCATAACCTCCACTCAAAAAATCCTAAAAGACACCCTTCCTGGTAAAAAAAAATGACCCTCTCTCCCTGGGGGACAGCTGAAAGTGCACTGGTACTGGTACCACATAACACCGCTCATGCAAGAAGAGGAAAAGAAAGAAAGTTTACCAAGAATACTGATAGAAGACCAGTATCAGAAAATAAGGATATGTCCAAGATAAAGTGTTACAACTGTAACAAGTTGGGACACTATGCAAGAAATTGCACTCAAGAGAACAAAAAGGGAAAAAGGAAGCATCATGCTCATATGGTGGATGATGATGAGCCTACTTCATTCAAGAAATCAAGGGAGACATCAGATGAAGAATTTGTCCTTTAAGTACTATCACTCAAGGGAGTGGTGTTTTGCTAATGGATAGTGGTGCTTCTAAGCACTTGACATGTTACAGAAACTCTTCAGAAGGAAATTGGAAACAACTCCAAGCATGAAGTTAAAGAGTAGGAGAAGTCTCCTATTAGCTAGATTCAGGTAAAGCATAATGAAGCTTGCAGATAATGCCAAGGGATCTTTCCCAAACTATGAAGGTAGATCCAAAGTAATCTTGAATCTAGTGCATCCAGAAGACATGAGGACCAAGGATGAAAGTATTCAGCAAGTTCCAGGAGTTCAGAACTTGATGAAGAAGAAGATCAAAGCTTTAGGACTTCAATGATCTTTGCAGGGAGGCAGGGAGCAAGAGGGAGTCAACAAAACAAAACAAAGATAAGTATTTAATGTTTTAAGAAAAAAATGTTATTTATTCAAATTGAATTGTTATTTTATTGATGAATAGTATAACTGTTAAATTAGTATTGGTTAACCCTTGTGGACATTTCTTTCAAGTCCATTATGGAGGTTGTGAAAGCAATGATCCGTGATCAAGATTTACACGTCTTATGGGCAGAAATATCCAATACGACAGTTGTGCTTAGATCAAGTGTTCTCACCAGATAATGGAGGACAAGATTCCTGGAGATGGGATCTTCAGAAAAGAAGAGTACAGCAAGACTTCAAAGGCGTACAAAATCTACATCCCATGACAAAAACAGATCGAAATCAACAAGGATGTGACATTTGACGAAGATACAACCTTTAGTAAATCCAAGAAGTCTCGCATGAATGAGGACTGTGGGGAGCCTAAAGCTCCAAAGAAAACAAGTGCATAAGACTCTACTCTGCAGGACATATTCTAGAAGATCATGATGAGATAGTAGAGCCAGAAGCACCGGTAGATCCACCTAGAGAGATGATAGTCTCTAAGAAGAGTCCAGCATGGTTCCGGAGCACAACCCAAGATGCAAAGAAGTATGGTGCTCCCAGTAGGTCTTTTAGAGAAAGCAAAATACCTCGCCAGTATTCCAACTACATGGCACTGATGAGTGACATCATTGATGCAGAACCTTCTAGTTATGAAGAAGCTGCAAATCAACAAGTATGGAAGGAATCCATGATGGAGGAGTACCAATCCATCATGAAGAATGATGTATGGGAGGTGGTTCTGAAACCAGAAGAGAAGTCAGTAGTAACTTCCAAGTGGATCTACAAGATCCAACATGCTGCAGATGGCAGCATAGAGAAATACAAAACAAGATTTGTGGCTCGAGGATTCTCTCAGAAAGAGGGAATAGATTATGACGAGACGTTTGCCCCAACGGCCAAACACACTTCCATTAAAGCTATTAGCTTCCGTGATGGGATGGAAATTACACCAAATGGATGTCAAGACCGCCTTCTTGAATGGTGTAATTAAAGAAGAAGTGTATATCAAGCAGTGTAGTCAGACTCGGACTCGGCAAATACTCGGCTAGCTTGGGACTCGGCAGACTCGGCAACTCGGATAAGACTCGGCAAATATGAAAAAAATTAAAAATATGGTAACTTTTATGCACAAAAAACAAACATAATGACATTTCTAATCCATATAAGTTATAAGAACAATTCTATGCAGAAATTCATCTCAAGAACAAGCCTATAGGCCAGGCCACGATGGCAGCCTCCACAGGCTACCAACAAGCCCAACACCCAAAACATAAAAAGAATTAAAACAAAACTTAAATAAATTATTAAATACAAATAAAATTAAAAATTAAAACAAAACTTAATACAATACAAATAAAATTAAAAAAATAAATATTTATTTTAAATTAAACTTAAAAATATGTTAATTTATGTTTTTTTATATTTTATTTTAATTTATGTTTTTTTATGGCAGCCTCCGTTTTATGTTAATTTTAAATAAAAATGAAAATAAAATATAAAAAAAAACATAAATTAACATATTTTTAAGTTTAATTTAAAATAACTATTTATTAAATATTTATGTTTTTTTTTAATTTTATTTTTATTGTATTAAGTTTTGTGCCAAAACGGCCGATCTCCAGGCTACCAAAATGCCCGATAAATAAAACGTAAATAAAAATGAAAATAAAATATAAAAAAAACATAAATTAACATATTTTTAAGTTTAATTTAAAATAACTATTTATTAAATATTTATGTTTTTTTTTAATTTTATTTTTATTGTATTAAGTTTGGTGCCAAAACGGCCGATCTCCAGGCTACCAAAATGCCCGATAAATAAAAATGAAAATAAAATATAAAAAAATAAAATACAATATTGCAAATAAAAAAAACAAAATATCACCAAACTGGAATTCTTCCAAGCTCGACTGGTCGATGGTAGCTCGCCGAATTCTTCTCAGCTCGTGGTCTCCTTTGCAGCGTGTGATCTCAGCCTTCAGGTCGTGGTCGCAGCTCGCGGTCTCCAGTCGTGGTCTCCACTCTACAGGGCTCCTCAAATCTCACAATGCATTTAATCTCACTCTGCGTTCACCTCCAAAATGTCAAGCCACAAACTCGCGAGTCCGGCGAGTTTGAGCCGAGTTCCGTGTTTAATCGCGAGTCCGACGAGTTTGAACCGAGTCCCGAGTTTGGCCGGCGATTTTGACACGGTTACCCGGCTGGCCTGCGACTCGGCAACACTCGGCAACACTCGCGAGTCTTGAGCGAGTGTGACTACACTGATATCAAGCAACCTCCAAGATTTGAGACTATTGACAAAGAATCACATGTGTGTGAATTGAAGAAGGATTTGTATGGGCTTAAGCAAGCACCCAAGGCATGGTATGCCAAGATAGACAGATTTCCTATGAGCTTGGGTTTTAGCAAAAGTGAAGCAGATCCCAATCTTTACTACAACGTTATGGATGGCCAGCCAATAATATTGCTATTGTATGTAGATGACCTATTTCTTACATAGGACGAGAAGCTCATAAGTGAGTGCAAGAGGGAGCTTGTAGTGGAATTTGAAATTAAGGATATAGGAATAATGCATTACTTCTTGGGATTAGAAGTGTGGTAGAGATCAGATGAGATTTTCCTCAATCAAGGAAAATACACAGTAGAGATTCGGGATGATGGACTATAAGTCCATGGCCACACCAATGGTGACAAATCTGGAGTTGTTAAGTGACTCTTCTTCAAATCTGGTGGATCCCACGATGTACAGACAAATGATCGGATCCTTGATGTATCTGGTTAACACCAGACCAGATATATGCTTTGCAGTGAACACTTTGAGTCAGTACATGGTTGAGCCTAGACATGTACATTTGATAGCAACAAAGCATGTGTTGAGGTACCTACATGGTACGATTGGATATGGACTCAGATATGTCTTGGACAGAGAAGTAAAGGTGCAAGGATATATGGACTCTAACTAGGGTGAAGAGTGTAGTGGACGAGAAAGAGCAAATCAAGGATGTTGCTCCAGTTTGAGATCAGCCATGATATCCTGCTTTACCAAGAAAGCAGTCGTCAGTGGCACTCAGTACAGGCAGAGGCAGAGCATATTGCAGCCAGTATTGCAAGATGAAAAGCAGTAAGGCTTCAGAAGGTTCTTGATCAGTTATATCCGAGACATGCATGTAAGGAGGTTGTTTGGTTGCAGAGATTGTGTTCAAAGGTTGAGTTTGGTCAGCGTGTTGTTAGGATGGACTGTGACGGTTAGAGTGCAATCTTCCTGGCAAAGAACCCAGGATATCATTCAAAGAAAAAGCACATTGATGTACAATACCATTTTGTGAGAGAAATGGTGGAGAACCAGAAGGTGTTGCTGGAGAAGGTAGACATTGTGAAGAATGTTGTAGACTCATTGACCAAGTCGGTGAGAACCAAGAAGTTTCCTTAATGTAGGGAAACAATGGACTTGTTAGCCCCGCTTAAGTGAACTGAAGTTTTGAATCTCATGTTTATGCAAAGAAGACAACAAGTGGGAGAATGTTGGAAATGTTATATTCTTTACATAAAATTGATGGTCAAAGTAGAAATTCAACTAGAGTCGAAAGTTAGAAGACAGTGGAAGTCTGGTCAACTAGTCGACTGGAATAGTTGTTTGGTCGAAGACAAATGACTAGTCAACGAGAAGTCGACAAAACAACCAAAAGCTCAATAGGGGATCGACCAAGGTTGACAGGTTCAAGTCGACTGTAACAAAATAACTCAAAGTGGTTAGGAAGTATGAATTGCCATTAATGAGCAATTGGTTGTATTGTATCTATAAATAAGATGTAATGGCTATGCAAAGCAATGGGATGTAATGAAGTGTGATTTGCGGTCTAGTAAATCACGGTTGTAAACATTGGTTAAGAGTGTTGTGAATAGATCAGTGGTAAAGCTCACTGGTTTGTTGGTTTTCCCCCGGTAGAGGGGTTTCCAGGGTAATTTATGTGTATTGTGTTGATGTGTTGTGTGCCATTGATTTATGTACAATTGTGTTTAACTATATGAGTCATATGCATAACCACTATAAATAGGTATCATAACCCAACAATATCATAGTGTTTCTCCAAACCATGAACCATTACAAATGGAGGAGCCTTGCTTTTATAGATTTATAGGCTTGAAACCTCCATAATAAAATAATAATATCTATCAAAAACCCTAGCTCTAACCTAGGAATGCATAAACTTAGCCTATCTATCTAACTAACACATGGACTAGTCAAACAAAACTAAATATGAGTGAGGCATAGCCACATGTACAAATCTCCAGGTCAAAAGCTCTCCAAAGGTGGGATACATCCATAGAACAAGTGAATGAATCTAGTCAAAACTCTAATATCCTCCTCAAACTAGTGGAAGACCATGCCAAATCCACATGCGTGACATCAATGCACCCCAAGGAGAAGAATTCCACTTAAGAACTCCTCAAAACAAGTGCAATAAACCGTCTCCAAGTAGCACATGTGAGTTCAAAGATGAAACGTCCCATCAATAAATTCAAAAGTCAAGTCTTCAAGGTGCAACAACTTCCCAAATAAGGCTCAAATGGTTGGATCCCTAGGAGTCGAGGGCCAACCAACTCTAGACTTGCTTAATGAATTATTTGGTCAATTGTAATTAAAAACCACAATTAGCCTCCACATGTGTGCCCAAGGGGGGTGTTCCATCAAAAGGTCACATATATGCCATAACAAAGTGATCCAAGTGCCATTAACCACAAAATCCCCTAGAGCGCTCCTACACGAGAATCCAAACCACATCATACCACATCAAAATAACCATAATACTACACAGAACAATGTGAAAAGGGGTACATGTGCCAACCGATACATGAGGGAAATAATATCAAATACACCAAGGTGTAAACCATAAGAACATCAATGTGTTCCACTGAGGCATCATGTGCCACAAAAGATGTCTAACCAAGACCAACTATCTAGCTCAACACAAGAGAACCACTCTGTAAAGTGCTACCTTGTAATGTCTCGTTTTTGACAAGTTGGGGAATTAACTAATGACTGATACCACATGGGGATAAAAAGCATACTTTTAGCAGTGATACTAAGTCATCAATGAAAAAGGGGTCACTTAAGTGACATGCGTGACTAAATTGGCAGGCAGACATAATTAAAGACGGCATGCGTAATTAAAATTGCATGCATGCATAATTAAAGTTGCATGCGGCATGCAAAAGTCAAAAAAGAGTAATAAAAGAATAAAAAGTGAATTGCTTGGGATCCATTGGTATTATTCATCTTTGAGAATCGGATTTGAGAGCTCAGTGAGCTTCTTTGGTGTTGAGGTTTGAACCCTTGACCGCCTTGGGTTCGATGGCAAAATCTATCCATCCTAACCAAGCTTGAGGTAGATCAACCAGATTTACTCTTTGTGCATCATTGTGAAGGAATTAATTGAGTTGGGGACAGAATCGAGTTTATAGAGCTGGGCGAATTCCTACTGTTGGGAATTGTTATTGAAAGGGTTTCATTGCTACAGCAGGGCGCACTCCTCTTGGAAGCTTGAGTACAAGAGGCGTTGTTCAAACAGTGAGCACCCTTGTTCATTAAGAAGGGGCGCATCAATTCATAAGAGGAGCAGCAAATTCCTTCTTGAGAGCTGCGTAGGTTTTGAGAAAACGTGGATCTTTCGGACAGCCTCAATCCAACACAAGTGGACAAAGATTTCTGATTTGAAATGGTCTTCCTCTCGCATAGGCATTTGCTCTCCATCCTAGCAGTGATATATTGATTAAGAGGCCAGATCTGTCCTTGGAGAAATCGTGGGCATCTTTGATAACCATTTTCCAGTGTAAAGGGTAGCAATCCACTCTTCTGGTAGCATTCCTCTTACATGAACAGCGATTCCATATTCTTAGTAGCGATCCATTGTTGTGGGATTTTGATCCACTTATAAGAAGAACATGACACCAATCTGAAAGGGGAATCAAGGAGGGCTCACGCATTCATTCAACGAAGAAGTCTGGAGCAATACAAAGTTGTGATTACACTCTAGTGGGCTGCATACATCAAAGTGGGAGTGATCAATTCACTTTGGGCGTCTATTCTCCTATTTGAGGCGCTTTTCTCATGAAGCACACTCTCACCACACTTTACATACCGAACTGATTATATGCCCAGCTGCTACAGCCATCTCCAGTCAGTGTTTTTGCTGCTACAGGTCAGATTTACATCATACCTCAGATATGATTGTTAGTGGATAATCTGAAGTGATTTTGATTGTTTTTTATTGAATTACATTCCTATTAAATGCTTTGGGTATTACCAAGTTTGAAGCTATTGAATTTATGAGTTGGAATTACTAAACATCGCATACAATTGTTCCGGGGTCAAACAAATATTGGAGAAAACATTTTGCACAAAACAATCAATCACATAAACTAGTGATTACGAAACACATGCAAGAGTAGCTTCCAGTGCTTGGAATATTACAGTGGTATCGGAGCATGATCCTCGCCATCTATGGGCACATAGCAGATTGTTTCTGGTGCATGAGGCTAAAGCAGGTTGAATAAGCAGTGCATGTCACTACATGTTGATGCATATCAGTGCATGTCACTACATGTTGATGCATATCAGTGCATGTCAATGCATGTGGGTGCATGTTAATGCTTGTCAGTTCTGGTGCAGTGCATGTCAGTGCATATCAGTTCTAGTGAAGTGCATGTCAGTGCATATCAGTTCTAGTGCAGTGCATGTCAGTGCATGTTAGTGCATGTCAGATCTAGTGCCGTGCATGTCAAGTGCATGTCAGTGAATGTCAGTGGATGCCAATGCATGTCAATTTTGGTGAAGTGCATGCCAGAGCCCAGGTTTCTAGGCAGCTGGTGAGAACATGAAGACAATGAGAAAGATCTTGGCTGAAAATTTGGAGAGGTTAGAAGCACTTCAACACTTGCCTCGGTATCAGAAATATCTAGCCTTGGAGGATGAGGTATGTGAAGCATTGCCCTTCCAAGACTATTATACCATCGAGTACGGAAGCTGGCCCAGGGATTTGGACGAGGATCTCCTTAAAAGCATAGTGCGGGAATTGAAGAAATATAAGCATGAAGGATAGATGGATGGACCGGAAGATAGCACATGTGATGCAGTTTTCCGATCAATCGATGTTGAGGATTCATCATCTAACCTCAATAGTGGTGCTTGTGAGGATTTGGTTGTGTTAGCACCTAGATATGAAGAGGAAATGGAGGAGCTCACCTGTGAGCCTATGGTAACTGGAGATTCCTTGAACAGCACTCAAATGGCTCTTCATGAATCCGATATGCATGGGGACAAGCGGTTTGGCAAGTTATAGTTGGTACACCCTTCATCATCTACAACAGGAGTCCAGAAATCTAGGACAGGTGAGATACATGAGGAGGACATTAGTACTTGTGATACGAGGAAGGAGCCTCATTTAGATTTACAGGCACGAGAGGAGAGGCATGACTCAGAGATGGTTGACTCTATACTTGCTGGGCAATAACGGGGTTATGAATCACCTCTTGTGGAGGGGACATTAATGACTCCGGTTGTAGTTGCAGATGGGTTGATGGGAGACATATTCTAGGGACCAACCAATAGTGACATTGACACATTCCTTGTTCTTTGGGATAGGTATAGTACAAATGTGTGGGATACAGGTTCGGATGACACCAGTAGAGAGAGTGCACAAGAGGATACCGCAACACACAGGATACAAGACAATTGTGACACATGAGGGCATGAGTGGCACCCATGGTTTGAGGGGAGAGCATCCAGTGATGATTCTGCACGAGGAGCACTCAAAGTTGCAGGTGACTGAGGAGAGATCTGACAGAGGGTTTGGATCAGGAACGGGATCATGAGCCACCTCTGTTGGAGAGAGGATTAGCCATGGTGGAGGTAGTTGAGCATGTTCACTATGAACCAGCCAACGGGGAAGTATATGCATACAGAGATCGGGTGGACAAATATATGGCATATATGGAGACACAATGGGTTACAAGCTCCGTTGACATCAGTGGAGTATTGGCTACACTAGCAGGATATCCGATGGCTCAGGAGGATACAGGGGTATGCAGCTGTATATAGGGGTACATAACGACACACGGTGAGGTCCCGTGGAGTTTCAGAGTGTTTCCTCCTGGGAGACCACCTGGAAGAAGTCACGAGCATACCCTTGAATTGGGTTGCCCCAGGATCGGTGAGTGGAAGGGCACGCTTCATAGAGCAGTAGATCCCTCAATGACCTCTCTTTATTGGGGATATCATCCAATGAGGATTAGAGAGCATGATGCTCACGGGTCTACTTCTAGACCTCATTTTGGGATTTTGGACATGCCCTTGGGGTTGACCAACACATTAGTTACTTCCCAGTCATACATGCAGTGGCGGAGCTATCTATTGCTATTACACAACAAGGCTTGGGAGGTTCACTTGAGACTGTTAGATGAGGTGGGTGGCATCTTGACCACAATGGAGATCTTTCAAATGGACCATGGGATTTGTACACAGAGTGCACAAGGGAGATTAGATTGGTTCGCAAGGATTGTCACAAATAGAGTAGGGGATGACATCATCTCCTATAAAGATTGCCCATGTACGGACCCCGAGTCCTCACTTAGGGAGAAGATCATGAGGGCTATGCGGGATTCACGTTTAGCAGATTATCCTTGGTATCTGCATGAGTATGAGGCACCGCAGGTGGCGGAGCTATTCTCCAAAGAGAGGCTCATACTGCATGGATTACTTGAGCACATAGACGGTGATTGGGCTAGCAAATCTCTCAATGCAGTTTGGCAGGAACCGAACAGATTGGCAGGCTCAGAGTCGATTCTTGGTACTTGGTTTTCGCCAAGGGATTGCATCTCGATGGCTTGGCAGATTGGCAGGCTCAGAGTCGATTCTTGGTACTTGGTTTTCGCCAAGGGATTGCATCTCGATGGCTTGGTTCATTGGAACTTCGATGATTATCAGCATGGCACAACAACAACTCGTAGGAGTTGGGCTTGGTGCACTCCCCATTTGGTGGTGGGATCCAAGCATTCATCCAAGCGACGGATTGCTTCAGATTATAGAGATGATCGACAGGGCTTGGAAGATGATCATCCTGTTATATTGTGAGGTCCGTGGAGGAGAGAGTGAGACTTCTTTATGGCAGTATAGGTTTTCTTCCCTGGTATTCAATATTGAGACTGATAGTGGAGCCGCTATGGAGGATATGGTCAATCTCCGTTTCCTGGAGTTTATTCGTGGGATGCTTAGGTTTGGAGGCAAGATGGAGAAGTCTTCCGAGGAGTTTGTGCAGCTTATGATTGCTTGGCTCATCAAGAGCAGTCAGATGGATTCTTGTGTTAGCACCATGCAGACCAACGCTCGAGGTAGAGGGTGCTTCACATCCTATAGGATAATGGGGGACCCGAGTGACTTTACCTTTTACAGGAAGATTCGAGGCCGGTTTGCATGGAGAAACTTAGTGGATATTATATCTGGTCAGCAAGGCAAGTCGGGACCCACTCATTCAACAACATTGAAGCAGCCGTCAACCATTTATGAGCAACCATGGGGGAGCATATTGTCAGATTGCATCACCGGTATATTGAGGATGCAAGGTGCAGAGTATATATGTGCAGAGATCCATCGGTTAGTCGAGTTCATGCACATTTCGGTGATTTCCTCGGAGTATAGGGCAGCACAAGTGATAGAGCCATCACTTGAGGAGATGATTAGAGCTCATGAGCAACCTAGAGTCGTTACCAGTGATCGGAGCAAACTTCCTTTACCGATATTTGAGATCGAGTATGACAGCAAATTTACAGACTTCACCTGGTTGCCTATGCACTCCACTACTCATAGTGAGAAGGTCAACTCTTACAGGTATTTCCGCTTGGAGCTCCAAGAGAGGTGGATGTTGACATGGCATGACAAACAACTGGTGGTGATCAGAGTAGCACGGCATCCACATGATGGTCTCCTTTTGAAGTTAGCGTGGGATCCAAGAATTGCAGTAGTGGACAGTAAAGCAACTGACATGGAGGCGAGAGTCAACTATCACTTTCAGGAACCTATCCATATGGAGCAATGGATTAGTTTCTTAGGTGGGAGACCTTATGGGGAATGGACACAGTCTTTACTGGCTTGGTTGTTTGGGAGTCTACAGGATGCTCCTTGTGTCGAATGTCGATACTACGCAGGGTAGCGGTGGATGCAGTAGGTACTCTGCAGTTCTCAGATTGATTTGGGACCCCGAGATTACAGTGACTGGCAGTTTAGTGGTTGCTAGAGGAAGCTTTCAGGAGGTCTCTTGTGACGGTACCTCGCAGGACAGTACTTTAAGTAGAGGGTGCTACAAATCTCCTTGGATGTTCTGGGACTCTGGGATCATCCCTGGATTCAGTTGCCTCAATTTGATTGATTATGGAGTTGTGTTGGCATTGCTTGAGGACAAGTAATCTTTGGCGAGGGAGGACTTGTAATGTCCCATTTTTGACAAGCTGGGGAATTAACTAATGACTGATAACACATGGGGATAAAAAGCATACTTTTAGCAGTGATACTAAGTCATCAATGAAAAAGGGGGTCACTTAAGTGACATGTGTGACTAAATTGGCAAGTATGTGTAATTAAAGACGGCAAGCATAATTAAAATTGCATGCATGCATAATTAAAGTCGCATGCCACATGCAAAGGTCAAAAAAGAGTAATAAAAGAAGAAAAAGCGAATTGCTTGGGATCCATTGTTATTATTCATCTTTGAGAATCAAATTTGAGAGCTCGGTGAGCTTCTTTGGTGTTGAGGTTTAAACCCTTGACTGCCTTGGGTTCTATGGCGAAATCTATCCATCCTAGCCAAGCTTGAGGTAGATCAACCAGATCTACTCTTTGTGCATCATTGTGAAGGAATTAATTGAGTTGGGGACAGAATCGAGTTTATAGAGTTGGGCGAATTCCTACTGTTGGGAATTGTTATCGAAAGGGTTTCATTGCTACAGCAGGGCACACTCCTCTTGGAAGCTTGAGTACAAGAGGCGTTGTTCAAACAGTGAGCACCCTTGTTCATTAAGAAGGGGCGCATCAATTCATAAGAGGAGCAGCGAATTCCTTCTTGAGAGCTGCGTAGGTTTTGAGATAACGTGGATCTTTGGGACAGCCTCAATCCAACACAAGTGGACAACAATTTCTGATTTGCATTGGTCTTCCTATCGCATAGGCATTTGCTCTCCATCCTAGCAGTGATATATTGATTAAGAGGCCAGATCTGTCCTTGGAGAAATCGTGGGCATCTTTGATAACCATTTTCCAGTGTAAAGGATAGCGATCCACTGTTCTGGTAGCATTCCTCTTACATGAACAGCGATTCCATATTCTTAGCAGCGATCCATTGTTGTGGGATCTTGATCCACTTACAAGAAGAACGTGACACCAATCTGAAAGGGGAATCAAGAAGGAGGGCTCACGCATTCATTCAAAGAAGAAGTCTGGAGCAATACGAAGTTGTGATTCCACTCTAGTGGGCTGTGTACATCAAAGTGGGCGTGATCAATGCACCTTGGGCATCTATTCTCCTAGCTGGGGCGCTTTTCTCATGAAGCACACTCTCACCACAGTTTACATACCGAGCTGATTGTATGCCCAGCTGCTACAGCCATCTCCAGTCAGTGTTTTTGCTGCTATAGGTCAGATTTACATCATACCTGAGATCTGATTGTTAGTGGATTAGCTGAAGTGATTTTCATTGTTTATTATTGAATTACACTCCTATTAAATGCTTTGGGTATTACCAAGTTTGAAGCTATTGAATTTATGAGTTGGAATTATTAAATATTGCATACAATTGCTCCGGGGTTGAACAAATATTGGAGATAACATTTTGCATAAAACAATCAATCACATAAACTAGCGATTATGAAAAACATGCAAGAGTAGCTTCCAGTGCTTGAAATATTACATACCTCCAACAGCAACAAAATGCAACACATAATGTATCATCATAATACTGAAAACATTATCACTGAAAATCCTACTAGGCTCAAGGGGCATGAACCAATAACTCTGCACCATTCACTTTCTTCTGAACATTTGCACACCCAAAAGTTGAGGAAGCTAGTCGGAACGAGCCATAAGGGGAATGCCAGGGAAAGCATGTGCATCCATAAAAAGCCCCTATATCTATCAACTGACCCATCAATGTCATGTATAAGTGTCTGTGCTGTGTAACTGGATCATGACAACAAATATAACGGTGGAACCTCATGCAACATGAGGAGTAATAAATGGTACTTTTCCTAAGTGGTCATTCTACCTCCCTTAGGATGCTATCCAAGGGGATACTTCAAATGATGACATGTAGCAACGTTGTTGATTTGATTTTAAAAAATTTGTTATCAGAGTAGCACAACCGAAGCACCTTGGTATCGTTAACCAAAGATTTGGTAGCTGTTGCAACAGAAGAATCTGTTGAGCGAGGGGGAGATGGCATTCTCTTTAAGCATTCCAATTCCTAAAGTAAACCTTGACAAGAACTGCCCAATCTGGAAAGTCGGAATCCAGAAAGTAATAATGAAGCGGAAGTTGATGAAACTTGCTGAAGGCACAAAGAAGCCTCTGACTGATGCTAGATGAATACCTGCTGTACATCTTTAAACTCATCAGTGGACTACCATATTATTCCTTGTATCGGAAGTGCAGATAGTGTGAGTAAGATCTAGACAACATTGCAGAATCTTTATGACACCTTCAATAGAGGAATAGTTCATTACTTGCACAATCAGTTGAATGTGCTAAAGATGAAGATAATGAGAGTATCACAGACTATATGATGCACATTCAGTATGTGTGCGACCATATTGTTGCAGTTGATGATACAGTGGAGATGAAGGAACTAGCACTGGCAATTAATGGGTTAACATAGACATTTCAGCTTTCTGTGACAACCCTGAATGTCACAAACAAAGTTTTGGGTGTGACTCTAGGTGATCATGGCAGCATATTGTTGCAAGAATAACACAGGGAAAGGTATGTGCAAGACCAAACTGAGCAAACCTTTACTGGGAAATCAACAAAGAAGAAAGCTGGACATTGGAAGCAGAGAGCGTAGCCTGGAGATAGCACACAGAAACTACAGAAGAGTGCCAAGGATGTTACTGTTATTTCTGTGGCAAGAAAGGGCATTGTGTGTGTTAGTTCAAGTACAAGCGCGAGCAGTCTGAAGGCAAGGAGAAGAAACACTCAGACACTATGCAGAGAAGAAAGATCTCATCAAATATGATGAGACTCGAGAGTTAAAGGTGCATGGTTAAACTCATTTGCTGCAACAAAAACATTGGAAGATGCTTGATACATGACATGGATGTTACCAGAATATCACTGGTAGAAGATATTGGTTCAGCAAATTTGAACCTGAAGCACTAAGAGATATCAACTTTGAAGATCCAAGGAGGAGACATTCTTGTTTTGCTCAACAATGGAGAAGAAAGAAATGTGAAGAATGCGTTATATGTCCATGGTCTAAAAAAGAGTTTACTTTTGGTGTATCAGATGATGAATCTGGACCTTAAAGTTGAATTTGATAATGGGAGATTCCTCATCATAGACAAGAGGAAAAACTGAGACATAAGAACGAGAGGCTATGAGGAAGATGGCTTGCATTGCTTTCATGCAAAGTTTGGTGGTGAGTGCACAATGGCAGCACTACTTGACCAGAACAGATTGTGGCACCTAAGTTATAGACATCTGCACTATTAGAGTTTGCATCTGAACAGAAGATGACCCCAAAATAATGTTAGAATGGCCACAAGCCTACAGTCAAGAATTTCACTTAATTTGGGAGAATGAAATATGTACAGACTCCAAAGGAATGGTGTAGTTCAAAGCTGACCGACAGAGGGCACAAGTGTATGCTTGTGGGTTATGATGAAAAATCAAAAGCTCTACAATGGCTATGGGATCTTGGGGACTAGCAAATGATCAACAAGCACAATGTTATCTTTGATAAATAGAGTGTGACTATGACTGAACTTGAGAAGTCCAACAGTAAACACGAAACGATTTATATTGAACCTGCAAAAGCAGAAGAAGTGACAAGAATCTGAATCATATGAGGAAGAACAAAAAAGCAGTTAGAAGAAATTGAAATGTTAAGCGAAGAATGTAGAAGAATCTAGTGCAGAACCAGATAGCATAGGAGTGAAAACCAAAAGACAAAAGCAAGATGAAAGTGTGCAAGGTAAAGTTGCAATATAGGAAAACTGCATAGCTGCAGAAGCAACCTACAGTAACTTTTCCATCGATGACTGCAGTAATGAGTGTTGAAGGACCACAAAGTTACAAAGAAGCAACAGAGAAGGAAGAATGGCATAGAGCCAAGGCAATAGAAATGGATTCGATTCCAAAGAATCAAACACAGAACTTGGTGCTATGGTAGTATTACTTAAAGACAAGAAAGCAGTTAGGTGCAAATTGTTAAAGTGAAAACTTAATTTTTGAAATGGTCAATTAGATATTAGACTTAGAGGTTAATAAAGTCACTTTATGACTTTAGTTTACTTTTAGGTTTTTATGCTTAAGTGGAAACAACGTATGTCAACCATCTTTGAGTACAAGTGCTTGAGTAGCATTGTCCTTGGTAAGGAAACTCACCCCACAGTTGCAGGTAAAGACCGAGACAAGTTTGATGAGAGAGACAAAGAAGCAGTCTTGCTATTTAAGTTATCCATGACAGATGCTATACTTCGGTATATTACTTCCCAAGATCCAGACCGGGAAGACTTCAGCTGCCATTTGGAAGCAATTGAAAGATCTACATGAGACATCTGACAAGGGTCGATCCTTCTTTCTGAAGAACATGTTCTTCGTGATCAAGATGGATGAGAGTGCCTCACTACAGGAGCACTTACTCAAGATCAAGGATATCCAAGAACAGATGACTGCCATTGGGTGCACAATGGAAGAAGAATATTTGGTGGTAATCACGCTGAAAAGCTTACCACATGGCTTACGAGCACTTTATTGAGACTCTGAACATTACTCCTACGGATGTTGACCTAAAGTTCAATGAACTTTGCAACAAGCTCTTACAGTAGAACAGATGGAAGACACAGTTCGGAAGCAGTAGTACGTCAAAGACTTCAGAACAGACCTTTGCCGCCAATTTTAAGGGCAAAGGTAAATGGGGCAAGAAGAAAGGACAAGGAAGCAAAGAGGATTCCACAAAGAGTTAGAAGACCATTACTTGTCGCTACTATGGCAAGAATGGCCATATGAAGAAGTTTTGTAAAAAAAGGTTGGGTGACAAGAAATCCAACCAGTGGGGACCTTAGAAGAAGGCCCATGTTGCAGAACACACAGAGGAGAAGAAGTCATCTTTTAATGCCTTCATGGCTATGCAGCCAGCAGCAAACCCCAAAGCATCTGCTTGGTACATCTACTCAGGTGCATCTCGCCATCTCACCAACATGCAAGATTGGTTAACAGAGCACACTCCCAATGTCTCCAAAGACTCAGTGGTCTTCGGTGGTGGTGAAGAGTACACAATCGTTGGGAAAGGAAATGTTCAGATTTCCTTTGGAGGAAACACAGTTGCTTTCTTCAATGTGCATTATGTGTCGGGAATGGAGATTAATCTTCTTTCTATTAGTCAAATTATGAGCCATTGTCCACAGCTTTCTGTCAACTTTAGCAATCATAAATGGTGTGGAGGACCATGGACTATTTCAACTAGTCGACAATGGACAAGTCAAGGAGCATGCATTAGCAACTGAGATTGGATTAGACGTCAGCACACTCTAGCATCAACGGTATAGGCATCTCAACCTTACCTACCTCTCTCAATTGGCTCGAGAGAATCTAGTAGAGGGACTTCCAAATGTATAGCAGAAGATTCGGAGAGTATGCGGACCTTGTCAAGAAGGGAAGCAACACGGGACGCCATTTGACGAAGTAAAGGCTTGGAGAGCAAGCAAAGTCCTTTAGCTAGTTCATGCAGATATCTGTGGACCAATGAACACGACATCAATCACAGTGACAGGTATTTTCTATTATTTGTTGATGATTATAGTAGAAAAATGTGGGTGTCTTTTCTGAAGCTAAAATCTGAAGTATTTGCTTGATTTCAAATTTTCAAAGCATTAGTAGAAAAAGTGTTTGGTTGTCCAATAACCACTCTTAGGTCTGATAATGGAGGGGAATTTTGCTCCAAAGCATTAAAATGTTTTGTGTTAAACATGGAATACAAAACAATACACCACACCCTACACTCCACGGCATAATAGAGTGGTCAAGAGACGGAATCGCACAGTCACAGAGATGGCTAGTTGCATGATTCAGAATAGGTTAGTTCCAAGCAGGTCTTGGGCTGAAGCAGTATTCATAGCAATCTATCTACTAAATAGATCTCTCACTATGGCAGTGAAAGAGAAGACCCCTGAGGAAGCATGGTCTAGGAGGAAGCCCATAGTCAACCATATTAAGGTTTTTGGTTCGGCTGCCTATGCGTGGATTTCAGATGAGAAAAGAACCAAACTAGAAGCTAAGAGTCGAAAACTCATACTTGCAGGGTACAAGGACAATTGCAAAGCCTACAGGTTGATTAATGTGGAAACCAATCAAGTGACATACAGTAGAGATGTCGTAGTTGATGAGGAAACTAGACCATTCCATTATTCGTCATCAATGTTCAGAATTACCATGGAGCCACCCATCATGGCTCAGGATTCAGGTGTTCAGTTTCAGATAACTCCACCTGAAAGGGAGGAAGATTTTGATTATTGTGAGGAGTCTCCAAGACTTAGTCCAGTAATTTCTGACCCACACAGCACGAATCAGCATTCAGAGGACACAAGTGCAAGTTCCAGTCCTATGGTGGGGAGGTTCCCAACCAAGGAAACAACAAGCAACAGCCCAAGTGGTGGCTCAACACCATCGGAGATCTTCGAGCAGCAGAAATGATTGAGGGGTGATCATCGGAAGGAAAGAGCAAACAGAAACCAAACACAGTCAACTTTTCTCTTATGGCTAACGTTCAAGAAGTATTCAAGCCTCAAGTGTTCGATGAAGCTAAAGGGAGACCTAAATGGGATAAGGCTATGACTACTGAACATGAAAGTTGATGAAAAATCAGACTTGGGATCTCACAGCACTTCCACCAAGGAAGAAACCCATTGGTTGCAAATGGGTGTACAAGGTCAAGTACAAGGAAAATGGATCACTTGACAAGTACAAAGCACGATTGGTAGTAAAAGAGTTCTCTCAGCAAGAGGGCATTGATTATGAGGAGACCTTTGCTCCTACAGGAAGGATGAGCATTATCTGTCTTGTTCTATGTTAAATTTCATACATTCATAGCATAATAATTCAAATGCATAAACAAGATCACTAGAAGAAAGACAAAGCACAAAACAATAACACAGAGTTTATCCTGGGAAACCCAATTGGGAGAAAAACCCAGCAACCTTCGTATAGAGATGATAATCCCGAGATCATAGTACAATCATAAAAGAGAAAAGATGGAAAATGTCTTCCAAAAGTAGAAACCCGAAAACAGACTTCTTCTCCACAGATGTGAACTTCTCTCTCTCCCAAGTGATGCGAACTTCTCTCTCTCCCAAGTGATGGGAACTTGAGTGGATGAGTAAGTGTAATAATGAGGTGACATAACCTCTTATTTATACAAGTGTAAAACTGACTTTTACCCTAGGTGAGCCGACTTCACTTGGGGGGCAAATAATAATTTAATTTTAATCTTTTACTTTGCTTCTTTTCTCCCCAAGGTTTACATTGATTCTTTCAAGGGTTTAGATGGTCATTTACATCAAGTTCATCTCCCTTAGGAGGTACAATCAAATACAATAGAAATACAATAAATAATATCTTCCGAAGTTGCACAAAATCCAACAAATTAAAGCTAACACGTGTTAGCCTTCTTTCTAGCACAAGCCCAGAGATATTTCCAGCAACAGCATATCATGGCGAATGAAAGCTAACACATGTTAGCTTTCCTACTGGTGCAACCACACCACCATGGAATACATTGCACCATGAAGGTAATCTAACGCGTGTTAGATTTCTTACAACAACTTTGCACAAAATCCAACATTCTAGCCATGGCAACACAGTGTGGCTGGAAGATCCATTAGATGGATGTGAAGAGCACCTTCCTCAACGAAGATTTGGAAGAAAAGGTCTATATGTATCAATCATACGGATTTGAGGTTTCAGGGAAAGAGCACTTTGTTTGCAAGTTAAAGAAAGCGCTATATGGCCTAAAGCAGGCACCCAAGGCATGGTACATCAAGATTGATAGGTACTTAGTTGAGCAAGGGTTCCAACGGACTACTTCAGATGCCAACTTATACGTCAAAAGCAATAGTAGTGATATCATCCTACCAGTTATTTATGTAGATGACATCATCATCACAGGTAGCAACGCAAACATGATTGAAAAAATAAAATCAAACATGACTAAAGCTTTTGATATGACTGATCTAGGCCTCCTACATTATTGTCTAGGTGTAGAATTTTGGCAAACAGGTAGTATCATTTTTTGTCTCACAAACAAAATATGCCAGTAGTTTGTGTTATCACACAACTTGTACTTGTACCTAAAGGTGTCCCATCTGGGATGGTAGAGGAGATGGACAACTAAAGAGGTGACCCAAGAGATGCCACGGTTCCCAATGCAAGTTGGGAGTCACAATAACCGAGGCACTCTTCACTTTAGATCAAGACAAGTCAAGACCAAGGGGGAGACCCTAGCCAATCAAGGGAGATTGACTAACCCAAAAGGTTCCTAGGGAAGTGTCAAAGGATGAGTTACGGAAACCAATGAGTTGATTAGGACTAGGTGGGCCCAAGAGTTAAGTGTGGTTGAAGAGGCTTAAGAAGTGACTAATGCTTCAACCAATGAATGAACAAGGCCACCTAATGGATAGATCTAGTACCATGAAAATACACAAGTGGGGCCCACTTCCTTAAAATATGGAAATGGTCCAAATGCAACCCACAAGGTGAAGTTAGGGATGATATGGCACTAAGGGGTGTTTGATGATGTGGATCTATGGATCCAAGATGGATTAGGCAACACCCACATATGGGATCTAGCAAATGACACTAACCCCAAGGAGTGCGAATTGACCAAGGGAGACTAGTGCCTTGAGATGAGGGGGCAAATGGAGTCCAAATGATGCCAAAATGTAGATCGGGGTAGTTAAGGCAATTATCAAAGTGGGTTTTAAGTGGCATGCCCCAATGTGAGCTAGATCTCCATAGATCTAAGATTTAAAATGCATCACCCAATGACCCAAGTGGGGCACAACCCTCAAAATGAGGAATGGGGCCCACAAGGCAAAAATCAAAGAGGTGAAGCACTAGGGGTAGGTTATCAAAGTAGACAAGTGCAAATCAAGTGGGATCTCACCTACCCAAGTCTTAGAACTAGCCCCACTAGATTCCCTCAAGGAGGCTAATGTGCCTTGGAAAATGTGTCAAATCAAGGCCAAATGCCACCAAACTATAGATCTGAATTGCAATGGATGCTATAGAGGTGGGTTTTTTTTATTATCCCCAAAGCCAAGCTAGATCCAAGTAGATCTAGGAAAATATAAAAATGAGGGTTTTGATTTTAAGGGTTTTATGACCAATGAAGAAGAATGGATGGATCTAGGTACATACCTTGAAGAACTTACCTCAATTGCTTGTGGCCACTTTGCAAATTGATAGCATTCCCCTATGTGTATATTCAAGAGTGAGATCTTAGCGCTCCAAGCCAAAATGTCATTTTCCAAAGATGCCAAATCGTCCTCCTCCTACAAGACAAGATCAAGTGAAACAAGCCAAGTAAGAAAATTATGAAAATGATGAAGAGATGTAATAGAAAACATCAACTATGTCACAAAGATACAATAATGATACTCCCTATCACAAAGATCAACCCAAGAGAGAATATGTGGATCCCTCCAACAATAACCCTCTTCAAATCTCTCTCCTCTTCACCAATTCGGCCTCCCTGCAAGAAAACAACATGTAGCCCCAAGATCCACAATGATACATAGAAGAGATACTGTATATTCAAAGTGCAAAAGAATCCACAAGACAAGAGAAGTAGCTCCACAAAGAAGTATTCTATTCCAATATTCAAGAGCTCCAAAGGTGCTTTTACAATAGGGGGTCTCCTCCTTATATAGGATAATAAAGACCAAAACCCTAAACCACAAAACCACTTTACAATACAACAAGTGAGTGGTTGAGATTAAAAGATCTCATAATCTAATCAATGGCTAAGATGAGCCAATACATAATATCACATGGATCACTCAAAAGAGGGATGACGTCATAGCTAAAAGTGACTCATGGAGGGTGACGTCATCACTAGGAGGGGGTTAAAACACATGGACCCACCTCATATGACATGGACATGACTCAAGAAGCTCATGGTGGGGCTAGGAGGTATCAATCCTTACTAGCTCATCCCCATGGCACAATAATATAAAATAATGTGTCCAAGATAATATAAATGATCAAATCCTGTCTCCAAAACTAATAGAGACATGCAGTAGATGGCCTCCTGTGGCCACTGTGGACCCCACTAACTGAAGCTGACTGATCTAGAATATGGGGGGTTCACCCTGGAAGACCTCTGAAAAGACCAAGTGCCAAAACCTTGCCTCAATTTCCCAAATCGAATTCCTCAGTGACCCTTTTATTCCATTTTTTATCTGCCTCAACAATTGTGAAGTTGCCCAAACTGACACCCAGAGTGCTTGCGCTGTCAAACTGAGCCCACCAGGCTCTCTGGGAGGGGGGTATAATGGTAAAATCAAGTGGATGGACCACCCCCTCCTCATACAGTGCCCTAGGTGAACTGGCCTCTCATGCCTCTACTAGACAGGCTGGGAAAAAAGCCCCAAATCTAGTCAACAAGTGGATAACTGACTCTATCACTGTCAGAAGTGCCCAGAACTGAATGATAAGTGTCTCATTGGATCCAGAAGACCCAAATCCTCTAAGAATGTGTACTCATACACCATGGGTTGACCTAAGGGGTCAACTGTAGGGTCCACCATACCTAGACAGTGTATAATCTGATGATCTTAAATAATAATAAAAAATCTGTTGAACTGCATCAGCCATCATCTGAATCATATGTCCACCATATGGTATCATCAACAAGAGTATGCGGGACCATCAATCATCATCCATAGGTATATATGGTCCACATCATCACGGATCCCAAGAATGACCATGGTCAAACTATGTTTGACCAGGTCAACATACAACCAAGGACAAGACTATATCAATAGACTAAAGACATGTTCCTTTAATCACATTCACAGCTTAGCTTAAAGTACATCATCATTCCGTGGCAGTTTAATACATATAGATATTTAATGTTATTTATACTTCACTTGCACAAAAGCTTTAATGACAGACTCACCCATTGGACAAGGTCTAACTACTAGCTAAGGGTGAAGGCTAAGACAAGGTTGGGCAAAGGGGATGACTTGACCAAACTCAACTAGGTGACACTTTGGACGGGGAAAGGGGGAGCTACACTCTGTGCCGGACAAATAACACGGGGAAGGGTTGTGCCTCACAAATGGATAGGTTGTTTAGAGAATGTTTATTCAACTTAGGCATCATGTCTACATCCAGTTGATCCAGGTTCATTAGGATCATTCAATTTCATTTCATGGCCTTTTTGGCCTACATAACCCTTCGGATTTCAGATGTGCTAAGAAGCACAACTAGTCGCAGCTTGCATCCAGGGCATGTTTATACATATACATAAAGTCAGCAATAATAGATATAACTTTGAGTAACCATTGCTTTTTGGACCTTTTCATACTCTTCGAGGAGTATTTTAGCAGTTCATCGCTCTTGCCCTTTACTCACGTGTGTTTAAAAACACATTCTAGAGTTTACAATTTCCATGGGCGAATTTATAAAGATTTCCAATAGGTAGTACATGAGCTTTCAATTTTAGCCAACAACATCTCAAGTGACTAGGGGGACTTCTGCCAGTGCCAAACATCAGGACAACCGACCAGAAATATTTAGGCCTACAATCCAACTCACCAAAGGCAAGTTCTGTCACCAACTCAGAGCCGAAACACTAAACAAACATGGATGCGGTCCAACACAGAGGTAGTAATGGGGAAGTCCTCATTATCAAAAATTCATGAAAGGCAAGTCAAAGGTAAAAGCCAATATAGGAGGGTCATGGATGGATGGAGCCAAATGAAAGTGGTGCCTAAGCTAGCAGACAAGAATGTCTAGGAAGACCATATCTATGCTCATAGGAGGGTAATAAAACCAATGGGTTTTGTCAAGAAACCTAAGTGTGCAAGTGATACATTCATTCAATAGTTATAACATCAACCAAGATATTCAATTTTAATTTTAATAGTACTGCCATATCCTGAATCATATACCAAGCTAATGCTATGAAGATAACCAAAACAACAAGATAATAGTCCATAGTCAATAATCAGAAATCCATAGGTCATATCACATCATAATAATAATCATCATAGACCATGTGAAACACTGCTGCAATAACATCACTAGGCACTGAACTAAAACTGTATGGAATAAAGGGTCACATCGGTCATCAAATCTGAACTCTCAAGGCTCAGCCTTGGCACAAGGTCTAACATAAGCGTAATAAAATACACTGCTCTGATCATGAGTGATCTCAAAATGCAAGCTCATCATAGCTGATCTTTGTAAAAGCAAAGCTCTGGAATGTGCAGATATCTACTCAGCAAGAATAGTAGCCCTGCTACTATGGTGTGATAACAGTTTGCTTGACAAATTTAGAATTACATATTGCAAAGTCTCGTCTACACCTATGGAGAAAGGGATGAAACTTTCATCCAAGACCAACTCTGAGGCAGTGAATGAGTTAGTTTACAGGCAACTAGTGGGTAGATTGATATACCTTACAACCACTAGACCTGATGTGAGTTATGCTATGAACTTCATTTCCAGATACATGATAGCACCAAAAGCGGAGCATTGGACTGCAAGAAAGTGGGTGTTGAGATATGTGAAAGGGACACTTGACTTTGGCATTTTGTACAACAGAAGCAAAGATCCCAAGTTGTGTGGATATACAGATTCATATTGGGCAAGTTGCGTGGATGACAGAAAATCAACCTTTGAATATGTATTCAGCCTTAGCACAGGTGCAGTCACATGGACCAGCAAGAAGCAGCAGCCAATAGCACTTTCATCAACAAAAGCAGAATATCAAGGCGCAATGAAAGGAGCATGTGAGTTGGTTTGGCTCAGAAGGATGTTTTCATATATGTAGATGCAATAGACACAACTGACACCCCTACTCTATGACAATCAGGGGGTGCTCAAACTAGCCAAGAATCCAGTCTTCAACGAGCGCACCAAGTAAGTTGAGATACATTCCCACTTCATCCTACAACTTGTAGAAGATGTAACTGTTGAGCTGTAGTATTGTCCCATAGAGGACCAAACTGCAAACATTTTCACCAAGTCATTGGGTCCTAAGAAACATGTGAAATTTCGAGAGAAACTTTGGTGTAGTTAGTGGATTGACCATGAAGGGAGGATGTTGAAGTGAAAACTTACTTTATGTAATGGTCAATTAGATATTAGACTTGGGCGTTAATAAAGTCACTTTATGACTTTAGTTTACTTTTAGGTTTTTAAGCTTAAGTTACTTTATTGCTTTTATCAGTCTATCCCATATTCATAAAGTGGATTGACTTGACCTCATTGTAACCTTTATAAGAAATCTTTCGCTTTCCCATTATTGCGCAATATATTTTGATAGCTCTTTCAAGCTATTTCTTGGTCTCTTTATGTGCTCGATTTCTGTGGTACAAATGAACATACAATATAAAATACAAGACAAATAGAAAAGTGGACAAGTACAAGGCAAGATTAGTAGCCAGATGACATCTGCAGAAAGGAGTCAACTATGAGGAGACCTTTGTGCCAATAATAAAGATGAACACTATTTGAATTGTTCCGACACTTGTAGCACAATTAGGATGGACAGTGCACTAGATGGATCTAAGAGTACATTCTTGAATGGATGGAATCTGGATAGATGAATAACCACTTAGGTTTGTGTGCCCTGGAAAAAAGAACCTCATGCAAACTGAAAAAAAAAAATGCATTATATGAGTTGAATTGGGGATTGAGAGCACAATGTATTAATCAGTACTTCAGAGAAATTGGATTCAAATTGGGAAGTGAGCACCAAAATTTTTACATGAAAACCACTCAGCATGCCCAGGCATCGATGCCCCAAGTACTGGTTTCCTTAATTTTTCCCACCGCTATTGCTTTAACTTAATGACTTGTCGGCCTTTTTGTCACACAGTAGCCCTAGGAAGCCTCTCCCACTAGTCAAAAGGACCTGAAGAGGTCTTAATATGGGCTCCATCAAGCCAAAGTTGACTATACTGATACTAATAATTCCAGGGCTTTGGTTATCCGAGGAGAAAGTGACAACAACCATGGTTCCACCAAAGGGAAAAACGCCCAAAGTCTTCAACGAGGTAACAAAATTCCTCCTGATGAATACCCTACAGATATTTATTTGAATGAATATGGTATAAGTGAAAATGATAAATGGCATGCCCAAAGGGGTTGGATCCATTGGTGAAGAGCGAGGAGTTTTTCACCAGTGGGCAAGGTTCAATTCCAATGAGGGCCGAACCTGAAGCCATGGGGCACTTTGAGGTAGTGGTCGAACGTGTGGTTCCACCAAGAGGTCGAACGTGTGGTTCCACCCAGAGAGATTGTATCAAATGATCTTGTGACCCATGGACACATAAGTGGATCAAATCCCACCCCCATGTCCTCCTAACATTAAGTCAATTCTCGCTAGCTCATTTGGTTAAGATGTGGGTCTCGTTAGCAAGGCGACCGAGTTCAATTTCCTTTAGGGGTGAACTAGTTTGGACGAAACACCCCAAAATCCAGTCAAGTTGACGGTTGGTGTGGTCTAGGCCGAGTGCGATCCCCGGGTGATTTTGACGGAATAGATGCCCCTGGGTCATGGTTTCTTAGACCAAAGGCCACTCCCACGAGGTGTGGGAGTTTCCAGCAAACAAAAAAAAAGAAAATGATAAATGGCACACCCCGCTTGATATTTCATCCACTAGATTCCACCTCAATCTATTATTATCGCTTAGGTTAAGAAACTCTCTGTTACGATGGTACCACTACCAGCGCACCTACAGAGGTACCCTAGGGAGAGGGTGTCATTTTTCTCACCAGAAGGGGTGTTTAGCCAGCTTTTTCTGGGTAGGAGTTATGACCAGACCCTCTGGTTTCTCCCTTGGAAGTACTATGGCTTAGTGGCATTATTAACTGCCTCATGAAAGGGCTTGAAGCCTTGAGGTTGGCGTCTGGGGCTTCCAGTGGTGGATCACTGGGTCACATGACCCCATCCCTGATTTAGCATTCCAGTGACGGTACTTTCAGCACTAAGGCATCTCATTCTCCTCCAGGTCACCTCCAGCACCCTCCTGGCCCTCCAGTTCACCAGCGCCCTCTCTCTAGGGGCCTCTTTTTGATGATGACGTCATCCTTGGAGCCAGGCTGTGATGCTTGATTAGGGGGGCGTTGAGGGATATTCACTTCTATTGGGGTGAGTTGGGGCATGAAGAACCCCCCTCCGCATTCTGCCCTTCAGAACGGACCAATATGCTCATTTTTAGTCATTTTGCTCATGTATGGGTCAAATCTAGGGAAAACACCCCAATTTACCCACTACTTTGATTATTTTATATTATTTTTGTTTTAATTTTAAGTTGACATTTATAATTTCGAATTGACATTTAAAAAGGCATGTCGGCCTGGATTTTATTTTATTTTTGTAAAGTGAGTGTAAAAAGGTATAAATAACTTTTCCTCACTTCATTTTTACACATCAACTTATGGGATTACACTAAATTTTCTGATTTTTACCCTCCTTGGGCTCAATGGAGTGATGCGCACCTCTTGAGGATGGATAAGCTTGCTAGTTTGGGGACAAATCTTTGAAGTCTTTGCTCTCATTTCTTTGTTAAGGTGATGCTAAAAGTTGTTTGCTTAACACATGCACAAGGAGGTATCTAAATCTTTTCTCTTGATATTTCTTTGTTAAATGTTGGAGTTGTCTTGTCTAAGGTTGAATGGTAGCCATTGATGTTGTATTTTGCCCTAGCATAAGTCATTTTCAACCTTTAGTTACCCTAGCATTGTCAACTTGAGTTTTAGGTCTCCAAAGTTTGTCTTAGCTAGGGCATCATCAACCAACTCTTGTAGTTGTTGAAGAAGCCCTAGTTTTCCAAACTTGGCAAGTGCCATCTCAAGAGGAGGTTATCCTCCATTGATGCCTAGGGTCAGGGTGAACTTCTCATGCAAACCCTAGGTTGTTCATTCATTTACATTTCTAACCTAATTCTCTAATTTTGTATATTTTGTAAATATTATTTTAGCTTAAACTTCTATTTTTTTATGTTAAATTTCATGTATTTTTACAATTTTTAAATTATTTAAAGGTCTGATTTTTTGTGCTTAAACCTTATTTTGCAGACCCTAAACTACCCTAAACTTCCTCCCCTTTAACTTGTTGACTTCGCTCTACCTCCCACTCTCCTCGACCTCCTCCCTTTCCCTTATATCCACCCTCAGCCCTCTCTTTATTCTCCTCGCTGCCCCCTTTCCACAGTTCGGGCCCCTCTCTTTACCCTCGGACCTGCTCCCCTTTGTTGTTGCTGCCCTCTCCTACCCGCGGCCTCCTTTCTTTTCCTTCTGTTGCTCCTCTCCTTTTTCCTCGTTGCTCCCTCTCCTCTCCACCATCTCCTCCCTTCTCCCTATCTCTCCCCTTCTCCCTACCTTTCCTCTTCCCTCTTCTTATCCTTCCATCCTCCTTTCCCTTGCCCTTCACTGTTATCCTCCTCATCCGAGCCCCTTTGCTACCTTAGCACAGGCCTGCAATTTTATTGCAGACCCTGTGTCTTCTTCCCTCACTGCCCTCACCTGCAACACAAAAACAAAAATCAAGTTAGTACGTTAGTCTAATCATTTGTGGTGTAATTCTTGGAGTTAGCTCTTGCCTTTTGTCCTTTTTCTATGCACTTTTTAAGGTAGTTTACTGTGTAAGTAACTCAGAATTTTACATACAGACCTGAAGGTTATATGTTGATGAATTAAATTGATACTAGTTTGATGTTAGTTATTGCTAATTACTTAGTGAAAGCTAGAGTGATATTGAACGATATTTGAACACTACCTTGCTTTTATAATACATTGAACTAGTTATACTTAATTGATGATATCTGTTTACATGTGATGAATGATATATGATGTTCTTATATTGATTTTATACTTCATTGGATGACCTAAGTGGTAATGGTGTTTTTGGTTATCTATTGGTTAATGTTGATTGTCGGTGAATGAGGTGTATTATGTGCTAGAACTTTGCTATTGAATGCATATCAACTTGCTATATTTAATTGGTGAATGGTCATAGATTGCCCTCGGTGAAGAACTCTTATATTTCATGTGATGATCTTGGATTCACCTTACACTTTTATTGAATAATCTACGATGAATCCTAGCACAATTGATGATTCTTTGATCATATACTTTGCCTAATTTGCACCTGCTGATATTGGATGATTAATTATTATATCTTCATATTGACTCCATTTAGGCACTGGTCTAACTACAAATTGCATAGAGAACATAGTCTTTTGGTTGCATCAGTGTTCTACAGGTTATCACAAGGGTACTTCTCCTTGGAGGTTCCGACGCTCCAAAGAAGTTAGAATCGTGATCGAGGTGACATTGGATCACTTTTCTTATTTTTGCTTATCGGGAACTAACTCTGCTAGTTTGCGCGGTAACACTCTCATAGCCACATACTTGGTGCTATATAACTTCCCATAACCTAACAAAAAGGTTTTTATTCCAATTTATCTTTAAGGAGAAATCTCATTGCACTACTAATGTTGCTCGCGGCCCTTGGTTCTACTATAACACCCTAGTGGTACTTACCACCTAAGATAAAAACTTCTCAATTGATCAAGCTACTCAACTTTGTTGCCCCATTTGGGGAGATTTCCCAACATTTCCCAAGCAATTTTGGGAGTGTTGGGAATGTATCTCTACACGCAGAAGGAGCTCTATTTGCCATGAACCACTATAGTTGTTTTACCCTAACCCACAAATGCAAGTCTTCCTTTTGGTTAACTTGTACAAACACATGAAAGAATTTGTTTGTATTCAAGTCAAGGGTAGAGTTCAATGGCAATCAATAAGATCAAAATCTCCCAAATGCATGCTTCTGGGGTGAGGGTCCCAACCATAGAAATCGGGATTGGTCGCTTATGGTTAAATCAGAGTCTCCACCTCCTTCAATTGCAACTACTCTGCAACCTTAGGCCCAAAAGGTCTAACCTATTGAGTTTTGACAATAATGATGATTGGGAATTTAGGAAGTCTTCTTAGAAGAATAAGGCAATTACGACTACTATGTTGCAATTGGCCAAAAACCCTATGGTTATCCGTTATCGAGCCAACACTAATATGTTTATGACCTCGACTTGGGTAAAGAACCGATTGGACCCTTGTTAACCCCTAGTTGTGCTTGGATTAGGGAAGCGTTAAGATCCATAGTTGCACGAGCACCACTCCCAGGATTTTGGCAACTTGTGCCATGCATTTCCCTGCTCCTGGAAGCTTAGGAGCTGGTGCAAAACGTTCCCTTTTTGTCAGGAACTTCTCTAGGGGCTTGGGGGTTTTTCGAGGAGCTTTTTGGGAACTTGCTTTGGCCGCTCCCTTTTTGGGGGGAGCTTGTAGAAGCTCTATGTCTGTTTAGGAGCTTCGAGAAGCTCCTTGATAGGTAGGGAGCTTCTACAAGCTCCCAACCATGTGGGGACCAAAATCATAAGAAAAGTGTCAAAAATCAATTGAATGATCATTGTTTATTGTTCCAAGAAACCACCAACAATTAAAAGATCAATTGAATCTATCTGTAATGCCATTTTTTAATTTTCAAGGTTATATAAATTAAGAAGGCTAACACCTCTTAGATCTTTAGATGTGTTCACAATCAAAATATAAGCCGCCAATGTGCTTAAGTGAATAAACATGGATCTTTCTACACCAATACTAAGATATTGATCAACTTTGATTCATGTCTCAAATGTTTATAGCTAGCTTATGTTGTGCATATTGATTGATATATGCAATTTAGGATCATAAACCACATCAAACTCAAAATAGCAAAGACTTTGAAAGTTTGATGTTAGTTGAACTAGAAACAATCAAGTTCATACACATGAGAACTGAGAAGTAAGCAATACTTACCATCTAAAAAATGCAGAGGTTCCCAAATACTAAGCACTCTTAGGAGCAATAATAGAGATGGAGTTGGAACAAGAAATTAGAAAAAGATTGAATCTCATGATTTATGAAACTATTGGTGCTTAGTACATCTACGATATGGAATTTTTTTCACAAGCTCATACAATAGGATGAAGTTGTCAGTCAAATTTACAAAACATACCATGGCACCAAAGTCATGCATAGTAAGTAAAGGGTTGACTTCGGGTCACACAAACCCAAATTTTGTATAACCTGGACCTCAAGGAGTCAGAAAATTTTAAAGGATTGAACTTCACGACACTACTAGAGGCTTAAGAGGCTAAAATAGTTTAAGCTGTGAAATTAATCAATTATGTTATGTTTCAATTTTTTTTGTATATATTTAAAAAAACTTAATATATATTCAAACTCAAAATGCCAAAGACTTTGAAAGTTTGATGTTAGTTGAACTTGAAACAATCAAGTTCATACGCACAAGAAGTAAGCAGTACTTACCATCTAAAAAATGCAAAGGTGACCAAATACTAAGCACTCTTAGGAGCAATAATAGAGATGGAGTTGGAACAAAAAATTAGAAAAAGATTGAATCTCATGATTTATGAAACTATTGGTGCTTAGTACATCTATGATATGCAATTTGCCTTTACAAACGCATACAATAGGATGAAGTTGTCAGTCAAATTTACAAAATATACCACGGCACCAAAGTCATGCATAGTTAGTAAGGGTTGACTTCAGGTTAACAAACCCAATTTTTCTATAACCTGGACCTCGAGGAGTGAGAAAATTTAAAAGGATTGAACTTTATGACACTACTAGAGGCTTAAAGGCTAAAATGGTTTAAATTGTGAAATTAATCAATTATGTTATGTTTCAATTTTGTTTTGTATATATTTAAAAAAACCTAATATATATTATCGTCACTCCCAACCCTGCATTTCCTGCAAATTTGGGTGAAGCTTCTAGCCGTAATAGATACTCATGCAGACATACCCAACATACCTGCATTCCAGAAACTTGTGCAAAATAGTTAAGATCCAACAAGATTCCATCAGGCTGGTTCCATTGTACATTGATCCAGACATACACGTGGATCCAAGTTCCTTCCAGAGCTAAGCGAGTCCAAGACTGCTATTTGAGCAATTTGCCTTATTAACAATTTTCAACTATTCATTAACTGTTAATATAAGAGTGGAACCAAAATAGCAGTATAGAAAATGATGGGTCATACTATTCGTAACTTTACGATCACAATACAAAGTAAATCTTCAGCCCATATGCTCTATCATATAAATAAATGTAACTCAAATGGACTAAATGAGAAAGATTTTGCAGAGCAAGACAAAGTAAAGAATGAGTGGAGACTTTTATGTCTTAAACTCTGTTTTTGACACTAGTAATTCCCTTCATATTGGTGAGGGGGTGAGGGAATGACGATAATCACATCATTCATATATATATATATATATATATATATCCTAAAATTTTGAAAATGCTCGTTTTTGTATCTATAGATGTCTACTACTGCTGCATTTTCTGCGTAATAGAATTTTTGGTTACATAATTTTCCTTATTTTTCCCTGCCAAACCTTACTAGTATCTGTATTCATATTTGAATCTTGCTAGTATGGTTTCAATCAAAACAACAACATTCATCAAAGAGTAAAGCAACCCAAAACAGAGAAAGGCCCTCTTTTAAATTCAGACGTCCCGGTCCTTAGGTTACCAGCAAGGCCATTTCTGCAAGCCGATGTTAAAAAAGGACAAAACAAGTAAGAAATTTTGGAGGGGGGAGGCCAAACAAACCACCCTTCATGGAAAGCATACCTGAAAGAGAATTTACAGTCACCCTTCATAAAAAGAATATTCAAAAGAGAATATATAGCCACCCTTCATGGAAAGCATACCCAAAAGAGAATATATAGCCACCCTTCATGGAAAGCATACCCAAAAGAGAATTTACAGCAACTCTTCTTGGAAGGATAGCCAAAAGAGAATTCAAACCCAGAAGTAACTGTATCAGCCAAATACATTCCAAACACAAGAACAAATGCAAGAGCTTACCTCAAAACAGGAGTATATTAACGAATGCGGAGCCGAAGTGGAAACAGCCGAAAATGCATGCAATGACTGATAATACAGAATTGGGTTCCACGGCACCAGCACACTGACCGAAATGCAGAGTCTTAAGGAGTATACACTGCCATTTGTCTGTCACAGGCTCTGAGCTCTGTAAAACTTCGGGCTCTGTAAAACTTCGAGAGAGCTGCTCATATGATTCAATGGAATGACCAGCTAGTTTGAAGATGGTGATGTGACATCACTACAAATTCTTCATGTGTGATGTGGTCTCATTGTCATGATGTATAAGTACTTTCCAAAGGGTTACACTGAAGTTAGGTGGTTTTTTCGTAAAAGAAGGATGGCCTTAATTAGAAGGACCACATGTAATTCATAAGACACCTGCCAAAATTTTAGTAAATCGTGGGATTATTTAATCTCTACATTTGAACAAGGTTTTAAAATATCATATGTAATGCATAAGATTTATATTTATTTTTAAGGAGTGAAAAAATTGCATTTTGCTTGAGATCTAATAAATATTGAATTAAATGAATCTATGGTAATTAAATTATAAACAATTCGTTAAAAAACATTTAATTACTTAATATTTGAAATCCTATCAATCAACTAGTTTTAACATTTCCCATGCAATTTTAGAAAGATATAAAAGCATTTAGGACTTTATTTGAACATTTATTTTGGACTTTATTTTCTAATCAAAGAAATCTCATGCATGGTATTCTTGAAAACTTTGTTACATTTAAATAAATAAAAATACAAATGCACAAAAATTATTATAATTAAATTGTATAATTCATATCAAATTTATATTTAATTATTAAATATTTAAATAAAATTATTTTTATTAATTTATAAAAATATTGTATAAATATTTATAATTTTTTCAATTTGTTAGTTTGTGTCTATCTATCAATTATAGCTTTTGTAAAAAGAACAATTTAGATCAAACTTGTCCTTATAATGTACTTGAATATGATTTTTCCAATTTAAGAATGAAGGCAATATCTCGGTGACTTTAATGATCGAACAACTAATAACCAGGCTATTCTATTAAGCAATGATTCCAACACTAATCCTACATGGTTAGACATAGACCTTGCTTTAACCAACAACTACAAAAGAAGTTATGAAGATTTAAGGGAAATTTTGTTTTGTTCTAAGTTAATCTTAATCTTCAACAAAAGTAAAGATGATATTTTTTGAAATGATTTAAATTAAATTTATGTCTTCTATATATTCGTGGAATGTATATTTGCAAGATCACTTTGGGATTTAGTCACAAAGTCACTGAATGTTGATTTGAGTTGGGGCTATGATTCGTTTGACACAAGTGCTTATATCTGGCATAAGGTATGCAAAAACTATCCTTTCTTACCAGTTGTTATCTCTTGGTTCATATGGCTAAACAGAAATGAAATCATATTCGAAAATGGAACACCTCGTCTGTTCCTTACATTTAAGAAGATTATCAAAATGGTCAAAGAACAGTGCTCGAACTTGGAAAAAAAGAAGGATAAGAAGGTCATTCCTTTTACTTTTGATCATAATTCTCCAGTGGCTTGTCTTTGTGTTGTGGGGGTGTCATTTTCCTGAATAAGGATCATTATTTCGTCCTTAAACTGTTTGGAGGAAAAGGGTCAAATACTAAGGCTGAGATGTTAACTTTATGGTGTGTACTTACAGTTGCAAACTCCTTTGGTCTACGAGAGATGAAAGTGTTTGGGGACTCACGAGTCACAATTAAATGGACCCTTGGAGAATTTGATATAAATGTTATCCAGCTTTATCAATGGTGTAACAAAACAAGAGAAAAAATCAATCTCTTTAGAGGGATTAGTTTTGAACATATCTATCGACAAAACAATACTCTTACAGACAAGTTGTCGAAAGAAGCATTTGCAGGGAAATAAGGTGTTGTCTACTAGGAAGAGTTGCTGAGAAAGGAGCGGTCAGCCTTTTTTATTTCTAAAATATTCTGGTCATGATTGCATTAAGACATACAGCTATTAGTTTTTGTTGTTTTATGTTGAAATTATGTTGTTTTTGTCTAAGATGATAATCAGCTCTGTATCGTGAACATAAGTATGTCTTGAGACTTAATATTTTGTACTATTTGATTCTCAATATGAATACCAATAGTATGGTTTTTTTCGCTGAAAAAAAGGGCAATATAGAAGACCTTTATCATAATTTCTCTACAACCCTCTCATCTTCCATTAACAAATTCTCTATTGAAGTGTCGTATAAAAATAGAAATAGAATGACCAACCCTTGGTATGACAAAGAGTGCAAAATCGCAAGAAAAGAAATCAAAGAAGCTATTGAAGAGTCCCTAAAAGTTGATAAGATAAACAAGTACAAAGCCCTCATTAAAAGAAAGAAAAAAAAGGACATATATTAATAATAAGCAGGAGAAGCTTTTACACCTCTCTAAGATGGATCCTAAGAAATTCTGGAGACAAATTCTAACTCGCAAAACTAAAGAGAGTAATATGATTGTATTGAAGGATGGCAATTCCTATCTTAAGAAGCTTTATGAATCGCATGGTGTCGTGGACAACATTCAACCCCTTTTTTATGGAGGATAAAGTTTTTTCTTTAGAAGATGTAGATTTTGGGATTAAGCACCTCGCAAATGGGAAAGCTAAGGACATCAAAGGCTACCAAGCATAAATCATGTCAGACAATTTAATTGCTTAAATTCATAGCATTTAATTATTAATCGGGATTCATGAACTTATGAGATGCAAGCAAAGTATATCCAAGATTAGAAACTTAACTAGTCTAACCCTAATGGAAGAACAACTTGCTTTATAAATCAATTCCAGGTATCAAGAATAACCAAGAGAACTATACTATGTTCATGAATCCTTACACCATTTACATTTCTCTTACTTATGTTCAGAGTATTCATGTAACAATCTATTGTATAATATGTTCAAGGATCTAAACGATTCATGTTGTTTTATAAAACATTAATGTTCGAATTTGAATCAAATAAATTTGCAATTATAAATCAAAATCTTATAGCTTAAATAAAACTCAAAGATCCCACAGTTAATCTAGGTTTTGTAACTTTCAATTTTATAATTTCCGCAATATCAACTTGTTGTGGTTCTGAGAACACACCATGACAACCATGGAATTCCAACAACTCATTCAAACATAATTAAGGAGCATAAAAGAATGAAAGCATGAATAAAATAACTAATAATTCAAGAAGGCAATTAAATATAATAAAGTAATCTATGGAATGACAGAGCAATCAAATATGCAAGTTAAGTAATAAATCAATCTATGAAGTAACAACATAATTAAATTTGTAAGTGCAAAACTAAGATAATTAAATAACAATACGTTGCATACCCAAGTTAGGGGTCCCTCCTGGTTGGGGATGCACTGTAGGGAAAACTACATGATTTAAATCACAATCACAATATCGTTTAAACGACAACAAGATTTCTATTGATTATTGGAGAATGAAGTTCAACACTATAAAATAGCGCAACAATACATCAAGAATAATACCCCCTACTAACTGAGCTCATCCTTGTTTATATAACCAAAGTGTTATAAGGGGAAAGCATTACATAATCCCCCTGTTTTCTAGGCTTCTAGTGATTACAAATGTTCTAAGACTAATTATAGCCAAAGGATAAGCTATGTGTTTATATTAATATAGGAAAATATCATAATTACATATGATAATTGCATGATACAAAGTCCATGCAATTATCCCTTTTCATACTAATTTTGGATGAAGCGTTGGAACTCATTTATTAAGCATACATGTGTTTTGGAGCTTGGCAGTGCCTTCAACAATATTGGGTCCATTTTAGAAGGAGAAAAACCATCTCATGGAAACTAAAAACAAAACCTATGTGGATGTTTTTAATCTAGAGATGTGCCACCCTATTAACCAACAAGCATGCTACCGGAACAATCTGGAAAACTGGTAATGTATAGGCCAATATTACTATGTGTTGATTTGAATGTTTGGTTGAACATCCACCCGGCCTCTGAAGACTTTATTCATGATACAAAGGAAGCATGAGCAACTCCAAGACCTATAGAATGCATCCCAAGTGGAAAATTTCTCGTTTCTCTCATGCTTCCATCAAAATAATCACGTTACAAAAACCTGGGTTTCTTGTAACAATGGTAATCAATAACAGTAAAATGGTTTTTAACACTATTCAAGTAAAAAATAACAAGAATTAAAGTAAAAATAATTGTGATAACTTAAATGATCCTTTAGATGAAGTTCTTTCAAGGATCATAGGATTTTGGATGAAAAGGAGGATCTAGATGACAAAATAGGGGTTTACTGACTAAAAAGGACACAATTATCAATCAAAATCGGTATAAAATGGAGACCCAACACCCCCCAATGTTGAGGTTGTTGCATGTCCCCATGCAACTGATTAATCCTCCTTTGGTAATCCTGAATGCATATTATCCCAATCATACAAAAGATGACCAAACTCAGTTTCTACACAGTATCCCAAACACTTGTGAACTTTCATCCATGTTGTTATTTCTTGAAATTCATCCCAATGATAGGAAACTTGATAGATTTTCCTTGAAAACCACATTAGCATGAAATGAAATCTAATCCCTATCCATCCAGTTCTAAGTCTCCTTACATAATCAATATACAAATGAGACTAAGTTATGGATAAGCAAAACAAGGGAAGGACCATTGGATTTTGTTGTTGAAATACTTTCGGTAAAAGCTTCCATCTCTCTTGAAAAGATGCCACAACTTCCATGGTATGGAGATTACAGACTTCTTCAAAGTTCGAAATAGCCATCATTTGATGATTCCTAAATATTTTCACCCTACCAGATTCAGACAAAATTCTTCGTGATCTCTAATAACCTCCCCGTGTATCATATGTTCACTTCATACCATTAACCTCGAAATGGTTTTCGTGCTCATATTAATCCATATCCGTTCTCCACTTAATCTGGTTTCACATAAAAGAGGTGAAAGCTCTAAGTTGAACATCTCCAACACACGATTAGGGTTCCAACATGTTTCCTCTTGTAAAAAGAAATCAAATTGATACAATTCACACAAAATATTATGTTCATCATCAAAGGACTCATAGTATATCTTGATAAAATCAATGACATTGTTGATCTCATACTACTTCCCAACAATCTATCTTATGATTGTAAATTCAGTCCACTGTTCATGAAGGTGGACAGGATAAAATCGAGCTAGACACCTGCAATAAATAGCCTATAGGGCGAGTCCTCCTATTCTTTTTAAACTATTTTACCTTTAACTATTGTTGGAGCCCCTGAATTTTTAACTTCCATTTCCTTTCTACCTCCAAGTGTTGAGAAAAGCATCGTTCTTGCATCCTTTGTATCTCATATTTATCTTGATCCTTATAAATCAACCCTAAATCATACATTTCCTCTTTGCCTTCCTACTAGATATGGTTAAGTTGAATAGATTTAATTGCTAAGGTATTTACGATAATATCGTATAGTATTTGATTTATCAACTCCTGAGGAATTTTCATACCTTTCTCATTTGTTTCAACAAGTTCTGGTGGAGGTGTAGGGGGAGATAACACTTATGTTGCCGCTGATAATAAATCTAGTGTGGTCCTAGGATTTTTATTAGTGCCCTTCTGCATAATCAGATTAATTTTCAACAACCCACTTTGATGATAAAGCTTCTTATTCCTTTTGTACCAGCCTCGTGCCTGCTTCTTAAGAGGATGGAACCTTGTTTTTAATTGATCACTCTCCTTCCTTAATTTCTTTCCTTGTTCCTTAAGTCGCTCATTCTAAGACTTAATATATATATCTATGGCCTCGAATGTCTTACATTGGTTTCTCAATTTCCTAGTTCATTTGTTCTTCTTTTGCAATAGGAAATTGGGTTCTTCATAACATACCTCTTTTGTTTTCCCTTTTTCTTTTCTACCCAGGTGCGCAATTACAGGTTCACAAGGTTTTGGTTCACATTCAAACATATTCAATTGTGGTTCCACTAGCTCCAACTAGATTTATTCTACTTGTATAGGATTTGTATGCTTGACTTGTGAGAACCTAGTCTGTGGTCACTGAGGGGGCCTTCCAAAAACCATATTTTCTTGCACCCTCTTCCCTGGATTATGCTCTGTGCTACATTCTCATATCTCTGATTCTTTAATCAAACTTCATGCAATTTTCCTTTTTGTTGCAAATTCCATTTGCGGTGTGATCCATTTCCGTGTTCTCTCAAAAACCTCCTTCTAAACTATTATTCCCAATTTGTCAAGCCATCAGATTCAATTCACATGGCTCAGAGTTTCCTGTAATTGCTTTTGAGAGAAACCCCTTTTCTTGAAATAATTTTTCCCAAGTAATGCCATATTTCTCCAATTTTGCTAAGATGATCAATTTAATCAACCCATTGTGATACAAGTTGTTATTTGCATTCTTAAGATGCCTTTGGAAAGCGATGACCATCTTTGTTAGACTTTTCCACAGAAAATAGGGCAAGCGTACCAAGTACCCTTCTTTCAAATGCAACATTAGTCGAATATGGTAATGGTAAATGAGGTTGTACCTCACCTCACAAGTTATATACTTATGGATGAAAAATGCAACATTAGTCCATTTTTTCGGCAATCAATTCCTTTGTGCCCCTATCTCCCAAGTTGGAGTTGGCGCATCTCTCTTCATGAATTGTTTCCATGAATTAACTGGTAATTTATGGTTCTTAAACGATCTCTCACCCACTCTAGATAATCCTCCAACTGTTGCAATTGAGGCTTCAAAGATTGGGATTAACAAACCACCCAACTTGGCGCATGCGCCATCAAAGCTTAGACCAAATGCCATTGTAACTTCTCCATTATATACCTTGAGCTTCTAAAAAAAAACAGCCTACATACTGGAACAATTCTCTCCGATTCAGATCTCCCTTAAACAATTGTAAAGTTTGAGGCTCCTGTCTCCTTACAATAATCATTGATTTTTTCCCCACTGTGATCAAAATGCTAATCTCTACCTTACCTAATTTGACATAAATTGTAGTCCTTTTTGCATGGTGCAAGAGAAATAAGGAAAGATGATGGAATAGGGAAGTGGTTGCATGAGAAGTGGAGGTCGAATTTACAGATAAATCTATTGGTACTAGTGTGTCGGATTTGTTTAAATTGGAATGATGAATCGCATGTTCCAAGATATATGCACGATCCTTGTTGATTTGGGACGAAACAATGACTATCGATGGTGTCGATTGTTGATTGGATGTTTTTAATGGAAATAACTGTATTAACTCATAATATAAGGGGATAAAGTTAAGTTTTTTTTTTTCGAATAAAAAAAATGATTTCATGAAACTTCATCGAGCATAATAACATGGGGTCATTTACAAATCCTTGATTATTCGTATACTTGAATAAGTGCAAAAAATGTTACCCAGTTTTAATACTTGAACTGGAATTATCCTTTCCTGCAGGAAGTCTTTGTTGGTATGCTACTAGAAGTGTCCAAGAACAAATTAGGGATTTATCCTTGCAATATTCCTGGCATCTGAACACTATGTATGCTTGAACTCTGATATGATATTTACCAATCCTAGTGCAATCTGGAATATTCTCTTCTATTTATTGAAAACCTTGAGATCCAACCTTTGTAAAATCGTAAACTATGGAAAGGTTGATCTCATGGATTTTTGTTGTTGGTACTTGGTACATGATCTGGAACTAGATATATTATTTTTGGAATGGTAATATGATATGGAGTTGATCCTAGATCTAGAATGTTTCTTGAAAGAATGTTGGAACATGAAATACTTGTGCTGCTAGGAGTGTTTGATCTAATCATTGGAACAAGAGTTTGTTGGGATTTTGGTAGCATTAAAGTAATAACAAATTCCACTGAAATTACCTTTTCCTAATGCAAATGGTGGCCCGAGCATATGGAATTATGAGCAAAGGAATGGACACTTAAGGCTTGGGTGCTTGAATTGAAAGTGTCTTGTTGGGGTTGGCTAAAAAAACTTGGAATGTAATGTTGGGTATTCCGGTAATAAATAGGCATTATGGTGACACTAGCATGTTACCAAAATTTTGAAAACCGCAAACCATCATAGGAATTTCCTACAACTATTGATAACCTCTATTATTGTTGACTAAGTTGTTGCACTATGAAAAATGTAGCTGGCTGTTATAAAATTAACTGCTAAAATGACTAGAGCTGAGCCAAAACATAGTAACAAGAAATATGCTATGTACATCATCCGTCCATTTTATTGAAAGAAATATGAACAATACATGTTGTTATAGGTTACCATCTTGGAAAGTCTTCATCTACAACCCATCATGTACATTTTTGTCCATGTGAATAGGTGTTCTTGGGGTTGAACATGGAGAAAAATAATTGGATAACCAACCATTGATGGATGTCATTAACCAATGCAAGACAACTCATCAATAATGATATTGAGCATTAAGTTACATAGTACATTCTGATAGGTATGAATAGATGTGTTGAAGTCGAGTCACCTAGAGAATTTGACAATCAAGAGACATTGATGAATTCCTGTTGTTGTCAACGAGGAAACCTGCCATTAATGTATGCAAGCTCCAAGGAAATATAAAATATCTCCACTATTGATTCCAAACAAGGTATTGAAGTCGATGGGACAAGATCTGTTGGAAGGAGGGTCTTAAGGAATCCCACATCAGCCAATGCGAGCATTGAACCAAAAAGATTTGAAAAACCTTTTATGAAAGATTGAATTAACAACATTATGTAGAATTTCTTATGAAATTTTCCAGCCATAAACCCAGTTTTCAAGCAATGCACATGCCCAAATACTCCAGGATCCTGGTTTTCGTAGTTGGACTTATTTTTATCTTTACTGTTTGATTTATTTATTCTTCTACACTATCCTACTCTACTTGAAAAAAAAAAAATCTTTCAAGTGTAGGAGTATTTCCAATGCATCCATTTACGTAATAGGATCTTAGTTAAACTCATATCCAAATTTGAAAAATGTACCTCAATGATTAACATGATATGAGATGCCTCATTAATTACTATGATATGAGATGCCAGTTGTTCTACTGGAGATGGTGCCCAGAAATGTTGAAAACTGGAGTGGTATAGTGGCTTGATGACTATTTGGAACCATGTTTCAATATAGTCTTTGTCTCCTTGGTTCTTTGTATTTGTCATGCCATAATGTTCTTCGGAAAATTGCTCATCAAACTCCTAAGCGCACAAGGGATCTACTGACAAACATGCAAAAAAATTCTTCGATCGTCGGCTCTAGTATATGCTCTTCATCAGATGTTGTCCATAACTCTTTGATCTCTTATTAATGTTGATCATGATAACTAGGAGAAACTTCTAAATCCTCCTCTTGTGGAATATGTTCATGGATCCTTTGTTCTTCAACTGCTTCTTGAGATGTAGACTCATCCCTAGTGATAACTCTCAACTTTGAACAAGGATTTGAGAAGATCCTTGTGGTGACATGTCCTCCTTTACTCAAAAGGTTCTTAATCATTCTTAAGTTCCTTTGGTCGATCTAGATTTTTTCCCCATAAATGGATTAGTACACGGAGGCTCCTACAACACCTAAAATACAAAGTTCTCTACCTTTAATATTAAAGAAATGAATGAAAGCTACAAAAAAAAAACACGCCATACTTTGTAAACTCAAACAAACTTAAGCAATCTGAGCAATAACCATGTACTTGAACCCCTCACGCTACTAAAACCCTGTTGTCACCGAGTCATCTTTTGACATAAGTTAGGTTTTTTTCATGAATCCTTACTTTAGTACCAGCATGAAGAGGTCTCGAAGAAACTCACTAAAGTGAATCCGTAAGGCTATTACACCATATAAATTTTCCAGTGAGGTCGTCTTCACATCTTACCATCTCTCCTCCTCCAAATCATAAATGTTGGCATAGAAAATCATATGCAGAAATAAAAAGAAAAACTAAAGAACCAAACTTGAATGCTCTAATTCCTTTAGCATCTCCCCGCCAACAATGCCGAAAATGTCACTCAATATAATTGCTTAAATTATAAGCATTTAATTATCAATCGGGATTCATGAACTTATGAGATGCAAGCAAAGTATATGTAGGATTATAAACTTAACTAATATAACTCCAACGAATTTAAAATAACAACTTGCTTTATAAATCAATTCCATGTATCAAGAAGAACCAAGAGGAAATCTTATAACATAAATTAAACTCATAAATCCCATAGTTAATCTAAGTTCTGTAAATTTAGTTTTTAGAATTCCCGCAATATCACCTTGTTGAGATTCCAAGAACACACCACACCAACCATGGAATTCCATTAACTCATTCAAACATAAAATAATGAAATAATGAATAAATTAACCAATCATTCAATAAAGCAATTAAAGATAATAAATTAATCTATTGAATGATAGAGCAATCAAATATGCAAGTTAAGTAATAAATTGATCTATGAAATAAAAACACAATTAAATCTATAAGTTCAAAACTAAGTTAATTGAATAACATTACAGTGCATACCCAAGTCAGGGGGCCATCCTGGTTGGGGATGCACCGTAGACAAAACTACAGGATTTAAATCACAATAATAATAATAATGTTTAAGCAACAACCTGATTTATATTGATCATTAGAGAATGAAGTTCAACAATGTATAATAACACAACAACACATCATGAACAATCCCCCCTAGAGACTAAGCTCATCCTTGTTATATAGCTGAAGTGTTATAGGAGGAAAGCATTACACAATCCCCTGTTTTCTAGGCTTGTCAATTGATTACAAACGTTCTAAGATTAATTGTAGCCAAAGGATAAGTGATCTATTTCCAGAGTCCTTTAATATAGTAAAATAACAAATTTACGTATGATAAATTGATAATTGCATGATACGAAATACATGCAATTATCCATTTTCATAGTAATCTTGGATTGATGCACTGGAACACATTTATTAATCGTACAAGTGTTCTAGAGGTTGGTGGTTCCTTCAACAGTCATGGGTCCATTGTCGAAGGAGAAAAACCATCTCATGGAAACTAAAAACAAAACCCATGTGGCCATCTTTATTCTAGAGATGTGCCACCCTATTAACCAACAAGCATGCTACCAGAACAATCTGGAAATTTGGTAATATATAGGTCGATATTACTCTACGTTGATCCGAATGTTTGGTTGAACTTCCACTCGACTTCCGAGGACTTACTTCACGATCCAAATGAAGCATGATCATATCCAAGACTTATAGAATGCATCCCAAGTGTCAGATATCCCATTTCTCCCGTGCTTCCATAAAAAATAATCACATTATATTAACGTGGGTTTCTTGCAACAATGGTAATCATTAACCATAGAATAGTTTTTAACACTATTTAAGTAACAAATAACAAGAATTAATGTAAATATTGCCACAATACCTTAAATTATAATTTAGATGAATTTTTGCGGGGATCATATGATTTTAGATGAAGGATGATCTAGATGACAAAATAGGCATTTACCAAGTAAAAATGACACAGTCATCAATCAAAATCAATACAAAGTGGAGACTTAACACCCACCCACGTTGAGATTGTTGCATGTCCCCATGCAACCGATTAATCCTCTTCAAGTAATATTGAATGCATATAATCCCAATTATATGAAAGATGGCCAAACTCAGTTTTTGCATAGTCTCCCAAACACTTGTGAACTTATGTCCATGTTGTATTTTCTTGAAATTCATCCCAATGATAGGCAACTTGATAGATTTTCCTTGCACACCACCTCAGTAGGAAATGAAATCGAAGCCCTATCCATCTAGTTCTGATTCTCCTTAAAGAATCAATATACAAATGAGACCGAGTTATGGCTGAGAAAAACAAGTGAAAGGTCATTGGATATCATTGTTGAAATACTTTCAGTAATAGTTTCCATCTCTCTTTAAAATATGCCACAACTTCCATGGTATGGATATTACAGACTTCTTCAAAGTTATGAATAGCCATCCTAGGATGATTCCTAAATAGTTTCACCCTATTATATTCAGACAAAAATTCTTGGTGATCATTGATAACCTCCCCAAGTATTAGATATTCACTTCGGACCATTGACCTAGAATGGATTTTGTTTTGTTCATATTGATCCATATCCTTTCTCCACTTGATTTGGTTTTGCATAAAAGAGGTGAAAGCTCTAAGTTGAACATCTCCAATCAAATGATTAGGGTTCCACCTTGTCTCCTCTTGTAAAAAGAAATCAAATTGATGCAATTAACACAAAATATTATGTTCATTATCATAGGACTCAAAGTATATCTTAATAAAATCAATAACACTGTTGATCTCATACTTCTTCCCTGCGATTAATCTTTTGATTCTAAAATTAGTCCATTGTTCATGAATGTAGACAAGATAAAGTCGAGTTAGACACTTGCAAGTAATATCCTATAGGGTGAGTCCTTCTATTCTTTGTACTTTGAACTCTTTTACCTTTAACTGTTGTTGGAGCCCTAAATTTTTAACTTACATTTCCTTTCTACCTCCAGGTGTTGAGAAAACCATCGTTCTTGCATCCTTTGTATCTCGTATTTGTATTGGTCCTTATAAATCAACCCTAAAACATACATTTCTTCTTTTTCTTTCCACTAGATACTATTAAGTTGAACAGATGAAATTGCTAAGGTATTAACAAGAATATTGTATAGTATTCGATTTATGAACTCATGAGCAATTTTCATACCTTTCTCATTTGTTTCAACAGGTCCAGGTGGAGGGGTAGGGGGAGATATCACTTATGCTGCCATTGCTAATAAATCTAGTATGGTCCTAGGATTTTTATTAGTGCCCTTCTGCATGATTAGTTTAATTTTCAACTACCTATTTTGATGATAAATCTTCTTATTCTTTTTGTACCAACCTTGTGCCTGCTTATTAAGAAAATGGAACCTTGTTTTTAATTTCTCATTCTCCTTCCTTAATTTCTTTCCCTATTCCATAAGTCACTTGTTCTCAGACTTAATATATCTATATAGGACCTCGAATGTCTGAATTTGCTTTCTTAATTTCCTAATTTGTTTGTTCTTCTTTTGCAAAAGGGAATTGGGTTCTTTAGAACTTACCTCTTTTTCTTTCCTTTTTCTTTTCTGCCCTATAGGTTGACAAGGTTCTGGTTCACATTCAAACACATTCAATTCTAGTTCCACTGGCTCCAACTAGATTTATTATACTTGTATAGGCTTTGTATGCTTGACTTGTGAAAACCTAGTCCATGGTCGCCAAGGGGGCCTTTCAAAAACCGTTTCTTCTCGTGCCCTTTTCCTCGATTATGCTCTGTGCTACATCCTCCTATATTTGATTCTTCAGTCAAACTTATAGTTATTTTCCTTTTTGTTTCACATTCCATTTGTGGTGTGATGCATTCCCTTGTTCTCTCAGAACCTCCTTCTACACTATTATTCCCAAATTGTCAGGCCATTGGATTCAATTCACACGAATAAGAGTTTTCCATGATTGATTTTGACTGAAACCCATTTTCTTACAAGAATTGTTCCTAATTAATGCCATATTTATCCAATTCAACTAAGATGGTCAACTTAATCAACCCATGGTGACATAGGTTGATATTTGCATTATCAGGATACTTTTGGACAACGACGACCATCTTTGTTAGAATTTTCCACATAAAATAGGGCAAGTTTACCAAGTCCCCTTCTTTCAAATGCAACATTATTCGAATATGGTAAAGGTAAATGAGGTTGTACATCCCATCATAAGTAATATACTTCTAGATGAAAGATGCAACATTAGGCCATTTTTTCGCCAAACAATTCATTTGCCCACATCGCCCAAGTTGGAGTTGGCGCCTCTCCCATCATAATTTGTTTCGATGAATTAACTAGTAATTTATGGTTCTTAACCATCTCTCACCCACTTGAAATAATCATGTAACCACTTAAATTGAGGCTTCATAAACTAGGATTAGCAAACTACCCATGTTAGTGCATGTGCCATCAAAGATTAGAGCAAACACCAATGTAACATCGCCATTATACCCCTTGAGTTTCTCAAAAAAACCAAACCAACCTGCATGCTGGAACAATTCTCTGCAAGTCGAGTCTCCATTAAATAGCTCCAAGGTTTGAGGCTCATGTATCCTTGTAATGATCACTGATCTTTTCCCCATTATAATAAAAATATTGATCTCTATCTTTCCTAATTCAACATAAATTGTAGTCCTTTTTGGACGATACATGAGAAATAAGGAAAGATGATGGAATAGGAAAGTGGTTGTGGGATAAGTGGAGGTTGGATTTATAGATAAATCTATTGGTACTAGTGTGTCAGATTGGCTCAGATTGGAATGATGAATCACATGTTGCAAGATATATGCATGATACTTGCTGATTTGGGATGAAATAATGACTACCGATAGTGTCGATTGTTGATTGGAAGTTTTTTATGGAAATAACAGTATCAACTCATAAGGGGATAAATATAAGTTTTTTTTTAATAACAAAACATGATTTAATGAAACTTCATCGAGAATAATAATATGTATCATTTACAAAATCCTTGATTATTCATATACTTGAATAAGTGCAAAAAAATGTTACCTAAATTTAATAGCTAAATTGAAATGATCCTTTCCTGCAAGAAGTCTTTATTTCTATGCTACTAGAAGCGTCCAGGGCCAAATTCCGGTTTTAGCCTCGCAATATTCTTGGCATCTAAACACTATGTATACTTGAACTCTGATATAATATTTTCCAATCCTAGTGCAATCTGGAATCTGATCTTTTTTTAATGAAAACCTTGAGATCCAACCTCTATAAAATTGTAAACTTGGGAAAGGCTATCTCTTGGCTTTTTGCTTTTGGTACCTAGAGGATCTGGAACTAGATATAAAGTTGGAATGATAATATGATCTAGAGTTTATCATGAATCTAGAATGACGCTTGAAAGAATGTTGGAACATGAAATACTTATGCTTCCATGATAGTCTAATCTAATCATTGGAACAAGAATTTGTTAGGATTCTAGTAGCAGTCAGGTAATTAAAAAATCCATTCAAATTACCTTTTCCTGCTGCAAATGGTGGTACGAGCGGATGGAATTATGAAAAAAGGATTGGACACATGAGGCTTGGGTGTTTGAATTGAAAGAGTATTGCTTGGGCTGGCTGAAAAAGGTTGGACTGCAATGTTGGGAATTTCAGTAATAAATAGGCATTTTGGTGACTCTAGCGTGTTACCGGAATTATGAAAACCTCAAACCATCATAGGAATTTCTTGCAACAACTGATAACCTCTTTTATTGTTGATTAGACAATTGCACTCTTAAAAATTGAACTGATTGTCTGAAAATTAACTGCTAAACTGATTGGAGCTAGGCCAAAACAAAAGAACAAGAAATATGCTATCTACATCAGCCCTCCATTTTATTGAAATAAAAATGAACATTGTGAAGCTGACAACTGCGAAGAAGGACCATCCGCGGAAGAAAGGGTCATTTGCGGAAAATGAGAAAGCGCAAGATTAGTTTAGTTTGTTAGAAAGGGTCATTTGGACAATTTTGTAACCGCCATAGTTGGCTATAAATAAGAATATGAATGTAAGCCTAAGGGCATCAATTGGCATGATCATGGTGACTGTGCAATTCAATTGTGTTTTGCTTTGTTTTCAACAGTTTTGTATGTAGCCGCGATAAGATGTTCTGAACTATTTCTGCGAAGGTTATACCGCAGGTTTTGATGAGTTAATGCATGAGGATGTTTGGATCTGTTCTTTTGTCTCTGTTTATGTCGAATAATGAATGCTGCATTATGATTTCTATTGTAAAGTTTCATTGATGTGATCTTCGGTATCTCCCTGTCAATGCGAATGTGAATTATGTATTGAATATGCGAATGGTAAAAACATGGTTAATGTGCAAATGATGAATGTATGAATGCATGCGAATGTGAATCTCTGGTTTCTGTTGCGATAGAATTGAAGTAGTTGCATGTCATTTCCCCACTGCAGAAACTTGGTTCCTGTAGCCCCCTTAATCATCTCGGGTGAGACTTCACTCGCTTCGTGGGTGTTGCTGGAAAGGGTAAAACCTTTATGGGCCAGTGCTTAAGGGTGTTTGGTTGGTGTTTGTTGATGACAGTGCGAAGTGAACCACTGTTGACAGAACTGTGTCAACAAATGGTTCAGTTGTTGGGACCCTGAAGAAGAAAGATAAGGACATGCTGTGGCACCCGACGAAACAAGAGATTTAGGACTGGTATGACAAGAAAGCAGAAGAATTCGCAGAAGGAGAAAATCAGAACCCCGGGCAGACGACAATCAGTTGGTTGGACAAGCATATTTATTCTGATATCCACGAGATATTTTTCTGCGAATTCACGGTATTGTTGCACGAGTGGTTAGCACAACTGACGTTTCAGAAGAACCATTGCCAAAAGAGTGAGCCTGATCACTGGACTCCAAAACTGATCCAACATCTAAAACAGGTGGACAATAAGGTATCACGAGCTGTTGACTTTTGGGTAGACAGTATCTTAGAGGGATACATCACTGAGTTTTCTGTGGACACAATCAAATCATATAGTGACACAGAAAGGAAATTTTTCAAAGGACCTAGAGGAAGATTCCTGCTATCGCTGAAGTTGTGGATTAAGATGCTCGTCTGCGAAAAGGGCATACTGAGGATAATTTCGACGAGTAGAAGAATCAGTGTGCGAAAGTTGTGGGTACTGCATGAATGGGGGTCCGATAGAAAGATGCGGGGTAGATGGACATGAGCGATGACAAATTTTTAAGGGAAGTTGATGAAGAGTGTGGTACCTTGAGGAGTGGGGTGATATTCCGGCGACCCAAGAAGAAGAGGAGGATTGAGAGAGAGTCTCCTGAGGGGACCAGAACAGAAGAATCCGAAACAGGACCACAAGGGACGAAGTGACCTTATTACGACGAAGAAGAAAGTGAACAGGTTTCCCCAGAAGCTAAAGAAGGACGTACCTTAAGCCACAACGTACCTTCAACTCCCCGCACTACTCAGAACTTGATAAGAGGAAATATAAGTTAGTCGCAGAGCTGTCCTACGTGCCAGAACAGTAGTAAGAGTAGCGGATCAATAAATAATAATAGTAGAAGTACAAGAATGGCAGGTGATGATGCAAAGATGCCAATCTTCCAGGGTAACGGGACCGAGGATCCCGGACAATACTGGTTTTTGTGCGAGGTAGTATGGACCGTGAAGTAGGTCCAGGATGAAGATATAAAAAGGGACAGTTAGTGATGACCCTCAGGGGTCGTGCACTCGACTGGTATATGAATTTTACTAAGGTACCGTCGGGAACTCTAGGTAAATCATTACTGCAGATCAAGGCGGGGATGATTGATGAATTTAGAAAACTAAAATCTGAGTCGCAGTACATTACTGAGCTCAAAGAAATAAAAAGTTTCCCAAGAAGTCAGTATAGGACTTTGACCAACGATACAAAACACTAATGGCGAAAGTGAGTTTCGGGATGAACGATATGCAGCATAAAGAATGGTTTATCGCTGGGTTGGTGCTGCACATCCATGGGCTGCTGATGTAACAGAAGGTAGCGACTCAAGGAGAAGCGCTAGAGGCTTCGCCGATCGGCGAAACGGGCTTGGGAATGGATCAAATACAAGTGCAACTAGCAAAATTGACGATCCAGCTATAAGACATGAAGAAAGGAAAAGAGGCCCGTGAAGACATATGGTGCACTAGAGGTAGGACAGAAGGACATCACAAGGATCAGTTCCCAGAATTCTGAGAATATTTGCAAGCAGGTTCACCAAATCCTCTCAGTTAGGGAGGAATGCCTTAGTGTCGTATCTGTCAGACGAGAGGACAATGACCAGAAGAATGTGTGTACCTGCAAAATATGGTGTCGAAACCAGTGAACTTGTATTGCAAGTTCTATCGATCGGTTTGCCACAACGAGAAAGAATACAAAGCTTATGACCTACTCCAAGAAAGGACTGCAGATACTTTCTTTATGAAAGGGGAGGAGCAACCACCGGTACAGTAACAACAGTAGCATAATCAACCACATTCGCAATACAATCCACAACCGCAATATGATCAGTCGTAGTATTGTTAGGATATTTAGACACTTAGGAGTTAGTTAAGATCAACTTGTGTAATATATCCATTAGGGATAGTGTGTTTCTTTAGTATGCATTAGTATGCATTTGTAAATACTTAATCCGATGGTCACGATATGTTCCCGACATAGAGTGATCCGACGACTCAACTTCTCTTAGATCAAACCTAACCTTGATCCGTGGCTTAACACCCGATTGGTCCATGATCTCTATTTAAAGAGCATGGAGGGTCATTGTTTAGTTGATCGATTATGAGAAGCTCATTTGTAACTTTCTTTCCTTGCATAATAAATTGTCACGTAGAAGCTATTTGACCGGGGCCGTGGAGTGTTTCCCTCAAGAGGGTTTAAACCATGTCAAAACATCGGTGTGTTGATCTGTGATCTGTTTGTGTGAAGTGGTTGCTCTTGGTGTTCGGTCCTTTGGTAGTACCCTGTGTACCCGAACATGGTATCAGAGCTTTTATGAAGTGTCGCTTCCGGTTATGATCTAGATCTTGAACTGTTGTTGCCGAAACTCGAAAGGGTTTCTAGTTCTGGTATTTTTGTGCATTTTTGGGCTGTGGGAGGTGTTCCATTGCGTCTGGAGCATCGTTTCCATTGGGAAATAGTTTTTGTTTGATCGAAAACGGTTCCCGGTTGCTCCAGAAACGCGTATTTCATCAGATCTGAAGGTATAATGTTACAGTGACGCATTTTTTTATTTCCTTTTTTAAAAAAGAAAAAATCTCATATTTCATCTTTTTTTACTGTTAGATTTTTTTTGGGTTCGGATTGTTGCTTTCCCGTCTGCGTATGCTCTTTGCTGTGCACCTTGAGCGATCTCGGCAAATCAGAAACAGAAAGGGAAAGGGTTTTTCTCGGCTGCGTATGCTCTTTGCCGTGCATCTTGAGCGATCTCGGCAAATCAGAAATAGAGAGAAAACGTAGACTTTCCGGGCAAGCTAACAAGATCTAACTCCACAAGTGTGGAAATTTTTTTTTTTGTTTCGATTTGTGGTGTGTTTTGCAGGAAAAAGGGCAAGCACGCAAACCGAGCAAAAAGAGTTTAAAAAAAAAAACCCTTCCTCATTCCCATATTTTACATACCTTTTAATCTAGCTCACTTGGTTCAAAGTTGTTTTTATTCCTTAATAGGTATTGAGTTCAAGTCTTAGGAAGTTACTTTTAAAAGAAAAAGTGCATGCAATTTCTATTTTTCAAGTTATTTTATTGTAAAAGTGCATCTCACTTAAATAAATAAATAAATAAAAATACAAGTGAGTCACTTAAGTTTTTTTTATTGTTGCACTATTTAAAAGTAATATCATTGTAAAAGTGAAATCACTTATTTTACAAAAGTGGTTCACTTAAAACAACATTCTTGTAAAGTGATTGTCAAAAGGTTCATCTTCGGAAGAGTGGGTTTTTTTTTTTGCTGGTCATTCTCTAGCTGCCACATCACTATTGGGGACATCTTCAACAGTTTCTTTGTTCAAGTATAACTTCATCATACAGAGTCAGTTTTCAGTGCCATTTTTTTTTAAACCACCTATTTTTTCGAGTTCTTCACATCCAGACTATTGGTTTCTGCTTTTATAGCCATTAATTTACAAATATGGCCGCCCCTTGTGATATTCTACTTAATAGTTCCAACTATTTCTCATGGAAATCTCATATGGAGAATGTTCTACGAAGTAGGGGACTTTTAAGAATTACCTCAAGAAAAAAAAAAGAACCCATTGATGATGATAAGAAAATAAAAATGGGCAAATAGATGTGATGAAGCTCGTGGATTGATTGGGATGTCAATCTCTACTGATTTGCGATTCCACATATCTGGAATTGATGAACCTAATGCTGCTTGGGACAAGTTGGAATCTGTGTTTGGTAAACATAATGAAATACGAACTCACCAACTCGAAAATGAGTTTATTTCTTTAAATCCAAATGACTTTTCATGCATTCAATATTATTTATCTAAATACAAAACTCTTAAACTCTTATGTGCAGAACGTAAGATTGAAAGGAAAGACAAACAATGCATTTATCATATTCTTTCCAAACTTGGACCTGCATATTCTGTTTTTGTATCTACATTTTACTTCATGAAAGCATCCTTGAATGCATCTAGCTATCAAGAGCCTAGTCTTGAATCCTTTGGTGATTCCTTGATTAGAGAACAAGATAAACTCATTCATCTTGGAATAATCAACAATGCAGATACATTTGGGAAAGCCTTATTGTCCCAATAGAAAGAAAAGTCCAAGCCTCCCGAGAAACAAAATTTTTGCAATAATAAGTCAAACAAGGGTCCAAAACCCTCTCAGTCAGCTCCTTCTTTAAAAAATGACAAAGGATCCAAGCCAAAAGGTAAGAAGACTGAGCGTCATTGCAACTATTGTGGGAAAGATAATCATGATGAATCTAAGTGTTTCAAGAAGATGGCAACCTTGGAAGCAACAATGAAGAAGCACCACATCAGCCTAGATTCATCTTCAGAATCTATCTCTCATGGAAATGCACTTTGTGCTCGTGGTTATTCTTATAATGCATCTTCTTCTTCTACTTCAAATGAATGGCTCATTGATTCTGGAGCATCTTATCATATGGCTAAGGATCAAGCCATCTTTTCTACTATGCATGAATGTAATACCAAACAAATATTTGTCGGTGATGATAGATCTATAAGTGTTGTAGGAGTTGGAACAGTTCCAGTAGATAATGGTCATTTTAGTGATGTACTATGTGTTCCAAGAATTTCCTGCAATTTGTTATCAGTCTATCAGATCACTCATTCTGGTGAAGGTAAAATTGTGACCTTTACACCTCACCAAGTTGTAATCAAGGATTTTAAAGATCCTCAACAGGTCCTAGCTACCGGAATTATTGATGATATTACCAGGTTGTACAAGTTTAACAACTTTGGGTCATCACCTTTTCCTTCAGTTTTTGTTGCTCACAGTGATAACTTGAGCAAACTTTGGCATGAGCGATTTGGTCACTTAAATTATTGTTCATTGCAACAACTATGTAAAGAAAATATGGTGACTGGTCTTCCAATGGTATCTTGCAGGGATGGTGTTTGCTCCGGTTGTGTACTCGGAAAACATCATCGGGACAGCTTTGACAAACATGCCTCTTGGCACGCCTCGGTTCCCTTGGAGCTTGTGCATAGTGACTTGTGTGGTCCTCTTCCACCTGCTTCATTTTCTGGTTTCAAATATTTCTTAACTTTCATTGATGATTACACCAAACGCACTTGGGTTTATTTCCTCAAACTTAAGAGCGAAGTCTTTAACATGTTCTTGGCCTACAAGGCCCTTGTGAAAAAACAATCTGGTCATCAAATTATTAAGTTAAGATCTGACAATGGAGGAGAATATGTTAACAATAAGTTCACTACTTTCTGCACTGAACAAGACATCCAACAACAGCACACTGTTCCATATACACCACAACAAAATGGTGTAGCTGAGCGGAAGAACCGCACTTTAAAAGAAATGGCTAATTGCATGATCCAATCTAAGGGACTAAGTCTTCAATTTTGGGCTGAAGCCATTAATTGTGCAAATTACATAGTTAATCGCACCCCCACTAAAGCATTACAAGGTATAACACTGGAAGAAGCATGGAGTAAAACTAAACCTAATGTAAGTCACTTCCGTGTGTTTGGTAATGAAGCATGGGCTCACATTCTGGATGAAAAACGGAAAGCATTGCAGCCTAAAAGTGAAAAGTGCATATTTGTTGGATATTCTGAAGATGTAAAAGGTTATAGACTTGTTCAACCACATTATCATGATATAATCATTAGAAGAGATGTTAAATTTGATGAAAATCTCTTGGCCTGCGAGCCTGACTCGACGATTGTGCCATCTTTGGCCTGCGAGCCTGATTCGGCGTTTGTGCCTTCTTCTTCTTCCAACTTCCTTGACAGGTTTCCAACTCTAGTTTCTGATGATGACAGTGAGGATGAAAATCCACCTCCGCCTGCTCATGTTCCTCCAGTTGTACCAGCACAAGTGCTTCCTCGATGGGTCCGTTCAACATGTGAAGCAGCTGGTGATCCTGCTGGTGATCTTGCCGGCGATCCTAGAGATCAACGTCGAACACGTTCTCAGTTTCAGCGAGCCTCTTCTCTTTTGGCTCAAGTTTCCGAGAATCATGATCCAGAAACTTTTGCAGAAGATTCAGGGAATCCAGATTGGGATGCAACCATGGATGAAGAATATCGTTCCTTAATGGCGAACGATACTTGGGATCTTGTACCTCTTCCAAAAGGAAGAAAACTTGTCAGATGTAAATGGGTCTACAGAACTAAGTATGCATCAGATGGAAGTGTTGAAATACTTAAGGCAAGGTTAGTTGCCAAAGGTTTTTCCCAAGTTGAAGGGATTGACTACAATGAAACCTTTGCTCCCGTCGCAAAAATGAACTCCATCCGCCTTGTTCTTTCCCTTGCAGCCTTACACAACTGGGAAGTCCATCAAATGGATGTCAAGTCTGCCTTCTTACATGGTGATTTACAGGAGGAAATTTACATGGAACAACCTCCTGGCTATGTTCAGAATAACTCTAGCCTTGTCTACCGCCTTAAGAAATCCTTATATGGCCTTAAGCAAGCTCCTAGAGATTGGTATGCCAAAATGGATAACTTTATCCTTGACACTGGTTTGTCTAGATGCCATTCTGACCCCAATGTCTATACCAAGAAAGTAGGACACCATCTCATCATACTTGTTCTATATTTTGATGACCTTATTCTTACTGGTAGTGACCCTAAGCTTATAACCCATGTGAAATCCAGTCTTAAACAAAATTTTGAAATGTCAGACTTAGGACATTTGCATTATTTTCTTGGTCTCCAATTCCTGCAAACCAAAGAAGGAATCTTTCTTTCTCAGTCTAATTATTCTTGTGACCTTCTTCGTCGCTTTCACATGGAAGATTGTACACCAGCCCCTTCTCCCTTCCAGTCTGGAGTCAAACTTTCTGCCACTTGTACTTCACCTGAAGTCGATGCCACCTTGTATCGTCAGCTTGTTGGTAGTCTCTTATACTTGACTCATTCCCGTCCTGACCTTTCCTTTGCCGTTGGTCATGTTGCCCGTTATATGCAGACACCTCATGAAAGTCACTGGAAAGCAGCTAAAAGAATACTTCGATATATTCGAGGTACAGTTCAGTTTGGGATTCATTACAGTACAGGGGGGAAACCTTTGTTGGTTGGTTTGATTCAGATTGGGTCGGCGATCCTGATGATCGAAAGTCTACTGCAGGTTATGTTTTCAGTCTGGGATCTGGACCTATCACTTGGGCTTGTAAGAAACAACAAGCTCTTGCTCTTTCTTCAGCAGAAGCAGAATATCGAGCCACAGTTAATGCCAGTCAGGAAGCTTTATGGCTTCGACAGATCCTTTCAGAGTTTGATTCGAGCAGCAACTGCCTACTCCACTTTGGTGCGACAATCAAAGTGCCATCAAGCTTGCCAAAGATCCAGTTCTACATCAAACGCAGCAAACACATTGAGCTACATATGCACTTCATCAGAAATCTTGTTCATGATCGTGTTCTTGAAGTGCTCTTTTGCCCTACAGATGATCAAGTTGTAGACATCTTCACCAAGTATCTTACAGAAGCGAAGTTTTCTAAACTTCGATCTATGTTAGGAGTTCAAGAACTTGTCATTAAGGGGGGATAAGCTCTAATGCCTCCTTCCTTCTCCTAATAGTGTCACTTTTGTAAATACTTCAATCCTATCCCAAGTTGTTCTTAAGGGGGGATGTTAGGATATTTAGACACTTAGGAGTTAGTTAAGATCAACTTGTGTAATATATCCGTTAGGGATAGTGTGTTTCTTTAGTATGCATTAGTATGCTTTTGTAAATACTTAATCCGATGGTCATGATATGTTCCCAACATAGAGTGATCCGACGGCTCAACTTCTCTTAGATCAAACCTAACCTTGATCCGTGGCTTAACACCCGATTGGTCCATGATCTCTATTTAAAGAGCATGGAGGTTCATTGTTTAGTTGATCGATTATGAGAAGCTCATTTGTAACTTTCTTTCTTTGCATAATAAATTGTCCCGTAGAAGCTATTTGGTCGGGGCCGTGGAGTGTTTCCCTCAAGAGGGTTTAAACCACGTCAAAACATCGGTGTGTTGATCTGCGATCTGTTTGTGTGAAGTGGTTGCTCTTGGTGTTCGGTCATTTGGTAGTACCCTGTGTACCCGAACAAGTATGGCCAACTACAATTCCCTAAACCGCAATTTCAAGAACCGCAATATCCGCAGTGGCAGTATGGTCAACTGCAGTACCTTCCATATGGGTCATTGCGAGGAGGATTTAGAGGGGGGTTCCACGACAGCCGAGGTACTGGTGTTGGTCGAGGAGGAGCTCCTAGACGAGGTCGAGGACCTATCATATGTTACAATTGTCGTCAGCAGGGGCATTATCAGAGAGATTGCCCGAATCCAACCCCATAGTGCACTTACTGAAACGCTATGGACAAAGATTGTCCTCAGCTCATCGCAAAGTGGAAAACTAAGAACCTGCCTCCACATCCACAAAGTCAGAATCAGAACCAGAATACGCCATTGGTACATAAGAGATCAGCAGAGGTTAGAATTCAAAATGCGACTGTCGGAATAGTGACCTGAGGAGGAGCTGTGACAAGGACTGATAGGTCACAGGCTAGCATCCGACCGACATCAAGGAAACAAGTCACATTTGATGCGGAAGTGGATATTTTTTTTAAAGCATAGGAGGCAATGAGGTAGCTGAGACAACCACCTCTTCACCAAAAAGAAGTTACTTAGGACATGCCACCGATATTCGACACAATGAATTCGTAGAAAAAGGCCAACACCTTAAGAGCCTTTTTAGAGAGTTTCCTAGAGCTGGCAAAAGATCAAGACGCATTGGCGGAGATATCCAACCTGTTGCATCAATGGGAGGGTGCATGACAGGAGTGAACGGTCAATCACATCCATAAGAGGAAAATAGGAAAAGAAATGCGGATGTCCGCACAAGTCAAAGCATTTGATGTTGACTCGATTATCTTGGATTTGGGGTCAGATGTCAACATCCTGACAAAACAGATGTGGGAAACGATGGGGAAACCACAATTGGCTTGGTCCCCGGTACAACCGCGACTAGCAAACCAAAGTAAAGTCACCCTGATCAGTCAACTATGCCAGGACCCCGTTGATATTGAGGGACTCAAAACATATGCAGATTTCGATGTGATCGAAATTATGGACAATACAAGCCCCTACCCGGTGCTGCTAGGGATAGACTGGGCGATGGAGAACCAGGATATTATCAACTTCAAGAAGAGAACTATGTCGTTCAAGAACTGTGAAATAAGGGTAGTTGCACCTCTTGAACCCGCGGAAGGGCATCGGTATGTTGAACCAACAAGGGATGAATTCACCGAGGGATGGGACAATCTGTACAACATCTCCGAAGACTACATCAACCGTACTGCAGATGGAGAGTTAGGGTGGCGCAGTAGCAAATCGACGTCGTCAGATTCAGAAGAAGCACTTGAAAATTGACAGAACCGACTACATGAAGTGTCATTTAGGAGGTGTGCACAAATCACTCAGTCACTGCAAAGGGTAGCTACAGAATAATGCGAGCTACCAACGTATGAGGGATTGCCTAATTTGGCTACATTTCTTACTGAATTTGAAGAGAAAGTGGCAGAACCACAAGGTCTATTGACCTTGGAGGAAGCCCTGAAGGCTACACTAGCGCGATGATGGGCAACGCACAAGTCCACCATAACAAACTGGCCACTATGTCGACACCTAATGACGGTTAGGTTCGGCGACACGACAGGATATTGCGGAAGCAAGTATGATGGAAGAAGAGACCTACAGGAGCATTTGAATGAATGTGAAAGCAAATGGGGACCACGAGTGAAACAAGAATGGGTCCATGCGTTTATTCACACACTGGATGAAGTACCACGAAGTTGGTATATCGAAGTAGAACTGCGACGTGGAACAGCCTCATGGGAACAACTAGCAATTGGATTCATCCAAACGTTCAGTTTCTCCGATGAAAACCCCTTCATCCATAGTGCATTACAGGAGGTCCGTGAGAAAGTACTCGACGCAATACCAACAGAGAAACCTATGGGCCTTTAGTGGATTGCGACACCCCAAATGCTGATGGAATGCTACAACATAACATGAGAACCAAATGATGAAGATGATCCGAGGGCTACGTATATCCCAAAGTCAGAAGGAAGTCGCAGCGTGGAGGCACTAGATATACCTTCCGACAAGTTTTAGCAGCCGCTGCGAATCAAGAAAGTGAACATTGGGTCTGAAGAAAATCCCAAGTTCGCCAGCATCAGAGACTACTAGAATGACTCGACTATTGCGAAGATGACTGACCTATTGCACGAGTTTCGGGACTTGTTTTCGACGAAATTCTCGGAGATGAAAGGAATTTCAAGGGACCTAGGCGAGATGAAGATCCTACTAAAACCTGATGCAAAGTTGGTCAAGCAGCGATCCTATCGGTTGAATCCACGGTACAAGGAAAGAGTGAAGGATGAGATTGAGAGAATGCTGGAAGCAGGCATTATAAAACCGGTAGAGGAATCAAAGTGGATCAGCCTGATGGTGGTGCAAGATAAGAAAACCAAATAAGTAAGTATTTGTGTCGATTTATGGAAGCTGAATGACGCATGCCTACACGATCCATTGCCGACACCATTTACGGATGAAGTATTAGAAGGAGTGGGCAGTCATGAAATATACTCCTTCACAGACGGATTCTCCGGCTACCACCAAATAAAGATTGCACAAGAGGATCGACACAAAACAACTTTCTTCACTGAGTGGGGTTGCTTTCAATATACGATGATGCCATTTGGACTGAAGAATGCACCAACAATTTTTTCAAGATTAGTAGTTTTGGCGTTCAAGGGTTACACCCATAAATTTCTCGCAGTATACATGGATGATTGGACAGTGTAAGGGTTGGTCAAGGATCACGTGGCGAATATGAGGTTGATGTTGGAACGATGTCGACAGCTCCAAATTTCATTGAACCTAAAGAAATGCATTTTCTGCACTCCGTTTGGGATTTTGTTGGGGCACATTGTTTGCAGGGAAGGAATGCTAGTGGCCCTGCAAAGATCGCAATTATTGTCGACCTCCCACCACCAACAACAGTCAAGCAATTGAGAGCGACATTGGGACACACGGGATACTACAGGAAGTTTATCAGAGGGTATGCAACAATCACGGCACCGATGGAAAAGTTGTTGAAGAAAGATGCCAAGTTCGAATGGAATGGAGAGTTCCAGAAGAGTTTGGATATCTTGAAAGAAAAGATGGCTGCAGCACCCATACTAGCATTTATAGATTGGACAAAGGAGTTCCACGTTCATGTCGATGCATCCTCAGTCGCACTAGGAGTCATCTTGGACCAGCCAGGAGAAGGCGCCATCGACCACCCGATAGCATTCGCAAGTAGAAATCTATCTATTATGGAGAAGAATTATACGACCACAAAAAGGGAAGGTTTGGCGATGGTATACGCCTTACAAAAGTTTCAACACTATCTCTTAGGGGGCCATTTTAAAATGTTCACCGACCATTCAACATTGAAATACCTGGTGAACAAGCCTGTGTTGGGGGGGAAGATCTATCGATGGATAGTACTCTTCCAAGAATTTGATTTTGAGATAATTGTAAAGCCAGGCCGACTGAATGCAGGACCAGACCATCTGTCATGGATAGAATCCAAAGAAGAGCCAAGGAGCATTAACGAAGGTTTGTCGGATGCTCAGTTGTTCAGGGTCAGAATGATCGACGACCATTAGGAACAAATTATTCAACTTTTGGCAACTGGGAAGGCGTTGAAGGGATTCACTACCAACCAGAAGAAGCAGTTAGTCGTCAGAGCTACAGATTTTCAACTGATTGTAGGGAAACTATATAAGATGGGACCGGATGAGATACTGCGACGATACATCCTTCCGCATGAACATGAAAGAATTTTAGCGGAAGATCGTGATGGAATCGTAGGAGGACACTACGGAGGACGTTCCATTGCCAGGAAGATCCTTCGAGCATGATTATGGTGACCAACGATCCATGGATATGATGCGGACTATGGCAAAAGCTACGACGTATGTCAAAGGACAGGGATCCATCACGAAGGGATGGAATGCCATTAGTACCTCAACTAACACTGCAAGATTTTTACAAGTGGGCAGTTGACTTCGTGGGACCCATCAACCCACCAGGAAAAAGAACAGGGTCACGTTACATAATCACTGCAACAGACTATCTTACGCGATGGGAAGAAGCTGCATCGATAAAGGATTGCTCAGCTGCGACTGCAGCAAGATTTCTCTTCGACAACGTGGTCACCAGGTTTGTGTGTCCAAAGATACTAATGAGTGACCAGGGGACTCATTTTGTTAATCAGATGATTGCAACAATGACATAGGAGTTTAAAATTCAACACAAGAAGAGCACCCCATATCATCTGCAAGAAAACGGGATAGTTGAGGCATTCAACAAAATCTTGGAGCATGCACTCACGAAGGTATGCAACACAAATCGTGATGATTGGGATTTGAAGATTCCAATGATTCTTTGGGCGTATCGCACAACTTGCAAACGATTGACTGGCCAGATCCCGTTCAAGCTTGTTTACGAGCAGGAAGCCATAATGCCGATGGAGTACATTGTCCCAAGTCTACACATCACAGCAGCCACAGGAATGAGCGACGACAGAGCACTGAAGGAACGGTTGGCGTAGTTGGCACAACTTGATGAGGATCGGTTCATCGCAGGTTTTAATCAAAAGGTAGAAATTGATCGACAGAAGGCTTGGCATGATCGCCATGTTAAACCAAAGCACTTTCAGTTTCAGCATGGAGATATGGTTCTGCTATATGACAGTAAATTTGCAAATCACTTAGGTAAGTTACAGATGCATTGGTTAGGTCCCTACATAATAAATTTTGTCACTGACGGAGGTGCGGTGCAGCTACAAAGTTTCGATGGGGTATTGTTGCCCATGCTAGTAAACGAGAATCGGTTGAAACCCTATCACCATGATCAGGCACATAGCAGTTGAGAAACATGAGGATGAAAAAAAAAGAATCAATTATGACAAAAAAGCGAAAGCATGGCCGGCTGGGTCACTCGTCGATGCTTCGCACATTCAGCATCACCGGAAGACGACGGAGGAGTATGATGACACACTTGAGGACATAATCGAATGGCCATGGGAAATATTTTGTGAACGATTCAATAACCAGGCGTCAAGGAAGATGAGGAGCAACAAAAATACAGGCGCAGCGATTGAAGAATGTAAGTTGAGAAAAGAGAGTCCGTAAGTCGGAAGAGGAGAATTAGTAACTTGCATGATGCGAGTCAGTAAGTCAGATGCAGAGATTTATAAGTTGAGTGAGCAATCCCAAGGAAGCTATGGAAAAGGGAAGTGGGATAGTTGCAATGGTGCATTTCGTTTCCAACGGAAGCACTCCAGGTGCGCTAAGGGCAAGGATGACGAGTGTCCATGAACAACCAGCAAAGAAAGTGGCACAGACAATGGGGAGGAACGAAGATGAAGTCCCACCTAAGATGTCTAAGAGAGTTGTAGTAGTTAGAATAACCGTGGTACCTACGATCACTAGAACACCAAGGGTAGAGGCACGTTGGCTCCAGTAGCTGACGGTCAAATGTGCGAAACAGATGTGCCAGAGTAGTTGGCCTATTTCCCAATTTGGTGACGTAGATGAAATTTTCCCCAAACCGAAACAAGCATGAAGCGCAAGAGCAGGTGCATAAGGGATAGCTGACGAAGGTTTTAAGAGACTGGAGGATGAGTTTGAGAAGTGCATGACAACGACCAAGAGACTGGAGGATGAGTTCGAGAAGTACATGACAACGAGCTCCAGACGGCAAGAACAACTTCAAAAGTTTAGCACAGTGAAGGATGAGAACAGTTGCACCAGAGGTGTCAAGCTGAGGTGGCTAGAGGGTGAGCCACAAGTTTGTGTTAGGGTCATGGTTGCACGGGATTAGTCTGCATGAAGTGCGGAAGCCGACAACTGCTAAGAAGGACCATCCGCGAAAGAAAGGGTCATCTGCAGAAAACGAGGAAGCGCAAGATTAGTTTAGTTTGTTAGAAAGGGTCATTTGGACCATTTTGTAACTGCCATAGTTGGCTATAAATAAGAATATGAATGTAAGCCTAAGGACATCAATTCGCATGATCATGGTGACTGTGCGATTCGATTGTGTTTTGCTTTGTTTTCGGCAGTTTTGTATGTAGCCGCGATAAGATGTTCTGAACTGTTTCTGTGAAGGTTATACCGCAGGTTTTGATGAGTTAATGCATGAGGATGTTTGGATCTGTTCTTTTGTCTCTGTTTATGTCGAATAGTGAATGTTGCGTTATGATTTATGTTGTAAAGTTTCATTGATGTGATCTTCGGTATCTCCCTATTAATGCGGATTTCAATTATGTATTGAATATGCGAATGGTAAAAACATGGTTAATGTGCGAATGATGAATGTATGAATGCATGCGAATGTGAATCTCTGGTTTCTGTTGTGATATATTTGAAGTAGTTGCATGTCCTTTCCCCATTGCGGAAACTTGGTTCCTGCAGCCCCCTTAATCATCTTGGGTGAGACTTCACTCACTTCTTGGGTGTTGCTGGAAAGGGTAAAACCTTTCTGGGCCGGTGCTTAAGGGTGTTTGGTTGGTGTTTGTTGACGACAGAGCGAAGTGAACCCCTGTCGACAGAACTGTTCCAACACTCATCTAACTCCTGAGAGCACAAGGGATTTGGTGAAAAACATGCAAGAAATTCTTCAATCTCTGGCTCTACTATCTTCTCTTCATCGGATGTTGTCCATGACTCTTTGATCTCTTCCTCATGCTAATCAAGATAAATATGAGAGACTTCTAAATCCTCCTCTTGTAGAATCTATTCATGGATCCTTTGTTCTTCAATTACTTTTTGAGATGTAGACTCATCCCTAGTGATAACTCAAAACTTTGAATAATGATTTGAGAAGATCCTTGTGGTAACATGTCCTCCTTTACTCAACAATTTCTTGAGAATTCTTAAGTTATTCTGATTGATCTAGAGTTCCTTCTCATAAATGGATTAGTAGACAGAGGCTCTTACAACACCTAAAATAAAAATCCTTCTCTACCTTTAATATTAAAGAAATGAATGAAATATACAAAAAAAAACACACACAACACTTTGTAAACTCAAGCAAACTTAAGCAAGTTGAGCAATAACCATGTACTTGAACCCCTCATGTTATTAAAACCTTCTTGTCACCATGTCAACTTTTGACACGAGTTAGGTTTTTTTTCATGAGTCATTACTTTAGTACCAACATGACGAGGTCTCGAAGAAACTCACTAAAGTGAATGTGTTCGGCTATTAAACCACATAAATTATGTAGTGAGGTTGTCTTTGCATCTTATCGTTTATCCTCCTCCAAGTCGTAAATGTTGGTGTAGAAAATCATATGCAAAAATAAAAATAAAAACTAAAGAACCAAACTTTAATGCTCTAACCCCTTTAACATCTCCTTGACAACACCACCAAAAATGTTAGTCAATTTAATTGCTTAAATTATGAGCATTTAATTATCAACCGAGATTCATGAACTTCTGAGATGCAACAAAGTATATGCAGGATTGGAAACTTAACTAATCTAAATCTAATGAATTTAAAATAACAACTTGCTTTATAAATCAATTCCAAGTATCAAGAATAACCAAGAGGACTATACTGTGTTCCTTACACTAGTTACAGTTCTTTTACTTCTATTAAGAGTATTCCTGTAACAGTCTATTGTATAATCTACTCAAGGATATAAATGATTCCTATAGTTTCATAAATCATTAGTGTTCGAATTTGAATCAAATAAATCTACAATTGTAAATCAAAAGCTAGAAATCTTATAACATAAATTATGCTAAGATATCCCATAGTTAATTTAGGTTCTGTAACTTTCATTTTTAGAATTCCCGCAATAACAACTTGTTGAGATTATAAGAACGCACCACATAACTCATTCAAACATAAATTAAGGAGCATAAAATAATGAAAGCATGAATACATTAACTAAAAATTCAAGAAAGCAATTAAAGATAATAAATTAATCTATGGAATGACAGAGCAATCAAATATGCAAGTTAAGTAATAAATCGATCTATGAAATAACAACACAATTAAATCTATAAGTGCAAAACTAAACTATTTAAATAACGAAACAATGTATACCCAAGTTAGGTGGGCCTCCTGGTTGGGGATGCACTGTAGAGAAAACTACAGTATTTAAATCACAATCATAATACCTTTTAAACAACATCATGATTTATATTGATCATTGGAGAATGAATTTCAACAGTGTATAATAGTGCAACAATACATCAAGAACAACTCCTCCTATAGATTGAGCTCATCCTTGTTTATATAACCAAAGTGTTACAGGAGGAAAGCGTTACACAATCCCCTATTTTCTAGGCTTGTCAGTTGATTACAAATGTTCTAACACTAATCCAAAGTATTGAAGCCAAAGTATAAATTATATGTTTATGGAGTCCTTTATTATAGGAAAATAACAGAGGTGTGATAATTGCATGATACAAAGTCCATGCAATTATCCCTTTTCATAATAATCTTGGATTGATGCGCTGGAACTCATTTATTAAGCATATAGGTTTTCTAGAGATTGGCAATGCCTTCAATTGTCTTGGTTCCATTCTAGAAGGAGAAAAACCATCTCATGGAAACTAAAAACAAAACCCATGTTTAATATAGATATGTGCCACACTGTTATCCAACGAGCATGCTAACATAACTATTTGGAAATCTAGTAATGTACAGGTCGATATTACTCTACGCTGATCTGAATGTTTGGTTGAACTTACACCTGGCCTCTGAAAGCTTTCTTCATGCTCCAATGGAAACATGAGCAGCTACAAGACCTGTAGAATGCATCCCAAGTGGCAGATTTGGTTCAATATGATTGTCATTGATGTTAAAGGAGTTCAGTAATGACAAAGGAATAACCAAGGACATGATGGCAGGGCAAACTCAGTGAACGACAAAGGAATGACAAAGGAAGTGATGACATGGCATGTATGATTATGTGGCATGTGTGATGAAGCTAGAAAGACACATGATGGTGTTCTGGTGCTATCATTAAGTCAGTGTTGCAATCTAACATCATTCTGAAAAGAATGGCAAGTTTGTGAAACTTTGGAAATTGACTAAGTATGGAAAAATTAGTCAAAACTGCTCTAAGAGAATGCCCGCCATAATTCATGGTTTGAATAAAATGCCCGCACCATCATATCAGGCTATAGCTTGTTGAAGTGGCTATCTATTCATTGTCTTAGCTTGCATTAATCATTTCTGAGGATAAAGTTATAAGTATACCAAAATAGGGTTTCATGATAAAGATTGAAGAAATTCTAGAAAATGACTAAGTGTTGGAAAACTGGTTCAGGTGGCCTTGGGAAAATTCCCTCCGTACCTCATGGGAGAATGATAAAAATTATCTGGAACTATCATGCTCTATCTTGTCATAGAGGCTATCTTTCCATGGTCTTAGTTTTCACAGAAGGTGTTTGATGACAAAGTTAACAACCTGCCAAAACAGGGTTTAAGGTTGCTTTTACACCAAAGTAGCAAAACTACCTAAGTGGCCTCAGGGAAATGCCCGCCATAGTTTGTGGGTTGAAGAAAATGCCCACACCATATGGTCATCTAATTGTAGGTTGTTGTTTTTTCTACCTCGCCATGGTATCAAATTGTCCAAAGAGTGTCTGAGGAAGAAGTTATGGATCTAGCAAAACAGTGTTTCAGGCAGATTGGACCAATCTAAAAAAATTGTCTAAGTATACTGGTAAAAGTTCCTGAGCAGCCTCAGGAAAATGCCCGCCATAAATTGTGGGTAAAAGTAAATGCTCGCACCATATGGTTAGGTTGTACCTTGTTGAACTTTCTATCTGACCATGGTATTAGATTTTCCAAAGAGTGCCCGAGGAAGAAGTTATGGATCTGCCAAAACAGTGTTTCAGGCAGATTGGACCAAGTTTAGGAAAGTGCAAAAATTGTCTAAGTGTCAAATCAACATTTTGGAAGGCCATTTGGAAATTCCCGCAAGGAGGTGATCACGTGCTGATAAAATTAATAAAATGGCATAGGCTTGTTCTCTAGTGAATTGGTTATCTCACCATGAGCTCAGATATTCCTATGAAGTTCACACATGTGAAAGACAAGCCTGCCAAAATGAGAAAAAGGTCATTTTGTTTTGCATAACAAGAACAAAAATTTGGCTAAGTGATGAATTCACAAGGCTAAGGGGACATTTCCATCACAAGGCTAAGGGGGCATTTGGAAATGCTCACAAGGAAGTGTCAGTGTGCTGATAAAATTAATCAGTTGGCATGGTCTTATTCTTTGATGAACTGGTCATATATTCATGGGATCGTATTTTCTTCTGGAGTTCACACGTGAGAAATACAAGCCTGCCAAAATGAGAAAAAGTTTGTTTTGCTGTCCAAATGAAGGTTGAGAGGCATTTGGAAATCCCCGCCATAAATTTTCTTTGAGCTGATAATTTTATCAGATAGCATCGGTTTGTTCCTTGATGACTTGGCCATCTATTCATGGTCTCATATTTTTCTTTGGAGGTTACACGTGCAAAATACAAACCTACCAAATTGAGAAAAAATATGTTTTCATGTTAAAATAAATAAAATCTGTTTTAGTGTTAAACACATGAAATCTGAAAGGCCATTTGGAAATGCACACCAGAGGTTGTCTTTGCTCCAGTAAAATCATCCAATGGCATGAATATGTTCTCTGGTGATTTTTCCATCCATTCTTGGTCTTAGTTCTCCATTTAGTGATCACATGTGTGAGATATAAACTGGGCAAATTGAGAAAAAATATGGAAGGCAAGATAATTCAGGCATTTCCAGAAAACTCCTTCATGCATAATAAAAGGGAGAAACCTGTAACTGCAATAAAAATATGAAGATGGAGGAGGTTGAATGCTTTGTCTATGTTGAAGGGAGTATTTTAGTAACAAATTTGAAGAATGCAAATATTAATATTTGAAGAGTTATCATTATTAAGAAAAGGCATGATTGCATAAATTATAAACAAGAGATCTAATTTAACAAATTTGAAGATTGCAAATATTAATGTTTGAAGAGTTATGATTATTAAGAAAATGCATGATTATATAAATTATAAACAAGAGATTTAATTAGAAATTTCCCAACCAGTCACTGAAACAAGAATTAAATAAATAGAGGCAAAAAAAATACACAAAATTTATTGTTTAATTAATAAATAAATAAAAATATTTTTGAAAAGGCACGAGTGGGAAAAGACACAAGCCCAGATTGAAGTGATGCAATGGTTAAAAGATGAGATAGATAATATATAAGAAAGCATTTGAGATGGAAGGACGATGTCTTCACAGCCCAGATAAAAGAAGAAGGAAGATCGGTTAGAGATCAATGAATTGAAGAAACATAATTAAAGAAAAGAAGTTTTGGAAAACTAAAAAACAGAGAAAACGAATGGCTGGGTGGTGCTAAGGGAAGATTGAAGAAAATGAGAGTGTCTGTTAGGTGCTGAAGCATGACAGATATCATAGAAAGAATAAAAGGAATATGGGAAGTCTTTGGAGCTTGGATTGAAGATCAGAAACAAATGACAAAGAAAGTATAAACTGATGTATATCCCATTGAAGTTATAAAATCAAATCATGGAGGTAAGGTGGTGCTAGGGCAAGCTACAGGCCTGCAAGGGGGTAGTAGCCTCCTTCCAATAGTGGCTGGTAAATAAGGTGTCGAAGAATCCTTTTAGTTGTAGCTGATAAACTAGGGGGTTGTAGCCTCATTCCAGTAGTGGCTGGTAAATAGGGTGCAGTAGAATCCTTGTCTGTTGTAGCAGGTAGAAACCAGGGTGTTGTAGCCGAGAAACTTGGGGATTGTAGTCTCCAGCAAGTTGTAGCTTGCAAAAAATATTGTAAACATAATTTTGTAGTATAGAAAGAGTTTGTGGTTTTCCCAATTGGGTTTCCGCGATAAAATTTGTGTCCTCTGTATCTTGTTGATTCCATGTTTTAATTAAGTTTAATAAGTGGTTTAAAATGGTAAAAAGTTAACAATACTAATTCACCCCCCCCCCCCGCCTCTCAGTATTGACCAATATTCCAACAATTGGTATCAGAGTCGGATCCTTCACTACATTCTAAACCACTGGAAGGAAGATCTTATTAAAAACCACTATGGATCAACAAGAAGGGATTGCACCCTATAGAGCTACAATACTTGATAAAGAAGAATATGCATATTGGAGCATGAGAATGAGTGTATACTTACAATCATTAGGATGGGGTGTATGGAATTCAATAATATCTTATTATATCCCACCAAAAAGAATAAGGACTACATCTTAGAAAGAGTCCAAGAAAAATAACTCAATAGCAATGGAGGCCATACTTGATGGACTATCTCAACCCATCAAAGAAAAGATAGGACAATGCATCTCAGCTAAGGAACTTTGGGTCAAAATGGAGAAGCTTTATTCAGTCAAAGAAATAGTAAAAGCAAACCTTTCCATTTTCAAGAATGACAGTGAAGAAACTTGCAGTCATAAGGAAGATCAAAGGAATAAAATCATATGCAAGAAAAAATTTAATAACATGAATAAATTCTTCTATTCCATGGAAGATAGTAATGATGAAGAGATTAGTGATGATAAAGAAACTTGCATCCATAACGAAGATCAAAAGAACCAAGCCATATGCAATATAAAATTTAATGACAGGGATAAATTCTTTTATTCCTTGGAAAATAGTGAATATGAAGAGATTAGTGAAAATGAAGAAAAACTATTCATGAAGACAATAACTTTAGAAAATAATTTAGATATGGAAATAAAGATGGACCTAAAAGCAGAATTCATAAGTACCCTTTAAGAATTGAGAGAGAGCAGATTGGAGAACAATTATTTGAAAGAAAATTTGTCAAAATACCTAGAAGAGCAGAAATCAAAAGAAGAAGAAGTCAAGACCCTCCAAAAGGAGATGCACAAGTCAAAACAACAAACAATGGCTAGCGTGAAAGAGGCCGAGACCGTAAGATAGGAAGTTGCTAACTTCAAGAAAGAAGTAAAGAAGCTAGAACACCACATGAAAGAGGCTAAGAGATTAAAACAGAAAGTTGCTAACTTCAAGAAATAAGTAAAGAAGCTAGAAGACCACATGAAGAGGCCGATAGCTTAAGACAAGAAGGTATTCTGCTTAGAAAGAAGCTTGATGAAGAATCTATTAAATCAAAATTTAAGAACAACTCAAAGGTTTTAGATGAAATCCTAAGCATCCAAAGACCATCAAGTGATAGAACTGGATTAGGTTATGACAAAGAAAAGATTCCAGAATATTTGTCTCCTACACTCCAAGATAGAAATGAAAGTAGCTATGCTGCTACACCCAAAAGATCGATTAAGAAGGATAGTCAAAAGTCTTCTTCCTCATCTCATAATAAAGATAGAATTCATGTGATACCTAAAAGACCATGAGAAGCAGAGTCCAATAGATCTTTTTTGGTCATTGCTACTCATGTAACAATTTTGGACATATGGCTAGAGAATGTAAGCTAAGGAAGAATGCTTCAATAAAATTTCAAGAACAAAGGAAGGGATGGAAGAAGATGGAAGTTGTGATGCAGGAAGATAAAAAAATTCCTCAAATATAAAGGAAGGTTCTATGGATATTGTCACTGTTGTCACAAGTTTGGTCACAAGGTTGTTAATTGCAGAACCAAGGGAAAAGATCAAAGTACAGAATCCAAGAAACAAAAAAGGTCAATAAGTAGGGTACCTCATGGAAAGATGTGGAGAAGAAAGGAAAACTACAAAGAGTCAAAGGAAACACAGATTCCAAGCATCAATGAAGATGATGATCAACATAAATAGTGCTGCAGATGAGAATGACATCCATTATGATGGAAAGCAAGATGAAGATGAAGAATACACCGATGGAGAGAAGGATTATGAAATTCTCTTCTAAAGTCTCTCGTGGCCTAAAAGAGAAACCCTAAAATTAGTATTAGAGGGGATCATATACTCAAGGGGACTAAATATCAGAAAATTACAATTGGGAGTTGAAAGTAATTAATATCACCTGCTAAGATTAAAAGGATATCTTCATCAAAGACAAGAAGTAAAGAGGTGACAAAATTGAAGAAACACTTTTGGTCCAGAAAACATCTATGTGACAAGCACATGGTTAACATATAACAAAATCAGAAGGAGAATTAGAGAAGAAGAGATGATCATGGTTAAATGATAAGACTGGTGTATGGTTGACAAAGAGCATAGTGTAAACCCTATCACAAAATAGAGAAAATGTTGACAAAGGGGAGGAAAATTGAAAGGGGGAGTTTATGAACTCATCATCCAGGCTCTCATTCAAAGTGGTTGTCATTCAAAATTCCATCTACAAGATGATAACTAGATTATCTTAACACAGTGATCAGTACCAAGTCCAAGATAAAAGGAGGAAGAGAAGCAAAAGAAGGGCAGTTGTCAAAAGGAAGAAGGATAGGAAATTCTCTATCAAGTTGATTACAACAAAAGAGCATAATAAGTTATCCTTTGTCATTGTTGTCAAAGGGGGAGAATGTTTAGATGTTTCCATCAATTCCAAAGGGGGAGAATGTTGAATATGATTGTCATTGATGTCAAAGTAGTTCAATAATGACAAAGGAATAACCAAGGACATTATGGTAGGGCAAACTCAGTGAAGACAAAGGAATGACAAAGGAAGTGATGGCATGGAATGTATGATGATGTGGCATGTCTCATGAAGTTGGAAAGACACATGATGATGTTCTTGTACTATCATTAAGTCAGTGTTGCAATCTGACATCATTCTGAAAAAGAATGGCAAGTTTGTGAAACTTTGGAAATTGACTAAGTATGGTTAGTGAAACCTTCTCTAAGAGAATGCCCGCCATAATTCATGGTTTGAATAAAATGCTCGCACCATCATATCAGGCTATAGCTTGTTGAAGTGGCTATCTATTCATGGTATCAGTTTTTCTTAATCATTTCTAAGGAGAAAGTTATAAGTCTTCCAAAATAGGGTTTCAGGATAAACTTTGGAGGAATTCTGGAAAATGACCAAGTGTTGGAAAACTGGTTCAAGTGGCCTTGGGAAAATGCCCGCCGTACCTCATGGGAGAATGATAAAATTAATCTAGAACTATCATTCTCTATCTTGTCAAAGAGGCTATCTTTCCATGGTCTTAGTTTTCACAGAAGGTGTTTGATGACAAAGTTAACAGCCTGCCAAAGCAGGGTTTCAGGTTGCTTTTACACCAAAGTAACAAAACTGCCTAAGTGGCCTCAAGGAAATGCCCTCCATAGTTTGTGGGTTGAAGAAAATTCCCGCACCATATGGTCATCTTGTAGGTTGTTGTTTTGTCTACCTGACCATGGTATCAGATTGTCCAAAGAGTGCACGAGGAAGAAGTTATGGATCTGCCAAAACAGTGTTTCAAGCAGATTGGACCAGTCTAAAAAAATTGTCTAAGTATACTGGTAAAAGTACCTAAGTAGCCTCAGGAAAATGCCAGCCATAAATTGTGGGTAAAAGTAAATGCCCACACCATATGGTCAGGCAGTACCTTGTTGAACTGTCTATCTGACCATGGTATCATATTGTCCAAGGAGTGCATGAGGAAGAAGTTATGGATCTTCCAAAACAATGTGTCAGGGAGATTGGACCAAGTCTAGGAAACTGCAAAAAATGTCTGAGTGTCAAATCAGGTTTGGAAGGCCATTTGGAAATGCCCGCAAGGAGGTGTTCATGTGCTGATAAAATTAATCAGATGGCATAGGATTGTTCTCTAGTGAATTGGTTATCTAACCATGAGCTCAGATCTTCCTATGGAGTTCACACATGTGAAATACAAGCCTACCAAAATGAGAAAAAAGGTCGTTTTGTTTTGCATAACAAGAACAAAAATTTGGCTAAGTGTTGAATTCACAAGGCTAAGGGGCCATTTGAAAATGCCCACAAGGAAGTGTCATTGTGCTAATAAAATTAATCAGTCGGCATAGTCTTGTTCTTTGATGAACTGGTCATCTAGTCATGGTATCATTTTTTCCTCTGGAGTTCACACGTGCGAAATACAAGCCTGCTAAAATGAGAAAAAAGTTTGTTTTGTTGTCCAAATGAAGGTTGAGAGGCATTTGGAAATGCCCGCCATAAATTGTCTTTGAGATGATAATTTTATCAGATAACATGGGTCTGTTCCTTGATGACTTGGCCATCTAGTCATGGTCTCATATTTTTCTTTGGAGGTTACACGTGTGAAATACAAACTTGCCAAATTGAGAAAAATTATGTTTTCCTGTTAAAATAAATAAAATCTATTTTAGTGTTAAACACGAGAAATCTGAAAGGCCATTTGGAAATGCACGCTAGAGGTTGTCTTTGCTCCAGTAAAATCATCCAATGGCATGAATATGTTCTCTGGTGATTTTTCCATCCATTCTTGGTCTTAGTTCTCTATTTGGTGATCACATGTGTGAAAATCGGGCAAATTGAGAAAAAATATGGAAGTTAAGATAATTCAGGCATTTCCAGAAAACTCCTTCATGCATAATAAAAGGGAGAAACCTGTAACTGCAATAAAAATATGAAGATGGAGGAGGTTGAATGTTTTATCTATGTTGAAGGGAGTATTTTAGTAACAAATCTGAAGAATGCAAATATTAATATTTGAAGAGTTATGATTATTAAGAAAAGGCATGATTGCATAAATTATAAACAAGAGATCCAATTTAACAAATTTGAAGAATGCGCATATTAATATTTGAAGAGTTATGATTATTAAGAAAAGGCATGATTGTATATATTATAAACAAGAGATTTAATTAGAAATTTCCCAACCAGTCATTGAAACAAGAATTAAATAAATAGAGGCAAAAAAAATACACAGAATTTATTGTTTAATTAAAAAAAAAAAAAAAAATTCTTTTTGAAAAGGCACGAGTGGGAAAAGACACAAGCCCAAATTGAAGTGATGCAATGGTTAAAAGATGATATAGATAATATATAAGAAATCATTTGAGATGGAAGGAATATGTCTTCACAACTCAGATAAAAGAAGAAGGAAGATCAGTTAGAGATCAATGAATTGAAGAAACAAAATTAAAGAAAATAAGTTCTGGAAAATTGAAGAAGAAAAAAAAATAATGGCTGGGTGGTGCTAAGGGAAGATTGAAGAAAATGAGAGTGTATACTAGGTGCTGAAGCATTACAGATATTAGAGAAAGAATAAACGGAACAGGGGTAGTCTCTGGAGCTTGGATTGAAGATCAGAAACATAGGACAAAGAAAGTATAAACTGATGTATATCCCATTGAAGTTATAAAATCAAATCAAGGAGGTAGGGTGGTGTTAGGGAAGGCTATAGGATTGCAAGGGGGTAGTATCCTCCTTCCAGTAGTGGTTGGTAAATAAGGTGTCGAAGCATCATTTCAGTTGTAGCTCATAAACTAGGGGGTTGTAGCCTCCTTCCAGTAGTGGCTGGTAAATAGGGTGCAGTAGCATCTTGTCTGTTGTAGCAGGCAGAAACTGGGGTGTTGTGGCATCCTTCAGTTGTAGCTGAGAAACTTGGGGATTGTAGTCTCCAGCAAGTTGTAGCTTGCAAAAACTATTGTGGTATAGAAAGAATTTGTGGTTTTCCCAATTGGGTTTCCACGATAAAATTTGTGTCCTATGTATCTTGTTGATTCTATGTTTTAATTAAGTTTAATAAGTGGTTTAAAATGGTAAAAAGTTAACAATACTGATTCACCCCCCTCTCAGTATTGACCAATATTCCAACATATTTCCCATTTCTCTCGTGCTTCCATCCAAAACAATCGCATTATAGGAACCTCAATTTCTTGTAACAATGGTAATCAATAACTATAGAACTATTTTTAACACTATTCAAGTATCAAATAACAAGAATTAATGTAAAAATGGCCACAATAACTTAAATGCTCCTTTACATGAAGCTCTTGTAGGGATCATAGGATTTTAGATGAAAAGGATGATCTAGATTGAAAAATAAGGGTTTATAGATTGAAAAGGACACAATTATCAATCAAAATCAGTACAAAGTGTAGACTCAGAAAATCCTAAAAATCAGGGGGTATGTCCTCATCCCTCACATCCACAATACCTTCAATTTAGCAGTTAAGAAAGGTTTCCCTAAAACTTGGACTCATTGCCTTATTGTACCCATTTTTAAAAGCAACGATAAAAATAACCCCTCTAATTATAGGGCCATTATGACTAGCCCTCTCTTAGCTAAGTTATATGGTATTTTTTGGAAAATAAGATCAACATATGGCTAGAAAGTCAAGGTAAAAGGGATAAAAGTCAAGCTGGTTTTAGAAGGTATCATTACACCATATACCACCTCATTACTCTCATGAGCATTGTAGAGGAATGCCACAATAATAAGCTCAATCTGCTTTGTTGCTTTGTGGACTTTAGGAAAGATTTTGATATAGTGCTTAGAAATAACATGTGGAAAAGATTGGAAGAGTGAAACGTTCCTTTCGAGTTGAGAGCTGCTGCAATAAGGTTGTACAAGAATTATATTACCAAGTTTAAGAACATTGAGGGTTGGTTGGAAGATATTAATTGTAATATAGGAGTTAAGCAAGGTTTCCCCCTCTCCCCTAACCTTTTTGCTATATAAATTGATAAGTTAGAAGGTTGTTTAGTAGAGGCGGGTTGCACTGGCACAACATTAGCGGGAATTGTCATCATCCTCCTCCTTTATGCTAACGATATTCTTCTTCTAACAAGATGTCCTTATAATCTTGATAAGCAATTAAGAATTCGAAAGGATTTCTACTTTGGTATGGGCATGATCCTCAATACCGACAAAACCAAAGTTATGGTGATAAAATCTAAGAAGGTCACTTATGCTCATTTTTTGTATGATAATAGCAACTTGGAGGAACTAACTTTCTACAAATATCTTGGGATTGATATCCATCACAAGATTGAATGGAACTACAACATCGAGAAAACGATCAATGGAGGGTGGAAAGCTTATTTTGGTCTTGAAAACAATTGTAAGTCAGCAAACCTTGTGATGTGGAATAAAAATAAATTCTTCTTTGAAACTCTCGTCACTCTCATTCTCCTATATGGGTGTGAAGTTTGGGGCTACAACCTCTCTAGAGAATCTTGGAAAAGGATTGAACAAATCCATAAGCGTTTTATAACTTACAATCTTAAAATTAAAAGCAATACGCCATATCCTATTCTCTTCATTGAAGTGGGTCTTTCCCCCATCGAGAACATAGTTATGACTAGGTACCTAATGTACAAGAAAAAAATAAATAACTTGGGAGACCAAAGACTTTCGAAAATTGCTTTAAATTCTAGTGAAAACCACCTAAGGCTCAAGTAAGGTTGGCATAAAGATGCCATGTCTTGGTTAAAGATGTGGGGGATTGAAAAAAATGTCACTTTGCAAAATATAGATGATATTAAAAATATTATTACTTCAAAGTTCAAAGAGAAGCCGCGGTGCAACAAAAATTTAGAGGATCAAATAAAATTAAGATATTACAAGGAGGTCATTAACCCTAATCTTGAAGATCAAAATTATCTCTTTGCTTTAACTAACATAAAGAAAAAGATCCACATAGATAAAATAAAAACGAACTCTCATGAGATACATAGTGAAATAGGGCGTTGGACCTTTCCTAAAACCTAGTTGGATTAAAGGATCTATCATCTTTGTGAGCTATGAGTGTTGATGATGAAAAACACTTCCTCTTAGATTGCCCCGCGTACACCCACATAAGATCTCATTTTCATTTTTTTTGTTACAATACGAACCTAGCTAAGCTTGCAACTCATCAAAATTATAGTAATTTAGGAACAATCCTCTCCAAGCTTTTTGAGTACATAAATAAAACTCTAAAGCAAACCAAGTAGTTCCTCACTTTTCTTTCTTAAAATCCGATAGACCAAAATTGGTATAAATAAACGTTAACTATCATCATTATCATCATCATAATTACATATATCACAAAACTATATAATCAATATTAAATAAACATCTAAAATACTAATTAAATTATTAAAGTTGTTTTAATAATTTATAAAATTATAATATACATACTTAAAATTATTTAAAAGAAGAAAATAATATTTAACTAATGATATATTACATGAATTGGATAATATTCTTAAAAATTCTAAATCATTATATGTTCCCTTTGCCAAAAAATATTATATGAAAAAGCCTGAGTTCGGGTCGTGATCAAGCTAGCATCTACGTTTGAGATCGGGGTCCAAGGAGTACCGAGCCTCTGCAATCAGCCTGGATCTTTTTGTGCCTTCTACACTCTCGTAGAGGCACCTTCATGCCCTTGATCGCTCTGATCTAGGAGTCCGATCGGATCCCCCCCATCGGCCAGGGCTTGGCCCTCAAGCCCACCCAATGGCCTTAGGAGATGAATCTACCCCCCTCTCGCTGAACTTTCTGACTTCTTGAAACTGATCACTTCTCAAGGGAAAAATACTTTATCAGCCGCACAACAAAAGTTCATGAAAAAGATCACCGAGATCCCCCACAATAGCACTTTCGATCGAGCAACCCTGCAAAAAAGCTCTCAACCTATCAGAACGGGGCTTGATTGGCCAATTAATAGGCCTGTGGCCATCCCCAAAGACCATTGAGCTATGGGTTCAGAAAAAATGGAGACATTTGATATCAAATGAAGTAAGTTCCTACTTCCTTGGAAAAGGATTTTTGGCTTTCATGTTTGAAAGCAAACAAGATCGTGAAATTATCTTCAGAAACGACCCATAATTCATGGGGCCGCAAGGGCTTTACATGAACAAATGGAATCCCGACTTTGATCCATCCCAAGACATCCCTTCCACAGTCCCAGTGTGGGTGAGACTTCCACATCTACCTCTTCATTGCTGGAACCCTTAATCATTAGAAGCTATTGGAAACACCCTTGGGAAATATATTGACAAGGCAAAGCAAAAATATCAATACGTGTGAGCGAGAATATGCGTTGAAGTAGATCTGGAGTGTGGACTCCCAAAATCCATAAAGCTTAATGTAGCAGATTGGACCCACATCCAGGAACTAGATTATGAACAAATCCCCTTTAAATGCAGGTATTGCCATGAATATGGGCACTTTGCATGATCCTGCAAGAAGAAGCCTTCAGATCCGGAGATAAGAGGGAAAAAAGAGCAATGGACAACAATATATAAAAATCCCATCCCCAAATCGGGATCTAAAACCTTACCAAAAGGTCAAATCTCAAGGAAAGTTGACTATCAACATCCAAAGGTTCCCAACAACGAAAACAAATTCAAGGCATTAGAAACTCCTAAAATTCATGAAGCCCTTGAAGATCCAAAGGAAGGAGAAATCCTTGAGCATTAAGAATCTCAAGAAACTCCCCAAATCCTAGAAGATCCAGAATAATTCCAATCCCAAAGCGCATCAAGCCCCAAAATACCTAACTTGAACAAAGGTACTCAATCCCCCTCCTATGCTGAAATTACTAAAACCAAGCCATTGGTCTCACCCACATCGCCAAAAGATCTAATAGACAGATCATCCAGAAAACTTGGACGAAAATCAAGCAAAGACCTAAGGGAAGAAGAAGTTAAGTGGGAGAATACACAATGAACCCAAGCAATAATAGATATGGCATTCAACAGTAACACCAGAGCTAGACTAGTAGGAAAGAAGACGGGATACTCAACAGGAGTAGGTCCCTCCTCTACCAACAATAGATAATGAAGTTGGTCTCTTGGAACTACAGAGGTCTGGGCAACCCCAACAAACTTGAAGCTGTTAAATATCTCCAAAAAATAGAGATGCCAGACATCATCTTGCTTCAAGAGACCAAGCTCGATGAAAATACCATCTTAACCATTGGCAAAGAAAAATGGAAAAAGAATATTGGCATGGTTGTCAGTGCCAGAGGAGAATCCGACGGTTTAGCTACCTTATGGTCTTTAGACAAATTCCATCTATGCATCTCCTTCGCTACTCAACACTAGATCTTCACGGAACTGACCTACATTCAAAGCAACACTCACATTGCGCTTTTCAATCTGTATGTCCCTAATCTTTACTCGGAAAAAAAGACTGCTGGAAACTATTGGAAGATTTCTTGGAAGCATACACTCCACAAAATATCATCCTCGCTGGGGACTTGAATATAACCCTCACCAGAGTTGAAAAAAAGGGAAGCCTCCCCGAAAAATAAATATCTAAATCCCAAGTTGAAGCCCTCATCCATAAATGGGATTTGCTCGACATCAAGCCCAAAAAAGGAAAATACACATGGTCAAACAAGCGGCTGGGCAAAGGAGATATCATGGCCTGTCTTGACAGGTTTATTATTCAAAGCAGCCTAATGATAGAAAGGCAAACGATCACCTCAAAAATCATGGCAAAATTAGCATCAGATCACAAACCTATCCTTCTCCAATTCAAGGACAATGAAGATATTGGTCCGATCCCATTCAGATCCAGCCCTCAATGGCTTAATCACACTAGTTTCTGGGAAGTTCTAAATAAAAGATGGAGAACACCCATAACTGGCTCCCCCAGATTTGTATGGGAGAAGAAGCTTATCACCACCAAGAAAGCTTTAAAGATGTGGGCCAAAGCTAATTCCCCCCCACCCTCAGACCACAGAAAGAAAGCAGTAAAAGAATTGGTAGACTGTCAAAACACGTTGGATGATCACCCAACTAACAACGTCATGTTACAGGATGAAGTCAAGCACCAAGTCAAAGTTTATTAGGCTTTCCGTAAAGAAACGGAGTACTGGAGATTAAAATCTCGCAGTACTGGGCTCAAATCTGGCGATAGAAATACTTCTTATTTCCACAAGAAAACTAAAGTGAGACACTCCATCAATTACATTTTAGAAATCAAGCTTGACAATGGTTTAACCGTCGAAGGCCACAACAACATGAAGGATGCATCGCATACCCATTTCTCTAGCCTCTTCATGGAGGAAGACAACGATGGAGAAGACAGTGAGCATGTCCTCCTCGAACACATCCCGAAGAGCATCACACCTTATGACAATTACGACCTACTCAAGCCCTTCTCTGAAAAGGAAGTCATCAACGCTATATGGTCATTCGACCCTGACAAGGCCCCAGGTTCTGACGGATACTCTATCCACTTCTACAAAGCATGCTGGCATTAAATCAAAATCGACTTTATGAGAATGATCAATGATTTCCACTCAAAAGCTAAAATCGGTGGCTGCACCAATTCGAATTTTCTCGTTCTAATCCCAAAAGATACTAACCCCAGCTCCTTCAGCAAATTTCGACCCATGTCCTTATGCAACTCTTCCTACAAGATTATCTCCAAGATGCTAGCCAACATAATGAAGCCACTCCTTACCAAAATCATCTCAAACAACCAAGGAGGCTTCTTAAAAGGAAGACAAATCCTTGACAATGTCACCTTAGTACAAGAAGCCATACATTCCAGCAAAAACCGCAAAGAAAAAGGTATGCTAATCAAACTCGATATGGCCAACGCATTCGATCGTGTCAAGCATTATTTTCTCCTCAAAGTTATGGAACATTTTGGTTTTGGGAAGCTTTTCATCAACTAGATCTCTACCTGCATAAAAGGTCCTTGGATCACCCCGTTAGTAAACGGTCGCCCAACCAGTTTCTTCTAAGCCATGCGTGGAATACGACAAGGATGCCCTCTCTCCTCTTTCTTATACATCATTCTGGATGACTCCCTCAGCCGGAAGCTGAACTATGACCTCAGGAATGGATCCTTACCCAGCCTCAACTTAGCACCGAAATCCATGCCCCTTAACCACACCCTCTTCGCCGACGACTCCCTTTTTTTAGGAGGATGCTCTTCCATGATGCCCGAAAATTCAAGAAAACCTTGAGATGGTACTGCAAAACCATTGGAGGCAAGATCAACCTCCATAAGAGTGAGTTCTAGGCCAAAATCTAACCAATTCCTCCGCTGTCAACATCGCCCAGATACTAGGGATCAAAGTCCACAAGCAATGGGACAAGTTCAAGTACCTTGGTCTCCCTATTTCTGAAAGACTCTCAAAATTTGGAAATTGGGAAGATATCATTAACAAAATCAAATCCAAAATTAAGAATTGGGGAGGATATTGGCTCAATAAAGCTGGAAAAATGATCCTAATAAAGGCAGTTCTCTCAGCCCTCCCAATCTACCAATCCTCTAGTTTGCTAGCCCCCAAAGGAGTAACAAATCGCATCAACGAGCTTTTAAGAGAATTTCTATGGACATGAGGAAAAAATAACGAGAATAAAATACACTTGATCAACTGGAATTTCATCAAACAACCAAAGCATTCAAGTGGGCTCCAAATCCGTGATCCCTCCGAGATAAACATGGCAATGGGAGGCAAAATCCTTTGGTAGATTCTGCACAACAATCAACATCAGGTCAGTCGTCTGCTAAACAAGAAATATCTAACAGGAAACCACCCTAGATGCCTCGACAACAATCCGACATCAAAAGGCTCCTAAATATGGAACCTATGCAAGACCGCTTGGCAATTTTTCTTTAAAGAGCTCCATTGGGTTCCCGGAAATGGGAAAGACATCAACATTTTTACTGACAAAATCATGGGAAACAAGCCACTCGTGGACAATCAAGAGCTCCAAGATATTTCTCTTTGGCTTGCTCAACATGGAATAAATACTCTGAACGACCTCACGTATTGGAATCCCACTGGCACTTGGCATAGGTGGAAAAATATCCTAGTTCCAGCAACCCTTGAGCCTTCCAGAAATCTTCTTACAGAGAGCTTAAACGAATGTGCTCCCACTCATTCCCACGAAACTGATAAGCATGGCTGGGGTCCAAAAGGACATCACACTGCAGCCATGGGTTATAGCACACTCCAATGTCATGAGACCTCAAGAAAAATTCTATGGGACTTCGTATGGAATTCTTTTGGGCTTCCAAAAATCAATTTTTTCATTTGGACCCTTGGCCATTGGAAAATCCTCACCGGGGACAACCTCATCAGGAGAGGTTTTATTGGACCAAATTGGTGCCCCCTTTGCCACATAAATTCTGAGTCTCTTAATCTTCTTTTCCTTGATTTCCAATTTACCATGACAGTCTGGAACCTAATGCTCCAGGATCTCAATATTGCCATGCCTACATTCTACACCACCACTTGCCTCCTCAATGACTCTAAATCCACCTATCCCTCACCCCTCTCGAAAAAGAATCTTTGGTTTCAAATATGGATTGCCATTCCCAAGTTCACTTGTTAGAAAATTTGGATCGCTAGAAACAAAGCAATATTCTAGGATGCCAACCTCACCCCCCTACAGGTCGCAAGACAAGCCAAAAGGATGCTTCTAGAGTGCTTGATCTCCTCCAACCGTTGTTCAAACTCTAACCTCACCAATAGAGAACTGAAATGGATCGGTGTCCCTCTTCCCAATCCCTAAAAATGATTAATCTCCTGTAGCCAGAATCCCCCCCCTTGGCATATTAGACTCTGCAAATCCGAATTTGAAGACTGGAGAAACAAGCATAACATTGGCAGTCTGCACTTTGATGGTGCCTCCATAAGGAATCCTGGAGCAGCATGAGCAGGGGGAATCCGTCTACTTGTTGGAGGAATGACGAGAACCAGATATAGATGGGGAATTAGAACCTGCTCCAACAACCTAGTAGAAGCATTAGCACTCCTAAAAGGCTGCCAAATTTCCAAAAAGCATGGGATCGGTAAATTACAAGCGTTTGGAGACTCTCTTGTAACTATCAAGGCATTCAATACACACACTATCTACAACAATCCGGCAATTGAAAGAATCATACATCGGATTCAACAAATTATGAATACATTTGATCACTTCAGGGATTATCACATCATGAGAAGCTTAAATCAGGAAGTTGGCATCGAGGCAAAAGCTGGAACAAATTTTACATCCGGAAAGATTGAATTATCTAACGGGAAAATAGAACATCACTACATCCCTTGACCCTGACAACATGCTACTGGTCTATCGCACTGCAAAGAATGGAAAATGATGAACTCATCACAAGGGAAAACTTCAGATTTGCGCGTCGCTACTCCAATCAATCTGAGCCAGCACCGGGAATTGACCTAAATCACGACATGTATCTTGCCAACAAGAAGAAACAAGCACAGGTTCAACAATTTTGAAAGTGCCTTGTGATTGGCAAGACACAAAATTACCACTTTGATTCTCGTATCGAACTCCTCTAGAAGATCAACGTGACAGATTTGGATAACGATGTGCTAGAATTGGATGATATTTTTACACCGAATCTCAACTTGTCAACCGTCATGGGAAGCAATATGTCACAACCTACAGATGCACACTTGGATTTCGTTTTATCTCAAACAAACCGCAGTTAGCAGAATTTCAGATTGATTTTAATATTTGCAACAAACTGATGACCATAATTATGATTATTGTATCTTGTCGATTTTGGCTCTCTACCACAACCATTCTTTTATTTAATACATTTACCCGTTTTTGTTATATAAAAAAAAAATATTATATGAGATAATGGTACATCTACTTTATTATTCCTGCCAAGATAGGGATATAATTTTTTATGGAAGGTCAAAGTGCATTGACTTCTATTAATTTGTTTTTCCACATAAAAATATTTGGAATGCTTTTTAAAGTTCTCAAAATTTTAATATTAAACGCAATATTTTGAGAAATAAAATAAATTTTTAAACTTTTGAAATACAATATTTTGAATTTTTTATTGGTTTAAAGCACTCCTCATGGGACACAATCCCTGCAAGAGTGGTTTTATTTATCCAAATTTAAAAATAAATAAAATTAATTTTTAAACTTATTTTTTTCTCTAAAATTAAATGTAATTGGACATGATCTACACCAATCTCATTAAATGTAATTGGACATGATCTACACCAATTTCATTAAATGTAATTGGACGTGACACGGTAGTGAGAGATGCTTCAGAGCATTATTCAATAGTGCCCCATGAGATGCATCGGAGCACTATTAAATAATGCTCCGCTAGATTCCAATGGTCACATTGCTAACACAAAACCATCTCCTGTTGCGCCTACTGATCATGTAAATCTTTAGCAGTGGACTCCAAGTTCAATTAAAGAAGAAATCTGTCAATCTTCCCCGTTCTAATAGATGAGCCTATAATGAGAGAGACCCTTGTACTCTGTTTGCAATATCTATTATGGCAGTACCCACCATTGTTCACTTGCATCCCTCTGAGATAGCACACTCCACTTTAAGAATTAGAATTTGAAACCACGGTTCTATGGACTCGCAAATATTTGTTTGTGGTAGGGTTTGAATGAGATGGTAAGCTCATACACAAATCAAGATTCAACTTAGGATGCTCTTCAACTTTAGAAGCGACCAACTTCATCGATGAGATTTTAGAGCGGTCGTATTGAAATAATTTTGCTATCTCCGACGTTCTCGGGATTTGGAACGCTGGAATTTCATCCTGGCATGTGATAACTGGCATTCAAATCGCCCCGGTATTCCAGCGACCGACGACGGAAACTTTTTCGGCGAGGCACAGTTCCACCCTTCTAGTTATTTTTTTGGAATTTCGACGATCTGGGTCATTTTAAAATGGGCCAAAACCCTTAGTGGTATAGTCCATGGCATAGTTCCGCAGTAGATGGGGTGGAACTATGATTCCTCTGGTTTTTATAACTGGATCTAGGGAACAAATCACTGGAAAAGCAAGGCGATTTGAGTGCCAGTTATCCCACGCCTTTCAGCCTTGGGGGTGGGCATTGTTGTTGTTGTAGGGATGACTGTGGTGGGCATTGTTGTTGTTATAGGGATGACCGAGGTGGGCAGTGTTGTTGTTGTAGGTATGACCGAGGGGGTGATGGGACTGGGGTTCAAGTTCCCTACTCTCCATTGGACCAAACACATTACTGTCAAGTTCTCGTCACTATCTACATTTCCCTCTTTTCTTTATAACTATCTGCATCTGATGCCTGACCATGAGCATTCACATAGAAAGAAGACATAAGCAAATTGAGATTTTGAGCATTATGTTGGATTTGTTGGAGTCTCTCCCTTAATTCCCTAATATTATGGCCCATATGAAACCGAAAGATCAGTTTGGTAAAGATGTTATCAATTTGGTAAAGATGTTATCAATTGCCTCCCATTGCTCCACTTGGTACTCAGTCTGCTCCACTTGTTACTCAGCCTTGGCGACAAAAACCTCAAGATTGTCAAGCCAACTAGACACTGAACTGCAATTCCTTTTCTCTCTGGCATCCTCCAAAAGACATTCAATTGAAATAAGGTGATCACAAAAAAATCCAAAATCCTTTTTGAAATTAACAATGAGCGATATCTCTTGGAGAGTTTTTCAATGACCATAGAAGTGAATTTGTCTATAAGTGCATTTACAACAGTTGCTTCTGCCATGTTTCTAAGAGTGATCTCCTTCCCACTCTTCGTTTGTTCACTGTAGTAACATGGCTCTTCAAGCAAACATGTAGAAAGTTGAGCTTTCACTCCTAGAGCTCAAGTCACAACCCTAAGTAAGATTCTTAATTCTTAGTTAGTGTGCGATATATTTATACACACACACACACACACACACACACTTAAATGATTTAAATGCAAATTAAAAATCAACTTAAATTACTTAAACAAAAATTAAAAACTAATGTACTTTAACAAACGACTTAGATGCACAGGCTGAAACTTCACCAAAAAATCAATGCACCAAATTATGTTTTACAAATTGCTTTGAAAGTTGAAGGGTGTTTTTAATTTTATTTTCCATTTTTCAGAGTTTAATTTCCTGCAATTTTCTACAATATTTAACATAACAAAAGTTTTTGAAAACATATTTTTTTGAGGCATAGTCTCAAGGTTCAACAATTTCGCTAAGATTTCACTTAAGAGTGTTTAAACTTGTGTAATCTGGATGCCTTAGAGTATTTAAGGGAACTGAATATGTTTACGCATGAATTCATTTATGCATTCAGAAGGAAGCATAGTAAAAAATTGTTTCTTCGCGCGTCCTCTTCCCTCAATTATGCTTTGTGCTACATTCTCCTATCTTTGATTCTTCAATCAAACTTCTAGTGATTTTCCTTTTTGTTTCATATTCCATTTGTGGTGTGATGCATTCCCTTGTTCTCTCAAAACCTCCTTCTACACTATTATTCCCAAATTGTCAGGCCATCGGATTCAATTCACATGGCTCCGAGTTTTCCATGATTCATTTTGACTGAAACCCATTTTCTTACAATAATTGTTCCCAATTAATGACATGTTTATCCAATTCAACTAAAATGATCAACTTAATCAACCCACGGTGACATAGGTTGATATTTGCATTCTCGGGATGCTTTTGGACAATGAAGACCATCTTTGTTAGAATTTTCCACATAAAATAGGGCAAGTTTACCAAGTCCCCTTCTTTCAAATGAAACATTAGTTGAATATGGTAAATGTAAATGAGGTTGTACCTCCCCTCATAAGTAATATACTTCTGGATGAAAGATGCAACATTAGGCCATTTTTTCGCCAAACAATTCGTTTGTGCCCCCATTGCCCAAGTTGGAGTTGGTGCCTCTCCCTTCATAATTTGTTTCGATGAATTAACTAGTAATTTTTTATTCTTAACCATCTCTCACCCACTCGAAATAATCATGTGACTGCTTCAATTAAGGCTTTAGAAACTAGGATTAACAAACTACCCATGCTAGTGCATGTGCCATCAAAGATTAGAGCAAACACCAATGTAACATCTCCATTATATCCCTTGAGTTTCTCAAAAAAAGCAAACCAACCTCCATGCTAGAACAATTCTCTGCAAGTCGAGTCTCCATTAAATAGCTCCAAGGTTTGAGGCTCATGTATCCTTGTAATGATCATTGATCTTTTCTCTATCGTGATAAAAATATTGATCTCTACCTTGCCTAATTCAACATAAATTGTAGTCCTTTTTGGACGATACGAGAGAAATAAGGAAATATGATGGAATAGGAAAGTGGTTGTGGGATAAGTGCAGGCCGGATTTACAAATAAATCTATTGGTACTAGTGTGTCAGATTGGCTCAGATTGGAATGATGAATCACATGTTGCAAGATATATGCATGATACTTGCTGATTTGGGATGAAATAATGACTACCGATAGTGTCGATTGTTGATTGGAAGTTTTTTATGGAAATAACAATATCAACTCATAACGGGATAAATATAAGTTTTTTTTTAATAACAAAACATGATTTCATGAAACTTCATCGAGCATAATAATATGGATCATTTACAAAATCCTTGATTATTCATATACTTGAATAAGTGAAAAAAATGTTACCTAAATTTAATAGCTAAATTGAAATGATCCTTTCCTGTAGAAAGTCTTTATTTCTATGCTACTAGAAGCATCCAAGGCCAAATTCTAGTTTTAGCCTCACAATCTTCTTGGCATCTAAACACTATGTATACTTGAACTCCGATATAATATTTTCCAACCCTAGTGCAATCTAGAATCTGATATTTTTTTTAATGAAAACCTTGAGATCCATCCTCTATAAAATCGTAAACTTTGGAAAGGTTGATTTGTTGGATTTTTCTTTTGGTACCTAGAACATGATCTAGAACTAGATATAATGTTGGAATGATAATATGATCTAGATTTTATCATGAACCTAGAATGATGCTTGAAAGAATGTTGGAACGTGAAATACTTGTACTGCCATGAGAGTCTAATCTAATCATCGGAACAAGAATTTGTTGGGATTCTAGTAGTAGTCAGGTAATAAAAAATTCCATTCAAATTACCTTTTCCTGATGCAAATGGTGGTACTAGCGGATGGAATTATGGAAAAGGATTAGACACATGAGGCCTAGGTGCCTGAATTGAAAGAGTCTTGCTTGGGCTGTCTGAAAAAAGGTTGGACTGCATTGTTGGGAATTTCAGTAATAAATAGGCATTTTGGTGACACTAGTGTGTTACCGAAATTATGAAAACCTCAAACCATCACAGGAATTTATTGCAACAATTGATAACCTATTTATTGTTGATTAGACAACTGCACTCCTAAAAATTGAGTTGATTGTCTGAAAATTAATTGCTAAACTAATTGGAGCTAGGCCAAAACAAAAGAACAAGAATTTGCTCTATACATCAACCCTCCATTTTATTGAAAGAAAAATGAACACTACATGTTGTTATAGTTTATTGTCTTGGAAATTATTTATCTACAACCCATGGTGTACAATTCTATCGTGTGAATAGATGTTCTTGGGGTTGAACATGGAGAGAAATCATTGGATTACCGACCATTGATGGATGTCGTTAACCAATGTGAGTCAACTCATCGATAATGAAAAAGATCTCCAAGGTACCATAGTACATTATGATAGGTATGAATAGCTGTGTTGAAGTCGAGTCATCTGCAAAATCTGACAATCAAGGGACATCTTCTTTGTACATCATCTCTCCATTTTATTGAAATAAATCTGAACACTACATGTTGTTGTAGGTTACCATATTGGAAAGTATTCATCTACAACCCATTGCGTACATTTCTATCAATGTGAATAGGTGTTCTTGGGATCAAACATGGAGAGAAATCATTTGATTACCGACCATTGATGGATGCCATTAACCAATGTGAGTCAACTCACCAATAATGAAAATGAGCATCAATGCACCATAGTGCATTCCGACGAGTACAAATAGATGTGTTGAAGTTGAGTCATCTGCAAAATCGAAAATCAGGAAATGTTGATGAATTCCCACTTTTCTCAACGAGGAAACCTGCCATTAATGTATGCAAGCTCCAAGGCACTATAAAATATCTCTAATCTTGATCCCAAATAAGGTGTTGAAGTCGATATGACAAGATATGTTGGAAGGAGGGCCTTATGGAATCCCACATCATCCAACACGAGCATCAAACAAAAAAAAATGAAAAAACCTTTTATGAAAGAATGAACCAACAACATTATGTTGAATTTATTATGAACTTTTCCAGCTAGAAACCTAATTTTTAAGCAAAGCACGTGTCCAACTACGATAGGATCCTTGTTTTCATAGTTAGACTTATTTTTATCTTTACCATTTTATTTATTTAATCTTCTACACTATCCTACTCTACTTGAAAAATAAAATCTCTTTCAAGTGTAGGATTATTTCCAATGCATCTATTTACGTAATATGATCTTAGCTAAATTCATATCAAAATCTAAAAAAATGTACCTCAATGAATACTGGGATATGAGATGTTAGTTGCTCTATTGGACATGGTGCCAAGAAATATTGAAAATTGGAGTGGTACTATGGCATGATGACTGCTTAGAACCAAGTTTCAATAAACTAGTATTTGTCTCCTTAGTTCTCTATAGTTTTCATGCCATAAAGTTCTTCGAAAAATTGCTCATCAAACTCTTGAGTGCACAAGGGATTTGGTGAAAAACATGCAAGAAATTCTTCAATCTCCGGGTCTAGTATCTTTTCTTCATCAGATGTTGTCGATGACTCTTTGATCTCTTCCTCATGCTAATCAAGATAAATATGAGAGACTTATAAATCCTCCTCTTGTGGAATCTATTCATGGATCCTTTGTTCTTCAACTGCTTTTTGAGATGTAGACTCATCCCTAGTGATAACACTAAACTTTGAATAATGATTTGAGAAGATCCTTGTGGTAACATGTCCTCCTTTACTCAACAATTTATTGAGAATTCTTAATTTATTCTGATTGATCTAGAGTTCCTTCTCATAAATGGATTAGTAGACGGAGGCTCTTACAACACCTAAAATAAAAAATCTTCTCTACCTTTAATATTAAAGAAATGAATGAAATCTACAAAAAAATAAAACACACCACACTTTGTAAACTCAAGCAAACTTGAGCAATCTGAGCAATAACCATGTACATGAACCCCTCATGCTATTAAAACCTTGTTGTCACCATGTCATCTTTTGACACGAGTTAGGTTTTTTTTCACGAGTCCTTACTTCAGTGACAACATGACGAGGTCTCGAAGAAACTCACTAAAGTGAATGTGTTCGGTGATTAAACCACATAAATTATGTGGTGAGGTTGTCTTGCGTCTTACCATTTCTCCTCCTCCAAGTCGTAAATGTTGGTGTAGAAAATCATATGCAAAAATAAAAATAAAAACTAAAGAACCAAACTTTAATGCTCTAATCCCTTTAACAACTCCCTGACAACAACACCAAAAATGTCAGTCAATTTAATTGCTTAAATTATGAGCATTTAATTATCAACTGGGATTCATGAACTTATGAGATGCAAGCAAAGTATATGCAGGATTGAAAACTTAACTAATCTAAATCTAATGAATTTAAAAGAACAACTTGCTTTATAAATCAATTCCAGGTATCAAGAATAACCAAGAGGACTATATTGTGTTCCTTACACCAGTTACAGTTCTTTTACTTATATTAAGAGTATTCCCGTAACAGTCTATTGTATAATATACTCAAGGATATAAATGTTTCATGTAGTTTCATAAAGCATTAGTGTTCGAATTTGAATCAAATAAATCTGCAATATTAAATCAAAAGCTAGAAATCTTATAACATAAATTATGCTCAGAGATCCCCTAGTTAATTTAGGTTCTGTAACTTTCGTTTTTAGAATTCCCGCAATAACAACTTGTTGAGATTATGAGAACACACCACACCAACCATGGAATTCCAATAACTCATTCAAACATAAATTAAAGAGCATAAAAGAATGAAAGCATGAATACATTAACTAATAATTCAAGAAAGCAATTAAAGATAATAAATTAATCTATGGAATGACAGAGCAATCAAATATGCAAGTTAAGTAATAAATCGATCTATGAAATAACAAAACAATTAAATCTATAAGTGCAAAACTAAACTATTTAAATAACCAAACAATGTATACCCAAGTCAGGTGGGCCTCCTGGTTGGGGATGCACTGTAGAGAAAACTACATGATTTAAATCACAATCGTAATACCTTTTAAACAACAACATGATTTATATTGATCATTGGAGAATGAAGTTCAAAAATGTATAATAGTGTGCAACAATACATCAAGAACAACTCCTCCTATAGATTGAGCTCATCCTTGTTTATATAACCAAAGTGTTATAGGAGGAAAGCGTTACATAATCCCCTATTTTCTAGGCTTATCAGCCAATTACAAATGTTCAAAGACTAATTATAGCCCAAGTATAAATTATATGTTTATAGAGTCCTTTATTATAGGAAAATAACAGAGCTGTGATAATTGCATGATACGAAGTCCATGCAATTATCCCTTTTCATACTAATCTTGGATTGATGTGCTGGAACTCATTTATTAAGCGTATATGTGTTCTGGAGGTTGGCAATACCTTCAGTTATCTTGGGTCCATTCTAGAAGGAGAAAAACCATCTCATGGAAACTAAAAACAAAACCCATGTTTAATGTAGAGATGTGCCACCCTATTACCCAACACGCATGCTACCACAACTATTTGGAAATCTAATAATGTACAGGCTGATATTACTCTGTGTTGATCCAAATGTTTGGTTGAACTTCCACCTAGCATCCAAAGGCTTTATTCACGACCCAATGGAAGCATGAGCAGCTCCAAGACTTGTAGAATGCATCCCAAGTGGCATATTTCCCATTTCTCTCGTGCTTCCATCCAAAACAATCGCATTATAGGAACCTGGGTTTCTTGTAACAATGGTAATCAATAACTATAGAACTATTTTTAACACTATTCAAGTATCAAATAACAAGAATTAATGTAAAAATGGCCACGATAATTTAAATGCTCCTTTACATGAAGCTCTTGCAGGGATCATAGGATTTTCAGATGAAAAGGATGATCTAGATGTAAAAATAGGGGTTTATAGATTGAAAAGGACACAATTATCAATCAAAATCAGTACAAAGTGTAGACTCAACAAATCAAAATCAGGGGGTATGTCCTCATCCCTCACATCCACAAGCCCTTCAATATAACAGTTAAGAAAGGCTTCCCTAAAACTTGGACTCATTGCCTTATTGTACCCATTTTTAAAAGCAACAATAAAAATAACCCTTCCAATTATAGGACCGTTATGATTATCCCTCTCTTAGCTAAGTTATATGGTATTTTTTGGAAAATAAGATCAACGTATGGCTAGAAAGTCAAGGTAAAAGGGATAAAGTTCAAGTTGGTTTTAAAAGGCATCATTACACCATAGACCACCTCATTACTCTCATGATCATTACAGAGGAATGCCACAATAATAAGCTCAATATGCTTTGTTACTTTGTGGACTGTAGGAAAGATTTTGATATAGTGCTTAGAAATAACACGTGGAAAAGATTGGAAGAATTAAAGGTTCCTTTCAAGTTGAGAGCCGCTGCAATAAGGTTGTATGAGAATTATATTACCAAGTTTAAGAACATCGAGGGTTGGTTGGAAGATATTAATTGTAATATAGGAGTTGACCAAGGTTTCCCCCTCTCCCCTAACCTTTTTGTTATGTAAATTGATAAGTTAGAAGGTTGTTTAGTAGAGGCAGGTTGCACTGGCACAACGTTAGCAGGAATTGTCATCCTCCTCCTCCTTTATGCTAACGATATTCTTCTTCTGGAAGATGTCCTTATAATCTTGATAAGAAATTAAGAATTCTCAAGGATTTCTACTTTGGTATGGGCATGATCGTTAATACCGACAAAACCAAAGTTATGGTGATAAAACCTAAGAAGATCACTTATGCTCATTTTTTGTATGATAATTGAAACTTGGAGGAACTAAATTTCTACAAATATCTTGGGATTGATATCCATCACAAGCTTAATTGGAACTACAACATCAAGAAAATGATCAATGGAGGGTGGAAAGCTTATTTTGGTCTTGAAAACAATTGTAAATCAACAAACTTTGTGATGTGGGATAAAAATAAATTCTTCATGGAAACTCTAGTCACTCTCGTTCTCCTATATGGGTGTGAATTTTGGGGCTACAACCTCTTTAAAGAATCTTGGAAAAGGATTGAACAAATCCATAAGCGTTTTATAACTTACAATCTTAAAATTAAAAGCAATACGCCATATCCTATTCTCCTCATTGAAGTGGGTATTTCCCCCATTGAGAACATGGTTATGACTAGATACCTAATGTACAAGAAAAAAATAAATAACTTGGGAGACCAGAGACTTTCGAAAATTGCTTTAAATTCTAGTGAAAACCACCTAAGGCTCAAGTAAGGTTGAAATAAAGATGCCATGCCTTGGTTAAAGATGTGGGGGATTGACAAAAAATGTCACTTTGCAAAATATAGATGATATTAAAAATATTATTACTTCAAAGTTCAAAGAGAAGCCATGGTGCAATGAAAATTTAGAGGATCAAATAAAATTAAGATATTACAAGGAGGTCATTAACCCTAACCTTGAAGATCAAAATTATCTCTTTGCTTTAAATAGCATAACGAAGAAGATCCACATAGCTAAAATAAAAACAAACTCTCATGAGCTACATAGTGAAATAGGGCATTGGACCTTTCCTAAAACCCGGTTGGCTTAAAGGATCTATCATCTTTGTGAGCTATGAGTGTTGATGATGAAAAACACTTCCTCTTAGATTGCCCCGCGTACACCCACATAAAATCTCATTTTCAAGTTTTTTGTTACAATACGAACCTAGCTAAGCTTGTAACTCATCAAAATTATAGTAATTTAGGAACAATCCTCTCCAAGATTTTTTAGTACAGAAATAAAACTCTAAAGCAAACCAAGTAGTTCCTCACTTTTCTTTCTTAAAATCCAATAGACCAAAATTGGTATAAATAAACGTTAACTATTATCATCATAATTACATATATCACAAAACTATATAATCAATATTAAATAAACATCTAAAATATTAATTAAATTATTAAAGTTGTTTTCATAATTATAAAATTATAATATAAATACTTATAATTATTTAAAAGAAGAAAATAATATTTAACTAATGATATATTACATGAATTGGATAATATTCTTAAAAATTCTAAATCATTATACGTTCCCTTTCCTAAAATTTTTTATAGGAGAGGGGACATCTACTTTATTATTCCTTGCCAAGATAGAGATATAATTTTTGATGGAAAGTCAATGTGCATTGAATTCTATTAATTTGTTTTTCCACATAAAAATATTTGGAATGCTTTTTAAAGTTCTCAAACTTTTAATATTAAACGCAATATTTTGAGAAATAAAATATTTTTTTTTTAATTTTTGAAATACAATATTTTGAATTTTTGATTGGTTTAAAGCACTTCAGATGCTACACAATCCCTGCAAGAGTGGTTTTAGTTATATAAATTTAAAAATAAATAAAAGTTATTTTTTCCCTAACATTAAATGTAATTGGACGTGATCTACACTAATCTCATTAAATGTAATTGGACGTGATACGGTAGTGAGAGATGCTTCGGAGCATTATTCAATAGTGCCCCACGAGATGCATCAGAGTACTATTGAATAGTGCTCAGATGCATCTTGCGGGGCACTATTGAATAATGCTCCGCTAGATTCCAATGGTCACATTGCTAACACAAAACCATCTCCCGTTGCGCTTACTGATCATATAAATCTTTAGCAGTGGACTCCAAGTTCAATTAAAGAAGAAATCTGTCAATCTTCCCCGTTCTAATAGATGAGTCTATAATGTGAGAGACCCCTGCACTCTGTTCGCAATATCTGTTATGGTAGTACCCACCATTGTTCACTTGCATCCCTGTGAGATAGCACACTCCACTTTCAGAATTAGAATTTGAAACCATGCTTCTATGGACTCGCGAATCTTTGTTTGCGGCAAGGTTTGAATGAGATGGTAAGTTCATACACAAATCAAGATTCAGCTCGGGATGCTCTTCAACTTTAGAAGTGACCAACTGCATTGATGAGATTTTAGAGCAGTCGTATTGAAAGAAGTTTTGTTGTTGCTGCAACATCCCCCCCCCAATTTTTTGTAAATATTGGGGCCCCTCCTTCTATTTTTGAAGAAGTCTTTTGTTTTTTGAAGCTCATTTTGTTCAAACTTGGCAAGTTTTCTTCCCTCTCTTCTTCCATAATTTTTTGGTTTTTCTACTAAGGCAAAAGTTATCTTTTAGCGTTGGACGCAGTTTGTAAGGTTAAAAACCGCGACAAATGCCCAAGTTTCAAACCCATCTTTGGCCGACTATGGCGCACGATTGAACCTTAAAATTAACCGAGTCATCGCATTTTTGGACTTTAATTCTCTCCGCCTTTGCGCAGATTTTAAGGTTAAAATCACCGCTCCTTTACGTTTTTTTCAAAGCCTTAGACTTCGTGCCAATTAGCGCATATTCTAGAGTTAAAACGTCCGCCCGTTTGCGCAATACCTATCCTTAAAAATGCCACCCTTTTTATGCACCTTGCCTTCGTCGTCGCGGCTTCCGGTCGCAAGAGTTATGGCTAAAGTCACCGCCAGTTGTGCTACTCCTAACCTTAAATTTGACGACAAAGCTTCAATCCATGGGTGCAGCTCTTGATCGCAAGGGTTAACCCTAAATTTTCTGCTTGTTGCGCGTAAGTTAGCAGTTCGATCGCCGCCAAGTCGCAGCCCAATTTTTGGGTATGTGCACAAATATAAAGTTGGTGAAGCATTTATTGCCACCCCCGTGCGGAGTCAATTGCCCATTGCATTGAGCCCCGTGCCCATTAATAGGCCAACCTACCACCCCGTGCGACTTTATTGCTCACCCTATATATATACGAAGAACGGGGTTCTCGATCATTTCGCTATTGCCGAGGAGGAGAAGAGTTCTCCATTCGTCGTCGAAGAGCTTTTGGACTGTCACTCGTCTAGGTACGCACACCAACCACTAGGAGCCACTCCAAGGTTAACAGGTAGGTGTTTCTTCCTCCTCCCTTTGATTTATCCAAAGAAAACCGCGTTTGAAGCTCTTCCTCCCGTTAAAAGCATTTAGACACTTGAGTTGCCCGTTAGTTTCGTATGATATAAGAAAATCCTTCTGCCGAATGGGAAAACCTCCCTTCAAGCCAATAAAAGCACAAGGTTTCATTTTCTCCTATTGAACCATGACCCAGGAAATCCGCTTTCCGCACATATGCATCTCAGCCTTTCGACTGTTGCTTTCTCAGTATCTTAGGAAATTTTCCCCCTCGCGGTGGTTTTATTGATAATGGCTAGTCCTAGGAAATCCTTATCACAGTTTTAAAGCCACGAATTGCGTATTAGATTTATAGCACACACTTTGGCCTATAGCGAATGTTCACTAGTACCGGGAAAATGCCAAAGCGCACTCACCATTGTGGGAAATAAAGCCATAAAGACAGAAGTCTGAGAATGCCCTTTATATCCCGCACTAATAGCGCTTTACATAACTGTGTATTTTCCTTCAAAAGGATGATGACAGTGAAACAATTGTTTCGTCATGAAATATTCAAGTACTATCTAGGCAGCTTTCGTTTTGGTAAAAGACTGCATTTTAAGTCATTATATGGATGTGTTGTTAAATGCTTGAAAGATTATTTTAAAAGAAAAACCAACACCTTCACATGCTCAATTTCTGCTTGGATATTATGAATCTTGAGATATGATTCGTCCGCTAGTAAATGTTGCTAGAGATTTCGTCAAAGTCCTTATTTGTGCTACGCCATCTTTGCAGGTTTGACATGCATAGGAAGTCTACCAGGCAGAAAGCTAAGCTTGCGGAATCGGATTCGGACGTGGAGATTTTGTTAGACACATTGCTTGAAATTATGTTCAGCGATACGTAAGTTGTCACCGGAGTGTCCCCAGGAAGCTCTGCCCCGAAATTTCAATGGGGAGACTTATACAGGTTTATCAGAGATCAGAAGCACCCAGATGCATCCCTAGAAGAAGTGATGGTCTATGCAAACATCAAGAAGTCTGGCCTCCACAAGGCAGCGACTCGTCTCGAGCTTTTCCCGTGCTCTAAGGTCATCGGCTGGATAATTCCTCATGTTAAGAGGGATACAAGGTTCATTAATGACAAGGCTAGGATGAATCTGGCATCTTTCGCACCTGAACACATCACGGCTACTTACAAGTTGCCCCAAGAAAGAACTTGGTTGGACAATGAGTGGATAGCCAAACAAACTATGGACCCTCTGGAGTCCGCCAGAAAGATGATGATAAGTGATAGGAAAATCAGACAAAGAAACAACAATGAATATGAAAGTGCCCTTCTAAAGACTCCTTATAGACTCATTGTCTTAATGTTGAGTTGGATCTTCGGCATGCCGAATGGAAATATTTTCAAGCTTGGTTGGGTGCCAGTAATGGTCCATGTGGCCATGTCCGGTACCATTTTCAATTGGGCCGACATAATTTCAGACAGTTTGGTCTCACAGTTAACCACTTCCCAAAGAGGACTGACTCAAAAGAAAGTTGATTTCTTCATGTCTTCTTATTTGATGGATTGCCTGTTAAGCAAACACACCTTCCCGGATTTGGGTTGTATATGGAATAGAAAAGAGACTCCTCTCTTTGTAGCTTACCAACCCACATGGGAAAGCAAATACGCCAGCTACTACAAGCAAATTTGTGAGAAACTCATCATGCCCCTGTATCGGCTCATTTTCGCGGAAGAGACAAATTGCATGCCCGAAAATGCCATGCCCATCATAGAAGAGTTTGGAGATTACTACTTCTCCACCGAAGGCACCTATATCCGAATGAGTGGAGGATCTCAAGCTCCCTTTTTGTTCCCCCGATACGTTACAGATTTTGTAGTACACAAGGAAGCTTTAAGGCAACTCTTCGGCACTAGCAGAATCAACAAGATCCTCACAAAGAGGAAGAAAGGTATGTATCCACCAATGCCCTTCACCATCGGTGCATATAGCCTCTCGAGGGCAAGAGACAGTGAAAACTTTGCTCAACGCCTAGAAGTTTTTCATTTCGGCACAAGGCCTTTTAGGAGGCATGATCCTGGTGGCAAGGTTGCTAGACATTGCCTTGATGTCAAAACTTCTTACAAATACACAAGGAAAGCGCTACCACCGTAAAAGCGGAAAAGGTTCCAATCCTAAGCCTGTTAGGTTGATCCAGAAGGAGCAGGAGGCAGTAGCTTCTCAATGAAAGGACTCAAAAGGGAAGGAAAAGGAAGAATAAGAGAGGCTCCAGAAGGAGCGGGAGGCCAAGCAGTAGCAAGATGCGGAAGTTGTTAGAGTCCAGAAGGAGCAAGAGGCAAAGGCCCTAAGAGAGGATGAAGAGAGAATCTTACAAGAGCAAGCTGCCAAATTGTAGCAAGAGGAAGAAGAAAGAGTCCTGCAAGAACAAGTTGCCAAAATGCAGCAGGAAGAAGCTGAGAAAGCCAAACAAGAAGAGGCAAAAAGGTTACAAGTGGATCTAGCACAAAGGCAAGTGAAGGAAGAAGCTGAAAGGGCCGCAGAACAAGGTACGACCAACCCGCGGGCCATAGACTTGGATCTAGAAATAATGAACCAACCAGGGATAGCTACTGAAGGGGTTGTCACCACTGAGGAATTAGCACTTACCCCATACAACCCCAGAAAGCAGCGCCAAGTGGCCAACCTGGATTATGTTTACTTTCATCAACGGAAGAAGGTCATCATTGACAGATCAGTAAAGAAAATGGAGATTGGACAGGACCTATATGAACTCAGAGTATCAGAAAGCACACTTGTCCAAGGGACTGACATCGACCCTGTATTCACAGCATCATGCTCGATAGCTTCAGCCCAAGCAAGTAAAGACAATGTCGATTGTCTGGTTGAAGATGTCAAGAAATACAAAGAGCTATGTTTCAAAATAAAAGTTGATAGGAAGAAGGAGGTGTTAGAAGCAAATGAATTTAAAAGGAAGTACAAAGAGCTTGCGGAGGAGAAGGAAGAAACAACTTTGAAAATTCGGCAGCTCGAAAATGAAAAGAATATACTAGAAATGCAACTGGAAATCTCAGAAGATGAGAAAAATAGCTTGAAGGTTCGCATAACAGAATTGGAGAATCATGAGGCACTTAATGTTCAGGAAATTAATTTCTTCAAGCCTTAGTTTGAAAGGGTAATGCGAGAAAAGGCAGGTCTGTTAGAACAACTCAAGGAAGCAAATGATAAGAAAGAGCATCTAGCCACATTCTACAAGCAAGCTTGTGACGTGCAAGAAAAAATCTATCAGTCACTAATGTTGATATCATAAGAGATATGCAGGATTAAAGGAATGATAACCAAGATGACATCCATTGAAGTTGATGCGCTTAAAATAAAAAACAAGTATGCGCAGCATGTAGTAGAAATTAAGAAGCAATTTGAGTGGAGGGAGGGAAAATCCGATTTTCCCTCAAACCTGCGTGCTACAACTGCTAAGGAATTTGACATGGACACAGGAGTCCTAGAGTTTTGCAGAGATTGTGGTAACAAATTAAGTTTGAAGATCCAGAAGACCATAAAAAAATGCCACATTGTCTACTCCAAAATCCGGGAAACCCATGAGAAGTGTCACATGGCTTTACCTCAGACCCTTTATGAGTTCCCTGAGAAAGAACAGCGCATGGAAGAATTGCAAGGTAACTTGAATGCATAATTGGGTTATCTAAAGAAAATAGAGGCTATAACCACAAAGGACCTCCACCAATTCATTGGTCAGGATGTTGTCCACACTTATTTCCTTGATGAGGTCGCTCAGGCAGCTACAGCAGGGGCATAAAATGTCAAATCGAATTTGTGCAAGCACGAGATAGCCCGGAAAGTGACAATCTCTGCGCGATCCTGTTAAAGGGAACGAGCCAGCAGTAAAAGAGAAACCAAATGAGGCAGCAGAGCCATCTGGGGCTTAATTTGTTTTATCATAAATTTTGAGAAAAGACAACTGGAAATCTGCTTTTTGTATAAATATATTAAAGGACAGCTGCTGTAAATGCTTTTTGTCTCTTTAGGCACTAGATGACAAACTTTTGTTTTCCCTAGGGTTAGGTTTTTGAGATGAGACAAAGTTGTAAAATCTATAAATATAGAGATAGATGAGATAGAAAATGACTTTTGGCAGGTGAAAAGACATTTTCTGTCTTGTACGTGAACTAATTTGCTGCATGTATAAGGAACTCGATTTTTGCCTAATGAAAGCCTGGGAGACTGTGTTTTTGCCTGAAGGATGTGTTAAATGTTTGCTGGATTATTCCTGTGTCATCTATACATTACTGTGAGATCTTTCCTTGCAGTCATGAATTGCTTCTATGTGATGAATGTTCTCATAATTTTCTGTGCAAAGATCTTTATCTCAAATGAGTAATGGAATGTGTTAATTAAATCAAAGCTGTCTTTGATATCTTTTATCTTCTGTTGGAAATGCATCTTTATGATTAAATAGCTATCTGTGCAATCTTTAGATGTTTCTTTCAGTTTATTACTCATATTTAAAGTTTGATCCTTGCAAGTATAGATTAGATTTGCTTATACAATTTTAGATTAATTCTGCTTAATTACCTGCTTAGCTTAGAGCACTTGCATATCATCTTTAAAATAAAATACATAAACGGTGGATCGGGCCGCAACCGGTACAAAGAATACAAATCTTTAAATCTTACACGGTAGCCGAAACCGTTAACTGGACGGATTCCCCACACCAAACGGTGAGTGATCTAATTGGGCTTGCTCACCGGGGAGAATTCCTTGTTGATTGATGCTACGATTTTCGAGGCATCAACAAGTTTTTTAGCTCCGACATTCTCGGGATCTGGAACGTTGGAATTTCAGCCTTAGGGGTGGGCAGTGTTGTTGTTGTAGGGATGACCGAGGGGGTGATGGGACTGGGGTTCAAGTTCCTTGCTCACCATTGGACCAAACATGTCCCCGTAAAGTTCAAGTTCAAGTTCTCGTCAAGTTTGTTTTCAAGTTCTCGTCACTATCTACATTTCCCTCTTTTCTTTATAACTATCTGCATCTGATGCCTGACCATGAGCATTCACATAGAAAGCATACACAAGCAAATTGAGATTTTGAGCATTATATTGGATTTGTTGGAGTCTCTCCCTTAATTCCCTAATATTATGGCCCATATGAAACCGAAAGATCAGTTTGGTAAAGATGTTATCAATTGCCTCCCATTGCTCCACTTGGTACTCATTCTGCTCCACTTGTTACTCAACCTTGGCGACAAATACCTCAAGATTCTCAAGCCAACTAGACACTGAATTGCAATTCCTTTTCTCTCTTGCATCCTCCAAAAGACATTTAATTGAAATAAGGTGATCACAAAAAAAATTCCAAAATCCTTTTTGAAATTAACAATGAGCAATATCTCTTGGAGAGTTTTTCAATGACCATAGAAGTGAATTTGTCTATAAGCGCGTTTACAACAGTTGCTTCTGCCATGTTTCTAAGAGTGATCTCCTTCCCACTCTTCATTTGTTCACTATAGTAACATGGCTCTTCAAGCAAACATGTAGAAAGTTGAGCTTTCACTCCTAGCGCTCAAGTCACAACCCTAAGTAAGATTCTTAATTCTTAGTTAGTGTGTGATGTGATATATATATATACACTTAAATTATGTAAACAAAAATTAAAAACTAATGTACTTTAACAAACGGCTTAGATGCACAGGCTGAAACTTCACCAAAAAATCAATGCACCAAATGTTGTTTTACAAATTGCTTTGAAAGTTAAGGGTGTTTTTAATTTTATTTTTTAAAATTATTTTATTTTCCATTTTTCAGAGTTTAATTTTCAGCAATTTTCTACAATATTTAACATAACAGAAGTTTTTGAAAACATATTTTTTTGAGGCATAGTCTCAAGGTTCAACAATTTCTCTAAGATTTCACTTAACAATGTTAAACTTGTGTAATCTGGGTGCCTTAGAGTATTTAAGGGAACTGAATCTATTTACGCATGAATTCATTTATGCATTCAGATGGAAGCATGATTTGAGCAACAAATAATTCAGATTTATAATCATTCAGATGCATTCAGATGGAAGCATGATTTGAGCAACAAATAATTCAGATTTATAATCATTCAGATGGAAGCATGATTTGAACAACAAATAATTCAGATTTATAAAAAAAATGTCCATTTTCAGATAAAAACTCACCCTATGGTGAAATCCTCGAATGTTTAGACCATCAATATTTTTGAAACATTATAACACAGCTGAAGTTACAAAAATCAAGTGACCTGATTCCATGTTGCAAAGCAGTATTATTATTTGTTTCAAACATTTAGTGCATTATAGTAACACCTACAGTTCTGCATGACAATACAGTTCTGCATTACAATTTCTACCACGTTTTCAACGTCACTAATAACTCTCTATCAAGAAGCGGTATTGATGTTCCTCTTCTTTCCATTCGAAAGAATAAATAAATCTATGCAACCATTTTCAATATGGCTAGTATTGAAACTGATATGTAGCACTTGTTTCAAAATTACTATGGTGCCAAAGGCCTTCGTACAATACATGGAATGTTCATCGACCACGGTTCAATTCCCACCCCAGTGTCATGTTTAAAAGATGAAGCCATGTACAAATCCCTATTAACAAAATAAGTAACCCTCATATCAGGCATTTAAGTACAAAGAAGTCTGTCTTAGTCATTGTAGCCCTCAAGTTGTGTCTCCACAAACTCTTCCAACAAGAATAAAGAAGAAAAAAATGTATATATTATACCACACAAAGCAATACAATCAATTCGAATTCCACTGGGCCAAATATCACAAATTTGGAAGAGAAGGAAAAACAGATAAAAATAGTAAATCCAAATCTCTGCTAAACAGCTCTCCGTCCTCTGGAAATTGAATATTTCCTCTTAATTACTCTCTTTCGTAGCCTGCTAACTTTGACAGAGAAGCATCATAGGTGGATCTGCCATGGCAGTTGATTGGTCTTATCTAACAAATCAGCTTGGTGAATAGTCTTGTTGATTAATCTCTGTGCAACGTGGCTATGTGTCTGCTCAAGCTTTGTGTATCCTTGCCACCATTGAACAATGCTTGTGTTCTTCACCATAAATCTTCTTTTCCAAATGAAACACTGATACTTGGGATTCAGGCCTTTAGGAAAGTTTATATAAATGAATCTTACCGGATCATTATAACTTTGAAGCCCTCATTTTGATATATCAAAATAGAAAATCAATATATTTAATATAAATATATATTTTTAAACCAAAATGCTCTAATTTAAGGTCATACAAACATTATTTTCATGAGAGTCAATTTTTGGTAAATAATTATTATTCAATCTGTCAATCCAATGAAAATATTGTACGTACTAGGTAGTGTTCATGTGCAGCAACAATTGATGTCGATTGACAACATTGCTTATCTGAACGTGAGCATTGAAGCCTCTACTGCCAGCCTGGTGATCAGACCACTGCCATTGGCTATAGGGGTAGCTTCATACATTTCTACATATTTTCATGAAGGTGGGCTTCATCTGAATGAGAATTTGCCATTAAACATCTCTAAGCGTAACACCACCATGTTATTTAATTGCTCTCAAGTGTTATTGATTTCCCCTCTCAATTGTAGCACACACAGGCTTTGCTATCAGTTTATGTAGGACATGGAAGCTGTGGCGGCCTGCAAAGAGAAGCTCTGCTACACTTATCTCAAATAGAGTGCGACAATGTCTCATACAATCCGCATGTGTGTGGGAGGTTGTAGTGGCTACACAAGTGTAGTCAACATCAATCCTGCACCACTCACAGAGGAATGGAACTATGGCATCGAGATCCAGTGGATTCCTCTCTAGTTCAAGCTCTGACATTCTATCCATGCATGTATGCAATCATTTAGGAGAACCCAAAACCATGTGAACATAAACTACTAGGCATATAAATATCTAAAGAATAAACAGAAAAAGTTGCACCAATATATTTTCTGCATAGAGATCTTGTATCTTGTGCAAAGTTCAGGATGATCTAGGTCTGAAATCGTCCTACTCTCTCTTTTATGTTCTGTGTAATAATCTTGTGAAGTTTTTCTTTTTCCACAACAAAAAATTCTCAATTTTATATAAAAACAATATTACATTTTATAGTGTTTTTAATTTTGTGAAGGCGTTTTTCGATGAGCGTAGTGTCAGTTCGTTACATGAACGCTGACCGGGCAGGGTTGCGGGAGATGCCTTTTAATATAGTTGGTAGGGAGAGAATGAATTTTGGCTAGGGGTGTTACCGAAGGAGCACCTCCTTATTATATTATATTGTATTGCACTTCCTTGATGGTGCTACTTCCTTTATATTATCTTTGGCATTCCTATCTTCATTCTTGAGAAGGTCATAGAGAGGGATGGTATGGTATGGTTAAGGCTTGCTTATGAGCTTGTATTCTTGTGCAATAGGAGGAAAGCTATGTAATGTGTGTGAATGCGATCGAACAGGAGCTATTCTCATATCCCTTCGAGTGGTAGCAAGGAGACTGATGTTCTAACTTTCTTGAAGGTCCATATGAGCTCTACTCTTTTCTTATCTTTTGAACTGCTAAAGAGTGTGGTACCATGAATGACGGGGTATTGCACTTCCTTATCGTCAGCCTGCCTATTTATTAGGTCTTCCTGCTTACTAATATATTTGGCATGCCTTCCCTATAACTAGCAATGATATAGTATGTATACCTAAAAGTAATGGGTTAGAAGCTACCAACCATAATATACCCTTTGGGCTGTTAGGATACTTATGGGGCCTTTCTTTACTATTTATTTAATATTGTTTCTTTTCCTTGGTATTGTGATTGAAGGGAGAACTAAGGAAGTAAATGGTAATGCAACCAAAGGGAGCTATCTGAATTGGTTCAGTCATTAACCATGCCTTGATCGAAACCACTCTCCACCTTGATTGATTTCTCACTTGCCCAAATAGCTCATTTCCTCACCCTGCATTGAAAACTACACTTTGATTTACCTTGCCAACCTCCTCACCGTGAACATATATGGGGCATTATGCAGGGTGAATCACTTCGATGACAATAATTTTTAGTCGAAAGTTTCAGTCTTGGATTCCTTTATATCAATCCTTTACGTAATTGTTCCTTCCATGAATTCTTTATTCCTCATCTTAAGGATGATAGGCCTGCATTTGCATTCCTTATCAAGCGCTTCTTTCCTTCATTTCTCTTCTTTCAATTTGCTAAATATTTTCAATTGCTAACTATTGGAAAAAAACACGGAAATTAAATTCTACGAGTTAAAATAAGACTTTTTATAGGGAAAGAAAAGCATTGTAATGTTTATATTTTTATCTCAGAAATTGGGGCATTAATATTGAAAAACCATATTGCACTAATAGTATGGGGAAAGGGAGTTGGTATAAGGGCATGATGCATTGGTTGGTCGGGTTAGCACTTTGATGATGTCCAAAATCACAAACTTTTTGTACCATGCAACCATGGTGTAAAGTAGTCCTTAACCATTAATTTTGCGACATTGAACTAGAAGCTACTTAAAGCAAGGCACCCAAAAGGTGAAAAATAAGGATTAAGCTCTATTTCTTAGAAGTTTAAGTTTTTGAACCCTAGCAGTGGGCTGACCTGGATTAACAAAGATTAATCTGAAGCAGTGAAGACTCTATCTCTTTAAGGAAGTGCATTTTACTATTTGCATCTCTTAAAAGGGGGGCTAGCTTTAGCTATTATACTTTTGGTTATTTGAAAGAAATGATTTTTACCACATTTGAACTTTGGGTCTTACACATTCAATATCAAATATAGAATTAAAAATTTTCTCCATGTTCTTGTAACAATCCTGCACATGGAGGGATGAGAGTCGTGCCACGTCAAAGTAGGGTTTTTCGGCACACCTAATTTCTTTGTTTCCTGCAAACTTCAACTGTGTTCTACTGATATGCTCATCAACAATGGTGGCCAAGGGGGGAGGGAATGCATATCACTCCCTCTCCATGCAAGATACGAAAGAACCAAGCAATCATGAGACACGATCTCCATCATATATGAAGACGGATGATGACACCATTGGAACGAGAGGAGAGGGATTGTGATGGAAGGGGGATTTAGTCAATGGAGCCACAAGAAATCGCAATCTGGGACAATTCATCCTTAAAGCCACACAAATTATCAGCTACCAAGTTACCTCGAGCAATATTAATGTGCATATCAAGTTCATGAAGGTTAATGCAGTTATTGGAAAGTTCATTGGGATCTGGTTGACTGAGAAGGCCCTGATTTGGTGGATCAACACCAGATGGATGCCACTAGCGCATTATAATCTTCAACTAGGATCAAAGGGTTCTTTATAGTTATTTTTTCAAGTCTAGAGGACCACAACTGGATCTTTGACAATGGCCCATATTTCTTCAACTTAGTCAAACTATATATAAAATACTGGTCTAAGTGATTTAATCCGTACAAAGAGGATTTCTCGCATGCACTGGTTTGGCTTCCGCCTGTATTCACTCTCGTAGGAGTTCTGGGAAGAACAAACACTAGAAGGAATTGGCAACACTCTATGATCTTTTTTCCGGGTATTAAAAATCATGAGATCCAGAAGGTATACTTCGTATGTCCAAATCTATGTGTACATGAACATTTCAAAATCCCTTTCATAATCCATCAGTCTGACCCACGAAGACAATGAATGGATTAAGATCATAGACTATGAGCATGTACCGTTTCGTTGTCGAATATGTCATGGACACTGACATATTTACCATGATTTCCTATTAAACATTTAGGATCTCTCAAGCAAGAAGGACAAGGAGAAATATGAGGATGGGTTTCAGAGGGTATCAAGCAAAAGAAGGCCACCGAAGAAGAATCACAGTTCAGAACATTCAAAGAAAACCTATCTATCCAATAGCTTTGAGCCTCTAAACCATGTACTGAGAGACAACAATGAGTTGCTACAAAGGGAACCCTTCCAAAATGCTGAAGGCCCTGACAACCATAAGCCATACAAACAACCCATGTCCATAGAGGCAGGTAAGAGGGTAATGGATACTTCTAATGAACAACATGGGAATGCCAATGTGGACATGCAAGAAGAAGAGGTTGAAGACATGGATCTCGACGACCTAGATCTACAAAGCATGGAGGAAGCATGCCAATGAAAAGATATAAGATTCATTCCTCCAAAGCAAATGGAATTTTTGAAAGAATCACTTCGGTGATCCTGCATGATGGATCAATTGGGCATTCAATCAAAGAAGCGAAAGGAAATTGCCCCGGGGCACAAGGAAGTGCAAAAAAGGAGGCGTAAAAGCAATAAGTGTTGATATTTTACTTAAGCATTTATGTTATTCAGAATTATTTAGACTTTAATTCAATTTATATCATATAATAATAATTGCATGCATAAGGATCAGTAAAAGAAAGACATTCACAACATACACAAAGATTTATCCTGGAAAACCTCTTAGGGAAGAAAACGTAGCATAACTTCTTCAGTATAGATTCATCAACAAAGTACAATGTCAACTCTAGTTCCCAACACTAATTATATAATAACAATACAAGAAAGATACATAATAACCTTTGAGCCCGAAGAAGAGAGAGAGAAATATAAAACCCCAAAAGATTGTCTTCTTTATGCCTCTTGAACCTTGACTAGTCTTCCTTGGATTTGCACACTTTTCCTATTGCTTTAGCGAATTGGTGTGTTGCAAATGAGCCACCTTCAATTATATTTATACTATGAAAGGCCGCTTTGCTTACTAGGCCGACTTGTCTTCTTGACTGGGTCATTTTCCCCTTTAACTAGGCCAGCTTGACCATTTACCTGGGTCAATTTGACCGGGCCAACTTGTACTGAGCTTTATTATTATTCTTTCTTATAGAATATCTTCCAATGCTACTCAAAACATCAAGACTCCCTCTTAGCGAGGAAGGTATTATTCTGTCATAATCTTCAATACTACTTCTGCTGACCATTTACTTATTGACCTTTCATGAATATATCCATCACTAGAAGTTCTATACGAGCAAGTCATCATCCACATCATGCATCCGGGACCTCATCATCATATGTAGCATCTCTCTAGTGGGTACATCCTTATCGTCCTTTTAGACCTTATGGGTCTCAGCGTCCTTTCGGACCTTATGTCATCACGGGACTTCATCTAGTTCACACATTTTTATACCTCAAAGTTCCACTTTGAGCCTCCATGTCGTATCTTCATGTCGTAACATCATGCGACACTTTATGACACTACCTCCTAACGAGTGTTGAACCATGTTGATCCCTCCTTAGCCTCATCTGGAGTCTTCGGAAACAAACCTACCTTGCTTTGGTCGAATGCCACCTCACCTAACCATCTTTTACCATAATTTTTGTGGCTTCCTAGTGTTGCAATACGCAAAATTTCCTCATTTTCGCGCTCTGCATACCTATTGGGTCGCGAAAATACCAACAATTTCGTGTTATGCTTAGTTCAGGGGGCACAGAAATTACCTTAACAACCTTTTGGCTTGGGATGTGGATATCACCCTCTAGGATATTTTCATGGGATTGAATCCCCTCTTCGACCCTAGCTTACCTTCCTCGATTAGCCTGGATCAACCTCTTGATCCACTAATCACTCACCTAGATCCACCTTCCTCTCTAAGTGGTTGGCCTACCAATCCCTATAAGAAGGAGGCCATCCATGAGCCAAGGGGAGAGCATTTGGAGGCATCAAACCTATGGTCTTAGGAGTTTTGCAAAGGTAGCAAGGAAGGAGGCTTTGGAACTGAAGGTTTGCTTTTGGACATAAAGGATCTCTTTGTAAGTTTCTTCGAGTTTCCATTAATGATAACTTGTCTTATTTTCCCATTTCATGTGTTATGTTTCAGTCATTTACATGAAGTGTTTATGTTTTGATTTATATCTAAACTAGTGTACAAGATATTTGGAGTGTTTCTTTGCTTGTTGTTTGTTTGATTCCGAAAGGTTCTGCTTGGGAGATCTGAGAGAGAAGATGGAAGCGGGACAAACATCTGGTTCAAGGTGAGTTACATCAGTTCTTTATCTCTGAATATATTTAAATTTTGTATGCATTGTTAGATTTAGGATCTTACGGTAGCATTTGTTTGTTAGCTGTCTTAGATTAGGCCTAGTTAATCTCAGTTTAATCTAAGGGTAAATGTAACTACCCGTAGGACGGATTTACTACTACACACATAACAAAGCATCTAGCTGACATAGAACTAAGAAACCATCCAACTCACACAGAATTGGGCATCCAGCTCACACAGAATCTGGGTAACTATCCAACTCACACAAAGATGGGCAACTAGCCCTTTTGGTTAGCACCACTAGGCATCCAGCCCACAATGACTAGGCATCTAACCATAAGGGTTAGGAAATCCAGTGCGCACACACTAGAAATCTAGCCCAAGGCTACGAATCCTCCAACCACATAGGTTGGCCCTCCAGACCAAAAGCTCGGCATCCACCAGTCCAGGTGACCTGGTCTTCCAGCCCTGAAGATTGGGTATCTTGACCCTGTGCGAGGTCAGGATGACTTGTGCCTCAGTCGGTAACGTGCCTTTGAATGACTACTCGTTGTTGCCACACTCTATATGCTATTACCCCTGGAATCGCATCTGTAACTCAACACTTCCTCTCAGGGAGTGAAGTCGTTCTGCACCAAGCCAAGCTTGTCCCTAAAATAATCAAACTTTATCTTTGACAGGGGCATGGTCAACACATCGGATATCTACTCATCTGGCAACATACTAGAGCTTTACAACTCCCTTCTGCACCATGTCTCGAATATAATGGTACTTGATTTCGATATGCTTGGATTTTTCATGAAACACGGGGTTCGCATACAACTTTATGCAACTCTGGTTGTCACAGAAGATACAAGTCACCTCCAACTCAAGATCAAACAGTCCTGCAAGCAACTTTCAAAGCCACACAACTTTGCTACTAGATAAACATGTTGCTATATACTCTGCCTCGGTCGTACTGAGTGCCACACTAGTCTGCTTCCTGCTAAGCCATGAGATCATAGTTGATCCCAAACTGAAGCAACATACTGATGTACTCTTCCGATCTGTGACACTACCAGCCCAATCTGAATCAGTATAGCCTTGCAGTCTTATATCACGATCTGAAATATATCTGAGTACATAGTCAACTATACCTTTTAGGTACCTCATCACATGTTTTGATGCAATCAAGTGAACATGTCTTGGCTCAACCATATATTGACTCAATGTGTTCACCGCAAAGAATATATATAGCCTAGTGTTTGTCAAATACAACAACGAACCAATCATCTGCCTGTACATGGTGGCATCCACTGTCTCTAAAGAAGTATCACTAAATAACTTCAAGTTCGTTACCATTGGTGTAGGCATGGGTTTACAATCCATCATCCCAAATATCTTCAGGATCTCTACAACATATTTTCCTTGGCTAAGGAAAATCTCGTTCTGTCTTTGTCATACCTCTAGACCCAAGAAATAGAGCATCATACCAAGATCTTTCATCTCGAACTCTGCAGTGAGCTCCTTGTTGCACCCTACAATGAGCTTCTCATCCCATGTTAGAAACAAATCATCCACATATAATAGCAATATCACTGGTCCACCATTCACAACCTTGTAGTAAAGGTTGGAATATGCTTTACTCTTAGTAAACCAAAGCTCATCAGAAAATTATTAATTATGCCATACCACATCCCGAGTTCCTGATTAAATCCATACAAGGCCTTCTTCAACCTGCACACATGTGTTTTCCTATCATGTGTCTCGAATCCTTATGGTTGTTCCACGTACACTTCCTCTTCCACTACACCATTCAGAAAGGATGTCTTTACGTCCATTTGATGTAGCTTCCATTTCATCACTGCAGCTATCACAAGTATAGATCTAATCAAATTGTATCTTGCCACAGGAGTAAATGTCTCTTCATAATCTATTACTTCTTTCTAGGAGAAACCACGAGCCACGAAACTTGCCTTGTACTTCTCGATACTGCCATCTTCTCCATGCTTCGTCTTGTAGATACATTTGGAAGTCACCACTGACTTCCCTTTCGGTCTCGAAACCACATCCCATACATCATTCTTCATAATGGGATGGTATTCCTCGATCATGGCATCCTTCCATAGTTTCTTATCAACTGCTTCTTCATTACTGGAAGGATCTGCATCAATTATATCACATGGCAATGCCACGTAGATGGAATATGGTCGAGGTTTCCTGCTCTCTCTGAAAGACCCATCTAGAGCACCATATTTCTTTGCATCCTGAATAATATCCCGAGCCCAAGCTAGTCTTCTCTGATGTGTAATCATTTCTCGAGGTGGATTTACAGGTATCTATGGTTTTGCCATATCATGATCCTCTGAAACATGCTCTTCTAGTACAACATCGTCTTCTGTACCAATATCTGTGACTCTGCGATCTTCAGGATCCTCATCATGGACCTCATCTGTATGAGTATGCCTTAATCTGCTAAAAGTTGCATCCTCATCGAAGGTGACATCTCTGATAATCTTGATATGCCTATAACCAGGAATGTAGACTCCGTATGCTTTTGATGACTCACTGTATCCAACAAATATACCCTTCTTTCCTAAGAGATCCAACTTCGTTCTCTTATCCTTGGGAACATGTACATATACAAGACAACGAAATATCCGCAGGTGGCTGACCTTTGGCTTCTCTCCTGTAAACATTTCTTCTGGCATCTTGTTCCCAAGTACATGATGAGGAGTTCTATTCTGCACATATACAGTGGTTCGGTTTGCCTCTGCCCATAAGTGCAATGGTAAATCTTGATCATGAACCATAGCCTTCACTACTTCCATTATCGTCTGAATATTTATTTCTGCCACGCCATTTTGCTGAGGATTATAGGGAGTGCGCATCTCCCTCTTAATCCCAACTTCTATGCAGAATATCTTGAATGCATTTGATGTGAACTCTCCTCCGTTATCTAACCTGAATGGATTTATCTTCTTTTCAGAGAGATTCTCTACAAGGGACTTGAATTCCTTAAACTTGTTGAATACTTCACTTTTTGCTTTCAAGAAATAAATCCAAGTTTTATGTGAGTAATCATCAATAAATGAAATATAATATACGCACCCGCTAAGTGATGTTTATGACATCAGTCCACGCACGTCTGAATGTACTATATCCAAGCTTCCTTTTGATTTGTTGTCATTGCTTGGAAACAAACTCTTCACGTTCTTGCCTTGTGCACATCCCTTGCATACACCATCATGAATCACCTGAATATCTGGTAGACAAGGATAATTTTAGGGACGAAAGTTAGCCCATGGGCTATTTTTCCATGTTTTTTTTCCAAAAAAAGAATCGCCAATTTGCATTTTTTGAAGCCCCATTTCGCCCAATTTTGATGGGGTAAACTTTTTTCACTCTAAAATTCGCCAAATTATTATATAAACTATATAAAATCGTTAGAAATTGAAATAATTTTAGAAAAATATCGCCAATATTTTATATTTGACATTTTAAGAATTGGTAAGATTCGCCAAGGTTTATACACTTTTAAATAAGTAAGGGTCCTTAAAATTATCCATGTTGGTAGACTTGTAACCATCTTGCTTATGATCGGCAATGCTTTGTAATGTATCTGAGAAAGTCTTCTATTCCATATCTCACTTGGATTCACAGTGCTATGTACCAATGCTTGATCTAATTCTCCCTTCAGCTTATAGAGGCATCTCTCTTGAACACCAATCACGATAGCATCTCCAATAGTATTTCCCTTTGGCAACATGAGAACTTGGCCATCAACGAAAGCAACTCTTTATCCAAGTTCCTCTAATTTGAGATGGAAAGGAGATTCTTCTTCAAACAGGGTACATACAATACATATTTCATCTTCATAGGCTTTCCAGAGTCCAACTTGTATAAGGAGGCTTCTCCTACCCCTTTTATGGGATACTGGTAATCACCACCAAGCTTCACCTTATGAGGTGAATCCTTCTAGACCAAATTTGTGAGAGAATTCTTGTAACCAGTCATGTTTAGAAGTACCACTATCAACAAGTCATGTGTCACTTCCATGAGCGACTGTCCCTGTAAGAGTTGATATTAACACATGTTCTTCACTTGGATAATCTTCTATTGCTTTCTTCTGAACAGGTTCATCATCTTTTGCGGCATGAGCATGATCTCTTTTATTCTTTCTTCTTCTGATCTTTTAGGTGAGGACAATTTATTGCAATGTGTCCCATCTTCTGGAAGCTGTAACATTTGTAATTTGAGTAATCTTTTTATGTCTTTTGTGTTTTCTGAAACTTTTTGCAGGAATGGGATTCTTTCTTGATTTTCCCTTTTCTTGCATGTGCTGCTAGTGCTTGATCTTCATCATCACCCAACTTTTCTTCTCTTACTACCATCTAGATTCTTCTTGTGTGCACTCTTCCCATAGCCTACTAAACTTTGTTAGCTTCCTTATGGAGCAAATTCCTTGAATAAATGATTCCCAAGATCTTGGGAGACCATTCAATGTAGTCACCACTATCTCAGCTTCATCAACCGTTTCTCCAATGGCTTCAAGTTGTTCTTTGATTTGAGATTCCCTTGTGAAGTAGGATTGATAGTTTCTGAATTCTGCATTTTCACATTCTTGAGTTATGTCCTCAATGTCATCTTCTGGTTGATATTCTTGCTTTCAAACAGCCGGGACAAGGCATCAAATATCTGCTTTGGAGTCTTCAATGATGAGACATGAGGGATCAAGTGATCCTTGATAGAATCTGCAATGATTCTCTTTTCCCTAATCATGTTCCTTCTTGTGCCTTGCCTTAGCTTCATCTCTATCTGGCTCATCAACCCCTTCTTCAACCTATTTTTCCAAATCATTCTCTTCTAGAATGAGAAGCACCTTATACTTCCATGCTTAGAAGTTATGAACCCCTTCAAGCTTCTCATCAAGCTTGGTGTTGTTCATCATTTTGTCCAAACTTAAAAATATGACAGAGATGAAAGTTTTCAGAAATGGAATTTGAACTTACTCGTCAATGCGTTATGCCAAGGTGATATCCACAAGCCAAAATCAGCTCCAATGCCCACCTGAAAACTGCTTAATGTCTAGATTAGGGTTTTATGAGGAAACCCTAATTTTTCAAACTTTGAATATGGAGAATCTGATCAAGGGAGAAGATGTGCCCTCCCAAGGTGAGTTGAGAAAACCTTCTTTTCTTCCATGTCTATGGTCGGAATAGTCCAAAACTGGAAAGTTTCTGCAGAATTTAGGTAAAAACTAAAAATTCTCGGATATGAGATCTAACTCAACAAATAGATGCACCGTACTAGGGTGGGTTCAAGGATGTTAAGATCGATCTTGATATGTGGATGGAAAGGCTAGAAACAAGAAGTCCTAGTTTCTAGAAGTTGCAACTGTTGCATTGAATTCTTTCAACCTTGCTCTGATACCATGTTGAGATTTTACTTAAGCAGTTATGTTATTCAGAATTATTTAGACTTTAATTCAATTTATATCATATCATAATAACTGCATGCATAAGGATCACTGAAAGAAAGGCATTCACGGCATACACAAATATTTATCCCGGGAAACCCTCTTGGGGAAGAAAACCTAGAAGAACTTCTTCAGTATAGATTCATCAACAAAGTACAATGTCAACTCTAGTGCCCAGCTCTAATTACAAAATAATGATACAAGAAAGATACAGAATAACCTCTGATAACAAAGAATATCTAGTTAACTAAGTGCTATTGCATGACGACACTTATGTTAAACTAAAAGAAAACACTTGAGTTGTGACACTTGCATGATGAGACTTAAGTTAACCACCTAACTAAGTGGGAAAAATTTCAGTTAAGGGGCGAGTTCATCCTAAGAATCAGTTCAATGAGTTAATGCATTGCATGAGAAGTGGGGCGCACTTCTTCATGCAATTTTGATGCATCCAGATGGAGGGAAAGTTCATCCTGAAGTTGGAAGATAAAAATAGAAGCTGATGCATGAGAAGAATATATAAATATGTTATATAGGATTGATGAATCCAATGTGAAGTGAATTCTCTTCTCTCTTGAAGGAAATGCGCTTTTCTTTGTGCATAATATTATTCTGAGTCTCTCTTCTTTATATTTCTCTTGCTCTGTAATTGCACCGGGGGTTCTTGATGTAAAACACATTCTCTACTACCTATCAATATACCAAGGAAGGTTTTGCTGGGGTTTTCTTGCTCATGTCATAGAGGGTTTCCCTTGGGTAAATTCATGTGTCGAATGTGATTTCTTATGTGTATGATTGTTATTTTATTTCAAGTACTATTGCAGCTCTGAATTAAAGATAAAAAATTAACATGGTATCAGAGCTCAAGGCGTGAAAGAGCTAAGTTCACCAATCAAGCTTGAGCCTACATAGATTCAAGTGAGCATAGTACTTGAAGAAATTATGGCTTCAATATCAGCAAGACTAAAATACCGTCTTGAAGGAACTTCGAACTTCATTACTTGGAAGGCCAGGAATCAGGATCCTGAATATCCTGGAAGAACGTGATTTGGATGGATATGTATCCAGTGTTGTTGAAGATCCTAACTCCAATGCAGGGCGCATTACCTTCAAGAAGAATCGCCAAAGCAAAGAGAATCATTTATGATTCTGTGAAAGAACACTTGATGCCTGTGATTACTCCATTGAAGACCGCAAAGGAATGCTTCGACACTTTGACAAATCTTTATGATAAGAAGGTACCCAGTCAAAAGAGAGCATTGAAAAAAAAGCTTCAAAATCTGAAGATGGAAAATGACGAAGTTGTGGCTTCCTTCTTCACAAAGATCTCTCAAGTAAGAGATCAACTCATGAGCATTGGTGTGATGGTCGATGATGATGATCTCATTCAAACTTTTGTTGATGGTATTCCATCCTTATGGGATACATTCTTGGCTGCAGTAAATGGTCGAGAAGTGCAACCTAACTTTGAGAGACTATGTCATGATTTCCTACAAGAAGAAGGGTGAATCCATAGCAAGTATATTTCCTCAAAAGAAGAGAAACTTGCTCTTGCGGCACAGATGAAGAGGTATAAGAAATATCACAAGAAATTCTCTCATCAAAAGGAGAATGATTCCAAGAAATTTGATAAGTCTAAAGTTAAATGTTTCAATTGCAATAAGAAGGTCATTATGCAAAAGAATGTCATGCAAAGCAAAGAGGAAAGTTCAAGGGTAGGTTTCATGCTTCTATTGCTATAGAAGATGAACCGACAAGAAAGAAATCATCCGATGATCAAGAAACGAGGAAGGAGTACTATCTTGTCTCATCCCTTTATGGATCCATTACCACTAGTGCTGAGACATGGTTGGTCGACAATGGCGCATCCAAGCACATGACTAGATATAGGAGCGCTATCACATAAATAAAGGAAAATAAGTTTCCTGTAAGGTGGATCTTGGAGATAATACCACCTGTTTGATCCAAGGTATTGGATCCACTTGTTTTCAGTTGGATCCAGCAGATGTACTGCATGTGGATGGAATTTTTTTTGTCCTCGGATTGAAGAAGAACCTCTTGTCTATTTCGGTTCTAGAAGATAAATGATTCAAAGTTATCTTTATGGACAACAAAGTGCTCTTGTGGTCTAAGCATGAAAACTTGCACTCTACATCTATGATTGGAGTTAGAGAGGGAGGCCTCTACAAAGTTCCTGGAAAGCTCATTCAAGCCATGATCCATGACACAATCAGTCCGTGTGAGTTATGGCATAAAAGGCTTGGTCATCTCCATTTCAAAGCGCTACCTGGATTGCAGAAGATGGTGAAAGGTATGTCCATGTTTAAATCTTATTTTGATAGTGTTTGTAGAGGTTCCACTCTTGGCAAGAATATTAAGAAGAGTTTTCCAAGTAGTACCAAAAGATACAAAGGGATCTTGACGTAATTCATTCCAATCTATATGGTCCTATGTCTGCACCCTCCTTGAGTGGTTATTTGTATTATGTGCTTTTCATAGATGACTTCTCTCACAAGTCATGGGTTTATTTTTTGAAAGCAAAGAGTGAAAATTTCAAAAAGTTTTAAGAGTTTAAATCACTGGTTGAGAATCAGACTGGAAAACACATTCGTGCTTTGAGATATGATAATGGAGGAGAGTTTGAGTCATATGAATTCAATGACTTCTATCGAGATGCGGGAATAAAAAGACAGTTGATTGTACCCTACAACCCCCAACAAAATGGGTTTGATGAAAGAAAGAACATAACATTATGTGAGGCTGTAAAAGCCATGATGTGTGATCAAGATCTACCCACATCCTTATGGGTAGAAGCCTCTAGCGTTGTTGTCTATATTCAGAACATAATCCCTCATGCTATCTTGGGATAAAAGACTCATGAATAGGTTTTCACTGGTTAAAAACCATATGTGGGACACTTGAATATTTTTGGTTGTCTTATCTACATTCATGTACCAAAAGAGAAGAGGAAAAAGATGGATCAATCCGGAAAGAAAGGAACATTTGTTGAATATAGTGAATCCTTCAAAGCTTACAGAATCTATGTTCCAAGACAAAGAAACATTGAAGTCAGTAGAGATGTAACATTTCATGAAGAGGCTTCCTTCAAGCACTCCAAAGAACTTCTGTGTGATTTAGATATGGAGGAGCATGATACTCCTATGATGGCGGATTCAGTTTCTGATTCTCCCCATTCAAATGTTGAGAGGGAGAATCCAAAAGAGTCCATAGATCCGCTTGATCCTGAAGAGCCAGAATATCTGATAGAAAGATCACTTGATGAACCTCCTACTAAGAGGATATATGCATGGTGTCAAGACATTCTACAAGAGGCAGAAAAACATGGTGCACCACCAGGTCATCCAGACAACAAAATTAGAGGAAATTTGAGGTCTAAAATGGGCCTTATAAGAAAACGAGCCATCATATAAGAAAACGATCCAATCATAATGTCTTGATGAGTTGGAATTCAAGAAACAATAGAATTTCAATAAAATGAGTCAACCATAATGGTTGACTTGAGATATTTGTCATAAAAAAACTACTTTTTTGTTCGTATTTTCAACATATCTCCCTAGTATTTCACTCAAATTTCGAGAGGGAGCACTCGTTGGATGCGGAATTAAATTCCCCATCCAACGAGTGCTCCGGCTCGAAATTTGTGTAAAAACACAGAGAGTTATGTTGAAAATACGAACAAAAAAATAGTTTTTTTCTTTCTTCCTCCAACATTAATAAATATTATTTTATTATTTTAACTATTATTTCATTATTTTAACTACTATTTTATTATTTTCTTTAGGAGGCCCATTTTAGACCTCAAATTTCCTCTAATTGAGAGACCTGAAATATTTTTCAGGATATGTAGCAGAAATGAGTCACATCAGTGATTCATAACACTCTATCTACGAGGTAGCCTCAAAGTAGCAAGTATGGAAATATGACATGGTAGAAGAATACAAATCTATCATGAAGAATGATGTGTGGGAAGTGGTTCCTAAACCTGACGGGAAATCTATAGTAACTTCCAAATGGCTTTATAAAATCAAGCATGTAGTTGTTGGAAGTATTGAAAAGTATAAAGCAAGATTTGTGGCCCGAGGTTTATCATAGAAAGAAGGGATAAACTATGATGAGACATTCGCTCCTGTGTCCATGTACACTACTATCTGAACCATCATTTCCCTTGCTTCAGTTTTGGGTTGGAAACTTCACTAGATGGATGTGAAGACTGGCTTCCTCAATGGTGAGGTTGAGGAAGAGGTTTACATACAACAACCTAAGGGGTTTGTAGTTCATGGGAAGGAGTCCCATGTATGCAAACTTAAGAAATCCTTGTATGGGATTAAGAAGATCCCAAGGGATTGGTATTCGAGGATTGGCAGCTATCTTATGAGCTTGGGATTCTCCAAAAGTGAAGTTGATCCCAACATGTACTTCAAGGTTGTGAAGAACCATCCATTGATCTTGGTTCTCTATGTTGATGACTTGTTCCTTACTAGAGAGGAGAAACAAATAGCTCGGTGCAAGATGGAGATCACTTCTAAGTTCGAAATGAAAGACTTAGGTCTTATGCACTATTTTCTTGGTCTAGAAGTTTAGCAAAGGAAAGATGAGATCTTTCTTTCACAAGGAAAGTACACAATTGATGTGTTGCAGATATTTGGTATGATGGGTTGTAAGTCCATGTCTAATCCTATGATGTCTAACCTAAAGAAGTTACATGAGTTAGATTTTGGATCGGATCTAGTGGATCCTACCATGTACATACAACTCATTGGTTCCTTTATGTATTTGACACATAGTAGACCAGACATATGTTATGCAGTGAGTATTTTGAGTCAGTTTATGTCTAAGACAAGCCATAGACATTCGGTTCCTTCCAAGCATGTGCTTAGATACCTTTTAGGTACTATTGCTTATGGACTCATATATGCCTCCAGTGGTGGAGTGATGCTACTTGGATATGTCGAATCTGACTGGGGTGGTAGTATTGTGGACCGAAAGAGTACATACAGATTTTGTTTTAGCTTGGGATCAACTATGATTTCTTGGTCCAGCAGGAAGCAGGGCTTCAAAGTCTAGAGTACTACAGAATTAGAGTATATTGCAGCTAGTACCGCCTGCCGAGAAGCTATGTGGATTAGGAAGCTACTTGCTGGGTTGTTTGATGAGAAGCTTAAGACTACAATCATTCACTCTGACAATCAAAGCTGCATGAAGCTCTTAGAAAACCCCATGTTTTATGATAGATCGAAACACATTGAGATGAAGTATCACTACATAAGAGACATGGTCCAGAGAGGTGCCATAAGACTTCAGTACATTGCTACTAGTGAGCAGATTGCAAATATGTTGACTAAGCCTTTGTCAGTGACAAAGTATAGGTACTTACGAGATAAGCTTGTCATGGCAGAGAATGCCTCCCTCGCTGAGAGGGAGTTTTAAAGTTACAGCTTCATGAGTCATTCTCCTGTTAGTTTTTCATCATTTAATTCAATATGATCTAGGATCTTAACTGAGAGAACAACATGTACAGCGTATCAAACATAAGAAACAAGAGACACAAAGCATTTCACCGGGGAAAACCAAGAAGGTGAAAAACCCCGCAACTTCCTCAGAGATAGAATGAGCACCAATACAAAGATCACAAGGATGAAACCCCAAAATAAGAGATAGTCTCCTAGCATCTTCTCCTCCTCCACTTGTGCGCACTCCTCCTCTCTCTCACTAATGCGAAGTGAGTGAGTGAGTGAATGAATAGAATGAGAGAGACACACTCTCTATTTATACAATAACCTGACTTGCCTTTTACTCTAACTGGGCCGACTTCCAAAGGAAGCCTAATAACCCATCCACATGTCATTGGGCCGACCCCACTAGGGTGGTCTAATAACCCTTTGACCCACATTGGGCCGACCCCTATAAGGTGGTCTAATAACCCATCAAATATAAGTTACGACACTTAAAATATAACTTGCGACACTTGCAAATACAAATGACGACACTTCCAAATACAAATGACGACACTTCCAACCAGAGGAATAATACATCTCCATTGGGGATACAATAAAGTACAAATGTAATACATACAATATACAAGTGAGTATCTTCTGAAGTTACACATACATCAACACTCCCTCTTAACTAGGAAGGTATTCTCTTGACACAGGTCATCAATACATATAGGCACAAGTCTTCAATTCTGGAGCTGGATCATCATCACTGGATCACGAAGCATCATCGTCACTGTTGTTGTACTCTTCATCTCGATCACTGGTGCTATCTCTCAATTCTTCTCATCATAGGAAGTTCTACAGAGCCGGCCCTTTTTCATGCTGGATGTAGGCCTAGCCTCCTGTAGGTCTTCATCATCTCTGCGAGTGGCCATCCTGTGGAATCTTCAGGGCTGATTACGTGCATCAACAAAACCTTGAAAGAGCATCCCAGGACTTTTACGAGCTTACTGCTCAACCTATCAGATCTCCCAGGATCTTTTACATGTGACCTTCACAAAACCTTAAAAGAGTGTCTTGCGACCTACAAGATCTCTAAAGAGCATCCCAGGATCTTTTACGTGCCTAGCACAACCTGTCCCGATCTCCAGGACCGATTACATGTGAACTCGCAAAACCTTAAAAGAGTGTCTTGCAACCTGCAAGATCTCTAAAGAGCATCCCAGGATATTTTACGTGCCTAGCACAACCTGTCTGGATCTCCAGGAATGATTACATGTGATTCTTGCAAAACCTTAAAACAGTGTCTTGCAACCTGCAAGATCTCTAAAGAGCATCCTAGGATCTTTTATGTGCCTAACACAACCTGTTCAGATCTCCAGGACTGATTACATGCACCTACACAACCTGTCCACGGCCACGGAGTATCATCCTGATACTCATGATCAACCTGATCATCCTGGCACGGAGCATCATCCTGATGCTCATGATCATACAGTAAATCATCCTGATGCACATCATCATCACATGATCATACTGATCATCATCATAACATCGTCCTGATGCATATCATCATCACATGATCATCCTGATCATCATCATAGAATCGTCCTGATGCATATCATCACACGTGATCATCCTGATCATCATAGCGTCATCCTGATGCACATCATCACATATGATCATCCTGATTATCATAGCATCATCCTGATGCATATCATCACATATGATCATCCTTATCATCATCATGCAGAACATCATCTGGAGCATCATCCTGATGCTCCTCACACAACACTTACATCCACAACCATGGGAAGGATCCTCCTACCACCATGCTTGGAATGGCTCCTGCAAATGTGTCCCATCACTTCCTCCTCGAAGTATCTTCTATCTGAAGAACACCAAGCCTCTCTCTGAAGTACTTGAACTTCACTCTGGCTAGTGTTTTGGTCAACACATCTACAATCTGCTCATCCGTCACAACATATTGGAGCTTCACTGCTCCTCTCTGCACCATATCCCTAGTAGTGATACTTGATCTCGATGTGCTTCAACTTGTTATGGAACACTGGGTTCTCAAACAACTTCACACAACTCTGGTTGTCACAAAAGATACAAGTAGCATCCAACTTGAGATCAAACAAATCAGACAGTAGCTTCCTTAGCAATATTGCATCACAACTAGCCAAACAAGCTGCGACATACTCTGCTTCGGCCGTACTCAGTGTTATGCAGGATTGCTTCCTGCTAAACCAAGAGATCACACTTGATCCCATACTGAAGCAGCACCCTGAAGTGCTCTTCCTATCTGCAGCACTGCCTGCCCAATCTGAATCAACATAACCCTCTAGGTTAACCTTTTGATTCACATCATACTTGAGCCCATAATCAACCATACCCTTCAGGTACCTCAGAATATGCTTTACAACAATCAAGTGAACATGTCTAGGATCCATCATGAACTGGCTCAAGGTGTTCACAGCAAAGAAAATATCTGGTCTCGTGTTCGTCAGGTACATCAAGGACCCAATCATCTGACGATACATTGTGGCATCAACCGACTCTGATGAAGAATCACTCAATAGCTTCAGGTTCGATGCCATAGGTGTGGCCATGGCCTTGCAGTCCATCATCCCGAACCGCTTCAGGATCTCTACTACATACTTTCCTTGTCCAAGGAAGATTCCATCTGCACTCTGCCACACCTCCACACCTAGAAAGTAATGCATCATACCCAAATCCTTCATCTCAAACTCGGCAACAAACTTCCTCTTCGTATCAGCAATCAACCTATCCTCACCTGTCACAAACAAGTTATCCACATATAGTAGGAGTATCACTGGATTGCTTTCCTCAACCTTGTAGTAAAGGTTGGAATCCACTTTACTCTTAGTAAAGCCTAAGCTGGACAGGAAGCTGTCTATCTTGCCGTACCATGTCCTGGGTGCTTGTTTCAAACCATATAAGGCCTTCTTCAATTTGCACACATGTAACTCCCTGTCATGTGTCTCAAATCCGAGTGGTTGCTCCACATACACTTCCTCTTTGACTACACCATTCAAGAAAGTTGTCTTGACATCCATCTGGTGTATCTTCCACTTCATCACTGCAGCCAGACCAAGTACTGTTCTGATGGAAGTGTATCTGGCTACAGGTGCAAAATTTTCTTCATAGTCTATCCCTTCTTTCTGGGAGAAGCCACGAGCCACAAACCTTGCGTTGTATTTCTCTATGCTACCATATGCAGCATGCTTGATCTTGTAGATCCACTTGGAAGTCACAACAGACTTCCCTTCTGTACTTGGGACCGCATCCCAAACATCATTCTTCATGATCGACTGGTACTCCTTGATCATGGCATCCTTCCATTACTGCATCCCAGATCCTGGGAACTTCAGATTCTTCAATATCTTCAATAGGTAGTTTTCTTGAACTTCGTTGCTGGAACAAATGTCGTTGTTGAGTCTTCGTTGCTTGTTCTTCGAAACAAGTCTCTCTTGTAGGTGATGGTACACGATCTTTCCTACAAGACAAGTTCAATTGCATGATTAGAAACATCTCATAGTTTTCAAAACAAATTCTTACACATAAAGACATATGTCATACAGTCATGCAATTATCTTAGCCAGTGCTTCAATACAACATTTATCCATATCCCGTAAATTTTAGATCCCTTCCATCTCTACTAGAACATTGTTAAGAGTGTGCACAACTCCCAACATGTTAGCAAAGAGGTTTCATTCTAGATAAGTAGCAATGGAATGTTGTACAATACCATAGGCCACTTACCCATTACTTGTATATTAGTAGTATCTTGTTCATTAATGCAACTTTTCTAATATGCATAATATACATCCTAAATCTAGGAACATAAGTATGTACATGACTGAACAACATTATTTAAGTAATCATATATACAAGAAATGACAATTCAAATACTTATCTTTGTTTGGTTGTTGGGTGGACTCCCTCTCAATCTTTTCTTCCTTACAGGATTTACTGGAGTGTGCTCCCTCTTGACCTTTTCTTCCTTGCAGGAACTACTGGAGTGTGCTTCCTCTTGATCTTTGCTTACTTGCAGGAACTACTGGAGTGTGCTCCCTCTTGATCTTTGCTTCCTCGATTATCTGTCTTTGAACTTATATCCATCCTAGACCACTATGCATGCTTAAGTGTGCACTAGTGTCATCATTGTATCATCCTCAAGATCTCATACATAATCATACATGCATTAGTATAATCTCAATACTATCAAAACATTATGATTCTAAATATGTATGGTCATGATCATTTCATACACAAGTAATTTATCACAAGTGTTCGTATTCAAGGTTTCAGGGAGTACTTCTTTTACTCATGCATATTCTTATTTGACCATAGGACTCTTCTAGTTTGTCATATCATTAATCAAACTAAGAAGCATAATATGCATAAACCCATGATTACTCAAACTTATAACTTCATGAATAATCATTATCAATCATACAAAAAATATACTTATATACGACCCTAACACAAGGTAGGATTCTAACTTGATATAGGAAAAACATACCTGGATTATCATGTTTGCGAGTTATGTCTAACATACCCAAGCAATGTCTTCTTTGTTCTCTTCAATGATTTAGAGACCTTGTGCTAGTAACCTACATATCTCATAAGTTGAGCATTGTAGAACCAAATTATACATACCTCGTAAGTAGAGCTTCTATGTGATCAATGGCTATGGATGAGTCTTTGTCTTCATGTCACCATGGTCATATGTTCTTGATCTAGAACTTGATTTGTCTTTCTTGATGTACCTTTCATGTTAGCGGACAACATCATCCTCATACAACACCACAGTGCATTAGTATAATCATAAGTGTCATAACCCTAATGAATGAATGTCTTCTATCATTCACATGCATTCATACTTTTACTAAGGTGATAAGACAAGTCTAAAATTAATCAAGATTGTACTAACCTCAATAATATGAAGACAAACATATCATAAACTTAATTATGAATAGATTTCAAAACATACCTATATCTCCTCAAGTCATACCTGTCGGGATTGCTTGTAGTCTTGTTTTGGAAGGCCTTAGCCTCATCTCCCTATGGAATTGAAACTTCTTCACTTATGTAGTGTCCGTATTATTCTCTTCTAGGGTTAACCCAATCCACTTTGATTTGCTGAAACTAGATCTAGAGATGGCTACGATTTGGCAGAGAAACCCTAAAATACAAATTTGGAATTTCAAACTTCTGTCTGGACAGGGAGATGCATTTAATTGAGGCTAGAAAGCTGGTGTGCTCAGATTTTGAAAACTCCAGAAATTGAGTCCTCAAAATTGACCTGCGAGTTTCGGATCTGCAGCTTCTGTCAAATTCTGGATTTCTGGTTTTTCTGGTCAAAATCCTGAACTAGCGTTTGATAGAGCTCGGGGTTCTACCCAACCAAAAACTTCGATCTTGGTCTCTAAATTTTGATTTTGATGAGGAGAATCCAGTCGTGGTCTCAGATTCCAAAAATTCCAACTTTTTCAGAAACCCTAATTTCCTGTAGCAGTGACAAACCAAAAATGAAAGTGCTCATAATCCAATTTTGTTTGGACGGAAATATATGCCATATTGTTTCTGATGTATCTTTGAAATTTCGAATCCTCGAGGTTTGAAACTTCAGCCTGTGGTAGACTGACCTGTCATCTTTCCAATCCCCAGATCTGAGCTTTAATGGACTCTCTGAGAGAGAGATATGCCAAGTGTCGCAACGTGGCCTGTTTATAGGATGAAACAACATAGCGAACTTGTACGGAGTGCCATGTGTCACTGTTTCAACTTTGGCTTCTAAAACTCGGACCTGTGAAACTAAAGTCCATGCCCTAACTGTCACTTTTTAAGGAATTCCATTTGGAGCTTCCTAGCCCGAGATATGACCTTTGTGCCTAGGTCACTTGTTTAGGGTTGCATTCTGGAAGAGGAAGAAGCCCTAACTTGTATGAATCATATATCAAAAAGTACAACGAATTTGAGGCTGAGCTTCAGAAACAAGGTACATGAACATTTCATCTTCGGCCTGTAAAAGTTTCAGATCCTAAAACTTTTCCAAAACTAATTTATAGCGAAAGTGCCACAATGACTGGTTTTCACTATACCAAGCCCTAACTTCCAGTTTGTTGCAAGTGCAACAAGTGTCATAAATGCCATACAATGCCTTCCTTCAGGCTAGCTCTGATACCATGTTAGTTTTTCATCATTTAATTCAATATGATCTAGGATATTAACTGAGAGAACAACATGTACAGCATATAAAACATAAGAGACAAGAGACACAAAGCATTTCACCGGGGAAAACCAAGAAAGTGAAAAACCCCGCAACTTCCTCAGAGATAGAATGAGCACCAATACAAAGATCACAAGGATGAAACCCCAAAACAAGAGATAGTCTCCTAGAAGCTGATCCTCCTCCACTTGAGCGCACTCCTCCTCTTTCTCACTAATGCGAAGTGAGTGAGTGAGTGAATGAATAGAATGAGAGAGACACACTCTCTATTTATACAATGACTTGACTTGCCTTTTACTCTAACTGGGTCGACTTCCTAAGGAAGCCTAATAACCCATCCACATGTCATTGGGTCGACCCCACTAGGGTGGTTAGCCCTTTGAACCACAATAGGCTAACCCCTCTAAGGTGGTCTAATAACCCATCAAATATAAGTTACGACACTTACAATATAACTTGTGACACTTGCAAATACAAATGACGACATTTCCAACCGGAGGAATAATACATCTCCATTGGGGATACAATAAACTAAAAATGTAATACATACAATGTACATCTTCCGAAGTTACACATACATCAACATCTCCAAGTCAATATTGTGTGTCAATATTGAGCCTCGTGTGTCAAGGTAGTGTCTTATAGGATCCTAAGTTGGACTCAGGAAACTTGGAGAAGAATCTTGAGTTGGAATCAAGAATGGTTAAGCTTCATGTGTTGAGGCAAGTGCTTTGTATGTCAAAGTGATGATGTTGTACAGTCTTTCTAGTCAAGGCTAAGGTCTTGTGTGTTAAGACAGATCCTCGTGTGTTGAGGTGATGCTTTGCATGTCGAAGCATGTAAGGTGTGTGATGTACTACTAACCATGGTTGAGGTATTAAGTCTCCTCTAGAGACCAACCACCTCTAGAGTGAATTACTTTAGCATATAACCACTTGGAACGATAGTAGAACAATATGATCACTAGGAAAACCTCCTTAGTATATTTTATATGATAATTAAGTTGGCACATGTGGACCATGCAGATAAGACAAGAGATAAAGATAAGATGTGATCAGATATGAGGGAATTCGAATTGTACATAAAGAATTAATTAAGAGAGAATTCGAATTGTTAAACTTTAGTGAAGACTTCAGTAAATCAAAGGAGAACTTGAATTGATCACTACAATGATGTTAACAAGAAAGAACCATTTAAGAGAGTTATCTAAGTGATAAAAAAGAAGATGTAGTTATCTAAGTGTTATTGCATGATGACACTTATGTTAAACTAAAAGACGACACTTGTGTTAAACTGAAAGATGACACTTGAGTTGCGACACTTGCATTACGACACTTAAGTTATCCACCTAACTAAGTGGGAAAGCTTTCAGTTAAGGGGCGAGTTCATCCTAAGAATCAGTTTAGTGAGTTGATGCATTGCATGAGAAGTGGGACGCACTTCTTCATGCAAGTTTGATGCATCCAGATGTTGTGGATTCCTTTGCTTGGTCCAAAAGCAAATTTAGAGGGGAGTGTATATATATATATATTTCCCTGAAAAAAAGAAGAAGCACAATTTCATTTCATCTTTCGAGTACGAAATTACATTGATCATCTACACTCTTGTAGAGTGTCGTAATATGGCTATAAATCATAAACAGTCTTAGAGCTGAATGTTGTGAGGTCTGATGTTCCCACCACGTGAGTAATAACATCTATATTACAAAAAATAGACTCATTTTGTTGAACAAAATAGTACATAGCTGTAAAAGTAAGCAAGAGAGGTAAACTGTGAGTATACTGTATGCCTGCCACCGAGAACGATACTAACAAAATGAGTACCAAAAAACGAGCAGGATGGGATTCTGTTTTTCACTCTTTGAACGGTCGATGGAAGAGGTCCCTACCCACCCCATCCACAAATTCTCGAACATTCCAGAATCCAATCCTCAGAAGCAGCCCGTCTTTCGAGGCCCAGTCCGCTTCTGTGTTGATTTCTCGAAAAATATGCCTGCAAGTAAAAGTTTCAAAGGAGTGAGAGGCATTCTGAATATGTTCCAAAACCGATGATATCCTCCAGTTGTTGCACAGTTGAGTACCTGAGACCCATTTTATCACATTTAAAGAGTCACCGTAAACAGAGATGTTCCTGAGACCACGTTATAAAGCAAAAGAAAGAAGGTATCTTAGGATTAGAACCTTCGCCCAATTGTTGCTCCCCCTCCTAAGTCCCAACATCAAGACAAAGAAATGTGCATTTGACAAAAACAATAGTGCCCCTCCCCCACACAATTCATTTTGACATGCTCCATCAAAGAAGCCCCAAGGCTGCGAGAAATCAATATCCACCAGTTGTATATCACGAGGAGGAGAGGAAGGTTTTGAGTGTTGATAAGACATAAAAATCCCACAGCAATTGATTGTTGTTAAGGCTGGTAGACCCGCCTTATCAGAGATCAGGATTTTATTGCGTGAAAGCCACACCCCCCAAATTACTATTAAAGGTAAAGCCCTGTAGGAGAAGAAGAGTGGGTTATGATACCAACGATTCCATGTATCTTCCAACGATGTCCCCATCCATTGAAATGCAACCTTTATAATCCTGGAAACAATATTCCACACCTCCATCATAAAAGAGCAGTTAAGAAAAAGATGAGCCACAGTCTCCTCCCCCTGACAGCAATGATAGCATCTACTAGGGCTGTGCAGACTTCTTCTCTGTAGAAAGTCCCAGGTCGGGACTCTATTTTCCAATACACACCACATAAAGATATGCGACTTTTGTGGGCAGTGAAGTCTCCACAGTTTTCTCCACCACCATAACGGTACCTGGGGTACATGATCCTCACTGATCCAGAGATAACCACCTTTTGGAGTATAGCATCCGGAGGGATCACCATCCCATACCAACTCGTCCTCATGATCATTTAAGTAGATATGGTCCATATCCCCTTCCAATTCAAAATAAGCAGCCGGTCTCCACACAGGGCTTCCCATCCACACATTTCTCAAGTTAGCTAATTGATATAGATAGTGAAAACCCCTCTGGTTCAAGGCTGCAATCGTCCCTTCCGAAAGTATATGTTGTGCTTCACAGCCAACCCAGGGATCCCTCCCAATTCTCACCTTCTTCCCGTTTCCAACATCCCAAACGAAATTCTGTTCAATGATTTGAAAGGAGGAAACCACAACCTTCCAAATGCAAGAACCCCCAGTGAATGATTTGTTGGGAGAGCGAATCCATTCCTCAATAGAGTCAGGCACTATGTATTTGTGGAGCATGACCCTAGCCCAGAAACTACCTGAATTGATTAATATTCATCCACATTTTGCTGCCAGTGCTTTAGAGAAATGAAAAATATTTTTTAACCCCCACCCTCCCAAAGACTTTGGAGCAGCAATACGGTCCCACTTAAGCCAGGGGTTGACATGAGCATCCTCCTTACCACTCCAAAGGAACCTGAAGCAAATCTTCCTAGCCTGATCTAGAATACCCCGGGGAATCCAGGCCAACGACATCCAGTAAACTGGGATTGCTTCCAAAACAGATTTAACCAGCACCAATCTGCCAGCTCTCGAGAGCCACCTGAAGCTCCAACTTTTCAACCTTTTCTCTAGTTTTTCCAGTAGCCAAACCCAATCCTGTTTAAGATAATCATTAGGTTTCAAGTTGAATCCCAAATATTTTAGACCTTCAAAGAGAGTAAGAAGAGTGAATGGAAAGAGGCCTGTGTAAGAAATCAATTCCTCCTCAGTAAGGAGTGAGGAGGTGAGAGTAGATTTTCCAGCATTAATATCCATTCCCGTTGCAAGGGAGAACAAATCCAGGATCTCCTTAAGTTTTTGTGCATCCCTTCGAGAGCCAGAGCAAAAAATAAGGATATCGTCCACAAAGAGTAGATGGGTAAGAAGAACTCCCGGGGCTATCATTATTCCATCAAATAGACCAGATCTCCTGGCTTCCTTAATAGCTCTGCTAAGGCTTTCAGCTACCAACAAAAATAAAAGAGGGGATAAGGGACAACCTTGACGAAGACCACGACCATAGTGAAAAAGGGAGTTGCCGCACCATTTAGCAGGACTGAAAAGGACACTGTAGAGGGGAGTATATTGCTAAGTCAATCTATTAGATTTTGATGGAAGAAGGGTTGCAAGCTTTGTCTTGTGGTGGAGCCAATTGTGGAAGCCTAAGGCTCCAAAAAGGATGAGTTTTGGTTGGGTATTTAGAATAAGATTCCTACTTGGGACTTTCTTCAAAGGTGAAACAAAGTGGGCCCAAGAATCTGTCTTCTCTACAGGAACGATGAAGAGGATGTTCTTTATCTATTTATTTAGTGCCATTTTTAGCTCATCTTTGGAGGGAAGTGGAGTTTATAATGGGTGTTCGAAATGTCTGGAAAGAGAATACAATTAATCTTGTGTTAAGTAATCTTTTTTTAAGAAAGAGTTGAAGATGTGGTTAGGGTTTCCTTTCTTTTTCACGGAGAGAATCTAGCTAGCAAGAAATGCATGGGTTTTTGAGGAAAAATGTATTCCAATATTACAAATTCAAGCAACGATTGTGGGGTCATGGATATATCCTAGCTAGAATGTACCAAGGGTGATATAAGATTTGATCATTAATAAATCAAAGCCTTGGTCCTTTTTTGACAATGCAACCAAAACTCTGCCACTGTGAGTGTTGTTGGGAGTTTATTATTTATGATTGATCTCATTTATACATGTATAAAGTAGGTATATGCTTAGAAACTAATAATCTTTCCAAATTAGAGGCATTGAAATTACTATTGGCTCTTTCTTGAGATAAACATTGTTCAACTCTTCGGATATATAGTGATTCCTCATTGGTTATAAATTGGATGAATGGAAGATGTTGGTTGTAGGGTTATATGTTAATTCCTTTAGGGGAGCAACTGAAAGAGATTGCCCTTCTTTTTAAATTCCCAACTTTTTCTCACATTAAGAGAGAGTTAAATGAATATATAAACAATATCTCAAATGAAGGGTTACAAGTTGAGGCAAGGTATTTGGTGGAGGAGGAATTTAGTGAGGGTGTGCAATCTTTTGCATAGGGTGGATTCTAATAGTTTTCCTCTTTGGTATCTTTTGTGATAATTTCTCTATATCCTTTAGAATATAGGGTTTCTACTATGTAGTGAACTTAGTTGTTATTTTGTTGATGAATTAGAGGGTGTTTGATGACAATGTGGGGTTGTCTTTAAGCTATTATAGTAACTTGGCTCTTCTTGCACTTAACCATAACTATGCATAGATTGTCATGTATATCACTTTGAGGTTTATGATTTTGATGATTTTCCCTCATGTGAATAGTCTCTTTGGTATTAGAACTAGAGTTTTGACCTTTCTATGATTACAATGCTTAGGCACTTAAAGAATGTGATTTCAATTCTCTCTTTGAATAGAAATTATGACTATTTTATTGGGAAAGAAAAGAGATGTATGCAAGAGATATTGAATGAACTTTGAATTTTTATAGAGATATTGAGAGATTATGACTGATTTTGTTATTTATACCTCTTGGATCATATAATGTGCTTATTGGAATGGAATGGATAGAACCACATCGTACCAAGTCTAACTACCACCGTGAAATTTCAACTACATTGATAGTGAGGGGAAAAACAGGTTGGTTCAAGGCATTTTAAGGATGATATTCTTGAGACTAATATCCAAAATCTCGTAGATTAAAAGGTCTTTGAAAAGGGTTGTTGGTTGTTTGCATTTCATATAATTGAGTTCATAAACAAAAATGGGTAAAAACTCGAAGACTACACAATGTTGCAAGAGTTCAAGGGCATGTTTCTAAATGAATTGCCTAGACTTCCTTCTAGGGGAAAGTATATTTTTCCTTATATTTTCTTCCTATAAGAATTGGCATTATGTCCAAGGCCCCATTTCCAAACGAGTACACCATAAATGCTAGAATTGAATATGCAATTGCAAGAGTTGCTAAAACTTATACTTGACCCAATGTCTCGCCACATGGAGTGCTAATCCTCTTTATGAGAGAGAAAAATAAAATACTCATGATATACATTGATGACATATGATTAAACAAAACCATCATAAAGAATCAATACCCACTCCCACTTCCAAAGATTGACGGTATCTTTAATTAGACAATAAGATCAAATATATTTTAAAAAATTGATTTGAGTTTTTTATACTAACATATTTTAATTCAATATTGATATAATAGCACACATTTAAGATGCAATGATGCTACTCCTAATTGGTAAGAAATTGAGATGATCATATACCATGATGGCTTGATGATTCGGGTTTATAAGAGAATGAAACGAAACACATAAATATTCTGAAATACAGAGATGCAGTAATACTCAATTTCTATTAACGAAAGAAATATGCAGGAATTGTAACAAAATGCAGAGTGAATAAACTCACTAGAATGGTGGCAGCTTATCTCTGAGAAGAGATGTGATGGCTATGCGCATTCGCAAGAAGTGAGTTACAATGAGGCCGAAAAGGGACTGTTAACATAAAGTATCAATGAGAAAACCCTAACCCCAAAAGATGAAACACCAAAAGGTTTGTGGGCCTTGATGTGGTTAGTTTATACGTCAACTTCTCGGGGGCATACTTTTTGCTTATGATCTCCAATTGGGGCGCTTGGTAGTTCATCGGAAAGGTCTATCCAAGAAGTACACATTTGAACCAACCCAATAAATAGTTAGACCCTAACTATTGGGCATTGTCGTGCCAAAAAATTCATTTAGGGCATCAAGACAACCTCGAAAGTTCAAGACCCGAAAAAACTGTAAAAAACTACCAAGATGGAAAACTGTGTTTTGAGCCAGTGGACTAGATGGGTGGACACTGATTATCACCTGGATAAATCCTCCCCCCTAATGAAGAAATGGTATCCATTTCATTGAGTGCCCCCATCAAATGGGGAAAATGTTGTTGAACTTGATGCTTTGTGAGCCACTTGCCTTGGTGCAGGAGTTTCCCTACTTAGACAACCCGATAGAGTTGGAGCTTCTGTTGGTGAGTGCCCTTAACCTATGTGTCCATGATCCTATCAATGATGGCCTATTCCATGCACTCAGGGTTGAGGTATATAGGTGTTAGTTTCTCTGCCACCTCCAATGTGTGTAATAGTGGTGGAAAACATGGTCGAAGGAGGTCCACATTGAATATTGCGATGGGAGAAGATCCTCTACTTGCTGGGATGACAATGTCCTCTATTGTCCCACTACTAGGACATGGAGCTGGAGTGCGTCCAGGGTTGGGAAGATTAACTATCAGTCTGGGGCTGTTTGTATTATCCCCACGGGAATTATTTATTGCCTTGTCAGATGTGTGACACGATTGTGATGCCTTTTCACATGTTGCACTTTTACTCCATATTAGCTTCCCTCCACTGGCCTCTTTCTGGCATCCTGATTTACCAGATCCCAAAACTCCATTACTTGATTTCCTGTGGCGTGATCCCGAACTTGAGCCTTTATCACTCATAGAACCTGTTGTAGAGCTCCTAGCATCCTCTTTCTAAACTGAATCTGCAGCCTTTCCAGGCTCACTCGACCAGGACTGACTGTTATTCTGTGATTGAATGGAATTGCTACTTTTCTCTTCCTTAATTGAAGTCACCGGAAACTCATTTGTGCCACTCGACATGGTCAACTTACAATGGGAATCCCTGCTACTAATGGTTGAGGAGAGCAATGTAGAAACCTTGCCAGACCCTGAGGGGACAGATGTTGATCTTGATAGAATATATGTCTAACCTGATCTGTTTGAGACTGTTTTGCAGTAGATTTTAATGGTGTTGAGTTTTTCACAGCTTCAGCAGATCCGGAACGCCTGCCACCATGAGTATAAGCAACTTCACTAGTATCCTGCTTACAAGGCAAAGATGCTCCCTGGCTTGATCCAGACTTTGTGTCATTGTTCTTCATTTCTGCAACGACATGTTTCTTCCATGTATCAACTAAGATTTTAGCCTTCCTTTGAATCTCCTGGTTCTTGTGATTTTTCAAGTTGTTCACAGTTTTCCCAACATTACACGTCTTCAGAGCATCAAGATCTACAGGTAGTCTATCAAGAGCGCGCAACAACATTAACAATAGTTCTTCAACAACTTTGTCACCCTCCTTTGGACTGCCTGCATCTCCAGTCTTTCCTTTGTGGGCTTCTTGAAGCCAATCATCCAAAATGGGTAAGCCCCCGAGCTGCACAAATTGACTGAGACAGTCATCTCGATCGGTGGTTGCAATCACACCTATAAGGGATGTACGCCACAAAGCCAAATCAATTCCTTTCTTACCATCATCGCTTCTCTCCAGCTGCATTAGATGCACAAGCTGCCTAACAGCTTCTGAGTTGATAAGGCTTCCATCTTTGTTAGTGATTCTGGCAACTTCTTCAGGCCTCATAATGCACTCTTGTTTGAAATGCCCTGTATCACTGCCATCTGACTTTGAAAAACGCTCTCGTTTAAGAGAATCTGTATTCTGGTCAACACACTCCCTTTTCTTCCCCTTAACTTGAGAAGGAAAGGAAGTATTCTATGTGCTATCTGAACTAGTTTTTAAAGTTGTTGCTGGGCCATTCAAATCTTTAGGGGAGGGCCCTCCCGACTGCACTGTTGCATGCATTTCGTGTCTTGTCTTATCCAATAGCTTATTTACTTCTTCTTGGTGCTCCTGCCATGACAAAAGCAAACAATATTTAGAAGAGATAGGCCTCGGAAGTACATCTTCAAAAAAATACAACCAACCAAATAGAAACAGTCACAATGGCCTAACTGAAGAATTGAAAGAACTACTCTGAGATCAGACAAAATAGTTTGATCATTAAGACCAAGATTAAATCAGTTCCAAACTTTGAAGTGCATGAGTGAATTTTATAGCTTACTGCTTGGGAATTTTAACAAATCAATAATAAATACTCATATCACTGAAATTCTATAACTGATTATTTGCTAATCCGATGAATTTTTTTACATAAACAAGTCATCTTATGAAATAGTAACAAGGAACCAATCATTCCCAAAAGTTTCGACTCCCCCTATATATCTCTTTATCTAAATCCGACCATGAAACAGTTATATAAATTTAGTGAATCACAAAAGTTGATTGACTTGGACAGGACTTTAATCAACAAAATAGAATCCACTCCCCTTTCTGAGAACTCAACAAGAAAAATGGGATTTGGGCAGGTTGTTTCACCAAAAATCCATTTAAAACTTTAATCTAACTTTGTATATCCATGCAGAGAAACAAAAATAACTCACTATAAAGTCTGGACTGCTTTGAAATTGGAAATTAGCACCAAACAACAATATATCAAACTAGAAATGGTGGGTAACTAAAAGATGTTATGAAATTCAATTTAGAGGGAAAGAAAAAAGCAACTAGGAGTTATAGCTACATTTATTAAGATATGCACAACCATCTTTTCATTTGTGTCCTTTTTAAGTTCTTTATGTTTGGTTCACTGTTATAACTGCCCTTTTCTGGCTGTAGTCCTACTAAAGGCACTGCTATGGCAGGGTTACAATTTGTTTTGAAATTACTTTATATTTAAATGACTTCTTAAACTTGGTGGCATTTTTTTTGAACTGTACATTTTTGGAGCACTTATTCATCGATGCACTTATTTCATTGCTCACAGATGATGTTTATATTTTTTCTTAATGTTATTCCTTTTATCTTCTGTTGGATGGGTTTTGTGGTGAGCATTTGACAAGCAACATGATTCTTGCTGGTATTCTAAAGGCTGCTACTATGCTAGGGATTTTATGATGTCACACATTATTAACTAGATGTAAATATTAAATACGCATGTTTGATAATCAAACTTTGATTATTTGAAGAGTTCTATTTGTCCCTCTGGAATAAATTTTAGAGAGCTAAAAGTGTGCTATTGCTCAGCCAACTTGTTCAAGACTTGGCTCACGGTGACCAGCATAATATTAGAAACCTTCAAAAAGGATACATTTAATCCCATCAATATTGTTTGTGATATTATCTTTGTGTTTGACAATACATGTCAGTTTCATAATGTATATTTATTGTGTACGAATACAGGTCAGAACAACTACAAACTTCTGTATGAACTCCATGTTGTGGACACATCTGAGTGGTGGCTTGAATTTTCAGGTATTATCAGGCCATGGAAATCCTTGTTACTTTTTCTTAAGTATTGTGATACCGGTGTCTTATTTCCATTGAATTTACTAATAAAAAATCTTAGATTTATAATATATATTAGAAGAACAAAAATATCATGCACTTTTTTCTTACATATACGGATGTGTAGCATGGGAAGAGGTATTAGTGCTGTAGGTAAGTTTTGAGTCTCGAAAGTGGCTTAGAAATTACAACTAGTTTGACATGATCATACCACTTAGGACAGTTCCTTATATGAAGTTTTATGTGACATTGAAATATTAATTTTTAGTTGATGAATTGTCTTCTGAATACAATGCTCTATGGAGGGGGGTTAGTGATGGTACTTCCCTTTTCCCTTCTTTGCCAAGATCCTATAAAAGTTGTTTTGGTTGATCATTTGATGATAATGTTATAAGTTATAACTAATAGATGATTGATGTTATATGGTTTAATCCATGTTTTCTATAACTAATTGAACATCCTACATGTTTTTTAAATATAAATCCATCAAAATTTATTAAAATATATACTATATAAAAAACGCTCCCAAAACGCTCTCCCAAAACAGGAGCTTTTGAAAATTTCGCTATTCGCTCCACTCCCCGCTCCACGCTCCTGCTCCACTCTCCCAACAAAACTGATAAATAGAATAAGTCAAACCTGATAAGAACAATCATGGTCAATTGGCCATAGTTAAATAGTGTTAAACAAGATTTGGCCTATGAGTAGTAATCTTTCATGTGGAAAATTTAGAGGTTTTTTTGCCAGTAGGAGCCTCCCCATACTTGGAGGAGGATTAGTGCAAATTTTGGTTGGGCACTACTGTATTTTGGCAGATATATTCTCTACATTTTGGATCTCAATATGTAGGAAGGTCCAAGACCAATTAGACTTGATAAATAGAATAAGTCAACTTGATAAGAACAGTCATGGTCAATTGACCATAGTTAAATAGCGCTAAACAAGATTTGGCCTATGAGTAGTAATCTTTCATGTTATATTTAGAGGTTTGTTTGCAGGTAGGAGCCGCTCCATACTTGGAGGAGGCTTAGTGCATATTTTGGTTGGGAACTACCCTATTTTGGCACATTCTGTGGAGATTTTATAAAGCTTTTGGAATAGATCTAATATTTCTTTTGCACATTTTGGATCTTTCATCACTTGGAGACTCTTTTATGGCTAGCGCACCCCTCTTGGAGAACCTTTGGAGGTAGGGTTTAAGGTTTAACTTGGTTATATTTCCACCTTGCATGGTGATACTTGTACATGTGGAAATATTTGCTTTTGCTTGATCGATATTACCCACATTGAAAGTTGGCAAGTGAAAGAGAGGATGCTTATTCCAACTAATTTGGTTCAATTTATACGTTAAAACAAATAGAAAAATTCAGTTGATTCACTTAGGAGGATGACAAAAATTTAAATTCTCGTATACTTCTTTGCTCCTTCAATATGTAATGCACAAGGGGATGAAACACCTGCTGGTTCTGAGATGCTTGATGTAGCAAAGTTAGAAAAGGTAGCTGACACAGACATAACCAGGGAGCAAAATCAACCTTATTCGGTGGATTTGGACATGTCTGAGGTAGATAACTTCCTTGGTGCAGATTATGCTGTGCAGAAATTGGAGAATATACTAGCATCACCCCTCTTAGCTGCCAGTGCGTTTCAAATTAGAAGTGCCACTATGAGTCATGAGGGGAAAGTTAATAACCCACCATTGTTTCTAGGTGGAATGAAAGAATTGAGATCATTATGTGTTATTTCCATTTTGCTGAATAAGTATGATTCAATTGATTATGGTACAAATTTTTGGAATATATTTTTTTACAGCAATAAAACCATTGGTTGATAAATTTAGGCAAGAAAATGGGAGCAATGAAACACCTAGCTCTTTGTTTACTTGTTTCCTAGAAATGAGAAAAAGCTTAAAGATTGCTTCATTTCTTCAGAGAGAGAAATCGCTTGTTCCCAATATTCTGTCAATCCTGTCTGTTAAAGGTGTGTCAAAAGTCATGGTTTCATCTATTCTGAATTTCGTTGAGAATTTTATGAATTTGGAGGATGCAAATGATGAAGATCAATAAAATATTTTGCTGCAACAAATTCTTTTACCACATCTTGATATACTCTTCACAAGCATGCAGAATTTGGTTCAACTTCATTGAGAGAATAACAGGTAATAACTTAATAAGTCTAGATTGTGTTTGGTTTATAATTGTTTTTGTTGTTTTCTATCTTGTTAGAATGAATATAGATGGTCAGTTTTTGCCCTTCTGGTTTTTTATTATCATGAAAAGCATCTCAAGACCTGGGAAGCGTGAGCTAAGAATTTTTAAATTGTTGGGAAAATTTGCAAAATGTTCAGAAGTAGTGAATCAATTTGTTGATTGTTTGTTACCATTCCTTGATGTCAAAAAAGTAAGAAAGAATGGTGAGTACATTGCATGAGCAAAAATAATATACAGGGATTACAGCTGAATTTCATATTTGATTTTATGAATTTGTTGAAACCAACATAATTGCCATTTATTAACATATTGTAATCCATGTGATTTGCAAATCATTTCTTGGAAATACCCTCTGTCTTGAAAGAGGTTTTGCCAGCTTTGGGTGACAAAAGTGTTATTAAAATGCCAACTTTGTCAAGTTTGTTGCTAACTTCATCAACATTGGATATTTGAGTGGCTATTTGTGATATCTTGAAAGGGCTTTCAAAAGTTGACCCCTCCTTAGTCTTACCTGTAAGATGGTGCTTCTTGTTTAGTTTTGTTGAACCAAAGTTTGATATTATTTAATGCCCATGATATTAGACTACATTGATTCCATTTTGTTATTCATTGGTTGTAACGTCAAATTTTGTTATTAATTGCTAACATGATTTCTTGTTGCTTTCTTGCAGGCAAAACTGGTAGGTGATTTAAATGCAATATCATCATCTATAGTTGGAGAATATGATTATGATAAAAGGATTGTTGCTTATGAGCAAATATCATCTCAATTATTCTCCCATATAGGCGAGCAACGTACCTTGATTATTCTCTCACATTATGTGTATGATATGTAATCAAAAGACCTCTCACTCAGGCATAGTGCCTCCAGTTGTCTGCTTTCTTTTATTCAATTGTGTGCCTCTGTATTAGAAAGTGAAGAGGTATTGTAGCAGGAAGAGATTCAAGATGACCTGAAAAGTGAAAAGAAACCTAATCATCTAAACATGGTGGAGCAAGAACTGCTTGATTCTTGCATCAACGATGGTTGTGGAAATTGGTCTAAAGTATCTGTTAAGCATGCTAGTTATAATTTTCTTCTCGCACGTTTGAAGAATGGTATAACAAGCTCAGAGACGTCCGCCCAAAGGGTATTTTTTGTTGATTTATTTTAAATTTGTACGCTATCCTCTTTAAGTTTTAGAGGTAAGCATTGCATTCTAACATTGTCAAATGTATCTATAGGAATGGGTGGCTTTACTATGTTCAATAGTACTTAGCCTTTCTGGTATGGCAACTTTGAATGAATGCAAGCCTCTTTCCAACACAGATGTAGAAGTGGACTTCTTCAACAATATTTTTCACATTCAGGTTTCCTGTTCTTTCCTTTTATTTCCCATTCTTCCCAAAAAAAAATTCTTTACGTGGAAAGCAGTCTGACAGTGGTTTGTTTACTTATGCAGAGGCATAGGAGATCAAGAGCAACGGCACGGTTTAGAAATATTGTGGATGCTGGAAATCTATTTGAGGTAAACTAATGTTTGAGTATGAGATAACTCTGTGAACATGTTTTTCATTATTTGAGTTTGAGATAACTCTGTGTACATGTTTTTTATCTGTGGGTGACATTGGTGTGGTAAGTTGTTCATCTTTTCTATATCCTCTTCTGACCACACCTCTCTGCAATATACTCATTGCTAGTGAATATGGAATATTATGCAGGGAACTCTCATGCAAATATTTGTGCCACTCTTTTTTAGTTTGTTATTCGAGGCCAAAGGTGACAAGGAGGGGAATGTTGTGAATTCTTGCTTAGAAACCCTTTCTTGTATTGCTGGTCACATAAGATGGGATTCTTACTTCAGTTTATTGATGATAGCATTTCGACTGATGGCTTCTAAGGAAGAGAATAACAATATACTTGTACAGCTGATTTGTTCAATATTAGATAAGTTTCATTTTATTGATGGAATGGCCTCAGCTGTAGGACCAGAAAAACATGATCATCAATCTAAGATTGGTGAAAAAGCAATGGATAAAGCCGGATATGGAATTAAGGAGGGATGGTGATAACAAATTTTTTATCTACCCTGAAATAAAAGAGCGTCTAAAAAAGTGTGTGCTACCTGAGATAAATAAGATGATGATATCTCATGCGAATGTGGTTAATATTTCAGTTAGTCGTGTTGCATTGAAGTTATTGAAGCTTATGACTTTAGAAACAATGGAATCAGAGCTTCCTTGCATCATACAGCGTATTGCTAATCTGTTGAAAAGTTAGTCTCATTCTTAATAAATGCAAGGTGCATGACCCATAAGGAATTCTATTTAAGGGTGCTAGCTCAATGGTAGAGCACCTGCCTTATAGGCAGGAGGTTGGTGGTTCGATTCCACCGTGCCCTATTTATATTCTGAAACCACTAAAAAGAGATAAATGACTAAAAAAATGACCAAAATTTGCATATAAACGACCACCAATACAACATGAGAGATAAGTGACCAAAAAATGACCAAAATATGCATATAAATGACCAGTTTTGAGTTGGCGATCGCTAGTAGCAAATTAGTGGTCATTTATCACGTGACAAAAAATGTGGTCATTAATTGTGACAATTAATGACCAAATATATTACCAAATTAATGACCAAATATATGACCACAAGATAAGCTATAAATGACCAAGCTAAATATGACCACATTTTTGGTCGCGTGATATATGGCCACTAATTTGCTACCAGTGGTCACCAACTCAAAAGTGGTCATTTATATGCGGATTTTGGTCGTTTTTTTTGGTCACTTATCTCTCATTTTGTACTAGTGGGAGCATGCAGTGTAGGATCTGAGATACTTATTGAAATCCTGGTGAAACTTCGACCAATATAACTACTACCAGAGTACTGCTACTGTCTTCTCCACACCAAAGTGTCCAACCAACTGACCCTTGGTCAGATTAGGTACCCCCAAAGATATTTTAGAAACATATGTAAGAAAAAAGTGCACTTGGTCAAATTAGGTACATAAATTCCATCGATGCTTATGAGTACAATGTGAAGAAAATAATACTCAAAGAACTTGGTGTCCATGCTTATGAGTACAATGTGAAGAAAATGACACTCAAAACAATTAGTGTAGATGAGTACTATACCTCCACGTTAGAGAGGATTTACAATAAGTTAAATATAAGAATTACAAAAAGTTAAAAGTAACTCACATGCCAAAGTTTGAATGGAATTACAAAAAGTGAAGAGAAAATCATGCCAAGTTTGAATGATATCAACATGTAGACGATGGCATAAAGTACTTGGACTCACATTGGATCGCTGGATGAGCAGAGCGCATATTTTTGAATTTTTTAGCGTTACAAGATCTGGATCGGGTTTTGGTGAAGTTCAAGCCTGAAGGAGATCGAGCCGGGCCTTGGCTCTGGCTTGCCGGTCTCTGGCCAGTGCGTACTCCTCATGATTGCTGGATTTGACTCCAGTCTGACCATTGGCCCCTTCTAGGGCGCAACCTCTGCCCTCATGGCCTCCGGAGCAGAGAACCTCCCTCCTGAGCTCTCTGATTTCTTAAATCTTGTATCTGCTCAAGGCAAGAAGTCAATCTCCTCCTCTCAGCAAAATTTCATAAGAAAGTTAAATGAGATCCCCACTGTCGCTTTGCCGGTGGCTCTCCCTTGCAAGACAGCCCTGAACCTGGCGGAACGGGCACTAATCGATCAATTCACGGGCTTATGGCCTTCCCCCAAGACCACCGAAAACTGGGTTCAGAAAAATTGGAGACCATTGATTGCCGAGGATGTTAAATCTGTCTTCCTTGGTAAGGGATATTTTGCTTTCGTCTTCGAATGCAAGCAGGATCAAGAACTTATCTTCAGAAATGGCCCATACTTCATGGGGCCGCAAGGGCTCTATATGAATAGATGGAATTCGAACTTTGACCCAACCGTGGACATCCCCTCAGCTGTCCCTGTATGGGTGAGGCTACCCTACCTTCCTCTTCACTGTTGGAATACAGAATCCCTGGAAGCAATCGGGAATGCCCTAGGAAAATACATCGATAAAGCCGATCGCAAAGATCAATATTCATGCACGAGAATATGCGTCGAAGTGGATCTGGAAAACGGCCTTCCGGGAGCAATAAATTTGAAAGTAGCAGATTGGTCGCACATCCAAGAACTCGACTATGAGCAGATTCCCTTTAAATGCAAGTTTTTCCATGAGTATGGACACTTCGCATGATCATGCAAAAAGAAGCCGATGGATATAGAGTTGAATGGGAAAAAAGAGCAATGGACAGCAGTTCAGAAAAACAATAGAGCAGGCACGAAATCTCAAACCAAAAGCACAAAATCGCAGAAAATAGACCAGTTACAGCAAGATATGGTAGCCCGGAACAAAGGGAACAACTTCAAAGACTTGGAGTCAGAGGAGATCAAGGAAATCCCAGAGGCTAAAGAAGAAGGAGAAATTCGTGAACAATCGGAAATCCATGTAACACAACGGGATCTTGAAAATCCATAGATCACCTCGCCCCAGAATACTCCTAGCCCCTCTAGTTCTATTATGATCAAAGAAACCCCCTCTTATGCTGAGATCACAAAAGCAAGAACCCCAATTTTGCCCACTTCTTCAGAAGAACCCTTCGACAAATCCAACAAAAAATTGGGTCGAAAATCCACCAAAGAACTGAGGGAAGAAGAAGCAGAGCGAGAGAAAGTACAAGGCTCCCAAGCAACAATAGATATGGTTTTCAGCAGAAATACCAGAACCAGGAATGCAGGTAAGAAATATGGGGAAATTTCAGGAGGAACTCCCTCCTCCATACTCAACTCCAAATAATGAAGCTAGTCTCCTGGAAATACAGAGGGCTAGGCAACCCCCGCAAGGTAGAAGCAATCAAAGATCTACAAAAAATTAGCATGCTTGATATACTACTACTCCAGGAGACAAAACTCGATGATAAGACAGTTTTAGCCATTGGAAAAGATCAGTGGAAGCATAACATAGGTTATGCAGTAAGTGCCCGAGGAGCATCAGGAGGCCTGGCAACCTTATGGTCCACGGATAAATTTCAGCTCCACAATCAATTTGCTACGCAACATTGGATATATACGGACCTCATCCATCTGCAGAGCAATAAACAGATCAGCCTTTTCAATATTTATGTGCCAAACCTTCATTCTGAGAAAAAAGAATGCTGGAGTATGCTCGAAGCTTTTCTGGAAGTGTATAACCCTCTTAACTTAATCTTAGCAGGTGATCTGAATATTATCCTAAACAGAGAAGAAAAGAGAGGAGGCCTTAGTGGGATCGACTATTTCAAACAACAGGTAGATAATATTATTCACAACAGTGAGCTCATCGATATTAAACCAAAGAAAGGGAAGTATACATGGTCCAACAAACGATTGGGCAAAGGGAACATCATGGCCAGACTGGACAGATTCCTCGTCCACAGCAACCTTCTGACCGATACCCAAATCATCTCCTCCAGTATTCCAGCCAATCTTGGCTCTGATCATAAACCAATCCAATGACATTTTAAAGATCTGGAGGACCTCGGGCCCATCCCATTTCAATTCAGTCCCCAGTGGATGGATCACCCAAGCTTCTGGCCTATCTTGGAAAAGGCATGGAGAATCCCCATTACTGGATCTGCAAGTCATGTATGGGAACAAAAGCTAAAAAATTACCAAGAAAGCTCTAAAGATATGGGAAAAATTCAATTGCTCAGCCCCAGCTGAGCCCAGAAAGATTGTTGTGGAAGCCTTAGAAGACATTCAATGCGCTATGGATGAACATCCCAGTGATATTAAATCGATGAATGAGGAAACAACGCATCAAAGCAGAGTTTATCAGGCGTTTAGAAAGGAGGAAGAGCATTGGCGGTTGAAGTCAAGAAGTACGTGGCTAAAGTCTGGAGATAATAATACCAGATATTTTCACAAGCAATTCAAAATAAGACAGACTGGAAATTACATTGAAGAGATCAAATTGGAGAATGGCTCAATCTGCAAAGGCAATGATGAAATTAAAATCGCAGCTCATGAACATTACTCTAAGTTATTTGCTAAGGACGATAGGATCGAAGGTGAAGAGGAGCGCACTCTCCTGGAACACATTCAGATTAGCATCACAGCCGAGGAGAACCTGAACTTGCTGGAGCCATTCACTGAGCAAGAAGTGGTCGATACAATCAGATCATTTGACTCTGATAAATCCTTGGGCCCTGACGGCTTCTCCATGCATTTTTATCAAGCCTGCTGGGAATGCATTAAAAAATATTTTATGAGAATGGTAAAGAACTTCCATTCAAAGGCTACGATAGGAGGAGGCACCAATAACACATTTCTGTCTCTCATTCCTAAAGATACAAACCCTAGCTCCTTCAACAGATTTAGACCAATTTCCTTATGTAACGCCTAGTATAAGATCATAGCTAAGATGCTGGCTTCTTGGATGAAACCTTTACTCAACAGGATGATCTCGGAGAATCAAGGCGGCTTTCTTGAAGGGAGACAAATTTTGGATAACGTCATCCTCATACAGGAAGCCATCCATTCAAGCAAAGAAAGAAAAGAAAAAGGTATGTTAATCAAGTTAGACATGGGCAATGCATTTGACCGAGTCAAGCACTCCTTCCTTTTCAATATTATGTCTCGTTTTGGATTCAATGAAACCTTCATTTGGTGGATTGCAACCTGCATCAGCAACCCCTGGATTGCCCCTTTAATTAATGGTCGCCCTTCAGAGTTCTTCCAAGCATCCCGGGGAATTAGGAAAGGATGCCCACTCTCCCCTTTTTTGTACATTATCTTGGCTGACTCCATTAGCTGGAAACTAAACTATGATCTCCATACCGGCATCCTCCCTGGCCTTCATTTGACCAAGGACTCCCATCCACTCAATCACACACTGTTTGCAGATGATTCCTTATTCCTTGGAGGAGCCTCATCCCTCATAGCATGCAAATTCAAGCATAATATGAACATGTATTGCAAGGCCTTCGGAGGATTGATTAACCTTCAGAAAAGTGTTGTTTATAGTTGGAATACAAACAACTCTGTGGCTGCAAAAATCAGTAGAATATTAGGCATTAAGGTGCACATTCACTAGGATAAATTCAATTATTTGGGTCTTCCCATCACTTACGGAAATGCTAAGGCAGGAATGTGGGACGATACGATCAATAAAATTAAAAGGAAAATCAATAGATGGGGTGGTCACTGGCTAAGCAAGGCTGGGAAGTTGACCCTAGTAAAATCTGTAATCTCTGCCACGCCTATTTATCAGTGCTCAATACTTCTAGCGCCAAAAGGAACAGCAAACCATATTAGTAAACTTATGAGAGAGTTCCTTTGGTTAGGAGGGAAAAACAATGGTGAAAAAACAAAAAAATTTCACTTAGTAAATTGGGATACGATTAAGAAGACAAAAGACGCGGGAGGACTACAAATCCGGGATCCTCGTCATGCAAACTTGGCACTGGGTGGAAAGATATTATGGCAGATTCTCCACAACAAGCAGAGCAGAATTAACCAAGTGTTCAGGAAGAAATATCTTAACGGAGACAATCTAAGATGTTTAGATCAAAAGCCCACCTCCAAAGGAACAAGCACTTGGTCCCTTTGCAAAGAGGCCTGGGGATTTTTCTCAAAAGAACTATACTGGGTACCTGGAAACGGTAACAAAATCGATATTTTCAAAGATAGAATTATGGAAAATGAAGAAATGCATATTAATCAGGATTTAAAAAATATTGCAGATTGGTTAGCTCATCAAAGAATCACAACTCTAAAAGATTTTAGCTGCTGGGACAGTCAAGGAAATTGGGAAAGTTGGAAAAAACTAGATGTTCCTGCAAATCTCGAAGCAGCCAATGACATCCTTATTAAGAACCTGAAAGGTTGTGCCCCTCTGCACTTACTGGCCAGGGATGATCGAGGATGGGGGGCAACAGGCGCGTACACTGTTGGCCTTGGATACAAAGCTCTGCAACAGAAAGAAGAATCAAGAAATGAAATTTGGAATTTGGTCTGGGACTCGCTCGGACTCCCGAAAATTAACTTCTTTATCTGGACTCTAAATCATTGTAAAATTCTTACTGGGGAAAATTTAAGTAAGAGAGGTATCCACGGGCCCTTTCGGTGCATTCTCTGCCAGAGAAACATTGAAACTAGTAAACATCTTTTTCTGGATTGTCCCTACGGAAAGAATGTTTGGAAATATCTGCTCAACGACCTCAATATCAGCATGCCCAGCTTCACCACCATCACACAGCTCTTCAGAGAGTGGAAATCTATCTATCCCGCTCCCCTGTCCAAGGATGAGATCTGGTATCATCTATGGATCTCCATACCAAAATTTGCGTGTTGGAAAATTTGGATAGCCAGAAATCAGGCAATCTTTCAAGATAAGAGATGCAATCCCACCCACACTGTAGGCCAAGCTAAAGGACTAATGCTCGATTGTCTCAATCACTTTAAGCTTAGGACAGATTCATCCCTTACCACGGTAGAATTGGAGTGGATAGGAACTATCAGTTCGCATCCTAGGAAAGAGCCCCATCAGAGACTGACTCCAGCATGGAAAATCAGACTCACATCTAAAGACTTTCAAGAATGGAGGACAAATCAAGAGTTGGATAGCCTTCATTTCGACGGTGCCTCCGAGAACAATCTAGGAGAGGTTGGAGCAGGCGGAGTCTTGTGGAATAGAGACGGGACCATAAGATTGAAGTTTAGGTGGGGGTCTTGGCATTAGCTCAAATAATGTCGCTGAAGCTTTAGCCTTGTTGAAAGGCTGCCGGATAGCTAGAGAACAAAATATTGACAAGATTCAAGTATTCGGGGATTCCTTGATCATTATCCGTGCCCTCAACACCAGCACCATCAACAATAATCTTCCTCTCAATCGTATCATCCAAAGAATTCAACATATCTCGAGCTCCTTCACCCAGTTCAGGTCTTACCACATTTTAAGAATCTTAAACTCTGAGGCAGATACAGAAGCTAAGGCTGCTTCTAGTCAACATCAAGGCTTTCTAAAGCTTTCTATTCTGGATGTTGAATCCCATCATAGCTATCATATTCCTTGAGCAGGTTTTTTATAATAATTTTTACTGGTTGGATAGTATAGAATTCTTGATTAAGATAGTCCTCTTATTATGTCATTTACCCTCCATTCCTGAGCCTTCTCATTAAGTTTAGCCTTGTTGATACGCCAAATAGTGAGTCTTTGGGTCAATCCAGAAATTTGATTTACATGGAACTGTGTGAATCCTGGGAGTTAAGATTTTACAAGAATTGAAGGATACTTCTACAAGCAGATAAGAAACCGTGTTATCAAAGCTCTCTATCAAGTTGTCTCCACATTACTTTGAAGTCTAATTAGAACTAGAGGCAGTGTGTGAGGCAGTTTAAAGGAGGCAGTTCGTGAAGATGAAGTTGACAGTTTTGAGAGAAATTGTTAACCCAACAGAAGAGCATATGTCTTCATGGAATGAACTCAAGATCAATTTTATCCACATTTCTGAAGGTAGAAGATTCGCTTAGCATCAATACGATTGGAGCTGATTTATAAAGCTGCATCAGTTTAAAATAAGTCCTCTTCACTTCTTTGCAACTGATCTTGATCCCAGAGTAGTTGCAAGTACACTCAGGGCTTGATACAACTAGAATTCTCAGAGGAGGGTCTTGGCAAGTTCAACAATTTGTAACTTCAGATTGAACAATGATTCTCTCATTTAAAACTATCATAAGATGGATTTATATTTGTTCAGGATCAGAGGAAGCAGAGCAAAGTTTTCCTCAAGCACTAGAACAGATCTCTTCTTCCTTTGCACCAGTCCGATTTCTTAAATTTTATCCAACATCTGAAGCAGATTTACAAATTGATAAGATTGTGAAGCATCATCAACAATCCCAGCTCAGCAACTGTCAGACTATTTCAGTATTAGAAAAATCTGAAAGACAATATGAACTCTCGATTTTCCTTCAATCCTTTTCAACACATTGTGCAGCATTTCTCTCAGCAGCAACATTAGCTTCTTGGAATTCATACAGTCTATTTATTAGTGATAAGCTATCTCAGAATGAGATGTAGGGCACTATAACATTCTTTAGTAGTTCATTGTAATAATCTTTCTCAAAATGAGATGGAAGGTATTTTAAAATCCATTCATAGTACATCAAAGGTGGTCTTCTTGACTACGAGAAACTGAAAATGATAAAAGCTACTCTCGCCTTCATGTACTTTGCCAATTTGAGTAAAAACCACGACTCCTTTTTTTTTTTAATATACAATATACGTTTTTGTTAAAAAAAAACATGTAGACGATGGAACTTTTACATACAAAGAGCAATTATCTATACCTAATTCTATAGAGTAAAAAAAACATGTTATAAGGAAAATGCTTTGTGCACCTTATATAAGCCATTTAGGGCACTAGCAATAAGTTAAATATAAGAATTACAAAAAGTTAAAAGTAACTCACATACCAAGTTTGAATGGTATGAGAATTACAAAAAGTGAAGAGCATGTATAGGATGGGCTTTCTTTTTCATACAAGCAGTGTAACCGGCGCCCAATGGTGGGTGAGGGCGCCGAATCGAGCCGGGTCTTGGGGTCGAACCTGGGTGGGGACGGCCACAGCCGACCGCCCCAGCCACCCGGCCATAACGGCGGCCCCTATAGGATGGGCTTTCTACATACAAAGGGCAATTATATATATACCTAATTCTATGGAGTAAAGAAAACGTGTTGCAAGGAAAATGCATTGTGCACCTTATATAAGCCATTTAGGGCACTAGAAGACCATTGCGATGTTGATAAAGTAGTACTTTTACTCTAGGTTGAAGAATAATATTGCAACATAATATGTTCCCAAGCATTCAAATGCTAGAAAGTGAAAGCAGAACATCGAAATTCTATAATATGTTCCCAAGCATTCAAATGCTAGAAAGTGAAAGCAGAACATCGAAATTCTATAATATTGCTATAAGTTTTAGTGATTTTAGAATGAAAATGGGAAAATGGTCACAATGGAATTCACTTTTGGTTTATTGAGGATTGTTCAAGAACATAATTTCATTATGGAAAAAGTGGATATGTTAGTTAAGGTTGTACATTTTATTGCACCGAGTGAAATGAGGTGCTTTACAGCCCAATATGGGGGAGATGTTGTAACGTGTGTCCATGTAACGTTACCACGAGTATGAGGGAGATGTTGTAACATTTGTCCAGTAACGTTACACGAGTAAAAAAAGAGAGTAAAAAGTAATAAATTATATTATGTTAGCCATTAATAAATTCATGTTGGCTCATCAAATAAAAATTATGGAAAGTATTTAAAAAAAATCCATGTTGGCTCATAAAATAAAATATTATGAAAAGTAATTAAAAAATCGATGTTCGTTTATAAAATAAAAACTTAAAACTTAAACCCGGATCTATCAATCAAGAGATATCAAATTTCTTGAGTTTAAATTTAAAAAAAGAAATACAACTCAAGAAATTGGATCCCTCTCGGTGCTTGATAGATACGGGTTTAAGATGGATCTATGCTGGTCATAATTCAATCTAGATATAAGGTTGCTAGCATTGTATAGATTTTCATGAAGGAAGTGGCATGACTACACATAATGTCCAAGGCAATTGTCTTAAACACAAAGTTCACGTCAAGGTTGTGAAGAGTTTGTTTCAAGTGTTGGGCACATAAGTAAACTTTACCATGGCTTATCATTCACATACCAATAGATAAACTAAGCGAGTGAACCAAGTCATTGAAGAGATGTTGTGGATTTATGTAATGGGTAAGTCATCCAAGTAGGAAAATTACTTGCGTTTGGTAGTGTTTTAGACAATGATAGGCATTGTGTATCATTGAGAGTGAGTTCATTCGAAGCATTGTATGGAATGAAATACAAAAAATAATAATGAGATGGGATAATCTAACATACAATATTACACTTGCATTTGCACCATGGAAAGGGATGGAGGAGAAAGTTGCAAGAATAAAGAAAAATCTAAAGGCATCTCGAGACTAATAAAAAAATTATTACTCACAATGTGTTTGATGCAAGGAGCATGTGTTTTAAGAGTGAAGCTTAAGAAAGTTACCCAAAATGAGGGGTTGTGCCAAGCTGTAGCCTCAAAATACTGTGAGCAATTTAAGACTTTCCAAAGAGTAGGGCCAATGGCATATAAGCATACATTGCTAGAAAATGTTAAGGCACATAATGGTTTTCACCTTTTTTTGCTTAAGAAGTATGTGCATGATCTTAATCACGTGCTTGATTGGCCCATGATTCAGGGGGATATAGATGGAGAGTTCCACTAAGCCCACTTGCATTTTTGGTAGGAAGGTGACGATGCTACGGAACTGAGCAATCACACAAATCAAGGTTTGGTGGAAATAACATAAACTAGATGAGACAACTTGGGAAATGGATGTTGTAATGAGGAAAAATACACATTTTTTTCAAGTCTTTAAATTGCATTGAGGGTAGTGCTTTGAAACCTAAGGAGGGGGAATGTAGTGCCCAATTTTGGCAGACCTATTTTGTAGTGTACTTCAAATTTGAAAATATTCATCCACTTAAAATATATCCAGTAACATAGAAATGCTCCACACTTTATTAATATGAAAACTCTTAAGGTAGGGAAACACCTTACAAATGATCCTTTTTGGAACGAATCAACTACTACTCACTCACATTTTCAAGGGGGAAACCTCCTATGAGCTGCTCCAATTATAATATTCTTCCACACCCCTCATAAGGAGGACTCCATCCATATCTACAACTTTAACCCTACTAAACTTCTAACTACCCAATGGACCTTCTTTAATGAGGCCCCATTACATTTATTCACTAATAACTACCATAGAAGGCCTTATTTAATAATAACAAACATAGTGAACTTAGTCCACTCTACATTAAATGACCTCCAATATTACTCTAATAAGCTCTTTTTCCCCAATATACACCCAGGAAGGATCAACATATTTTCTAGATAAACCATGATATGAACACTATATACATATTTTTACCCAAATGCCAAGTGATGTGGACCTTATAAAATACACTTTATATTGGAATTGTTGTGCACACTAAGACAAGTTGTATGATCATGTAAAGTTTGTTGATGGAAGCTCAAGGCTAATGCTCCATTAGTGAATGTGATGAGTTTACTTAAGAATGTATTTTTATTTTCTCAAATTGCTCATCAACAATATAAATATGATGTAATATAAAAAAGTAAGCTAATATATAAATATATAAAAATGTTATCTTAACTTAAAAAGGGCTATTAGTCCGCTTGGAATGGCGTAACGAATAGATGGTGGGGGATCAACCCAAGGTCCATTCCAGGGGACAAAGCAGGCCCCTTAATTCCCAAAGGAATATCAAGGACCGTGCATTTCCTTGAAAAAAAAGCTATGATAAAACAAGTGGCAAAATAGAAGCAATGCAAATGAAAAGAAACCACCTAGCTCATAATACATAACAAAGGACAAACACCCAAAATACTATATTACATAACATGTTTCATAATTGGTTAATTCCGAAATAAATAAAATATAAATAATAATTAATGTCAATTTTTTTTTTTCGCAATGAGAAGTTTTTTTTTTTAATGAGAAAATCTCATAAATATTACCTTCTAACATGGATAACGAATAAAAAGATAAATTAATATAATAATAATAAATAAAATTACACCTCATTCCATTCACATTTAATAGTCACCAACCCCTTTCCAAATATTTACGGTTAAGATTGTCTTTGCATTTTGATAACATCACATTGATTAACTTTGTAATTAAAAATATTTACTAACTAACAACCACACCAAACTACCTACAGATATTATTTTCCTTTTACCTACATATAATTGTACGATTTTATAACTAATTGCGCTCAAATTTTTTAAATACTCGGATCTGAAATTACATTTCAATCTGACATAATAGACTCTTTGAATTCTTTGCCGCCCTCGTTATCTACCCTTCCCATTAAAGTCCTCTCATTGTATTCCGTCTTCCCCTGCGAACTGCATAGTTTATTCCTCTACGAGTTTGTGGTTTCGACTCTTCCCGCGGTCTCTCATTTGCTCAGTCTCAAGCTTTCGTTCATTCAAAGGGTTTTCTCACATAATTGTACTGTCATTCGAAGGGCATTTCAAGTTCTCAGAGCGGAATTCTACTGCCCGTCAGGTTAGCATTAACTAACCCTTTATGTACATTTTTCGGATCTGCAAAAGTCTTTTCTAATTTCGTGGTTCCAGCCTTCCAGGCTCTGAGTTGGAAGTTTTAATGGTTATTTCTTCTCGGTCTTTGCAATGTATAGCGGTAGGTTTTAGGGTTTTATTGTTTTAAAGTCATCCAATCTTTAAATTGTGTCCCTTTTATTGCTTAAGCGTTAAGGGTAAGTCCGATCCCTGTTGCATTTATTTTACATTTCACGTGCTTCAACTTTTTATGGATTTCTTTATTTTACATATTTAATTAAACTTCACGGGGATTCCTTCATGGCCCACTGGTTTTTGTTATGTGGTTTTTAATGCTAGTTCTAGTTAGGTGGGTAAAACACCGTGGGTAAGTGGGATTTATTGATGAGTTTTAATACATTGACTCCTATATCTTTTTCTTTGGGTTCAGATCTTTTAAGCCTCTCGATCGTTCCATCAAGATGCCTCAAATTCAGTACTCCGAGAAATACACTGATGATACTTATGAATACAGGTTGGTACCTCAGAGCTTCTGCTATTGGTTTTTTTTTAATAAATTATCTATTTGCTTGTTTATTTTATTTTTTAAAGTTGCAATCTTTCCAGCGTTTTAGCTGGATGGTGTACTTAATCCTTTAGAGAAATTCTCTGATGTTGGTGATACCATTAACCTTTTGCGATTTGGCGAAGGGATACATAGTTTAGTCTGAGACTCCTAGGTTATATGGGGGTAGGTGCATCCGTCAAACATTGTGATACTTTTCATGTGGGGCTTTAGTATGATAGGGCTTGTAGCAGGTTATATTGTGCACACACAGTCTTAGTCATGCATTTACTCTTTCTCTCTCTCTGGAATAAACATGTACTTGTTGGAAATAGTAGTCCACACTTCTAGACCAAACTAACTGTGTTAGTGTGCCCGTCATGAATCAACATGTATTCTCAGTCGTATCATAGCCCTTTAGCCAACGGCAGTTCCTGCATCTGATATCTAGCTTTTCACCCTTTGTTGCATAACCCTTACCATTCAGATCTGCTTGAATTCTGACAAGTAATAATATAAACTTCACACTCTGTATAAAATAATGTAAGATCTCAATACTAAAAGTAAAATTGAAGGAAACTTTGTTAATGATATCTGGAATTTACTAAGAAGCCATTTGCTTCTGCCAAGCTAAATGATTGTTGAATTCTCCAATCCTGCAATCAAATCTGCCAACTTCAAAATTCCCTTACTACTGTCATCTTGGCCCCTAAGGACACAATATATTGAGGTTAAAGGTTTTCTATGAATTTTTGTGGTCCCTCTAAAATTAGAATGTTAGGTAATTTAATTAGTGCAGGGATGTGCATAATGTGCGCATGCGGTACTCAAATTGCAAATCATTACCTAAAAGTTTGGAAATATATATTCTTAAATCAATGCAGGAAAACTGGTTTTGGTCAATTACATTTTCACAGGGTTTTTTCTTTTTATAATTTTAATTTAGAAAAATATTATTATCATTATTATTTATTAAATATTTCCACAGAAAAAAGTCTGTAATTTTATATTCATATAAGTTTAAAATTACATATATCAGATGCTTCTACGGCATTCCCTAAGCTGGTCTAACTTCTCAGGTCCAAAAAGAGACATATATATGTCCTTGTAGCCATCCTACAGCAAAAATGTCCGCAAATATATATTCAGATTACCTATATACCAAAAAGTTTGTCCAGAATCCAAGTCTATATACCTATATACTCTCCTAAAAGGAATAAAGTCCTCTTATACAGTCATCCATAAGTATTGTTCAAGAAAGTACAAAAATAAACACCAGTTTCATCTAAGAATAAGAGTATTATAAATATAATCTTATAAAAAAGCTTTTTGAGAATAGAAAGAGGAGAGTCCATTTAAGTCTTCCTGCATATTCCATTCACCTAGTAGAAGCTGTATGCCCTCTTTTAACAAGGTGTCTGCCGTTTTGTTTCTTTCCATGGTAGATATGTGGAAATGAGACATGTATAAAACCTTCCAAGATACCCCAAATTTCATCAAATAAGGGCTGAAGAGTAAAGTTCCTTAAGGAGTATTCCTTTTTGAACCATTTAATGACCAGGAGTGAATCCCCAAAGATTTGTGTGCTTGTCAATCCATATTCATCTGCCAGAGTTAAAGTTAATTTCAGGGCCATCAACTCAACCAGGTTAATAGATCCAGGTCCAATGCCTGCTTTGAAACTGACTGTATGGGAATCAGAGAAGAAAATAATGCCACCAGCGCCTGCCATAGGAGGTTCACCCTGTGAGGTTCCTTCAAAATATGCCCAAGGTTTTGATCTGTCTATGTATTCTTCTCTAACCTGTTGAAGAGTCTTTGGAACCTTCACTTGCCTGATAGAAGCTAAAATGTTCCGCCCTTGTATAGCAAACTGTACTGGAGGAATAACCTTGTTGTCAAATATTATGGCATTTCGGGCAAGCCAGACGCCCCAATCAACGATCAGAGGTAATGCCCTAGTATATTTTGTGGAAGGGTTGTCACACCAACTTTTGTTCCTCTCTTCAATAGTATCCCCAACCCAAGCATTCCTTAACCCTATGGAACCCTCCAGTTCCTTCCAGACCTGTTTGACAAAACTACAGGATATTATTTAGTGGTAATTTGTTTCATCACTTTCCATGCATGGACTGCACCAGCCAGGTCCTTTTTGAAGTCCCTCCTTTGTTGTTTAAAATCAACCACTTAAAAATGTGAGATTTAGTAGGGCATGTGAAATCCAAACTTTTCTTCACCACCATCTCTGAGGCTCCTGATCACCTTGTGAAGCAAGTGTTTTATAACCCTTCATATGTGTATAAACCCCATAAGCTTTCAAAGTCCATACCAAAGAATCCTCCTCATCTATAATTCTGACATAGCTTGATCTGAGCTTTGCTACATAAGCATCCTTCATATGTGTATAAACCTCGTAAGGTTTACAAGTCCATACCAAAGAATACTCATCTATAATTCTGACATAGCTTGATCTGAGCTTTGCTACATAAGCATCCCACATGGTTCATCTTCCTCCCTTAACCCTAAATCCCTTGCAGAAAGCCACTCCTAATGCCAGACTCTACATTTTCAGATGCTTATTAAAGTTCTTTTGATATATATTAGGAAATGTAATTTGTACGGTGCAAATATTTTATTATTTAAGTCAATTTCTAGCAATGCCTGATTGTCAACAAGATAAAGATAAAATTTGGACCATTATTTTTTGATACTTAACGGACCTTTTCTGATAAGCATATCTAAATATAATCGTAAAAGATATATTTTGTTAAATGGGAATGCTCACTATTTGTACACCATCAGATGTTTGTGCAAATTTGTTGGTATGGATATTCTTAATTGCTGGTTAGGTGGCGAGTTGAATATCTTTTATTAGGGTTTTATTTCACTTGAATGGACCACTTTGGTTAATTTGATGATTGGATGTTGAGTTATCCTCAGGCATGTCGTTCTTCCTCCTGAAACTGCTAAGTTGCTTCCCAAGAACCGACTTCTCAATGAGGTCAGCAGCTCGTTTTTGTTCTCAAATGCTATTTTTAATGCAATACATATGTATTTTAGTATAAATTAAGACTTTTTGCTAAATTGATAATCTATTTTGGTTCAGAATGAATGGCGAGCTATTGGAGTCCAGCAGTCTCGTGGATGGATGCACTATGCCATACATCGCCCTGAGCCACACATTATGTTATTCAGAAGGCCTTTGAATTACCAGCAAAACCAGCAGCAACAGGCTGGGGCTCATTCTCAACCAATGGGACTGAAAGCCCAGTGAGTTTTATTGTGGGTGTTGGATGCAGTTTCAATGTTTTGTTTGAAACTGATCTGGGTAGTCTCTTGAGGGCATTTGTCTCTTTTTCCTTGCAGTTAGCTCTGCAGTTTTCATATATCAGGGTAATGACTGTCTTGATCAAAGCTAGTCTGTTGTAGTCTGTTGCTTAGTTGTTATGGTTGACAATGAGTCTAGTTCATATTTTCTGGACTAATATGAACTATCGCTTCTAAACTGTTGAAGCAGATTATCTTTAGACTTGTTATTATGTAGACTACTTTTGCAGTAATTGCATATGAAGTATTAACTGCTATATCGTGTACCAAAGTACATGCATTTTCTATTTGTTTTTAAACATTTTCTGGCCCGGGAACATGTTATGACAGGTTTTATCATTAAGGCATCATATGCCTGCTTCGTTCCTTTTTAAAAAACGAGCCTGTCCTTTTTGTCTTCATATTATTTTTTTAAAGGAATTGATGTAGGTCTTGTTGGTTTTATATGAACTATTAACTGCTATATCGTGTACCAAAGTACATGCATTTTTTTTCATCTTTCATTGGTTCTATTTGTTTTTAAACATTCTCTGGCCCGGGAACATGTTATGACAGGTTTCATCATTAAGGCATCATATGCCTGCTTCGTTCCTTTTTAAAAAACGAGCCTGTCCTTTTTGTCTTCATATTATTTTTTTAAAGGAATTGATGTAGGTCTTGTTGGTTTTATTTGTCTGCTTATTTCAATTGGATGCTTCATTTTCTGTGTTGTGTGCATTTAACAAGGGCATACTATCAGATATTTCATTCCGTGTGGTGTGAATGAAATTCTATATGCATTTTAAGGGTTTTTTTGTTGTTGTCCATAGTTTGTTCAAATATCTGCTCTCTTAAAGCTGTCTTACTGTATTTTATATTTAAATGCATTTTTTAAGCATGTCTTTTGTTAGGGTTGTTGTCTTCATGAAATGCTCCTCCGACTCAATTAGGTTTTGGGGTCAATATTTACAAAAATGATCTTTGAATGATAGTTGTATATGGATAATTTCCCTCTCATGCTCGCAGACAATTGCTCATAATTTCAGTCTGTTCAGATGCAGATAGTCATGAAACTACCTTGTTATCTGGCTTACATCCACACTATGAACCTCACCAGTGGCTCCCGATATGAGATTTCTTTAACCTAGTTTTTACATTTACACGCATGTAGTATAAGACTAGTGCCTTATGTTGTACCATGGCGTAGAGTTCTTTTATAATTCTATTGATATGAAAGTATATGTTTACAGGCATAATGGCACTTTTCTTATTAATGGAATCATTTGTTTCTTTTTGCATGTCGATCATATGATTGTCTAACTGTCCAATTGTATTTTAGTAAAAATTGCAGGACGTTGATTTTATTTATAGTTTGGCCCTTTTTTTCTCTTTATATGTTGTTAGTCTGGACTGATGCGTTTGATGTAATTTTTCGATTAAATATAGTATGTAATATTTTACTTTTAATTTTGAATTGAAAAATTACAGTTATTACTCAGCAATTGAAATAATTTTATTGAATCTTTATTTCTATATTTATTTATATGATTAAGAGGTTTGAAGTAATTTTATTGGATCTTTATTTCTATATTTTTTAAAGAACATGATCTTTATTTCTATATTTTTTAAAGAACATGAATGAATTACATACACAAGGTTATTTTATAAAGAACATGAATGAATCACATACACAAGGTTAAGATTTGTTAGGAAGGCATATATTGGTTTCATTATTTGAGAATTGATTTTATTGTTAGAATTCTCAAAGGCTAGGAAGGAAGACATTGGTATTGGTTTTATTGTTGAGAAATTTTACAGCCCAGTATGGAGGAGATCTTGTGAGTGGAGTGTTTGTCGAGTTTGTCAAGTGTTTATCGAGTAACAAAGTAAACCAAAAAAAATAATACAAAGTAAAGTAATAAATATTATGTGGGCCATAAACAAAAAAGAAAAATACAAAGTAAAGTAAATATGAGATTTAAATTAGAGACTTTAGAGCTTAGGATTAGGTGGTAAATATGATGTCGGCCATAAACAAAAAATAATAATACAAAGTAAAAAGTAAATATGAGACTTAAACTAGAGACTTTACTTCTTACTTTTAATACAAAGTAAAAAGTAAATATGAGACTTTAGAGTGTTTTTTGAGTAATAAAATAATACAAAGTAAACAAAAAATAATAATACAAAGTAAAAAATAATAAATATTATGTTGGCCATAAACAAAAAAGAATAATACAAAGTAAAAAGTAAACATGAGACTTAAATTAGAGACTTTAGAGCTTACGATTATGTGGTTCACGTGTTGCACTCTTAAATTAGAGACTTTAGAGGTTAGGATTATGTGGCTCACGTATTGCACTCAAGGAGCTATTCAAGGAGAGGTTTGCACCTCGGGAGATTTGATCCCTCTCAGTGCTTGATAGAGCCTAGGATTTAGATCTAGACTGGTTTAGTAAAAATTGCAGGATGTTGATTTTAATTATAGTTTGGCCCTTTTTTTCTCTTTATATGTTGTTGGTCAGGATTGATGCGTTTGATGTAATTTTTTGATTAAATATAGTATGTAATATTTTACTTTTAATTTTCAATTGAAAAATTACAGTTATTACTCAGCAATTGAAATAATTTTATTGAATCTTTATTTCTATATTTATTTATATGATTAAGAGGTTTGAAGTAATTTTATTGGATCTTTATTTCTATATTTTTTAAAGAACATGAATGAATTACATACACAAGGTTATTTTATAAAGAACATGAATGAATCACATATACAAGGTTAAGATTTGTTAGGAAGGCATATATTGGTTTCATTATTTGAGAATTGATTTTATTGTTAGAATTCTCAAAGGCTAGGAAGGAAGACATTGGTATTGGTTTTATTGTTGAGAAATTTTAAAGTATTGGGTGTCATCCATGCCTAATTTAAGCTTTAAAAATACCACACAGCAATGCATTGGATTAGTGGAGTGCATATAGAAATGAGATTGTTATTTAAGTCCAAATCTCAAAACATCTAAGCATTCAAAGCAACTATAAAATTATGATTTTTTAGTTGCAACAAAAACAAGGAAGATTAATGTGGAACAGTTTTCTCAATATAGATCTTGAAGGGATGAGAAGGTTGCTAAATCTATGTTGGTCTCCTTGATCTTGCACACATGTCAAACAAAATAACCATAGTAGATCCACTTTTTAATAACTCAAATTTTACTTGAAATGAAAGCAAGTTAGGTGAAGATGATATTGAAACATATGCATTTGATTGATAAACTTAAATGTATGCATGTTTGTTTGGAGTTGGGATTGGTGTTGTGGTTTGGGAGATAACAAAGATTTATATATAAAATGCATGAAAGAAGATTACAATGTTGATACTTTGTACATGGAGAGGTAGTCTAGAATGTCCCTTTTTGAGTTCTTTTAAGTCCGACAACATCTTTGTGAAACCTTAATGGGAGAAACGTTTATAATAACATCCCTTACTCACAAAATGTCCATGGTGCTATAGATAATAACTTAAACATGGCTGTTCAAATAGGAATGGAATTTTGATAGTAGTGATAAACAACTTATGTGATATGGATTTAAATGGAGATGCTAATTTATAGCCAAAGTGGATTCACTATTTTTAGGCATGATTGACATTCAACAAATTTTGTGATTGCTATTCTTTCATAAATGTGGTTGTGCAATTCTTAAAGGGAAAAGTGTGTGGTCCTATTACATAAGACCATTGTGCTTGCTAGTCATAGAGAATAGTCCCCGTGACTTTGGCAAATCCTTTGTTTATCAGTGTATTGTTTTCAATAATGGTTGGAAGATGTGCCTTATGCTTACAATCTACATTAGCTAGTGAGGGTATTGGGACCTTGAGGGAGGGAACAAAGGTAAGTAAGGGTTCTTTCCACTACCAGATTGTGTTCTAGATATTACTCCTTTTGGGTGAGGGAATGAGGGTGTGTTACCCAGCTCTTTCCACTCTCTTTAGGTTTTAGGAGTAATTGAACATATAAAACAAAATCATAAGATTTTTTGAAGGAGTATATCCGACTTCAATATACTTGTAGGTTACCATTATGATTGAAAGCCTCTAAACTTGTTACTAATTATGAAGTGGGTCATGATGATGATGTTTCTTTGTCTAACTTGTGTGCCATATTGAGGGCATCAAGATCTGCAACCTAAGATAAATTTGACTACACATATTGGCTTGATTGAGTGCATGTATAGACCAAATGTGGATGCTTTTAGAAAGAAATAATATGTTAAGTGTTGATAAAATTCGGTTTCTCTATGGAAGTGCTTTAGTCAAGGGTGACACCAATGACCGTCTAAACTCATGTTAAAAGGCTCGTGAATAAGATCTTGTTTCTTTTCCCCATTTTTTGGTTTATTGATGTTTTCTATTTTTTGGGGATTTTTAAAACTTTGTTGGAAAAAATGAATGAATGAAAGAATCAATGTACATAGAAGAGGTTGATGCATATATGTATTCAATTGGTTCGCTAGTGATGGAGTGGCATCCCCAACCAAAGGAAGAGAACCCTTATAAGATCATGCAAATTGAGAAGCTACAAAAGAGAAGAGTCAAATTGAAGCTTAATGTGCATAAATGGTGATGTGCCATATGTTGGGTGGTGAAGGTGATATGTTAAATGCAACTTGGATGGTAGAGGGGGTTTGAAGAGCAAGTCTCTTTAAATCTCTTTCGTAGAGGTGTTAGGTGGTTGATGTACATAGGTAGAGACACATAAACATGGCAAATGGTAGAGATAAGACTAAGATATAGCTAGGGGGCTATTAGGGTACTCCATGCCCTTACCCTTCACATTTCCTTGCCATGTAGTGGTCAAAGGTCAAAGTAGGTGGAAGGTGGAATGTAGAGAAAAATGTGGGGTAGAGCTCATAGTAATTGCAAAGTGGATTTTAATTGTAAGTTGGTGTAGAGAAAAATGTGTGGTGGTGCAAGTAGGAGTTGGGTTGGAACTTGGATAAACGTGAGGTGAATGCTTTGCATCCTTGCCTTTTGTGTTCTCTTTGTGGAGTGGGAGATGTTAGAAGGGTGTGTGGTGGGCCCAATCTACATGGAAAAGACCTTGTAAGGAAGAAAGAAACACGATGAAAGTTTAATAATGGGGTTGTGACCTCACACCAAAATAATAAGAAAATGGAAAGCAATAGAGGTGTTCGAAGATGTGGACAAATTAGAGGTTGCCATGTAGACGCTGTAGTCATAAGTAAATGCCAAAGAAACAAATGGACATTGAATATTAGTAGGATCATGGATGAATAATTATGTTAAGTTGGGGAAGGTGGAGTGGACAAGAAGATTAAAAGACTAACCATTAGAGAATTTATTTGCAATATCAAAGGCAATAAAGGTAAGTGATCAAGGGCGAGGTTGAAAAGTCTTGATGAAGAAGATTAAAGGTGTGAGAGGCATTGTGTCATTGACATGGCTTGCAAATTGACAATATAATGGTAGAGATGTAACATAAGGTAAATATGAAGATGTAATGTAGATGAGTAGACAAATAAAATGGCTGTGACCCAAAATAGTAAGTTGAAGGGCATAGTGCCCAATTGATGTGATGCATTGATATTTCAATGAGAAATATTGTTGTATTCCTTATTTTGAGTAGTTATAGTTTTGTTTGATCTTTTTGTGTACTTTTTAATTGCACGACTCTATTTTGCAAGGGGAGGTTAGTGCTTTGCATCACCTATTCTATGTGCGAACAATGCTATAAAAGTAAGCAATGCTTCAAATAGGCAACTACATCATGAATTCTCTGGTGTTTTGTTGCTAGAAAGGTAACAGTTTGCATGCAATTGGTGTCTTGAAGCATGGTAGTAAGTAGGAAAGCAGAGTAACTGGTGGCGAGCTAGTGGAGAAAATGAAATTGAGAAAAATGATGTAGGCAACATAGTGCATAGAAAACTTCAATCTAAAAAAATGGGAATTTTTAAGTAAGAGTTCAAGATGTGTGTCGAAAAGCAAATGGGTGCTAAACTAGGGTGACCCATCATAATACATAAATAGATGTACTATAATGGTTATTGCACATCATCCAATGGGGTGGACCTCGAGGTCAATAAGGGTGACAAGAATGATTAATTACAATTGGTGCAAAGGGTAGACCTAAACCTATATGCCATTGATAAAGTTGTACATTAGAGAGCTCAAAGGAACAAAGTGGTAGTTTCTTATTGTGAAATATCCATCCTAGATGACGACTTGCACACATAAAACAAAACCCACAACCTAAAATGTAGTCAAGAAATCAAGGCTAATTGGAACAAATTGTTTGAAATGAAAACTTTGTAAGGTTACAAACTAAGCAAGTGGAAATTGGAAGTTGCATATTTGCTAAGAGTTAGAGGGTTGGTCATAATCAATCACATGTAAAGCTCGATAGTTTCTGCTAGTGAAGTTTAACATGAGTAGTTCATGTAGTCACACAATCTAGCCGTCTTATGATTGCAAGGATTAATCAACTACTAAATTGGTGGAACCTCAGGATGATACCCATAAGTGTCATGTGGGTAAGGTCTTCTCTCTTTAGGTCTTCTAGATCCACTAAGGTATACCTTGACTAACCATGAGAGGTGGCCCCAATCAAGCTTTTCAGGTACTTTCTAATGAAGATCAACTTTCCCACAATATTCAAAAGATCGATTTTGTTGGAGACAGAGTGCCTTATAGTTTAGCAAAGGGGAAAAGTATGGCATCCCGAGGGAATGCTAAGGGGGTTTGAGATTAATCCTTTAAAGTAACCCCTCAAGCAAGGAATGGAGTAGCTAAGAGGATTTGAAATGAATGGAAAATGTTTTAGTGACTCAAATAACAACTAGGCCACAAAAATAAAGGGTGTCCTAAGGTTTTAGATGGCTAGAAATGAGTTTTCTAAACAATTGATTTGAAAATGTGCCTAGAAAATAAAGTACTGGTCATTAACACGTTCTAATGTTGAGTTTAAATGATTACCATAAATAGATTTTGGTTCACATTTTGATTACCAATGTTCCACCTACTATTGATGTTTGGGAGATGTCTATGCAACGTTGATTGTTCATCCATAGTATAGGTGGAATGTCAGTGAGACATCTCTTAAGAGACATGTAACTGTCCATTTTTTTTCTTGAATTGTTAGGGATTACATGTTTTAGTGGCTATAGGGGATGATGATGACGATGGTGACGATGACAAGGATGATGATGATGACAATGATGACGATTGTGAAGATGATGATGATGATGATGATGATGATGATGACAATGATGATGATGGTGATGAGAAAACAAGTTTTGAATAGTCCATCTTATGAGTAATCCTATGCCATAGCATGTGTCTTATGATGATGTTGATGATGACAATGGTTATGACATTGACGACGACAATGATGGTGACGACGACGACGATGATGATGGTGTTGATGATGATGATGATGATGACAATAACGATGACAATGGTGGTGACGATGATGATGTTGATGATGACGATGGCTTCAACGAGGATGATGACATCAATGGTGATGATGATGCTAAGGATGATGGTGGTGATGATAATGGTGATGATGATGATTATGATGACGATGATGGTGATGAAAATGAGGTTTGAATAGTCCATATGATGAGTAATCCCATGCCATAACATGCATCTTATGATAATGATGATGATGATGATGACGATGGTGATGATGAAAATGAGGTTTGAATAGTCCATCTCATGAGTGGTCCCATGCCATAACATACATCTTATGATAATGATGATGATGTTTTGACAATGATGATGACGACGACTATGGTGATGATGACGACTATGGTGATGTTTTGAATAGTCCATTTGATGAGTAATCCCATGCCATAGCATGCATCTTATGATGATGATGATGACGATAATGACGACTATGACGACAACGACGATGACGATGATGACAATGATAATGACGATGACAATTACGATGGCGACGATGATGGTGATGATGATGGTGATGATGGTGATGATGATGGTGATGATGGTGATGATGACAATGACAATGATGGTGACGATGATGACGATGCCGACGATGATGATGATGATGATGACAATGATGATGATTTTGGTGATGATGATGATGATGACGACGACGATGAAGATCATGATGGTGATGATGACAACAATGATGGTGATGATGGTCATCGATGATGATGATGACAACGATGATGATGGTGATGACAACAACGACGACGATGACGATGACGATGATTATGATGAATATGACGAGGATTACAACGATGATGATCATATAATCTTTAGGTGTAATAGGAGTAAGGGGTAATGGTTTTAGATGGGTTATTGATCAAGGGTAATGGGGTTAGGTCTAAGGGGTTTATAAGTGTTTCTCATTTGGTTTATATGTTATATGATTACAACTTAAGAGTTACAAGATCTACAAATTAAGGGTTATATGTATTGGTGATGATAAAGGCTAGGTGCTAACAATGGTAAGAGTTGGGGGATATATGGACTTTAATTCGGGGTTTCATGGGTTATTTTTTTGGGCCTATATGGACTTCAAGAGAACGATAATATGGTTATATAGGTTTCATGGTATGCACTATAAAGTTAAACATTAAGCGTGATGATAATCATCATAGTAGTAAAATATTTTAAGGTTTTAGGGTTTTGGGGTTATATGACTTAGGGTCTATGAAATTTAAGGATTGTAACAAAGTGTTATAAGGGCTAGGGATTAGATCATAAACGTTAGATGTTTAAATAATTAGGGATTGCAAATGCAAGGATTTAGATAAGCTATATGGTTAATGCTATGGGGTTCACGGTTATTAAGGTTATAATTTCTATGAATCGAACAATATAAAGACTAAAGGTTGTGGGTACTTACAAGGGTTATGTGCGAGGGGTTAGGATTTCATGCAATTATAAAGGATAGGATTAAGGGTTGCTAAGATGTAATTGTTACAAGGGATATGTGTTATAATTATAAGGTTATATAAGAGTGTTAAGTGTGTAATGTTTAGAAGTTAGGGATTAAGGGTTAGTTTTGAGGGATATGTGGCATGGGCTATATGAGTTAGATTTTATAAGGTTAAGGGTCCATGGTGATAAGATGTGAAAGGATTACAATGGTTATATCACTAAGATATTTTGAGTTATGGGTTATTTGGGATAAAGGATTAGCAATTATGAGCATCAAGCTTTACGTGTGATAGTAATTATAGTATTTCACAGGAAATAATTTATAAGGTTATATATGTTGTATAGATTAGGGATTGTAGATAGCCCTAAGGGTTAGCTCAAGTAGTAATGATCTAGACATGAGATATCACCCCCAAAGATGGGAAGGTCACAGGTTCAACTCTCTTGATCCCCTCGAGCTTAGGCTATATAATCAGAGTCGATGGTTTACCGTGTTTACCATCCATGGATCATGGGGAAGTACTCAAAGGGATTTTCACGAGGTTGTTACTTGAAAAACATTAAGGATATTAGGGATCCCAAGTTAGGGATTATGAGTCATAAGGTTAGGGTTCATGTTGGTTTAGAACTTCAAAGGTTATGTGCTAGTATAATAGTGTTTATGGAGGTAAGGTTTTTACATATAAGGACATGTAAGGATTACTTAGGAGACATGGATGATAAGTGTTTAATAGTTATATGGGTTAGGGTTTTTGTAGATGTTGTATGGATTATGAACTAAGGTTGTATAAGTTTAGGGATTAGAGGAAGTTTATGGTTAGGGGTTACAATAATAGTGTTCAAAGGTTAGGTGTTAATATTACCAAGATTAGGGGCTATGATTTATTAGAAATAATGTTTAGGTTAGGGGCTATAGGGGATGATGGTGGTGATGACGATGGCGATGATGATGATGATGTTGATTGATGATGATGATGCTGACGACGATGAAGATGATGATGGGGATGAGGATGAGGATGGCGACAACGATGACAATGTTGCTGATGCTGCTACTGTTGTTGATGATATTGGTGATGATGAATCTTAGGGTTAGGGTTCATGTTAGATTATAACTTCAAAGTTTAAGTCTTAGGATAATAATGTTTATGGAGGCAGTATTTTTACTGATAAGGATATGCAAGGATTAATTAGGAGACATGGAATATACATGTTTAATGGTTTATGGCTTAGGGTTTGTAGATATTGTATGGATTATGGACTAAGGTTGTCTAAGTTTAGGGATTAAGAGTTTATGGTTAGGGGTGTGACGATGTAGATGATGGTTAATGATGATGACAATGACAATGACGATGATGATGAGGATGAGGATGATGACAATGGTGATGATGATTCATAGAGGTTCATGTTAGTTTTGAACTTTAGAGGTTATGTGTTAGTATAATAGTGTTTACGGAGGTAAGATTTTTACATATAAGGATATGTAGTGATTAATTAGGAGACATGGATGATATATGTTTAATGGTTGTATGGCTTAGGGTTTGTAAAAATTGAATGGATGATGGACTAAGGTTGTAAACATTTAGGGATTGAGAGTTTATGGTTAAGGGTTAGAAAAACACTATTTATAGATGTTAATAAGTGTTAATATTACTAGGGGCTATGATTTATTGGAAATAGGGTTTAGGTTAAGGGCTATAGGGTGTTGATGGAAATGAATGAAGCCCTTATACCAACATTCTTGAATCCTGCTAGGCTAATGCAGGATAGGCAGGATTGTTATCTTGATTTATAGCCTAACTGTACAATTTTAATCAGCCCATAAACAATGATTGTTTATGTCTAATGATTTTTCTTTTTAAACAAATAAAAGAAAATATAAAAAAATGTATTGTTTATGAACAAATTATGTGCAGATGATAAATAAATGATTAAAACAAAGAAAAGACTTGATAACATATTAAAAAATCAAACCAAAATGAGAAAGAATCAACATCAGATTTTATTGATTTCATCTAAGTTACAACATAAAATATTCCTTTCAACCCCCTATAAGGGTAAGGATCAAAATAATACTTAGATTTTTTGGGTGCAATGGTGCATCACACAAAGATTTATGATGTTTACAAAAGAACAAATCAAGATAGGCTTTGCTAGACCAGTCATGCACTAAACATGTCACAACCTTAACTCTACAAAAATAATCTTTATCAGCACTGAAAATCAATTTAGAATCCAATAAAAATAGACATGTTGTCAAAATAAGTGATCAACCTTCTAAGCATAACATGGATGATGTTATATGATCCTTCTTTTTCCACCTTTAGCACTATCCTGCTATCAACAAGAAGATATTATCCCTAGAATAACTCAGAAATGAATGAATGAAAAATAATATCTCACTTTGAATAAGAGCAATTTTTTTTCAGAGTTTTTCTCTCTCCACTTTTGCCTTCATTCTCCTTTTGCCTCCCTTCTTATCTTTGAAAAAGAAGTTGAGGTAGTTGGAAAATACCTTTTAGTTAAGACACTTAATAGTATGATAATTTAATAAATTAAGACAAGTTAAAATAAAATATGATAAAGGGATATAATATATAATAGACGGGACCCTGTCACATCCTTTATTAATCCCCCAACATTCACCCTATCTCTCCAAACATTTAAACATATGATATGTCGAATAGCCATCATAATTTTTTTTTGTAAGTAAGCAAAGACATTATATTATATCAAATAGTCATCATAACTCAAATAATAAAGCAAAAAACAAATTTTGTATAAACATCGTATTGCTCCAAATTTGTCAAAATTTCACCAAAATTTTCACAAGTTAGCTTGTTCTTTTCACATAGTAAAAAAATATGCCCATAATTCAAAATACAATAAAGAGATTATAATAATGAAACCACATCAAAATCCATATTTTCTGTGAGAGGCAGTCTCTCCTTGTTCACTCCTTTGAGGAGTGTCCCTTTTGCTAGACTGTCATCTTTTTTGGGCAGACTCTGCCCATTTGTTTCCTAATTGTACTGACTGTGCATCACTTGGAGTGATGCTTCCCGCTCCGATATTGGCTTTCGACAAAACAGGTGGTGATATCATAGTGTGGGATGATGCCTCAGATGGATTGTATTTAACAAAAAGGGAAAGCCTTTAACTTTACTCAAGACTGGTTGATTGGGAGAAATTTTTTTCTTGTCATTAGGCTGCAAGGGTTGAGCTTGAGAGGCAAAATAAACAACTTAGTGGACATGCTGTTTTGGAGGTGGAGGAGGATGCAAAGGTAATGAAGAATTTTCCCAACCATTATAACCAGAAGGTTGATTTGGAACAACTTGGATCCAACCATCATTGACTTGTGGTTTTGGATGCATGGGAGACATGTGGTGGTACATGGATACCTACCAAATTTGGATGAGGCTGGATATGTGGTATAACTTGCATAACATGTGGGAGGTGGCCTTGACCAATCAAGTGGAGGAAACTAGTTTGAAGAATCTGATTGAATTCATTAGAGTCAACATCAAAATGTATTGAGAACCTAAGTCTCTTATTGTTGCCCCTTTTCCAGCTAGGTTGTTGGATTCTTCCCCAATTACCTTTGTTACCCTTGTCTGACCTGTTGCTTCTACTATTGAAGAAGCTTATCTAGATAGTCAAGAAATCATGATTAATATGTGTCCATAATAGTAAGAACATATATCAAATGAATTTGCAATTAGATAATCTATTGATGGATCTGAAATAAAATAACAATCATGCATGCAATCATATTCTATGGGAACAGGGTAATGGGAACACCAAACATATGTTTGAAACAACTTCATTTTCAGATTGAAAACCACTTATCCTTCCTACTGTTTCTATTTTGAACATGGGAAAACATGACTATTGGGAAAATGGGGGGAACTGAATGGACAAATTGATGAAAGAAAATGAAGGGAATGATATATGGTACATGTCCAAATATCCAAAAACTTGAATTGATATCACCAAACAATATCCAATATATTCAAACAACATCCAATATCTTCAAACAACATCTATGCATTATTATGATCACTGCTAGATGCATATGAAGTCTGTCAAAGACATTCTTCATTGTTGATTGAACAATCAACACACTTATTTAACATCCATTGTACATGTTCATAAAATTTATTTATTACAATTATGAGCCTATATATCTTCAAAATAAGTCCCTTTCTGTTCATTAACAAAAGTTTCAACAACTATAATTATGTTAAGAAATATCAAAACAAAACACATAATTGCTTGTCGTGATTAACAATGTCTTTTGATTTATCATCTTATTTAGACATGTTAACAATATACTGACCAGATGATCATTCCTCAATCTCTTCAAACTTACTCAAAACAAGTTGCCAATCCAAGTAAACTTTGATCGATGAACTAATGTTGAAAGCACATGCAAATAATATCAATTTTGATTATGAGAATATAAATGGATAATCAACATAGTCAATCTTCAAATGGCTTGAACTCATGCATCAACTAAATATAATGTGCACATACAATCATTAATAATCATTTCTTTTTGACAGCATGAGTTTTAATCGAAATTCATTTTCACTCACTCAGTCAATTACTAACCTGTAACGAATCAAATTCCAAGTGACTCAATGAACAACGACCTCTATGACTTATATATAGTCTTTTATATAACTTGAAGCCCCAAAAATATCGCCAACTCTCATAAGAAGCATACAACTCTAGGTTTTGTCATGTGAATCAAATCAAAATTTTAAACTTTTAACTTGAGTTCTGATTTTAAAACAAAACCAAAATTATCTTCTTATGAACAATCACCATCAATTCTGATACAATAACATGACCAACACCATTATTTTCTATTAGAGAGAACAAAATTCAAAGACTCCTAGAGTTCGAATTCGAGCTTATACTTAATCATAGTGAAAATTGTTTGATGCACATATCATCAACTCAAAAGTCATATACAACTTAAACACAAAATTTCAACAATCCTATAGTAACTCCTTTCAAACAATCACCAATAATGTCAATCAAATATTTGAAACAACTCATACAACTCAGAAAACGATTTTGTGTAGTCATCAACATCAATACTCATCCATTTTTATGACTAAAACATAACCCTAGCTTTTTGATAATCAAATCAAACACAAAATGAAAACCCTAGTTTGGGCATGCAATTTTTGATGCATGAGTTTGGGTTCAAATCCCAATTCCAAAACATAATAACCTTAGATATGTCAGGAGGACGACGACCATGAATAATTTAAACAAAAATACTTTCAACTCCTCCCCTAAAAGCTTAGCATTTTCAAATCCAACCCAAATTACTTAAAACCAATTTGTTTGCTGAGAATATCTGTATCTTGCAAACTCATAATTTTGACAAAATTTAACATTCAACTTTACTTCTACAAATAACTTAGAGCAACAATGCATACAAAATAGGATGAATAGTAAGTAACAAGGAGCATCATAGAATCCATTGCAAGAGGGTAAGATAATTTTCGACTGAGTTACCATATTGACCATGCTTTAGAAATACCAAACAGTTGACTGCAACTATGATTTCGACATTGATTTTCAACCACCCATATTATCTTAACCTCTAAATTCATTATCATTTTTCGAAACAAAACCCTTTTTTCAAACATTATTTTTATTCAAGGGAGAAGGATAGGGAACGATTCAAACATAATACAATCCAATATAGAGCCAAACATAAATTATTTTGCAAAATACAACATTTGATATAGAAAGGTACTGTTGTTGCAACATACCTAAGAATACTTCAAGATTTCCTTTGTATCAGCTGCAAGAATGGTTAACAATATTCTAGGTGATAGCTTTAGGTGGTGGAAGAACAAAAACTCAAATGAATGGTAAAACAAACCTCCAAATTGGATGAAAAATCGAGAAATCTTGCATTCACATCTCACGTACTAGAACATTCAATGCTATACCATGCAATATGCCAACCCTTTTCCACGTTTAACCACTTTCAAAAACACTATGCATGTCAACCAATGTGCAGGCTCCCACTATGCAAAATCATCATACCACATCAACCATGTGATGCAAAAATCACCTTTTTAAATGCTGACTACCAGTCTCATTAATAAAAAAATATTTTCCTATCCCTTGGTTCGAGTGCTTCATCATTTCCTTCTTCAATGGCATATAATACATAACAAGTCTTACCACCTTTTCCAAATTTCACAATAAACCTTCAATACTACCAAGATAATATATGATTTTTAAATGATTTGTACCCATTCATATAGTGATAAGACTTCACAAAGATCACGATAGGGTAAACAAATATGCATATGTAATATGAAACCACCATTAATAGAATAAATATCAAGGCCTATGCATACAACCAAATTCTTGGTATAAGATGTGCATGGCATACTAAATCACATTTTTCATGTCAACACAAACCTTCATGCGACCATCTTTTGCCAAACACATACAAGGTATACAAAATGTCTTGTATGATATCATCATTATATAAAAACAAAAATGTTTCATGTGTACTATAATGCCATCAACCCATGACTCAGGCTTAAAATCAAATCTTTTGATTATGACCCAATCACTATCAAAAGTCCTCAACTTCTTGTATAGATGTAATATTTAACTCAAACCATTAGAACTCCATGAAATCATTGGCCGTTTTCCATTTAGAACTCAATCAAAACAATGAAGTGATTTGCATTTCAAACAAATAGAAATATGAGCTTGACAAGTGATCAATCTGAAACGAAACATGTGAGACAATTGTGCCAATCCATCTTGCAATCCGATAACAATTGTCACCAACTGACACATAATTTTTGCTTTCGGGGGGTCCCACCTAATTATTAATATTATATATAAATATTTAATATGCCTTGCAACAATTTGCATGTGAATATTAGGTGGTGAATTTATGAGTCAACATAAGGGACGATGATGATGATGACGATAACGACAATGACATCGATGATGATAACAATTATGATGACGATGAAGATGATGATTGATGATGATGACAATGAAGGTGTGATGAATATGGTGTTGAGGATGAGGATCACGATGAAGACAATGATGACGAGGATGAAAATGACGTTGGTGGTGATGATGAAGATGATGACGATTATGATGATGATGAGTCATAGAGTTAGGGTTCATGTTAGTTTAGAAATTCAGAGGTTAGGTGTTGGTATAATAGTGTTTATAGAGGTAATATTTTTACATATAAGGATATGTAAGGATAAATTAGGAGACATGGATGATAGATGTTTAATGGTTATATGGATTAGGGTTTGCAAATGTTATATTGATCATGACTAAGATTGTATAAGTTTAGGGATTAGACATAGTTTATGGTTAAGGGTTAGAATAATATTGTTTATAGAGGTTAGGTGTCAATATTACCAAGGTTAGGGGCTATGATTGATTAGAAATAAGGTTTAGGCTAGGGGCTATAGGGGATGATGATTTTGATGACGACAACAATGATGATGATGACGATGGAAATTCCGATGAAGATGATGATGATGATTGATGCTGATGATTGATGATGGTGAGGATGATGGGGATGAAGATGATGAGGAGGATGACAATGATGATCATGGTGATGACGAAGATGATGATGATTATGATGACGATGGTGATGATGAGTCATATAGTTCTATAAATTTATGGATTAGGAGTTTATGGATAGGGGTTAGAAGGATAATGTTTATAAAAGTTAGGTATTAATATTACCAAGGTTAGGGGCTATGATTTATTAGAAATAGGGCTTAGGTGTTATTGCACTTAAGGGTTTATCATGATTATAATGATTATGATGAAGATGATGTTGATGATGACCATGATGATGGTGACAATGAGAATGAATATGCTGTTGATGATGACAATGAAAATTAAAGTAACAATTATAATGACAATGATGATGATGATGATGATGATGACGATGATGATGACAATGACGACGACGACGATAAGGATGATGGTGAGGATGATGATGGTGAGGATGATGGTGATGAAGTTGATGACAATGATTATGGTGATGATAATGATGCCGAAGGTGATGGTGATGATGATGTTGATATAAATGTTGGGTTGGTGGATATAAGTTTGGGGGTTACACATTTTAGGGGCTATAAGGGAATATGATGATGGCAATGACAATGATCACGATAATGATGATGATGGAAATGATCATGAAGAAGAAGATGATGACGATGACGATGAATATGATGATGAGGATGATGATGAGGATGAGGATGACGATGATGATAATGGTAATGATGAAGATGTTGATGATTATGATGATGATGGTGATGATGAGTCATAGGGTTAGGGTTCATGTTAGTTTAGAACTTTGTAGGTTATGTGTTATTATAATAGTGTTTATGGAGGAAATATTTTTACGGATAAGGATATGTAAGGATTAATTAGGAGACATGGATGATAGATGTTTAATGGTTACATGGTGTAGGGTTTGTATACATTGTGTGGATTATGGAATAAGGTTGTATAACTTTAGGGATTAGGAGTTTATGGTTAGGGGTTAGATGAATACTATTTATAGAGGTTAAATGTTAACGTTATCAAGGTTAGGGACTATGATTTGTTATAAATAGGGTTTAGATGTTATTGAACTTAAGGGTTTTTTATGATTATGATTATTACGATGATGATGATGATGATGGAAATGAAGATGAAGATGATGATGATGATGGCGATGATGATCACGTTGACGATGCTAATCACAATAACGATGTTGATGCTGATGCTGATGATGATTATGGTGATTATGATGACTTTGAGGATGACATCGATGATTATGGGGGTGACAAAGATGATAGCGATGATGGTCATGATCTTGATGAAGACAATGAAAACAATGATCATGATGATTACAGTGATGATGATGATGTGAATATGATGATCACGATGATGAAGATGATGTTGATATAATTTTTGGGTTGGTGGATATAAGTGTTGGGGGTTACATATTTTAGGGGCCATAGGGGATGATGATGATGATGACAATGGTGATATTGACGATAAATATGATGTACATGATTGATGATGATGACTATGATGATGAAGATGATGATGATGATGATGATGATGATGATGATGATGGTGGTGGTGGTGATGATGAATATTATACGATGGTGATGATGGTGGTGATGATGATGATGATGGTGGTGGTGGTGGTGGTGGTGGTGATGAATATTATGACGATGGTGATGATGGCGGCGACGGCGGTGATGATGATGATGATGATGCTGATGAAAATGATGATGTTGATGATGGTGTTGATGACAATGAATGTTATGATGGTGTTGATGACAATGATGATGAATGTGATGATGGAGACGATATTGACGATGGTGAATTGATCTAACCCTAAACCCCTATCCCCCTAAAATCTAAATTCCCACCTAGATAACTCCTGAACAAAACATGAATCCCTAGCTAAACATAAGACTAAAACAATAAAATATAATACATAGTATAAATTTTATAATATATAATATACATACAAATACATGTATGCATGGTATATATTATAAATTATATAAAATACCACACACACACACATGCATGCACACACACACACACATACACCTCTATTCCATGTTTTCCATGGTCCTCCTTTGGCTCGAAAAAAATAATGTGGGCATTCTCTATTCCATGGTTCCCATGAGCATCCTCTGTTCTTCTCTATGGGCGAGGGTTGAATGAGTTATGATCCATGTTATGACTGCTCCTCTACTCTATGGGTGCGGGTTGAATGAGTTATGGGATTTGTTCCAACCATATATATATATATATATACATATATAATCCTCTGTTCTTCTCTATGGGAGAGGGTTGAATGAGTTATGGTCCATGTTATGACTGCTCCTCTACTCTGTGGGTGCGGGTTGAATGAGTTATGGGATTTGTTCAGAGTTGATAATATATATATATATATATATATAACAAATCCCATAACTCATTCAACCCGCACCCACAGAGTAGAGGATCAGTCATAACATGGACCATAACTCATTCAACCCTCGCCCATAGAGAAGAACATAGGATGCCCACATGAGTAGAGGATGCCCACATTATTTTTTTCGAGCCAAAGGAGGACCATGGAAAACATGGAATAGAGGATGTCCATGGGAGCAGAGGAAACCAACATTGTCTTTTTTGAGCCAAAAGAGGACAAAATTGACCTACAAAATATAGTAATGGCCCCAAGGAGACAAATCAAACTCACAATGTTTGGAAAACTAGTAAGTGTCTCTTTTTTCTACAATGAAAAACCATATTTAATAAACCCTTAGTTTGATTGGGAAAATATTTAATAAACCCTTATTTTTAGAATGGACACTAGTTGAGTTGGTATTTCTATTTCCTTTCTTATTGTGTTGAATTTTGATGGTCACAGATTGTGTTTCACTAGGTTAGTAGGTCATCCGTTATTAAACAATTCTCTTTATTCACACCTTTGTCTCAAATTCTAAAATGTTTTTGAATTCACTAATCTATTTAATAATAGATGTCTAGAGGTATTTTCATGGTGAGGTGGAAGTAATATTGAAATTTGAAGTTAATAAATGTTGGTTAAATACAAAATTAATGATGGTTCCTTGAGGACTCTTAGCAGCTTAAACTTTGTAAATTTCCAACTACGATCACAATTAGATCCAATTTTATGATCAACTTGAGCTGGCATCAACTTGACACCTTGGAGAATCATTTTATTACGAGATAATGAAATTACTCAAACCATAAAGCAAGAAAGAGCCATAGAAGCTTTTATAGTCTTGTATGTTACCCAATGTTTAAAAAATCCCACAAGATTTCTTTTATCCCATTTACTTCTACTAGATAAAATATGATTAATTTAATTCCATACTTCTTTAAAGAAAAGACATTCAACATTATATCTAATAACTTTAATGGAAATTCTAGTTAGAAAATTCACTTAATAGATATATCCATGATCTCTTTAATCCTGATCTTATCTCCATTAAGGATCCATGACCAAACATAATTGTGTCATCTATGAAAAGAAAATGGGAAATAACCATAGAATATAATATATTATCCCTTTTAGAATCCCTCTTCTCCTTGCATCTCTTATAATTATTCCTATACCTTCAACCATTATTAAAAATAGAAAAGGGGATAATGGGAACCCTTTTCCTAAATCTCAACCAGAGAAATTGCACATAAGAATGCGTATGATCAAATTTTTTTCCTCTAATCATAGATTCATCCAAGTATTTGAATGACTAATTATATACCAATCCATTGGGTGCAACTTCTATCTCAATACCATGGACACACTTTGCAATATTCAATGAAAATTTTATAGTAAATTACAACAAAGAAGGTACATATCTCACAAGAAATCTTTCCTTGGAATTTGCTTAGAATTGATAAGACGTGTTCAAATTTAGAAGGTAATCAATTTTAACTTACTTCATGCTTAATTTGTTTGAATTTATCCTAATGATTTAATCAAGAATTTCCCTTTGAAGGAAGCAATACAAGCATATAAGACCCAAGCTAGTGTACCAAAAAAATGTTTGGGATGAGTAGCAAGTACATAATGAACTACAAACAAACATTCTTGGCATCACACATTCATTCATATTTATTTTCGATTTGGGGAATTCTATCCTATTCCGATGTTTGGTAGTGTGCGGTGTCCCCGACATCGGTAAACACCTCGAAACCAGGGGGAGAGGGATGAGTCAAGGTAATGCACAACATAATAAGGGATATAAGGCTAGGCCAACATGTCTACATGAAAAATAAATAAACATACATCCATTTTAAATAAAATGCAGAAAACAATGCATATCATTCCCCCCTAATGCACATGCAATGCAAGCATGAATGTAATCTCGATTGAACCTATAATTTAACTTGTAACTAAATATTATTAACATATCTACCGGCTTCCATGAACAACCAAATAAACCATAATAAGACATAGTTAAAGTTTGACATGTTAACATTAATAGATTTCCAGTTCTCGGTTTGCTAGTTTTAGTTATGCAAGTATTGTTGGTTTTCGGTTTAGGGGCTGCCATCTACCGCCATTAAGTGTTTATCAAATTAGTTTTATAAGTTGTTTCTATAGCCATATACTCTACACATCAGTTTTGAAGGCTTCCATGTGCAAAATAAGAACTAGAATTTAGAGAAGAAGGAAAGAATGCTCGCAAGAAACCGAAGAGAAGCCATTTAACTTGCTTCCAAAGGTTAGCATAAAAATCCATAAAAAAAATCATAGTTCACCCAGAACCTAAGGGTGAATTACCTAAATAAAACATAGAGTATAAATAGAGCATGAGCTTCCATAACAAATATCTATCTTTGAAATCTCATAAACAAATATTGCAAGCAAGATTCCAAGTAGAAAACCATCCGATCCTGAATTTGATCATTGACAAAATGAAAATCTATTCAAACATAGTTTATAATAGCCACCACAGGCGCATTAGAAGAGATATATAGAACATATAAACACATGAATAATCACATAATATATTACTTTTCTTATTGAAGATCAATTGGATTCAACAAGACAACTTTCCTCCCAGCCATAGGAACAGTCTAGCCAAATCTCACTTGGACAGGCCACCCCTGAGCTGAGGCCAAGGAATCCATAAGAAGGGTGCACTCAAGCAATGTAATAGCTCAATATTAGATTTAGAAACAAAATTCAATCCTTTCACCATCTACTTCCCCCTCCATCTACACCACCCAGTGGAATGTGACTCCCTTCACTACATAAGTCCCTCAGGACATCACCATTCTTCCTAGGATTTATGTGACAAGATGGGGCAGAGATAAGAAATGGGAGTGAGGACCTCTTGTTTTCTCAACAATGGAAAATATACCTATCAATGGTTCAACACCATCTCAACACATAATGGTTCACAATGCACATAGCTCTCATAGCATCATTCCTCACATTGGCATGAATAAATCACATAACATGACTGAGGTAACTGGTAACTGTTCCCAATGAAGGTAGAAATTGGATTTATAGTTTAAGGAGGCAATTTAAATGAATAATGGAGGGAATTTGAACTCTATGAGTCTAAATTGATTTGGGGTGAAGTAGAGGTTGAGTTGATATAGATTCCATTTTCCGGGAATAGCAAAATGAGAGGAGTTATTAAAAAATGAGGATTTGAGGCCAAGGAGGGAGAAAATGGTCATGGGAGGTGATATAGGGAGTCAATTAGGTGTCATAACTCATTTTAAACACAAAAATAGGTATACTATCCCATGAGTAGTGGATTAAGGGCGCTATCTCCAAGTGGGTCCCACCAATCTCTCAAGAGGGTGCACTAGTGCAAGTGGATCTACCAAACCTTCATGCGTGAGTTACAAAAAATCAATAAGGTACAAAAGGGTAAATTTGGCTGCATAATAAAGTATTTGGGTGGTAATAAAGTCTAGAGTGTACTAGGAAGTCCCCATTCCCCCTCACCAATGGAATCCAAGGCCCCCCATTCTCATTTGTTGTCCATGTTGAGCCAAATATTTTGTTTATTTACAATGATGTATAGAGACCATAGTATCAGCACCCAGTTCCATAATAACAAATAAAATAACAAGTACATGTGATCATGGGCTCAAAATTTGGGTATTACATGTCCCTTCCCCTTAAAACAATGCATCATCCTCAACGCATATTTATTACATCCATGCCTTTTAAAAATTTCAAAATAGATGAGGGTATGCCTCCCTCATAGACTCTTCTAGCTCCCAAGTAGCATCAACAGGACTGTAATGTGTCCATTGGACCTTTACTTTCCCTATCTCTCAATTGTGGAGCAACTTGACTTTTCTGCCCATAATGGAAACTTGTTGTACCAGGAAATCCCCTTCCAGTTCCACCTGGATCACATTCCAATCAATCACATGATCAACATAATACATATACTTTTTCAACAAAGATACATGAAATACATTATGCACTTTTATGCAATAAGTTAATGTAAGCTCATATGCAACGGTACCTATCCTAGCTAGGATCTCAAAAGGACCAGAATATCTAACAACTAGCTTGAAACAATTTCCTAAGCTCAAGGAACTCTTTTTGCGTATGAATTTCAAGAAGACATGATCTCCAACTTTAAAATTCCTATCATTTCTTCTCTTATCTGCATAACTCTTCTGTTTTTCTTGAGCCGCTTTCAGATTCTGCTTGATTCTAACCATGTGGTATTCCACATCCTTCAAAATTTCATGTCCAATGATGATTCTGTCTGTTGGATTATCCCAACTGATATGAGTATTGCACTTCCTCCCATACAATTCCTCAAAAGGGCTCATCTTCAGAGAGGAATGATATCCATTATTGTAGGAAAACTCTACCAAGCGTAAATAATATTCCCACTTGGATGGATGATCCATCACATACATTCTCAACATATCTTCGATCACCTGATTGACTCTCTCTGTCTAACCATCTGTCCGAGGATGGTATGATATACTCATGTTCAAATTTGTGTCAAGTCCTTTAAAAAATCCCTTCCAAAAGTTAGAAGCGAACTTTGCATCCCTGTCCGACACTATAACTTTTGGAATTCCATGCAGTTTGGAAACCTCTTTCATAAAGATGTTTGCAATGTTAGCTTCCGTATGAGTTGTCTTCATTGGAACAAAATGTGTAGCTTTAGTAAACTTATCCACCTCCACCATGATGAAATCATGCTGTAGTCTTGTCTTAGGCAATTTTGTGATGAAATCCATCGTCACTACATCCCACTTCCATTCAGGTATTGGTAGTGGGTGCAACAAACCATTTGGATGACGATGCTCCACTTTAACTTTCTGGCATTCCATGCATCTAGCTATGTACTCTGCATCATCATTCTTCATTCCTGGCCAATAATACCGCTTCCTCACAACTGCTACCATCTTTTGTTAACCTGAGTGTCCCACATAAGGTATATTATGCATCTCCATCAGAACCATCTTCCTTATATCTCCAGATTTTGGCACATAAACTTTGTCCTTATGCATGAGGATTCAATTCTGTTCCAACCTGTACTTATCAAACTTCTGCGGTACTTTCTGTTGCTGCAATCCATCTCTTACATGTTAGTAATGCTCATATGTCACATTGGATTCAATGATATTATCCTTCATATTTGATGTACCATTACTGATAAATACTATATGCATCACATGTATCGTCCTATTGAGTGCATCAAATACCTTATTCTCCTTGCCTTTGATGTGATTAATATCAAAGTCACACTTAGATAGCAATTCTATCCACTTTATCTGTCTTCTATTAAGAGTAGGTTGCTCAAACAAATACTTCAAACCATCATGATCAATCCTTAACTCGAACTTATTACCCATCAAGTGGTGCCTCCATACCTTCAAGGCATGAATGATAGCTGCAAGCTCCAAATCATGAGTGGTATAATTCTATTCATGTTCTTTCAGCTTTCTAGATTCATAACTGATTACATAGCCATTCTGAGTCAACACTCCACCAATGCCTTGCTTACATGCATCGACGCATACTACAAATCTCTCATCAGGATCTACAATCTTCAGAATTGGTTCACTGGTAAGCATTTACTTGAGTCTTTGAAAACCGTCTTCACACTTAGAAGTCCATTTGAACTTCACACGCTTCCTCTGCAAAGATGTGATGGGATGAGCTAACTTCAAGAAATCCTCGATGAATCTCTGGTAGTATCCCACTAATCCCATTAAATATCTTACTTATGATACATTCTTTGGTGCTTTCCAATCCATTATAGCGCTTATCTTCCCAGGATCTATTGATATGCTTTCTTTTGATATGATGTGCCCCAAGTAGTGGATTCTACTATGATAGAATGAACACTTACTTACCTTGGCATACAACTGATACTCTCTAAGTACTTGTAGCACCAATATTATATGCTCTTCATGTTCTTCTTTTGTCTTGGAATAGATGAGAATGTCATCCAAGAACACAATTACAAACTTATCTAAGTACTTCTCGAAAAATCCATTCATCAGACACATGAATGTTTCCTGTGCATTTGTCAATCCGAAGGGTACCACTATGAACTCATAATGACCATACCTGGTCCTGAATGTTGTCTTACAGATGTATTCATTCTTGATTATGACTTGGTGATATCTCAATCTTAGATCTATATTTGAGAACACTTTGGATCCTCTCAGTTGATCAAACAAGGCATCAATCCTTGGCAAAGGATACATTAGAGCAAATTTGGGGTCTAAAACAGGCCTTATAAGAATACGGGCCACCTCATAAGAAAACAAGCCACCTCATAAGAAAAAGAGCCATGCAATTCAAGAACCAATAGAATTATAAGAAAAGAGTCAACCATAATGGTTGACATGGCGTATTTGAAATAAAATAATAGTTAAAATAATAAAATAATATTTATGAGTTTGGAAGGAAAAGAGAAAAAAACTACTTTTTTCTTCATATTTTCAACATGTATCCCTGTTGTTTTACTCAAATTTTGAGTGGGAGCACTTTTTGGATGTGGAATTAATTCCGCATCCACGAGTGCTCCCACTTGAAATTTGAGTAAAACGACAGGGAGATATGTTGAAAATACGAAGAAAAAAGTAGTTTTTTCTCTTTTCTTTCAAAATTCATAAATATTATTTTATTATTTTCCTTAGGAGGCCCATTTTAGACCTCAAATTTTCTCTAATTCTTGTTTCTGATTGTTTCTTTTTTCAACTGTCTGTAATATATACAGAGACTTAGAGTTCCACCCTTCTTCTTAACAAACAACACATGTTCTCCCCAAGGTGACACACTGGGCCTTATGCAACCTTTCTTAGTAGGTCTTCTAACTGCATATGTAACTCTTTCAATTATGGAGTGCTCATCCAATAACGTGATTTTGATGAAGGAACTGCACCTGAAACCAAATCAATAGAGAAATCAATATCTCTCTGAGGTGGCATTCTTGACACTTATTAGAATACATCTGCAAGTTCTTGTAGCACAGGGTAGTCTTGTAGATCTGGATATTTTCCTTCTCTTGTATCCTCCACATGAGCTGCATACAATTGGAAAATTTTCTTGAAACACTTCTTCAGTTGTAGAGCTATGATCTATCTCAGAGATATGGGTCTAGGTACACCTCTCACTATCACCTGATTTCCTTCTTAATCTAGAAAAGTGTAAGTCTTGTTGTGACAGTCAAGCATGGCATGATGTGCATACAACCAATCCATGCCAATAAATATATCATATGAACACAAAGGTATGGTCAAGTTTGCAAAGGGATTCAATCCATTCATTTCCAAAGGACACTTCCTTACTGTTTCTGTGACCTTCCTCTTAGTTCTTGTAGCTAAGTGCACTAGACTTGCAGTCTCAAGCTTGCTTTTCTTCAAATAACATCTCTCAACTATGTTAGGTGCAATGTAACTATGGCTATATCCATAATGAATCAAAATAGATATAGTTTTATTATCAATCTTACTTGGTACCTCATTCATCCAGGACTGATGATCAACTTGCCTTCCATCCAAGTCTATATAGATTCTTGGAATACTGCTTCCAATATAAGCAATAGTTGGGGATTCTTGGATGTTGTGAATATTCTCCATGATGCTTCCCCTATGTGGGAAATGATTGAAGTAGTGATTCTCCTTACATAATAAACATTCAATAGATGGTGTTTTTTTCTTGTCTGAATGCTCTTCTCCTTTGAATTTTCTTTGATCTAGCTTCCTTTGCTGATAAGAATTATTATTATTTTTGAATGGTGGAGACTAGAATCCTTTCTTTCTCTACTCTGGCTTGTCCCATTTCTTACCTTTCCAGTACTTTTGATACGGGTATTTTTATTTGTTCTTATTCATATCATATAGATGTTTGGCCTTCAAAATGACATCCTTAAGAAATTTTGGTCTATCATACTGGATCTTGTCTCTATAGAGTGTTGATAGGACACTTGGGAACCTCTAAATCTTCACCTTCTCATCATTTATGAATCCATTATACTTCATGAGTTATAGGAACTTCTTCTCATAAGCTTCCATGACCAAGATGACTAACTTGAGTTCAAAGATCTCTTCCATCTTCTTGTCATAGTAGTGATCTAAGAGATATTCCTTTTGGAAGTACCTTTTGAACTCCCCCCAAGAAATTATATATTCATCAATATCCTTCAACTTGATTAGATGATCCCACCAAATGGATGCTTTACCTTGCAAATGGTATATGGATACCCTTGCTTCCATGTTTGATGAGTACTTTTGGAACTGAAAGAAACTCCTAAGTCCCATCAACCAAGATTCCACATATTCACCATGCTTTGATTCTTGATCAAAGGTTAGAGGCTTGATTCTCCTTAGTTCTCCTACTAGTTCGTTCTGTGCAAACCTTCTCCTCTTATGTCTTACTGGAGATCTTTCAGGAATTCTTTCTAAGCTACATGATGAATACACTTTCTTCTTTAATGCAGAGGGCATGTGATGAGGTCTTCTTGAAGATGATCTAGACCTCTCATGATCTCTTCTTGGATATGTTATTTCCTCTCCTTGCAACTGCTTCAGACTATGCATGATATTCTCTTGAATGTGGATGATACTTTCATTGTCCTTTCGACAGGTTCTCACTTCCATATTCACACTTTTTATTGAGTCTTCCAGAATCAAGGGTTCAAGTATTCCCTTGTTTCCATTTGTTCTTGATTCTCCTCTTTCAGGACTTTTCCCAACAAAAACTTCTTCCGGGATGCATGGATTCCATTCGTCTTCAAAATCCATCTCTGAACTCTGTATCTTACCCTTCACTACACTTACTGATGTTGTAATCTTATTAATACTGATAGGGGGTGTGAATTAGTATTAGCGTAGTTATGAACAATTTTTACTTCTTATTAGTTTGAACAAACACTTAAATTATGCATTCACCATAAACATAAACATTCAACATCACATGCACGATACATAGAACACAAATATTTTTACGTGGAAACCCAAATGAGAGAAAACCGTAGAATTCTCTCTTATATTAAAACATATTACAGTCATGGAAGTACCAACTTCTGAAGTTCTCCAGCTCCAACTGGAAGGAGGAACCAAACCCCTAGTTTTATAGGCACCGACCTGAAGGAAGCACCAACTCCCTAATTTACTAGCTTCAATTGGAAGGAGGATCTGACTCCCTGTTCCTTGCCCCATACTGCTTCCCTGATATGACTGTAGAATATATTTCTTTACTGTTCTACTGATTTGCACACTCTTCAGATTATTTGCAGTTCATTCCATTGTGCACACCTTCTATATAATGAGATATTGTAATCGTTGAATTGTATCACATACTTCAACTCATTACATACTTGACCTCATGATTCACAATCTATGCGCCAGTTAAACATACCATTCTGTTTCTATGCATCTACAAACTCAACTGATATTGTGCAGCTGTTCTAACTTCACGCATTTTTACCAGATCTCTCACATCATTCTGTGCACCTTCTTCTATGCTACACTTCTTTCTCTGTGCATCCGCCTAATATAATTTGTGACCTTCTGCGTACCATCTGTGATACTGCCTTTCTATTCTCACACACTTGTCTCAGATGAATCTCATCACATTGCACATATTCTGCTGTGCTGAATTTATGTCTTCACGAATCTGTCTTAGAGAAAACACTTCATCCTTCTATGCATCATCTTCTGGCAGTGATTTTTTGATGTCTTTCATTTTTGCATGGATCTCTTCCATCGATGCATGCTTCATGTTCTTTCTTCATTGTTCATTTGCGCTACCACATATTAGTACTTCTCAGCCATTTTTCATCATTGTGCTGATCGCATGCTTCGTGATCTTTCTCCCCCTTTGACATCAATGGAAAAGAGGTGCCTTTAATGTGTAATTTCAGGTTCACCTTTCTTTGGTTTTGTGCTGGCCTTCATACTTCTGCTTGCTTCAATTACTCCCCTTGTCTTCGTGCTTCATTCTTTTTCCTTTCGCTGGAGTTGCTACACAGAGCTCAGTCACCTTGTAATCTGCACATTCAATACTGTCTCTATAGATGTATCAGATATGCTCCTTTGCACATTTTCCAATTTCCTTATATCTTGATCTTTTGTTCTTGTCATACTAATCATTCACGCTCCTTCATTCCATACACAATATTCCATGCCATATTCTTATCGCACTCACTATGTGCACTTACAGAGTTCCACATGCTTTTATGTCCTCTTTTCGAGGATTTCATCATGTTGTGGACTGTGAACCACACCTAGTTTCCGTTTGAGATATTCAAACATGTTTCTTGGGAGAGTCTTTGTAAATATATCCGCAATCTGTTCTTTGGTGTCGCATATTCCAGTTTGACAGTAATTTCAGTGACCCGTTCTCTCACGAAATGAGTTTTGATGGGAATATGTTTAGTTTTGTAGTGCATGACATGATTTTTTGAAATGCTAACTGCACTTGTGTTATCACATAAAATTGGTATGGGATGATCAGGTTCCACTTGGATATCCTTTAGGGTTTGGTTCATCCACACTACTTGCACATAACAAGATGCTACTGTAATATATCGAGCGTCTGCTATAGACAGTACAACTGATGGTTGTTTTTTGCTAATCCAACATACCCTACAATTTCCCAGGAAGAATGCAACTTCGCTTATGCTTCTTATGTCATCAATACTACCTTCCCAATTTGCTTCAGTATATACTACTAAGTTCAGATCATTGCTTCGTGGATACCAAAAGCCAAAGTTTAAGGTCCCTTTCAAATATCTAAAGATTCTCTTTACTGCTTGGACATGTGTTTCCTTAGGTGTTGCTTGAAACCTTGTAACAAGTCCCATTGCTTACATTATGTCTGGTCTTGATACTGTTACATATAGTAAGCTGCCAATCATTGATTTGTAGAGTTTTCTGTCCACTTCCTTTGCTTCATCCTCTTTACTTAATTTGCAGCTAGTAACCATGGGTGTACATACTGGTTTGCAATCTTCCAAATTGATTTTATTTAACATTTATTTCTTATACTTGGATTGAGAGATGAAGATACCATTATCAAGTTGAGATATTTGGAGTCCGAGAAAGAAAGATAGTTCTTCGAGCATAGAAATTTTGAACTCCTTCTGGATGTCCTTAGAAAATTGATGACTCAAGCTGTCATCATTGCTTTCAAATATGATATCATCTACATATACTTCAACAACAATCATCTTTTCATGCTCAATTTTTATGTAAATATTATTGTCTACACTACCCCTTTTGAAACCCCGTTGTTGTAGATATTTGTCTAATATTGAATACCAAGCTCTGGGTGGTTGCTTGATTATGTATAGGTGTTTCTTCAGTTTGCAGATATAATCTTTATTATCTGAAAGAGAGAATCCTTCCGGTTGTTCTATGTACACTTCTTCTTTTCAATATCCATTTAAGAATGCTGAATTTACATCCATCTGATATACCTTGATGTTTTCAGAACAAGTATAGGCCAAGAGAAACCTAATTGATTACATTCATGCAACAAGAGTGAAGGTTTCTTCAAAATCTATTCCTTCAATTTGTGCATATCCCTTGCATAGTAGTCTTGATTTATTCCTCACAACTTGTCCTTCTTCATTAAGTTTGTTCCTGAATACCCATTTAATGCCAATAACATTTTTATTCTTGGGTCTGGGAACAAGTTCCCAAGTTTGATTCTTTTCAATCTGGTTTAATTATTCTTTCATTGATTTAACCCAATGTTCATCAGTTGTGGCTTCCTCAAAACCCTCTAGTTCTATTTGAGACAACAAAGAAAAATGAACCTCTTTAGTCATATTTCTCAAGTGCCTCCTTTTGAACATATCTGGAAGGACCCTTTGTATCCGACCTCCCTTCATCTGAATCATGAAGATATATTATGTCTTGTGATTCTCTTGTTTCTTCATTTTTAGGCAGGTCCTTTGGTAATTGTTCAAATATTGGTTGATCATCATCATCATCCTCTATTCTTCTATGTGTGAATACTTCATCTACCTTTACATCGGGAATTTCTAACATCTTCCTTAGTCGTAAATTGTAGCACTTGTAAGCTTTGCTTCTGGTGGCATACCCAAGGAAGATTCCTTCATCAGATATGTAGTCAAATTTTCCCAAGTTTTCATCATTTCTCTTGATGTAGCACTTACTTCTGAACACTATGAAATGCTTGAAAGTGGCTGGTCCACCCTTCTAGAGTTCATAAGGCGTCGAATTGCTATTTGTTCTTATATGGCATCTGTTAAGGATGTGTATAGCTGTATGAATGGCTTGAGTCCAAAAACTATCTGATAACTTTGAATCGTTCAACATTGTTTTGGCCATTTCCTACACAGTTCTATTCTTCCTTTCTGCTACTCCATTTTGCTGTGGAGTTCTTGCAGCTGAAAATTGTCTCCCGATTCCATGTTTTTCGTAGAAATTTTTGAATTTATTTGACGTGTATTCACCTCCATTGTATGATCTTAAACACTTAATCCTCAATTATGTTTCATCCTCAACTACTTATTTAAAAACCTTGAAGCATTCGAATGTCTATGATTTTTATTTAAGGAAGAAAACCCATGTCATTCTACTATACTCATCAATGAAAAGAAGAAAATATGACTCACCATTTAGCCCTTTGGTTCTCATTGGTCCGCAAAGATTAATGTGCAATAGTTCCAAAGGTTTTTTTGTAGATTACTCTTTTGTCTTAAAACTAACTCTTGTTTTCTTTCTGTGCAGGCATTGCTTATAGACAAAAATGAATGGTTTCATGATTTTTGGAATGTATCATACAACTTGTTTCTTTCCGATTCCGATCAAATTACCAAAATTGATAAGTCCCAGTATTCTATGCCAGAGCCAAATTTCATCTATTTTGTCACATGCAACATTTTTATTCCTTTCCTTTGTCTAGAATATATACATTATTAGGTGTTCTAGTGGTCGTTGAAACTAGTCTTCCTGAATTCCTGTTTCTTATTTTGCATTTTTCTAAGTCAAAGGTAAGTGTATGTCCTTGATCACAAATCTGGATTACGCTAAGGAGATTATGTTTCATGTTTTCAACTAGTAAGACATTCTTTGCTTTCGTGCTCCTATTTCCCAAGCTTACTAAACCCTTACCTAGAATTTTGGTAGAGCCGTTATCTCTAAAATAGAAACTACCTCCTTTTTCTTCCCCTTATTTCAGGAAACTATTTTTGTCTCCTTTCATGTGCTTAGAACAACCGCTATCAATGTACCAGTGTCCCTTTTTATTTTGCCAATGCAGAGCTAGGCCGCATCCTTCATGACGAATATGATCTTTTGGGAATTCATTCTACTTTGCTGGGGATTTTTTTGGTTTTGGCCAATTTTGCAGATGTCAACTGATATTTACAGTCTTAACGATCATGACTGTGATTGTGACATCTACAATATTCACCATCTAGATTCAGGAGGTTGAATGGATTGAAATTTTCTTTTGGAGTTTCAACTATTTTTCTGACATTGTTTAGTCTGGGATTGTCTTGATTATAATTGTTATTTATTCTATCATTTGCATGTGTGTGTGCTTTGTGGTTGATTGCCTCATGACCGAGATTATGAAAAAAATAAGAGTTACCCAAAAAGAGTGTTTGATACTTGGTTGGATGAGTTTTTCTGAATTGCACAGATCCAGTTTCCATGTGGATTAAATACCTGCTATACGCTTCAAAATTCTGAATTTTCTTTGGAATTGAACTTTTGAACACTTCAACATAACTCTTTGTTTCACAGACTAAGTTTGAGCCTTCATAGTCTAGTTTTGACATACTTTTGGTGTTGTTTTTGAACTTTCATCTAAGTTCTAGCTGGATGCTGATATTTTCTAATTCGTCTTTTACAGAAGTTACCACTCCTTTCGGGTTTTCACGCTTTTATTCTCTCAGTTTCAACTGCCTTGCTGTATCAACTTCTAGTTTGAATAGTGATTCTTGCATATGTTTGATTTTCTTCCTTGATTTCTTTAGTTCTTCCAACACAATGATAAATTCTCCTTCAAAATATACTTTAGCCATTCCTTCATCTTCTATGTCTGTTAATTTTTGAGCATTAATTCAACACACTCTAGGATCTTTACTAAGAGAATAACATGTACAGCATATCAAGTATAACAATGCATATCAATCACACCAAGCAATCACATGAGACAATAGACACACAGATTTTCACTGGGGAAAACCATAAAGGTGAAAAACCCCACAACTTCCTCAGAGATAGAAAGAGCAATGATACAACCAAAGTACACAGAGATAGTCCTCCTAGCAGCTGAACCTCCTCCTCCACTAGTGCGCCACTCTCCGAGTAGTGTAGAAGTGAATAATGAGATGATCAAATAGAGTGCCTCCCGCACTCTATTTATACATGACCTGACCTGCCTAATAACCTAGCAGGCCCAACTTGTCCAACTTAGTCTAATAACCCATGGTTACACTAATCAGGGCCGACCCCACACTTGGTGTTCTAATAACCCATCACTTCAAGTTATGACACTTGCGACACTTGTCAATACAAATGACGACACTTCCGTATAGAGGAATAATAACATCTCTATAGGAGTACAATATACATAGGTGAAATACATTCCGAAGTTACATATACATCAACACTCCCTCTTAACTAGGAAGGTATTTCTCGACACAAATCTGCTAGCACAAGTCTTCTTCTTTGGATCATCGTCACTAGATCATTGTCATCGAATCATCATCATCGTCATCGTCACTGCTGCTGCTATCTCAATCAATCTCCAATCTACTCATCATAGGAAGTTCTACAGAGCTAGTCCTTTTTCACACTGGATGTAGGCCCACCACCTGTAGGTCTTCATCATTGGCCATACTGTGGAATCCTTAAGACTTATTACGTGCGTCACAAAACCTTGCAAGAGCATCCCAGGCTACTATGAGCACACAACTCTACCTATAGGATCTCCTAGGGACATATTATATGTGACATCACCACAAAACCTTGCAAGAGCATCCCAGGCTGTTACGAGCACACAAATCTACCTATAGGATCTCCCAGGGACATATTACATGTGGTCACCACAAAACCTCGCAAGAGCATCCCAGGACTTATTACGGGCACACAGCCCAACCTATCGGATCTCCTAGGGCTATATTACATGTGGTCATGGAAAAACCTCGCAAGAGCATGCCAGGACTTATTACAGGCACACAACCCAACCTATCGGATCTCCCAGGGACATATTATATGCCATAGGACAAAACCTCGCAAGAGCATCCCAAGACTTATTACGGGCACACAGCCCAACCTATCGGATCTCCTAGGGCCATATTACATGTCCTCCCAAGAAAAACCTCGAAAGAGCATTTTCCAGATATCCCAGGGCCATATTATATGCCATAGGAAAAACCTCGAGAGAGTATCTACAAACCTCCCAGGGCCATATTATATGCTTATCTGCACAACTTGTCCACAACCATAGAGTATCATCCTGATACTCACCATACATCATCCCGATGTACATGATCATCCTGATCATCATCACTGCATCGTCCTGATACATGTCATCATCGCATGATCATCCTAGTCATTGTCATAGCATCATCCTGATGCATATCATCTGGAGCAACATCCTGAAGCTCATCATCCATGATCATCCTGATCATACAATGCATCCACCTGATGCATACACAGTATCTACCTGATACATATCATCATACATGATCTACCTGATCATACAATGTATCCACCTGATACATATCATCATACATGATCTACCTGATCATACAATGTATCCACCTGATACATATACAAATACATGATCTACTTGATCATACAATGTATCCACCTGATACATATACAAATACATGATCTACCTGATCATACAATGTATCCACCTGATAAATATACAAATACATGATCCACCTGATCATAACAAGCATCCAATATGATGCATATACATATACATGATCGAATTGATCATAACAAGCATCCAACATGATGCATATACATATACATGATCCAACTGATCATAATAAGCATCCAACATGATGCATATACATAGCAGTAACTAGAGCATCGTCCTGATGCTCATCATCCAACGCTTACATCCACAGCCATGGAAGGATCCTCCTCTCACCATGCTCGGAATGGCTCCTACAGATGTGTCCATCACTTCTTCCTCGAAGTGTCATCAATCTGAAGAACACCAAGCCTCTCTCTGAAGTACTCGAACTTCACTCTGGCTAGTGGCTTCATCAGCACATCTGCAATCTGCTCATCCGTCACAACATACAGGAGCTTCACTGCTCCTCTCTGCACCATATCCCTGATATAGTGATATTTGATCTCTATGTGATTTGACCTATTGTGGAACACCGGGTTCTCAAACAACTTCACACAACTCTGGTTGTCACAAAAGATACCAGTAGCATCCAACGGGAGATCAAATAGCTCAGATAGTAGCTTCCTCATCCATACTGCCTCACAACTAGCCGAACAAGCTGTAACATACTCTGCTTCGGCTGTACTCAGTGCTATGCAGGACTACTTCCTGCTAAACCAAGAGATCACACTTGATCCCATACTGAAGCAACACCCTGAAGTGCTCTTCCTATCTGCATCAGTGCCTGCCCAGTCTGAATCAACACAACCCTGCAGGTTAAACTTTTGATTCGCATCATACTTGAGCCCATAATCAATTGTACCCTTCAGGTACCTAAGAATATGCTTTACAACAACCAAGTGAACACTTCTCAGATCTGTCAGGAACTGGCTCTATGTGTTCACCGCAAAGCAAATATATGGTCTCGTATTCGTCAGGTACATCAAGGACCCAATCATCTGACGATACACCGTGACATCAACCGTCTTAGATGAAGCATCACACAAAAACTTCAGGTTCGATGCCATAGGTGTGGCCATGGCCTTGCAGTCCATCATCCTAGACCTCTTCAAGATCTCTACTGCATACTTCCCTTGTCCAAGGAAGATTCCATCTGCATTCTGCCACACCTCCATACCTAGGAAATAGTGCATCATCCCCAAGTCCTTCATCTTGAACTCGACAGCAAGCTTCCTCTTTGTGTCGACAATCAATCTATCTTCACCTGTAACAAACAGGTCATCTACATACAACAGTAGTATCACTGGAATGCCTTCCTCAACCTTGTAGTAAAGGTTGGAATCTGCTTTACTCTTGGTAAAGCCCAAACTGGATAGAAAGTTGTCTGTCCTACCATACGAAGTCCTAGGAGCTTGCTTCAAACCATACACGGCTTTCTTCAACCTGCACACATATGACCCTTTGTCATGTGTCTCAAAACTGAGTGGCTATTCCACATACACTTCCTCCTCGACTACACCATTCAAGAAAGCTATCTTGACATCCATCTGGTGTATCTTCCATTTCATCACTGCAGCCAGAGCAAGTACTGTTCTGATGGAAGTGTATCTGGATACAGGAGCAAAAGTCTCTTCATAGTCTATTCTCTCTTTCTGGGAGAAACCACGAGCTACAAATATTGCTTTGTATTTTTCTATGCTACCATCTGCAACATGCTTGATCTTATAGATCCAATTGGAAGTCACAACAGACTTCCCTTCAGGTCTTGGGACTGCATCCCAAACATCATTCTTCATGATCTACTGGTACTCCTCGATCATGGCATTCTTCCTGAATCCTGGGAACTTCAATATCTTCAATAGCTTCAATAGATAAGTTTGTTGCCGAACAAATGTTGTAGTCCTTCTTTTGTAGGTGATGGTATACGATCTTTCCTACAAGACAAGTTAAATTGCATGATTAGAAACATCTCATAGTTTTCAGAACAAATTCTTACACATAAAGAAATATGTCATACAGTCATGCAATTAATTTAGCCAATGCTTCAACACAACATTTATCCATATCCTGTAACTTTCTAGTTGCCTTCCAATCTCTACTAGAACATTGTTAAGAGTGTGCACAACTCCCAACATGTCAACAAAGAGGTTTCATTCTAGATAAGTAGCAATGGAATGTTGTACAGTGCCATAGGCCACTTACCCATTACATGCATATTAGTAGTATACTGTTCATTAATGGAATTATTCTAATATGCATAATACACAACCTAAGTCTAGGAACATAAGCATATACATCATTGAACAATATTTATTTAAACAATCAAATATACAAGAAATGAAAATTCAAATAATATCTTTGTTTGGGTGGAATCCCTCTCAATCTTTGCTTCCTTGCAGGAACTACTGGAGTGGGCTCCCTGTTGATCTTTTCTTCCTAGATTACCTGTCCTTGAACTTATATCCATCCTCGATCACTATGCATGCTCACTAGTATCAACATTGTGTTATCCTTCAGATCTCATACATAATCATACATTCATTAGTATAATCTTAATACCATCAAAACACAATAATCCTAAACATGTATAGTCATGATCATTGCAAACACATATAATAAGCATTAGCATTCAAAGTTTCAGGGAAGACTTCTCTTACTCATGCATATTCATATTTGACCATAGAACTCTTCTGGTTAGTCATATCATTAATCAAGGTAAGAGACATAATATGCATAAACCCTAGATTACTCAAACTTGTAACTTCATGAGTAATCATTATCAATCATACAAAAGTATAAGATCCTTACATAGGGTAGGATTCTAACTTGATATAGGAAAAACATACCTGGTCATCATATTTGCTAGTTATGTCTAGCAATGTTTTTCTTGTTCTCTTCAATGACCTGCATAACTCATAAGTTAACCATTGTAGAACCAAATTATACATACCTCTATGTGATCCATGACTATGGATGAGTCTTTGTCTTCATGTCACTATGGTCTTGATCTAGGACTTGATTTGTACCTTCATGTTAGCGGATAACATTCTCCTCGTACAACACCACAGTGCATTAGTACAATCATAATACAATCATAAGTGTCATAACCCTAATCAATGAATGTCTTCTATCGTGCATTCATACTTTTACTAGGGTGATAAGACAAGTCTAAAATTAAACAAGATTGTTACTAAACTCAATTACATGAAGACAATCATATTATAAACTTAATCATGAATATATTTCAAAAGATAACTATAAGTCATACCTGTCAGATTGCTTGTAGTAGTAGTAGTTGTTGTTGTTCCTTTTGTTCTGAGGACAATCTGAGGAAAAGTGTCCTCTTCTTGGTATGTGCCGTGAGAGCTTGATCTTCATTCCCCATCTTTTCTTCTCGAGCTACAATCCGAGCTTCTTCCTGAGAGCATTCTTCTGACAGCCTATTGAATGAGATAAGTTTCTTCCTAGCACAAATTCCTTGGATGAAGGAATCCCATGATCTAGGAAGGCCATTAAGAGTGGTCATTACCACTTCTCCATTCTCTATATCTTCTCCCACAGCTTCAAGTTGTTCTTTTATCTGGGATACCCTTGAGAAATAAGACTGCATGGTCTCCGCATTCTGGATCTTGATATTCTTCAATTGATTCCTCAAGGTCATCTTCTGATTTATATTCTTCCCTTCAAATAACTTGGTCAAGGAATAAAACATCTCCTTAGGTGTCTTCAGAGATGACACATGTGGCATGAGATGGTCTTTGATAGAATCAGCAATGATCCTCTTAGCCTTGACCAAGTTCCTCTTGTGTAAGGCCTTAGTCTCTTCTCCCTCTGGGACAGGAACCCCTTCACTTATGTAGGTGTCCAACTCACTCTCTTCTAGAATTAACCCAATCCTATACTTCCATGCTCAAAAGTTATCAACCCATTCAAGCTTATCCTCAAGCTTGGTGTGGTGAGACATCTTAAAGAGTACTTCAAATGGAAATAGAAAAGATTTAGGTTTTACCACTTGATTTGCAGAAATATGGATCTGGAGCTGGATTAGGGTTTGTCAGAGAAACCCTAAAAATTCAAACTTCTTAAAGGATATAAAGATGCACCTTGATGAGCTGATCAAGCTGGTATACTCAGAATTCGAAAAATGCAAAGTTTCACCCCTCAAATTTGCTTTTCAAACTTTCGGATTCACTAGGGAGGACCTTGAATTAGGGTTTGATTTTCTCAGAGCTTCACCCATCCAAAAAGTTTGATCTTGGTTTCTAAACTTCAATTTTTCCAAGGAGCTTCCAGCCATGGTATCAGATTTCATAAATTCCAACTTTTGCAGAAACCCTAATTTTCGGCTTCACTGGTCAGGACCCCAAACTAGGGTTTGATTTTCCTGGAGCTTCACCCAACCAAAAAGTTCGATCCAAAGCTCTAAAATTTGTTTTTCCAAGGAGCTTCCAGCCATGGTCTCAGATTTCATAAATTCCTATTTTTGTGGAAACCCTAATTTTTAGGGCCAAAAATATAAGTGCCCAGAATTGAATTTTGATTGGACAGAAAGATGTGACTTGTTGAGGAGAGTCAATCTACCCTACTGACTTTCAAAAATCTGTGGAGAGAAACCCAAAAACAAGAAGCCCTAGCTTCCGCAACTGCACAATGTCTTCTTCTCAGGTTAGCTCTGATACCATGTTAAATTTTTGAGCATTAATTCAACATACTCTAGGATCTTTACTGAGAGAATAACATGTACAACATATCAAGTATAACAATGCATATCAATCACACCAAGCAATCACATGAGACAATAGACACACAGAGTTTCACTGGGGGAAACCATATAGGTGAAAAACCCCACAACTTCCTTAGAGATAGAAAGAGCAATGATACAACCAAAGTACACAGAGATAGTCCTCCTAGTAGCTGAACCTCCTCCTCCACTAGTGTGCCACTTTCTGAGTAATGTAGAAGTGAATAATGAGATGATCAAATAGAGTGCCTCTCACACTCTATTTATACATGACCTGACCTGCCTAATAACCTAGAAGGGCCGACTTGTCTAACTCAGTCTAATAACCCATGGTTACACTAATCAGGGCCGACCCCACACTTGGTGTTCTAATAACCCATCACTGCAAGTTACGACACTTGCGACACTTGTTAATACAAATGACGACACTTCTGTATAGAGGAATAATAACATCTCTATAGGAGTACAATATACATAGGTGAAATACATTCCGAAGTTACATATACATCAACAATGTCCATATTTTTTAGATCCTATTCGTTATCCATGAAGAGTTTTTCCTGCATGTCCATATCTGCGCAAGGATCTATCTTCTAGATGTTAATCTATTATTGAAGACACCTGCTCTGATACCAATTGTTGGAATCTTATTAATATTGAGAGGGGGGTGAATCAATATTAGCGCAATTATGAACATTTTTTACTTCTCATTAGTTTGAATAGATACTTGAATTATGCATTCACCATAAACATAAACATTCAACATCACATGCACAATACAGATAACACAATTTTTTTTACGTGGAAACCCAAACACGATAAAACCACAAAATGCTCTCTTATATTAAAAATATTACACTCATGGAAGCACCAACTTCCGAAGTTCTCCAACACAAACTCTAAGGAGGAACCAACCCCCTGGTATTACAGGCACCAACTTGAAGGAAGCACCAACTCCCTGATTTACCAGCTTCAACTGGAAGGAGGCTCTGACCCCCTGTTCCTTGCCTCGTCCTACCACCATGATATGCCTGCAGAAGATATTTCTTGACTATTCTACTGATCCCCACACTCTTCAGGTTATCTACAGTTCATTCCATTTTGCGCACCTTCTATATACTAAGATATCACAATCGTGAAACCATATAACATACTTCAAATCATTACATACTTGACCTCATGCTTCACAATCTATGCATTGGTTCAACATACCACTCTGTTTCTACGCATCTACAAACTCAATTGATATTGCACATCCTGTGCTGTGCTGCTGTTTTGACTTCGTGCATTTGTATAAGATTTCTCACATCATTTTTTCACCTTCTGCTATGCTACACTTTTGTCTCTTTGCATCTACCTAAGATAATATGTGACCTTCTACGTACCATCCGCGATACTGCCTTTCCATTCTCACGCACTTGTCTTAGATGAATCTCATCACATTGCGCATCTTTTGCTGTGCTGCATTTCTATCTTCATGCATCTGTCTTAGAGAAAACACTTCATCCTTTTGTGCATCATCTGCTATGATGCATTTTGTGCATTCGTCTTTTATACTAGATTATGTTGTTCCAGTTCCACAAGCCATTGATACCCCAAGAATTAGAATCTTTCCAAATTAGAGTACTACAATTTTCGCATCTTCAAGCTTACCTCAACTCTCCAACTTGGCTTCCTATTTATACTTTTCCTACGCAGATGATATGTTCACAAGTTGGTCATGGCGTCCCTTCTTCTTTACTTCACGGTCAATCTTAATTCATGCTTCCTCCACTTGTCGTGATCTGCGCGCACTAGTACATATGGCTCAAAAGTTCCATGAAATATTGCCACGGATAAGTTAAAATCGAAACTTTCATGGATAAACAGATAATTTTTTTGACAAAAAATGGTCTGGCCCCCGATAATCGTCACTCTAGCGACGGAAGTAACATTTCGTCGCTATATCGATGAGTGTCCGTCGCTATAGCGACATATATGAGTTCGTTTCTATAGCGACGGTAAAAGTTACACGTGCAACGTCAACGGTTATCACAGTAACGGTCATTGACTTTTTGTTATTTTTGAAATTTGATCATTGTGCATTTTCGCCGGAACCGCGATGCTCATTGATCTATAAATACATGTTCTTAAGACATATTTCCACAAATTATTTGCTATAGTTGCAACAATTTTTCTGTTGATTGTTCATTCTGTGATTTCAAGAGTCCGGTATTGGTTTGGCACATCGAATTTTTGATCTCCTTCATTTTCCAGGTTAGTTGGATTGCAATGTACTAGCCGGTTTTGTGTTTGCGTCATTTGTGTTCCAACTAGGGCTTCAATGCAATGGAGAAAATGTTTATATAGTTTGGGATTTTTGTGTCAAAATGTAATTTTTTAAATTTTCATTTGTGTTAAAATGTAATTTTTAAAATTTCATTTATGTTAAAATGTAATTTTTTAAATTTTAGTTTGTGTTAAAATGATTTTTTTTTGCTCCTTCTATGTTTTTTATTGGTAGCCTTTGGTTCTATCTAGGTGAATGAAAAATAATATCAAGGAGATCTCCAAGCTAGATAGATCTAAAATTAGCTATTTTAAGGAAATTATGGATTATGCCTCTTTTGGATTCATAAATTGTTATGACTTCAAGAAAATCCTAGAATATACCTCTTCCCATTTTAAAATTATTTACATTGACCTTGGGCCTATAAATTTGAATGTTTCCCATGCCATACTTTAGAACATTGTGCAAAAAATTACAATTGTTGATAAGTCACATAGATAACAAATCACAAGAAATATAGCACCCATAATCCATGGAATTAATATCATTTCCAATGTTAGTACTGAATTTGGAATGTTCTGATACATAGCTTATGTATCGAATATCACATTTTAATTTCCATCCCTTTCCTACAATCGTTTAACAATTGATCTAGTCTAGTGTATAACTAGCAACAACTCACACATCAACCTAGAAAATTGGAACACGATGTTAGTGATGGTGATGCTAACGACATTGGCGTCGATGAAAATCATCATCATCACCATCAACACCATTTCGATCATCATCATGATAATCATCATCATCATCATCATCATCATCAAGAACATCATCATATCATAAGCATCTTCGTCATCGTCAGTAATCATCATCATCATCAAAAACAACACCAACATTGTCGTCATCATCATCATCATCATCATCAGTGACGATGATGATGATGATGACGTTGATAATGAAATCATCGTCATTGTAATCAATACGACCATCATCATAGATTTCAACACTATCTAATTAGATTTAACTAGCCCCCTCATAGATAACCAATGAAACCACAAAGGTGTATCCTTTCAAACTTTGATAGTCATTTCTACTAAAGTCAAAGTTTCTAATTTTTTTTACATAGTATATGGAATCCTTGGGAGGCCATTAATCTGTTCTACCCTAGAGCGAGATATCTCCATTTGAATGGGATTGTCCTTCACTACTGTGTTTCCCACCCAATTCCTTTGTAGATGGAATCATTACTATACCATGAATACATATAATTGTTAATTATGCACTTAATAATTGTATCACCCTTCTGGGATAACGCAAAATAAATTTGTTTTTATGTTTACTTGGGTGGGTCTACATCTATATTCATAATCCCATGTGACAATATCATTACAATGTGTTGAAACCTTTTAATCTCTAGTATAAAGAATATGAACAATATTATCGACCCCTCAATTTCTTCTACATTAGATCCATTGGCACCATAATGTAGACCTTCTTGCAATTAATAATTATAAACCAATGTAGGGAACCAATTAACAACTCAAAATCCTATGGGTATTACCATTTGGAAAAATAATGTAACAACTCCTTTCAAAAATATACTTACAACCCAACATACTAACCCGTGTGGACATTTAGATAGAAATTCATTACTTTATAAGGAAACCCCATATCTATTAACATACCAACACATGATCTGAAGTAATATGTAAACTCCTAATTTGTAACATCAGTAACACAATTCCTTAGCCCCCTTTTCAAGGCAATATCTAAATTCATGTTATGTAGAATCAATAACCATTACCCAACATACGTTAATTCTCATTGGAACAACATGTAGTAATCCAAGGGAATTACTTAGGTAATCCTCTACACATGCTTAGGTAATTCTCTAATCTCATCCTTTAATTTTCTATCTCCTTTAATATATATATATATATATATATATACTCTACTCAATTTACTTATATATTGATTGAGTTTTTTTTGTTCTTATAGGCTATCAGAATGTCAAATAAATATACTTGGGAAGAAAACAATAAGAGGTATGCTGAGTTTAAGGCAACATTGGAGGCGAAGGGTGATGGAAAGTGTTATTTCCCTTGCAATGATTGCAGAGGTTGGCGAACGAGAAGAATTTTAAGAACAACAACTGAAAAACATTGTAAGGAGAAGGGGCATGCTGAAGGGGGGTATGAATATCATCCCTTGGTAAGACACTATTCATTACATAATGTACTTCTTGTAATAGTACTGATCATGTATTCACAAAATGTTTTATCATTTTAAATATATGTGATGTATATTATACACTAATGTTATAGCATTTTTTGTAAACATAAAGACAATGCCCCCTAAATGTCGACCGCCAGAGAGCTATTTGCCACATAATAGTAGAAATACTACTTTACAAGGTGAGGAACATGGAGATCATGATATTGAAGATCGAGTTCTTAATGATCCTATGGACGAAGATGACGTTATTGACACAAATGGCAAAGATGAGATAGATAGATTGCTCCAATACACATTTGCTCCATTGGATGAGGACAACCTACATGATATTCATGATGTTCCTCTACTCGAGAAGTCCCAAGAACCTCTTTATGAAGGCTCAACAACCAATATTCTATCTGCTATATTGTTGTTGGTGAACTTGAAGGTTTTGAATGGTTTATCAAACACTTGTTTCACACAGCTCCTAAGGTATGTAAAGTTGACTATTTTCCTCTATTTTTAGTGTTAATTAATTCATAAATTGGGGATATGTAATATTTATGACGTATATTGTTTACATTTCATTTTTTTGTCAATGTTGCAGATTGTTGGGTGAATTCCTATTACCACCATCAAATAATTTACGACACACATGTCGAGAGGTATTCTTGATTATGAAAGAAATTGGAATGGAGTATCAAGCTATTGATGCATGTCCTAATGATAATATTATATATTATGGACAATATGCATCAGAAAAAAAATGCCCACAATGTGAAATTAGTAGATATCGAACTGATCAAGTAACAAAAGAGGTGCCTCGCAAAGTTCTTCATTATATTCCTATAATTCCATGTTTCCAATGACTATTCAGGTGCCAAAGTATAACATAGTTTATGGATTACCATGCAAAGAACATAAGTGAAGATGGTGGTCTTCGAATGCCTGCAGATGGTTCTGCATTGAAGAACATCGAAGAAAAATGGCCAATTGTTAAAGATGAACCTCGTAATGTTAGACTTTCATTGGCAGCTGATAGTTTCAATCCATTTGGCGAGCTTTGTTCTACTTACTCAGTGTGGCCTGTTTTCGTCATAAACAATAACCTACCTCCTTGGATGACGATAAAAAGAGATCACACAATGTTGGAAATGATTATTCCACGTATGTTTTTGAAAGTAATTATATTATTTCATTAATTCCTTTGTTTAATTGTTGCATGAGAACACCTTTTATATATTGGGACACATAACTAAATAGAAATATTGTATGTTTAAAGCTCAATTAGGTAAGTACCAAGTTAAATATATGAATGTATATATTGAGCCTGTTATCGATTAGCTATTGAAGTTATGGGTTGGAATCACTATGTATGTCATCTCCAGACCAATAGGGTAGAAACAATTTTAGTTCCATGGAATACTTGCATGGACAATTCATGACGCTCCCGGGTTAACACATTTTTGTGGTATGTAACTTTCTGTTGCACGTCGTTAAAATTATATGTTTTTAAGGTAAATAGCATGCATTTTATTTTTAATTTAATAATATTTTGATGCTATAACATTAATACATATATCTTGCAGGTCTTCAAATAAAGGGGAAATTTACATGTCCAGTATGTGGTCCTAGGATAAAATCTCGTCGTTCAAGAAGTTTAGCAAAGGAGGTGTTCGAAGAGTACATGCACTTCCTCCCTAAGAACCATAGGTATCGAACTACCGAGAAAACAAAATTCAATGGTAAAGAAGAGAATGGAAAGAAACCACAAAGAATGACACCTCACATATGGAAGTTGGAATATAATAGAAATTGTCGAGGTATGCAAATTGTATATGTAGCATATATAAACACGTAATATTATGATTTTTATATTTTTACTGAATTTTCTCTACCATGGGTGTCATGAATTATTTTTAATGTGTTTTCGTTTATGTTTAATGAATGTCTTTAAGGCATGAATGGGATTCCATGAGGAATGAAGAGTTATCCCATACAATTCAGTAGGTTGCCTTACTACGAGCACCTACAAATAGCTCATTTGTTCGATACAATGCAATTTTAGGAAGAATGTAACATATATGATATGGAGGATATTAGATGGAAGGTATGCAGAAGCCAATCACGCATTGCAAAGTGTAATTATTTCCAATGCCGGAGATGGGGACCGAAATATTAGTCTTCCATGGTTATTGACAAAGCAACAAAGCAATGCTATAAAAGAGGTCATTCATAAAATAAGGTTTCCGACGGGGTTTTCGTCGAACACACAAAATATCTCAACCAAAAAAGGTGATTTTGGCGGTGTTAAAACTCATGACTGGCATACATTCATTAATGTAATTATTGACGTATATAATTTCCATTTAGTACATATTTTTGGTAATTGTTGTTGGCAGGCGGTTCAATGGGGAAATGTCGCGGTACCACTGACGCTGTGACACATCGGATGAGGGAGCGAAAGGAGTATTTTGTGTTAAAGGATACCGCAGTTGGCGGGTTTTGGGTCACTTGGACAATATGTTATGTAACATTGAGTCAATTGTACCGCGGTATGCGGGTTTTTGGGTCATTTGGACCGAGTCAGTTAGATATTGGGTCATTTGTCCATAATGTTGGTTAGGAAGTCGTTTGTAAGTGGAAAAACATTGTAATGACAGAGGCCTATAAATAGATAAGAGTTGTAAGTCTTAGAGGGGGAATAGTAGGCGGGAGATAAGGAGATGTATGTGTACAGAGATCTATGTTTTGCTTCTGGTATACGACTGCGACAGTAATAACATGATAATGTTTTGGTACGATTTCTGTGCAATGTTGCGATATGTGAATGTTGTTATATTTTCTTGATGCAATGTCTACTTACTTTGTTGTGATGATAAATGTTGCGATTAAGTAATATGTTATAACTCCATGTCGAATGTTTAAATTTTATGTTTAAGTACTACAATAAAGCTAGTCCGTGCAACCATAACTCTCCTACTCCCTCGGCGGAAACATGGTTTCGTCTGCTCTTCCTGGACGCCTCGGGTGAGACCTCATCTGCTCTGCGGGTGTTGCTGGGTGGGCTCAAACCTGCCCAGGCCGGTGCCCAGGGAGACCATGGTATGTGTCGCCAGTGAGGCGAACCCCTGTCGACTGAGGTCACGTTGGTCAACAAATGGTTCCTTTGCCGGGACCGTGTGCAGAGTAAAAGGAGGTCATGTTGTGGCACCCGACGAAGCCGGAGATACAACGCTGGTTTGATCAGAAATTGCAGGAGTTTGTTGAAGAAGAAAGCCGGAACACGTGATTGACAGTAGATCAATGGCTGGGAAGATATATTCATGACGGTCCACACGAATGGTTTTTCTGTGAATTCCTGGTCATTCTATACGAGTGGTTGTCAAAGCTGACCTTCCAGAAGAGGAACTTTCAGGCTGGTGAGCCGACGGCTTGGACCCCAGAGTTGATTAAGGAGCTGCAGGAAGTCGATAATAAGGCATCGCGGGCTATCAAGGTTTGGCTTGATAGCATCTTGGAGGGATATATGACTGAATTTGCGGTCGACACGAAGAAATCCTATAGTGAAGCTGAAAGATACTTCTTCCGAGGACCAAGGGGAAGGTTTCTGCTGCCGCTCCAATTGTCGATTAAGATGCTAATCTGCGAAAAGGGTATATTAAAGATGCACCTTGATCAGTAGACATCCTGGTGGGCAGAGGCCGTGGGTACCGCGACTGCTGGGGAATGGTACATGGAATGGTAAGGGGTAGATGGGTGCAGACCATGAGGAGACTGTGAGCGAAGCCGAGGAAGAAAGTGGTCTTACAAGAGGAGGAGCGAGGTTTCGACAGGAGAAGAGGCAGAGGATAGGAGAAGGTCCTGCTGTGATCGAACCACAAAAATGCGAAGGAAGACCACACGGGACAAATAAAACTCACAGTCCTGATAGGGACGACTAGGATACGCCCAGGATAGAGGTAGGACCAAACCCCGACACCAACGTACACACACCTTCGCTCACTAACTCACAAACAGTAAGAAATACCACTTTGACACCACCAAGTTCGTCAATTCCACAGAAGTTAATTGGTAGTAGTACAACGACAGGAGCAGGGAAGCCCAGAATGGTGGGCGATGATGTTAAGTTACCGTTGTTCCATGGAAGTGCGACAGACAACCCAGAACAGTATTGGTTTTTGTGTGAAGCAGTCTGGACCATGAAACAGATCACTGATGTCGATGATAAGAAAGGACAGTTAGCCATGAATCTGCGAGGTCTTGCATTAGATTGGTTCATGAAGTTTATTCTAGTCCCTATGGGGGCCCCAGAGAAGTCATTGGATGAGATTCGGGATGGGCTGATTGCTGAATTTAGACGGCCTAAGTCGGAGGCTCAATATATTACTGAATTGAAGGAAATTAAGCAGTATCCCAATGAGACGGTATGGGATTTCGACCAGCGATTCAAGATGCTGACGGCAAAGGTTAGTTTCAATATGAGCACCGTCCAACATAAATAATGGTTCATTGCGGAACTGCTACCCCACATTTGGCTGTCGCTGGTGCAGCAAAACATATCGACGCCTAGCGAAGCTCTAGAGATTACAATGCGATTGGAGGCATCATCGATTGGAGATAATGTAGCCAGGATGTCGCAAATACAGACATAGCTCACCAACCTGACTATACAGTTGCAAGATTTAAAAAAGAACAAGGAACAACGTGATGAAGTATGGTGTACGCGATGCCGAGGAGAAGGGCATACGAAGGATAATTGCCTAGATTTCCATAATTATTTGGTGTCAGGTGCGCCAAACCCGTTGAATGGCGGCAATATGCCGTGGTGTCGCATTTGTCAGGTGTTTGGGCACAGTCATGATAATTGCCCGTATATGCAGAAAATGGTCACAACCCCGCGAAATATTTATTGCACCTTATGCAAGTCGGTGGGTCATGATGACAAGGATTTCCGTGCATATGGGTTGCTACAGGAGAGGATGTGTGATTCCTTCTACGTCAAGGACGATCAACGCTCCGTGCAACAACCACAACTGCAACCGCAGGTAGCTCAGCCGCTACCGCAACCGCAGATGCAGTTTTCACCACAGCAACAACAATCGCAGCAGTTCATGCCGCAATACGCTCTGATGCAGATGACTCCCCCACAGCCACAGTATGTACAGCAACCGCAGTATGCACCACAAGGGTAAGGGATACCACCAGCACCAATGCAGCCACAGTTTAACCAACCTCAATACCAGTAGCAGGGCGCCTATCGAAGAGGATACAAGGGCGGACGCGGTGGCAGATTTGGTCGTGGAGGAGGAGGCCGAGGTGGTCATGGACCTGTTCAATGTTACCACTGTACGGTATGGGGGCATTATCAGCATGACTTCCCACTACTACAGAATCAGTGTATGTTCTGTTTTGGTAATGATCATACGGTTGAGAATTGTCCACAGTTGATTGCACGATGGCAGGCTGGGAACGCTCCGCAGCTACAGAATCAGGCCCAGCCACAACAACCAGTACAGAACCAGGTACAACAACCAGTACAGAACCAGCCCCCACGACCACCGCTGAATGCCAATCAAAATGTCAATCAACCGGGGAATTTGCAGCAGAACTAGACGCAGGGTGCAAATGTTGCGACCATTTCTGCAGAACCGCGACCACAAGATGCTTCGGTGGCTATTGTCACTCATGGAGGAAAGATGACTGGGGAAGATGGTTTGCAACCACTGATTCGGTTGGCTGGTCAGAAGACGGTACCTTTTGACATTGATACAGAGTGGGAGACATTCCTGGAGGCACGTCGCACCTTGGAGAAAGACTGTGGTAAGGATGTTGTTTGCGATATGCCACCTGTCTTTGATACTACATCAGACGCTGATCGGACGCCACCACCAGGGCCATTGCAAAAGTTTCTTGAAAGTTGTCTGTTATTGGCCCGAGACCCGATTGCCCTGGTTGAGATTGAGGGATGGTTGCAACGCTTTACGAAAGGATGGCAGGAGTCGGCAGTAAACTCCCTACAACAACAGAAGACTGGCAAGGAGATGCGAATGAATATTCAGATTGGTGAATATGATGTTGACTCAGTGATTCTTGACCTTGGTTCGGATGTTAACATCTTAACTAAGCAGGCATGGCAGAAGATGGGGAGTCCCCCATTGAGCTGGTCTCTTGTGTAGCTCCGGTTGGCTAACCATGCGAAGGTAACACCCATTGGGTGAGTTCCACGGCTCACGATCGATATTGAGGGCATGAAGACTTATGATGACTTCGATGTCATTGAAGTGGTTGAGGGAGGAAGCTATTATCCGACGCTCTTGGGGATTGGATGGGCTAACGATAGTGGAGCTGTAATCAACTTCAAGAAGCGCATGATGACCTTTGAGAATCACAATTTCAGAGTTATAGCTCTGTTGGATCCGACTGAAGGACGCCGATACGTTGAGCTTGTAAAAGATGATGATCCTGCTGGATGGGATCATGCATTCAATATTTGTGAATATTATATCCATCCTACTGCCTACGGTGAGTTGGAGTGGCGTAGCGAGAGCTCTGCGTCTTCCGACTCTGATGATGCCTTAGAACATTGGCAGAACCGATTGCATGAGGTACCATTTCGAAAATGTGGCTTAGTTATGCAATCCTTATGTTGTGTCGCGACATAAACGATCACATTTCCTGTCTATGAGGGGTTTCCTGGCCTAACCACCTTTTTAATAGAATTTGAAGACCGCATCTTAGAACCACAGCGATTACTGGCATTGGAGGAAGCACTGAAGGCTGCTCCAGCATGCTGGTGGGCCACACATAAGAAATTCATTAATGGTTGGTCACAGTGTCGAAGGTTGATGATGGTTCGGTTCGATGATACTGAGGTTTATCACACTGGCAAGTATGATGGATGGACTAATTGCAGTGATCATGTGATGGAATTCCAACGATTATGGGTAGCGCGACCCAGAGATGAGTGGGTCCATGCTTTTATCCATACTTTGGATGAGATGCCGTGCTCATGGTACACTGTAGCCGAGTTGCGCCGAGACATTACAACATGGGGGGAGTTGACGGTCTGTTTCACTCATATGTTCACTTTTGCGGATGCCAACCCTGATGTCCATAACGCCCTACAGCTCATCCGCGACGTGGTACTTCAGGTTGTTCCAGTGGCCTACCCTGTTGACCCGCACACATATTGTCAGATGCAGTCTCTCATGGAGTGCTTCAACATCAACGGTGGGCCAGAGGATGATGATAATCCCCGGAATGTTAGCATTCTCGAATCTGAAGGAAGTCGCGATGTGGTCCCACCTGCTGCGTCAAGTCATCGCCCCATCAATAAGCCTGTGTTGGGGGGGAAGATCTGCCGTTGGCTACTTTTGTTTCAGGAGTTTGATTTTGAAGTCATTGTGAAACCGGGGCGGTTGAATGCTGGACCAGATCATTTGTCATGGATTGACATAGGGGAGGAACCGACTAATATCGAAGACGGGTTGCCGGATACCCAACTATTTAAAGTTGCCGCCGCTGATCAATATTTTGATGACATCATTCAGTTCATGGTGACCGACACTGTGCCCGATGACTTTACCACTACTCAGAAGAAATAGTTGGTTGTCAAGGCTGCTAACTTTTAGCTAATCGCGGGAGAGTTGTATAAATTGGGTGCTGATGAGATATTGTGCAGATGTGTCTTTCCGCATGAGCAAGCACAGATATTGGCTAAGGCACATGGTGGAGTAGCGGGAGGACACTATGGCAGTTAGGAGACTACGCGAAAGGTACTGCATGCAGGGCTTTGGTGGCCCACATTACATAATGATGCGATATACTATGCGCGGTCTTGCGATGTTTGTCAGCGAACTGGCAAGCCGTCCAGACGTGATGAGATGCCCTTGCTACCTCAACTGACATTGCAACCGTTCGAAAAATGGGCTGTGGATTTTGTAGGACCAATCAATCCACCATGGAAATGCAAAGGTGCACGGTATATTGTCACAGCGACAGAGTACTTGACCCGGTGGGCCGAGGTGGCACCCGTAGTTGATTGCTCCACCACAACGGCTGCTCGATTTTTGTTTGATAACATTATCACTCACTTCGGCTGCCCCAAGATATTGCTGAGTGATTAAGGAAGCCACTTTATTAATCGCACCATCAGCGCATTGACGGAGGAGTTGCAGATATGGCATAAGAAGAGTACATCCTATCACCCACAGGCGAATGGAACGGTGGAGGTGTTAAACAAGGTATTGGAGCATGCGCTGACAAAGGTGTGCAATGCGAACCGCGATGACTGGGATCTGAAAATCCTAGCAGTGTTGTGGGCCTATCGCACCACATGTAAAAGGTTGAATGGTCAGACACCTTTTAAGTTGGTAAATGGGAAGGAAGCAATTATGCCAATGGAGTACATTGTTCTGAGTCTACGAATTACGGCTATTACGGGCATGGATGATGTCGCATCATTAAATGAACGTCTAGCTCAATTGGTACAGCTGGAAGAGGATCGATTTATTGCTGGCTTTCACCAAGGGGTGGAGAAGGATCACCAGAAGGCATGGCATGATTGCCACATCAAAATTAAACAGTTTCAGCAAGGTGACTTGGTACTATTATATGACAGCAAGTTTATGAAACATCCAGGAAAATTGCAGATGCATTGGCTGGGTCCATATCGCATCAATAGTATTACTTCAAGTGGAGCGGTTCAGTTGCAGCGGTTGGATGGGGTGATGCTCCCCAAGCCGGTAAATGGTCACAGGTTGAAGCCATATCAATCAGGCTTGGAATAGTGCGATGTCTGAGTCACATCAAAAAAAAAAGTGTGTTGCAGGTTGCTTGGTGGCAGATGGCGCACCAACAGAAGAAGGTATGCGCAAGCAGGGAGGCTTGTGCCGCAAGTTTGGAGCAGTCAGAGACTCATGGCAGCGTTGCGACCAGGATTGACGAAATATTTTGTTGAGATAATGAAGGATTTTGTGATGATTACGGAGGATTTGGGGGGTACGGGGCAGTGTTGTGACTACTATCGCGCTAACATCTTGTGACCACTTCCCATCATCCATATACATGATTGCGCCTGACAGATTCGGCTGGGTTACCACATGACGATGGCATGTTTTGCACATGGCACATTGGGCCGGTACGATCAGCAATATGTGAGGAGATTGCTCACACGTTGGCACATGGGATCTTCGGTGGCAGCATGGTCACCCCCTGTTGTGTTAGTCGGTGGGTTCACACACGCAAATGCGAGGTAGTGGGGCATCATTCCCACCGTCGTGACCCAGGAATGGTCCGGCTATAAGTAACCGAGGCAGCTGGTAGTTCGCTATCAAGAAGTCATTCTAACATAGAGTGGTTATGTTGTTTGATTAGTTTGTGAGTTGAGTTGTGAGGAATTCCAAGGAGGCTGTGGAAAGGCTTCACTTCATTTCCTGTGGTAGCACCCCAGGGGCTCTGTGAGCCCGAACGACGAGTGTCCCTGAGCGCCTTGATACGGTGGGTGCACTTACACTGTGTTATTCTCGAGCCGAGGGCCAGTCCAGCATGGTTAAGTACACAGTAGTTGTTCGAAGGATTGTGCTCTTCTCGACCCTTGAGATGGTTGGGGCGGTAGCTCCCTACACACAGTAGGAGCCGTTTGCCGGTGTGAAACAGATGTGCCAGAGTCATCTGCTGATTTTGAACTTTGGCACTGTTCGTCCTCTTTTCCTTCCCGTCTATACCATTCACAGAGACTCAAGGATGAGTTTGAGACGTACATGACAGCAAGTCGGGGGATGCCCACTTTCGGGTAAGACTTACAGAACAACGAGACAATGATCAGTGTAGCCGAAGGAGCAGGACCACACCGCATGCTCTAGACACCAAGAACAATTGACGTGTACTATGTCCAGCAGCTGACGTGGCTCGAGGGCAAGCCACAAGATTGTGTTGGGGGCTTGTTGGCAGGCGGTTCGATGGGGAAATGTCGCGGTACCGCCGACGCTGCGACACATCGGATGAGGGTGCGAAAGGAGTATTTTGTGTTAAAGGATACCGTAGTTGGTGGGTTTTGGGTCACTTGGACCATATGTTATGTAATATTGAGTCAATTGTACCGCAGTATGCGATTTTTTGGGTCATTTGGACCGAGTTAGTTAGATAATGGGTCATTTGTCCATAGTGTCGGTTAGGAAGTCGTTTGTAAGTGGACAAAGATTGTAATGGCAGAGGCCTATAAATAGATAAGAGTTGTAAGTATTAGAGGGGGAATAGTAGGCAGGATATAAGGAGATGTATGTGTACGGAGATCTATGTTTTGCTTTTGGTATACGACTGTGACAGTAATAACATGATGATGTTTTGGTACGATTTTTGTGCAATGTTGCGATATGTGAATGTTGTTATATTTTCTTGATGCAATGTCTGCTTACTGTTGCTATGATGATAAATGCTGCGATTAAGTAATATGTTATAACTCAATGTCGAATGTTTAAAGTTTCTGTTTAAGTACTACAATAAAGCTAGTCAGTGCAGCCACAACTCTCCTCCTCCCTCGGTGGAAACATGGTTTCGTTTGCTCTTCCTGGATGCCTCGGGTGAGACCTCATCCGCTCTTCCCAGGGAGACTGCGGTATGTGTCGACAATGAGGAGAACCCCTGTCGATCGAGGTTGCGTTGGTCAACAATTGTTCTCTCCTATTTGAAAACATTAGATACTGATTTGCTTTTTGCTATAGTACATTCTACCTCTATCTCTCCCAGATAGCTTTGACGACAACATAAAACAATTTATATATGATCTTGGTAAATACATGAGGTAAGTAACAATTTATATGCATGACAATGTTTATTCTCTTTGTTGCATAGCTTATTGACATATTGTGTTTTACATCTTGGAACTTTATTATATATGCCTCAATCTTGTTGATCACTATTATTTTCTTGCATCTTTTGTGGGTGGCTTTCATCTAAAGAAATCTATAAAGGAGATATTAGGTATTGGAAGAGAGAAATTCCTCGTCTAATGTGTGAAATGCAGAAGTATTTACCTCCATCATTTTTCAATGCACAAGAACACTATCTCATATACCAAGTTGAGGAGATTGAATTGTGTGGACCTATAAACTCAAGGTCAATGTGGATGGTGGAAAGGAATTTGAAGTCATTGAAGGATTTTGTTAGACAAAGAGCACGTCCTGAGGGTTCTATGGTGCATGGATATATGTTATATCAATCCATGGTGTACATTAGTTAGTATCTTCCAAATTTAGCAAAAAATATCAATCTGCCTTGCATTTGTCATGTCAACTCCATCAACAAATTTGAAGGGGAGGTCATGTTGGGTAAAGGTAGAACGAGGAAAGTGAAAGGTAATTGAATGGTGTATATTTAATTTATTATACAATTAATTTTTCAATTTCTATATATATATAATACTCATGTAATTTTTATTATTCCATCAGTATTTTAAGGTAAACTTAATTGCCTTTAATGATAGCTAATTACAATTTTTAATTGTTATTTTTTCATATAGTTGGTAGCGTGTGGGATGCACTACATTTATACATTGCAACCAATCTTGATTGGATGGAGGAATGGATAGAATGATGTACATAATTCTATGGTACCTTATCATGGGAAGGGTTTAGTAAAATGATTAAAACAGTGCGTCGTTATCAAGAAGAATATCCCGGTGAACTTATGCAAAGGGAAATTGATTTAGCATGTGGTTTAAAAGATAAAAAAACAAGTATATTTACCCTGCTCATTTTTTTCGTTGTTTCCCATTATATTAATGTATTTATTTCTTCTTATAGTTTTATTTACCGAGACGGGCATGATGTAGTTGATACACCACAAGGCTATGTGGTGCAATGGTCATAAATTTTGCATCAAAAATTTGGATGACAAGAAGAAAACATTTGATTGTGGGATAACTGCAGTTTTTCAAGTCACTAATGTTTCCTCTAGAAGTGACAGGAATCCAGAAGCATATGAAAATAGTTACTATGGTTATTTGGAAGATATAATTGTGTGTGACTTTAATTCCTTTAAAATAGTTATGTTTGAGGTCAAATGGCATAGGCTACGAATGAATGAACGTGATCCCGAAATAACTACTATTGAGCATGCCAATGGATTTACCATGGTTAATACAAGGGCACTTGAACCGGGTACATAGCTTATGTTCTTCCAAGTCAATGTGAGTAGGTCTTTTACTGAGGTTACAGGTAAAGCAAGTTGGTCATACATTGTTAGATATGATCCAAGAGGAATACCGATCAAGTATAATGCAGAGGAAGAAGACAATGTTGAAGAAGAAGGTGATGCAGATCAGGAGTAGTTGGTCACTGACGTAGATGTGTTAGATGAATAATTTGATCAAGAAGTTGATCATCCAAATGATGTAGCAGACAATGACGTAGTCATTGATGATATTGATGATGAATATATAACCGAAAATGACGTTGATGATGATGCTGATATTAGCGATCCTTTAAACGATAGATATTTTGAACTAGATGATGATACAGATGTCGAGTTAGATGAAGAATAATATCAATGACATTGTAGCAATGTTGGAATCTAGGAGGTATGTGAGTACATCTTTTTGCATAATGTATTATGTTTAATTTATTTAGTTATGTCATTTTTTATTTAGTATGTTACATCATCATCATCATCATCCTCATCCTCATCCTAATCATCATCATCATCATCATCATCGTCACCGTCGTCATCATCGTCACCATCATCATCAATGTCATCATCATCATCATCATTGACATTGTCATCATCATCGACGTTGTCATCAACATTGACGTTGTCATCATCATTGTCATATTCACCATCATCATCTTCATCATCATCATCTTCATCATCGTCATCATCATCATCATTGTCCTCATCATCATCTTCATCATCATCATCATCATCATCATCATCCTCATCATCCTCATCTTCATCCTCATCCTCATCCTCATCCTCATCATCCTCATCATCCTCATCATCATCATCATTGCATCGCCTTCATCATCATCATCATCGTCATCATCATCGTCATCATCATCATCGACATTGTCCTCCTCCTCATCATCAATGTTGTCATCATCATCATCATCATCGACGTTGCCATCATCATCATCATCTTCATCATCATCGTATTCATCATCATCATCATCTTCATCATCTTCATCATCATCATCTTCATCATCATCATCTTCATCACCACCATCATCATCGTCGTCGTCGTCGTCGTCATCATCATCTTCATCATCATCATCATCTTCATCATCATTGTCTTCATCATCATCATCATCATCATCATCATCATCATCATCATAATCATCATCCTCATCCTCATCATCATCATCATCATCCTCATCTTCATCATCATCATCATCATCATCATCATCATCATCATCATCGTGATGTTATGTCATTTTTTATTTAGTATGTTACATGTTCTTCTTTATGTGATTGTTTGTTCTTCTTTATGTGATCGTTGTTGTCGTCATCACCACCATCATCATCATCGTCAGCATCATTATCATCATCATCATCATCATCATCGTCATCATCATCATCATCGTCATCATCATCATCATCATCCACATCATCATCATCATCATCCACATCATCATCCTCATCCTCCTTCTCATCATCATCATTATCATCATCAACGTTGTCATCATCATCATCATCATCATCATCATCATCATCATCTTCATCATCATCATCATCTTCATCATCATCGTTGTCATCATATTCATCATCATCATCATCCTCCTCCATGTGTCAAATTTTGAAAATGTCACCGTATTGCACTTATATGACAAAGATTTTCTATTCTCGGACTAATATGTCATTCTTTAGCACTGCACACATGGATAATGAGCCCCATAGAATATTTTTGTGGATCAACGCCCTCTATTTCTACCTCAGGCCATGGATTGAGCCTAAATAAAATAAACATAATAAAATAATAGTAATAAACAATTTAATAAAACAAAAAATATAATAATATAATAATATTATATAATATAAAAAAATTTAAACATAATAAAAAAGCATAAAAAATATAATAATAAACATTAATAAAATGATAAATAGTAAACATAAAAAAACATAACATAACATTTCAAACCATTTAACTTACCTCCCCTCCAGCTTGCACGCGAAGAGACATTTTCATGCCCGACTTTCCCGTGAAGAGACATTTTTCACGCCTGCAAACCAATTCAGAACTTGCAAGACTGGTCTCCAAGGTCGATGGAGGCCGTAGAGTAACTTACCTCCCCTCCAGCCTGCACACAAAGGAGGTATTCGAGGTCATTTAGGAGGTCGAAGAGGAACCAGAGGAGGTCACCCACGAATCAAACATAGAGGACACAGACGAGGTATCTGAGGTCATCAAGGAGGTCAGAGAGGAACTAGAGGTCACCAAACATAGCCACAGAGGACACAATGCATCCAAAAGTAAGTACCCTATCATTTACCCCTGCATTCCTTTGTAAAATTTCTCAATGTTTCAGTTGAAAACATTTTTATGGATTCCTATGTATAGCCACCACTAGTAAGGACGTATGCCATTTCTATTCCTGTTCGGATTCTCGGACTGCAACCTGTTCCATAACCTTGAGAGTCGGCATTGGCTCTAGTAGTGCCTGTAGTCTAGGGTAGTATTTACACCTTCTTGTCAGGCCATGGTCCTTCGCCCACGAAATCTGAACTAAATCAAAAGGGTTTGAGAGAGGGTAAATCTGAGAGGGTAAAATTTTAAGATGATGCACAAGTGAAATAAATTTTAAGATGATGCACAACCCTTTTCTTGATATGGTTGGTGCAAAAGGACATTTATCTCAAAACCAGTTATGATACCCAAAGGGATTGATCCAAGCAGTAGCAAAGGTCACCTTTGTTGGGGCCTTTGAGCCTAATTTTGCTATGATGTTGATGGAGAGATGATATACAAATCTATTGATAATGTAATTTGATGCATTAGATATTGAGGGAAACATGACAACATCAGGGAAATTGAATTTTTGGCCAGGCCTAGATGAAAAGGAAAAAAAACCTAATGATGAGGTTGGTTCCTCTATTTTAAAGAAGGGTGTGCAGGAGGATAGAATTGAGGAAATGTCCAGAATAATTAAAAAATTCCAACAAACTAACCAGGCTTGAATTAGAATGAAATAATTAAAACATAACCCCTCAAGAAGGAGCACCAAGGAATGATATTGCTAATCAGTATAGGAGGCCTTTCAACCTATATATTATGTACACAGAAAAAGGGAATTAATATCAACCTGGATCCAGCCTCCTATTAGAGAGAACAATAACAAGAATAATAATTTGCTAGCCTCCCTTTTGAAGAGGAATATACAGATACTCTAGAAGAAATGAATTGGCCATATGATGAATGCAATACCATTCACCTGACCCAAGAATACTATGAAATTTCAATGCAATCTAATACATATGATTATGATAATGAACAATAAAATGGTGAATATGAAATGTCCTAGGCCCAATATAGAATTTTTGTTGATACCTTACAAGGTAAATTGCACAAGAATCATGAACTCGATCCAAGACCCCTTGCTAAAAATCAAGATAATCAAAATCCTCCGAAAAAACCCTTTATAAATCAACCAAAAAATAAATTATAGGATCCATCTAGTGACCTCTGCTAAGAGAAATGACAAGTTAAAGGACAAAGCTAGTGAATCTATGATGCATGCTGCTGCAAAAATAAATGAGAATCCCCAAACTTAAAAGCCGAGAAATTAAAAAAGGGAGAAAGACGGACCTGATGTCCCCTTTAACATTGAACACGAGTTGGGTAAAATTAAAATTCATGTACCTTTTATTGAGTTGGATAAAATCATGTTTATCATAAACCAATTGAGAAAAATGATGAGTAGCACAATTTCATCTATACAACTAGATACTTTAAACATCCTAGGATTCATTTATCAATTAGATTTGTACAAATATTGTAACACATTCCCATACTCTAACACTACCAACAATATAAGAATGTGCCCCCCCTAAATAAAATATAGCCCAATAATATTTATTTATTGCAATTTACTACTCTAGTCCTTGTTAGCCTCGTTACTATTCCCATCTTTATTTTGTTGCAAGAGAAAGATCCATGAATGATGTTTTCAATATTGAAAATTCAACTACAACATGTTGTCTCATTTTAATGATTGTAGGTACCACCAAATAGGTACTTGTCGGATCTATATTCCTCAAGTGAGGAAGATAGACCGTAAAAGAGGTTAAAAGTGAGATGTCTATTACAAGATCTAATAAGTCAAGATCAACTAGAGGTGAAAAGGTAAGGAGAACATTTCGTAAACGCATGGAACTTTTTCTTTTTGAAGGAGGATCATGTGATTATGATAATGAGAGCATAGGTGACATTGAGTTTCCCCTAAGGTATAGACATCTTGTCAAACGATGGCTACCTAAGGAGCTAGCCCAAGTGGACACAGATTTCTTCCTCAACGGGAGGATTTATCGCATTGCTCCATCGTATTTACATGGATGGGGGATATTTTCCATGGATGGCATAAAGGTCAAATATGGCACTGAAACTGAATTGATGGAGTATGTCGAACCATGCTACAAATACAATGAATGGTTGTTGTTGGTCCGATATACGTGAAGTATGTGGACATACGGAGTGGCAACAAATTATTGTCAACTATTGGACAACAATTTGAACAAAGGAGCTACTATGTATATTGATGGAAGGCCAAAAGCTTCCGGAAATATAGCAGGGTTTATAAATAGTACACGACTAGGGACAACACATAAGCTACCCAATTGCATATTTGAGGGGCGTGAAGGAAATCGTGTATTCGTATGTGAAACAAAATCAATAGTTGCAAGTGAAGAGTTGTTGATCGATTACGGTTTGAATCGAATAGATGTAGGGGTTGCTATTATGGGTGTAATTTTCTTATACAACATTTAAATCAACCTTTGATTGATGACTTATTATTTTTCTCTTGCAATAAATTTATTTATATGTCATGCTTTTTATAATATACACATGGTTAATTATATGTCATGCTTTTGATTAATTATGTTTAAGAGACATTGTTAAATATGTAATTTTCATTTTTAATATGTCTTAATTATTATATTGTGGCAGGGTGATCCTGGCCATATTCCACAAGCTAACCGTGGAAAGTCACCAATGGTGACGCATGAGGTAAATTCTAGTTTAATAGTACCTAATAGCATCAATGTAATAGTAACCACAATTCATGATTATATTACAACTGTTAACATTTGACCTTTTTTATGATTACGAGTTCAATATTTCAAGATGATATCATTCTTATTGTATTGTTGCAGGGGGTCGACACTCATAACACACCTACATCTTCTGGATAGGTAAACGTGACTGTCATATTAACAATAAATTTTTTCTTCATTAATCACATTTATTATACATGATTTAATTTTTATTTTTCCATATGAATATGTCTTGCTTCTTGTATTGTGGTAGGGTGGCCGCGGGAAGTCGCCAATATCGTCACATCCGGTAAACGATAGCGTAATAGTACCTAAACATGATTAAAGTGCTTATTTTTTTTATTATATACATTTTTTTTTTACGTAATTCTTTGTAATGATTAAAATAAATTAACTAACTTTATTGATTGACGTTCGTAGAGCACACCACATCAGGATGATGAGGTGGTCGCTGAGGAATATATATTTTATTCAACCAACCCAATGGAAACTGTGAAGAAGGATTTGAAAAAGTTCAATCAAGACCTTCTTAGACTTATTGTACTCAGACCCAGGTCTGAAGAAATCAAAGCAAAAATTGATGACTTCAGGCAAAAAATAGAACAATACTGGGTAAGTGGCATCTTTGTTAGATTTTATGAAGTATGGCATATATTCATTTATGTTATTTGAATTTTTTTTTGATATGATCTAATCAATTGAAGTTTTCTTTTTGTAGGAATTTTTGGAGATAACACCCATGCATCGAGTATAGACTACAGAGTTCGGTATTGGTAGTAGCGAAGGTTCAACACATTGTCAATATACCGTACCAACGAGGCTATTTGACTCTCTTGACCAGCGATGCACTTTAGATGCTACGACCTCACTGGATGTTGGAGGTCAACAGGGCCATTCAACCACCACTACTTCACAAGATGTTAGAGAGGAAAGTAACATCGGATGTGAAAGTTTCTATCCTGGTGCAGTACGTGTGGTTAGCAGGGAATCATTTCCCGTTAGCTTCTTGGTGGACCAAGAATGTGTTCCAATCAAGATACCGAAGATTGCAGGTATTATTTAATTTATTCAGTGTTTTTTTTAATGTAATTCAAAGCCACATACCTCAAATTAGTTTTAATTAATGATCTTTTTTTTTGCAGGAAATAATGTTTTTTTATAAGAACCTGCATGAGAAGGCGTTGGAGATTTTTGGGCCCACCATTCGTACACAGTGGAATGAATAAAATGACAAATTGAAAGATGATTTGATGAACCACATGGTTAGCTTGTTTGGTGATACCTTCAACAAAAAAGGTGTCATCTCAGCAACTGGCTTAAATTTGAAATATGCCAGGGCAGATTATAGGGACAATTTGCAAATTAACCATAAGTATGAGCATCCTACAATAGTTTCAGAGAAGGAGTGGAAGGTTCTCATGGATGATGCAAAGGAGAAGGCATTGAGAAAACAAGGAAAGACTCGACCAATTGGTTCAAGAAGGTATGACACATATCATATTTTCAATGAACAATGTTGAATTTTTTTTTAACTTTTAAATATATTTAAGTTGTGATATATAACATATTTGAAACCTTTCATAGGCTCCCTGACACCTCTAAAGTGACAAAGGCAAGAGTATAAAAACAGGGGCAGCACAAACTGGGCCAGGGTGGATATCAGAAACTAAGGGCATAAATTGTAAGAATCAAACAATCATTATTTGTAGCCAAATTTTTTCTAACTGTAGTGAACAATTAATTGATTTATCACAAGCACTTTTCATGGTGTTATGCATTGCAGGGAAATTATTTTCAAGAGGTAGCCATTGAAGAAGACTTGAGGCTCGGCTTCAAGTATGGTTTTCAACATGTGCTGGAACGTTGAAAAATCTTGGGGCGAACCCCAATTTCCCCATTGATGCATGCAAAGGTAAATAAAATCAATAAGGCTATAATTATAATGTACTTGTGTAATATATTCATGAATGATTACATCGAAAAATAAATGTCTTTTTTTGTTTTCAGGGTGAGAGAAACAAAAGCAACAAGGGTAGCGGTACCGAACTGGTACCACGCGCAGGTGGGGAGCTGCCTATTCATTCAAGTAGGTATGTTATAAAACAAAAGTATTTAATATGATTTTAAATACATAATTGATGACGTGTAGTGATTAATATTCTTCTGTGAATGGAAGAGCATGTACCTGATCATGCTCAATCGAGAGAGGAACAAATGGCAGAACCAATGAACACTCCAGTTGTCTCGGCTAGTCAACCTACAGGTAAAGATCATTGTAATGATACTGGAAATAATGAAATATGTATCTCAATAATAATTTCACATTTATATCTATATAATTGTCTTGGTTTTTGCAGATGATTCCCCTCTCCATCGACCTCCACGCCCTGCTAATCGACGTACCATAAGTATGGTATGGGAGGGTATGCCCACACTATCAACAAAAATAGAGGGAACAAAAACTACAATGGTTCAACACAACGAAGATGAAGTCCTCCTCTTCGAATTTATGAAAAAAAACAAAACCAAAACATAAAAAATGTAGTTGTAAACATTTAAGATTTGTATTTGACTGAGTAAAGGCATGAAATATTTACAATTTTGTTACAAGTTTCTTGATCTAGTCGGTGCATGGCCATATTTTAGAATTGAGGTTTCACAGTGGATGTTATCGCTCAGTTCATATTTTTGAATATGCGTGACATCTTTCGAGGACTATAGCTATCCTCAAGGGACTGGCCACCCCATCCTGAGTTAAACTGAGGAAGATGAGATGACCATATCGTTTATAATTGGTTTAGATATAATATACTTATGTTATTTTTATTTTAGCATTGTTGTATTTCATTAACAACTTAGATTTGATATATATCGCTACTGTTATTACTCTTTTTGTTTTCAGTACTTTAATGATCTTTGCATCTCTATGTTTGATAGTACTGTGCTGATTAGAACAATTAATATAACTATGTTTGTGATTTTTGAAATTTACATGTGAAATGTTTGTTCACTTTGTTGCATAGCATATTTTTGAATATGTGTGACATATTTCGAGGACTATGGTTATCCTCAAGGGGTTGGACACCCCTTGCTGAGTTAACCTGAGGAAGATGAGATGACCACATGAGCTTCCTTATCTAGGGATGATTATTATGAGCTTCCACTCTTTGCATGAGACACATGAGACGTATGACCAAATACAGTTGAGAAGGTCGGGTAACCTACCTTGACGTTGACTTGATGTGCATGAGCCTAGTATGACGCTGTGTTTCCTTGTTATGTTACGTTGACTTGCATGTTTACTTGCATGTGATGTTTAGCCTTGTGGTGACTTGTGATTGGCCCTTGCATGGTAACGTTGAGCTATACAACCCTTAAATGTTGACGTCCATGTTGTTGATGACTAGCGTGACCCATTAGGATTGTTTTCCACCCTTTCGTTGACCTAAAGATCCCTCCTTAGGTTCCATCCACCATAGCGCTACCTTATATGAATTTTTTTGAGTACTTTGCTATCATTTTTGATTGTGTGCTGGTCATACTGCTGTGCTGCTATTGTTTTTGATTTGTGAGGGTTGGATGATCCATTTTAGGGTCTTTTCCAGTTCTAGGTTCTCTCATTTCACAAGTATGTTGGTCTAGTTGAGTCTCATGCAAGTAACCTAACTCTAAGAGGTTGAAGTCTGAGGATAAGGGAGGTATTCCCCAACATACGATGTTGAGTTATAATTGGTTCAGATCTGATATATATTGCTATTGCTATATATAGATTGCTACTGTTATCACTGTTATTGTTTTCGGTACTTTAATGGTTATTGTAGCTCATTATTTTTGGGACATCCTAGAGTTGAATTAGGATATTGAGGTATGGTTTCTCTTTTCCACAACAATACAAAATTTTATTGTACTGTAGTAATACATACAATATGATAACTGTTCCATACTGTTTTTCTTTATAGGTCCTCTATCTTGTAGACCCAATTGGTGAGGTTGCTATTCAAAATCTTCATATGTACAAAGACATAGGTTGCTATTCAAAAATCTATCTTGTGGCGTTGTGTGAGAATCCCAGTAGCTGTACATAAGGCATGTAGTGCATGTCTAGAATTGATGACTCTTTATGAGGGATACACTAGGGCCAACAATTTGTTGGAGGCATCACGTAGATTGGAGGTTGGATCACAAGGTTATATTTATTTTATCCTTCCTTGTGGTGGCTTGCATGTGCTTTTAATAATTTTTAGTCAAATTTATAAATGAAAACACATTAACACCATAACACATTATCTCATCTACCCTAGACTGAAAGAAATATCAGCTTGCAGGGCATGAAATATGTAGATCAAGATCTTATGATAACTTCCTATATAGGTTCATGTAATAGATCATAAGAAATGGAAAATGATGGCTTCATCCTATAAGAATCCACTGTATAAGAATTTGATTTGATGGATTCACCCTATGATTGTTGCTAGTGGATTATAGCCTTGTGCGGGCATATTATTCCCGATCTCTGTCAACTGCCTCATATTATAGCCCTTGTGTGGGCATATAATTACTGCCTTTGCGGGCATATATTAATGCCTTTGTGAGCATATATTATTAATCCTTGTGCAGGAATATTATTAATGCCTTTGAGGGCATATATAAACCCCTGCACAAGAATATATTAATGCCTTGTGCAGGCATATATTAATATATTCCTTGTGCGGGTATATTTAAAACCCTTGTGCGGGCATACCCAAGCCCCTTGCGCGCATATTTCATAGAGCCTTGTGTGGTAATATTTCAAGCCCCTTGCGAGCATATCCAACTTAGCCCCTTGCAGGCATATCTCAAGCCCCATTGTGGGCATATCCCAAGCCCCTTGCGGGAATATTTCAAGCCCCCTGCGGGCATATTTTCAAGCCCCTTGCGGGCATATTGACTTCAATTATTTCTTTATGTCTCCAACATGGTAAATGACCAAAATATGGGTCATCAACATTCTTTCCTCTCCTTAATTTTCCATGTCACGGACTTATCCATCACATATAGGGTTCCATGGATTTCTTCTAAGACCTCATAGTCGTGATCTTCATGAGTTCCATAATGCCAGCAAGCCCTTCCAGAATGCCCGTAAGTTTGAGATGCCTTGCTCCATATGCCCACAAGAGTCCTTAGAAATTCCTGCAATGGGCTCTTTTGTATGCCATCAAGGGCTCAAAAGATGCATGCAAAGGTTTCTTTAAGTATGCCCGTAAAGGCTCTTAAGGATTCCTAAAGCTTGAAATATATCACTGTCCTTCAAATTCCCACCATGTCATTCCAATGTCCATACAAGCCACTACACAACACTTCTTGGCATCAATGAAAACTTCAATTTTCAATCTCCCCCCTTTGTCATTGATGACAACAACTCACTAACTCCCCTCTTTTATCTACATCTCTCCCCCTTTGGAATCAATGGAAAAGGGTCAAATACTTAACAATCAAGTCATCAAAAGCTTCACAATGCCCAAAAAATATGTTTCTTCTTGAATACTTAGCTTCTCCCCCTAAGAGTATGCTTGTACTGTTTCTTGTACTTGGCAAGGAGAAATGTTGCTAAAAAAGCTATCACTGATTTCAGTCAAGTCAACCTGTCAAGTCAGATTATGGCTGTCAATCTTGCTCCAAAGTTTACTACAGATCTACCATTAAACCTTTTGCTCAAGTGATCATAAAGTAACTTCTTAAGTCACTTCTGTCCGTGCTTCTTTGGACTAGGATGCTTGATTATAAAAGAATTCAACATGAATGCATGTAAGGATGTTTTTCTTGAGAACCAGATCAATTGGTCATTTGCAGTAGGCCTGTGGGCATACTTGCGGACATTTTCCAGTGTATGCATTTTCCTGCGGGCATTTATCCTCCATGTGTGGATGCTTTGCGGGCATTGTTGGTTGTGGAGCCTGATATCCAAATTCAGAGATATTATTATTCAGCCATGTCCGTACCCCAGGTTTGGTTATGATCCCGACACGATCCCTAAGGGGTCCGGGCCCATGGTTTTGGGTAACCCGTGGTATTTTCCCATTGTATCTCCCTTATAAAAGAAAGACATTGTAATACGACTAGGGTTGATGTATTAGGTTTTATGCATTGTAAAGATCTATGAGATCAGAAGAGAGATTGTGAGACAGTGAAGAGGAAGTGCAACGACTATGCTGCAGGTTGTATCCCTTCACTTTGCTGGACGGAATAATAATAAGGACCTGGCAACTTCAGTGTGGACGTAGCCCATCTTGGGTGAACCAAGATATATCTGTGTCTCTCTTGTAATGTGTATGTGTGATTATATTTTCATTTTTTTTTATTGTTATTGCTCTGCGATCCTGTTTTTCTAACAGGCATTTACCTTGTGCTTCAGGCATTTTATCTTCTCCATTTGAGGGCATCTTGTATGCAAAGCGGGCATGTATTTAAGTCTGGCGGGCATATATACTATGCATGCGAGCATATTTTTAAAGCCTTAACAAATACATTTCTAACTTATCCAAGAAGTATTCTTCTTCTCCATGCATTCCAATACAAATTGCTGGGTATTTACTTCAAACAATGCATCAAGATTTCTTCGCTTGACAGACATTCTATTTGACAATATCTATGATGCCTATTAGTATTTAGTTACCTAGGTTGACATGAGAAATTCATTGAATGGAATGGGCCCTAACTTGTATGCATTCCCATGAGAATAAGACACTCGGTGATGATGGGAAACCAAGCTCAACAAAAAGAGCAGACAAAGTTATCTAATAAGCATCAAGAGGAATAAAAAAACTCAAGGTGAAAACCTTTCAACATTTAATGGATTCGAGGTCAAGATGAATCTATGCCATTGCATTTGTACATTTAGTGTTTTTGTGTGGCTAGATGCACCACACACACACCACACACACATGAAAACACAAAGTAATAGGAATCTACCCCAAATTTGCAACGGGCATACAATATTGTTGCCTAGATTTTCCCGGGTAACACTCTATGTTATGTACACCTTAATAAGGCGATTATTGCAATAGTAAGGACCTCCTTGGAAAATGGTTGTTCTGGACCTTTAATGACTTGTGCGGGCATATTTAAGCCCTTGTGTGGGCATACCCAAGCCCTTGTGGGAATATTTCATAGCCCCTTGTGTGGGAATATTTTAAGTCCCCTGCGGGCATATCCAAGCCCCTTGTGGGCATATCTCAAGCCTCGTGCGGGCATATTTCAAGCCCCTTATGACCTGATTGGGGGGGAAAGAGAGAGATAGGGAAGGGGGGAGGTGTAGTTGTGTGTGGAGTGGGGGTTTGGGGAGAGACAGAGATTAGGGGTTAGAGAATTAGAGAGATATATTTAAAGAGAGAGATTAGGGGTTAAAGGTTTAGAGAGCGAGACTGATTGGGGGTTAGGAGTTTGGAGAGATAAGGAGAGAGAGAGAGACTAGGGGTTAGGGGTTTAAACAAAGAGAGATTTGAGGGTTAAAGGTTTAGAGAGAGAGAGAGAGAGAGAGATACGGGGTTAATGGGGGTTTAGAGAGAGATAGATCACGGGGGGGAGCATGTATGGTTTGTGATTGGGGGGAGAGAGAGAGATAGAGAAGGGGGGAGGTGTAGGGTAGATGATTAGAGAGAGAAAGAGAAAGATTGGGGGTTATGGGTTTAAAGAGAGAGAGAGAGATTTGGGGTTAGGGGATTAGAGAGAGAGAGAGAAATTTGGGGTTAGGAGTTTAGAGAGAGACATATTGGGGGTTAGGTATTTAGAGGCAGAGAGAGAGAGAGAGAGATTGTGGATTAGGGGTTTAGATAGAGACAAAGAAAGAGAGAGATTGGTGATTAGGGGTTTAGAGGGAGAGAGAGAGAGATGGATATTGGGGGTTAGGGTTTTAGAGAGAGAGAGAGGTATGATGTCAGGGATTTATAGAGAGAGAGAGAGATAAGGAGTTAATGGGTGTTTAGATATAGAGTGATCATGGGGGAAAGAGATAAAGAGAAAGAGAGGGGGTTGGGAGATAAGGGTTTGGCGAGAGAGAGAGAGATTGGGGGTTAGGGTTTTAGAGAGGGGGAGAGAAAGAGAGAGATTGGGGGGTTAGGGGTTTAGAGAGAGAGAGAGAGAGAGATTCGGGGGTTAGAGGTTTAGAGAGAGAGAGATAGAGAAGATTGGTTGTTAAAGGGAGATCATTTGGGTATTAGGGGTATAGATAGAGAGAGGGGGAAGATTGGTTGTTAGAGAGAGAGAGAGATACAAAAAGAGGGAAATTGTGACTTAGGGGTTTAGACAAAGAGAGATTGAGGTTTAGGGGTTTAGAGAGAGATATATTTTAGGGTTAGGGGTTAAGAGAGAGAATGTGGGTTATGGGTTTAGAGAGAGAGAGAGAGATTGGGGATTAGGGGTTTAGAGGGAGAGAGAGACTCGAGGTTAGGGATTCAGAGAGAGAGACAGATTGGGGGTTATGGTTTTAGAGAGAGAGAGAAAGATTGGTTGTTAGGGGTTTAGAGAGAGAGAGAGATTGGGGATTAAGGGTTGAGAGAGAGAGATTGGGGTGTAGGGTTTTAGAGAGAGAGAGATTGAAGGTTAGGGTTATTACAAACAGAGAGAGATAGAAATAGAGAGATTGGAGGTTAGGGCTATTAGGGATAATAGAGATATATAAATTGAGATATTGGTGGTTAGGGGTTTATAAGGAGAGAGAGATCAGGGTTAGGGGTTTAGAGAGAGATATAGAGTTCGGGGGTTAGTGTTCAAAGAGAGATAGAAATATAGAAAAACAGAGATTGGCAGTTTTGGGTTTAGAGAGAGAGAGAGAGAGATTGTGGCTTAGGGTTTTAGAGGGAGAGAGAGATAGAAAAAAGGGAGATCATGGGTTAGGGGTTTATAGAGAGAGAGATAGAGAATGGAGGTTAGGGGTTTAGAGAGAGTTATTTGGGATTAAGATATTAGAGGGGAGAGAGAGATAGAAAGAGGGAGATTGGGGCTTAGTATTTTATATATAATAGAGAGAGAATGGAGGTTAGGGGTTTAGAGAGAGAGAGAGATTAGGTATTAGAGGGTTTAATAGATAGGGAGATTAGGGTTTAATAGTTGTTTAGATATAGAGGGGAGATTACAAGGAGGGAGTATAGATTGTGATTAGTGGTAGGGGGAAGTGAGACATAGAGAGGGTGGAGGGGTAGGGTGGGTGAGGAGTGAGGGTTTGGGGAGAGAAGAGAGAGAGATTGGGGGTTATGGGTTTAGAGGGAGAGAGAGATTGGAGGTTATGGATTTAGAGATAGATTGGGTGATTGGGGGTTAGGTGTTTAGATAGAGAGATTGGAGGTTATGGATTTAGAGAGAGTGAGAGAATGGGAGAGATTCACGTTATGGATTTAGAGAGAGAGAGAGAGAGAGAGAGAGAGAGAGAAATTGGGGTAAGGGGTTTAGAGAGAGAGAGAGATAGGTGGTTATGGGTTTAGCGAGATAGGGAGAGAGTGAGAGAGAGAATGATTGGGAGTTAGGGGTTTAGAGAGAGAGAGAGAGAGATAGAGAGAGATTGGGGGATAGGGTTTAGAGAGAGAGAGAGAGAGAGATTGGGGGTTATGGGTTTCGAGAGAGACATATTGAGGAGTTTGGAGAGAGAGAGAGAGAGAGAGAGAGATTGGAGGTTGGTGGATTAGAGAGAGAGAGAGAGAGAGAGAGAGAGAGAGAGAGAGATCAGGGGGTTAGGATTTTGGAGAGAGAGAGAGAGAGAGAACGATTGGGAGTTAGGGGTTTAGAGAGAGAGAGAGAGAGAGAGAGAGAGAGAGATTGGGGGATAGGGTTTAGAGAGAGAGAGAGAGATTGGGGGGTATGGGTTTCGAGAGAGACATATTGAGGAGTTTGGAGAGAGAGAGAGAGAGAGAGAGAGAGAGAGAGAGATTGGAGGTTGGTGGATTAGAGAGAGAGAGAGAGAGAGAGAGATCAGGGGTTAGGATTTTGGAGAGAGAGAGAGAGAGAGAGATCAGGGGTTAGGATTTTGGAGAGAGAGAGAGAGAGAGAGAGAGAGAGAGAATTTGGAGGTTAAGGGATTAGAGAGATAGAGAGAGAGATATTGGGTGTTAGTGGTTGAGAGAGAGAGAGAGAGAGATTTTGGGTTAGGGGTTTATAGAGAGATATAGTTATTGGGATTTAGGGGTTTAGAGAGTGAGAGAGATTGATGGTTAGGGTTTTAGAGAGAGAGAGAGAGAGCAAGATTGAGGTTAGGGATTTAAAGAGAGAGAGAGAGATTGAGGGTTAGGGATTTAAAGAAAGATAGATTTTGGGTTAGGAGTTTAGAGAGAGAGAGAGAGAGAGAGATTGGGGGTTAGAGAGAAAGAGAGATTGGGGGTTAGGGGTTTAGAGAGAGATAAAGAGATTGGGGGGTTAGGGGTTTAGAGAGAGACATTTGAGGTTAGGGGTTTAGAGAGAGAAAGAGATTTGGGGGTTAGGGGTTTAAAGAGAGAGATAAAGATAGAGAGTGGGGGTTAGGGGTTTAGAGAGAGAGAGAGAGAGATTGGGGGCTTGGGGTTTAGAGATAGAGAGCATGGATGGTTGGTAATTGGGGGGAGAAAGAGAGATAGATAAGTGGGGAGGTGTAGGTGTATGTGGAGTGGGGGTTTGGAGAGAGAGAGAGAGAGATAGAGAGAGAGAGAGAGAGGTTAGGGTTTAAGAGAGAGAGAGAGATTAGGGGTTAGGGATTTAGAGAGCTAGAGAGAAAGAGAGAGATTGGGGTTTAGTGGATTAAAGAGAGAGACAAATTGGAGGTTAGGAGTATGGAGAGAGAGAGAGTGGGCATTAACGATTTAAACAAAGAGAGATATTTGGGTGTTAAAGGTTTAGAGAGAGAGGCATTGGGGGATAATGGGGGTTTAGAGAGAGAGAGAGAGAGAGAGAGAGATCACATGGGGGAATATGGATGGTTAGTGGTTGGGGGGGGGAGAGAGAGATATAGAAGGGGGGAGGTGTAGTTTAGAGGATTAGAGAGAGAGAGGGAGATTTGGGGTTAGGGGTTTAGAGAGAGAGAGAGAAAGATTTGGGGTTATGATTTTGGAGAGGGATAGAGAGATTGGTGGTTAAGGGTTTAGAGAGAGAGAGAGAGAAATTGGTGGTTAAGGGTTTAGGGAGAGAGAGAGAGAAGTTGGAGGTTAGGGATTTAGAGAGAGAGAGAGAAGGGGTCAAGGTTGTAGAGAGAGAGAGAGATATTGGGGGTTAGGGGTTTAAAGAGAGAGGGTGGGCTAGGGCTATATATATATATATATATATATAGAGAGAGAGAGAGAGAGAGAGAGAGAGAGAGAGAGAGAGAGAGAGAGAGAGAGAGAGAGGTTTAGGGGTTTAGAGAGAGATAGAAAGATAGATTAGGGGTTAGGGGTTTAGAGAGAGAGAAGATGGTTTGTTAGAGACATATCAATTTGGTGTTAGGGGTTTAGAGAGATAGAGAGGGAGAGAGAGAGAGAGATTTTTTGTTAGTGCTTTAAAAACGAAGAGAGATTTTGGGATTAAAGGTTTAGAGAGAGAGACATTGGGGGTTAATCGGGGTTAAAAAAGAGATAGAGATATCAGAGGGGGAGCATGGATGTTTAGTGATTTGGGGGGGAGAGAGAGAGACATAGAGAAGGGGGGAGGTGTAGGTTAGAGGATTATAGAGAGAAAGATATTGGGGGTTAGGGGTTTAGAGACAGAGAGAGAGATTTGGGGTTAGGGGTTTGAAGAGAAATAGAGAGATTGGTGGTTAGGGGTTTAGTGAGAGAGAGATAAATTGGAGGTTAGGGATTTTGAGAGAGAGAGAGAGAGAGAGAGAGAATGTGGGTTAAGGGTTTAGAGAGAGAGAGATATTGAGAGGCAAGGGTCTAGAGAGAGAAGGGGGGTTAGGGATATAGATTGATATAGAGAAACAAGGAGAGAGAGAGAGAGAGAGGGGTTTAAAGAGAGAGAGATATTAGGTGTTGGGGGTTTAGAGAGAGGGAGAGAGAAAGCGAGAAATTGGGGGTTAGGGGTTTAGAGAGATAGAAGATTGGTTGTCAGAGAGAGATCGATTGGGTGTTAGGGGTTGAGAGAGAGAGAGACAGAGAGGGAAATTGTGGGTTAGGGGTTTAGACAGAGAGAGATTGGGGTATAGGGGTTTAGAGAGAGAGAGGAGAAGGAGAGATATATATATATATATTTTGTGATAGTGGTTTGGAAAGAGAGAGAGATTGACAGTTAGGGGTTTAGAGAGAGAGATTGATAGTTAGGGGTTTAGAGAGAGAGAGAGAGATTGGAGATTAGTGGTTAGGGGTTTTGATAGATAGAGAGATAGAGAGAAAGAGAGATTAGGGGTTAGTGGTTTAGAGAGAGAGTGATTGGGGGTTATAGGTTTAGAGAGAGAGTTAGGGTTTAAAGAGAGAGATATATTAGGTGTTGGGGGTTTAGAGAGAGGGAGAGAGAAAGCGAGAAATTGGGGGTTAGGGGTTTAGAGAGATAGAAGATTGGTTGTCAGAGAGAGATCGATTGGGTGTTAGGGGTTGAGAGAGAGAGAGAGAGAGAGAGGGAAATTGTGGGTTAGGGGTTTAGACAGAGAGATATTGGGGTATAGGGGTTTAGAGAGAGAGAGAGATATTTTGTGATAGTGGTTTGGAAAGAGAGAGAGATTGACAGTTAGGGGTTGAGAGAGAGAGAGAGAGAGAGAGAGAGAGAGATTGGAGATTAGTGGTTAGGGGTTTTGATAGATAGAGAGATAGAGAGAAAGAGAGATTAGGGGTTAGTGGTTTAGAGAGAGAGTGTTTGGGGGTTATGAGTTTAGAGAGAGAGAGAGAGAGATTGGGGGTTACGGGTTTAGAGAGAGAGATATATTTGGGGTTAATTGTGGTTTATATATAGAGAGAGAGATCATAGAGGGAGTACAAATTGTTAGTGGTGGGTGTAGAGAGATATACAAAGGGGGATTAGGTGGGTGATAAGTGGGGGGTTTGGAGAGAGAGAGAGAGAGAGAGAGAGAGAGAGAAATTGGGGTTATAGGTTCACAAAGAGAGAGATATTGGAGGTTATCCATTTAGAGAGAGAGAGAGAGAGAGATTTGGGTATAGAGATAGAGAAAGAAATTGGGGTTTAGGGATAGAGATAGATTGAGGGTTAGGGGTAATGGGTTTAGAGAGAGAGAAAGGGAGAGATTTTGGGTTATCAATTTAGAGAGAGAGAGAGAGAGAGAGAGAGAGAAATTGGGGGGTTAGGGGTTTAGAGAGAAAGAGAAAGATTGGGGCTTAAAGGTTTAGATAGAGAGAGAGAGGTTGGTGGTTAGGGCTTGAGAGAGAGAGAGAGAGAGAGAGAGAGAGAGAGAGAGATCGATTGGGAGTAAGGGGTCTAGGGAGAGAGAGAAAGAGGGAGATTAGTTGTCAGGGGTTTAGAGAGGTGAGAGAGAGTTTTGGGGTTAGGCATTTAGAGAGAGACATATTGGGGGGTTAGGGATTTAGAGGCAGAGAGAGAGAGATTGTGGATTAGAGGTTTAGACAAAGACAAAGAAAGAGAGAGATTGGTGATTAGGAGTTTAGAGGGAGATAGAGAGAGAGTGAGAGGGATATTAGCGGTTAGGGTTTTAGAGAGAGTGAGGTATGATGCCAGGGATTTATAGAGAGATAGAGAGAGACTAGGTGTTATGGGTTTAGAGAGAGAGAGAGAGATAAGGAGTTAATGGGTGTTTAGATATAGAGTGATCATGGGGGAGAGAGATAAAGAGAAAGAGAGAGGTTGGGGGTAAGGGTTTGGAGAGAGAGGGAGGGAGAGAGAAATTGTTGTTTAGGAGTTTGGAGGGAGAGAGAGAGAGGGATATTGTGGTTTAGGAGTTTGGAGGTTGGAGAGAGAGAGAGTGAGAAATTGTTGTTTAGGAGTTTTGAGAGAGAGAGAGAGAGAGAGAGAGAGAGAGAGATTGGAGGTTAAGGATTAGAGAGAGAGAGACTAGGGTTATGGGTTTAAAGTAGGAGAGAGATTAGGGGTTAGGAGTTTAGAGAGAGAGAGACAGAGAGATTGGAGGTTAAGGTATTAGAGAGAAAGAGAGAGATATTGGGTGTTAGTGTTTAGAGAGAGAGAGAGAGAGAGATTTGGGGTTATGAGTTTACAGAGAGAGTGAGATATTTTGGGTTAGGGGTTTAGAGAGAGAGAGAGACTGGTGGTTAGGGGTGTAGAGAGACAGAGAGATTGAGGTTAGGGATTTAGAGAGAGAGCGAGAGAGACTATGGGTTAGCGATTTAAAGAGAGATAGGGGGATAGAGAAAGAGAGAGATTTGGGGTTAACAGTTTAGAGAGAGATATTTGAGGTTGGGGGTTTTGACAGAGAGAGAGAGAGATTTTGGGTTAGGGGTTTAGATAAAGAGAGAGAAAGAGAGATATTGGGGGGGTTAGTGGTTTAAGGAGAGAGAGAGAGAGAGAGAGATTGGGGGTTAGTGGGTTTAGAGAATTAGAGAGAATGGGGGTTAGCGTTTAGAGAGAGAGAGCATGGATGGTTAGTGATTGGGAGAGAGAGAGAGAGAAAGAGGGGGGGAGGTGTAGGTGTGTGTGGAGTGTGGCATTTGAGGGGATAGAGAGAGATTTGGAGTTAGGGGTTTAGAGAGAGAGATTAGGGGTTAGGAATTTAGAGAAATAGAGATAACACGAGAGATTGGCAGTTAGTGGTTTAGAGAGAGAGACATATTGGGGGTTAGGAGTTTGGGAGAGAGAGAGACAGAGAGTAGGGGTTAGGGGTTTAAACGAAGAGAGAGAATTGGAGGTTAAAGGTTCAGAGAGAGAGACATTAGGGGATAATGGGGGTTTGGAGAGAGAGAGAGATCATGGTGGGGGAATTGATGGTTAGTGATTGGGGGGGGAGAGAGAGATAGAGAAGTGGGCAGTGTAGGTTAGAGGATTAGAGAAAGAAAGAGAGAGATAGCGATATTTGGGATTAGGGGTTTGGAGAAAGATAGAGATATTGATGGCTAGGGGTTTGGAGAGAGAGAGAGAAATTGGTGGTTAGGGGTTTATGGAGAGAGAGAAATTGGAGGTTAGGGATTTAGAGAGAGAGAGAGAGAATGGGGTTCATGGGTTTATAGAGAGAGGGATATTGGGGGTTAGGGGTTTAAAGAGAGAGGGTGGGTTAAGGATATATATATTATATATATATAGAGAGAGAGAGAGATATTGGGTGTTAGGGGTTTAGAGAGAGGGAGAGATTAGGGGTCAGGGCTTTAGAGAGTGAGAAAGAGAAAGAAAGATTGGGGGTGAGGGGTTTAGAGAGAGAGAGAGGTTCTAGGGGTTTAGGGAGAGAGATGGATAAAGAGAGAGAATGGGGGTTAGGGGTTTAGAGAGAGAGAGAGAATATTGGACATTAGAGAGAGATCAATTGGGTGTTAGGTGTTTAAATGGAGAGAGAGAGAGATAGAAAGAGGTAAACTATGGGTTAGGGGTTTAGATAGAGAGAGATTATTGTTTAGGGGTTTACACACACAGAGAGAGAGAGAGAGAGAGAGAGAGAGAGAGAGAGAGAGATTTTGTGTTAGTTGTTTAGAGAGAGATATACTCACAGTTTTGGGTTTAGAGAGAGAGAGATTGGGGGTTAGTGGTTAGGGATTTTGATAGATAGATAGATAGATAGAGAAAAAGAGAGATTAGGGGTTAGTGGTGTAGAGACAAAGAGAGATTGGTGGTTATAGGTTTAGAGAGAGAGATATTGGGGGCTATGGGTTTAGAGAGAGAGATTGGGGGCTACGGGTTTGGAGAGGGAGAGATTAGCAATTAGGTGTTTAGAGAGAGAGAGAGAGAGAGAGAGAGATTGTCGATTAGTGGTTTATAGAAAAAGAGAGTTTGGGGTTTAGTGGTTTAAAGAAAGAGAGAGAGATAGATTGGGGGTCATGGTTTAGAGAGATAGAGAGATTCAGATAGATTGGGGGTTAGGTGTTTAGAGAGAGAGAGAGAGAGAGAGAGAGGTTATGGGTTTAGAGAGAGAGAGATAGGAAGAGAGAGATCGAGAGTTAGGGGTTTAGAGAGAGAGAGAGAGGGTGTTAGGGGTTGAGAGAGAGATAGAGATATTGGGGGGTTAGGTTTAGAGAGAGAGAGAGAATGGGTGTTAGGGGGTTGAGAGAGAGATAGAGATATTGGTGCTTAGGGGTTTAGAGAGCGAGAGAGATATAAATCAAGAGATGGGTGGCCAGGGGTTTAGAGAGAAAGAAAGAGAGAGAGAATGGGGGTTATTGGTTTAGAGAGAGAGAGAGAGAGAGAGAGTGGGTTAGGGGTTTAGAGAGAGAGTGTGTGGGTTAGGGGTTTAGAGAGAGAGATTAGCAATTAGGGGTTTAGAGGGAGAGAGAGAGATTTTCAGTTAGGTGTTAGGGGTTGAGAGAGAGAGAGAGAGAGAGAGAGAGGTTAGGGGTTTTGAGAGAGAGAGAGAGAAAGAGAGACTAGGGGTTATGGGTTTAGAGAGAGATAAAGAGATTGGAGGTTAGGGGTTTAGGGAGAGAGAGATAGAAAGGGAGAATTCCGTGGATAGGAGTTTAGAGATAAAGAGAGAGATATTGAAGGTTAGGGGTTTAGAGAGAGGGGGAGAGATCACGAAGAGAGCATGGATGGTTAGTGATTGGGGGGGAAAGAGAGATATAGGGAAGGGGGGAGGGTGTAGGTGTGTTTGGAGTGGGGGTTTGGGGAGAGAGAGATTAGGGGTTAGGGATTTAGAGACATAGATATAAAGGGAGATATTAGGGGTTAAAGGTTTAGAGAGAGAGACTGATTGGGGGGTAGGAGTTTGGAGAGAGAGAGAGAGAGAGAGAGAGAGAGAGAGAGAGAGAGAGAGAGTAGGTGTTAGGGGTTTAAACAAAGAGATATTTGGGAGTTAAAGGTTTAGAGAGATAGATATATATGGGGTTAATGGGGGTTTATAGAGAGAGAGAGATCACAGGGGGAGCATATATGGTTAGTGGTTGGAGGGAGAGAGAGAGATAGAGAAGGGGGAGGTGTAGGTTAGAGGATTAGAGAGAGAAAGAGAGATTGGGGGTTAGGGGTTTAGAGAGAGAGAGATTTGGTGTTAGGGGTTTGGAGAGATATAGAGAGATTGGTGGTTAGCAGTTTAGAGAGAGAGAGATAAAATGTGTGGTTAGGGGTTTAGGAAGAGACATAAATTGTAGGTTATGGAGAGAGAGAGAGAGAGAGAGAGAGAGAGAGAGAGAGACTAAGGGTTAGGCGTTTAGACATAGAGAGAGAGATTGGGGGTTAGGGATGGTTTAGAGTGGTTTAGAGAGAGAGAGAGAGATTGGGGGTTAGGGATGGTTTAGAGTGGTTTAGAGAGAGAGAGAGAGAGAGAGAGAGAGAGATTGGGGGTTAGGGATTTAGAGAGAGGGAGGGAGAAAGAGAGATATTGGGGGTTAGGGGTTTAAAGAGAGAGAGAGTGAGAAAGAGAGATTGGGGATTAGGGATTTAGAGAGTGAGAAAGAGAGATTGGGGGTTAGGGATTTAGAGAGAGAGAGAGAGAGAGAGAGAAGATTGTTTGTTAGTGGGAGATCGATTGTGTATTAGGGGTATAGATAGAGAGAAGGGGAAGACTGGTTGTTAGAGAGAGATCGATTAGGTTTTGGGGGTTTAGAGAGAGAGAGATATAGAAAGAGGGAAATTGTGAGTTAGGGTGTGGACAAAGAGAGATTAGGGTTTAGGGGCTTAGGGAGAGAGATATTTTAGGGTTAGGGGTTAAGAGAGAGATTGTGGGTTATGGGTTTAGAGAGAGAGAAAGAGAGAGATTGGGGATTAGGGGTTTAGAGGGAAAGAGACACTCGAGGCTAGGGATTCAGAGAGAGAGAGAGAGATTGGGGGTTAGGGGTTTAGAGAGAGAGAGAGAAATATTGGTTGTTAGGGGTTTAAAGAGAGGGAGATTGGGGGATTAAGGGTTGAGTGAGAGAGAGATTGAGGCTAGGGTTTTAGAGAGAGAGAGATTGAAGGTTAGGGTTATTAGAGATAGAGAGAGATAAAAATAGAGAGATTGGAGGTTAGGGCTATTAGAGAGAGAGAGAGAGAGAGAGAGAGAGAGAGAGAGAGATATTGGTGGTTAGGGGTTTATATATATAGAGAGAGATCGAGGGTTAGGGGTTTAGAGATAGATAGAGAGTTCAGGGGTTAGTGTTCAAGGAGAGATAGAAATATAGCAAGAGAGAGATTGGCAGTTTTGGGTTTAGAGAGAGAGAGAGAGAGAGAGAGAGAGAGAGAGAGAGAGAGAGAAATTGGAGGTTATCCATTTAGAGAGAGAGAGAGAGAGAGAGAGAGAGAGAGATTTGGGGTTCGAGATAGAAAGAGAGAAATTGGGGGTTAGGGATAGAGAGAGAGAGATTGGGGGTTAGCAGTGATGGGTTTAGAGAGAGAGAAAGGGAGAGATTCTGGGTTAGCAATTTAGAGAGAGAGAGAGAGAGAGAGAGATTGGGGGGTCATGGGTTTAGAGAGAGAGAGAGAGAGATATTGGGGGTTATGGTTTTAAAGAGAGAGATATATTAGGTGTTAGGGGTTTAGAGAGATGGAGAGAGAAAGAGAAAGATTGGGGGTTAGGGGCCTAGAGAGAAGATTGGGGGTTAGGGGCCTAGAGAGAGAGAAGATTGGTTGTTAGAGAGAGATCGATTGAGTGTTAGGGGTTGAGAGAGAGAGAGAAGATTGGTTGTTAAAGAGAGATCGATTGGGTGTTAGGGGTAGAGAGAGAGAGAGAGAGAGAGAGAGATTGTGGGTTAGGGGTTTAGACAGAGAGAGATTGGGGTTTAGGGGTTGAGAGAGAGAGAGAGAGAGAGAGGAGAGAGAAAGAGAGAGAGATTTTCTGATAATGGTTTAGAAAGAGAGATCGATTAGCAGTTAGAGGTTTAGAGAGAGAGAGAGAGATTGGAGGTTAGTGTTTAGGGTTTTTGATAGATAAAGAGATAGAGAGAACGAAAGATTAGGGGTTATTGGTTTAGAGAGAGAGTGATTGGGGGTTACATGTTTAGAGATAGAGAGAGTGATTGGGGGTTATGGGTGTTTAGAGAGATATTGAGGGTTAGGGGTTTGGAGAGAGAGAGAGATATTTGGGGCTAATTGGTTTATATATATAGAGAGAGATCATAGAGGGAGTATGAATTGTTAGTGATGCGTGTAGAGAGATATACAAAAGGGGGGTTAGGTGGGTGATGAGTGGGGGTTTGGAGAGAGAGAGAGAGAGAGAGAGAGAGAGAGATAGAGAGAGATATTGGAGGCTATACATTTAGAGAGAGAAAGAGATTTGAGGTTAGGGATAGAGAGAGATAAATTGGGGGTTAGGGATAGAGAGAGAGATATTGGGGGTTAGGGGTGATGGGTTTAGATAGAGAGAGAAAGGGAGAGATTTTGGGTTAGCAATTTAGAGAGAGAGAGAAATTGGGGGTTAGGGGTTTAGAGAGAAAGAGAAAGATTGAGGCTTAAAGGTTTAGAGAGAGAGAGAGAGGTTGGTGGTTAGGGATTTAGAGAGAGAGAGGGAGTGAGAGAGAAATTGGGGTTAGGGGTTTAGAGAGAGAGATATTGGGGCTTAAGGGTTTAGAGACAGAGAGATAAGTGGTTAGTGGTTTAGCGAGAGAGGGAGAGAGTGAGAGAAAGAATGATTGGGAGTTAGGGGTTTAGAGAGAGAGAGAGAGAGAGAGAGAGTGAAAGAGCAAGATTGGGGGATAGGGGTTTAGAGAGAGAGCTAAGAGATTGGGGGTTATGGGTTTAGAGAGACATATTGAGGAGTTTGGAGAGAGAGAGAGAGAGATTGGAGGTTTTTGGATTAGAGAGAGAGAAAGAGATATTGGGGGCTAGGAGTTTGGAGAGAGAGAGAGAGAGAGAGAGAGAGATTGGAGGTTAAGGGGATAGAGAGAGAGAGAGCTTGTGTGTTAGTGGTTGAGAGAGAGAGAGATCAAGAGATTTGGGGTTAGGGGTTTATAAAGAGATAGAGTTATTGGGATTTAGGGGTTTAGAGAGAGAGAGAGACTGATGGTTGGGCGTTTAGAGAGAGAGAGAGAGAGAGAGAGAGAGAGACTGATGGTTAGGGGTTTATAGAGAGAGATTACGAGATTGAGGTTAGGGATTGAGAGAGAGAGAGAGGGATTGGGGGTTAGGTATTTAAAGAGAGATAGATTTTGGGTTAGAGGTTTAGAGGGAGAGAGAGAGAGAGAGATAGAGAAAGAAATATTGGGGGTTAGGGGTTTAGATAGAGATAGAGATATTGGGGGTTAGGGGTTTAGAGAGAGAGAGATGTGAGGTTAGGGGCTTAGAGAGAGAGAGAGATTTGGGGTTAGGGGTTTAGAGAGAGAGATAAAAAGAGAGATTGGGGATTAGGGGTTTAGAGAGAGAGAGAGAGAGAGAGATGTGAGGTTAGGGGTTTAGAGAGAGAGAGAAATAGAGATTAGGGGTTATGAGTTCAGAGAGAGAGATAGAGAGATTGGGATTTAGGGGTTTAGAGAGAGAGAGAGTGAGAAAGAGAGAGAATGGGGGTTAGGGTTTAGAGAGAGAGAAGATTGGACGTTAGAGAGAGATCAATTGGGTGTTAGGCGTTTAGATGGAGAGATAAAGATAGAAAGAGGTAAATTGTGGGTTAGGGATTTAGACAAAGAGCGATTATTGTTTAGGGGTTTACACAGAGAGAGAGAGATTTTGTGTTAGTTGTTTTCAGAGAGATAGACTCACAATTTGGGGTTTAGAGAGAGAGATTGGGGGTTAGTGGTTAGGGGTTTTGATAGATAGATAGATAGAGAAAAAGATAGATTAGGGGTTAGGGGTGTAGAGATAGAGAAAGATTGGGGGTTACAGGTTTAGAGAGAGAGAGATATTGATGGTTATGTGTTTAGAGAGAGAGATTGGGGGCTACAGGTTTAGAGAGAGAGATTGGGGGCTCTAGGTTTAGAGAGAAAGAGAGATTGGGTTTTAGGGGTTTAGAGAGAGAGAGAGAGATTAGGGGTTTAAAGAAAGAGAGAGTTTGGGGTTTAGTGGTTTAAAGAAAGAGAGAGATAGATTGGGGGTCATGGTTTAGAGAGATAAAAAGATTCAGATAGATTGGGGGTTATTTGTTTAGAGAGAGAGAGAGAGATTATAGGTTACGGGTTTAGAGAGAGATATATAGGAAGATAAATATTAGGAGTTAGGGGTTTAGAGAGAGAGAGAGTGGGTGTTTGGGGTTGAGAGAGAGATAGAGAGATTAGGGGTTAGGGGTTTAGAGAGCGAGAGAGATAGAAAGCAATAGATGGGTGGTCATGGATTTAGAGAGAAAGACAGAGAGAGAGAATGGGGGTTAGGGGTTTAGAGAGAGAGAGAGAGAGAGAGAGAGAGAGAGAGAGAGAGAGAGAGATTGTGGGTTAGGGGTTTAGAGAGAGAGAGAGCGCATGTGGGTTAGGGGTTTAAAGGGAGAGAGAGATTGTAGGTTAGGGGTTTAAAGGGAGAGAGAGATTGTGGGTTAGGGGTTAGGGGTTTAGATAGTTAGATAGAGAGAGAGAGAGAGGTTAGGGGTTTAAAGAAAGAGAGAGTTTGGGGTTTAGTGGTTTAAAGAAAGAGAGAGAGATGGATTGGGGGTCATGTTTAGAGAGATATAGAGATTCAGATATATTGGGGGTTAGGTGTTTAGAGAGAGAGAGATATTAGAGGTTACAGGTTTATAAAGAGAGAGATATAGGAAGAGAGAGATTGGGGGTTAGGGGTTTACAGAGAGAGAGAGAGAGACTTGGTGTTAGGGGTTAATAGAGAGATAGATAGATTGGGGGTTAGGGGTTTAGGGAGAGAGAAGATTGTATGTTAGAGAGAGATCAATTTAGTGTTATGGTTTTAGAGAGAGAGAGATAGAAAGAGGGAAACCGTGGGATAGAGGTTTACACATAGATAGGTTTGAGTTTAGGGGTTTAGAGAGAGAGAGAGGGAGTGAGAGATTTTTTGTTAGTGCTTTAAACAAGAAAAGAGATTTGGGGTTTAAGTGTTTAGAGAGAGAGAGACATTGGGGGTTCATCAGGGTTTAGAGAGAGAGAGAGAGAGAGAGAGAGAGAGAGAGAGAGAGATCACAGGGGGAGTATGGATGTTTAGTGATTTGGGGGGAGAGAGAGAGATAGATAGAGGAGGGAGGTGTATATGAGAGAGAGAGAGAAATTGGTGGTTAGGGGTTTAGGGAGAGAGAGAGAGATAAATTGGAGGTTAGTGATTTTGAGAGAGAGAGATAGGCACAGAGAGAGAGAGTGTGGGTCAAGGGTTTAGAGACAGAGAGATTGGGAGGTAGGGGTAGAGAGAGAGGGGGGTTAGGGCTATAGATAAAGATATAGAAACAATGAGAGAGAGAGAGTTTGAGGGTTATGGTTTAAAGAGAGAGATATATTAGGTGTTAGGGGTTTAGAGAGAGGGAGAGAGAAAGAGATAGATTGGGGGCTAGGGGTTTAGAGAGAGAGATCGATTGGGTGTTAGGGGTTGAGAGAGAGAGAGAGATAGAAAGAGGGAAATTGTGGGTTAAGTGTTTAGACATAGAGATATTGGGGTTTAGGGGTTTAGAGAGAGAGAGACGGAGAGAGAGAGAGAGAGAGAGAGAGAGAGAGAGAGAGAGAGAGACGGAGAGAGAGAGAGAGAGAGAGATTGGAGGTTAGTGGTTAGGGGTTTTGATAGATAGAGAGATAGAGAGAAAGAGAGATTAGGGGTTAGTGGTTTAGAGAGAGAGTGATTGGGGGTTACATGTTTAGAGAGATAGAGAGAGATTGGGGGTTACAGGTTTTTAGAGAGAGATTGGGGGTTAAGGGTTTAGAGAGAGAGAAAGATATTTGGGGTTAATTCTAGTTTATATATAGAGAGAGATCATAGAGGGAGTACGAATTGTTAGTAGTGGGTGTAGAGAGATATACAAAGGGGGGGTTAGGTGGGTGACGAGTGGGGGTTTGGAGAGAGAGAGAGAGAGAGAGAGAGAGAGCGAGCGAGCGAGAGAGAGAGAGAGAGAGAGAGAGAGAGAGAGAGAACGAGGTGTTATAGGTCAAATATGCACTTCTCCGTCCGTGATCACATTTATGTGTCGATCACACAAAAGGACACTATGTATGGAAGAGCTAGGTTGACCCTAGATGAATTATTGCTGAGATCACATTCTTCAGCTGAAAAATATTTTTTCTATAGTTTTCACCATGTGTGTGCTACTATTGCCACATTGGTCTAGCGTTTTGAATGCTGGTCTTATTTAAGACAACCTGCGCACATACTCCAAAATGTTGCAAACACTGGTTGTCAAATGCAAAAGTTGCATACTGTGCGCTAGTCTACTTGTATGAAAATTGTGCACATATTAAGATGAAATGAAAAAATATATTAAGATTATGAATTGAGATTAGTTGAAGTTGGTTCTGCAACTTCCCCAACCTCCCAATTCAACCACCTCTCGAATTCAACTGCTTACCTTGTGCCATAAATACAAGGGGAAGCCATGAGAGAGGGGACTAGAATGAAAGGATAAGCTGCTGTTATGCTGGAGGAATTCTTAAGTCATTGTGAGGAGCAGAATCCCAGGACTCGGTTGTAGAAGTGTTTGGATAGATCAATTATATCTGTACTTATCTCATTTCTTTGACAATAAAAGGTGGAAATACCCTTCCCATCCCAATTGAATGTCTATTTGATTGAATATATGATTGTAGTTGATGTTAAGTTATTTCTAGTTTCATCATATTTATTACAGTCAAGATATGATGAGGAAGGTTAAATTTGTTTTGCAGGTTCATCATTGTGGAAGATCAGGCGAAAGCTAGGACCAACCATCGTTAAAAAGGTACAACTTTCGGAATCCTAACCTCTTTTCGTTTATAGTAATTAATGCAAAACATGAATGTATTTACCTGTCACCCCATGTAAGTTGGTAGTGTCGTCTCCCCCACTATAAGGTATTTTCCTGCACAACAGAACTGGCGACTCAGCCGAGGAGTAACCGGTTGTTTTCTGCTCTAGGGGACCTTGCTAGGTTTTCTTCCAGTTTATTCAGTCTTTTGTTCTCTGAGAGGTTTTTATAGGTTATTTGCCTGTTTCTTTTTATCTTGATTCATTTCAGTTTGCTTCAACAAATATTTTTAATTTCTTTAAGTCCCTATGCGCTGGATTACTGCGCATACAGTAGTGCATTTCTGTCTTGTGCATTGGTTTCTTTGAAACACAATAGCGCATTTCTTGTGGCAGGCGCTGGTTCTTGTACCACACAGTTGCACACTTTTCCTGTAGGTTCAAGCCTTCTACTAGGGTTTGGTTTCCAAGTGATTGGGTCTACTTATAGCGTGTTGCCTTGCTTCTTTGACTGATTACTGAGACTTCTTTGTCTTTATTGAGTCTTGTTTGCCTCTCTGAAGTCCTATAGATTACCTTTACTTGCTTTAGCACTTGTTTAAGGTGTCTTTTCTGCTTTTTTTTAGACCTTTTAATGCTGTGCGCGACTCTCTACTAGGCATAGTAGCACAATTTTTTCCCTTGACGCTTGTTGCAGTTATATAGACTTGCACACTCAACGCTTGTTGTCTATGGCAACAATTGCGCATTTTTACTGAGTCTTGTCCTTTTTAGGGTTTGATCATAGTTTGAGTTTTTAGGGTGGTTTTGAAGGGTCGTTTGGTCTAGATACCTCCCGAACATCTGTTCAGATCAGTCTGAGTGAGTTGAAGCTTTCTAGTTAGCTTTTCCTTTGAGTTTGTGTGTTGGTAGGGTTACTTTTGGTTTGCTTACCTACTCTTTTGTTTGGCGGGTGTTTTCTTCGGTTTTGGTGCTTAGGAGCAGCCTTTTAGGTCTATTTTTCCGTTGCAGGCATCTATTTTCCTTTCTTCTTTTACACTTTGTTCCAAACTTAAATTTTTTTCCATAGAAACAACTCGGTAGGTAGAGTCTTTCTCAAGTCTTTTTGATCTGATTGTTTAAGCCATTAGGTTGTTTTTCTTTACCCACACTTTGCGTTAGGTCTCGCTTGTTCCTTTTTCAAGTTCATTTTCTTTTGCAAATATTAGAAAAGACAAAAATTGAAATTGGTAACTTAGTAGTGAGATTTATCATAATTTTCGAAATAGCATAGTTTATCTTGTTTTGAAAATTTAAAAGAAAATTGAAAAAATTTATTTAGGATTTCCTAGTTTTCAGTTTTGAAAAATATAAACAAAAAAGAAAAGAGTTTTTGTGAAGTTAAAAGCATTGTTTATTACGCACTTTGCTTTTTGTTGAAACCATTCCACACACTTCACTACTCTTATTGAGTAAAAAGTAGCCTCTAAAAAGAAATCTTAATAAAATTAAATAGCAACTTTTTCTTTTTAGGTATACACATCATCAACTAGCTTAGGCTAGGGTTTCGGGGTAAATCACCTTAAACTACCCAAAATCGGTTTCATTACTCAAAAATCGTAGTAAGACAATCTATTAGGTAAACCCACTTCTATCAAAATATCCCAGGAACGCTTTACTCAAACCAGAGTTAAGCACGAGGCTGTGGGTGATTGGAACTATTGAGGATACCCACTCACTTTCCTCTCAACCATAAACCAGAGTTATTCACGTACGGGGGTCCACTAGTACTTTTAAGTGCTTTTGGATTTTGGGCTTTGCTACCCTGCCCATGTGTCTTGGCTAGGCTGACAACTGTTCCCCCAGGTTTTTTCGTATTGGTGGTATCCTTAGTATCATAACCCTAGGGCTCTATACAGGTAGAGTGGAAGGATATTTCCACTTCACCTTAGATAGACATGAAAGGTAACTCTTTGGCAGTAATCCCGGGAGGGAGGTTTCATGATTCAAACACTTGCACCTGGAGGACCTCCATTGGACGCCGCGTAACTAACCATCGATACTCTATTAGTTTGTTCTGGGCCCTCATCATCCCAGACTTGCTTCTGAGAGTATTGGCTTCGTTTGCCTGGTTTGATCACGTAGGAATTTTTTAGTGGTATGCTATTTGCTTCTTAGTTGTAGTGGCCACTAGGTTTTGTACTTAGTTTGATTTTTGTATAGCTTTGGAGGACCAACCTCTTCGTCGGTCTCGGAGGTTGTAAAACCTTTCCCCACTCATTGTGGAGCCTCCACCACCACCACAACGTCGGATAATGGATTCCCGTGGTTCTTACGAACTGACGGGTGAAACTGAAATACCTAGAGAACCATAGGCTGGAGTTCAAGATCAACAGGTATTTGATACTGTTGAGGTTGAGGACTTAACTTCTAGAGAGTTTAGCACTCCTTTCAACCCTCCCCTGACTGGACCCAACAATCCATTACTAGTACCTGTAGGATTTCTAGGCCAACCTGAGTACAGTGCATACTTGTTTACACCTGGTTACACCATGAATAACCCAGGAGATGAGTAGGGAGTTCCTCAAACTCCCACAATAGCTATGGCTACAAGGATTATTAATCATTCTTTTACAAACACTGCAACACCGAGCTCTTCGCACACTGCTTTTGCTTCAAGCCCGTCCTTTAGTTTTAATCCTGGTACTGTAGGCATGCCGAACTCATAAGTTTCGACATATACTTCAGTTTCTACCCCCAGCTTTGGACCAACTAATATGCCTTTGTCAGGGATACCTGCAGTGACTTTTACTCAACCTCCTGTTACGCAACAGTTCCATGGTATACCTCAGAATATTACTTCCACATCTGTTGTAGGATCGATCCCCTCTGCATCTATACCTGTTATGGGTACGATGACGGCACCGTCTGTTAAAACTACACCTAGATTTAACCCCTACACAGGTTATAAGGTAAATACATCAAATACACCTACAGGGAGTATCCCTTTCTCTCTGTTTGCTAGAGGAGGGGGTAATATTATTAATCCACAATATGGTGGGGTTAACACCCATCCGCAATGGACCACTACCCCGGGAAGTAATCTGCTTTCTTTTGGGTGGAGCAATTTTCATGCTTTTACCTCACAACCGATGGTTGGGGGCAACCCCAACCAACAGTACACAAACCAGGTATTGGGAGGTTACCCCTACCAGGTTCCTGTCCACCAAATTCCATCGGCATGACCTCATTTACCTTTTCTGGAAACTTTGAACTTGCCAGATCTTTCAAAACTCACTAATGAACCCGTGCGCCATAATCCTGCATGGCTACCTGTTCCCACTAAATTGCCTTCAGACATTCCAAAATTTGAAGGTAAGACTAGTTAGGATCCCGATGACCATGTCACGACGTTTCATCTCTGGTGCTCCTCGAATTCGCTGAATGATGATTCCATCAGATTGAGGCTCTTTCAAAGAACCTTGACAAGTGTTGCAGCCAAATGGTATATTGAGCTGCATGCAGCTGCTTATGGCACCTTCTGGGATCTAGCTACTGTTTTTCTGAATCACTTTCAACTTTCTGTCCGGTATGATGCTGGTACAGACCTTCTGTCAACCTTTAGACATAACAAAGCCACTCACTTATCTAACCATATTCAGGAGTGGTGAAGGAGAAAGAGGCTCATTAAAGCTGACATCTCTCCAACATTTTTATTAGAGTGGTATCTCAAATCACTCCTTCCTTATATTTCTAAGGAAGTTGCAACTTCAGGGGTGTCCTACGAAGAGGAAGCTATCTTAATAACCCAACAACTTGACTTGGTATATGCTCAGTCTGGGCTCTTGTATGAGATTATTCCTGATGTACCAAGGTCTAACACAAACTTAGGTAAACCCAAGCCTGTACCACATGCTGATGGCATTGTGGGTTTAGTAGATTCTGCAAGGTTTGATGCTTTAACTAAGAAGGTTCACGCCTTGTCTGTCAAACAGTTTGCTGCAGAAGCAAATTCAGTTGCATCCTCCCCTTCGAAAATGGAATCTATACAACAAGTGCAGATGAATCAAAAGGGCCCTCGGCAGTCCAACAACAAAAGAAAGGGAAAGAAAGGGGAGGGGAACCACCAAAATACAAAAACCACAAAAAATGCTGAGGAGGGTAAAAAGGAAAAAAGGAAAGTGAAGTTCCCATGCAAGCTATGCAAAGAGGACCACCTTACCCATCAATGCCATCTGATGGAAGAAGCCCAAAAGATGCTCCCTGAAAAGAAACCAGCTGTCTTGAAAGACCCATTCCCTCACGGACATAGTTCAGCTTCTGGTAGCTCTAGTGCTGGGGGCACCACTCGTGCCACCATAGCTGATCAATCGTTTATTAATATGGTTAATTCGGACGCTCTTTTGCAAATGTGAGCTAGAAATTATACCCTGGATCCGCAACAAAAGGATGTTTCTGAGTCATCTACCCCTCTCCACATCGAGAGACCGGTGGATTCGTTGCTGAAGATCCCGAAATGTGTCTTCAAACGAGTTGTGCACAACCCCAATGCGTGGGATGCTCCCAACTACAATGTTGTGGAAGATTTAGCCCAAACCCCCTGTGCCATGTCCACTTTAGAGGTACTGCAGAGTTGTCCATTACAACGCAGTGCACTTCTCACAGCAATTGGGAGCGTAGACTCATCCAATATGTTTGCTCGTTTTGATATGAACGATATCAAGTTTCGGTTTCCATACCACGTCGCTCTCCAAATAGAGGTAGTCCATGGTCCTAATACCATTGGAGGAACTGTTGTAGATGAGGGCGCGTCTACGTGCGTAATGTCCATTTCTTGCTGGAAAGATTTAGGCGAACCTGAGTTAGCCCCCTCGAACACTGTGCTTACTACCTCTGATGGAATATCTTTCCGTCCACACGGAGTCTTACCATCATTTGATGTTGAACTTGCGGGCAAGCTAGTATCAGTAGAGGTTGAAGTTCTGGATGCTCCGCTTGACTATAACTTGTTGTTAGGTAGGAGCTGGACGTATGCAATGAAAGCAGTTCCATCATCCATTTTCTGAGTTATAATGTTCCCTCACGAAGGCAAGATCGTCACAGTCGATCAACTTTCATTTTCTCGGAAGAACAACCAGGCTTCGTTAGATTCAACAATTCTGATGGTTGCTCAGTCTCACCCAGCAAGTGAGATTTTAGGAGTAGGGATTTACGGGGCATTAATGGGAACTTTTGACCTACCTGCTCCAGTTCATTTTATTGGTTCTGAGGAGTGTTCATCATCCAATATTTTCATGGTTTGTTCAACGACAGATCCATGGATTCTCCCCACAGAATCAGGACTAGTTGTGCCCCTATCTGTTGCAGAGGTGGCTTACTTGGATTCAAAACATGCTGCAACAGAACATATCGTGATTCCGTTGGTCTCTGCTGAGTCAGATATGGACTATGCCCCAGCATGGTTAGTGGATTCCATCTACTCTTTTGACTGTCTAGACACTGTTTTTCCCTCTGACGAGGCCATTTTGGAAGCAATGATTGGCCTGGACCATCCGTGGGAACACATTCACCACAGGTCTTATTTTCTTCCTGATCTAGACATGATTGAGAGAGGTGAGTTTTCTATGAGACCTAGTGGGAATGTTGATTTGTCCACTATCCATTCTACTTCAAAAGCTGTTTATGCCGAAGGGAATATGGAAAATATATCGAGAACTATTTCGATCAACATTTCCATCAAACCTGGAGTCGTGGAAAATATTTTCATTGGAGTAGACTGTTCTCCTGAGGAGATCATTTTGTATACCAATCTCTTTAAAGAATTCCGCGATGTTTGTGCCTGGTCTCACGAGAAGATGCTAGGAATCAACCTAGAAATGGGATTCACTTGAAGAAGTACTACGCTTAGGCATCTGTGCTTTTTCATGTATTATAGCTGTACATTTTGTAGAGTTAGCTTTGTTTATGGTTGTCATTACAACTTATGTATCTATTGCTTTGTGTTTCAGATGTCGACTGAACACTTTATAGAGTTTGTGTTAAATTTTCAGAATTTACTTCAATCTGATCTAGGATCTTAACTGAGAGAACAACATGTATAGCATATCTACAGCATATCAATCATGGACACAATAATGCAAGCACACAAGAGACACAAAGTTTACTTGGGGAAAACCATAAAGGTGAAAAACCCCAATAACTTCCTCAGAGATATATAGAGCAATGATACAACCAAAGTACAAGAGATAGTCTTCTCCTAGCAGCAGAACCTCCTCCTCACAAGTGCGCTACTTTCCGAATGAGAGAAGTGTGTGTAATGAGTGATCAAATAGAGATCTCCCGACCTCTATTTATACTTGTCCTGTCCTGCCCAATAAACTAATGGGGCCTACATGTCTAGCTTAACCCATGGTTAACTTAATCCGGGCCGACCCCACACTTGGTGGTCTAATAACCTTTTGACCCACATGGCCAACCCCCAATAGGGTGGTCTAATAACCCTTCGACCCACATAACTTATATAGGGCCGACCCCAACAAGGTGGTCTAATAACCCATCAAGTATAAGTTATGACACTTACAATATAAATGACAACACTTCTGTATAGAGGAATAATAACATCTCTATAGGAGTACAATATACATATGTGAAATACATTCCGAAGTTACATATACATCAACACTCCTTCTTAACTAGGAAGGTATTTCTTGACACAGGTCTTCTAGCACAAGTCTTCTTCTCTAGATCATCGTCACTAGATAATCATCATCGAGTCATTATCATCGTCACTGCTGCTGCTATCTCAATCAATCTCTGAATCTACTCATCATAGGAAGTTCTACAGAGCCAGTCCTTTTTCATACTGGATGTAGGCCCACCACCTGTAGGTCTTCATCATCACTGGCCATACTGTGGAATCATCAGGACTTATTACGTGCATCACAAAACCTGGTGGTAGCATCCCAGGCTGTTACGAGCACACAACTCTACCTATCAGATCTCTCAGGAGCACATTACATATGACCCATCACAAAACCTGGCTGAAGCATCCCAGGCTATTACGAGCACACAGCTCTACCTATCGGATCTCCCAGGAGCACATTACATGTGATCTCACCACAAAACCTGGCTGAAGCATCCCAGGCTATTACGAGCACACAGCTCTACCTGTCGGATCTCCCAGGAGCACATTACATGTGATCTCACCACAAAACCTGGCTGAAGCATCTGAGGCCTTTTTCATCCTGTCCAGATCTCCCAGGAGCAAATTACATGTGGTCATGGCAAAAGCTGGCTGGAGCATCTGAGGACTTTTTCATCCTGTCCAGATCTCCCAGGAGCAAATTACATGCCATAGGACAAAACCTTGCAAGAGCATCTCAGGATGTTACGGGTACACAACTCCGACCTGAAGATCTCCCAGGGCACAAATTACATGTCCTCCCAGAGCAATGTCTTGAAAGAGCATCCCAGGCTGTTACGGGTACACAACTCCGACCTATAGGATCTCCCAGACATGCTCATCTGCACAACCTGATCCACGGCCACAAAGTATCGTCCTGATACTCACCATACATCATCCTGATGTACTCATGATCATCCTGATCATCATCACTGCATCATCCTGATGCATGTCATCTGGAGAAGCTCGTCATCTAAGATAATCCTGATCATACAATGCATCCACCTGATGCATACCAAGTATCTACCTGAAACATATCACCATACACAGTGTATCCACCTAATACATAGATACATGATCCACACAATGTATCCATCAACATACATGATCTACTTGATCATACCTGATATATATCAACATACATGATCTACCTGATCATACAATGTATCCAACTGATACAAATACAGATACATGGTCCAAGCATCCAACATGACGCATATACAAAATACATATAAATGATCCAACTGATCATACATAGCAGAAACTAGAACATCATCCTGATGCTCATCATCCAACGCTTACATCCATAGCCATGTGAAGGATCCCCCTTCCACCATGCTAGGAATGGCTACAGCAAATATCTCCATCACTTCTTCCTCGAAGTGTCTTCGATCTGAAGAACACCAAGCCTCTCTCTGAAGTACTCGAACTTCACTATGGCTAGTGGCTTCGTCAACACATCTGCAATCTGCTCATCTGTCGCAACATACAGGAGCTTCACTGCTCCTCTCTGCACCATATCCCTGATATAGTGATATTTGATCTCTATGTGTTTCGACCTGTCGTGAAACACTGGGTTCTCAGAAAGCTTCACACAACTCTGGTTATCACAGAAGATACCAGTAGCATCCAATGGGAGATCAAATAACTCAGACAGTAGCTTCCGAAGCCATACCGCCTCACAACTAGCTGAACAAGCTGCAACATACTCTGCCTTAGCTGTACTTAGTGCTACGTAGGACTGCTTCCTGCTAAACCAAGAGATCACACCTAATCCCATATTGAAGCAACACCCAGATGTGCTCTTCCTATCTGCAACACTGCTTGCCCAATCTGAATCAACATAACCTTGTAGGTTAAACTTTTGATTCGCTTCATACTTGAGCCCATAATCAACTGTACCCTTCAGGTACCTCAGAATATGCTTTACAACAATCAGGTGAAAAATCCTCGGATCTGTCAGGAACTGACTCAATGTGTTCACCACAAAGCAAATATATGGTGTCGTTTTCATCAGGTGCATCAAGGACCCAATCATCTGACGATACATAGTGATATCAACCGGCTCAGATGAATCATCACACAGAAGATTCAGGTTTGATTCCATAGGTGTGGCCATGGCCTTGCAGTCCATCATCCCGAACCTCTTCAAGATCTCTACTGCATACTTCCCTTGTCCAAGGAAGATTCCAACTGCACTCTGCCACACCTCCACACCAAGAAAGTAGTGCATCATACCCAAGTTCTTCATCTCGAACTCGGAAACAAGCTTCTGCTACGTGTCGGCAATCAATCTATCTTCACCTGTAATAAACAGGTCATCCATATACAAAAGTAGTATCACTGGATTGCCTTCCTCAACCTTGTAGTAAAGGTTGGAATCCGCTTTACTCTTGGTAAAGCCCAAACTGGATAGAAAGCTGTCTATCCTACCATACCAAGTTCTACACATATATGACTCCCTGTCATGTGTCTCAGAACCAAGTGGCTGCTCCTCCACATACACTTCTTCTTCAACTACACCATTCAAGAAAGCTGTCTTGAAATCCATCTGGTGTATCTTCCATTTCATCACTGCAGCCAGAGCAAGTATGGATCTAATGGAAGTGTATCTGGCTACAGGAGCAAAAGTCTCTATTCTATCACCTGCAGCATGCTTGATCTTGTAGATCCTCTTGTAAGTCACTACAGACTCTCCTTCAGGTCTTGGGACTGCATCCCAAACATCTTCATGATCGACTGGTACTCCTCGATCATGGTATTCTTCCCAGATCTTGGGAACTTCAATATCTTCAATATTTTCAATAGACAACTTTGTTGCTGAACAATGTTGTAGTCCTTCTTTTGTAGGTGATGATATACGATCTTTCCTACACAACAAGTTAAATTGCATGATTAGAAAATATCTCATAGTTTTCAGAACAAATTCTTACACATAAAGAAATATGTCATACAGTCATGCAATTATCTTAGCCAATGCTTCAATACAACATTTATCCATATCCCGTAACTTTCTAGATGCCTTCCAATCTCTACCAAAACATTGTTAAGAGTGTGCACAACTCCCAACATGTCAGTAAAGAGGTTTCATTCTAGATAAGTAGCAATGGAATGTTGTACAGTGCCATAGGCCACTTACCCATGTATATTAGTAGTTTACTGTTCATCAATGCAACTATTCTAATATGCATAATACACAACCTAATTCTAGGAACATGAGTATTATTGAACAATATTATTTAAACAATAAAATATGCAAGGAATGATAATTCAAATACTTATCTTTGTTTGTTTTTTGGGTTGACTCCCTCTCAGTCTTTGCTTCTTTTCTGCAGCTTCATTCTGATGTGGATTGTGAGAAGTGGTCAACTACCTCTGAATATCTGCATCCTTGTAGAAACTACTGAAGTGTGCTCCTTCTTGATCTTTGCTTCCTTGCAGGAACAATTGGAGTGTACTCCCTCTTGATTTTTGCTTTCTTGCAGGAACAACTGGAGTGTGCTCCCTCTTGATCTTTTCTTTCTTGCAGGAACAACTGGAGTGTGCTCCCTCTTGATCTTTGCTCCCTTGCAGGAACAACTGGAGTTTTCTCCCTCTTGATCTTTGCTCCCTTAATTACCTGTCCTTGAACTTATATCCATCCTTAATCACTATGCATGCTTATTAGTATCATCATTGTGTTATCTTCGAGGTCTCATACATAATCACACATTCATTCGTATAATCTTAATACTATCAAAACACAATAATCTTAAACATGTATAGTCATGATCATTTCAAACAGAAATAATAAGCATTAGTATTCAAGGACTCTTACGGTTAGTCATATCATAAATTAAAGTAAGAAACATAATATGCCTACACCCATGATTACTCAAACCCATGAATAATCATTATCAATCATGCCATGTATACTTATATAAGAGATCCTATCACAAGGTAGGATTCTAACTTGATATAGGAAAAACATACTTGGATTAGTATGTTAGCTAGTTATGTCTAACATACTTACATGATGTCTTCTTGTTCTTCTTCAATGATTTGTGCTAGTAACCTGCATATCTCATAGGTTAACCATTATAGAACGAAGTTATACATACCTCGTAAATGGATCTTCTATGTGATCCATGACAATGGATGAATCTTTGTCTTCATGTCACCATGATCATATGTTCTTGAACTAGAACATGATTTGTCTTTCTTGGTGTACCTTTCATGTTAGCGGACAACATAAACCTCATACACCACCATAATGCATTAGTACAATCATAAGTGTCAACACCCTAATCAATGAATATCTTCCATCATGCATTCATAATTTTATTAAGGTGATACGACAAGTCTAAATTTAAACAAGATTGTACTAACCGTAATAATATGAAGACAAACATACCATAGACTTAATCATGAACAAATCTTGAAACATACCTGGATAAGTCATACCTGTCGAGATTGCTTGTAATCTTCTTATGTAAGGCCTTAGCCTCATCTCCCTCTGAAACAGGAACTTCTTCACTTATGTAGATGACCAATCCATTCTCTTCTAGGATTAACCCAATCCACTTGATTTGCAGGAACTGGATCTTGAGTTGGATTAGGGTTTGTAAGAGAAACCCTAAAAATTCAAAATTTGAATTTCAAACATCCGAAAGAATAGAAATATGCACCTTGATGAGCTGATCAAACTGGTATACTCAGAATTTGAAAACTGCAAAGTTTCACCTCTCAAATTTGTCTTTGAAACTTCCGAATTCACTGGACATGACCCCGAACTAGGGTTTGATAAAGCCCACCCTTATTCCCAATCAAAAGGTTCCTCCCAAAGCTCTAAGCTTCTATTTTTCCGAGGAGCTTCCAGCTATGGTCACATATTTCAAAAATTCCCATTTTTACAGAAGCCCTAATTTTACACTTTTCTAATCAAAGTCCCGAACTAGGGCCTGATCAAGCCCGACCTTCTGCCCAACCAAAAATTATGATCTTGGTCTCTAAATTTCGATTTTGATGAGTATCATTCAGCCGTGGTTTTCGATTAAAAAAATTCCAACTTTCTTCGAAACCCTAAATTCCGGAAGCCATGAATGAAGGTGCTACAAAATAATTCTGTTTTGACAGAAATATGTACCTGATTGTTTATGGTGTAACTCCACACTTTTTGATCCACAGGGTCTGAATTTTTTTTTTGTGGTAGCCTGACCTATCATATTTCCATCTCAATAGGTATGACATCAATTGGATTCTCTGAGAGAGAGTTATTCCAAGTGTCGCAACGTGACCTGTTTATGGGATAAAACAAAAGAGAGAACTTGTACGGCATTCCACATGTAACTGGTTCAACATCGGCCTCTGAAAACGTTTCTTGAGATAGTACAGTCTGTGTACTACCTTCCACTTTTTACGAAATTTCATTTGGAGCTTCCTAGCCCAAGTTATGACCTTTTTTCCAAGGTCACCTGTTTATGACTGAGATCTGGAAGAGGCAGAAACCCTATATTGTACAGATCATAAATCACAAAGTGAAACGAATTAGAGGTTGTCCTTTGGACACAAGGTACATGGGGATCAGATATTCGACCTGTAAAAGTTTCAGATCCGAAAACTTTTCCAAAATGGATTTATAGCGAAAGTGATACGATGACTGGTTTTTGCTATATCAAGCCCTAGCATCGTAAGTGCAACAAGTGTCATACATGCCATATCATGCCTTCTTTCAGGCTAGCTCTGATACCATATTAAATTTTCAGAATTTACTTCAATATGATCTAGGATCTTAACTAAGAGAACAACATGTATAGCATATCTACAGCATATCAATCATGGACACAATAATGCAAGCACACAAGAGACACAAAGTTTACTTGGGGAAAACCATAAAGGTGAAAAACCCCAATAAATTCCTCAGAGATAGATAGAGCAATGATACAACCAAATTACAAGAGATAGTCTTCTCCTAGCAACAGAACCTCCTCCTCACAAGTGCGCTACTTTCCGAATGAGAGAAGTGTGTGTAATGAGTGATCAAATAGAGATCTCCCGATCTCTATTTATACTTGTCCTATCATGCCCAATAAACTAATGGGGCCTACATGTCTAGCTTAACCCATGGTTAACTTAATCCGGGCCAACCCCACACTTGGTGGTCTAATAACCCTTTGACCCACATGGCCGACCCCCAATAGGGTGGTGTAATAGCCCTTCAAACCACATAACTTATATAGGGCCGACCCCAACAAGGTGGTCTAATAACCCATCAAGTATAAGTTATGACACTTACAATATAAATGACAACACTTCCGTATAGAGGAATAATAACATCTCTATAGGAGTACAATATACATATGTGAAATACATTTCGAAGTTACATATACATCAACAGTTTGCTTCTGGAGCCAGCCGCCACACCCATTAGTTGGATGCAACTGCTTGAGTTATTTACTCACCAATTAGCCAACTGGTTTCTTCGGGAGGGGCTTGTTTAGGTCCCACAACGAACAATGTGGCTGCATACAATGCGGTCATAGAGATACTTCAAGATGCTCTGTTCCATGGCATTTCACATTTGGAGTTAAGGCTCGACTCGTAGCTAGTTGTGTTTCAGTTAATGGGTGTTTATCAGGTTAGAGATCCTTTTTTGCTACGTCGGTTTTTGCGCATTAAGTTACTTGAGAGATAGTTTGATTACATCACATATCAACATATCTCAAGAAATTTGAATGCATTAGCTGATTCATTTGCAAATTACATTTTAGATTGACATGTGCATCATACACATCCATAATTCATGCATAAAAGACAATAACACACATGTAAATAACACCGATACTGTATATATAATACGTATCAAAAAATAATATGAGTTTGAGTCATAAGTCAGTCACAAAGTCATGTCATAATATACAAAAATGGGCTCGATGGCCTGAAAAATATACATATATATGTCCTTCTCCTATGGAGAAGGAGGGACCTCATCTGCCTCTATTGCCTCTCGATAGCAAATGACCATCCTAGCTACTTTTATTAGTAGCCTAATCCATGTTGGGGGCACACCCACCACATTCTCTTGCATGTCGAGCGACATCCGCTCGATCATGTATGTTGGAATGTCATGAGTCAACCGACTCATCTTCCCCTCTATGTTCGCCAGCATGGCGTCAGCTGCTCCTACTATGACTGGTCTCACGAAGGTATGGGGGTGTCCCTCAGGACGCACTGGTCCAACATCTGCATAAGACATTTCGTTTCAGTATTTCAAACTCATTATAAAAATAATATATATAAAAAAGAAAAAATTAAATAATTTTTCAAAAAAGAAACTTACCAATCTCTCCCTAGGATTCTCCTGGAGGAAGAGCCAGCTCAAGATCGTTGTGGAAGTCTATTCCCGCATATGGGAACTGCTTAAGAGCTGGTACTTGCTGATCCCACCATGCCTAGAAATCATCCTCACTATAGCAAAAGTTGCTCTCGCCACCACCCTGGCGAAGGAAGATCTCTCCCCAACGACCCATCAGTGGCTCACGGGGGATAAGTGGGGGAAAATCCATCCCCAGAATCATGGCAGGCACCCTTTCAAAGAAAAATGTGCAAAGTATGCTTCCGTACCCAAAATTCTTCATCCTCTCGGTCTTACACCCAAAAAGTTGAAGCTTCATGTTTTCCAGTAGACTTGAACACCATCCAAACACTATCCCTCGTAGGAATTCAGTACCCATATGCATGAAGTTCCTTGAAGCAAGATGTTGCGTAGCACTTCCGACCATCCAGTTTAGAATGCTCAAGATGACCTTGAGTGGGAAGCTCGCAACAGTCGAAATAAGGACCTGACTGCCGGTTTTTTCTGTAACCGCTACACAATAGGTATTGATATACTCCTGCATGGATAGGGCACCCACATTGCGAGAGGACCCTTTAAGATTCACTACATATCCCCTTCGGGAGAGACCCGTGATGAAATAGATGTCATCAACTGTCAGTTCCAATATCTCCCCTTGGAGATTGAACACCAATGCATTGGAATCCCAATACTGTACGAGCCTCTCAAGCAACCGGATTTGTGCCTGCATGTTGACCGTTCTATATAATTTTAACAAACCACATCTTCGCAATGCATGCAAGGTTAATGGATCTTGTAGAGCTTCTCGATCCATCTCCTCATGTTCTCTTTCACGCCACACAAGCACCATCCTGCCATTAAAACATCAAATGTTGGTCATTTGTTTTTTTTTTCCCTAGTTTTTGTGGTGAACGCTACTGTCTATGATAGACAATAGCGTCCTGAATGTGACTGTCTTATAGGTAGACTAGCGTACTTTTTTAGAGTGCGCTAGTCTCTTGCAAGCCAACCAGCGCTCGCACAGAAACGAGTTTAAAAGTTTGATAAAAAATGATTTTGACCACTAAAATTTAAAAACTTTATATGTAAATGCAAGTACAGGATGAGACTACTTACTTGGTGAAAGCATAATTTGGATTGTTGACCCGGTTCGATCGCAATGAGCAAAGGTAGCTTGAGGTTTTTCTCCACACTTTGCCCTAAATTTCAAATTGAGATATTTTATTTTAAAAAATGAAACTATTTATAGAAATTCCTTTTTAATTTTTACCCACTTTTCCAAAAAGGGTATAGTTTCATTTTGTTTTTAAAATGTTATTTTAATTCATTAATATTTTCAAATTTTGGTGGATTAGGTTAACTATATATTTCGAATTATCACTATAATTTCAATATCGATCTATTAGTTTTACTCATTGACAAGACTAGTATAGGTACCATATTGATCAATATTTTTGTCATTGAGAAAATTTGTCCTGGTTACTAACTTGGTTGTTTAGATTTCATTATCTGGCAGGTCATGAACTTACGATCCCTGAAACTGTTTTAAGTCATTTTAAGCCATTGTTTTGACTTTTAAAAAACAAACAAGATTGTTGAGTTTGCTTGTTCTCTCTAGACTCGTTAAAGGAATTGAAGGAACATCCGCTTAAGTATAAGTTTAACCCTTTTCCGGACTTTTGCGGATTACTTATGAAAAAGGAATATTCTAGTCATCCGTGGCTAGAAGAGTTCTTCTCTCATTGTTTTACACTTTTTTTCGGGAGAGGAGACTAACTGTACGAAATATGACTTTTGGACCCTTCTTTAGGGTTTTCAGGCTCTCGAAACATGAAAATACCAAGCGAGCATTCACCTACTCGGGCTCGATGTGAAATCCATGAGAGGGTATATAGAGGATTGTTTAAGTTTTTCAGATTCTATAAACAGAAAAACACCGGCAAGCATATACCAACCCGGGCTCGATACTAAAATCCACGGGTAGGTGTATGGAGTTATTGGTTAAGTTTTTCAGACTCCTTAAAATTGAAAACACCGGCGAGCAAGAACAAGTCTCGGCTCGATATTAAAATCCAAAGATCAGTATTATAGAGTATTCTTCTATCTCTTATTCGAACTCTGTAAACAATGAAGAAGGTCCTGAGTCTTCCTCCCATTGGCTCGTTAAAGTTTTACGTGGTTATGCTTATTGAGTTTGCTTTCTTGGACTCATTAAAACAACAAGAAGGACATTCTTTTACCAAAAAGAATAAGGGAAGAGAAGGGCATGTCTACATCTTTTCAGTTTCAAAGGCAGTTAAGTTAGTCATGTCCTTGACCACAACACCTATTTGAGTCCATCATTCGGTTGGGTTTTAGTTTTTGAGCTTTGGGTGAGCCTGATCTCAGAGTTTGTTACTCCTCCGGTTGGTTATTCTTCCAACCATATGGAGAGTCTGCTAATGTCTCCTACATTGCAGGCTTGTATCACTTCCCCCTCATGTCAAAAGCTGCCTAAGTCACTTTGTGTCGTGCTCACAGTTCAAGGATAAAGCCTGTGTCGGCCATATTGCAGTTACCTTGACTTCATGTGTCGACCATCCTAGTGTTAGTTTGTTTCATCTTGTTACTTGTCCTACTCCAAATCAACTCAAACTTGTGAGTGTTCCTCGTGTTGGATGATGGAGGATGCATTAAGGCCTCCCTTACAGCGGACTTCTTCCCATCGACTTCAACTCATTATGCTCTGGGAATGGAGTTTAGAGTTTCGGTTAGTAACTTGGGGATTTCAATCATCAGTGGAATTTTACCTCGCTGTTGGATAATGGGAATACATTAATGTCTCTTATTCGATAGGTTCTTCAAGTGTTCGACTTCAAGTCCATTTATTCACACTTGTTGGAACATACTAGGTACCTTGGGCCCCATTATCATTATCGATGGAAGTCCTCGCATTTGTTAACGGTATACATCAATGACCGGTAATCAAATGATACCCCCCATGTTCGACTCTAGCTCATTTATTCACATGGTTAGGGTTTGTACCTTGGGTTGTTTGGATGAAGACCTTGGGACTTTGATAGCATCACCATATTTATGTTATCACCCAAGCTGCACAAGACTGAGCCTCACTCATTTTGGCTTTGCATGAGACATAGATCCAACTTGTTGTTATGGCTACGATCTCTCATTTTTGACATGGATCCACGCTTGCATTTCGGTGGCCATGCTATATATACATCTCCCAGTTATGTATTGGAGATCATGTTGTATCACACCGAACTTCTATATGATGTCAACATTGTAATTGCTCGCTGACCTTAATCGTTGTTTTCAGGTACTTTTGTGACTTGGTTCTGTGGTTTCTTGCTCCTCCTCTGACTTGAAATTATAATGTATTTCGGCCATCGTTTCCCTCTGACCTCACACATTAGGGGGCATCTGTTATAGGTCAAATCTACACTTCTCCGTCCGTGATCACATTGCTTTGTCGATCACACAAAAGGACACTATGGATGGAAGAACTAGGTTGACCCTAGATGAGTTATTGCGGAGATCACATCCTTCAGCCGAAAAACATATTTTTTCTACAGTTTTCACCATGTGTGCGCTACTATTGCCACATTGATCTAGCGTTTTGAACGCTGGTCTTATTTAAGACAACCTGTGCACATACTCCAAAATGTTGCAAACGCTCGTTGTCAAATGCAAAAGTTGCATACTGTGCGCTAGTATATTTGTATGAAACCTGTGCACATATTAAGATGAAATGAAAAATATATTAAGATTAGGAATTGGGATTAGTTGAAGTTGGTTCTGCAACTTCCCCAACCTCCCAATTCAACCACCTCTAGAATTCAACTGCCTACCTTGTGCCATAAATACAAGGGGAAGCCATGAGAGAGGGGACTAGAATGAAAGGATAAGCTGTTGTTACGCTAGAGGAATTCTTAAGTCATTGTGAGGAGCAGGATCCCAGGACTCGGTTGCAGAAGTGTTTAGATAGATCAGGTATATCTGTACTTATCTAATTTCTTTGACAATAAAATGTGGAAATAACCTTCCCGTCCCAATCGAATGTCTATTTGATGGAATGTCTATTGGATTGAATATCTGATTGTAGTTGATGTTAAGTTATTTCTAATTTCATCATATTTATTACAGTCAAGATACGCTGAGGAAGGTTAACTTTGTTTTGTAGGTTTATCATTCTAGAAGATCAGACGAAAGCTACGACCAACCATCGTTAAAAAGGTATAACTTTCGGAATCCTAACCTCTTTCCGTTTATAGTAACTAATGCAAAACATGAATGTATTTACCTGTCACCCCATGTAAGTTGTTAGTGTCGTCTCCCCCACTATAAGGTATTTTCCTACACAACATGGGGGTTTTTGTTCAGAGAGAGAGATATTGGAGGTTATCCATTGAGAGAGAGAGAGAGAGAGAGAGAGAGAGAGAGAGAGAGAGAGAGATATTTCTGGTTAGGGGTTTTGAGTGAGAGAGAGAGATGGATTGGGGGTTAGGGGTTGAGAGAGAGAGAGATATTGGGGGTTAGGGGTTTAGAGAGAGAGAAAGATATTGGGGGATAGGGTTTAGAGAGAGAGATTTGGGATTAGGGATTTAGAGAGATAAAGAGATTGGGGTTAGGGGTTTAGATGGATAGATAGAGGTATATATATAGAGCGATAAATTGGGTGTTATGGGTTTAGAGAAAGAGAGAGATATCTAGGGTTGGGGGTTGAGAGAGAGAGAGAGAGAGAGAGAGAGAGAGAGAGAGAGATTGGGTGTTAGGGGTTTAGAGAGAGAGAATGGGGTTTATGTTTTGAGAGAGAGAGAGAGAGAGAGAGAAAATGGGGGTAATGGGTTGAGAGAGAGAGAGAGAGAGAGATCGGGGGTTAGGGGTTTAGTGAGAGATATAAAGATTGGGGTTAAGAGGTTGAGAGAGAGAGTAGGGGTTAGGGGTTTAGAGAGAGGAAGAGAGAGATATATTGGAGGTTAGGGGTTTATAAAGAGAGAAATATATTGGATGTTACGGGTTTAGAGAGAGAGAGATTATGGGTTACAGTTTAGGGTGTTAGAGAGAGAGAGAGATTGGGGGTTAGAGAGAGAGAAAGGGAGAGATTGGAGGTTAGGGGTTTGGAGAGAGAGAGATTGGGGATTAGTGGTTGAGAGAGAGAGTGAGAGATTAGAGGTTAGGGGTTTAAAGGGAGAGAGAGATATTTGGGGTTAGGGATTTAGAGAGAGAGATTGGGGGTTAGGGGTTTAGAGAGAGAGAGAGAAATGGAGATAGAGATTGTGGGTTAGGGGTTTAGAGAGAGATTGGGGGTTAAGAGTTGAGAGAGAGAGATATTTGGTGTTAATTGTTTAGAGAGAGAGATTGGGGGCTAGGGGTTTGGAGGGAGAGAGAGAGAGAGATATTTGTGGTCAGGGTTAAGTAGAGGGGGAGAGAGATTGATTGGGTGTTATGTGTTTAGAGAGAGATAGAGAGAGAGAATTGTGATTAGAGATCTAGTTAGATTAGAGGTTAGGGGTTTAGAGAAAGAGATTATGGATTGGGGGTTTGGAGAGAGAGAGATAAAGAGATTGGAGGTTAGGTGTTATAGTTTAGGGGTTGATAGAGAGAGAGGGGGGGAGAGATAGATTAGGGGTTATAGGTTTAAAGAGAGAGAGAGAGAGAGAGAGAGAGAGGGACTAGGGATTAGGGGTTTAAAGGAAGAGAGAGAATGGGGGTTAGGTGTTTAGGGGGGAGAGAGAGAGAGAGAGAGAGAGAGAGGGCTATGGATTGGATATATACTTAGCTGCGGTGGAAGACCCACAATGTCACTTAATTTCTATCGGAGCTGCTGGTAGTTTGCGCCCTTGAGGTATTTTGGTTCACAGAGTTAGACCACTGGTTCTAGGCGGCAGAGGTGATTTTTGACTTATTGCAAGGTTTGGTGATGATCAGTGCGGGAGTGACGCGGAATTTCAGAGCTGTCAAGTGTGAGGCCACTCTACAGGCCCCTTTGCTCATGGATCCGCAATGTGACCGTTCTCCACAAGAAATAAAGGCTCCGCACCTAGCCTATCAACAACGACTATCAGGCTTGGATATTCAAGAGGTAGTTAAATAGTTGAGAAAGCGGATCGAAATCCCTGTCAATCCTTGGCCCTTTAACCCATAATTTACAATAGCATGAACGAGATGAGGTTTCCAATGTTGCAGGGAAGAATTAATACAATGGCTATAATTATATTTCATCCCACAATCTCAGTTCAACCTAATAATAACTCGGGCTACCCCTTCCAAGTTATGACCAATAGTTGATTTTATAGTTTAACTCTACCTCAATCCATAGGATTTCATTGAGTCGCAACCTTGCACTACAGCTATTTGTGAAATCCGTGCTTAAATCTTTTAAGCCACCAATCAAAAATTAAAACCCTAATCTCTTCCTTTAGTAAATCCCATTAAAACTCAATTTGGTATTAAATCATTAACGTTAACAATTCAAAGAGGATTCATCCTTTCAGAGCCAAAAAAGATTCTCAAGCAAAGTTTCCACGCCTCCTTCTATTTATGTTCCAAATTCTCAACAAAAATTGCAACACAACCAGCTTGAAAATTACTTTAGCAACTTCTTCAGACCCAAGGCCCAACAAACATGCGAGAACATGAGCTTGACCAATGATCAAATTTTAAGGGTAGGTCTTAGTTTCAATTGGAAGGGCATTTGTTTTTGGATCCCTTCAAAGATGGAGGGAAATATAAATTATTTTACTTCAATTGAAAAGTATAAATTAATTAAACTCTTCCCCCAAAAAATGCATAAACAAATATTGATAATCCAAATTTTTACAATCTTTAGACAATTGAGCACTCATTAATATCTACATGAAAAAATGGTATCTCTTCAATCAAAACCTAATTTGAACACATTAATTTGACATATATCTAACATTACTGTTACAGTTTATTAAAATAAGAACTATTTTCTTGTATTTTTCTGGGTTGGAGTACACTTCATTATACAAAAAAACTACTTAGACTATGCAATAACCATATTGGGCATTCACACAATCTTGAAGTTGTAACTAGAAATAGTCTTAAAACAAAACTAGAACCATGAGAAATTTACTTATAGTTAACTATGTACAAAAGGAAGCCACTAAGCAAAATGAGGCTATAATAAACCTACAACCAAAAATACATATAAAACCATCCAAAAACTTAATTCAAACCACATAGAGGGTAGCCATTCAAGCTTGAGAGATGTAAGAATGATGGACATTGGGCGCCTAAGAAAAAATAATACATAGCTTAGAAAACATTAAAAAAATCCTCCATACCAAGCGAGTTAGCAATGCTAACATCATAGGGGCTAGGGCATCAAGTTTTGTTGTTCAATGCTTGTTGCGACAACATACAGGTATGGGATGGAGGGGAAATGGAATCAATCTTAAGTCAACTGGAGCCTTGCAAATTGCTACATGTTTGAGTCTTGACAATCTTCCTTTTAAATTGAACCAGAACACCAAAAGAAGTTTGTTAATGGCTCGATTTGAGAAAATTCTAGATGTGAGTAATTAAGAGCTCGAAGCTTTAAAATTTCATTTTTTTGTACCAATCCATGATTCGGCAAATTCGTAGTCACTGAAATGAAATTTCAGTTATTTAATGAAAATAATTAATGTATCTACCTCCATGTCGAACTATTTTCAATGCTGATGCGGGCCACTACCCTCCTTATTGTCTTACCAAAAGGCGTGAGAATGAGGAAGAAGACTTAAAATTGTGGACTTCACCTTCAAAGAGTGCCTTACGATGACATTGGTAAGGAGTGATAAGAAGATCACAATAATCCAACGTGTCAAATCTCAGTTGATAGTATCAATTAAAGACTTATGAGGAATTAAAGAGAAGAGGATGTAAATACATGTAATTTTTATACGTATTTTGGTGGCGAGCGCCAAAGACAAATGTGGTGAGAAATCACATATGTTTGGAAGGATGGAGGGAGATTACATCATGATCATGCCACCCATCAAATTGAAGACTATTCCTCGGCCAAAAATTGTTTTTTTTTTTAAATTTTATTAATAACCATTGTGATGCTTTGGTCCAAATGTTTTTTCTAACTCATTGTTTCTCCATATTGTGTGCCCAGTGCCACCTCTCCATATCAATGCATAAATCGCCCTCTACATGGTTTGTGGTCCTAGTTGCATGCCATTGAGTGTTGTTTAGATTTGCCGTGAGTCCATGACATTCATGCAAAAAATGAAGTCTTGTAGAGGAGGACACATCAGACTAACCATTTGAATTTCATTTTGACGAAAAACGAGTAGGCTCGTTTTGGGCCTAGTAGTAGACTAGTAGTGGTTCTCTGTTGTTATAGTCGTGGTAGCTAACACATTGTCACACCTTAGATCTCAGCCGAAAGTGACTAGGGATACAGAGTCAAATCCTTGGTGGCCAATGCCTCGTAGTCGTCAATCATCACTAGTCATCTTGCATAGATGAGCAATGAGTGCATGACATGAGTGAGTGAGTGATTAAATTTATGATATTTCCAATATTTTGAATGGTGAGTCGAATTTTATAACATAGCAATTTCAACATAGAAATTGAAATTTATATGGATGGGTGATTTCAAATGTTGCCCTTCTTTTGAAATGCTGATATAAATTATGTCCTTCTTAATTGGAAGGATAAAATTCAGATTTTTAATTTTTTTTGAAGGGCAATTTTAACTTTACACTTCTAGGAAGGGGAAGGGCTAGAATCCTTTGGAAGGGCTGGGAAGGGTTCAAATTTGAACACTGAGCCCGACGACACGACACTGTGTAAGGTATGTAAGCAAGCGCAAATACTTGCTTTGGAAAGACATGGCCATCGCTGTATCTCATATATTAGCCACTCGCATATCGATGGATCCAGTGCTTCCTCGACTCAGTTCTTCCCAAGAAACGATGGATCTTCAGATATGCGAATTTCAAGCATGCCTACTGGAAACATGCACTCTAACCAAGTACCAAACAGAGCATCTGGAAATAGTCTTGAACATATTATGGCGGAAAGGAATCGATGTGAAAAACTGAGCCAGAGATTCATTTCTCTTGTTGCCATAGTTCCTGGGCTCAAGAAGGTAATTTCCTACTCCATATGAATGTTAAAATCAAATGTTTTTAGATGTATAAATCTATAGAAAAATATAAATAGATTGATAATTTAATGATGATGGACCACTCTAGATTAATTTGAAAAGTTTAATTGAATAAACTAATGCTATAGATTGGATTGGGAAGATTATATTCATCAAAATTGAAATTGAGATTGCAAAAGCATGAAAACTAAATAGGATTGATAATTGTTACAATTTTATGTTTGAACAAAAGGATATTATTTTTGTAAGTAAATTTTTGTTCTTATAAATTGTGAAGCTTGAATTGGGTGAATTAGTGCAGATGGACAAAATCTCGGTAATGGGCGATGCCATCAAGTACGTGAAACAACTGCAGGATAGGATCAAGGCACTGGAAGAACAGACTTCTAATTTATCAGTCGCGCAAAATTCAGTGTTAACTACTACATTTATCAGCCACGCAAAATTCAGCGTTAACTACTAATTTATGCGAATCTGCTTTTGTTGCGTGCACAATAAACAATGCCGTGACTGTCAAATTTGAAGCAGATTTAAGATTTAGATTGATGAATAATTCATATGAAGATTTAGTGTAAAATTGGTAGCAAGGAAGGGACCACCTTCTACAGGATCCGAAAAGTCTCCAATATTTTCATCAAATACTCGCCTGTATCTCCCAGTTTAGCTTTAGAAATGGATTCAAAATACTGGCGAGTTATCTTACATGGAAGAATGGCTCGATGTAAGTCTTATATACGTTTCCCCAAATAATTCAGATGCACGATGTATTCAGGATGGTGTACATTGTTTAAAGTAAAATATTTCTATGAAATATTCTGCAAACCAATTGGGAAAAATAACCCATATGGCGATAGATCTCAGGACCGCCAATTGGGAAATACAACCCATTAATCCCTAAAATGGGATGTGACTAAGGACCGATCCATGCAGCCACGAATGGCGCTATTTATATTTAATCTAAATACCAACTAATTCAACTATAACTAGGGATTCAAATGTGTTAAATAAAAAATAACAAAACCCTCTGAACAAAACAACATCTGAGCATGCAGCAACAAAACCCTTTGAACAAAAATACAGCAGGTTTTAGGTTTTTATTGCATGAGAATCTAATAAAAAATAACAAAACCCTCTGAACATAAATACCTATACATGTATGTTCTAATATAATAAAAGGAATACAAATCTTACTCACTTACGTATTTCTTCTCAAACTCCCGGGCAAGATGACGCTTCACAAAGGATGTCTTCCCTGATCCACAAAATTTGTAAGAGTCAATCTAAGCTATTCAATAATAAAATAGTCAAGACTGAACATAAACCCTATTTATATCGCACATGTTCCTTCATTGCCTACAATGACGAGGTTAAAACTCTAACAGGGTAGAGTCTGAACATAAAAGAATCCCAAAACAATAATCAGGAAATAAACACATCAATGATTTCAGAACTCAAACCAACCTAATTCGATAATGTTTTCAGAATTAAAACCCAACAAAATTCAAACCAAAATAAACACACTGAATGTTTTCAGAATTCGATAAGAACATCGCTTTCCTGTAGATGCAGATTGGAATCTTCTTCATCACCGCCTCATCCAGGGCACAAGCCATCGAAATGGTCTGCAAGCCAATTGGGGATATATGTAAGCTGATAAATAAAATAAATTAGAGATCATAAAATGATAAATTGCAGAGGCAGAACATAACAGGGAAACAGTGTATGCGGAGGCTTGAGAAAAACGGACAGGAGCTGTAGGCTCTTCTACATTCATTCTACAAAACTGAAATGAACACCGAATATTTCACCCGAGACACAATAACTTCTACACCTAATGTATTTACTTTTCGTACAGCAGTAGGTGAAATGTTCAAACTGTTGGAGGGAGGAATTATCTCCAACACTCCCCCATAATTCTGACCATAAACCAATTACTAACATCTAAAACATACATGCAATGCCTTCATGGGCTTTCAACAAAAAACATGAAACATTAATGCTTGCTGGTCTAAGTCTCAGCTAGGCTTACATTCATAGACTCAAAAATTGATTTACTTCGCTGTAGGATATGGAACATGTTTACCTTTTTCGTCTTTCTGCTCCACACTTTGAACTCAGCATTCTTTTTCACCTTCTTCTTCAATTTTTCTTCAAGCTCTTTAGACTTGATTTTTCCATCAAAATCTACAAATTCTTCAATAGCTTTCTGCCTTGTGTCTTCATCTTCAATCAGGTTCATAATGCCCTCAACATCATCATGGGCTAGTAATTCAGATTTCTGCATTTTCAATTGCTGGGATATGGGAATGTTTGGATCCCATATGCATTTTTTCAACTCGTTTTCATCAACCTCTTTAGTGGCCAACTGCCACACTAACAACTGATAGTAATGCCTGATCTCTTCAGGACTCCATTTTATAAGAATGTCTTCAATTGGTTCATCTTCGTCCTCTTCATCATAACACATTGGCTCTTCAAGCCATTCATTAAACAAATTTTCTTCATCTTTTGCAGCAACAAGGCTGCCTTCTTTTCCATTCATCTTTGCAGCTTCAATGCTGCCTTCTTCTTCATTCTCTGCTTCAAACAAGGACATCACATTGTCCACATTCTTCAAAAACTCTTGAATGATTTCATCATCATATTCATTTACATTTTGCTCAATTGCAAGCTAATTTCTATATGCACCTGCACATGCACAAACATCTAAACTGTTAGGAAAAATTTCTTCCCTCATGGGCATGCTCTTCATGAGCTCATCTTCTTTTTCACATTCAGCCTCTACTGGCTGTCCTGCAACTGCTTGAGTTGCCGATTCATCATTTTCTGCTGCTGATATGGCATCTTCATCTTCAAGAATTGCTGGGTTGGCAGCTTCTTCATCTTCAACATCAACTTTGTCATCTTCATCCACTTGTGGCTCTGCACAGTGGGCTTCACTGCTCTCAGACTTATCTGGCTCTGCTTGGGCTGACAGAGTCCTCAACCATTTCATGCGAACATTCAACTTCTACTTCAGCAGCTTTGACTAAAACTGCTGGATCCTTTTCAACTATTACAACAATTTCGTCTTCATTTGTGTTTGGGGAAAGTGCTTCTGCTGGTATAGCAGGTTCTTCAACTTCATTATCCATAACTGTGTGGGGTTCACTAAATTTCTCAACAGCTTCTATGGCTGGAGTTTCTACTACTGCGATGGCAGTTCTATCTTCGTATTCATCCACAAGTGCCTCTACACCGTGGGATTCACTAACAAATTGACTGTCTTCTGCTTCAACTGCAGGCTTCTCTTTTGCTACTTCTTCAACATGTTGTGACATTGTTGGCTACTTGCACATGTCACTCCCCTTTGCTTCAAATTCATGTTTTAAAGTTTCCCAAGCTTCCTTGGTTGTTTTAGCTATTGCTACCTTCAAAAACATATTTTCATCCAAGGCCTGTTGAATGAAATACAAAGCCAATTCATGCTTCTGCAATTTTTGGTCTTCTGCTAGGGCCTCAAAAGCCTCTAGATCTAGGGGATGCACACATTCATTTTGAACTAAATACCATAAATCCTCTGCTCTAAGAAAACTTCTCATCTTAATAGCCCAAAATTCATAATTTTTACCTGAAAAATGTGGGGGTACGAGGAGAACTCTGCTGCTCCAATTATCCTGGTTCTCCTCTTGGACTCCAACTGAGTTAATAAGCTCCTCTGCAATGGGAACTTCTCCATATCTATGTGCAAGATACTTGGCCTCTACCCTTGCATTTCTTCTCTTCTTTGTTGGCAAGTTTTGTGCTGGCAGTTGTCTTCTTTTTGCAAGTCTCCTACTTGCTTCTTCTTCCCTTGTCGCCCCCTAAAAAAAATGAGATTGCTTGCTGGCTACAAGACATGTCAACAATGCCCCCTTAATGCAAAAACACTCTAAGTGGCGAGTGTAGCAAAAGGTGATACAGTGAGGACTCCTACATTTACATATTAGATGCAGCTGGTCTCGCTCATCTTCAGCAAGGCAGAAAGGACATGGAGGAGGTAAGAACTCTTTCCAATATATCAAAGGGCAGATTTCTCCAAATTGTTGAATCTAAGCAAACTTTTCCATTATCATGTTGGTATTGGCCTCTTACCTTTAATTCTTCATCCTCTTCCGCCCCATTGACGAAGTTGATCTGCTCCAATGTGTAATCCACGGCTTTCGGCGGACCACCGTTGCCCCTTCCTCTATATCATGACGGAAATACACGAGGAGTAGAACTACCAGATAAATAAAAACATTAATATATTAAGAACCTTCAGTCGGCGATAATTCCATTTTTCCCTAATCCATGGCAAAATTATAAGATTGATTCCTTTATTAAAACTCTGTTCCGTGATTTATATTCTATCTCTGTTTTCAAGTCCACCGCATACTTTGATCTTTAGAAGTAGTAATTGATCGCAGAGGATATGTAGCCCTAGACCCTGATCTCTTATACTTCCCCTCTCCAGTTATGAACCATGCTGTGCGATTCCACCCAGTTCAATCATCTTCCATTATTACTGAGTCATCGACTGCTGCAAACGGATGTCCCTCCTCTGTCAGCTGAGCCAGAGAATGCAGCTCGATCCTTTGCCTTCACATCGGCGTCCCGACCATCTCAAGAAATGAAGCCTAGGTCGTGGACCAAATTGTGAGGCACAGTTGAGCAGTTGAGAATTACGCAAAAAAGGTGAACAACAGGGGTCTCTGTGCAATTGCACAAGCTGAGTCTCTGCGTTATAAATTGCTTGGAGGCCTTGCTCCTGAGTTAGGGTGTGGAGAGACAGGGTCTCCTCCCCTCATTCCGCCGAAGGCCACACTCCAATTTGAAGTGGAAATGCTTTCCTGGACATCTGTTAGAGATATCTGCAAAGATGGAGGCCTTGTGAGAGATGGAGAGAGGCAGCTCCTTGATCGTGGCTCCTCTACTTAGCTCGACTTCACCGGCGGCGTCTCAGCACATACACGGTTCTCTTGCACCTTCTACACAGGATGGAAACTTTCCAGCTTGGGATTACTCTCACACGGTGGCTGCCAATTCGGCCCTTTTCCAATGGCGGCTCTCCCTCTCGACTCTGCCTTCGGCTGAGGCTAGCTTTCTGAAAAGCTCTTCCAGCGACTGTGGCTGGGTTTCTTTCACATGTAAATGGAGACGGCTGCTCTTACTTCTTTCTCTACAACAGGTTGGCTTGGCTGACCATGATAAATTGCAGAGGCAAAACATAACAAGGGAAACAGTGTATGTGGAGGCTTGAGAAAAACGGACAGGCTCTTCTACATTCATTCTACAAAACTGAAGTGAACACCAAATACAGATTTACATATGGATGCCTCTTCACCCAAGACGTAATAACTTCTACACCTAATGTATTTACTTACACCTAATGTATTTACTTCTGGTACAGCGGTAGGTGAAATATTCAAACGGTTGGAGGGAGGAATTATCTCCAACATAAAAGAGATATAAGATTTAGACATAGTTGCTCACTCAGTGAACTAATGAAAATTAATTTCTAAATCCGTGTTCATTGATAGGCATGATTTAGATAACGTGGAGGATACCTTTAAAAACACCCCACCCTGACACTGTATAATATTTTCTATTCTTCTGCCAAACATGTACACCTGCGTTTCTATGGATCCCGAGATTCGACCTTGCGGCCTTATTCCTAAACGGTATAGTATTTTCTATTCTTCCTGTGAAACATAACCACCTTAGTTTCTATGCATCCCGAGTTTCGACCTTGTGATCTTATTCCTCAACCTAGCAAGCGTACCTTAAACCTAGACCTGGCAAGTAGCATGAGCGTTTGAATTTGAGTAGCAGTCTGCGAGTGCCTGCATGGCCTCAACCTGCTTCTTAAGCGCCGAGATGTAGTCCGCGGCCTCCTTTAGGAAAATGGGGGTGGTCAGTCCGCGTCTCCCCGGGACGAGCAACCTCAGGGTTTGCATACGAGAAGCCACGGTGCTTCCTGCTTCTTCCTCGCAATTATGCCCCGTCCTGGACACCGGTCTGGATAGCCGCCTGGATAACAACCTTCGTTTTGCACGGCCTGGTTTCCGCAGACGCCAATCTCCTTCTTGCGTGGAGATTCCCTCTGGATTTAACTACTCGTAGTTGGTAGCAGGATTTCTTGATTATGAAAAGATATATTCCAAGGATAGCCCGGCTCCACGAGGTTTGACACCTTGACGTCATGGCCAGTGACAGATCCGCAGCCAATTTCACGGCTCAAATTCGACCAGAGGCGCTGGTCGCGGTTTAGATTTTGGCACAGTGCAGCATGGCTACCAGGCGGCTCAAATATATCCGTTGGAAAACGGCCCTCCGTCCCGCATATTTCCCACCTCCATAATATTCTTCCATAGTAGGTAAGAAAATTAGAAAACCTAAAACTCTAAACAAAAACTTTCTGTTAATTCTAACTTTCCTGCGTAGAGGTAGGGAACAAAATAGATCCGAAAGCATGTACAGAGCTCCTCCTGCAAAAATTTAAAGAATACCGTTCATCAGCTCGCTCACCCTCGGATCTCATTCCATTAAATCATTTTTTCCTTTGATAATGCTTTTTGGATGAAGAATACCGTTATCACGCAACGACTACTCAGGACTTGGAATGCTTTTTTAGCTCTCGGTTTCCATCGGCATCTTTTGACGTAAACGCGTTTTCTCTCATCAACAAAGAAAGGGGTTTTGAATAAAGTATCCAAATTATGATATAAAGTTTTGAATAAAGTATCCAAATTATGTCAGTTCACTTGTTTATGTATTTATGGTTAAAACGTTTAACTTTAATTTTAAATGATGTGTTCTAAATTTATTAATTATATTATATGATTTAGAATATTTAGTTTGTTATGTTTAAAGTATTTATTTGAATTTAGAAATGAATAATATTATAATATGATTTTTATTTTTCAAATTTTCTGATTTTTGAATTTTAAAATACAAAATATTGTAAATATAACTTTTGTGATGGAGGTAAAATCATTTTTATTAGATTTTCATGTAAAACATTAGGGTTGATAAATACTTGAAAAAATTAGGGTTGATAAATTGTTTTTAGTGAACATTTTTTTTATTTTTATTTTTGTGTTTGTATGGATTTACATATTAATTGTTTAAAGTATTTCATGGATAGTTATAATTATTGAAAATTTGAATTTTTAAAATAATGTTATACACATACAATTTGATTAGTTAAATGTATTTGTTATTATTATTAAAATTTTGAATTTTTAAAATAATATGAAATAAATATAATTTGTAATGTATTTGGGTTTAATTCTATGTTTGATTATTTTATGTCATGGTTAGATTTTTATTTTTATTTTTTGGTACCTTTTTATGGTTTTTCTTTTCATTCCATGTTATGCCTAGTGTAAATTTTCTTAGAGTCATAGTAGGACTTTAAGTTAGATCAGTTTTTCTTATTAGATAAAACTTTTTATAATAAAGAGAGATTAATTTGATGATAAAAGGGACTTACTTTGATGATAAAAGACTCTACGCTTATTAACTTTTATTCTTGCTTTTAGTAGTCAAATCCCCATAAATAAGGGGTACATGTATATATCAATTTAGCAAAATTCAAATTACAAAAAATTTAAAATTAAATAAAATTAGAAAAAAATGTTATTAAAAGTTGTATAGATTTATATTATATAAAATATCAAAATCAAAGTTCTTTTTTATAATTAAATTTAGATTTCATAAGAATTTATGAAAATAAACTCTTATTAATATCTATTTCAAAAATTTATCTAAAATGATTATCACCAATATTGTTTGGTAACAAATATTCATAAAACATATTAATTAATTTAAACAAATTTATAAAAATGTTATTTACATATATGGAAAAACATGTTTTACACACATATAGGTATAAACACCAAGTATATATATATATATATATATATATATATATATATATATATTGCAAAGCATATGCTAACATACGTATCTAAGAATAATATTGGCCCATATATGCCAAGCATGATAGATATACATACAAGTATACATGTTTAGGTATACGTTCATGGTGGTAGATTAATCATATATATATATATATATATATATATATGTTGCCATATATATTATTAGGTATACTATGTGAACATGCAAGTATATATCTATACTGATGTATGTACTAGGTATATGTATTGAATGATGTGTATATATATTAGAAGAGAAGAGAATGATAACACAAGTGCACAATTGGATGCAATCAAGATATTTTGACATTGTTGATGATGGTAAAGATATAGGTGCTTAGGCCATAGTCCCTAGATGCATTCAGACTCAAGAAGAAAAATTATCTTGCAAGATATGTATGGTTAGAAGAGCCACATTGAGGTGTCCCTCTAGGATTGCTTACTTGGAGGATTCCTGAGTCTCTTTTAAAAAGTGGAAGTTATGTTCATAGCCTTTTATGGTATGGTAGTGAAAGTGTTGTATAAGGATATTTGATTCATAGATACACATGAATATTGAGATATTGACTATGTGTGATTGATAAATGATGTGGTATCATGATGACTATATCATGGTTTTTTATCCTAGCATATACATGTTGTCCAATGTAATGTACATTGCAACACAAAAAATTGTAATTAAACTAGGATCTATGGGAAATGTGAGGTCCAAACTTTGTAATTAAAAAATAAGATCTATTAGGGACTTCCTAGGTTTTAGGTTAGACATTGATTCTTAACATGGCAACGAGGATAAATGTTAGTATAACATTAGTTGAATCGATGTGTAACCCTATGAGAAGCACCAAAGTAATTTAACATATTTTATAAAAAAACCATCCATTAAAAAAATCCTTGTTAGTGCCCCATCATATTAAAAAACCCTAATGTGCAACATAGATTTCATAGCACTAGTGTGTAAGTTATCTTAAAATACTTTTTAATAAAATATTAATAATTAAAAATTGTGAGGTACACAAGTTATAGAGATATAGAAACCTTGTCTTAATTATTAAGGTACGAAGTTCTTAAGTTTTAGATTAGACATTAGTTCTTAATGTAGCATTGAGGATAGATGTTAATATAATACTAGTTGAATCAATGTGTGTAATCCTATGTGAAAGCACCAAAGTAATTTAACATATTTTATGAAACACTCATTAATTCATAAAAAATAACTTTTAATAAAATATTAATATTTAAAAAATGTTTTTATGCAATTGATATATTAATTCACATCCATATGTAACACTACCGTGCACATCAATGTACACTATATCTAAAAATACTAGTGTATACGAGTATTATGTATGATAAGGTTGGGTTAAAAAGCAAATTTAGGGAATCCAAATTTCATTCAATGTGAATCCCTTTTCTAATTACAAATGCAAATGATTTTAACATATTTATGAAGAAATACTTGAATTACATATATAATGTATTTTGCAGATCGTGAGGCATATACATGATGCCCCTTTTGTACATTAAGTATTCGACAAACAATCTCCATTTGCAAGGAGATGGTAGAAAGTATCTTCAACTTATATCTCCCATGAAGAATAGAGTTGGGGTATAATTGGAAATTGTATAACGCGTATTTGTCCATATGGAATGATCTACGTGTAGAAGTTGAATTACAATACAAGAATTGAAGTTGAAGGGTATTTTCAAGTCGAACCGATCTACAATACAAGAACATGCATATAAATTGAAGAACGAAAATATAGGATGATCTATCCTATTGAATCCAATTTGGATTTGCAAGGCACGTTTGAGACACCCATTCAAGGACATGGGATTGGAGAAGATGCGGTGTTGAGGACAAAAATAGGAAGAGGATTGATAATTTCAATTGCATGACATTGTCTAATCTCTTCTAGGTTGAAAGTAGAAATACCGGTAGCACCTCGGAGTATGGAAAAATGGTATATTTGTAATATATAACACGCACTGTCTCCAACTTAATGTAATCCAAATTCCTATGAAGAATTCCAGTATAATAATCGCACGTTAAAGCCAAGAAATTGTGAAAGAAAGAACCAGAAATGGACATACAATCTAGAGAGAGATTTGCACAAAAATATACACAATGACACTCTTAACGCATAAATCTCACACAAATGCGACATTTTGGCTAATCTTGCAGAAATATATCATCAACATACAACATGCAGCTCACTGAAGACATCCTCATCACTTCCAAAAGATAAATTGAGATGTAAAATGTCAAAGGAAATTTGGTACGAAAAATCGCTTGGCTAAATGCATTGGACATATGCACTAATTAGTGTGACCTTCCTGTTTAGTTACCCGCATGTACCCGTGCAGAGTTCCCTTCGAAATCCGCGCGACTATCAAAATGGCAGGACCACTTCATTCTACAACGCATGCAAATCTCAAAACGACTCTCTTGGCTCAGAAATTAGAATGAGGCTCATCACATGCTTCGAAACACTCAATAGCACCCCTCATGTACTTGGAGAACCAATTCAAAGGTAAGAGTGTTCATATTTGGATCTAGATGTTTATTGGCCTGCATTTGGCCTATAAAAGGAAACCATGGGCATGCATTCTATAGGTGAAAATCAAAGAAAAGTTATAATGTTGGAATTGCATTTAGAGCTCATCTTTCAATACACTTCCTACCTCAAGTTGGCATGCAAAAGATCCCTTTCTTTCTTCCTCTAAGAAGCAAGTGTTTCTCCATTGTTTCCTTCTTCCTCAAGGAACAATATTCTCCATTCATTATTTTAGTTTAGTTAATTTTTATTGAAGTTGTTTCATCTTGTGAGTGCTTGGTCTATCTAACCGACGGCTAATACTGTTTCCTTAGATGCAAGCTACAAGGATAGCAGGGAATATTGCTCACCCTTGTGTCATTTTCCCCTTAACAATATTTATGGTGACTCATAGGAGATTCACCTTGTTGATCAATAGCTTATCATGTTCGTTCATAAAGGTTTTTTTTTTAATTGTGAAAAATAAGGTCAATTATTGTAGTTATTGGGGAATGGTAGTAGGGAATGGGGGGTATAAAATGTGGTATCTAGTAAAAATAGGGAATATCTCGTAAAAATATCTTTTTTTAATTGGAAATATGTATTGGGAGGGGGGATCAACAAAAGGATTTTGGTAGGTATTTATTAATATCTAGTGAAATTAGGCGTATTCTTTAATATCCTATGAACAAAGTCGCTATGGCATAGATTCACTGAGTGAAGACCCTGTGTGGTGACTCCACTCTTATTTTTCTTCATTGTATTATAGATAGGTTGTATTTTGCTAGAGAGCTTATTTTGGGTGTTGTACAAGTGTAGGAGGCTACTGTCCAACCTCTCAATAGTCACAATTCAGAAGCCCCCTTCCTATATTAAATTTTTTATCAGTAGCACGGTTCTTGACGTCCCGACCACGGAAGATAGCACACAAATATATTCAACATCCATGATAACTCAATATTTTTCTTCATTGTAATTATGCAGTAAATTTGAGCGACCTCCATGTAACGCTTTACTCGTGCTACATAGCAGGTTTGTGGGTCCAAAACCTGTGCGACTTTTCCATTTTTTTGCATTTTACCTCTATTTTTATAGTCACTTGTAGTTTCAATGACTACTTAATGAACCAAGAAATAATAACTCACATTCAATTATATTTTCTTTAGTAATTACATAACTTAGCCCAAATAGGAAGTAAAGAAGTGATTTGTTGAATACTATTTAGGCTAAAATACTTTGGGATTTTCAAGGGAGCCCTTAGTACTCACTAGTAGATCAATGATTAAGCTTTACATCTCATAGAAATTGTTAGACTAGGAAATTTGATTTAGCTACCTCTAGTTGGATATATTATTGCTTTTTTTTTTTTTAATGCTGGATAGTTTAGCTCACTTTCTCACACAAGCAAAGGACCTAAACAATACTCTTTCCCCAAGTATGCTCTTTTCCTTGCACTCTTAGTGATATTTGCAAATAAGAAAAGGGGGAAGGTTTGAAATACCTACTTTGCACACATTTATTTCATTAAGAACTTTCTTAGTTTTTATTTGCAAACAATCATTTTATACTTAGAGTTGAATTAAAGTGAATTCCTACATGTCTTTACCTTATGCTCTTTAATAGTTAGTTCCTTATATTCGCATATGATCTTTAGTTAGTGCTCTTGAATTAAAGTGAATTCCAATGTGTCAAGATTGAGCCTTGTGTGTCGAGGTAGTGCCTTATAGGATCCTGAGTTGGACTTAGGAAACTTGGAGAATAATCTTGAGTTGGACTCAAGAATGGATAAGCTTCATGTGTTGAGGCAAGTGCTTTGTATGTCAAAGTGTTGTATAGTCTTGCTAGTCAAGGCTAAGGTCTTATGTGTCAAGACATATCCTCATGTGTTGAGGTGATGCTTTGCATGTTGAAGCATGCATGGTGCGTGATGTCCTACTAACCATGGTTGAGCTATTAAGTCTCCTCTAGAGACTAGCCACCTCTAGAGACTAGCCACCTCTAGAGTGAATTACTTTAGCATATAACCACTTGGAATGATAGTAGAACAATATGATCACATCATTGGGAAAATCTCCTTAGTATATTTGATATGATAATTAAACTGGAAAATGTGGACCATGAAGATAAGACAAGAGATAAAGATAAGATATGAGATAATTCGAATTGGACAAAAATAATTAATTAAGAGATAATTCAAATTGTTAAACTTCTTTGAAGGCTTCAATAATTCAAAGGAGAACTCAGATTGATCACTACAACGATGTTAACAAGAAATAATCAGTTAAGAGAGTTAACTAAGTGATAACAAAGAGGATCTAGTTAACTAAGTGTTATTGCAAGATGACACTTATGTTAAACTAAAATATGACACTTATGTTAATCTAAAAGACAACATTTTAGTTGCGACACTTGCATGACGACACTTAATTTATCCACCTAGCTAAGTGGGAAAGCTTTTAGTTAAGGGGCGAGTTCATCCTAAGAGTTAGTTCAGTGATTTAATGCATTGAATGAGAAGTGGGGCACATTTCTTCATGCAAGGTTAATGCATCCAGTTAGAGCGCAAGTTCATATTGAAGTCAGAATATAAAAATAGAAGCTGATGCATGAGAAGAATATATAAATATGTTATACATGATTGATGAATCCAAAGGGAAGTGAATTCTCTTCTCTCTTGAAGGGAATGCACTTCTTCTTTGTGCAATATATTATTCTAAGACTTTTTTATTTTCTTTATCTTGATTTGTAATTGCACTGGGGGTGCTTGATGTATAAGACATTCTCTTCTATCTATCAATATAAGTTAAGGAAGGTTTTGCTGGGGTTTCCTCTCTCAAGTCATATAGAGCTTCCCTAGGGTAAATTCATGTGTTGAATGTGATTGCTTATGTGTATGATTTTTATTTGATTTCAAGTATTATTGCAACTCCAAATTAAAGATAAAAAATTAACACTAAAGACTCTTTCTCATCTAGTGTGCTCTCCACCTTCCACTCTTAGTGATTTTGATGGATTAGAATGATTTGAAAGTTTGAAATACATCTCTTGCACTTCGTAATCAAATTTGGACCATTTAAAAATCAATATTCCACTTGTAATTCACAAACTAACTAAAATAATCCATTGGAGGTCACAAACTAACATTTTAGTTAGTTTACGATTGATGGGCTAGGCATCCAAATAATGTCTACCAATCTTCTACATTACTGAAACATAGTGAGTGTTGACTTTTAGGGTACTTTTAAATCGTGTTATTAGCAAGTGTCAAAAGACAACCCGAATAAGAAGGAGAGGTTCTGAAGGACACAAAATCTGAGGTATAGCTATATCTACTTGCCACAAAGAGACACTTATCGTTTTTTGGAGGTGACCCTTTATCGCTCAGGGCTGAACCACTTATCCACACTTGACACAGGTATCTTATTGGCCAAAAGCTAGGATATCACCAAGGAGTAATTATGGGTGTAATTGAATCCTAGGTCATATATTGTTAGCTTTTGGAAATGTTTCCAGCCCTTCCGGAGCATAGTCCCAACATCATTACTTGATAACTGACAATATCATACCTTCACTAGCCATCACCATAGGATTTCATTACCACCAATAGGTGAGTTATTGGAAGGACCAATTACTTTTGAGAAGAAGGATGTTACATCTTTTAGGGAATTTAAATTTCCTTTCTTTTTATTTACAATATCACCTAACTTGTAATTAAAAAGAACCAAATTGTGACCATTTTCATGAAGAATCAACACCTTTCACTCACTTTGCACCATATTGCATATGTTGTGGTTGGAATATTTTTGCATTTATGTTTATACCCCTTAACCATCACCCCCACTTGATCACATAAACCACAACCATAGAGGAATAAAGAAATCTGAGGCAATGTCTTAGAATGTAAGGACTCTCTCCTCTCCTAACAGGTGTGTCACATTTTTCTCCCCATGGTTCACGAAGGAGATACTCTAGTTAGGTGCATTATTAGGAAATATTGTTAGGGTTAGCTCGACAAGGACACATCTTTATTAACTCTCCCTTTTCTCCACTTGGGTATCATATAAATCCCTTTTCTTCTCCATCTTGTGGAAGAGGAAATGATCCATCTCCACCTCCCAGAGGAAATACCCCCCCATCATATCCTTCTTTAGGAGAAAGGACATCCCCATATTCTCCATCTCAAGGAGGATATACACCGTTGTTCATGCCACTCTCATCTCCAAGAGGGGGAAGCACACATAACACCATGAAAAAAAAACACAAAACTTCCTTTCATGGCGAGCGTAAATATCCGTGAATTTTCCAAATTGATCAATGAACGGATTCGTCATGACCCATCTTGGCCACAAACTCCCCCTAACCTTCCCTCAAAAATTCCAATGTTTGAAGGGAAACAGGGAGATGATCCGACTAACCATGTTATGTCATTCCACCTTTGGTACTCATCTAACAACATCGTCGAAGACCCAGTCCATCTTCGACTCTTTTAGCGAACACTTTAGGAATAATGGCCAAATGGTATGCCAATTTACCATCTGCAACTTATACCACCTTTGAGTCAATTGCCACTAATTTCCTTACATACTTTCATTTATGCATACTCCACGACCTAGGGATCGAAATCCTCACAGAAATTCAGGAAAACACCTCCACCCATATCACAAATCACATCCATGAATGACATAGGCGTCAGACTCTATGAAAAATAGACATCCAGCCCCAATTTCTATTGCATGGATTCCTTAAATCACTCCAACCCATGATTTCAAAGGATGTAGCAACCTCATTTCCCAAAACGGAATAAGAGGCCATCTTCAAGGCCCAAAATTTTGATTTTATATACGCACAATTTGGGTATCTATATACCATCCTCCTAGATGCTCCTCGACATTGTTCTCTAAACCCAACACCCTCTGGTACATCTCACTCAGTTGATGTGCTTATTGGAACTATTTCTTAGTAGGTAAATGCTCCCCAACCACAAAATCCTATGTCATACACTATGACATAGTAGTACATGCCAGCACCACTTGTATCAGTGGCACCTACAACTATGTGAACTCCTTCATTTGGGCAGTCATCTTATGGACCCTACAGTCCTACATACCCTAATTCTAGTCAAGCGCTAACAATTCCACCACCTCAAATTGTGTCACATGCTCCTACATCCACATTGTATGAAGCACCAAACTAATACCTTCCCACACCTTGATACAATTCATATTTCCCATTACCTAGTCCTCTTGGTCCTCCCCCCATGCCTCAAATGGGGTTAAATCTAATACAACCTTTTCCCACACAACGAAATCAATGATTTGAGGACTTAAATGTAACTAATCTCCTGAATCTTTAGAATCAAGGGAGGAATAAAAAAAATAATTTAGACAAAACCAATAGCATGGATAGGGGGAAATCCCCTTCCCCAGCAAAACCAGAACATGGATAATGAGAGTGAGGGGGAAAATAATCCCCCTAAACAAGGAAATAATTCCAACCTTAGGATGAACTATTCTTTCTCCAAGTGTGGAGAGTATGAACACTACACACACCATTGTCCATTGATACCGGAGTGTCAACAATTGCATGAAGAAGGCCACAACCGATCCTCCTCAACTTCCTAATGCACCACAACCCCAACAAGATGTGTTGCAACAACCTTTTTCCAACAAAGTGGTGGTTACCCAACAACCGGATTCTCGCCCCTAAGGTGATAGAACATTTCAAAACATCTACATGAATATGACGTAAGTCAACCTCTAGACTCGCGCTAAAGTGTATGGCATGCCTGAACCCCCCTATACGGGGAAGATGTACCCACTACCTCTAGTGGGAATTTGTAGATACCTCGTCAAAATAGTGAGCTTATCCTTTGGATCCCAAAGGAATTGATTAGATGAACCACCGTGTTGTTATGGATTTCATACAAATGATTAAGGAAATCACCAATGTATTGGGTTTAACTCAGATAGACACCATAGGGTTGAAATGGAAGCAAAATAGACTCCTTTAGATCAATTACACACAAATTTAACCTAAGAGATTACGGAGAAGAAACTAGTGTACCTCATTTATAATAGTTGGTCCTAGATTGCTCCAATTAAGCTTGATCTAGTTAGGGGTTTAATGTGAGAGAGAGAGAGAGAGAGAGAGAGAGAGAGAGAGAGAGAGAGAGAGAGATATATTGGGGGTTATGGGTTAGAGAGAGAGAGAGAGAGAGGTTGGGGATTAATAGGTGTTTAGAGAGAGAGATATATCACAAGGGAGTGTGGATGGTTAGTGGTATGGGGGAGAGAGAGAGAGATAGAGTGGGGGGGAGGGGTAGGAGGGTGAGGAGTGGGGGTTTTGAGAGAGAGAGAGAGAGAGATTTTAGGTTAGGGGTTTAGAGAGAGAGAGAGAGAACGATTGGGGACATAGGGATATATATAGAGAGAGAGGGATCGGGATATGGTTAGTGGTAGGGAAGATAGAGAGATAGAGTGGGGGGTATGGGTAGGACTGTGAGGAGTGGAGGTTTGGGGGAGAGAGATATTAGGGGTTAGCGGTTTAGAGAGAGAGAGAGAGAGAGAGAGAGAGAGAGAGAGATAATAGGGGGAGTGTCTATGGGGGTATATGGTTAGGGGGATTAGGGTTAGGGATTAGGGGGATAAATATAAAGAGATACAAAGGGAAGAGGAGAGAGGGAGGGAGAGAGAGGGAGCCTTAGAGAAATAGAGAGAGAGGAGGGGGTTATGGTTTAGTGTAATAGAGAGTACACATAGAGAGATGGGGGGTTAGGCTTTATGGTATAGGGGAAGATGTGGGGTTGAGAGAGAGAGAGATAAGGAGTAGGGTTATAAAGAGGGAGGGGGGTTAGGTAAAGGAGGAGAGAGAGAGGGGGATTGGGTTTGAGGGAGGGAGTGTGGTTAGGGAAAGGTGGGGTTGGAGAGATAGAGGGGGGGTTAGGGAAAGGAGGAGAGAGAGGAACGAGGGGTTAGGGAAAGGTGGGGTTGGAGAGAGAGAGAGAGAGAGAGAGAGAGAGAGAGAGAGAGGAGGGTTAGAGAGAGAGGGAGAAGGGGGATTGCATTGGCAAGAGAGGAAGAGAGAGGGGGGTTGTAGAGAGAGATGGGATATGAGGGGGGTTGGGTTATAGAGGGAGGGGGGGTTAGGGAGAGAGGGGGAGAGAGAAAGAGAGTAGGTTGAGTGGAGAGGAAGAAAAAGTGGGGTTGGATAGATAAATAGATGAGATATGGGAGAGGTGGGGAAAGAGAGAGGAGTTAGGTTTTACGATAAGAGAGAGGGAGGGTTAGGGATATAGGGAGAGATATAGGGGGTGTGAGAGAAATAGAGAGGGAGAGGGTGGTGTGGATTATATAGAGAAAGGGATAGGTATAAGGAGGGGGGAGAAAGAAATGTAATACAATAATGAAAACATAATAAAATAGCGCATGTGCACTATTAACATGCATGCACCACTAATGTGCACACACCACTAACACACACACGTTATTAACGAATGCGCACTTATGACGTGCACAAGCTACTTATGCACACACGCTCGTAATTTTTTTTTGTTGGCATGCTTGCCTTTTCCTCTTCCATGTTTGATGAGTTGGCAGGTTTGGTTTTAGGTTTGTATTGCCAAACCTTATGGCTTGTACTACATTAAAGGAAAACATATTCTTTTCTATAACTTTGTTCTTTTCGACCTTGATTCTGTATATGCTCCACTTGTCGAGTTCTAATGAAACTACACACACTTATAGAATTCTGTGTGTAGATTCCAAATATATATATATATATTAATATTTTATTTATTTCTTCAGTTTTATTTGCACTCATGTCAGATTTATATAAAACATAAGTCATGTATTTCAACTATAAATTTTGATTGCGTTACCTATTTCAGAAATGGAAAAGAACCCACACAAGTATGATATTGGAAGGCCTACCCACTAGAAGAAAAAAAAACTATATTGATTATGTTAAGGCCATGATAGTGTGGCCTAACACTAGACCTTGTAATTTTAGGGCTTTGATGACTTCCTTAATTTAAAAAAAAAAAAAATTAACTTTGAAATTTTGGAAAAATAGTGTTCCATAAGAATTGCCTATTATTTACAACTTTACATAATTTTTTTCACAAAATTGGACAATTTACATACCAAACCCGGGGCCTAATGCAAACATATGCATTATGTTTTAGAGAAAAAGTGACATACCATCCTTAGAAGAACACCATTTTTGGGGAGTTATACTTATTTTTAATAAATAAAAGTTATATATTCTAATTGAATATGTTAATCTTTTACGCCATATTCAAAAAAGTTGTGTAGGTACCTCTAATAATTCATTTTAATGATTGGATTTTTGTGTTTCCAGAAGTCCATTCCAACTAACGCGTCATAAGTGGGTGTCATTACCTTTTTTTAAACAGAAACATGGAAAGAGATTGTATTATAAAAAGGATGTGCACAACCATTCATTAGAAAATTGTGCAAATTATGAGCTCAGAAGTAGTGTGCGAGGATACAAAAAATTGTACCAGCCTAGATCTACAAAAGTTCCTAAACTACTTCCTAGATTTCACCATAACAGAGGAGGGATAGACCCTTAGAAACTGGAAACTAAGCAAAATATAGAAAAAAAATTCAAGCATGTAGAAGAGGACCAACCTAACTATTCCTGGATACCTTAGAGGCCATATATAGGTTGCTAGACAGATGCTTCTTCCATCGGTCTCACATCTTCAATTGGAGATTCTTGACAATGGTTGCAGTGGGGCATCTTGGCCATATTCAAGGTTTACTCTTTTATAATGTCCACAGAACCCATCAACTCTATCATATTTCTCTCCAAATCATCTATCCGCGAATCTTGTCAGGTTAATTGGTGTGATATATATCTCATATCCTCAATGGACTCCCTATGAGCCTTGATTCAAACACAGATGGCCTCGTACACCGTATGAAGATGTTGCTTAAAATCTTCAACACTAGCCTTTAGAAAGGCCATTCCTTCTACTAAGCCCGCCATTGAGCCCAGAACAAAGTGTTGAATGCGAGCTAAATATCTGATGAACAAAGACAAAAAGGTAGGGGTTTCCGAATGTGCACATATCTTCTACATTAGATTGCCATCTGATATCCTGTCTTCCTCACTAATGATGAAGGAAAGACTTTTGAATTTCTCCCTGAGCCATGCTGACAAACCCTTCGCAAAGTCCCCTTCCTCACCACACGCAGGAATACACAAAAAAATTGGGGCTCTCGACATAATGTCTAGTCTTAATTTCCCAAGGTAATAGATTTCTCCTACAAGACTCACAATAAATGCGTGATCAGAGCCACTGCCAGCGAAGTGACATGCAAAGGCCAAGCCATGTGAACAGCCACACATCCTAGCTTGAGGTGGGACTAAGGATAGCTTCGTGCTCTTGATGTACCAACTAACAATAACAATTCTAATATGACCCACGAAGCATAAAGGATTAGGGAATGCACTTAAAATTCTGGCTGCTATCTCCATATTTCACTCTTCCAAGAGCAAGGTTGAAAACTTGGTTTGCTAGCACACCGGCTTGCTTGTTGTTTTCTCTTAAGACATGAAGGAAAAACATCTCATGAGGATCAGGGATAATTTTACGGAACCATACTTATTTAAAAGTGTATAAAACTTAGCGAATCTTACAAATTCTTAAAATGTCAACTATAAATATTTGGCGATATTTTTCTAAAATTATTTCAATTTCTAAGGATTTTATATAGTTTATATAATAATTTGGTGATTTTTAGAGTGAAAAAAGTTGACCCCATCAAAATTGGGCGAAATGGGGCTTCAAAAAATGCAAATTGGCGAATCCTTTTTTGGAAAAAAACATGGAAAAATAGCCCATGGGCTAAATTTCGCCCCTAAAATTATCCTTGACGAGGATTTTTTTAACTGTACAATTCTTCTATATATTCTTTTGCATCGGGGATCACCTTTTGCATATCCACTTCTCATCTTTTGGATGACATGTCTGGAATCTCCAAAAACCTTTAAGTTGACAATGTTAATATTTTAGGTGATTTCCATGCCAAGAAGAAGAGCTAACCATTCTGATTCATTATTGGATTTCTTCCCTAATCCTCACGCAAAAGAGATGATTATTTTCCCTCTAGGATAAAAAATAGTCCCACCTGCACCTGCCTCCCCTAGAGTGGGTAGCATCACCTTGCACCACCCCATAAGTATGAAATTAATGTTGATAACAACATATGATATGATATGGTTTTTATTTATTTTTATATTTTATACAAATATGAAATTCATATATAGAACAACATACCATATGATATATGTTTTTTTTTTTCATAGATAACAAAATCTATTATATAGAATATTATATATTTTGTTAATTTTAAAATTATTAGATATTATTCCAAGTGTAATTTTTACAACTATAAAATCTCATATTCAATACAATCCAAAATTCTAATTTTTTTTATTAGCAAATAATTAGAATTTTAAATTTAATAATTTTATACAAAACTTCAAAGTAAATAGTGAAATATCTCAAGCAAGTTAAAAGTTTTTATGAAAATGTGATACCAATCAAGAGAAAAGTATTTATAAAGAGAGTAAAGGTGTTTATGAGAATGTGTTTTAAAGGCAAGTAACAAGTTAATAAAACTTTGTATAAATGCCAAACTCAAGTTTAATATTTAAAAAAATATAGTATAAATTAAAGTACATAAATAATATGTATTTTTAAATAAAATATAATAATAAATTTAAGAAATTAAATAACTTTTGTGATTCATTGATTTATTATGTTACAGTATGTTGTAACATGAATTTCCAAACATTTTGAAATGCATCACTAGTAAAGTTATTCAACAAATTTATATATGGTATGAACAACTCATAAGACACATTTATAAAAGATATGAAAAAATTATATAAAATAAATGATGATAATTCTAGTAATCCAAACAAATGTTGCCTTCACACTCGTGAAAGCTTTATTTGAACAAGGTACAATAATTTGCAATAATTTGAATTGAATCGGCAATATACTTAATCAAAATTAGCAAGTAGCTTCAAAGTGCTTATAAAAGGAATGAATAATAGCAAATGCATGTTCTAGGAAAATGTTTGGTTTGAATTGCTACTCGGTGGATTGGGAAAAATGTGGCTTGCTCTCACAATAGGGTAGGTAATACAGGTATGAAGTAGGTGAGGTAAAGGATAGTTGGAGTTATTCCTATGAGTATTGGAAAATTTTATTTAAGGGATACACTAGTGATATAATATGAATTTCTAAGAAAGTCTACTTACAAATTTACCTATATCAATCGGGTAATGACTTGTATCACTTGGATATATAAAACACACGCCACCTTAGAAGATAAGTTTAAATTTATCTAAATCGATCGATAATGACTCATATCACTTAGATATACAAAACACCACCCCCTAGAAGATAAATTTAGCATGAAAGCATGCTCAAAAAGTCTATTTTGAATTGAGCATATATGTTTTGTCTAATATCTTCCACCAACCTTAACCTCATATCACCCTCTTATCATATCATGGTGGGATGTGGATGGAGGCACATATTAGAGAAAACAAAACATATATCTAATCATAGTTAGCAAGTAGTTTCAAAGTGTTTAAAAAATGATCGCATAATAACATATGCATGTTCTAGGTATATGTTTAGTTTGGTAGATGGAGGGAGAGACTTAAGAGAGGGGTCTTATGCAAAAAATTCCATGCCACTCACAACATCATGATCTCCAAAGAAAAAAATTTAAACATGGAAATTCATTTTATTGATGAATTTCTCTTGCTTTATTTTTTATATTTGTAAAAAGAAAACAAAGTAACACATGAGGAATAAATGCTCTATCAAGTCTCACTACTCGATGTAACATTGTACACCCTCTCCCAATGCAAATATCTATGACTTGTGGCTAAGGATCAAATATTATAGCAAAAAAAAAGATAAAAATTTATAATAAAAAAAGAAAAACATGGAAAATAAATTCATTCATAAATTTGTTTTACTTTATTCTTTTAATTTGTGAAAACATAACAATTTCATCATTGTAATTTAAATTAATGTTAAAACATAAGCACACACTTTCCTTGTATTTAATACACACAATAAATGTTTTCAAGTATTCAATGTAACATGTTTGATCCTCTCCCACTACAAGCATCTATAATTTGCCAATGATCAAAGAGGAAAAATAAACTTTTTCATATCATCATTATAACATAAATTTGTCAGCTTCAAAAGAACAAGGTTATTGATAATATTACAATATGTGGTGCCTCCAAATAGCAATAGAGACCATGTAAACTTACTCTCTTGCCATTAATTTTTTTGTTTTTGCTGATTTCAATATACTCACATAAAAAACTATTGATAGAGGGATCAAATTATGATCAATCTATAAAGAAAACACTATGTGCAATATGACTACCTATCGGCAATCAACCCTAGAAATATATTTATTACAAACTAGCAAAGAAGCATGCCAAGACAATGGCTAGAAATTGTTAAATTTTGAGCATTAATTCACAATACTCTAGGATCTTTGCTGAGAGAATAACATCTACAGTATATCAATGCATGACAATCACAATATGACAAGCATCACAAGAATCAAAAGCATAAGAGACAAGAGACACAGAGTTTCCGTGGGGAAAACCCTAAGGTGAAAAAACCCCACAACTTCCTCAGAGATAGAGAGAGCAATGGCTCAACCAAATTACAACCAAAATACATTGAGATAGTCTCCTAGTAGCAGATGATCCTCCTCCTCACTAGTGAGCCACTTTCTGAGTGAGAGTGAGTTACTTTTCCGAGTGTATAAAATAGAGATCTCCAATCTCTATTTATACTAACCTTTTTTCCCAGTGACTTGTCTAGCTAGGTACATCCACATTATAATATATATAATTCAGGGCCGACCCCACATGGTGGTCTAATAACCCATCGGCAAGTAGACACACTTGCGACACTTGTCAATCCACATGACGACACTTCCTTATAGAGGAATGACACATCTCTTATAAGGGTACAATAAATATATATAAAATACACAGATGAAATACATTCCGAAGTTACATATACATCAACACTCCCTCTTAACTAGGAAGGTATTTCTCGACACAGTTCTGCTAGACAAGTCTTCTTCTCGGGATCATCGTCATCGATGCATCGCCATCATCATCGTCACTGCTGCTGCTATCTCAACCAATCTCTGACTCTACTCGTCATAGGAAGTTCTACAGAGCCAGTCCTTTTTCATACTGGATGTAGGCCCACCACCTGCAGGTCTTCATCATCACTGGCCATACTGTGGAAACCTTAGGACTTATTACGTGCGTCAAAAAACCTGGCTGCAGCATCCCAGGCTATTACGAGCACACAGCTCTACCTGTAGGATCTCCCAGGAGCACATTACATGTGACCCATCACAAAACCTGGCTGAAGCATCCCAGGCTGTTACGAGCGCACGGCTCTACCTGTCGAATCTCCCAGGAGCACATTACATGTGATCTCACCACAAAACCTGGCTGAAGCATCTGAGGCATTTTTCATCCTGTCCAGATCTCCTAGGAGCAAATTACATGTGGTCATGGCAAAACCTAGATGAATCATCTGAGGCCTTTTTCATCCTGTCCAGATCTCCCAGGAGCAAATTACATGCCATAGGAAAAAACCTCGAAAGAGCATCTGCCAGATATCCCAGGGCAACGAATTACATGCCATAGGAAAAACCTCAAAAGACTATCTGCAGATCTCCCAGGGCACAAATTATATGTCCTCCCAAGAAAAAACTCGAAAGAGCATTTGCCAGATGTCCCAGGGCACCGAATTACATGCCATAGGCAAAACCTTGAAAGACCATCTGCAAATCTCCCAGGGCACAAATTACATGCTTACCTGCACAACCTGATCCACGGCCACAAAGTATCATCTGATACTCATCATACATCATCCTGATGTACACATGATCACCCTGATCATCATCACTACAACATCCTGCTGCATGTCATCTGGAGAAGCTCGTCATCCACGATCATCCTGATCATACAATGCATCTAACTGATGCACACCACGTATCTACCTGATACATATCATCATACATAGTGTATCCACCTTGTCACATACCCCAATTTTACTAAAATAATGTAATTATTTTATTAATATTCCTGAGACATTATGTTAAATTTAATGCTAAGTAGGAATGGATGACTCAGCAGAGTCTCCAGAAATGGAATGTAAATTCTGAATAATTATTATTAATAAATAAATTATGGAGACAACAGCATGGGAGAGCTGTTAAAAGAGGTTACTGGTCTAACTGGTGGATGGAACTAGGTGGAAGGACAAAAGACAAGTGGCAGCATCCTCAAACACTTCCTGAGTTGCAGGTGGCAACTTCCCTATATTTTGGGGTCATGATTCCCCAAGAAAGTGGAATCTGAGCAGGTGGCTCATTAATGACAGTTAACCCAACTAAGACCTAGGCAATCTTTTAAATAGTACTCAATGAACTGAGCTGGGGGTTCAGCATTGTTCTAGAGGGAGAATACATTCAGGTGAATGCTATTCAGGAGTCCCATTGAGGAAGTGGGAAAAACAGTAAGGAAGTGTTTTGAGTCAGGAAGTTGCAGTAACTTGATTCCAGTATAGCTGCTTGGGCTGAGGGAATTGTTGGCTGTACCTAGTTCCATCCAGTTAGACCAGAGCAAGCTCGGGGGTCCTGAGAAGTGCTGTCTGGGCACTCTCCAGGAATTGGTAGGGAGGAACAGCCTCCCAGTGCTGTTATTGTCTACCATTAATACAGGTTCTGCCACTTTTCCTGCTGTTTATTTAATAAATTTAAATGTAGAATGGACTATCTCATTTGTGTTGAACAGTATTTATTTTCAGTAAAGTAGCCTGTCTGTATCGTCTTTGATAGAATTCGCAGAATTTATATGTCTTAGAATTTTTCCTATTATCACATAAATCGAGTAATTATTTTATGCAGAATATAATTGTTATTATTGCAGTAATAAAATATTATGGTGACTTATTATAGATTTATTATTAATAGTTAAATATTAGATATAGAATACTATACAGTAGTCATTTGTGATTTACACATATTAAAAACAATCATAAGAACAGACACATAGATAAATTTTAGAATCCCAGTGAAATATTTACATAAAGAAAATTACAGGTATAAATTCTATTAGAACAAATATATTAGTTTATATCTGTTTCATGTTTTAGTTAAACTAGTATACAGGTTATTCTCTGTATCAAGCTAAAGGTGAGCAAAACTTATCTCAGTAAATTTATCTATACTCAGATCATAACTGACTGTTATCGATTATCCAAAGGGTGTGGATTGCAATAAGTTTTCATTTTTAAACTTTTCCTTACAATCCTATTCGACAAAATCTTAGTGAATATAAACCAGAAATCTGTAAACAAAGAATCGTGGTGAAAATTGTTTTATCTAAAACCTATCACTGTAGTTATTATATCCAGGATGCTTACAACAGAGTGACAGAGTTATTCAAAAGCCAAACTTATTGACTGGCTCGAAGCCGAGTCTTACAACTTAGAAAAATTCATTTTGCCTTCATCCAAACCCATCCATTATCACTAGCATAGGTTACTGCTCATTTCGAGCTCATTTTTTTACATGTATTACACAGCACTGTCGTGGGGTTTTCATATCAATAGTCAAACATCTTAAACAAGCAGAGAAGCTATCAACAAACTCAGCCATTGTTGGCTTTTACAAACCCTACCATTATTAACTATTGACAGGGAGACATTCGCCACGGTATGTAAACACAAAACCAAAATTTCACAAACTCGCTTCCAGCCACCACAGAACTTAAACACTTTCATATATATATTAACCTGGGGAAGAACCCCAACTCACCAAGGTTAACAACATTTTCAAATGGCTAACGCAGTAAGGGTAGTGAACCCCAACTCAATCATTAACATTCAAAATCAAAGAAAAACGCAGAGAAACAAACACATTGTTATCACCTACAGCCAAGTTATCATCCTCTGCAAGTATCCGAGAAAGCTTAAAACAAACCCATATTTAAACATTTTGTTCATTAATAAACACGAAGATGATACACGGCCACTTGACAGGCCAAACATTACAGTATTTATATAAGTTCTACAGGGTTGGGTAAAACCCTATATATATATTCAAAATATAATAGCAATAACAACCCCGAGGCTTTCATAACAGACTGAGCCGTAGATTGTTCCTCGTAAACATGCTAGGGTAACAAACTCTATCTACTGTAAGCAAAAAGGATTAATACATGTGACTGTTTTCAGATTCACAAAAACGACAATAACCCAGTTACAAAGGAGGTCCTTCCAGACTTAAACCTAGCAAAACAAAAACCCACAAAGGGAGAGACAACCATGGTATAACCAGGCTTACCCGGAGGAGCCAGCGCTGAAGAGGAAGCCTCGTACACCTTCAGGGAAGGTTGAGAACCTGCACATTATAAAATAACGAACATTGTCAACATTTATTTTAAATATAAACAATATTATTCATACTGCAATCTACGAAACCTTTGTCATTTCTTACCTGAGCCATCGGAGAAAGCAACCCCGTGTACAACCTGGTAGCCACGAGTTGAGCCAGGTAGCAAAACCTCATCACATTCGTCAGAAGGATGAGCAAGGCAAACTTCCAGATCCTCTCTATTGATGGCAGTGACAGGCAACATTTAAACAAACCCTTAAGCTGTGAATGAATCAGACGGGGAGCACATTTTAAAACCCATTACACGACCACCTCATGGATAAAAACAACAGAGAAAAACCCTGCCTCTAACTCACACCAGCAATAGTGTAAGACTGTAAGTAGCAGGTGGCTTAAACACAGTGACAGCAACGATACCAAAATGCCCAATGAACTGTAGCAGACGCCAAAGGCAGAGTCCACAGACTTTTAAACTACCAGAGGATAAAACTACGTGACATAACCTTAAGAAAATTGCATTTTACAGTACCCAACTGACGAACTCAGACATGAAGGGTTTCTCTCTTACAACCCGAGCCCGAAGGCAGAGAAATAACCAGGTAAGGGTTTCAAGACAGGCTTATATATCACCAAACGCAAGGAGGAGAGCCAACCACGTAACCATTTAATTTATCAACTTACCATGGGTCGACTTCCTATAGTTCAACTGCAGCTCGAAATTGTTGTTCATCGATTTTAAATCATTGCATGGATATAAGTCTTATTCATCGTATGGAAAAATCACTATGATTGATACACAATCATCATATAGTGCATGCTTTGCAACCGAACCATCGATAATTCCTAAGGTACATATTATGTATATCCCCTACAATGATTTGAAAGAGATGTAGTCAACTTCAACTAGAAGTTTCTCATAACTTTAATCTTTTTAGATATTACTTAGCAATATAATTGGATACAATATTGCTATATAAGTTCCTATTACCAAATTCTTCCAATACTATTATTAACAATCCACGAAGAGAATAACAATCTTTAATATTGTGATGTATGGATGTAAACTCATCTACAGGTCCATACTTTGAACGTAGATTAAAAACAAGGAACAGAGATTTTGACATAAGTTAAGCAAAAATACTAAGTAGACAATGGACCATAAATTATAGATGAAATTAATGGAACATCACTAGAGGTGTCACATTTCCAACTCATGCTAATAACCAGTGATCACAGCCGTAATCACAACTAATAGTTGATAGTATATTACATAATGCTAACGTCACGTTATGCATACGATGAATATGAAACAAACAACTTGTTCCAGTGATAGTTTACAGCATTAACATAGAGTCATGGTCACAATGCAATGAAAATGACGGAGATATTGTAATTCATCGCAAAGCCTAATGATACTATCCAGAATAAGAGATATCATGTCAAGGCAAACTGTCAATCATATATCAAGCATAAATTTCATGAAAAGAACTTTACTGTCTTACACGACATCCAGTAATGATAATTAGATCTTCTTTGAGTTTTTACAGTGCAGGGAGGAGTTTGATGTTTATAAAAAATTAAATTACAGTGATTCATACTTCACCGGTGTACCTGCGAACAAAAGACGAATTATGCACTAGCTCGTAAGCTAAGTAAGCCAGTCAGCTATGGCTAGGTACCTGTGAACAAAAGACAAATTATGCATTAGCTCGTAAGCTAAGTAAGCCAGTCAGCTATGGCTAGTTCTCCCTTTGCAGTTACAAACGAAAACAATCAATAACTAAAATCAAAACTCACATTAGTATTATAATAGAACCTTTTTAAACAAAAATACGATTAGTTACTTAAAATAAACAGGACCAGGAATGCAATTAATTAACATTTATTGTCATAATAAAAATTTTAATTTTTTTTTTTGAAATTGCGGGTTCTGACACACCTGATACATAGATACATGATCCACACAATGTATCCATCAACATACATGATCTACCTGATCATATCTGATACATATGATCTACCTGATCATACAATGTATCCACCTAATACATATACAGATACATGGTCCAAGCATCCAACATGATGCATATAAAAAATACAGACACATGATCCAACCGATCATATCCAGCATCCAACATGATGCATACATACATATAAATGATCCAACCGATCATATCCAACATCCAACATGATGTGTATATACATATAAATGATCCAACTAATCATATCCAACATCCAACATGATGCAGACATACATACATAAAAATGATCGAACTGATCATATCCAGCAGAAACCAGAACATCATCCTGATGCTCATCATCCAGCGCTTACATCCACAGCCATGTGAAGGATCCTCCTTCCAACATGCTTGGAATGGCTTCAGAAAATGTGTCCATCACTTCTTCCTCGAAGTTTCCTCGATCTGAAGAACGCCAAGCCTCTCTCTGAAGTACTCGAACTTCACTTTGGCTAGTGGCTTCGTCAACACATCTGCAATCTGCTCGTCCGTCGCAACATACAAGAGCTTCACAACTCCTCTCTACACCATATCCCTGATATAGTGATATTTGATCTCTATGTGTTTCGACCTGTCATGAAACACTGGGTTCTCAGACAGCTTCACACAACTCTGGTTATCACAGAAGATACTAGTAGCATCCAACGGGAGATCAAATAACTCAGACAGTAGCTTCCGTAGCCATACTGCCTCACAACTAGCTGAACAGGATGCAACATACTCTGCCTCAGCTATACTCAATGCCACGCAGGACTGCTTCCTGCTAAACCATGAGATCACACCTGATCCCATACTGAAGCAGCACCCAGATGTGCTCTTCCTATCTGCAGCACTGCTAGCCCAATCTGAATCAACATAACCCTGCAGGTTAAACTTTTGATTCGCTTCATACATGAGCCCAAAATCCACTGTACCCTTCAGGTACCTCAGAACATGCTTTACAGCAACCAGGTGAACACTCCTCGGATCCGTCAGGAACTGGCTCAATGTGTTCACAACAAAGCAAATATCTGGTCTCGTGTTCGTCAGGTACATCAAGGACCCAATCATCTGACGATACATAGAGACATCAACCGGCTCAGATGAAGCATCACATAGAAGCTTCAGATTCGATGCCATAGGTGTGGCCATGGCCTTGTAGTCCATCATCCTGAATCTCTTCAGGATATCTACTGTGTACTTCCCTTGACCAAGGAAGATCCCACCTGCATTCTGCCACACCTCCATACCTAGGAAATAGTGCATCATTCCCAAATCTTTCATATCAAATTCAGCAGCAAGCTTCCTCTTAGTATCTGCAATCAGTCTGTCATCTCCTATTACAAATAAGTCATCCACATACAGGAGTAGAATCACAGGATTCCCTTCCTCAACCTTGTAGTAAAGGTTGGAATCCGCTTTACTCTTGGTAAAGCCAAAACTAGATAGGAAACTGTCCATCCTACCATACCAGGTTTTGGGAGCTTGCTTCAAGCCATACAAGGATTTCTTCAATCTGCACACATATGACTCCCTGTCATGTATTTCAAAACCAAGTGGTTGTTCCACATATACTTCCTCTTCAACTAAACCATTCAAGAAAGCAGTCTTGACATCCATTTGGTGTATTTTCCATCTCATTGCTGCAGCCAGGGAAAGTACTATTCTGATGGAAGTATACCTGGCTACAGGTGCAAAAGTTTCTTCATAATCGATTCCCTCTTTCTGAGAGAAGCCACGAGCTACGAATCTTGCCTTGTATTTCTCTACACTGCCATCTGCAGCATGCTTGATTTTGAAGATCCATTTAGAAGTCACAACAGACTTCTCTTTAGGTCTTGGGACAACATCCCAAACATCATTCTTCATTATTGATTGGTATTCCTCAACCATGGCATCCTTCCATTCTTTCTTTTCCGCTGCTTCTTCATAACTGGAAGGTTCTTTGTTCATAATGTCACAGAGTAAAGCAACATAGCTGGTATGTGATTTGGTTCTCTTCTTTGCTCTGTGTTCTTGTTCTGGAATGCCAAATCTTTCTGCATCTTGAATGAGCTCTCTAGCCCATGCAGGTGTCCTCTTGTGAGAGTTAGCCTCATGGGGTGGATCTACAGGTTCTTTTGGATCTTCAAACTCACGAACAACTTCTGGAACTGCTTCAGTCATGGTAGTGTCTTGAAATCTGGTTTCCTTAGGTTCTTCATAAACTTCGATAGGTGCCTTCCTTGATTTGATGAATGCTGAGTTTTCATCAAATGTTACATCCCGGCTGACATCAATCTTCTTGAACCTTGGAAAGTATATTTTGTAAGCCTTCGAGCTTTCACTGTAACCCACAAAGATACCCTTCTTTTCTGAAGGATCTAGTTTAGTCCTCTTTTCCTTTGGGACATGAGTGTATAATGGACAACCAAATATTCTAAGATGGCTGACTTCAGGTTTCTTACCAGAAAAGACCTCTTCTGGTGTCTTGTTGTCCAATATCTTGTGGGGTGTTCTGTTCTGCACATATACAGCTGTTCTAACTGCTTCTGCCCATAAATGCATAGGTAGATCCTGGTCATGGAGCATTTCTCTTGCTGCTTCCATGATTGTTTTGTTCTTCCTTTCTGCAACTCCATTCTGTTGTGGATTGTAAGGAGTAGTCAACTCCCTCTTAATCCATGAATCACTGCAAAGCTTCTTGAAGTCACCTGAGGTGAATTCTCCACCATTGTCGGATCTGAATGTTTTGATCTTCTTGTCAGTTTGATTCTCCATCAAGGTTTTGAATTCCTTAAACTTATCAAACACCTCATCTTTGTTCTTCAAGAAGTATACCCAAGTCTTCGTGGAGAAGTCATCAATAAATGAGACATAGTAAACATACCCACTCAGGGAACTGGATGACATAGGACCACATACATCTGAGTGGATGATTTCCAGGATGTCTTTTGCCTTTCTTTCACTACTTGGGAAAGCCTTCTTAATGTTCTTACCTTTTGCACATCCTTTGCAAACACCTTCATGTTTGGTCTTGATTTCAGGAAGACCCTCTACAACCTTGCTTGCAATTGGAAGTGCTCTATAGTGCATATGAGCAAGTCTTCTATGCCAAAGTTCACTTGGCTCCATGGATTCATGCACCATAGCATGTTCAGGTTGTCCCTTCAATTTATACAAGCCTCCCTCTTGCTCTCCAATCACTACTGCATCATCTATGGTCTTTCCCTTTGGCCACATTAGGACTTGGCCATCCACAAATGAAACTCTCATACCTTTTGCATCCAATGCAGAGATTGAGAGTAAGTTCTTCTTGAGCCCAGGTACATAAAGAACTTCTTTCATCTTCAAAGATTTTCCAGAATCTAGGTTGTAGGAGGCTTCACCACTTCCTTTGATTGGGTATTGATAATCATCCCCAAGTTTCACCTTATGGGGTGATTCATGTTCAGATAGATTCAAAAAAGATTCCTTAAACCCAGTCATGTGTTTGGAAGCCCCACTATCAATCAACCAATTATTACAACCATGGGAGATGGTGCCTGTGAGAGCAGAGATTAGAATATACTCTTCTTCACTTGATGAGTCATCATCACTTTCTGCCCTAGCCTTCTTCTTGGGTGGTTCATCATCCTCGGCAGCATGAGCATGAAACCTTCTTTTGCTGCCCTTTTTCTTCTTGTTGGAGTTGTTGTTGTCCTTCTTGTTCTTGGGACAATTTACGGCAATATGTCCTTTCTCATTACAGGTGAAGCATATTCTTCTTTCTTTGAAGTGATGTGAAGATTTCTTGGAGTGAGATGGCTCTCTCTTGGACTTCCCTTTCCTGGTGTGAGATATGAGAGCTTGATCTTCATTCCCCATCTTTTCTTCTCGTGCCACGAGCCTTGCTTCTTCTTGTGAGCATTCTTCCCGTAGTCTACTGAAGGAGATCAACTTCTTCCTTGCACAAATTCCTTGGATAAAGGAATCCCATGACCTGGGTAGGCCATTTAGAGTGGTCATTACCACTTCACCATTCTCCACTATTTCATCAACTGCTTCTAGTTGTTCCTTGATCTGGGAAACCCTTGAAAAATAAGATTGAATGGTTTCTCCATTCTGAAACTTTACTCCTTTCAATTGGTTCTGCAGGGTCATCTTTCGATTTATGTTCTTCCCTTCAAATAACTTGGTCAAAGAGTCAAACATCTCCTTGGGTGTCTTTAGAGAGGACACATGGGGTATGAGATGATCTTTAATGGAATCAGCAATGATTCTCTTTGCCTTGACCAAGTTCTTCTTATACAATACCTTGGCCTCTTCATCCTCTGGGATATGGATGTCTTCTTTCACATATGAGTCAAACTCATTTTCTTCCAGGATTAACCCAATCCTATACTTCCAAGCCCCAGAAGTTATCAGCTCCTTCAAGCTTGGTGTGGTGAGACATCTTAAAGAGTACTTCAAATGGAAATAGAAAAGATTTAGATCTTACCACTTGAAATGCTGAAAACTGGATCTGGTCCCGGATTAGGGTTTGTCGAAAAAACCCTAAAAATTCAAAATGTGAATTTCAAATTTCTGAAAGGATAGAAAGATGTGCCTTGATGAGCTGATTAGCCTGGTGTATTCAGAATTTGAGATCAACAAAGTTTTGCCCTTCAGAATTGCCTTTTTGTCCTCCCGGGTTCACTAGGGAGAGCCCTGAATTAGGGTTTGAGTTTCCCGGAGATCTACCCAGCCAAAAATCTCGATCCAAAGCTCTAAACTTCGATTTTTGCAAGGAGCTTCCAGCCGTGCCTTCAGATTCCAGAAATTCCTATTTTTGTGGAAACCCTAATTTTTAGGGCCAAATCTGAAAATGCTCGGAATTGAATTCTGATTGGACATATAGATGCGCCTTGATGAGTAGAGTCAATCTACTATACTGATTTTCAAAAATCTGTGGAGAGAAACCCAATAAACAAGGAACTCAAGCTTCCGTCACTGCAAAATGTCTTCTTCTCAAGTTAGCTCTGATACCATGTTAAATTTTGAGCATTAATTCACAATGCTCTAGGATCTTTGCTGAGAGAATAACATCTACAGTATATCAATGCATGACAATCGCAATATGACAAGCATCACAAGAATCAAAAGCATAAGAGACAAGAGACACAGAGTTTCCGTGGGGAAAACCCTAAGGTGAAAAAAACCCCACAACTTCCTCAGAGATAGAGAGAGCAATGGCTCAACCAAAGTACAACCAAAATACACTGAGATAGTCTCCTAGTAGCAGATGATCCTCCTCCTCACTAGTGCGCCACTTTCTGAGTGAGAGTGAGTTACTTTTCCGAGTGTATAAAATAGAGATCTCCGATCTCTATTTATACTAACCTTTTTGCCCAGTGACCTTATGGGGCCGACTTGTCTAGCTAGGTACATCCACATTATAATATATATAATTCAGGGACGACCCCACATGGTGGTCTAATAACCCATCGGCAAGTACACACAGTTGCGACACTTGTCAATCCACATGACGACACTTCCTTATAGAGGAATGACACATCTCTTATAAGGGTACAATAAATATATATAAAATACACAGATGAAATACATTCCGAAGTTACATATACATCAACAGAAATACACAACAAACAAAAAATAATTTTGAAGTAAGTATTGCATAGAATCCTAAGAAACCCATCTTAACATCATAACTATATATTTTGACTTGAAGAACTTGATTTATATGAAAAAAACGAAAGTTGCTAAGTATCAATACAAGCAAATGACTAAATCTTCTTCTCTAAACATAAACAGGTCCAATTACAAGCAAATGACTAAATCTTCTTCTCTAAACATAAACAGGTCCAATCCCATGATTTGCACCCATAAAATGTGGTTTTGAAAGTTCTCTATAGAGAACATGTTAGTGAAATATAAGATTTAAACTCGAATAAAGAAAGATAATTTTTTTTTTCTCAACAACCCAAAACTTACCCAATTAACTTTATCTTCTCAATATCTATATTAAATATAATGCATAGTTTACTTACTGTGACTTGTGCCATGACTTGGGTATCTATATTAAATATAATGTATAGTTTACCTACTATGACTTGTGCCATGACTTGGGAACAAACAGACTAGAGGAGCTAATTTATTAGGTTTCCTAATAAAATAGTCAAACCCTAAGTCTGGTAAGTGACTATTTTCTGATATTAATACTTCCTTTCATTTGTAACAAAATGTTATTTACATCCCTCTAATTTAAAAAAATGCTAGGCAGTGATAAGAAACCTTAGCAAAAATTTCCTAAAAGCTAGGTTGGCTTAGAGTAAAACACTCTAGAGGATAAAACCACTAACTATAACTAGCATACCCCTGCTCCCGAAGCGAGGGAAATGAAATGCCGAATAGAGCTTCGATATGTTGCAAAATGAGAGAAAGTTGTGTGTATGTAGATAATACAATTTTGTGTGTTTAAAGTAAGTCTAATGAATGTATTTGTGGAAGTAGGCAAGGGAGTGTTATCCTTAAGTTGTAGGAAATTATTTTTATACATATAGTGAATTGATTATTAAGGCCAATACATTATCCGGTTTTGGCAAAACATGGACCTCCTACATACATATACACTTGAACATAGATACCGGTATGTCTCGTGCATATATATACACTTGAACATTGCAAAAAGTAAAAGGATAAGGACATCATAGATGAATTAAAAGATCAAGACATTCTTGAAGAAGCACTATCTAGGGTTACAAGGCAATCCAAATGATCAATTTTTGAAGTGCAAGGGATTCAGCGAGCTAAAGCACTCAAGATGAGATGGCCCATGGGTATAATTAAAGTAACATCACCCGTTGACTTTGATTACAAGAACACATAATTTCTCCCATCAACAAAGTGAAGAAACTTGGACTCAATATTTCCTCTTTTATATTAAGACAATTCCAATGATATTGAAAACACACTTCTTCACTGCTAGGCCCTCTACAACCTTGCCACCAGTAAATGTAAAGTGGTAAATGGATGTTTTATATGAGTAATGTAATGGAAAAGTATGGCATATAAATATTAAATTTTCAAGAGTAAGACGACGACAAGGCTATCCCTCCACTTCAACGTGGTTGATGCAAGGCTTGTAAAATGGATGGCAGGCCAGTGCCACCATGAATTAGAGTGAGGCAATGGTACTCTTGTGACAACCAACAACTTAGGGTTTGGACAGGTTGCAAGGCAATTAGTCTTCATGAATTGTCTAGAGAAGACTACGATCCTCTTTCAGATGACTCGTGGGGGCATGCATGTAGCACAAAAATGTGCGTGTTGATCACAAACCTTCTAGGGTTGATCACTTGACATCTTCACTTTATGACCCCCCTCAAGATGTGTGAGAGTTTTATTTTCGGTCAAACCATTTCTTTCTAAACCATTGATTCTCTTGTGCTTGGTTAGAGTTGTGTATGTCCATAGAACAATGTGAGTCAATAATGGTGTCTAGACTGCATAGACGTGTTCCATGGTATATTAATCATATAGCCGTTATAGTGAGGCTACTGATGTTTGCCAATTAATGATCCGGTTGCATGCTTGATCATTTTCTGCATTCTGCTTCCTACTAAGAGCTCGTCTCAACATTGGTTTAGGTTACACTGTACGTTTTCTTTACATTTCCTCTTATTCAATGCATAACATTGTCTGGTTGGAGGATATGAATTTGTAGTAAAAATTTGAACCGTTGATGATGCACTAAGAAATAATAGTTGTTGGAAACGCTACAATGGGCTTCATGGTCATATTTGCACTTATAGCTAGAATGGTGGGAGCGGCTTCTTTCCTTCCAGGAATTAATTACATCATGTCATGGACAAATCACAATTTAGGCTCTGCTGCAACAACTTCCAAGCCTGCCATGATAGCCTGAGCACTCCCTCAATTAGCCATGGCATATATCTCATATATTTTTATTGAATGTCAGGCCTTTTTCCTGCCTTCTTCCGGTACACTCCCCCCTACATTAAATAAAGAATAATAGGAAATAGATTCTATGAACTTTCCTACTTTAAGGGAATCGATTTTAAATTTGATTAATGAACACCTTAATTAAAAGAGTGGTCTAAAATTTTGAAGTTTTGGCCTGGTTTTCTCCTGAATCCGATATTGTTTTTTATTTTGCAAAATCTATGTTTTTGATAATCAATTAAATTGTTAAATTAGACAATAAATGTTTTTTATTTTGCAAAATCTATGTTTTTGATAATCAATAATATTGTTAAATTATAAAATAAATGTTTGATATTATAAAATAAATGTTTGATAGTCAATAAAAATGTTAAATTATACCATAAATAAAACATTTACTTGGTTTTCACTTTCACCTAATACCCACTTTACTCTACCGGTGAATCACCCCAACTACCACGAGCATTACAATGCTAGGTATAATAACCATATACAAGTGACTAATCCAATCACCAAGCAACAAGCCAAGCATAAGTCCATAGAAGAATACAGAAGCTTTCCAAATTTGCGACAGCTATGGGATAAATATCATCCAACAAAACAAAAAATACACAACAAACAGGCGGAGGTTTTGATTGACTAATCATAAAGGGAACTCAATGCTTTCTTAGTGAACCAACACTTGGTACAAGTGCTTCTCCATCCGAGGTCAATTTACAGTATTTTAATGTGATGATTCTCGGCCCATCTCAGTCTCCATATGAAGGAGGTGTTTTCAGGTTGGAGTTATTCCAGCTTCCCTGACTGTAGACGCCCGGTTGTGGCTGTACCCGGACTATCCTGGCGTGGATACATGCACACCCATACCGGCAGACTTAGTGCTCGGTTTGGGCTCGACTGAGACACTTGGTTGTGGGCTCAACTAGCTACCCACGCTTGTGCAATCATGGTCATTGACTTGGCCTGAGCGAATGGCTTTATTATAGAAGGTTTCCAAAATAAGGAAACGGCAAGTTTTTAAGAGATTGACAAACTTTCCTATTCGTTTTTTATCATTCTGTAAGTTGGTCTCTATCACAGTGGTGGCAAGTCTTCCGTTTTGAGCAGCCAACGACTGTATCTTAGAAATATACATGTGTGCATGGTGAGAATTTAATGGGTTTGGAAAGAGGAGTGAAGATGGAGCTTTGAGGGTTTCTTAATCACAGGATGTGATATTGAATGCCATAACGTGGAAGTTTTATTGTGTCGAGCAGTAAACAATGTAAAACATATTTATCATAATTTGGTAGTCTTGACGATGGTGATCACCTCAAACTCTAATCTGCGATGCCTACGTTGAGCAATATTGCAAGTTCAACTTGAAATGAATCCATGGTTTGAGTGTTGGCAATGGAAAGTAAATCCAGCTAAAAAAGGTCGTGACCAGGGTGTGGCCAAATTGTTGAAGAGGAGTTACCATCTATGGACAAATTAACAAAAACTATGTTGAAGTGAAGACTAGTTGGAGATATGGGACTGTGTTGAAGGGTTTTGCCTCAAGTAATGGAAACATTATTGCAGAAGACACCATTGTATTAGGGAATCGATTGGCAATGGAAAGTAAATCCAGCTAAAAAAGGTCGTGACCAAGGTGTGGCCAAATTGTTGAAGAGGAGTTACCATCTATGGACAAATTAACAAAAACTATGTTGAAGTGAAGACTAGTTGGAGATATGGGACTGTGTTGAAGGGTTTTGCCTAAGTATTGGAAACATTATTGCAGAAGACACCATTGTATTAGGGGATCGATTGGTATTGAAAATAATGGTTTGAGGCCAGGAAAGATAGCATTGTTAATTTCTGTCCTGGCACGGTGAGATCACAGGTCCATTCTAAATCAATGTTCTTGTATCCGAATTTGTGATGGAAAGGAGTGAATTGATAGTTAAATTGCAGACTTGAATATAGAACCTAGAAATTGATAATAAAAGAGGAAGGTAATAAAATCATGTAGCTTTTCTCAATTACAATAGCAAATCTGGTGTGTGACCAATCGGTGAGCAATTTGTATTTGTTGTTGAATAACCAATATCATACTTTGTAACCGTGAATGAATGAATGCATAGTTCATTATATGCGTGGTTATTCATGGATGTGGATCTGTAGCGTTCTAATTGCAGGAACAGAGTGGAAGTCGAGATACACAGTTTAATGGTGTAACATTGGTGTCTACCAATCGCAACAGTCTGTAGTTAATCACAGCGATTTCATTGAGAGACCATTAAATTTTTATCTTTTAACATTGACCTACCTGTAATATCCCAACACGTCATTGGTAAGAGATAGGTATTAGATTCACACACGTCATTGGTAAAAGATAGGTATTAGATTCACAGGGGACGGCTCCTCATTCGCCGTCGACAGACGACGAAGGCCGGAGAGGAGCCGGCCCAGTATCAAAGTCGAAGGTGTCACAAGGCATGCGTCTTGATACACGTAACACCAAAAGACAATGCCTGCAGCAGGCAGGGGCTCATCAAGATTATCTACGGTAGGCCTCAGACTGGGTATTTCATGTTTATGCTGGCCAAGTTTCAAATGGGTATTGCGGGGCCAAGCATCTGTGTTGACAAGTGAACTGGAAATAATTGTTTTCAATTATGTACAGACAAGGTCCGCGGACAGAGATAATTGTCTGCTATTCCTACTTTTTTTAGCAAAGCAATATCAAAGTTTGTATTGATTTATAGAGCAGAAACATACCTCTCGATATGTTTCTTTAGTCAAACGGTTCAATTCGACCTGCTTCCGATGCCTCCCTCTGATATCTGGATAAGCACAATGGCGTGTTGAATGCAATGGCGAAGTTTCCAATTCTAAAGCATTGGGAAGGGAAGGGACCCTTCTACGCCACGGTGCATCCTGAAATACCCGAGGAAGGAAGGACCTCTTCTTCCCAACGACTCTGGGTAAGGGTCAGCAGTGGCTCTCATTTCTATCTATTAGAAGTTCAATCGTTGGGCTTTGATGTTATTAGTAATCGCAATGTATATCCGAATTGCTCCAAATTAAAATCATGCAGTCATTTCTATCTACTCGAAGTTCTATTTTACACAGCAATACAGTTACCTTGTGGAGTTTTCTACAGGAGAGAGGTGGCCAATACAATTACCTGGGTGTCACAGTTTTCTGTACGAGAAAGGTGGGAATTTGAGGTAAATCGTGTTTCCTTGTTTGCTTGGATCTCATTGTATAGATAAAAGGGAGCCAATACAATTACCTCGGGTGACAGTTTTCTGTACGAGAAAGGTGAGAATTTGAGATAAATCTTGTCTCCTTGTTTGCTTGGATGTCATTGTATAAATAAAAGGAGCCACTCACTATATTTATCTTTTTCTTTCTTTTAAGATGGAATGGATATTCATTATATATTTTTCTTTCTTTCTTTTAACATGGAATGGATATTTATTTGCTGATAGGCGTAATTGTTTGTATGTTTTTTAGCTTTTAAGTATGTGTATCAGTTTGTTTTGTTCTTACCTAAATCACAAACCATTATTTATTTGTTTTTTTTTTTCCATTTCAACCATTCTAGCCACCTAAATCACAAACCATTATTTTTTTTTTATTTTTTTTTCCATTTAAACAAATTCTCACCAAATTCTCACCAAATTTTGGTCCTAAAACTGGTCCATGCAAATAATTTAAAATTTAGCTTACATTAAGAGGAATCCAGATTCATACCCGTCTCCAGAGTACAGAATCCCACAATCTCTAATCTGTCAACCTTCGGGGCGGCTGGTTTCGGAGGACAAATGAGGGCCAACCATGTAAGATGGTAGCATCCAGCCCTGGTAAGGCCACGCCTCTGCTACTTAATTGCTCCGAGAGGCTACGTCAGTCAAAATCAGCTTCATAAGAAACACTCTTAAGCAGCTTTACTTTGAGTGTTTTCCACAGCCTATGAGCCAGGGTGCTATTAATATAATGTCCAAACAGATAATGTATTCCAGAGCAATTTGAAAAAAGAAAAATCGATAGCCAATAAAATTTTGAAACTGGATAGAGAGAAATACTCAAAAGGTAAAAAGTAAAGCTTCACAAACATTTTAATACTGTTAAAAGCTCAAGTAAAACTGAGACATTCCATCAATCCTAGAGTTATAGGAACTTAGGAACTTAAGAAGTTTGCATTTCCATTGTAGATTTCATAGATAGAGTGCAAAAATGGGAATAAAGGGCCAAGCTAAAGATCTGCTTAGCCCACTGAAAATCATGTCCAAAATCCAACACCCATTGAGGTAACCATGTAAATAACAACCTACATTTCCAAAACACCAACTGGGATTTAACTACTGACAAATAAAACCTACTATAACTTACTATATTAAGACTATAACTTACTATATTAAGACTAACTGTATTGCACCATGACAACAACAATCAAACCATAAGGTCTCACAAAATCCAGAAGTTGGAACTATTGGTGGTGCTGGAGCATATTCTTCCGTTTGCTTTGGCTTTTGCTTGGTGCTCCCTCTTCCTCCCATCAGCAATCCGAATCTGAACTGTCAGATGTGTCCTGATCATCTCCCTCGTCGGGGGAAAGGAAGAAGCTGCAACCCATTTTGAGGTGGGTGGCAATCAAGTTATCCTTAATGCCATTCAACACCTCCAGTTCTCGGATTCGGCCCACCATCTGATCGTTTATGCGCACTATCTGATCCGTGTAACTCTTCATTTGCAAAATTCTTTTGTTTAATTCCTTCCATTGCCTCATCATAATTCCTCAATAGCTGCTGGACTCTTGTTCCTAACTCTGCCATCGCCTCCTCACGTTTTTGCAGTTCTTCCCTGCTTGTCTCAATTTCCCTCCACAAATCCTCGTCTCCATGCTCTGCTCCTCTTCGAGGTCGTTTGTTTTCGCTGCTACTCTCATGCGGTTCCTTCATTGCTTTACTACAGTTGGAGCTTTCACCTCCCATATTTGCGGCAGAGGGTGAGTTGAGTTGCAAAGGGTAAAGGTACGAAACTGGCAAACCGATAGTGAACCTTTAAAATATAAGGGTGGCCATTATGTGTGTTATAATGATGCCGGATAGAGCAGAGAGGAAATAAATCTCTTGAATGTGATGCTATAGATTCATGGTTTATTACAGGGGTGGTGGGTGATCGAAAAATGATTCCACATCGAGCGGAACGCCGTTTAGGGGCTGCAACGCTGCCTGCTTGCTTTTCTGTGCAAGCCTTTCAAATAGGTATACCCAGCAGACCCCACAATCATATCATTGTCTACCTAATTCCAAGTTCTCCTTATTCTTACCTTTAATGAAAATAAGTACAACGGTCTTATCACTAATAAATTGTTGGACATGTTTCTTTCTCAAAACATATATTCTCTGATAAATCTAGCTGGAAATAGTTATTTTTTAATAAATTTTAATTATCAATATTCAAGTCGCAGCTAAATGATCCAACAATCCACATTCCCGCAGTAGCCGCATTAATGCTGAGCTGCCCAATGGAATTGTATGCCATAAATCCATGTTACAAAACTGATTCCAAGACGATTCAAATCTCAAGTCCTAAAATAAATTGGTGCCATTTGTGAGAAGATGGCAAACACTCTTAGACATAAAATTGATTGGTGCCATTTATGAGAAGATGGTAAACACTGGTATATAATAAATTTGTGCCATTTATCAAGAGATTGTAGACAATGTTTGATATGCAATGTTTACATCCATTCTAAGGTAGTTGAGGTTGAATAATGGAATGTATTCCAAGATAATTATCTTCAATCATAGGATTAATTGGTGTCATTTATGAAGTGATTGTAAACATAGTATGCTATGTTAAATTTACATCCATTCCAACATAGTTGAAGTTGAGTAATTGGATGTATAGTGTCAAACAACTTTGGGGATGAGTGTGGGGTGGAGGGATACCACTGTATCATGGGAGGTATTCCAAGATGATTAATCTTTGGTTATAATATTAATTGGTGCCATTTATGAAATGGTGGTAGGTATAGTAGATAATGTTTAACAATAGTTCGGGTTGAATAATTGGATGTATAGTGTTGCCAACTTTAACTACAAACAAATGCAAATTTTGAAAAAACATATTATATAAATATATATATATAGAGTGTGTAAATTTACTATCCATTTTATTGATTTATTTTTATCATTATAAATTTAACAATCACTTTCATTTACCTACTTTTATCTTTAATTATATTAGAATTAAGTTTGCAAGGTAGATATTGTTTTCCTATATAAATAGTTTCTCTTAATAATTCACTAATTTCAAAAAAACCTACCCAATAATATTAAATATTTGATATAAATTGTATATATATTTTAAAGAGAATTAATTCCATTAATTTCAAAAAACATGTCCACTAACATTAAATGTTCAATACTGGGGTGGCAGGTGCGGGTGGGATTCTTTTTGATCCCGGCGGAAATAAAATCACAGACTTTGCTTGGGGACTTGGCAGGAAAACTAATAACGAGGCTGAATGGTTAGCCCTTATCTTCTCCTTAGAAATGGCCTCCAACTACAGCATAGCCAATCTCAAAATCTATGGAGACTCAAGGCATGTCATCCAAATCATGAGAAGAGGATATGCCTCGCCAGGCTCAAAAGCAGATAGATATCTGCAAAGAATTAAGACCATTTCTTTATCTTCAAAGGCCTCCTTCTTCCATATCCTACGAGAGAACAACAGGGTGGCGGACTTAGCTGCAAATCAAGGAATCAAGCTCTCAATTGGGCAAACTAAGGACCATCAAGGAAATCTAGGTTTTCATTATATCCCCTAACTTTTTAATGTCTTGGTCCTTTGAAATTGTGATGTGGTATTTGGTTAGGGACTTGGCCTCAAGGGTCACCCCATTCCCTTTGCCAAACTTTGAACGTCCCCTCTCCTCGTCCTCACTCCCGAGCTTGTACTCCACGTATCTTTCCACCCGCTCCTCCTTCTGCCCTCCCGTCCTTTCCTCCACCTGTCCCCTTGATCCTCCCCCCGGTGTCAGCTCCCACGGGGCTACCTTAACTCCCCCATCCGCCCTCCTTACTCCTTCTTTCGCGATGGTTTCTCCTTCCCATCTTCCCGACTCCCTGAGCCGTCTGTCTCTCGAGGAGTTTGCCCCTTCTGCTCCTCGTCTTTCGCAGGTGGAAAATTGGGATAGGGAGCTTGCCCCTTCTGCTCCTCGTCTTTTGCAGGTGGTTAATTTGGATACAATGCCATCTATCAGGGCGGCCATTGCTGCTCTAAGCAGAACCCTGACAGACATCAAATTTGCTGTCCGAAGAACATATGAGACAGTCTGCACCAGCGTAAACCAGAACTCGGATATGGCGTCGGTCATTAAGCACGTCTGCAATCAGTTGTCTTGCCAGGATTCCAGGATTGATGACCTGGAACGGAACATCATAGAATTAATGGGAAAAGTTGACAGAATTCAGGAAGATTTGGTTGTTTACTTCAAAGCGACGCAGGGTAGCTGGATTCATGAGAATACAACAGTGAATCAGGAAATTCAACAGCTGAGGGCGGACGACTCGTCTGTCAAGCCCAGGAAGAAAGGCTAATTTAGCCCAGGTTTCTCACAATTTTTGTTTTGGTTTATGTATTTTTGTAAACTTCTCTGCAGTCAGTTTGTTAAGGTGTATACCAGCTCTATGCTGGACATTTTCAGGAAGACTAAACTTAGAGGCTACAATGTAATGCAGTTAGTATTGGTAGTGTTAGCTAGGCCTATCATCTCAGCTCTGTTAAAAACTTGGTTTGCAAGCTTGTAATGTATAGCTGTGCGTGCAGCTTTATAAATACTATCTTTTTTCCTGTTACTCTTAAAAAAAAAAACATTAAATGTTCAATACACAATGTATATATATATAGATATTATTATGACACTTTAAAGATGTGAAATTTAACTTCCACTTCTATTTATTAATTTTTATCACCATGATTATAACAATCACTTCTATTTACCTACTTTTATAACTATGGATTGAATATCATTCTCTATTTACTAATTTTTACTATCATAGATTTTAATAGTTTGTCATTTTTCTAGTAAAAAAATCTTATTATTTATATGTGATTATTTAACTTTGTATTAGGAGTTCAATTTTAATTATTCCACTCAAAAAAAGAATTTAATTTAATTATTAGTTTAATCTCTCTCACACATATATATTCTTATATAATGAATCATAAATTTCCAACTAATTTGTCGTTAATAATGATTAAATATACAAAATAATATATTTTTCAATATCCAATATTCCTAATTAGTAAACAATTTTATTTATGATGAAAATGCGGTTATTACTAAGAAGGGATTAATAACTTATTGTTAGAGCTAATATCTCGCAAGCAATCCCAAAAACTAGTTTATCCAATCATATCTTTACTAATTCATCCCAAAACTAATTTATCCAATAACAAATTTCAATTTATATTCTCCACAATACAAAAAATAGCATTTTAATCCCCATATGCAACATAACACATTACATATTACATATTGAGTCATTTAAAGGAAGAAACTGTTTCCAACGAGCATATCCCTGTATTGACATTTTGAATCATTCAACCTACAAATTTGTTTCTAGCTAATGTATTACCACTATTAAGTAGATATGGATCGTAATATTTTTTTACACGTCTAATCTAATATCCTGAGCATTTCAACACAAGAACAAGTATTTAACCATTAAAAAAGTAAGGTTATCACTATTGTTTATTTTTAGCCTAATGAAAAATTGGTGATTAAAATAATTTTGATGTCCATGTGGTAAGATCTATCTATTTTATATATTATACTTTTTCATATAGTGAGATCTATCCATATATTAGGTTTTTCTATAAGGATAAAGCATTAAAGGTTATTAATAATATTTTATTAACAACATTTACAAAACAAGAACATAACACATGGAATTTGGGTGTCTATTTGTTGTAGCTTGGGTGGTTAGGAAGAAATATTATTGCTCTCTCTACCCAAGTTCAATATTTGTAAGTGATATGTTGCTCTTGTTAAACCCCTATTGTAATGATTATATTTATCGCCATACTTCTATTCTCTAACTAGAATATTAGGTGTTCATATATTTTACATCTTGAAAATGTAATATGTAAAAATTTGTAATCCCGAAACATAATATAACCGAGTGAAAAATATGGATTTTGGGCCATTTAAATCTTTAAAGTTGTGGTTTTTATATTTTTAACTCAATTTTCAACCTTTTATTTTTTAAGTTTCTTTACTTTTTGATAACTTTAAAGAATTGCAACTTTGTAATTTTATTAAGCAATGGGTTTCATTGAGATGGTTCCAAAAATCTTAGTTATGTATATTTTACATCTAACATGTAAAACATTTCACTACCAAAACATAATTTCTAAATTAAGAATTTATTTTTAAGTTATAAACCTATACACAAAAAACTAAACACCATGTATGTGCTAACACACGTAATATTTTGATGTTGTTCTTTCTTATAATTTAATGTATAAAAAACTTCAAAATTGGATATTCCAAATCTCATTCTGAGTGAAAATGTTTACCTATAACATCATATAAATTTTAAAAATGGTACTTGATATGAATATGATTCATTCCCAATAAAGTTCAATGACTAAGTTAGCATGTTTGATTTTCATCAATCATTGGGATGCATCAAGGACTTGCCTTAGGAACTTGGTATATCTTTTTTGAATTTTTTTTATCATCAAATATTTAGATTCCTATTACATTTGGATTCTAACTCTAAGCATGAATCCATCTATTAATTACAAAATGATATAATTGGTTTGGATTATAAGTGAATACTACACAAACTTAATATTTCTTCAAATTTTAATAGTTTTATCATTCAAAATATTTCTCAATCTTTAGAAGTTTTATCATTCAAAATATTTCTTATCCTAATTTTGAGTATATTTTTATGTTATATGAAAAATAATGACAATTGCAAAGCATTGAACATAGTACCTAATGGAAAGGACATGCGACCCAAATGTACCCAAGAATTTTTCATTTAATCCACAATTGTGATATCAAAAAACCTATGCCATCTTCCAATATTGATAAGACACAAATGCATAAACATCCAAGAACCTATGCCATTTCCTATTATTGCCATAATGTAATCTAGAGAGATATTTGCCCAAAAATATGCACAATGACACTCTTGACACGTAAATCTCACACACATGTGACATTTTGGCTAATCTTGCAGAAATATATCATCAACATACAACATGCAACTCATTGAAGACGTCCTCATCAGATCCAAAAGATAAATTGAGATGTAAAATGTTAAAGGAAATTTGGTACGAATCACTTAGCTAAAAGCATTGGACATATGCACTAATTAGCGCGACCTTCCTGTTTAGTTACCCGCATGTATCCGTGCAGAGTTTCCTTCGAAATCCACGCGACTGTCAAAACGATGGGACCACTTCATTCTACAATGCATGCAAAGTTCAAAATGGCTCTCTTGGCTCATAAATTAGAATGAGACTTATCACATGCTTGGAAACACTCAATAGCCCCTCTCATGTACTTGGAGAATGGATTCAAAGGCAAGAGTGTTCAGATTTGGATCTAGATGTTTATTGGCCTGCATTTGGCCTATAAAAGGAAACCATGGGCATGCATTCTATAGGTGAAAATCAAAGAAACTTTAGAATGTTGGAATTGCATTTAGATCTCACATTTCAATCCACTTCCTACCTCAAGTTGACATGCAAAAGCTCCCTTTCTTTCTTCCTCTAAGAAGCAAGTGTTTCTCCATTGTTTCCTTCTTCCTCAAGGAACAATAGTCTCCATTCATTCTTTTAGTTTAGTTAATTTTTATTGAAGTTGTTTTAGCTTGTGAGTGCTTGGTTTATCTAACCGACGGCTAACATTGTTTCCTTGGATGAAAGCTACAAGGATAGCAGGGAAGATTGCTCACCCTTGTGTCATTTTTCCCTTTACAGTATTTATGGTGACTCACAAGAGATTCACCTTGTTGATAAATAACTTATCATGTTCATTCATAATTTTTTTTTTTTTATTGTGAAAAATAAGGTCAATTATTGTAGATATTGGGGAACGGTAGTAGGGAATGGGGGGTTTATAGGTATTGGGGGGGTATAAAATGGGGTATCTAGTAAAAATAGGGAATATCTCTTAAAAATAGTGTTTTTTTAAATTGGAAATATGTATTTGGAGGGGGGATCAACAAAAGGATTTTGGTAGGTATTTATTAATATCTAGTGAAATTAGGGGTATTCTTTAATATCGCATGAACGAAGTCGCTATGGGATAGTTTCACTGAGTGAAGAACCTGTGTGGTGACTCCACTCTTATTTTTCTTCATTGCATTATAGATAGGTTGTATTTTGCTAGAGAACTTATTTTGGGTGTTGTGCAAGTGTAGGAGGTTACTTTACAGCCTCTTAATACTCAAAGTTCAGAAGCCCCTTTCCTATATTAAATTTTTTATCAGTAGCATCGTTCTTGACGTCCCAACCACGGAAGATAGCACACAAATATTTTTGACATCCATGATAACTCACTCTTTTTCTTCATTGTAATTATGCAGTAATTTTGAGCAACCTATGTAACGCTTTAATCGTGCCACATAGCAGGTCCGTGGGTCCAAAACCTGTGCGATTTTTACATTTTTTTGCATTTTACCTCTATTTTCAGTCACTTGTAGTTTCAATGACTACTTAATGAACCAAGAAATAATAACTCACATTCAATTGTATTTTCTTTAGTAATTACATAACTTAGCCCAAATAGGAAGTAAAGAAGTGTTTTCTTGAATACTATTTAGGCTAAAAGACTTTGGGATTTTCAAGGGAGCCATTAGTACTCACTAGTAGATCAATGATTATGCTTGCCATATCATATAAATTGTTAGTCTAGGAAATTTGATTTAGCTACCTCTAGTTAGATATCTTATTGCTTATTGTTTATTTTATTTTATTTTTATGCAGGATAGTTTAGCTCACTTTCTCACACAAGCAAAGGACCTAAAAAATCCTCTTTCCCCAAGTATTCTCTTTGCCTTGCACTCTTAGTGATATTTGCAAATAAGAAAAGGGGGAAAGGTTTGAAATACCTCCTTTGCACACATTTATTTCATTAAGAACTTTTGTAGTTATTATTTGCAAACAAGCATTTCATACTTAGAGTTGAATTAAAGTGAATTCCCACGTGTCTTTACCTTATGCTCTTTAGTTAGTGCCTTATTCCTATATTCTCTTTAGTTATTGTTCTTGAATTAAAGTGAATTCCCATGTGTCAATATTAAGCCTTGTGTGTCGAGGTAGTGCCTTATAGGAGCCTAAGCTAGACTTAGGAAACTTGGAGAATAATCTTGAGTTGGACTCAAGAATGGATATTAAGCTTCATTTGTTGAGGCAAGTGCTTTGTATGTCAAAGTGATGATGTTGTATAGTCTTTCTAATCAAGGCTAAGGTCTTGTGTGTCAAGACATATTCTCATGTGTTGAGGTGGTGCCTCATGTGTTGAGGTGATGCTTTGCATGTTGAAGCATGTATGGTGTGTGATGTACGTGACTAACCATGGTTGAGCTATTAAGTCTCCTCTAGAAACTAGCCACCTCTAGAGTGAATTACTTTAGCATATAACCACTTGCAATGACAGTAGAACAATATGATCACATCATTGGGAAAATATCCTTAGTATATTTTATATGATAATTAAATTGGAAAATGTGGACCATGAAGATAAGACAAGAGATAAAGATAAGATATGAGATAATTCGAATTGCACATAAAGAATTAATTAAGAGATAATTCGAATTGTTAAACTTCAGTGAAGACTTCAGTAAGTCAAAGGAGAACTCGAATTGATCACTACAGTGATGTTAACAAGAAATAATCAGTTAAAAGAGTTAACTAAGTGGTAACAAATAGGATCTAGTTAACTGTGTTAGTGCAAGATGACACTTATGTTAAACTAAAATATGACACTTATGTTAATTTAAAAGACAACATTTGAGTTGTGACACTCGCATGACTACACTTAATTTATCCACCTAACTAAGTGGGAAAGCTTTCAATTAAGGGGTGAGTTCATCCTAAGATCCAGTTTAGTGAGTTAATGCATCGCATGAGAAGTGGGTCACACTTCTTCATGCAAGTTTAATGCATCCAGTTAGAGCGCGAGTTCATATTGAAGTCAGAAGATAAAAATAGAAGCCAATGTATGAGAAGAATATATAAATATGTTATACATGATTGATGAATCCAATGTGAAGTGAATTATCTTCTCTCTTGAAGGCAATGAACTTCTTCTTTGTGCAATATATTATTCTAAGACTCTCTTATTTTCTTTATATTGCTTTGTAATTTCACTGGGGGTGCTTGATGTATAAGACATTCTCTGCTATCTATCAAAATACTAAGGAAGGTTTTGCTAGGGTTTCCTCTCTCAAGTCATAGAGAGCTTCCCCAGGGTAAATTCATGTGTTGAATGTGATTGATTATGTATATGATTTTTATTTGATTTCAAGTATTATTGCAACTACAAATTAAAGATAAAAAATTAACACTAAAGACTCTTTCTCATTTACTATGCTCTCACTCTTCCACTCTTAGTGATTTTGATGGATTAGAATGATTTGAAATTTTGAAATACATCTCTTGCACTCCGTAATCAAATTTGGACCATTTAAAAATAAACATTGCACATGGAATTCACAAACTAACTAAAATCATCCATTGGAGGTCACAAAATAACATTTTAGTTAGTTTATGATTGATGGGCTAGGCATCCAAATAATTCTTACCAATCTTCTACATTCTTGAAACATAGTGAGTGTTGACTTTTAGGATACTTTTAAATTGTGTTATTAGAAAGTGTCAAAAGACAACCCGAATAAGAAGGATAAGTTCTGAAGGACATGAAAGCCTAGGTATAACTATATCTACTTGCCACAAAGAGTCACTTATCTTTTTGTGGAGATGATGCTTTATCGGTCAGGGCTGAACCACTTATCCACACTTGACATAGGTATCTTATTGGCCAAAACCTAGGATATCACCAAAGAGTAATTATGGGTGTAATTGAATCCTAAGTCAGATATTGTTAGCTATTGGAAATGTTTCCATCCCTTCTGTAACATAGTCCCAACATCATTACTTGATAACTGACTATATCATACCTTCACGAGCCATCACCACAGGATTTCATTACCACCAATAGGTGAGTTATTGGAAGGACCAATTACTTTTGAGAAGCAGTATGTTACATCTTTTAGGGAATTTACATTTCCTTTCTTTTTATTTACAATATCACCTAACTCGTAATTAAAAAGAACCAAAATTTGACCATTTTCATGAAGAATCAACACCTTTCACTCACTTTGCACCATATTGCATATGTTGTGGTTGGAATATTTTCTCATTTTTTCATTTATGTTTATACCCCTTAACCATCACCCCCACTTGATCACATAAACCAAAACCAAAGAGGACTAAAAAAATCCGAGGAAGCCTCTTAGAATGTAAGGACTCTCTCCTCTCCTAGGAAATGTTGTTAGGGTTATATTGACAAGGATACACCTTTCTTAACTCTCCCTTTTCTCCACTTGGAGATCATATAAATCCCTTTGCTTCTCCATCTTGTGGAAGAGGAAATACTCCATCTCCACCTCCCAAAGGAAATACCCCCCATCATCTCGTTGTTTAGGAGAAAGGACATCCCCATATTCTCCATACCAAGGATGATATACACTGTCGTTCATCCCACTCTCATATCCAAGAGTGGGAAGCACACATAACACCATGGAAAAAACAAACACAAACCTTCCTTTCATGGTGAGCATAAATATCCTTGAATTGTCCAAATTGAGCAATGAACACATTCGTCATGACCCATCTTGGACACAAAATCCCCCTAAGATTCCCTAAGATATTCCAATGTTTTAAGGGAAATAGGGAGATGATCCGATCAAACATGTTATGTCATTCCACCTTTGATACTCATCCAAGAATATTGTCGAAGACCCAGTCCATATTCGACTCTTTTAGCGAACAATTTAGGAATAATGGCCAAATGGTATATGCAAATTTACCATATGCAACTTATACCACCTTTGAGTCAATTGCCACTATTTTCCTTAAATACTTTAATTTATGCATACTCCACGACCTAGGGCATGAAATCCTCACATAATTTCGACAAAACACCTCCACCCATATCACAAATCACATCCATGAATGACATAGACGCCAGACTCTATGAAAAATAGACATCCAGCCCCAATTTCTATTGGATTGGTTCCTTAAATCACTCCAACCCATGATTTCAAAGGATGTAGCAACCTCAATTCCCAAAACAGAATAAGAGGCCATCTTCAAGGCCCAAAATTTTGATTTTATACACGCACAATTTGGGTATCTATATACCATCCTCCTAGATGCTCCTCGACATTATTCTCTAAACCCAACACCCTCTGGTACATCTCACTTAGTTGATGCGCTTATTGGAACTATTTATTAGTAAGTAAATGCTCCCCAACCAAAAAATTATATGCCATACACTATGACATAGTAGTACATGCCAGCACCACCTTTATTAGTGGCACCTACAACTATGTTAACTCCTTCATTTGGGAAGTTATCTTATGGACCCTATAGTCCTACATACCCTAATTCTAGTCAAGCACCAACGATACCACCACCTCAAATTGTGTCACCTGCTCCTACATCCACATTGTACGAAGCACCAAACCAATACCTTCCAACACCTTGATACAATTCATATTTCCCATTACCTAGTCCTCTTGGTCCTCCCCCCATGCCTCAAATGGGGTTAAATATAGTACAACCTTTTCCCACAAAACGAAATCAATGATTTGAGGAGTTAAATGTGGCTAATCTCCTAAATCCTTAGAATCAAGGGAATAAGAAAGAAAAGAATAGAAAAAACCAACATCATGGATAGGGGGAAATCCCCTTCCCCAACAATACCAGAACATGGATAATGAGAGCAAGGGGGAAAAAAATCCACCTAATCAAGGAAATAATTCCAACCTTAGGACGAACTATCCTTGCTCCAAGTGTGGAGAGTATGAACACTAGACACACCATTGTCCATTGATACCTGAGTGTCAACAATTGCTTGAAGCAAAGAAGAAGGTCACAACCAATCCTCCTCAAATTCCTAATGCACCAAAACCCCAACAAGATGTGTTGCAACAACCTTTTGCCAACGAAGTGGTGGTTACCAAACAACCGGATCTCGCCCCTAAGGTGATAGAACATTTCAAAACATCTACATGAATATGACATAAGTCAACCTCTAGACTCGCGCTAAAGTGTATGGCATGCCTGACTCCCCCTGTAAGGGGAATATGTACCCACTACCTCTAGTGGGAATTTGTAGATACCTCATCAAAATAGTGAGATTATACCTTGGATCCCAAAGACATTGATTAGATGAACCAACCTGTTGTTATGGATTTCATCCAAATGATTAGGGAAATCACCAATTTATTGGGTTTAAATCAGATAGACACCCTAGGGCTAAAATGGAAGAAAAATAGACTCCTTTTGATCAATTACACACAAATTTAACCTAAGATATTATGGAGAAGAAACTAGTGTACCTCGTTTATGACGGTTGGTCCTAGCTTGCTCCAATTAAGCTTTCTCTAATTAGGGTTTAGAGAGAGAGATAGAGATTGGGGGTTAGGGTTTTAGAGAGAGAGAGAGAGAGAGAGAGAGAGAGAGAGAGAGAGAGAGAGGTTGGGGGTTAATAGGGGTTTATATAGAGAGAGATATCATAAGGGAGTGTGGATGGTTAGTGGTATGGGTGAGAGAGAGATAGAGTGGGGGGAGGGGTAGGAGGGTGAGGAGTGGGGGTTTGTGGAGAGAGAGAGAGAGCGATTTTAGGTTACAGGTTTAGAGAGAGAGAGAGATAACGATTGGAGGTTAGGGGTTGAGAGAGAGAGAGTGATTGGGGTTAGGGTTTTATAGAGAGAAAGAGAGAAATATATTGAGGGATTTTTAGTTTAGAAAGAGATATTGGAATTTAGGGGTTGATATATATATATATATATATACAGAGAGAGAGAGGGAAAAGGGATAGAGAGATAGAGAGGGATGGGGATATGGTTAGTGGTAGGGAATATAGAGAGATAGAGGGGGGGTAGGGGTAGGAGTGTGAGGAGTGGAGGTTTGGGGGAGAGAGATAATAGAGGTTAGGGGTTTAGAGAGAGAGAGAGAGATAGAGAGATCAAAGGGGGAGTGGCTATGGGGGTATATGGTTAGGGGGAGTAGGGTTATGGATTAGGGGGTAAATATAAAGAGAGACAAGGGGAAGAGGAGCGAGGGAGGGAGAGAGAGGGAGCCTTAGAGAAATAAAGAGAGGAGGGGTTTATGGTTTAGTGTAATAGAGAGTACATAAAGAGATGGGGGGTTAGGCTTTATTGTATAGGGGAAGATGGGGGGTTGAGAGAGAGAGAGATAAGGAATAGGGTTATAAAGAGGGAGGGGGTTCAGGTAAAGGAGGAGAGAGAGGGGGGGATTGGGTTTGAGAGAGGGAGGGTGGTTCAGGAAAGGTGGGGTTGGAGAGATAGAGAGGGGGTAGGGAAAGGAGGAGAGCGAGGAATGGGGTGTTAGGGAAAGGAGGAGAGAGAGGAACGAGGCGGGGGGGTTAGGGAAAGGTGGACTTGGAGAGAGAGAGAGAGAGAGAGAGAGAGAGAGAGAGAGAGAGAGAGAGAGAGAGAGAGAGAGAGGAAGAAGCATGGTTGCATTGGAAATAGAGCAAGAGAGGGGGGTTGTAGAGAGAGATGGGATATGAGGGGGGTTGGGTTATAGAGGGAGGGGGGTTAGGGAGAGAGTGGGAGAGAGAACGATGGGAGGTTGAGTGGAGAGGAATACAAAGTGGGGTTGGAGAGATAAATAGATGAGATATGGGAGGGGTGGGGAAAGAGAGAGGATTTGGGTTTTACGATAAGAGAGACAAAGGGTTAGATATTGTTGACGCAACGTCTGTCGACAGGGGTTCACTTCGCACTGCCACCAACAAACTACCAACCCAAACTCCCTTACACACCAGCCCAGAAAGGTGTAACCCTTTCCAACAACACTTGCAGAGCAAGTGTAGTCTCACCCGAGATGGATAAGGGGGCTGCAGGAACCAAGTTTCCGCAGTGGAGTTGAGGATATGATTTCAGCACACATTACCCAGAGATTATAACATTCATAGCATACTATCACTTCATCATTCGCACATTAAGTCATTCGCAGAGTTCAACAAATAAAACATTCAGAACAACATATTCAACTTACTTATTCAGATCAACAGTACTTCTTAAACCCATAGCATATTCACATCAAAGACCCAAAATATAGGACTGATCATCAAAACCTGGATGCCCATAGGATTACAATCCTACTCTATTTATATGCTTCTATTTGGTTACCAAACAGTCCACATGACCAAATTAACTAATTAAATACTTTTTGCGCTTCCGCGAACTCCACGAATGGTCCTTCTTCCGCGAAATGAACCTTTCGCACCTTTCAGCTTCCACACTTCCTATGGACTTATCCCGTGCCAATAGGCCCCCAACATAAACTTGTGGCTCATCCCGAGCCACCTCAATTGGACACTACTAGTTTTTTGAATTGCTGTTGGAATTCATCATATGTGGTTTGGATCTGGTTGACTATCTCTCTTACTGATGCTCGGAGATGCGCACTCTCTATCACCTGCTGCTCCGTTGGGTGGTCGCATACTTTCCGTTGTACTTACTCTAATTGCTCCTGTACCTATTTAATCACTGGTACTACTCGTGCTATGAGGTCTTCGGCCTTTGTTTGAAGCTCATCCAAATGCGCGGCTCGTCATTGCTTTATTTCGTGGGCCTTTGTAACCCGCTGCTTCATACTTTGCAGTTCTGCGACCTTTATCATTTGCATCATTATGGGCATCGTTGTGAGCAATCCTGTAAAGGATTCTAATTGCTCTTCTGCTTCACAGAGCTTTCCCTTCAGCGTGGCCAGGTGGTCATCCTCGACCAACCTATCCTAAAACTCTGTGATGCTTACCGCAACTTGCTGTGTTGCCTGTTCCATATCCTGGATCTCTGCCACTGCTTCCTCTATCACCGTCTGCCGACTTTGAATTTGTGCTAGTGGTGTGCTGGGTGTCACTCGAGTCTGGAGCTCTGCATTTTCCTTTCTTAGCTCGGTGATGGATACACCTAACATAACATCTTGTGCCTCCGGGGCGACATTCGGATCTAGTTTTGTCATTTCCCATGGCTTCGCAAGTGCTTTTTCCAATTTGGTCCGTTCCTCTATAAACCTTTCCTTCGCAGTCAGTGTTGTAGTTTGCTCCTTTATGACCTTTTCTTTCCCGGTCAATGCTGTTGTCTACTCCTCTATGATCTTCTCTTTCAAGGCCAGTGATTTTTCCAATTCAGCCCATTCCTCTATAGCTTGTACCTTTGCAGCCAGTGCCACGGCTTTTTCGTCTCGAAGGTGTTGTGCCACCATATCGCTGGTTTGTAGTTGCTTATGATATTCAATCATTTTATTGTGCATCGCAACCTCACGATTGTGGATTTCTGCGCTTGCTGCGGCTTGGACTCTATGTAGTGTTAACATGGGAAGAAAATTGAAATCGACCATTACCTGGTTGCTCTTTTGGATCTTGAGGTCCACATTCTTATCCCCTGTCAAAATGGCATGGGATTCGAGTTGGACTATTTGTTGTTGTGTTCCGACTTCTACCTCAATTCTGGGAGTCAATAGATGTTGCTGGATGTCCCCATGTGGTACACTTATGTTGATTATTGTACCTGCCAATGTGTTTAGCAGCTCCTTTATGTACTGGAATTGTTCAGCGGAATTCTGTGTGACCTTTTTGCGGTTCTTTTCCACTATTTCTGTAATGCTATCCAGAAAAATGTTGGCCTGCTGCGCAGTGAGCCCTCCCATGTGCTACTGCCTGCATGGTCCATTCATTTCTTTATCCTCATCTCTTCCCGTTGGATCTCTAATTCTGAATCTGTTAGGGTGTTGGCTGTGGAAGCCCCATCGTGGCCGGATTTCATCATCTGGTCTTGTGCATCCTCCTCTTGTTTTGCACCCTCCTTTCGGTTGGCTGAAGCTATATCTTCCCTGAACTGGTTTTGTCGCTTGGTTTCCTGCCCATTTGTTATGTCCTTCGGATTGGTGGAAACCTTCTAGTCCTCTGACCACTTGGCGATAATGTCGTTGAGCTCAGCATCAATGAGCTTATACTGTGTCCGCAACCATTGCTTCACCGGGTCTGCTCGAGCTTGGAGTTAAATTGTGTGTGCTTCGATGGATATCTTTGCGATGGAGTGATATTTTGTTGGAGCTTGCACTGATATCCACGGGATCATCCATGCATCCATCTGCATCCTTTCCAACCATATATAAAATTTTAGGGTGTTTTCTTTCTGGAATTCCTTATCGGTGGTCGCCCATAGATTCTGGTACCGCGCACCTTCACAGACTTGTTGTCCCGTGGGATCCACCCCCTAATAATCGTCTGGTTCCCTCCATCCTTTGAAGGCAATCAACAAGAGTAGCCATGAATATGTAAATGGCATCCCATACTCCTAGGCATCGGATACATCCTTAGTTAATTCATGTAGCAATAATTGGGACTAGTTCATCTGCTCTCTTGTGGTGCACCTTTCCGCAACAACGATGACCCCTGAGTTACATTGCAGGGGTCGGTTCTTCCTGGTTATTTTGACTGCTAGTATCTTTGCCCCTACTCTGAATGCCTGGTTATTGATTGTGTGAATCAAGTACCCTCGGGAGTCTTTCTGCACACCATACTTTGTCGTCAACTATTCCGCGAGTTTCTTGTTATTGTCCTTCCCCTGGAAAAACTGGGAAGGGTCGGCTCCTTCTTGAGGCAATCCAGTGATCCTTGAAATTAGGACAATGGTGATCGAGATCTTCTCATGCATCTAGAGAAATCCATCATGGAAACATGCGATAACTTTCTTGACGCATGTGTTTATTTGTGCCAATCGCCCAAAGTGTGGTAGGAGGGTGATACCTAATAGCCTCGAGCGTTCCAGTCCCAATTCCCACTTCTTGGGTTCTTTCTTTGTTGGGCCTCCTGCATGAGGGACATCCTCAAAAGCCTTTGCGTATTCTTTGAATTTCGCTAGGTCATGGTTGGTATACTGCAGCTTCTGCAACCTGGCTGTAATATCCCCAACTTCAACAACCCCTGGTGGTACCGGTGCGACCTCGATGGGGTATTTTTCATTCTTGTTGATCCGCAGTGTGGGAGCCCCTGCCCGATGTGGTGGAACATACAGTGAGATCATTGGACCATCATATCCATCTTGCACAGTTTCAACAGCTGAAGGGCCTGCAGCGTCATTCGTAAACCTTGCTGATGCCCAGGTGCCTTTCTTTTTCTCCCGACCGGTGTGGGGGGGTCGAGTTGCGCTCCTCTTCTTCTTGTGTGTAATTGTATACATAACTTTCAGTTGTTCCTGCACAACTGGTGTGGGATGCTGTCTTTCAGTGCTAGTGCTGGAAACATACACTTCCATTCGGCTCTGTGGATTAGTTAATGTGTTTCTGCTTCTCCTCCTCCTATATTTATAGCGCTGGTTGCTAGTATCCAACCGATCGTGGGCCATAATTACCAAATCTAGCTAGGATCTACCAAATCTATCACATGCATTGGTTATTAACTGTCATTGTTCTCATTTTTGTTGTTGTCCGGTGTGGTATAACTGCTGCATTTATTGCCGGATTGGACCTCCGTGCCTCGTGGCAGCTTCCGACTTGTTTTTTTTTTTGATTTCCCAACTACCCGATCGACATATCGAGTTCCACAGTGTCGATACTTCACCGTATAGTAGGTTTCTCTGCTATTGCTAATTTCTTCCGATTCCTCCAGGTCGTTGTTGTGTACTTATCAACCTCATCCGTCGGTTGTTCCGCATTGATCACGCTGCCGATCACAACTCGCGTTGGTTGGCGGTGTCTTAGATTTAGTTGATGCAGCCGCTGCCTAACTGGCTTCGTATCGGGTTTCAGGGGGATATTCATCTCCCCCAAGTCTTCGGAGACTCCCTTCATCTCTGAGAATTTTGTTGGAAACAAATATTGAAACTCATGCAGCAAGTCAGTCATCTTCGCAATAGTCGACTTGTCCTAGTAGTCTCCAATGCTTGTGAACTTTGGGTTCTCTTCCGACCCAATGTTCACCTTCTTGATCTTCAATGGTTGCTAAAATTTGTCCGACGGTATGTCTGGTGCCACAACACTGCGACTACCCTCTGATTCTAGCACGTATATAGCCCTGGGATCATCCTCATCGTCGGGCTCTCCGGTGACGTTGTAACACTCCATCAACATTTTTGGTGTCGTCATCCATTGAAGTGCCATCGATTGTCCTGTTGGTACCACCTCAAATATCTTTCCGTGGATCGCTTGTAGTGCAGTGTGGATCAAGGGATTTTCGTCTGAGAATGAAAACGATTGGTTGAAGCCAATGGTAAGCTGTTCCCAAGAAGTCATCCCGCGTCGCAGTTCTGCTGCGACATACCATCTCTGCGGTACTTCATCCAACGTGTGTACGAATGCATGTACCCACTCCTGTTTTTCTTTCGATCCCCATTGGTTTTGACAAGCATTCAGATGCTCCTTCGGGTTGCCTCGTCCGTAGTATCTCATTTGTTCGTACTTTGCAAATTCGCCGAACCGAACCTCCATGAGGCGTCGACATAGTGGCCAAGTTGTGATGCTTGATTTGTGCATTTCCCACCATCGCGTAGGAGTAGCCTTCAAGGATTCCTCCAGGGCCAGTAGATGCTGTGGTTCTGCCACTTTTTCCTCAAATTTTGTGAGAAACTTTCCCAAGTTGGGAAATCCCTCATATGTAGGTAACACGTATTCCTCCATGGCTACCCTTCGCAGGGACTGCATTACCTGTGCACATCTTCTAAAGGACACTTCATGTAACCGGTTCTGCCAATTCTTGAGGCCCTTGTCTGAATCTGAGGATGCCGAGCTGGCGCTGCGCCATCCTAATTCTCCATCCGCAGTGGGATTAACATAATCCTTAGAAATTTTGTACAAATTGTTCCACCCTTCTGCAAACTCGTCTCTGGATGGTTCCGTATAGCGCAACCCTTATGCAAGATCCAGTGGTACGATGACTCTCATCTCTTGATTCTCAAATGACATTATCATTTTCTTAAAATTGATAATCGCTTGATTCTCCATGGCCCAGTCTATCCCCAGCAGTACCGGATACGGACTGGTGTTATCCACGATTTCAATGACGTTGAAATCAACATACCGCCTGAGCCGTTCAATTTCAACTGGAAGTTGACATACCCGACCATGCAGAGTGACCTTACACTGATTCGCTAGTCGCAGCTGTACTGGTCACCAGGTCATCCGCGGCTTTCCCATTGTCTCCCACGTCTGCTTGGTCAGAATATTCACATCCGAACCCAAATCCAAAATGATGGAGTCGACATCAAATGCTCCAATTTGTGCCGAAATCCACATCTCCCTGCCTGTCTTCCTTTTATGTATGCAATTAACTTTCTGTTCCTGTCGTGCACCTTCCCATCGATGCAGTAGACCAGCTATTTCTTCCAGTGCATCTGGTTCCTTTTCCAAGTCTAGGAAACTTTCCAAGAAGGCCTTTAGAGTGTTTTCTTTCCTTCGCAAGTTCGTCGAGTCGAACGTCGGTGGCATGTCATAGATTTTTACCTGAAGAGGTAGATGCCTCCTATTCCTCATTGCCTCCTGTGCTTTCAAAAAGACATCCCTTTCTGCTTCTACGTCAAAGGTGACCTGCTTCTGTTTTTTTGTTTGTTGGCCTAGCATTGGTGTGTGACCTGTCGCCACTGGTCACCGCCCCTCCTCATGTCACTATTCCAACCATCGCATGGCTACTTCTAGCTTTTGTCGATATCATTTGCACAGCTGATGGCGCATTCTGATGATTTTGGTTCTGGTTCTGGGTTGGATTCTTAGTCTGCCATTTCACGATGAGCTTAGGGAAGTCCTCTACACTATGATCTACAGCACTGCAGTATGTACACTGCAGCACTGGGTTTGGACAATCTCTTTGGTAGTGCCCCTGTTAGCTACAGTGGTAATAGATGATCGGTCCTCTTCCCCATCCAGCAACTCCTCCACGTCCCATACCAGCGCCTCGGCCTCCGCGGAATCCTCCTATGAAACCTCCGAGTGGTAGCCCATATGGTTGATACTACGGTTTTCCATACTGCAGTTGTTGATACTAATGCTGCCCATACTGCAGCTGGCGATACAGCGGTGGTGGATACTACGGGTGTCCGTACTGCGGCTGCCCATATTGCCCCTGGTCGTATTGCTGTGGTTGGTTAAACTGCGGCCATGGTTGGTTGTACCGCGGTTGCTGCTGCACCGTTTGTGGCTCTTCTCCCTTCATAAAATATGTGTCAGCTGTCCGATCTTGCAGCAGGTCATAGGCCCTGTAGGCCTTCTCATCATGGCCAACCGATCGAAAAAAATTGCAGTATAAGTTTGTCGGCTTTGACACCATCTTTTGTGCTGATGTATATGTAACTTCGGAATGTATTTCACATATATGTATATTGTATTCCTATAGAGATGTTATTATTCCTCTATATGGAAGTGGTTGTATTCCTATAGATATGTTATTATTCCTCTATACGGAAGTGTCGTCATTTATATTGTAAGTGTCGTAACTTATACTTGATGGGTTATTAGACCACCTTGTTGGGGTTGGCCCTGTATAAGTCATGTGGATCAAAGGGTTATTAGACCACCCTATTGGGGGTCGGCCATGTGGGTCAAAGGGTTATTAGACCACCCTAGTGGGGGTCGGCCCAATCAGCATTATGTTAAGTGGTTAATTTGAGGCCGACCTAGTTGAGTAAAGGTCAAGTCAAGTTAGTTTATAAATATAGAGTGTGCCTCTCTCATTTTACACATTCTATTCTTTCACTCACACTTGGGAGAGTGGCACACTTGTGGAGGAGGAGGCTCTGCTACTAGGAGAAGACTATCTCTTGTATTCTGGTTGTATCATTGCTCTATCTATCTCTGAGGAAGTTATTGGGGTTTTTCACCTTTATGGTTTTCCCCAAGTAAACTCCGTGTCTCTTGTGTGCTTGCATTATTGTGTCCATGATTGATATGCTGTATATTTGCTGTACATGTTGTTCTCTCAGTTAAGATCCTAGATTAGATTGAAGTAAATTCTGAAAATTTAACATGGTATCAGAGCTAGCCTAAAAGAAGGCATGATATGGCATGTATGACACTTGTTGCACTTATGATGCTAGGGCTTGATATAGCAAAAACCAGTCATTGTAGCACTTTCGCTACAAATCCGTTTTGGCAAAGTTTTCGGATCGAAAACTTTTACAGGTCGAAGATCAGATCCCCATGTACCTTGTGTCCAAAGGAAAACCTCTAATTCGTTGTACTTTGTGATTTATGATCTGTACAATAACAATATAGGGTTTCTGCCTCTTCTAGATCTGAGTCAAAATCAGGTGACCTTGGGAAAAAGGTCATAACTTGGGCTAGGAAGATCCAAATGAAATTTCATAAAAAGTGACAGGTAGTACACATATTGTACTATCACAACAAAAGTTTTCAGAGGCCGAAGTTGAACCAGGGACACGTGGCACGCCGTACAAGTTCGCTCTCCTATATTATCCCATAAACAGGTCACGTTGCGACACTGGGCATAACTCTCTCTCAGAGAATCCAATTGAGGTCAAACCTGTCGGGATGGAAAGATAACAGGTCGGGCTATCTCAAGAAAATTTTTCAGACCCTGTGGATTGAAAAGTTTGGAGTTACACCAGAAACAATCAGGTACATATTTTTGTCAAATCAGAATTAGTTTTGAGCACCTTCATTCATGGCTTCTAGAATTTAGGGCTTCGGAGAAAGTTGGAATTTTTGTAATCGGAGACCACGACTGAATGCTACTCATCAAAATAGAAATTTAGAGACCAAGATCAGAATTTTTGGTTGGGAAGAAGGCTGGGCTTGATCATACCCTAGTTCGGGACTTTGATCAGACAAGTGGAAAATTAGGGCTTCTGCAAAAATGGGAATTTTTGAAATCTGTGACCACGGCTGGAAGCTCCTCATAAAAATAGAAGCTTAGAGATTTGGATCAAACCTTTTGATTGGGAATAAGAGTGGGCTTCATCAAACCCTAGTTCGAGGTCACGTCTAGTGAATCCGAAAGTTTCAAAGGCACAATTAAGGAGTGAAATGTTGCAGTTTTCAAATTCTGAATATACTAGCTTGATCAGCTCATCAAGGCGCATATTTCTATCCTTTCAGAAGTTTGAAATTCAAAGTTTGAATTTTTGGGGTTTTTCTGACAAACCCTATTACAGCTCCGGATCCAGTTCCTGCAAATCAAGTGGATTGGGTTAATCCTAGAAGAGGATGGATTGGTCACCTGCATAAGTGAAAAAGTTCATGTTTTAGAGGGAGATGAGGCTAAGGCCTTTCATAAGAAGATTAGAAGCAATCTTGACAGGTATGGCTTACATGAATGTTTCATGGTTAAGTTTATCATATGTTTGTCTTCATATCATTACAGTACAATCTTGATTAATTACTAGACTTGTCGTATCACCTTAATAGAAGATATTCATTGATTAAGGTTTTGACACTTATGAATGTACTAATGCATTGTGATGTTGTATGAGGTTTATGTTGTTCGCTAACATAAAAGGTACACCAAGAAAGACAAATCATGTTCTACTTCAAGAACATATGATCATGGTGACATGAAGACAAAGATTCATCCATTGTCATGGATCACATATAAGATCTACTTTCGAGGTATGTATAAGTTGGTCCTACAATGGTTAACCTATGAGACATGCATGTTACTAGCACAAGTCACTGAAGAGAACCAGAAGACATTATGCGGGTATGTTAGACATAAATAGCTAGCATGCTAATCCAGGTATGTTTTTCCTATATCAAGTTAGAATCCTACCTTGTGTTAGGATCTTATATTGTTGTGTTGTTGATAATGATTATTCATGAAGTCATAGGTTTGAATAGTCATGGCTGTAGGCATATTATGTTTCTTACCATAATTGATGATATGACTAACCAGAAGAATCATGAAGGTATAGGTTTGAGTAATCACGGGTTTATGAATTGATGATTTAACTAATCAGAAGAGTCCTATGATCAAATAAGAATATGCATGAGTAAAAGAAGACTTCCCTGAAACCTTGAATACTAATGTTTATTATCTGTGAATGATCATGACTATACATGTTTAATATTATTGTGTTTTGATAGTATTAAGATTATACTAATAAATGTGTGATTATGTATGAGACCTCAAGGATAACACAATGATGATACTAATAAGCATGCATAGTGATTAAGGATGGATGTAAGTTCAAGGACAGATAATCCAGGAAGCAAAGATCAAGAGGGAGCACACTCCAGCTGTTCCCGCAAGAAAGCAAAGGAGCACACTTCAGTAGTTTCTGCAAGGATGCAGATATTCAGAGGGAGTTGACCATCTTTCTTCATTCCACAACAGAAAGGTGTAGAAGAAGCTACTTCAGCAACTCCTGCAAGAAAGCAAAGACTCAGAGGGAGTCCACCCAACAAACAAACAAAGATAAGTATTTTAATTACCACTTCTTACATATTTGTTTGTTTAAATAAAATTGTTCAATGATACATATGCTTATGTTCCTAGACTTAGGATATGTATTTTGCATATTTGCATTAATGAAAAAGATACTACTAATATGCATATGATGGGTAAGTGGCCTATGGCACTGTACAACATTCCATTGCTACTTATCTAGAATGAAACCTCTTTGCTGACATGTTGGGAGTTGTGCACACTCTTAACAATGTTCTGGTAGAGATTGGAAGGCATCTAGAAAGTTGTGGAACATGGATAAATGTTGTATTGAAGCATTGGCTAAGATAATTGCATGAATGTATGACATATTTCTTTATGTGTAAGAATTTGTCTGAAAATTATGAGATGTTTCTAATCATGCAATTTAACTTGTTTTGTAGAAAAGACCGTATACTTTCACCTACAAAAGAAGGACTACAACATTTGTTCAAGCAACAAAATTATCTATTGAAGATATTGAAGTTCCCAGGATACGGGAAGAATGCCATGATCCGTCGATCATGAAGAACGATGTTTGGGATGCGGTCCCAAGAGCTAAAGGGAATTCTGTTGTGACTTCCAAATGGAACTATCAGATCAAGCATGCTGCAGATGGTAGCATAGAGAAATATAAAAGTGATGAAATAGAAGATACACCAGGTGGATTTCAAGACAACCTTCTTGAATGGTGTAGTCATATATGTGTGCAGAACTTGGTAGGATAGACAGCTTTCTATCCAGTTTGGGCTTTACCAAGAGTGAAGCGGATTCCAACCTTTACTACAAGGTTGAGGAAGGGAATCCTGTGATTCTACTCCTGTATGTGGATGACCTGTTTGTAACAGGAGATGACAGATTGATTGCCGACACACAACGGAAGCTTGCTGCTGAGTTCGAGATGGAGAACTTGGGGATGATGCACTATTTGTTTTTGGCATGGAGGTGTGGCAGAGTGTAGGTGGAATCTTCCTTGGACAAGGGAAGTATGTAGTAGAGATCCTGAAGAGGTTCGGGATGATGGACTGCAAGGATATGGCCACATTTATGGCATCGAACCTGAAGCTTCTATGTGATGCTTCATCTAATCCGATTGATGTCACGATATATCGTCAGATGATTGGGTCCTCTATGTACCTGACGAACACGAGACCAGATATTTTCTTTGTGGTGAACACATTGAGCCAGTTCCTGATGGATCCGAGGAGTGTTCACCTGGTTGCTGTAAAGCATGTTCTGAGGTACCTGAAGGGTACAGTGGATTATGGGCTCAAGTATGAAGTGAATCAAAAGTTTAACCTGTAGGGTTATGTTGATTCAGATTGGGCTGGCAGTGCTACAGATAGGAAGAGCACATCTGGGTGCTGCTTCAGTATGGGATCAATTGTGATCTCTTGGTTTAGTAGGAAGCAGTCCTGTGTAGCACTGAGTACAGCTGAGGCAGAGTCTGTTGTAGCCTGTTCAGCTAGTTGTGAGGCAGTATGGCTACGAAAGCTACTGTTTGAGTTATTTGAACTCCCGTTGGATGTTACTGGTATCTTTTGTGATAACCAGAGTTGTGTGAAGTTGTCCGAGAACCTAGTGTTTCATGACAGGTCAAAACACATAGAGATCAAATATCACTATATCATGGATATGGTGCAGAGAGGAGCCGTGAAGCTCCTGTATATTGCAATGGATGAGCAGATTGCAGATGTGCTAACGAAGCCACTAGCCAGGGTGAAGTTGGAGTACTTCAGGGAGAGGCTTGGTGTTCTTCAGATTGATGACACTTCGATGAAGAAGTGATGGACACATTTGCAGAATCCATTCCAAGCATGTTGGAAGGAGGATCCTTCACATGGGTGTGGATGTAAGCGCTGGATGATGAGCATCAGGACGATGCTCCAATTACTGCTATGTATGTACGCATCATGTTGGATGCTGGATATGATCAGTTGGATCATTTATATGTATGTACGCATCATGTTGGATGCTGGATATGATCGGTTGGATCATTTGTATGTATTTTGTGTATGCACCATGTTGGATGCTTGGACCATGTATCTGTATATGTATCAAGTGGATACATTGTATGATTAGGTAGATCATGTATGTTGATATGTATTATGTATGATTAGGTGGATCATGTATTTGTATTTGTATCAAGTGGATGCATTGTATGATCAAGAGGATCATGTATGATGATATGTATCAGGTAGATACTTGGTATGCATCAGGTAGATGCATTGTATGATCAGGATGATCATGGATGACGAGCGTCAGGATGTTGCTCCAGATGACATGCAGTAGGATGTTGCAGTGATGATGATTAGGATGATCATGTGTACATCAGGATGATGTATGGTGAGTATCAGGTTGATACTCTGTGGCCTTGGAATAGGTTATGCAGATAAGCATGTAATTTGTGCCATGGGAGATTTGCAGATAGTCTTTCGAGGTTTTGCCCATGGCATGTAATTTGTACCCTGGGATATCTAGCAAATGCTCTTTCAAGGTTTTGCTTGGGAGGACATATAATTTGTGCCCTGGAAGATCTGCAAATAGTCTTTCAAGGTTTTTCCTATGGCATGTAATTTGTGCCCTAGGATATCTGGTAGATGCTCTTTCGAGGTTTTGTCCAATGGCATGTAATTTGTGCCCTGGGAGATCCGATAGGTTGAGCTGTGTGCTCGTAATTAGTACTGGGATGCTCTTTCAAGGTTTTTCCATGACCACATGTAATTTGTGCCCTGGGAGTTCCGATAGGTTGAGCCTTGTGCTCGCAATTAGTCCTGGGATGCTCTTTCGAGGTTTTGTGGTGACCACATGTAATTTGTGCCCTGGGAGATCCGATGGGTTGAGCCTTGTGCTCGTAATTAGTCCTAGGATTCTCTTTTGAGGTTTTGTGGTGGGGTCACATGTAATAAGTCCTGGAGATATGGACAGGATGAAAAAGGCCTCAGATGCTCTTTAGATTTCTTGCTAGTCAAGAGACTCTTTTAAGGTTTTGTGATGCACGTAATAAGTCTTGAGATTTCCACAGTATGGCCGGTGATGACGAAGACCTGCAGGTGGTGGGCCTACATCCAGTATGAAAAAGGACTGGCTCTGTAGAACTTCCTATGACGAGTAGATTCAGAGATTGATTGAGATAGCAGCAGCAGTGTCGATGATGATGACTCGATGACGATTATCCAGTGATGATGATCCAGAGAAGAAGACTTGTGCTAGAAGACCTGTGTCGAGAAATACCTTCCTAGTTAAGAGGGAGTGTTGATGTATATGTAACTTCGGAATGTATTTCACATATATGTATATTGTATTCCTATAGAGATGTTATTATTCCTCTATACGGAAGTGGTTGTATTCCTATAGAGATGTTATTATTCCTCTATACGGAAGTGTTGTCGTTTATATTGTAAGTGTCGTAACTTATACTTGATGGGTTATTAGACCACCTTGTTGGGGTCAGCCCTGTATAAGTCATTTGGGTCAAAGGGTTATTAGACCACCCTATTGGGGGTCGACCATGTGGGTCAAAGGGTTATTAGACCACCCTTGTGGGGGTCGACCCAGTCAGCATTATGTTAAGTGGTTAAGTTGAGGCTAACCTAGTTGAGTAAAGGTCAAGTCAAGTTAGTGTATAAATAGAGAGTGTGTCTCTCTCATTTTACACATTCTATTTTCTCACTCACACTTGGGAGAGTGGCGCACTTGTGGAGGAGGAGGCTCTGCTGCTAGGAGAAGACTATGTCTTGTATTCTGGTTGTATCATTGCTCTATCTATCTCTGAGGAAGTTATTGGGGTTTTTCACCTTTATGGTTTTCCCCAAGTAAACTCTGTGTCTCTTGTGTGCTTGCATTATTGTGTCCATGATTGATATGCTGTAGATTTGTTGTACATGTTGTTCTCTCAGTTAAGATCCTAGATCAGATTGAAGTAAATTCTAAAAATTTAACATTTTGCAGATATACACATTCCTCTGGTCGATGCCCTCTAGTATGATAGATAGGACACCATGGCATGCCTCCTTGACGAAGGGGATTTGGTTCCCTCGACTGCAAATACTCACGGAATTCTGGCCAATTGTGCTTATGGTTCCCCTTAGCTCTGCACCTGGTGCACCATATGTCTCTACGGGTTTCCTTTCCCTTTTTGATATCCTCCAATTGAAGTGTTAAATTGGCCAACTGCGCCTGGAATCTATCCATTCCTATCCCTGCTTCACCGATTGGTGAAGCCTCCAGCTTCATCGAAATCTCTAATGCTTTTGCCTGTATCACGATTTTTTGTTGCATGAGTGGTCCTCTGATATGCGATACCAGTCCTGCGATGAACCATTCTTTGTGTTGCAGCTCATTTATTGGGAAGCTCAATTTTGATATCAACATCTTGTACCGCTGATCGAATTCCCACACCGACTCATTTGGGAATTGCTTAATCTCCTTAAGCTCAGTAACATACTGTGACTCAGATTTTGGATTTTTAAATGCTTCAATCATCGCCATTATGACCTGTGCCAACATCTTGGCTAGTGTTCCCATTGGAACCTTTACAAACTTCATGTACCAATCTAACTATCGGCCCCTAAGGGTTGTCACTAGTTGTCCCATCTTTATGGTGTCATCTTGGACCTGCTTCATAGTCTAGACTGCTTCACATATGAACCAATACTGTTCGGGATCCTCGGTCCCGTTCCCCTGAAAGGTAGGCATCTTTGCCTCATCGGCCATCCTAAAGTTGTTACTATTATTGTTTACTGAAGTGCTACTCTTACCGTTGCACGTAGGGAAAATCTGTGAGTAGTTTGGATTTCTTCCTTTAAAATTCAAAGTAGTGTGCGGGGTTGAAGGTATGTTGTAACTTATGATCTGTCCTCCTTCTGCTTTTGGGGTAGCCTGGTTGACGTCTCCTTTGCAATAAGGTCACTTCCTCCCTTGTGGTCCTATTTCGCAGTTCTCCATTCCGTTCCTGTCAGGAGACTCTCTCTCAGTCCTCCTCTTCTTCTCAGGACACCGGAATATTGCTCCACTCCTCAAGGTACCACACTCTTTGTCATCTTCCCTTAGAAATTTGTCGTCGCTCATGTCCATCTACCCCACATATTTCTGTCAAATATGCATTCACGCGATACCTTCAACCTCCACACACCAATTTTTCTACTCGTCGGCAGACATCCTTAATATTCCTTTTTCGCTGACAAGCATCTTAATCCATAGTTTTAACAATGACAGGAACCTTCCTCTCACCCCCCTGAGGAAGTTTCTCTCCGCGTCACTGTACGACTTGATAGTGTCTACCGTGAACTCATTCACGTATCCCTCGAGGATACTATCCACCCAGAAATCAACAGCTCGTGATTCCTTGTTATTGAATTGCTTCAATTGTCGAACCAACTTTGGGGTCGAACAATTAGGTTCAGTCTTCTGGCAGTGATTCTTTCGGAATGTCAACTATGCTAGCCACTCATGTAGCAACAATGGGAATTCACAGAAGAATATTTCATGGATATCTAAGTAGATGTATTTTTGTAGCCAACTGGTTGCTGTCTGTTTAGGATCTCGCTTCTCGCTTTCTGCGAATTCCTCTTCCTTCTTGTCGAACCACTCTTGGATATCTGGTTTCGTCGAATGCCTCAGCATATCCTCTTATTTTCTTCCTCAAGGTCTCGGCAATGAAACCATTTGTTGACGCAGCATCTATCAACACGGGTTCACTTCGCACTACCGCGAACAAACTACCAACCCAAACTCCCTTACACACTGACCCGGAAAGGTGTAACCCTTTCTAGCAACACTTGCGGAGCAATTGCAGTCTCACCCGAGATGGATAAGGGGGCTACAGAAACCAAGTTTCCACAGTGGAGTTGAGGATATGCTTTCAACACACATTATCTAGAGATTATAACATTCGCAGCATACTATCAGTTCATCATTTGCACATTAAGTCATTCGCAGATTTCAACAGATAACAAACATTCGGCACAAAATATTCAACTTACTTATTCAGATCAACACTACTTCTTAATCCCATAGCATATTCACATCAAAGATACTCTAAAAAATTCACATTCATCATCACATAAAAATAGAGACAGAGATTGCACCATAATCGAACATCTTCATTCATTCATTAAACCCTGTTGAATCAACCTCGGAGAAACAATCAATACACCATGTTGCGGATACAAAACAGACCCAAAAGATAGGATCGATCATCAAAACCTGGATGCGCTCAGACTTACAATCCTACTCTATTTATATGCTTCTATTTGGTTACCAAATGGTCCACATGACCAAATTAACTAATTAAATACTTCTTGTGCTTCCGCGAACTCTGCGAATGGTTCTTCTTTCGCGGAATGACCCTTTCCCATCTGTCGGCTTCCGCACTTCCTGCGGACTTATCTCGTGCCAATAGGGATATAGGGAGAGAGATAGAGGGTGCGAGAGAAAGAGAGAGGGAGAGGGGGGTGGGGATTATATAGAGAAAGGGATATATATAAGGAGGGGGGAGAAATAAATGTAATACAAGAATGAAAACATAATAAAATAGCACGTGTGCACTATTAATATGCATGCACCACTAATGTGCACACGCCACTAACACACACACATTATTAACGCATGCACACTTATGACGTGCGCAAGCTACTTACACGCACACGCTCGTAATTTTTTTTTTGCTTTCTTGCCTTTTCCTTTTCCATGTTTGATGAGTGGGTAGGTTTGGTTTTAGGTCTGGATTGCCAAACCTTATGGCTTGTACTACATTAAAGGAAAACACATCATTTTCTATAACTTTGTTCTTTTCGACCTTGATTATGTATATGCTCTACTTGTCGATTTCTAATGAAACTACACACACTTATAGAATTCTGTGTGTAGATTCCAAATATATATATGGGCATGTGCAAGCTAATGAGGGTCACTTTTGGTGTGTTAGATAAAATAGAAAACTGAAAAATTAGGCATCCCTCAACTTACTTGATTTTTTTGACATTTTTACACAAGATATCTTGCATCAAGTAAACAAGATGAAACGTAGAAAATTGAGTCACGTTTCAGAATATATAAGTTTTAAGTATTGAAAATTTACATAACTATTTCAAATTTCATGTTTTCTAACAGTCACATTTTATTTGTTTGACAAATGATAAGGTATATGTTTTTGTGGGTGCAGCCTTTCAATGCCTAAATGACGGTTTCAGGATACAAAAATTGGTAGACATGTATAGAACCCATAGCACTAGTGCAACGCTATTTTTCCAAAATTAAATGTTTAATTTTTTTTTTTAATTATGTAAGTGATCAAACCTCGAGAACGGTACGTCAAATGTGGGTGCAGTCTTTGAAGGTCTTAATGTAGTTATTTTGACTTGGATTTTTTACAACATGTAGAAGTCGGTGTCCTCTAGTGTAGCATACAAGTTTTTTAAAAATGGTTGTGAAATGAAAAAGTTACGGAATAAACACTAACAATATGTTTTTTGACCAATGGAGTGATGACACAAGAAAATTAGGAAATAAATAGAAAATCTCAATATTTTAAAAAAAAATTACATATTTGGAATCTGCATTAAAAATACTATTTATGCCTAAAATTTTGTCAATAATGGTCAAGTATGTCATGTTGTAGAGAGCGGTGAAAAACAGGCATACTCAGACAAATGTTAAAAATGTCAAATTAGCTATGGTCTAAAAATTCCCTAGCATAGGTTTGGTAAGTATGAACCATCCACATAGGATAGTGGCTGACACGCAGGCATGGGAGGAGTGGGTGATTAGGTACTCAGGAACACGCGCGCGTTATGTTTAAATTAAAATAACGCGTGCGCGTTGTATTTAAATTCAAATTTTAGTGTTTTGGCGCTCAATGTTATAAGCAATGCGCTAGCGTTATGTGGATACATAACGCGCTTGCGTTATGTGATTACATAACATGCGCGGGTTATAATCTTCACAAATTTATGTTTTGAAGTGTTAGATTGGGTGAGAGAAAGATAATGATAATGAGGATGATGAAGATGAAGATGATGATGGTGATGAAGATGAAGATGATGACGGTGATGAAGATGATGAAGATGATGATGATGATGAATACGATGATGATGGTGATGAAGATGATGATGATGATGATGATGATGATGATGATGAATATGATGATGATGATGATGATGATGATGATGATGATGACGACGACGCATATGATGATGATGATGATGATGATGACGACGACGATGAAGATGTTGGTGATGACGACCACAATGATGATGATGAAGATGATGAAGATGATGAACATGATGATGAGGATGATGATGATGATGAAGATGGAGATGACGACGACGATGACGATGATGATGATGATGATGAAGATGGAGATGACAATGACGATGATGATGATGATGATGATGATGATGATGATTAAGATGTCATCATCGTCATCTTAATCATGATATTCATCACCATCATCATCATCATCATCGTCATCGTCTTCATCATCATCATCATCATCATCATCATCATCATCATCGTCATCACTCTATCTTCTATGGTTTTACACCTCTCTCTCTCTCTCTCTCTGTAAACCCCATCTCCCTCTCTCTAACCTCTCCCCCATCCCTAACCATCTTACTCTTTCTATCTCCCTACTACTCCCCATAGCCCAAAACCCCCTCCTCTCCCTAGCCCTTACTAACCCGGGCTCTCTCAGTCTCTCTCTCTTCCCTACACCTCCACCTACCTCTAACCACACCTTCCATCTCTCTTTCACAGTCCCTAGAACCAACACCCTCTCCTCTCTCGCTCTCTCTCTCCCTCCTTCCCCCCCCAACCATTACTAATGCCCTCTCAGTCTCTCTCTCTCTCTCTCTCTTGACCTCGCTAACCTCGCTCCTAGCCCCTTACCCATAAATAAACCCCCCTCTCTCACTCTCTCTTCCTTGCTTCTACACCTCTCTCTCTCTCCCTCTCTCTCTCTCCCCCCCCCTCTCTCTCCTAATCCCCCTTCCCCTAACACTACATGATGATGATGATGATGATGATGATGGAGATGACGACGACGACGATGATGATGATGATCATCATCGTCCTCGTCATCTACATCATCGTCGTCATCTCCATCATCATCTTCATCCTCATCATCATCCTCACCACCATCTGCATCATGATTGATAATTGGTCATCATCATCATCATCCTCTTCTTTATGATCACCATCACCACCACCACCACCACCATCATCATCATAATCATCATCGCCATCATCTTCATCACCATCATCTTCATCTTCATCATCCTCATCGTCATGTCCATCATCATCTTCATCATCATCATCATCCTCATCACCGTCTTCAACATCATCATCATCATCATCATCATCATCATCATCAACAGCATCAGTATCATCTTCATCCTCATCATCCTCGTCGTCATATTCATCATCATCTTCATCATCATCCTCATCATCATCCTCATCACCATCTTCATCTTCATCATGATTGATGATTGATCATCATCATCATCATCATTCTCTTGTTTATCATCACCATCACCATCCTTATCACCATCTTCATCATGATTGATGATTGATCATCATCATCAGCAGCAACAACAGCATCATCATCCTCTTCTTCATCATCGCCATCATCATCATCATCATCATCCTCATCATCCTCGTCGTCATATTCATCATCATCATCATCATCATCATCCTCATCACCATCTTCATCATGATTGATGATTGATCATCATCATCATCATCTCCATCTTCTTCTTTATCAGCACTATCATCATCCTCATCACCATCTTCATCATGATTGGGTATTGATCATCATCAACATCATTGTCATCATCATCATCCTCTTCTTTATCACCATCATCATCATCATCATCATCTTCATCACCATCATCTTCATCATCCTCATCGTCATATTCATCATCATCTTCATCATCATCTTCATCATCACCATCCTCTTCTTTATCATCACCATCATCATCATCATCGTCATCATCATCATCATCATCATCATCATCATCATCATCATCATCATCATCATCATCATCATCATTGTCATCATCGTCATCGTCATCTCCATCATCATCTCCATCATCATCATCATCATCCTCACCACCATTTTCATCATGATTGATGATTGATCATCATCATCATCATCCTCTTCTTTATGATCACTACCATCACTACCATCATCATCTTCATCATCATCATCCTCGTCATCATATTCATCATTATCTTCATCATCATCATCATCATCATCATCATCATCCTCATCACCATCTTCATCTTCATCATGATTGATGATTGATCATCATCATCATCATCGCCATCCTCTTCTTTATCATGACCATCGTCATCCTCATCAGCATCTTCATCATGATTGGGTATTGATCATCATCATCATCCTCTTCTTTATCATCATGACCATCATGATCATGATCATGATTATCACCATCATCTTCATCATCCTCATCGTCATATTCATCATCATCTTCATCATCATCATCCTCTTCTTTATCACCATCATCATCATCATCATCATCCCCATCATCCTCATCGTTGTCGTCGTCATCTCCATCATCATCATCATCCTCACCACCATCTTCATCATGATTGATGATTGATCATCATCATCATCATCATCATCCTCCTCTTCTTTATGATCACCATCATTGTCATCATCATTGTCATCATCATCATCATCCTCATCATCCTTGTCGTCATATTCATCATCATCTTCATCATCATCATCATCATCCTCATCACCATCTTCATCTTCATCATGATTGATGATTGATCATCATCATCATCATCATCATCATCGCCATCCTCTTCTTTATCATGACCATCATCATCCTCATCACCATCTTCATCATGATTGGGTATTGATCATCATCATCATCGTCATCATATTCATCACCATCATCCTCTTCTTTATCATCACCATCATGATCATGATCATCATCACCTTCATCATCATCATCATCATCACCATCATCATCATCATCATCATCATCATCATCATCATCATCATCTTCATCAGCATCATCTTCATCCTCATCATCCTCGTCGTCATATTCATCATCATCATCATCATCATCATCATCATCATCATCCTCATCACCATCTTCATCTTCATCTTCATCACCATATTCATCTTCATCTTCATCATGATATTCATATTCATCATCATCATCATGATGTTCATCATCATCGTCATCATGATATTCATCATCATCATCATCATCATCCTCATCATCATCTTCATCTTCATCATCGTCGTCTTCATCATCTACTACTCCCCCTAGCCAAAACCCCCTCCTCTCTATTTCTCTCCCCTCCTCTCCGTAGCCCTTACTAACCCGAGCTCTCTCAGTCTCTCTCTCTTCCCTACACCTCCACCTACTTCTAACCACACCTTCCATCTCTCTTTCGTAGTCCCTACAATCAACACCCTCTCCTCTCTCGCTTTCTCTCTCCCTCCTTCCCCCCCCAACCATTACTAACCCCCTCTCTCAGTCTCTCTCTCTCTCTCTCTCCCCCCCTTACCCCTAACTAAACCCCCCTCCTAGCCCCTTACCCCTACCTAACCACCCCCATCTCTAATCCCTAAACCCCTAACACCAAATCCCTATTTAACCTCTTAACCCATAAAAACTATTTAATAAACTATTGAATAAGGTTTTTTGATTATTTCAATAACGCTAGCGCGTTTATGAATGCCAAAACGGGCGCGCGTTTTGTGCAAATAGGTGTTATTTAGCATTGCACCAAACATATTAAATACCTAGGATTTTTTTTAATATTCAAGAAACGCGCGCATGTTTTGGGTGTGAATAACGCTAGTGCATTATGTGTTTACATAATGCGTTAACGCTAATGCATTATGTCTGTGCAAAAATATTAGTAAAATTCTTTTATCCTTTCGCGTTCTGCGTTTTCTCCTCCTGCCTTCCCTATTTTTATGTTTACCAGATATTTTACACAAACAAAATGATAAAGCAAACAAATTAATAGGAACAATCTTCGAAATGGCTTGATGACTTGTTTCAATAGACACGTTTTATCTAAATATCATAGCCATAGACAACAACTAATTCAAATAGTCAATTCGCTACAACTAAGATCAAACTTTAGATAATATAGTTTCTATAGTGTTAAGCGGCGCTATTGCAATCTAGGTAAATAACATACAAATATTTCAAACAAATTTATGGGCATAAGCATTCCAGAAAAGATGGCAAAGATTCAAAATGGTCGGCTGTACCAATAAAACTAGGGGCACCAAACTAAGGCTCAAACTACGTTTATGGACACTTACCGATCGAAGGATGTCTGAGTGTAAATGCAAATGTAGCAGCCCCTCCAGGAAGCATTCTTCTTCATTGACCTTCTCTTGGACTCAAGTGGCCTCAATGCCCAACCACCGAATAGTTGCACGAGTTGTAGTTAAGAAACAATGGTCGAAATAGAGCAATTATAAATGATTTGATCAACAAAGCAAGTTGCCCAATTCATAGAGTTGTTAATTTGAAGAAACAAGTAGGCATAGAACATACATGAAGGAGTTTCTTAACTGGTAGTGGTCACTAATCGGATGAAGAAGGAGTTTGATGAATGGACAATGCATAACTTTGATTCGTGAGAGACTAGGCCACTATCTTTGAGGGCAATCAGGGATCCTGCAAGATCTCATGAGCAACATGTCAATTTAGATGGTTTCCGGGCCATATAAGGATGGTTATCCACATACTGCATTCAAATGAAGATGGACATCATGATATGCTGGGAAATCTGGATGGAATGAATATGGGCATTGGGCATGTGTGTTGGAGTGATGGGAAATTGGATACCCATTGACAAACTCTTTAATAAGAGTCTGCATCCGGGTGCATATTGCTCGGCAAGGAAAGAGAAGCCTCAAGAAACCATGGAAGAAGTTAGAGAAAAGAAAAGATTGGACATGTGGAATCGAAGGCATTCCATGGAAACTCATCCAATTCCAACCGTACATGATGCCACGGTCGTTCCTACCCATCCACCTCAATAAATACGAATAAATTCACTAGAGGGGCCCTCAATTTCAACAACATTTGATGAATAAGCACCCCATGGCACTAGTGAAGAAGTAAGACATAGGTGCTCATCGGGGGATGTTTCAATTCCCACATCTAGCCAACCTCAGAATATGGTCAAGCCAACCTCAGAATATGGTAGTGAGTGACTTGTTGGGTAGTGGTTATACAAGCGATGAAGTTAGAGACGCATTGAGTGGATGATTGACAATGGAAGAAGCAAATGTTATGGAGACCGTCCAAGAGAATGAAAGACAAGGGGCTCCTATGGAAACATCGGAGCGTCATGGTGATGGTGTACATGCTATAGTTCCAACACCCTTACCTCCATTAGAAACTGCACGCCGAAGAACTCTGAGACGTATGCAGGTTGATGAAACTCTCATTAGTTCACTTGAAGGTATGTTGTCTAAACGTTCTATTGCTTATCAAACTTGACAAATACTTGATAACTTTTTTGATTCTAAATGTGATGGGGACAAGTGCAAATTATTTTTATCATTGTTGAAATCTAGGCATATGACTGTTGTTAGAAGAACATTAGGGATAAAGATGGCCAAAAAGTTAGAACCGAGTTCTCATATTGTTAAAAGTTTAGTAGATGCATTTAGTTCAATTGGAAATAAATCTCACTCAAAGGATCAGAATGCGGCTCGTTGTGTGTTGTCACAATCAATCATTAACAAAAGCACTAGGGCACTTCATTTTCTTAAACCTACATCCAAAATTGTTAATTTGAATGTGAAGACACTTCATAGGTATTGTGTTACAAGAGAACAACTTGAAACCGGTCAAACATATGTTTGGGCCTTCATTGGCAGGTTGCCATGCTCTGATATGAAGCTCATTGATGCGGTAAAGGGATTAATGCAAGATTTTTGGCATGAAAACACTAGACCTTCTTCCAACCAAAAAGATGTATTAAAATTGAGAAGGGGTTCAAAGGATCGTGAACCACACATTAAACATTTTCTTGATATGACACAAATAGAATTATATGAGATATTTAGGAATGAACATAATAAACTTCACTTGGGCCAAAGATCCTTTGAAAAATGCAAACCATGGTATGTTAAAATAAACACAATTCATAACACATGTTGTTGTCGATACCACATTGAGTATGGTTACTATTATGACACATATACATATATTTTTCGTGTATTGCATAACACTCTTGTGCAGGAATGCTCCGCTGCATTACCACCAATTCCCTAGTTTCCAAGATGGACCTATAAGGTGACACCCGAGCCATTGGACCGGAGGAGAGGAGCATCCCTAGCACTATCCCGATGTCCTGAATCCAACGGATTCGATGGTTCGTCGATTGGAGCCACGGTCATCATTCTATGGCGTGTTCTGTTTCGCATCCAAAAGGCTTTCAGGGACACCTGCTAAATACCTGCCGGGGGAATAGAACTCCAACCGTGCAACAAAACCATTTTTCGAGGTGTCTTGTAAGTGTGTCTAGGGAGGTTCCGGCTGGGAACGCTGGCCATAAGTGCCTGACGGAGGATTTTTCAAAGTTGACCCCCATGTGCAAAAATTGCACACTCCCTCACTGACCAAAACCCTAGTTTCCAATAGACCTACAAGGTGACACCTGGGCCATTGGGCCGGAGGAGAGGAGAACCCCTAGAACTATTCCGATGTCTTGAATCCAACAGATTCGACAGTTCATCGATCGGAGCCACGGTCGTCGTTCTATGGCTCGTTCTATACCCCTACGTCTTGAGAAGGTTGAAGCTGTAAAGCAACAACTCTCTAGTATTCATCCTGAAGCTCTTTTGTTTATGTCTAAGATAAAGAAGCTCCCAGTTCATGAGTTGGAACATATTGATCTTAACAGGCTTTATACAATCTTTGTTTTGGATGCGAGACAGAACAAGCCATAGAATGGCGAACATGGCTCTGATCGACAAACCATCGAATCCGTTGGATTCAGGATGTTGGGATAGTGCTAGGGGTGCCCCTCTCCTTCGGTCTCGTGGCCCGGGTGTCACCCTGTAGGTCCATCTTGGAAACTAGGGTTTTGCTTAGTGAGGGAGTGTGCAATTTTTGCACATTGGGGTCAAATTTGCAAAATCATCCATCGGTCACTTCTGGCTAGCATTCCCAGCCGGAACCTCCCTAGACACACTTGCAGAACTCCCCGAAATCAGGTTTTACTACACGGTTGGAGTTCTATGCCCCCGACATGTATCCAATAGGTGTCCCTGAAGGCATTTTGGATGTGAGACTGAACGAGCCATAGATTGACGACCGTCCCTATGATCGACGAACCATCAAATCCATTGGATTCAGGATGTCAAGATAGTGCTAGGGGTGCCCCTCTCCTCTAGTCCCATGGCCTAGGTGTCACCTTGTAGGTCCATCTTGCAATATAGGTTTTTGCTCAGTGAGGGAGTGTGTAATTTTTGCACATTGGGGTTAAATTTGCAAAATCGTCCATTGGGAGCTTATGGCTAGCATTCCAAGCTGGAACCTCCCTAGACACACTTGTCGGACACCCTGGAAACCTTTTTTGTTGCACGGTTGGAGTTCTATGCCCCCAGTAGGTATCTAGCAGGTGTCCTTGAAGGCCTTTTGGATACTACACGGAACATGCCATATAATGACGAGCGTGGCTCCGATCGATGAACCGTTGACTCCGTTGGATTCAGGACGTTGGGATAGTGCTAGGGGTTCCCCTCTCCTCCAGTCTCGTGGCCCATGTGTCCCCTTGTAGGTCAATCTTGGAATCTAGGGTTTTGCTCAATGAGGGAGTGTGCAATTTTTGCACATTGGGGTCAAATTTGCAAAATCGTCCATTGGGAACTTCTGGCTAGCGTTCCCAGCCGGAACCTCCCTAGACACACTTGCAGGACTCCCCGAAATTAGGTTTTGCTGCACGGTTGGAGTTCTATGCCTCCTGCAGGTATCCAGTAGGTGTCCCTGAAGGCCTTTTGGATGCGAGACAGAACAAGCCACATAATGACGACCGTGCCTCCTATCGACGAACCATCGACTCCATTGGATTCAAGACGTCAGGACAGTGCTAGCGGTGCCCCTCTCCGCCGATCCCATGGCCCACGTGTCATCTTGTATGTGCATTCTGCAAACTAGGGTTTTGGTGAGTAAGGGACTGTGCAATTTTTTCCCACGAGGGTCAACTTTGCAAAATCATCCACTGGGCACTTGTGGCTAGCGTTCCCAGTTGGAACCATCCTATACACACCTGCATGTCTCCCCGAAACCCGGTTTTGTTGCACGGTTGGGATTCTATGGCCCCAGTAGGCATCCGACAAGTGTCCCTGAAGGCCTTTTGGATGTCGGACGGAACGAGCCATAGAATGAAGACCGTGGCTCGGATTGACAAACCATCAACGCCATTGGATTCAGGATGTTGGGACAGTGCTAGGGGTGCCCCTCTCCGCCGGTTCCATGGCCCACGTTTCATCTTGTAGGTGCATTCGAGCGTTTGTGTTTAGGTAAAATAGTGTCGCGGTCCGGGGCACTGTTTTTTTTTGTTATATTAACCACAACGAGCGAGCGTTATGGTGATACATAATGCGCGAGCGCTATGTATACCCATAACACTCGCGCGTTTTGTAATCCTATCCTACATGTTAAATGACATGGCAGGTTCGGAGCCCGCCATTCCTAGTTTTACATAACGCGTGAGCATTGTGCATTTACACAATTCTCTCTCCTTTTGCATTTACTCAATTGCATCTAAAGGGTCCCTCAACTTCGTGCAAGGGCCCATATATTTTAATATTTTATTTATTTCTTCAGTTTTATTTGCACTCATGTCATATTTATATAAAACATAAATAATGTATTTCAACTATAAATTTTGATTGTGTCACCTATTTCAGAAACAGAAAAGAACCCACAAAAGTATATTGGAAGGCCTACCCACTAGAAGAAAAAAAAACTATATTGCTTATGTTAAGGGAAAGATAGTCTGGCCTAACACTAGACCTTGTAATTTTCGGGCTTCGTTAACTTTCTTAAATTTTAAAAAATATAAAATTAACTTTGAAGTTTTGGAAAAATAGTGTCCCACAAGAACTGCCTATTATCTACAACTTTACATAATTTTTTTCACAAAATTGGACAATTTACATACCAAACCCGGGGCCTAATGCAAACAGATGCATTATGTTTTAGAGAAAAAGTTGCATACCAACCTTATAAGAGCACCATTTTGGGGGAGTTATACTTATTTTAAAAAAATAAAAGTTATATATTCTCATTATCAACATTTCATCTTTTACACCATATTCGAAAACGTTGTGTGGGTACCTCTAATAATTCATTTTAATGATTGGATTTTTGTGTTTCTAGAAGTCCATTCCAACTAACGCATCATAAGTGGGTATCATTACCTTTTTTTTAATAGAAAAATGGAAAGAGATTGTATTATAAAAAGGATGTGCACAACCATTCATTAGAAAATTGTGCAAAGTATGATCTCATAAGTAATGTGCAAAGAGGATACTAAAAAGTGTACCATCCTTGATCTACAAAATTTCCTAAACTGCTTCCTAGATTTCACCATAACAGAGGAGGGATAGACCCTTAGAAACTGGAAATTAAGCAAAATACAGAAAAAACATTCAAGCATGTAGAAGAGGACCAACCCAACTATTCCCTGATACCTTGCAGGACATATATAGGTTGCTAGACATATGCTTCTTCCATCGGTCTCACATCTTGAGTTGGAGATTCTTGACAATGGTTGCATTGGGACATCTTGGCCATCTTCAAGATTTACTCTTTTATAATGTCCATGGAACCCATCAACTCTATCATATTTCTCTCTAAATCGTCTATGCACAAATCCTGTCACGTTAACTAGTGTGATATATATCTCTTCTCAACGGACTCCCTGTGAGCCTTGATTCCAACACAGATGGCCTCATACACCTTATGAAGATGTTGCTTAAAATATTCAACACCATCCTTTATAAATTCCACTCCTTCTACTAAGCCCGCCATTGAGCCCATAACAAAGTGTTGAATGCGAGCTGAATCTCCGATGAACAAAGACGAAAAGGTAGGGGTTTCTGAATGTGCACATTTCTTCTATGTTAGACTGTCATCTGATATTGTGTCTTCCTCACTGATGATGGAGGAAATACTTTTGAATTGCTCCCCGAGCCATGGTGACAAACCCTCTACAAAGTCCCTTTCCTCACCACACACAGGAATACACAAAACAATTGGGGCTCTCAACATAATGTCTAGTCTTAATCCCCCAAGGTAATAGACTTCTCCTACAACACTCACAATAAATGCGTGATCAGAGCCACTTCCGACGAAGTGACATGCAAGGGCTAAACCATGTGAACAACCATGCATCCCAACTTGAGGCGGGACTTAGGACAACTTCGTGCTCTTGATGTCCCTACTAACAATAACAATTCTAATATGACCTACGAATCCTAAAGGCTTAGTGAATGCACTTAAATTTTTTGTTGTTATATCCATATTTCACTGTTCCAATAGCAAGGTTGAAACCTTAGTTTGCTAGCACATCAGCTTGCTAGTTGTTTTCTCTTAAAACATGACGGAAAGACATCTCACGGGGATTTTATTAACTGAACGATTCTTCTATATATTCTTTTGCATCGGGGAGCACCTTTTTCATATCCACTTCTCATCTTTTGGATGACCTGTCTGGAATCTCCAAAAACCTTTAAGTTGACAATGTTAAGATTTGAGATGATTTCCATGCCAAGAAGGAGAGATAACCATTGTGCTTCATTTTTGGATTTCTTCCCCAATCCCGACGCAAAAGAGATGATTATTTTCCCTCTGGGATGAAAAATAATCCCACCCGCACCTGCCTCCCCTAAAGTGGGTATCAACACCTTGCACGAGCCCATAAGTGTGAAATTAATGTTGATAACAACATATGATATGATATGATTTTTATTTATTTTTGTATTTTATACAAATATGAAATTCATATCTAGAACAACATACCATATGATATATGATTTTTATTTGTTTTTGTTTTTTTCATAGGTAACAAAATCTATCATATAGAATATTATATATTTTGTTAATTTTAAAAGTATTAGATATTATTCCAAGTGTAATTTTTAAAACTATAAAATCTCATATTCAATACAATACAAAATTCTAATTTTTTTATTAACAAATAATTATAATTTTAAATTTAATAAATTTTTACAAAACTTCAAGGTAAATAGTGAAATATCTCAATCAAGTTAACCATTTTTATGAAAATGTGGTACCAATCAAGATATAAGTATTTATAAAAAAAGTAAAAGTGTTTATGAAAATGTGATTTAAAGGCAAGTAACAAGTTAATAAAACTTTGTATAAATGCCAAACTCAGGTTTAACATTTAAAAAAATATTTAAGTATAACTTAAATTATATAAATAATATGTATTTTTAAATAAAATTTAATAAATTTAATAACTTTTGTGATTCATTGATTGATTATGTTACACTATGTTGGAGCATGAATTTCCAAACATTTTGAAATGCATCACTAGTAAAGTTATTCAACAAATTTATATATGATATGAACAACTCATAAGACACATTTATAAAAGATATGAAAAAATTATATAAAACAAAGGATGATAATTCTAGTAATCTAAACAAATGTTGCCTTCACACTCATGAAAGCTTTATTTGAACCATGAACAATAATTTGAATTGAATTGGAAATATACCTAATCAAAATTAGCAAGTAGCTTCAAAGTGCTTATAAAAGGAATGAATAATAGCAAAGGCATGTTCTAGGCAAATTTTTGGTTTGACTTGCTACATGCAGTGGATTGGGAAAAATGTGGCTTTCTCTCACAATAGGGTAGGTAACACAGGTATGAAGTAGGTGAGGCAAAGCATACTTGGAGTTATTCCTATGGGTATTGGAAAATTTTATTTAAGGGATACAATAGTGATAGAATATGAATTTCTAAGAAAGAATACTCACAAATTTACCTAGATCAATCGGGTAATGATTCGTATCACTTGGATATATAAAACACATGCCACTTTAGAAGATAAGTTTAAATTAAATATCTAAATCGATCTAATAATGACTCATATCACTTAGATATATAAAACACCACCCCCTAGAAGATAAATTTAGCATGAAAGCATACTAAAAGTCTATTTTGAATTGAGCATATATGTTTTGTCTAATATCTTCCACCAACCTTACCCTCATAAAACCCTCTTATCATATCAGGGTGAGGATGTGGATGGAGGTGCATATTAGAGAAAACAAAACATATATCTAATCATAGTTAGCAAGTAGTTTCAAAGTGTTTAAAAAATGATCCCATAATAGCATATGCATGTTGTAGGTATATGTTTAGTTTGGTAGATGGAGGGAGAAACTTAAGAGAGGGGTCTTATGCAAAAACCTCCATGCCGCTCACAACATCATGATCTCCGAAGAAAAAAATTTAAACATGGCAATTCATTTTATTGATGAATTCCTCTTGCTTTCTTGTTTATATTTGTAAAAATAAAACAAAGTAACACACGGGGAATAAATGCTCTATCAAGTCTCACTACTCGATGTAACATTGTACACCCTCTCCCAATCCAAATATCTATGACTTGTGGCTAAGGATAAAATATTATAGCAAAAAAAAAGGAAAAAAAATATATAAAAAAAAGAAAAACATGGAAAATAAATTCATTCATAAATTTATTAGGTTTCCTAATAAAATAGTCAAACCCTAAGTCTGGTAAGTGACTTTTTTATATATTAAAACTTCCTTTCACTAGTAACAAAATGTTATTTACATCCCTCTAATTCAAAAATGCTAGGCAGTGATAAGAAACCCTAACAAAAATGTCCTAAAAGCTAGGCTGGCTTAGAGTAAAACACTAACCCAAAGTCGAAGGTGTCACAAGGCATGCGTCTTGATACGCATAACACCAAAAGATAATGCCTGCAGCAGGCAGGGGCTCATCAAGATTCATCTGTGTTGACAAGTGAACTAAAAATAATTGACTTCAATTATGTACAGACAAGGTCCGCGGACAGAGATAATTGTCTGCTATTCCTACTTTTTTTTAGCAAAGCAATATCAAAGTTTGTATTGATTTATAGAGCAGAAACATATCTGGATAAGCACAATGGCGTGTTGAATGCAATGGCGAAGTTTCCAATTCTTCCTCATTTTTCTAAAGCATTGGGAAGGGAAGGGACATTGCATCCTAAAATACGCCACGGTGCAGTCGCTTCGGTGGTTCCGGGCGCATTTGAACCACGAAGCAGGGATGAACAAACTAAAATTACCAACGTCTCGGATAATTGAAGCGTTCTCCAAAATATAATATATAAAATAAATTCGTAGGCTCTCTTCATCATGAGGTAATTCGTAGGCTATCTTCATCATGAGGTTTAAACTTAACTTGATAGGACTAAGCTCCACACAAATCAATAGCCCTAGACTTTATGATTAAAAAACCTGCCCTCATACAAAGAACATCTTCCCATTTATGTCTCTAAACTCCACACAAACCTGCCCTCAAAACATCTTCAGAGTGCTGCCATGAGCCTCTTATTAACTGCTTTGAATGTCCGAATTACTCCAAATCAAAATCCTACAATCTCATTTCTATCTATTAGAAGTTCAATCGTTGGGCTTTGATGTTATTAGTAATCGCAATGTATATCCGAATTGCTCCAAATTAAAATCATGCGGTCATTTCTATCTACTCGAAGTTCTATTTTACACAGCAATACTGGAGTTTTCTACAGGAGAGAGGTGGCCAATACAATTACCTGGGGTGTCACAGTTTTCTGTACGATAAAGGTGGGAATTTGAGGTAAATCGTGTTTCCTTGTTTGCTTGGATCTCCTTGTATAGATAAAAGGGAGCCAATACAATTACCTCGGGGACAGTTTTGAGAAAGGTGAGAATTTGAGATTAATCGTCTCCGTGTTTGCTTGGATGTCATTGTATAAATAAAAGGAGCCACTCACTATATTTATCTTTTTCTTTCTTTTAAGATGGAATGGATATTCATTATATATTTTTCTTTCTTTCTTTTAACATGGAATGGATATTTATTTGCTGATAGGCGTAATTGTTTGTATGTTTTTTTAGCTTTTAAGTCTGTGTATCAATTTGTTTTGTTCTTACCTAAATCACAAACCATTATTTATTTGTTTTTTTTTTTCCATTTCAACCATTCTAACCACCTAAATCACAAACCATTATTTTTTTCTTTCCATTTAAACAATTCTCACCAAATTTTGGTCCTAAAACTGGTCCATGCAAACAATTTAAAATTTAGCTTACATTAAGAGGAATCCAGATTACAGAATCTCTCTAATCTGTCAACCTTCGGGGCGGCTGGTTTCGGAGGACAAATGAGGGCCAACCATGTAAGATGGTAGCATCCAGCCCTGGTAAGGCCACGCCTCTGCTACTTAATTGCTCCGAAAGGCTAGGTCAGTCAAAATCAACTTCATAAGAAACACTCTTAAGCAGCTTTACTTTGAGTGTTTTCCTCAGCCTATGAGCCAGGGTGCTATTAATATAATGTCCAAACAGATAATGTATTCCAGAGCAATTTGAAAAAAGAAAAATCGATAGCCAATAAAATTTTGAAACCGGATAGAGAGAAATACTCAAAAGGTAAAAAGTAAAGCTTCACAAACATTTTAATACTGTTAAAAGCTCAAGTAAAACTAAGACATTCCATCAATCCTAGGGTTATAGGAACTTAAGAAGTTTTCATTTCCATTGTAGATTTCATAGATAGAGTGCAAAAATGGGAATAAAGGGCCAAGCTAAAGATCTGCTTACACTGAAAATCAAGTCCAAAATCCAACATAATATAACCCAGTGAAGAATATGGATTTTGGGTCATTTAAATCTTTAAAGTTGTGGTTTTTATATTTTTAACTCAATTTTCAACCTTTTATTTTTTAAGTTTCTTATTTTTTGATAACTTCAAAGGATTGCAACTTTGTAATTTTATTAAGCAATGGGTTTCATTGAGATGGTTCCAAAAATCTTAGTTGTGTATATTTTACATCTAATATGTAAAAAATTTCACTACCAAAACATAAATTCTTATTAAGAATTTATTTTTAAGTTATAAACCTATACATAAAAAACTAAACACCATGTATGTGCTAACATAGGTAATATTTTGATGTTGTTCTTTCTTATAATTTAATTTAATGTATAAAAAACTTCAAAATTGGATATTCCAAATTCATTCCTGAATGAAAATGTTACCTATAACATCATAGAAATATTAAAAATGGTACTTGATATGAATATGATTCATTCCCAATAAGGTTCAATGACTAAGTTCGCATGTTTGATTTTCATCAATCATTGGGATGCATCAAGGACTTGCCTTAGAAACTTGGTATATCTTTTTTGAATTTTTTATCATCAAATATTTATATTCCTATTACATTTGGATTCTAACTCTAAGCATGAATCCATCTATTAATTACAAAATGATATAATTGGTTTAGATTATAAGTGAATACTACACAAACATAATATTTCTTCAAATTTTAATAGTTTTATCATTCAAAACATTTCTCAATCTTTAGAAGTTTTATTATTCAAAATATTTCTTATCCTAATTTTGACTATATTTTTTATGTTATATGAAAAAATAATGACAATTGCAAAGCATTGAACGTAGTACCTAATGGAAAGGACATGCGACCCTAATGTACCCAAGAATTTTTCATTTAATCCACAATTGTGATATCAAAAAAATTTCTTAGTTAGGAGCTTGCAATATTTTTTTTTGATAAGACACAAATGCATAAACATCCAAGAACCTATGCCATCTTCTATTATTGGTATAATGTAATCTAGAGAGATATTTGCACAAAAATATGCACAATGACACTCTTAATGCGTAAATCTCACACACATGTGACATTTTGGCTAATCTTGCAGAAATATATCATCAACATACAACATGCAGCTCACTGAAGACATCCTCATCAGATCCAAAGATAAATTGAGACGTAAAATGTTAAAGGAAATTTGGTACAAATCACTTAGCTAAAAGCATTGGACATATGCACTAATTAGCGTGACCTTCCTGTTTAGTTACCCGCATGTACCAGTGCAGAGTTTCCTTCGAAATCCACATGACTGTCAAAACGGTGGGACCACTTCATTCTACAATGCATGCAAAGTTCAAAAAACGACTCTCTTGGCTCAGAAATTAGAATGAGACTTATCACATGCTTGGAAACACTCAATAGCCCCTCTCATGTACTTGGAGAATGAATTCAAAGGCAAGAGTGTTCAGATTTGGATCTAGATGTTTATTGGTTTGCATTTGGCCTGTAAAAGGAAACCATGGGCATGCATTCTATAGGTGAAAATCAAATAAACTTTATAATGTTGGAATTGCATTTAGAGCTCACCTTTTAATCTACTTCCTACCTCAAGTTGACATGCAAAATCTCCCTTTCTTTCTTCATCTAGGAAGTAAGTGTTTCTCCATTGTTTCCTTCTTCCTCAAACGAACAATAGTCTCCATTCATTCTTTTAGTTTACTTAATTTTTATTGAAGTTGTTTTAGCTTGTGAGTGCTTGGTCTATCTAACCGACGGCTAACATTGTTTCCTTGGATGAAAGCTACAAGGATAGCAGGGAAGATTGCTCACCCTTGTGTCATTTTCCCCTTAACAGTATTTATGGTGACTCACAAGAGATTCACCTTGTTGATAAATAACTTATCACGTTCATCCATAAAGTTTTTTTTTTAAATTGTGAAAAATAAGGTCAATTATTGTAGATATTGGGGAACGGATATAGGGAATGGGGGGTTTATAGGTATTGGGGGGGGGGGGGTATAAAATCGGGTATCTAGTAAAAATAGGGAATATCTCTTAAAAAAAGTGTTTTTTTAATTGGAAATATGTATTGGGAGGGGCGATCAACAAAAGGATTTTGGTAGGTATTTATTAATATATAGTGAAATTAGGGGTATTCTTTAATATAACATGAACGAAGTCGCTATGGGATAGTTTCACTGAGTGAAGACCCTGTGTGGTGACTCCACTCTTATTTTTCTTCATTGCATTATAGATAGGTTGTATTTTGCTAGAGAAGTTATTTTGGGTGTTGTGCAAGTGTAGGAGGTTACTTTCCAGCCTCTCAATACTCAGAGTTCAGAACCCCTTTCCTATATTAAATTTTTTGTCAGTAGCATGGTTCTCGACGTCCCGACCACAGAAGATAACACACAAATATTTTTGACATCCATGATAACTCACTCTTTTTCTTCATTGTAACTATGCAGTAAATTCGAGCGGCCTATGTAACACTTTAATTGTGCTACATAGCAGGTCCGTGGGTCCAAAACCTGTGCGACTTTTCCATTTTTTTGCATTTTACCTCTATTTTCAGTCACTTGTAGTTTCAATGACTACTTAATGAAACAAGAAATAATAACTCACATTCAATTGTATTTTCTTTAGTAATTACATAACTTAGCCCAAATAGGAAGTAAAGAGGTGATTTCTTGAATACTATTTAGGCTAAAAGACTTTGGGATTTTCAAGGGAGCCCTTTGTACTCACTAGTAGATCAATGATTATGCTTGCCATCTCATAGAAATTGTTAGTCTAGGAAATTTGATTTAGCCACCTCTAGTTAGATATCTTAAATTGCTTATTGTTTTTTATTTTTTTTGTTTTTCTTTTATGCAGGATAGTTTAGCTCACTTTCTCACACGAGCAAAGAACCTAAACAATCCTCTTTCCCCAAGTATTCTATTTTCCTTGCACTCTTAGTGATATTCACAAATAATAAAAGGGGGAAAGGTTTGAAATACCTTCTTTGCACACATTTATTTCATTAAGAACTTTCGTAGTTATTATTTGCAAACAAGCATTTCATACTTAGAGTTGAATTAAAGTGAATTCCCACGTGTCTTTACCTTATGCTATTTAGTTAGTGCCTTATTCCTATATGCTCTTTAGTTATTGCTTTTGAATTAAAGTGAATTCCCATGTGTCAAGATTGAGCCTTGTGTGTCGAGGTAGTGCCTTATAGGAGCCTGAGATAGACATAAGAAACTTGGAGAATAATCTTGAGTTGGACTCAAGAATGGACAAGCTTCATTTGTTGAGGCAAGTGCTTTGTATGTCAAAGTGATGATGTTGTATAGTCTTTCTAATCAAGGCTAAGGTCTTGTGTGTCAAGACATATCCTCATGTGTTGAGGTGGTGCCTCATGTGTTGAGGTGATGCTTTGCATGTTGAAGCATGTATGGTGTGTGATGTACGTGACTAACCATGGTTGAGCTATTAAGTCTCCTCTAGAAACTAGCCACCTCTAGAGTGAATTACTTTAGCATATAACCACTTGCAATGATAGTAGAACAATATGATCACATCATTGGGAAAATATCCTTAGTATATTTGATATGATAATTAAATTGAAAAATGTGGACCATGAAGATAAGACAAGAGATAAAGATAAGATATGAGATAATTCGAATTGCACATAAAGAATTAATTAAGAGATAATTCAAATTGTTAAACTTCAGTGAAGACTTCAATAAGTCAAAGGAGAACTCGAATTGATCACTACAGTGATGTCAACAAGAAATAATCAGTTAAGGGAGTTAACTAAGTGATAAGAAAGAGGATCTAGTTAACTAAGTGTTATTCCAAGATGACACTTATGTTAAACTAAAATATGACACTTATGTTAATCTAAAAGACAACATTTGAGTTGCGACACTCGCATGACGGCACTTAAGTTATCCACCTAATTAAGTGGGAAAGCTTTCAATTAAGGGGTGAGTTCATCCTAAGAGCCAGTTTAGTGAGTTAATGCATCGCATGAGAAGTGGAGCACACTTCTTCATGCAAGGTTAATGCATCTAGTGAGAGCGCGAGTTCATATTGAAGTCATAAGATAAAAATAGAAGCCGATGTATGAGAAGAATATATAAATATGTTATACATGATTGATAATCCAATGTGAAGTGAATTATATTCTCTCTTGAAGGCAATGCACTTCTTCTTTGTGCAATATATGATTCTAAGACTCTCTTATTTTCTTTATATTTCTTTGTAATTTTACTGGGGGTGCTTGATGTATAATACATTCTCTGCTATCTATCAATATACTAAGGAAGGTTTTACTGGGGATTCCTCTCTCAAGTCATAAAGAGCTTCCCCAGGGTAAATTCATGTGTTGAATGTGATTGATTATGTATATGATTTTTATTTGATTTGAAGTATTATCGCAACTACAAATTAAAGATAAAAAAATTAACACTAAAGATTCTTTCTCATCTAGTATGCTGTCCATCTTCCACTCTTAGTGATTTTGATGGATTAGAATGATTTGAAAGTTTTAAATACATCTCTTGCACTCCGTAATCAAATTTGGATCATTTAAAAATAAACATTGCACTTGCAATTCACAAACTAACTAAAATCATCCATTGGAGGTCACAAAATAAAATTTTAGTTAGTTTATGATTGATGGGCGAGGCATCTAATTCCTACCAATCTTTTACATTCTTGAAACATAGTGAATGTTGACTTTTAGGGTACTTTTAAATCGTGTTATTAGAAAGTGTCAAAAGACAACCCGAATAAGAAGGATAGGTTCTGAAGGACATAAAGCCGAGGTATAACTATATCTACTTGCCACAAAGATTCATTTATCTTTTTGTGGAGATGACGCTTTATCGCTCAGGGCTGAACCACTTATCCACACTTGATACAGGTATCTTATTGGCCAAAAACTAGGATATCACCAAAGAGTAATTATGGGTGTAATTGAATCCTAAGTAAGATATTGTTAGCTATTGGAAATGTTGCCATCCCTTCTGGAACATAGTCCCAACATCATTACTTGATAACTGACTATATCATACCTTCACTAGCCATCACCACAGGATTTCATTACCACCAATAGGTGAGTTATTGGAAGGAACAATTACTTTTGAGAAGAAGTATGTTACATCTTGTAGGGAATTTACATTTCCTTTCTTTTTATTTACAATATCACCTAACTCGTAATTAAAAAGAACCAATTTTGACCATTTTCATGAAGAATCAACACCTTTCACTCACTTTGCACCATATTGCATATGTTGTGGTTGGAATATTTTTTCATTTTTTCATTTATGTTTATAACCCTTAACCATCACCCCCACTTGATCACATAAACCAAAACCAAAGAGGACTTAAAAAATCCGAGGAAGTCTCTTAGAATGTAAGGACTCTCTCCTCTCCTAATAGGTGTGTCACAGTTTCTCCCCATGGTTCACGATGGAGATACTCTAGTCGGGGGCATTCCTAGGAAATGTTGTTAGGGTTATATCAACAAGGATACACCTTTCTTAACTCTCCCTTTTCTCCACTTGGAGATCATATAAATCCCTTTGCTTCTTCATCTTGTGGAAGAAGAAATACTCCATCTCCACCTCCTAGAGGAAATACCCCCCCATCATCTCCTTGTTTAGGAGAAAGAACATCCCCATATTCTCCATACCAAGGATTATATACACTATCGTTCATCCCACTCTCATATCCAAGAGTGGGAAGCACACATAACACCATGGAAAAAACAAACAAAAACCTTCCTTTCATGGTGAGTGTAAATATCCTTGAATTGTCCAAAATGAGCAATGAAGGCATTCATCATGACCCATATTGGACACAAACTCCCCCTAACATTCCCTAAGATATTCCAATGTTTGAAGGGAAATAGGGAGATGATCCAATCATACATGTTATGTCATTCCACCTTTGATACTCATCCAAGAACATCGTCGAAGACCCAATCCATATTCGACTCTTTTAGTGAACACTTTAGAAATAATGGCCAAATGGTACATGCCAATTTACCATATGCAACTTATACCACCTTTGAGTCAATTTCCACTATTTTCCTTAAATACTTTAATTTATGCATACTCCACGACCTAGGGCTCGAAATCCTCACATAATTTCGACAAAACACCTCCACCCATATCACAAATCACATCCATGAATGACATAGACATCAGACTCTATGAAAAATAGACATCCAGCCCCAATTTCTATTGGATTGGTTCCTTAAATCACTCCTACCCATGATTTCAAAGGATGTAGCAACCTGAATTCCCAAAACGGAATAAGAGGCCATCTTCAAGGCCCAGAATTTCGATTTTATATACGCACAATTTGGGTATCTATATACCATCCTCCTAGATGCTCCTTGACATTGTTCTCTAAACCCAACACCCTCTGGTACATCTCACTTAGTTGATGCGCTTATTGGAACTATTTATTAGTAGGTAAATGCTCCCCAACCACAAAATTATATGCCATACACTATGACATAGTAGTACGTGCCAACAACACCACCTGTATTAGTGGCACCTACAACTATGTTAACTCCTTCATTTGGGAAGTTATTTTATGGACCCTATAGTGCTACATACCCTAATTCTAGTCAAGCACCAACGATAACACCACCTACAATTGTGTCACTTGCTCCTACATCCATATTGTGTGAAGCACCAAACCAATACCTTCCAACACCTTGACACAATTCATATTTCCCATTACCTAGTCCTCTTGGTCCTCCCCCCATGCCTCAAATGGGGTTAAATCTAGTACAACCTTTTCCCACAAAACGAAATCAATGATTTGAGGAGTTAAATGTGACTAATCTCCTAAATCCTTAGAATCAAGGGAAGAAGAAAGAAAACAATAGAAAAAACCAACATCATGGATAGGGGGAAATCCCCTTCCCCAACAATACCGGAACATGGATAACGAGGGAAAGGGGGAAAAGAATCCCCCTAATCAAGGAAATAATTCCAACCTTAGGACGAACTATCCTTGCTCCAAGTGTGGAGAGTATGAACACTAGACACACCATTGTCCATTGATACCTGAGTGTAAACAATTGCTTGAAGCAAAGAAGAAGGTCACAACCAATCCTCCTCAACTTCCTAATGCACAAGAACCCCAACAAGATGTGTTGCAACAACCTTTTGCCAATTAAGTGGTGGTTACCAAACAACCGGATCTCGCCCCTAGATTGATAGAATATTTCAAAACATATACATGAATATGACATAAGTCAACCTCTAGACTCGCGCTAAAGTGTATGGCATGCCCGACACCCGTGTAAGGGGAATATGTACCCACTACCTCTAGTGGGAATTTGTAGATACCTCTTCAAATAGTGAGATTATGCCTTGGATCCCAAAGACACTGATTAGATGAACCATCCTGTTGTTATGGATTTCATCCAAATGATTAGGGCAATCACCAATGTATTGGGTTTAAATCAGATAGACACACTAGGGCTGAAATGGAAGCAAAATAGACTCCTTTTGATCAATTACACACAAATTTAACCTAAGATATTATGGAGAAGAAACTAGTGTACCTCGTTTATGATGGTTGGTCCAAGCTTTCTCCAATTAAGCTTGCTCTAATTAGGGGTTGAGAGAGAGAGAGAGAGAGAGAGAGAGAGAGAGAGAGAGAGAGAGAGAGATTGGGGGTTATGGTTTTAGAGAGAGAGAGAGAGAGAGAGGTTGGGGGTTAATAGGGGTTTATAGAGAGAGAGAGATCACAAGGGAGTGTGGATGGTTAGTGGTATGGGTGAGAGAGAGATAGAGTGTAACATACCCTTTTTGCTGAAAAACATTTTATGTTGGAAACATTATGTTAAATTTTATTGTAAAGTTTTATATTGGACAAGTGTCCAAGGATGATTGTAATTGCACAATATTTTATTATTTCATAAATTAAATAGGAGAAAAACACCTAAGGGGATTGTTGAAAGAGAGTTTACTGACCCACTAGGTCGAATGGAATCTGGGGTAGAAGGCAATGGATAAGTGACAGCATCATGATGCAACTAACTAGCTGTTGGTATGGGACAACTCCCTTGAAATGTGGTCATAGTGCCCTGGAAGGTGGGACTGGAGCTTGAGGCTCATTTAGTCAAAACTGACCACTAAAGACCTAGGCAGTCTATATAAGAGCCATCGAATTATGAACTGAGGTTCATCACTTTTCCTAACGAGGAAATTTACCTTGGTTTTTTGCTGTGCTTGCACCCAAGAGATTCGATGAGGGGATATGCTGAGATTTTGATCATGGTGTAAGTCTGCCTATTACACTACTGAGTGTAGAAGTTATATTGCTGAGTGCAGAAGGCATAATTGAGCGTAGAAGTTACACTGCTGAGTGTAGAAGTTATATTACTGAGTGCCTTACTTCTACATAGATTCCATCTACTTAGTGGTTCAGTAAGAAAGCTCGGGGGTCCAAAGGAAGCAAGTAGTTTTGGCTGCTTCTTCTGGAAAAGGTTGTGAGGAACATGCCTCCTTGGGTGTTTGTTGGCCCTATCTTCATTTACAGGTTCTACTTGTCTTTTCTAATTCTAAGTAGTTAAAGTTTCTATCTGCAATTATTGATTTACTGTTTTCAAGGATATTATTAAACAAATGTATTTATTTTAGTTTCTGATCTAATTAGGATTCTGTATAGTAATAATTATGTAATATGAATTGAATAAAATAGTTCTCTGCATTTTCCCCCATGCTAATGGATCTGCATCGTACTCTAGTACAAAGAAGAGATTAAGGTAGATAAATTGATAGGCAGATTGCTAGATGAATAAGAAGACCAATACTATTGTATTTTACTAGTTTTTCCTACCATTAATATTCTGTATCAAATAACATAATTCTATGTCTTTCTCTTATCATTCTTTTCATTAGTTAAATGTTTCAGGTTCACTGTATTTCTTTCATCAGGATGTATTGAATTTAACAGCTGCAAAACATTTATTTCCTAAGTATATAGTACTGTTATCCCTTACTGTTAGAAAGTATATTTATAAGAGAATCTCGGCATCAATACAAGACTATATTATCACATTGCAATTGAAAACTATTAAACAGTAAACCATACGATCAGTTTGTTGTAGACATCTACCTTCTGAAGCTAAACGTTTGATATCATAACAGTAGAACATTTCCGAGAACCGACATTAGGGTTTGACCATTTTAATACAGGACTAAACCCTTAGCCATCGATATTTTCATAAAATACAATAGTGGCAGAATGTTAAAAATATCAAATACATACACACTGGAGCACTTCTCTTGAACACAAACACAAACACGATAAAGTAGGGAAACAAAATATTGCATTATCAAAGACACAGTAGTTTTCAAACAATAAGATTTGCTTTCCTTACACAAAATAGAGAAACGCTCGTAGTACCATCCACACAAATGTAGTTCGAATGAAAACATAACCCTTATAGTTACCAAGAACAATAGAAGGGTGAAACCCTTTCCTAAGTATTTTCTTTACGGATTTTACAATGGAAAACAAGTACTATTGAAAACAACGACGAATGGGTCGAGGGTTTCATCCTCCCCAAAATGTCAAAAAAAGCTCACAAATATTTCGACGAAGGCCACCCTCAGAACCCAAGAAAAAAATGAAGACTCGGCAAAGAACACAGTCAAGGTCCACTAGTCATCTAACCGGAGTAACGAGTAACCACAGAAGCTTACCGATCTATTAGCAGTTGCCAGCAACCAAAACCTAAGCTAAGAAGCCATCGACGAAGGTACCTTCCATTCAAACACAGTAGTGGTCAAAATGAGTTTTAAAAGGATCATTGCATTAGAAATAACAATAGTTGAACTCTCAAAAATAGAATGGAAGTTACAGGGTTTTGAACCGAGAACCATTACCTTTAAAGATTATCACCAGAGCAAAACGCCAAGACTGTGCAAACTGGAAACCATTACTCCACCTCCGAATGCAAAGAAGGATGAAAAACAACTCTGGAAAAACCACCACTGGACATGCATGGAAAGCCGAGTATCGAATCAAACTACCACGAAGAAGTTATCACTCACCTTGGAACTGTTATTACAAGCTGTTACTGTAAAAAACCATGATTGTATAGGCTCTCAAGCTATCAATAGGTAACGGTTTCAAACCGTGGGCACTCCACAAAAACATGTTAACAGAACCCTGAAGGCTCTCGGCCTGTCGGCCTCTCCCCAGAGCCACTACACCGAATGCCAAGGAAACATTATCACCGTAGAACATAGTGGAGGTTAGGGTTAGATCCCAAAAACAAAACCCTTGCTAGATCAACGGTGGAGATCACTGAAGGGTTTTCACGTAACCCAAGCAACAACCATATTAATCGATGCCATTATTACCATAGCCACCAAGGATGACAACTTAGATAAACATCGAACCAAATTACTTATATCTAGTCACGACCCTTGAAACATCACCATACCATCATGTTCTTGCTCCACGACGATGTCCATGGAGACATTCCACTGTCTCGGTAGTTGGAAGTATTAAATGCAAAGGGAATCCCAAGTGCTTGCTAGCACGATACCATCATAGTGTTAATGTCAACTAATCATATAATGCTTCGAGTTGTTGATCAAATGCACCATTTGGTCATGCAATAACACCTTGTGTTAAGTCAAGGTGGTGTTGGGTCCATCTGCTAGGAAACCATAGTGTAAAATAAGGTCACATAAATGCACACACACAATACCATATAGTTTTTATTCTTAGGACTTTGTATAGGGTTTGATATATATCTATTTCATTATAATATAAGAATTTGCATATAGTTCATAGGTTAATAATTGACTATGAATTGCAATAGTTCATAAGTTAGCAAATGACTATGATATGATTGCAATAATTCCTAGATTAGAACATAATCAAATCTTGCATGTAATTCCTAGGTTCTAAGTTATATATACATAATTGCATATCGACATTGCATTTTTGTACTTAGCCATTACTTATAGACATTGAGTAATCTCACAATATACATCAAGAGAAAATCACGATAACAATACGTAGAATTAAACTCCGATTTATGGATCCTATTCTTTTTTTGAACAAATTAATAAGGGTTAGTATAGAGATTTTGATTATTACAACTGACATACGTCTATTTTTACAAACTAGGATAACTGAAGATATCACCATTAGCACTTATGAAATTATGTCTCTTAAATCATTAAGACTTGGGAGACATAGAAACTGTTTAGAACTCTTCGGTCACATGTCGTAAACACTATATCTGTAATCTACAAAAGGACAATTCAAATGCTTTAGCACGAATGCTAAGTAAGCCTTGGGGCATTCGTAGGACCCCTTCATCATCAAACAGAAGAAAACAATAGTTAACACACATAATCTTATATCTTTAGACCAGCAATAAAGAGTTCTGAAAGTACAGTTGAGTAATTTTAACACCGAAAAGGAGATATTAATTATCTTGTCGCAACATTACAATTTCGACCAACACATCATTTAGTACAGCAAGCCAACATTTAAACATTTATTATATTTCCGCACAGTTAGTTTACGCATTAAAAGCTATATCAAAAAATTTTAAATTTTTGTAATTTTGGGGATGTTACATGTGGTATTAGAGCGTGAGTTCAAACTCTAGGCTTGAAATAGGCTCACGCATGCAAACAGAAAATAAAAACCAGAAAATTTATGTACTAACTTTAATTTTAATTTTAATTTTGTACAGAATGATTTGTTTTTAATTTGTAGGTATGGACATACCGGAGGAATCAATAGAGGACAGATCTCCTCGTAATGAGTACAATAACAATAATAATAATGAAGGAATTTATGTTGAATTAAATAAACAGTCTTCAGAACTTCTTCGTACTGTAAAAGATTTAAAATATGAGATAAGAATTGTTAAAGAAGAAAATGAATGCATTATGAAAGCACAGGAGGAGTTAAATCAAATTCTAATGGATAAATACCATCACGAAGAAAGAGGAAGGAAATCTGAAGTAAATTCTGATTCTGGTACAATGTCTCACAAACATAAGAGTAAGAAAGTTAAAAATGGTAAAAGTATTAGTTACTCTTCATCGGAATCTGAACAACGTAATGATAAATCTGATCTTGAGAGAAGTGACAGTGATTGCTGTTCCAAGAAGAGGAAACACAAGCATCATGAACAAATTACTGAAGAGTTTAAAAAGATTAAGCCACCAACTTTTAATGGCAAAACTGAAAAGGGTGAGACAGCTGAAGCATGGTTGTCTAGAATGAAGAAGTACTTTAATATTTACGATTAATCTTCTCAATTAAAATCCAAGATGGCTATTTAAAATCTAATAGGAAAGGCAGATATCTGGTGGCAGGATATTAAAATAATTAAGAGCATAAAGGAAAGGGACGTAACCTGGAATATGTTTAAAAAGTTATTTAAGAAAAATTTCTTGTTAGAACAGTACAATGAAGATAAATCAAAAGAGTTTTATGATCTGAAATTGGGTACTCTGAACATGAAAGAGTTGTGCAGCAAGTTCCTTAGCTTGTTGAGGTATGTACCTTACATGGTCGAAGAGAATCCTAAGGTACAAAGGTTTATAAGTTGTCTACATTTCAATATAAAAGACAGGATTGAGTATGATAACCCTTCCACTCTGGAAGAGGCTATGAGGAAAGCAAATTTCTGTTTTGACCAAAACAGAAAAAAGAGAAGAAACAACTTGCTGGAAAAGTAATAAGTCTAATCATTTCGAGCATAAAAAGAAGAGCTTTAATCATAATTCTGGAAGTTTTAAGAAAAATTTAATAACATAAATTTTCCAAGTAATAATAACTACATAAATAATACACCACATAATTTTACTGCTGTAAGAAATGTACCTAACAATAATAACAACACCAGGTATGCTGAACAGAAAGGACCTTTGAAGTGTTTTGATTGCGGTGGACCACATAAGAAAGCAGATTTCCCACGCAACAAAAGGACAGTCAACCATATTCATAGCATACAAGCGGAGTTTACAGTTGGTGATGTGGCAAGAGAAATGCCAAGGATAAATGCAACACTGCAAAATTGGAAAGCAAACCATCAAACGTCCATGGTCGAAATCGAAGGTGGAGCCTGAAGGATATTTTCAGGTGGAACCGGACTGTATTCTCGACTAGAGGGAAATTATGCTTCAGAATTGTACCATAAGGTAGGTAAAGGTGCAATGGAAACACCTTAGCCTTCATGAAGTTACCTAGGAACTGGAAAGTAAAATGCGGGCAGCACATCCAGTTCTGTTTCAGGAAGGATCGGATGATGAATAAGCAACATCGAGGATGATGTTGAGCTTAAGTGGGGGTGTTTGTAACATATCCTTTTTGCTGACAAACATTTTATGTTGGAAACATTATGTTAAATTTTATTGTAAAGTTTTATATTGGACAAGTGTCCAAGGATGAGTGTAATTGCACAATATTTTTTTATTTAATAAATTAAATAGGAGACAAACACCTAAGGGGACTGTTGAAAGAGATTTTATTGACCCACTAGGTGGAATGGAATCTGGGGTAGAAGGCAATGGACCAGTGGCAGCATCATGATGCAACTAACTAGCTGTTGGTATGGGACAACTCCCTTGAAATGTGGTCATAGTGCCCTGGAAGGTGGGATTGTAGATTGAGGCTCGTTTATTCAAAACTGACCACTAAAGACCTTGGTAGTCTATATAAGAGCCATCAAATTATGAACTGAGGTTCATCACTTTTCCTGACAAGGAAATTTACCTTGGGGTTTTGCTGTGCTTGCACCCAAGAGATTCGATGAGGGGATATGCTGAGTTTTTGATCATGGTGTAAGTCTTTCCATTACACTACTGAGTGCATAAGTTATATTGCTGAGTGCAGAAGGAATAATCGAGTGCAAAAGTTACACTGCTGATTGTAGAAGTTATATTACTGAGTGCCTTGCTTCTACATAGATTCCATCTACTTAGTGGTTCAGTAAGCAAGCTCAGGGGTCCAAAGGAAGCAAGTAGTTTTGGCTACTTATTCTGGAAAAGGTTGGGAGGAACAGGCCTCCTTGGGTGTTTGTTGGCCCTATCTTCATTTACAGGTTCTGCTTGTCTTTTCTAATTCTAAGTAGTTAAAGTTTCTATTTGCAATTATTGATTTGCTGTTTTCAAGGATATTATTAAACAAATGTATTTATTTTAGTTTCTGATCTAATTAGGATTCTGTATAGTAATAATTATGTAATATGAATTGAATAAAATATTTCTCTGCATTTTTCCCCATGCTAATGGATCTGCATCGTACTCTAGTACAGAGAAGAGATTAAGGTAGATAAATTGATAGGTAGATTGCCAGATGAATGAGAAGACCAATATTGTTGTATTTTACTAGTTTTTCCTATCATTAATATTCTGTATCAAATAACATAATTCTATGTCTTTCTCTTATCATTCTTTTCATTAGTTAAATGTTTCAGGTTCACTGTATTTCTTCATCAGGATGTATTGAATTTAACAACTGCAAAACATTTATTTCCTAAGTATACAATACTGTTATCCCTTACTGTTAGCAAGTATATTTATCATGAAAATAAACAGTTTTCATATCTAAGTATAGAAATTAACTTTATGTTATATAGTATTTAGGAAATCATAACAGCTGCAAATTTAATAGCATCAACAAGCATTATATTACATTTCTTTTTCAAACAATGCATAATTGTTTAAGTAGTAATCTTTATGCACAGTTTTCATTTCTGTTGTACTATTTATTTATTTAAAACAAAGAATCATTATGTTATACAAACAGAGTATTGTTTAAAAACCTAAGCTTTATGACAGGTTGTTGCTTGGTTTTTCAACCAAGCATGTGCAAGGATGCACCTATTAACTTGTAATAGCAGTCTTCAAATAAAATAAAAAACAATTATAAATTTGAATCTAACATTAACATGTGCATATAAAAACAAACTTGAAAAGATTAATAGAAAGAACAAGAAATGTAACAAAGAATGATTTTGTATTATAATACCTCAAATGGTGAGGATGTTTGGTGTTGAGCAGCTCCAAGGTTGAGGTGTTCTAGGCTCCAATGGTCTCTTCTCCAAAATTGCTAAAATGGTCAAAGAACTCAAGAGAGATTTTGACAGCATGAGGATAGGATGGATGATGGATGGAAAGTGAGGAGCCCCTATCACCTTTTTATAGCTTTTGGTGATGGGGAATACCATTGTGGTTTTAAGGAAACCAATGGTATTGACCAACATGGTTTAGGTACCTTTTTCCCTCTTTTTTCTTTTTTGAATATTTTTATTCCCTTTTAATATATTTTGGGAATTCTGGACCCTTTTTGAGGGTTTTTTGAGGAAAAATATATATTTTGAGGAGAAAAAGGTGTATGATGGTCTTTTTGGTGACCTTTTGATGGCTTTAGAGGCTCAAATGGTGGAAAAGTGGACAAATGGGTCATGTGAATAAGGGAATGAGCTAGTGAGCACTTTTTGGGTGTTAACAGATTGCCCCCTGATGTGTGAGGGTAGGAGCTCATCGTATGGCCGATAGACATCATAGTTCTTTTGTCTTTTTCCTAAGGTTTGGGGAAGAGAAGAGACCGGTTGGAGACTGGAGCAATGGCCCCTTGGAAGCTGCAAAAACTGAAAAATATTACATGGCCTCAAAATGAATGAGGAATAATCTCTGACTATGGAGAAGGCAGGCATACCCATGCTCGTATCAAGACATATACATAACAATTAGGCCCACGAAGAGGGGCCTGAAGAAATACATAAAAATCTGCTAGTACATCATAATGGTCCAGAGGGGACACAATGCTGGGACATACTCATGGTCATATTATGACTGATTTGAATAACTGATACAATGGAAAAAAGACAACAACCATTCTGAATAAGGTATCATAAGGGTTGATGAACTGCTGAAACTGAAGGTGTCCAACATCTGAAAATTGTCTCCAAGTGCAACCCGGATATCCATAGGAAAATGTAACTGGTTAGAATCTCATATGTGGTAGAGTTAGATGATATCTGGGGTCTTCAACAAATAACTAAAAAGACCGATTCCCTGTACAAGTCTCAACGATGCGATCAAGGTGTTGAAGTTGAGCATGTGAGAAACAATCATTTGGAGAGGCACTGAGGACTCCTTTCGAAATGATTCGTAGGCACTCATCATAAATGTTGATGAGTCCAAGGCACAAAGACCTCTAGGTCTATCCTCTGGAATAAATTTGGTTTGCATCGATAGAGGGAGACCAGCAACTATCAAGGAAATGATGTTTACTTGATAGGAGTGCGAGGTGTATAACTGAAGTGTGATAGTACTGATGGTAGTATTGACATATTGTGGGGATGGAAAATAACTGGGGTCATAGAGTGGGTGGACTCAAACTTCCTTTGTTCAGAGCATGATGACATGGTTGACCTGGCAGCGTAGAAAACTGACTTGTAGGTGTGGGGATCATAGCTTTAAGGACTGAAGGGTATGTATTGACTCTGGGGGGACAAGCTGATTGATGTTGTAGAGGGACTCTCACGGTGACATACTGCAGAATACTCTGAACAAAGGCAACCAAAATGGGGAAGCTTCCATATGAGTAGACATGATCTGTTGTGGTGCCGAGAAGCACCATTGGGTCCTTCTTCATAGTTTTAATGAGCTCTAAAAAGGGATAAAAGTGTGCTCTGAAATGGTACTGTCCCGTGGATTTTGTGAGCCCAGGACTGTTCGTGCTCATGAGTGATTTCATTTTTAAGGAGTCTGAAAATGATAAGAAGACTCTACAGTGGTGGTGGAGTACCATCCTGTCGATTTATACGAGCCCAGGATGGTGATTGCTCATGGTTGCTTTCATTTTTTAAGAGTATGAAAGCGGTAAGTAGACTCCAATGGTGTTCTTTTTAGTAAGTTAGTCTCCAAGGCTCGAAAAAGCATAAAATGATGCAAATGGAGAACTCTTCTAGCCGGTGTGACTAGAGTATTTTTTTTTTTGTAATTAGTCTACAAGGTCCGGAAAAGGGGTAAAATTATACCAGGTAGACGCCCTTTCAGATACGTTTAGCGAGCATGAAAGGAAGCAAGGTTGCTCGACGATCTTTTCATTGTTTTAGGAGTCAGAAAAGAGCTTAACAGAAACTCCCTAAGTGTCTTTTTCATAAAGGAATTGCTCGACCCGAAAAAGGGATAAAATTATACCGAACAAAAAGGTATTTGTGAGAGCGAGGAATGATCTCAAGCATCGTCACGAGCACGGAAAACTGAATCCGGTGACATAAAGATCGTGAAAAATGGGTGACGACCGATGTGGCACGCAAACCAAGGCGATAAGTGGTATTTTGAAAAAAATGGCCAAAAAATTATGGGGGTGAGAGCGAGAAATGGTCTCAAGCATCATCACGAGCGTGGAAAATTGAATCCAACGATATAAAACCTGTCAAAAATAGATGATGGCTGATGTGGCATGCAAAACGAGGTGACGAGGGGCATGGAAAAAATGTCCAAAAAATGTGGAGGTGAAAGCGAGAAATGATCTCAAGCATCATCACGAGCGCGGAAAACTGAATCCGGTGATATAAGACTCGTAAAAAATGGACGACGTGTATGAGCAGTGGGAGCAGATCCCCCTGCTGATTGATGACTATCCATATGCTGGCATGGATTATCGAGGAGATCCGGAGATGCCTCGAGCTCAGGGGCAGGCCTGGGGTTTAGATGGTATGTCTTTATTTTTGGTTCTCTACTATATCATGTCTTTAGATGATTTTTGTTATGAGTATAGCTAGAGATATTTATATGATATTGACTTGGTTCACTTGTTTGATTGTGCAGATATTGGTTCGAGGCCACCACCTGATCATGTAGGCCGTAGGGGACAGGCGATGGTGGTCATTCCTCCACCTGTAGTGGTACCGCCTCCATGTGCTCGAGGGGTTGTGCACCCTTGAGATGATGCCCTGGAGGGCGTATGAGAGACTTTGGATGAGATTCTAGTAGGAGCGCCAGAGGAGGGGTGGAGGAACTTGGACCGGGCCATTATTGAGTGTTGCTTCGATGCTCCTCAAGAGTGGTGTTCTATCCTGCTTAGAGCAGCAGTTGTGATGGCGGAGAGGAGGGATCATGATCAGGAGGATCCGCAGGAGCCAGAGGATCCTGGGGATCGTGATGACTAGTTGTTTGTATATTTGTCCCCAAATGTTGATGAGAATATGGGGATGTACCTTTTTTGTACGGCTATGTATTTTTGTATATTGGGTGCTAAGGGCACCTGTGACATTGTGACTATATGATTATATATATATATATATATATATATATATATATATATCTTTGGTATATAGTCGTGTATGCACGTGGATGCACATCTTGTCTATTTGTTTGCCCATGGAGGCATGTTTGATTTTTTGTATGCCCGTGGAGGCACATAGTATGCATGTGGATGCAACATTTTAATTTTTTGTATATGCCCATGGAGGCACATAGTATGCACGTGGATGCAACATTTTAATTTTTTGTATATGCCCATGGAGGCACATATTTGTTTTTCCCGTGGAGGCTTTGTCATATATATCTTGTGTTGGCCGTGGAGGCATGTCATATACATCTGGTGTATGTTTATGTTTGTATGCTCGTGGAGGTACATGTTATGCACGTGGATGAAAATTTTGTTTTTTATACATGGTTTGATTGGTGTGCCAATCAAGAATGTTGTTTTCCATATGGTCTGCCACACTGTTGAGATTCCTTGGGAAATGTGTGAATGAAATGGACTCAGACTGTCAAATCATTTGTTTAGTGCGCAAGAATTTTCTGAATAGACAGGGATCGCGTACCTGGTAATCATTGTTGAGCTGGGAAACAAGGAACTGGGAGTCCAAGAAAATGCTAAGGTGACTTATGCTCATTTGGAGAGCAGCGACCAGGAGACCGGTCACAATGTCGTACTCAGCTTGGTTGTTTGTGGCGGCACCTATGCACACTCCATTGATGTGGATCAACTCATGTGAAGGGGAATATATTACCCAAGCTGCGGAGGCGAGATTGGGAGACCAATGGCTTGCACCATTAGCGAATCCAATGTAGCAAAGTGGAACAGGATCCATCTATGGTCATGTATATTTTTTTTTTTTTAGGTTTTTGTATTTTTTGTGAAAAAAGAAAATAAGACTATACAAATGTGGATTGTGGTGTCCATCAGATTTTCTATGGGTAAAATCCTTTTAGGTACAACCCATTATGTGGGTTACGTTGGGTGTTTCCTTCTGAGTCGGTCAGAATATATGCCCCCTGTCCGAGGCAGGTGTGTACGATATCTGGGCCTTGCCACATGGACACAAACTTTCCTTTTCCCGTTTTGTCATGAGCTTGATCATAGGAAACTATGAGGTCGCCTTCACTAAATGCTCGTGGGTGAACATGTTTATCATAATGAATTTTAGACCTATTCTTGGCGGCTTCGATTGTTTGGAGGGCTACGCGGTGATCTTCGTCGGTCTGCTCTAAAATAATTAAGCATTCTTCAATCATTGATGTATCGGGGAGAAGTTCGACGGACATTTGTAATGTTGGTATCTAGCATTCAATGGGGAGGACAGATTCCACGCCATGAACTAAATGGAATGGGGTAAAACCGGTGGTGGTCTTGGTCGATGTGCGATAAGCCCATAATGTGGGAAAAATCATGTGATGCCAATTGGATCTATGTTTGTTGACGGTGCGTTGGAGGATGGTTTTCAAAATTTTGTTAACAGCTTCGACTTGGCCGTTCCCTTGGGGGTAGTAGGCAGAGGAGAAATGGTGTTCAAACTTAAGGAGTGTGGACAATTCTCTCCATACAGAGTCTTCGAAGTGAGAGCCGTGGTCTGAGACGAGTTGTTTTGGTACTCCGAAATGAGAAATAACATGGTTGAGGAAAAAACGGGCTGCAGTGTTGGCTTTGCAATTGTAGGTAGGCATGGCTTCCACCCATTTGGTAAAGTAATCAACAACCACAATAATGTGTTTGTGACCGCCGACTGATGTGGGATTGAAATCCATGAAGTTGATGGCCTATTTAAAAAATGGCCCAGCGGTGATGACCAGATGAATGGGGGTGGGGAGGGTTCTTGCCTTTGGGGAAAAGAGCTGGCAGTTTTGGTAGTGTTTGACTACTGTGATACAATCAGTGAGTAATGATGGCCAAAAATAACCTCTGTGGATTACCTTTTGGGCGGTGGCCATTCCTGAAAAATGGCCGCCGCAGGCACCGCTATGACAATCGTTAAGTACTTGTTCTGCTTCATCTTGGGAAAGACATCGTTGTAAGATTGTGTCAACACCATGTCGATAGAGGACATCACCCAAGAGGAGATAACGGGGGGCATGATGATGGATGCGACGACGTCCGTCACGGTTGATGTTGGGTCGAAACTTCTGTGTGCAGAGGTATACCAAAATGTCGCCATACCAAGGGTCATCCAATGAGATGATGAACAAATGTTTATCGATTAGATTAGTATGGATGATTGGTGACGACGACGATGATGGTAAGTCCGTAAATGAGTTGAGCGAGTGCTAATGCTTTGGTGCTCTTCAGGGTTTTAAAATTTAGGTCATATTCTTGTAAGATAATCACCCATTTGGGAACACGGCCTTGTAGAAGGTGACGATTCAAGAGATAGACCATTGGATTGGAATTGGCTACAACCGTGGTGTGGCTGAGTAGAATGTAATGTTGCAGCTTTTGTACTGAAAAGACGACGGCGAGGGCCATCTTCTCTTTATGTGGGTAGCGGAGGAGTGGGCATGACAAGGTCTGGATCACGTAGTAAATGACATGCTCTTGGTGAGAGGAGTCTTCTTGGATGAGAACTCCAGAGACGGCGTGATCTGATGCCAAAATGTAAAGGGTAAAGTCTTTTGTGAAATCTGGTGGAGAAATCAAAGGGGCACTTGTAAGTGCTTTCTTTAGGTCCGTAAAGGCTCCTTCTGCTTGGTCGTCCCATACAAAGCGGGCATGAAGACGTAGCAAACAGAGGAAACCATGTACTGTGGTGGCATAATCTGGGACAAAATGGCGAAGGAAGTTGGATTTCCCCTGGAGGCTTTGCAGCTGTTTTAATGTACGTGGTGAGGGGAGGTCCACTATGGCTTGAACGTTTAGAGGGTCAATGATGATCCCTTTTTCTGAAATGACAAACCCCAGTAGGCGGCCTGCTGTAACGAAAAATACACATTTAAGTGGGTTCAAGCGGATTTTGTATTTGCGACAACGCAAGAAAACCTGTCGAAGATCTTCTAAGTGGTCAGATCGTTTCTTAGATCGAGCAGTGAGGTCATCTAGATAAAATTTAATGATTTTATGTAGTTCATGAAAGCAATAAGTCATGGATCATTGGAAAGTGGCTCCCGCATTCTTGAAACTGAAAGGCATGACGTGATAGGAGAAGGTGCCCCATGGGGTGGTAAAAGCGGTCTTGTATTGATCTTCTTTATGGATTTTGATTTGGTTATATCTGAAGAAACCATCCATAAAAGAGAGTACCTCATGCCCCACACACTCATCGATTAATTGGTCAATAAATGGTGTGGGGAAGTTGTCTTTGGGACAAGCTAGGTTGAGGTCGCGGAAGTCAGTACAGACGCGGATGGTTCCGACTTTCTTATTAATTAGTACTGTATTTGAAACTCAGGTGGTATATGCAATCGGGTATATGAAACCTGCTGCTCGAAGCTTCTCAATTTCTGCTATGACGGCTGGAAGCTTGGATGGGTGATGGGATGTTGTTTTTGGCGGACCGACGATATGTTGGGCCAAGTGTCTATGTGATGTTCTACGATGGTGGAATCAAGACCAGGCATCTCGGTATAAGACCAGGCGAAGACATCCCGAAACTCTTGGAAGAGTTTCTTATAAGCCTGGGTTTCTTTCTCAATGCAAGATGCACCTAAGGAGATAAGCTTGGGTTTGCCAGGAGTGGTGGAGATGTCAATTTTTATAATGGGCTAAATGTTAGCCATGTTACCTTCCTCGAAGGCTTGTAGAGCTGGTATTGGATCTTTGAACCAATCGATCTTGGTTGGTAAGAAGTCCTTAAACTAAAAAAATAGTTGGTTTGCTGCGGTGGACGTAGACGCTTCAGGAAGGAAGTATGATCGATGGTGCATATCATCCCAAGGGTAGTCCGGTGCAGTGAGTGTTTCTAGGATTTCTTCATCGGTACGGAAATAATGTTCCATCAAATGAATTGGTTCTGGTTTATAGGTAGTTGAAATCATATAAATGGTATTGATTTCTTCTGAATGGGACGATTCTAGAGGGAATATTTCTTCAACAAGTGGTGGGGATATCTCTAAGTCGACATTATTCATCTTGTATAGTGCTACTCTATAATTTGGGAGATTGGGGCAGTGATGTGAATACTGGCTGTAAATTCCGCATATTGCACAAGGGTGGTTTGTGCGCAATAATTTATCACGAGGTTGAGATGGTAATTATAAATTGACAACTAGATCGTTGATGTCATCGTCCAACATATTCATGTGTTCTTGAAGTGCTGGTAGTTGTTGACATAGATGGGTGGCATGGCCGATATAATCACACAAGGAGCACGTAGGGAGTACACGGGTTGGGGGGTTCTTGGCTAATTTTGGAGTCACTGGGGAGGTGTGAGTTGTGGGTGCATTGTTGTAGGTTTGTGGACCTCTGCCCCCAGTGTTGTGGAATTGAGGGGGGACATAACTAGATGTCGATGTAGTGCCCCCTGTTGGAACTGACCGGTTTTGGGGGTTCGGGCCACCAGGTGGTGGGCGAGTTTGGTGGTTTGGTATGTTAGGCAGTGGATGGTTTGACATATTCATAGGTTGTACCGGTTGTAGGCCAACGGTCGGAGTTGGGGAAAGTAAGTACCATACCGGTAATCTTAATGTTAAACCTGGAAGGTTGAGTGTAGCCATTACTGGCGAGCTGACAACTCCTGAAAATGGAAACAAGAATGGGATTGTGTGAATCGGTGTTGTTTCGATATGACTAGGCACGATGGGTGCCTGTGGCGGTGATTGAGGATGTTGTTATTCATTGTGCGATAAGGTGCAAAAATCAGATATTGTAGTTTCCTAAAGAGGAGGTGGGATTGACGGGAATGAGGTGGTCACGGGAGTATCTGAATATATCCCAGGTCCGACTGACGAGACGAAAGATGTTGGTGCACTAAGAACGGGTTGTTCGATCATGGGAAGAACATTCTCTGGTGCTGCGGGGGCATTGGGATCATAGTATGTAATCTGGTCGATTTTGACTATGCGTCCTTCATGGGGGAACATCATGATGCGGAAAACTGAAGAAGCAACGAATTTCATTTTATACATGTAGCTTCATCCCAGAAGGAGATTGTAATCAAGTTGGGCGTTAATGACCTCTATATCTATGAGAACCAATTTGTCTCCAAGCTGAATGGGTACGTTCACTAGCAAACCTTGGGGTTAAGCTGCACAGTCATCGTAAGCTCGTAATGCGGTAGTGGACGGTTGTAGTGTTGGGTATCCAAGTTTCTGCCATACGAAAGTCGACATGACGCAGGTAGAATCCCCTTAATCGATTATGCATCGATGAACGACGAGGTTGCGAATGGAGACGAAAACTTGAAAATCTAGAGATGAAGGAATGCGATGTTCAGCTTGTTCTAAGTCGAAAGCCATCATGTTAGAGTCGTTAGGATCTATGGCACCAATGGCAGATAACAACAACTTTCTCTGCGCAGGACAATTTTTAAAATTTTTGAGAGTGGACATAGCAGCGGGGGACTGAGCTAAATCCTCTACAATGTTATAGTTGGAAGCTGCATGAGCGTTCGGGTTATTGTTAATCCATCTCAAAGGGAAACGAGGTGCTTTGGGGCCTCTGTCCATGGGCATAGTGGGTATGCAAAGTGTTTGATCAGTTGGGAGAGTAATCGATGATGGTTCGGTAGGTGTAGCCTCCGGGGTGGATCTATATTGATCTCGACGGGTTTGAAGATTGACATCGGGTGAAAACATGAAGTTGGGAAACAATTTTGGCTTGTTTTTGACGAACAAAACTGCTAAATTTTATGTTTTTCAATTTCGACCTCTTCAAACCCATATCTCCCTTAGGAATTTCAACTTGATATAAACACAAAGGTTTTAGAGAATTGAAATATCTTTCTACTCATATTTGTTTTAATTTTTTTTATGGACATATTGTGGGACAAATTTGTTGTCAACTAACGACATATACTTGAAAATTTTAGGTATGGATAATGAGTGACCTATGTTGACAATGGTTTTTTGATAGATGGTTATTCATTTTAGGGAAAACAATTGTAGGCTCATAATCTACACACACTACACTTGATCCTGGACTATATTTTGAGTTTTTTAACACTTGGGAACTATTTTTTATTATTTATCGAAACAACGTATGTTAAGAAAATGGTGCATTATCGACACATGTTTTTGTCTTCACATTTTCTTTCAAATGTGACTCTTCTTGGAAAAATTAAAAGTACCCTTTTGAAGAGGAGGAGCCAATTATGATCTCTATAAAATTTCAATTTTTTTGGTGTTGTCTTTGTTATGATATTGAATTTTCATAGTAATAAAATTCTTATGGGATAAGGTTTGGAAAAAAATTATTAATAAATAGTAATGCAAATCGAAATGAAACAATTATTATATCACTGGAAACTAGATTCAGAGATGAATCCATTGCTACCAAGTCTGACAAATAATACTTGGTATTTGTAGGGGTTTGGGCTTGCTGAAGTTGTAGGTTTCAGAAAGATGCATGATATTTTCGCAGGTTTTGTTGACCATAAACTCTCAGCCGAAAAATAACTTCCAAACTCTCGTCCGAGACTTTTTTTGAAAATACAACGCGATGATTGGTTCAAACTCTCGGCCTAGAGTTTGAATTCTCAAAACTCTCGTCTTAGAGTTTTTTAAACTCTCGGCCGAGAGTTTGAGGTTGACTTTTTTTCCCCTGTTCATCCGCGCACCCTCTTTTTTTTCACTCCTTTTCACGGAATTGTTTCCCAGCTTCGCATTTTCACCCCATCATTAGATGACATCATAAGCAAATGGTGAGTGTTGGACTCAAGATGCTAGTAATTGGTGGCTGCATAGGTGATTTGCTGCTGTGTTGCAGTGGATCCTTGAGGGGGATCATTTGGACAAGTGTTTATAGTGCCTTGGTTAGGTAAGGGATTTTGCAATATCATGGGTTGTTGCTGAGGAGGGGGTGCTGGCTGTGCAGCATGTCCTTGCCTTTGGGCGTTGTCGGTCCAGAGTTGACGTGCACGATCTAAATGGGGACAATTATGTGTGTAATGGCCATAGACTCCACATATGGAACATGGATGGTTTGTTCTCAAGTTATTATTTTTAGCCTGTTTTGGTGGGTGGTCAGGATTTTGGTTAGGGGGAGCAGTGTTATTGTTGTTTGGAGGATTAGGGGGTGGTGCACCTTGGTTATGTTGCTGGTTTTTCCGCGGTTACATCCTCTTATGCGGTTTTGTTGACCTCCTTGGTTACGCTGATGGTTCTGGTTTGGAGGTTGGTTTTGCTGTGCGTAAACATGCCCTTGGGAAGTAGGTGGGTTTTGAGGTCATGCAGGCTCTGGAGAAGGTTGCAGTGGGTAGTAAACAGGAGGGTTCTGAGGTGGCCTTGGTGTTTTCTATGGTTGTGGGTAACCTTGAGCTGCTGGAAGTGTTGGAGCATGAGGTGCTGCTTGTTGAGGATAATAAGCCACTTGGGCTTGTGGCTGGATTGGAGTCTGGTGGGCCTATTGGTTATAATATGGAGCTGGCGCATAAGCTGATGGTGCTTTCCCATAACACTGTGGTGGACATGAGGGTCCATGATTGTGGTGGGTGTGTGTTACTGGAGCATACAAAGTTGTAGCTCCATAATTAGATGAATCCCTAGAAAGGTCTGGGGTGTTGTTTGTACTCATTATGGTAAAATGTTTGTTTTTCACCGTAACCTGGCCGACAATATCGTCATCGGCATGGGATGCCCCCAGCGCATCATGGCGGGATGGATCGCCACGTGGGGCATCAGGTAAAATAGTGTATAGATATCTTGACTGGGCATATATGAGGTCGAATTGCTGAGCTTTTAAGATAGCTTATTCTTCTGACTGGGGTCATTCGGAAGATACATCTTTGTCTATGAGGGGGAGGAGTGATCTGAGAAACCAGTCCAAAAAGATTCGATCGCCAATTTTTATCTTGCAGAGGCTACGGCGCTTACGCCACTCATGGATATGATTAGTGATGTGTGTAGATGTGTTATATCTACAAGACAAAAGTATTTCCACTCCTGCATCATAGCATACAGGTAGTTGAAAAAAATGTAGAAAAGTTGAGGCGAGGGACGTAAATGTGTTGTGGATCCCGTGTGGCTGCTCAATGTACCACTTGGCTGCAGAGCCAGTGAAGGTTCGTTGTAAAAGTTTCAGTCTATTGGAATCATCTACTATGGAGTTAGAGGAACACCATAGGTGAAACGACATGATGTGGTTTTGGGGATCTTCCCCAGCTTTGCCTTCAAATTTTGGGATATCTGAGGGGATCTTTGTGGGCATGGGTGGCCACGTAGGGTTGTGTCTAATAGGGTTGTTGGTTAACCTTGCCAGGTCTGGTAAGTTTAGACTAGCCATGTATGGCAGACTGGCAGATGGGTGTGGCATGGTCACTGGGGCATAACTGTTAATGGTAGCATTATGGAGTGGTCTAGTGCCCCCTAAGGGTATGCTAGGTGTGAAAGGGATGTTACCTCCAGCCGATGTGGTGTGGGAAGGGCCAATGCTCCCAAGTGCAACATGGGTTGCAGATGGGTTAGGAATGGTTCTAGTAATCACTGGGATCTGGGTAGTGGTGATGAGGTGGGGGGGTGATGCCCATGTTGGGCATACCTAAAATAGGTGTTGGACCTGTGTTAAGCACACCTAGAGGGGGTGTGGCCCCCATGTTGGGAATGCCTAAAGGGGTTGTGTCTACCGTGGTTGTTACGGTAGTAGTGGGGTTTGTTGATGTAGCTCCAATAGCATTGGTGAAAAGGGGGTCATATTGTGATCCAACCATGGGGTTGGTTGGTGATGTCTCGGTAGGGTGTTCGAATTCAGCCTCAGAATCAGATGTGAAATGAGGCACGTCAGAATCGGATGACTGGGTTCTATGCCAATGACATGTGGAGTCAAGGGACAAATCTCTACGTCTATGACGTGTAGAGTCAAGTGTACCGAACTGAGGGGGTTCACCCTGAAAACGACGGGATTGTCTTAAGTTATCGATGGTGAGAGATGTCTAGAAATGCCAATGTATGGTGGTGATATAAAAAACTCACGACCCTAATGCCACGATGTGTGCAGGAGGGGAGTATGAAAAAATAATGGCTCTCAGGCCAACAACAACCCTCAAAAGCACTTATTATAACAGTTGTGCTATAATAAGTGGAGGAATCAAGAAAAATGGTCAGAATACCAAAAATCAAATAGTTCCTAGAAAAAAGTGGTGCTTACTAGACCAAGGGGGGTAGTAGAGCATGCAAACACCTAACTAAAAGTGGTATTATGAATCAAATAAACATATCCTCTGCAAGGTGATGAAATCCAAGTAAGACAATATGGGTAGTGGAATCAAAGGCTAGATATCCCCCTACCGGGAGGGACACCGGGTAGTCAATCCTAAAAAATGGCAACTAGGATACCCGTTCATGACACGTTTGGTTGGGTGAATATGCAGTTTGGTTCTATCATCTACACAGTGAAGGTCCACTAGTCATCTAACCGGAGTAACGAGTAACCACTGAAGCTTACCGGTCTAATAGTAGTTTCCAGCTACCAAAACCTAAGCTGAGAAGCCATCGACGAAGGTACCTGCCATTCAAACACAACAGTGGTCAAAACGAGTTTTAAAAGGATCATTGCATGTGAAATAACAATAGTTGAACTCTAAAAAATAGAATGGAAGTTAGAGGGTTTCGAACCGAGAACCATTACCTTTAAAGATTATCACCGGAGCAGAATGCCAAGACTAATAACATAATTTTGGAAGTTTTCATAAAAAATTTAATAACATAAATTTTCCAAGTAATAATAATTACAGAAATAATACACCACAGAATTTTACTGTTGTAAGAAATGTACCTAATAATAATAACAACATCAGGTATGCTGAACATAAAGGACCTTTGAAGTGTTTTGATTGCGGTGGACCACACAAGAAATCAGATTGCCCACACAACAAAAGGATAGTCAACAATATTCATAGTATACAAGCAGAGTCGACAGTTGGTGATGTGGCAAGAGAAATGCCAAGGATAAATGCAGCGCTGGAAAATCGGCAAGCAGACCATCAAATGTCCATGGTCGAAATCGAAGGTGGAGCTCAAAGGAGATTTTCAGGTGGAACCAAACTGTATTCTCGACCGGAGGGAAATTATGCTTTGGAATCGTACCATAGGGCAGGTAAAGGTGCAATGGAAACACCTTAGCCTTGATGAAGCTACCTGGAAACTGGAAAGTAAAATGCGGGCAACATATCCAGTTCTGTTTCAGGAAGGATCGGATGATGAATAAGCAACATCAAGGACGATGTTGAGCTTAAGTGGGGGTGTTTGTAACATACCCTTTTTGCTGAAAAACATTTTATGTTGGAAACATTATGTTAACTTTTATTGTAAAGTTTTATATCGGACAAGTGTCTAAGGATGACTGTAATTGCACAATATTTTATCATTTAATAAATTAAATAGGAGACAAACACCTAAGGGGACTATTGAAAGAGAGTTTACTGACCCACTAGGTAGAATGAAATCTGGGGTAGAAGGCAATGGACAAGTGGCAGCATCATGATGCAACTAACTAGCTGTTGGTATGGGACAACTCCCTTGAAATGTGGTCATAGTGCCCTGGAAGGTGGGACTGGAGCTTGAGGCTCATTTATTCAAAACTGACCACTAAAGGCCTAGGCAGTCTATATAAGAGCCATCAAATTATGAATTGAGGTTCATCACTTTTCATGACGAGGAAATTTACCTTGGGGGTTTTGCTATGCTTGCACCCAAGAGATTCAATGAGGGGATATGTTGAGTTTTTGATCATGGTGTATGTCTTCCTATTACACTACTGAGTGTAAAAGGTATATTGCTGAGTGCAGAAGACATAATTTAGTGCAGAAGTTGCACTGCTGAGTGTAGAAGTTATATTACTGAGTGCCTTGCTTCTACGTAGATTCCATCTACTTAGTGGTTCAGTAAGCAAGCTCGGTGGTCCAAAGGAAGCAAGTAGTTTTGGCTACTTTTTTTGGAAACGGTTGGGAGGAACAGGCCTCCTTGGGTATTTGTTGGCCCTATCTTCATTTACAGGTTCTACCCTTCTTTTCTAATTCTAAGTAGTTAAAGTTTCTATCTACAATTATTGATTTACTATTTTGAAGGATATTATTAAACAAATGTATTTATTTTAGTTTCTAATCTAATTAGGATTATGTATAGTTATAATTATGTAATATGAATTGAATAAAATATTTCTCTTCATTTTTCCCCATGCTAATGGATCTGCATCGTACTCTAATACAGATAAGAGATTAAGGTAGATAAATTGATAGGCAGATTTCCAGATGAATGAGAAGACCAATACTGTTGTATTTTACTAGTTTTTCCTACGATTAATATTCTGTATCAAATAACATAATTCTATGTCTTTCTCTTATCATTCTTTTCCTTAGTTAAATGTTTCAGGTTCACTATATTTCTTTCATCAGTATGTATTGAATTTAACAGCTACAAAACATTTATTTCCTAAGTATAGAGTACTGTTATCCCTTACTGTTAGCAAGTATATTTATCATGAAAATAAACAGTTTTCATATCTAAGTATAGAAATTATCTTTCTGTTATACAGTATATAGGAAATCAGAACAACTACAAATTTAATAGCATCAACAAGAATTATATTACATTTCTTTTTCAAACAATGCATAATTGTTTAAGTACTAATCTTTATGCACAATTTTCATTTCTGTTGTACTATTTATTTATTGAAAACAAAGAATCATTATGTTATACAAACAGAGTATCGTTTAAAAACCTAAGCTTTATGACAGGTTCGTACCCTTCACTTATCAAACCCTAGAAATATCAACTTTAAGAGCTTAGTTAAGTTTCAAATAGAACAAGGAACTGATCACGATTCATTTCATAACTTGAAATATAACATTGGATTTTGGCTCACGGCCTTCACAAAAATCGACAGAAAAGAATGACAAAGAGAAGCTTTCAACTCCATAAAACTTAGGCACAAAAATGATTATCATTTACATTCCTTAAGACTGGAAATAAGAGCATCTCGGCATCAATACAAGACTATATTATCACATTGCAATTGAAAACTATTAAACAGTAAACCATATGATCAGTTTGTTGTAGACATCTACCTTCCGAAGCTAAACGTTTGATATCATAACAGTAGAAAATTTCCGAGAACCCACATTAGGGTTTGACCATTTTAATATAGGACTAAACCCTTAGCCATCGAGCTTTTCATAAAATACAATAGTGGCAGAATGTTAAAAATATCAAATACATACAAACTGGAGCCCTGCTCTTGAACACAAACACAAACACGATAAAGTAGGGAAACAAACTATTGTATTATCAAAGACACAGTAGTTTTCAAATAGTAAGCTTCGCTTTCCTTACAAAAAATAGAGCAACGCTCGTAGTACCATCCACACAAACGTAGGTCAAATGAAAACATAACCCTTACAGTTACCGAGAACAATAAAAGGGTGAAACCCTTTCCTAAGTATTTTCTTTACGGATTTTACAATGAAAAAAAATTACTACTGAAAACAACGACGAATGGGTCGAGGGTTTCATCCTCCCCAATCTGTCAAAACAAGCTCACAAATATTTCGACGAAGGCCACCCTCAGAGCCCAAGAAAAACACAAAGACTCGGCAAAGAACACAGTGAAGGTCCACTAGTCATCTAACCGGAGTAACGAGTAACCACCAAAGCTTACCGGTCTATTAGCAGTTTCCAGCTACCAAAACCTAAGCTGAGAATCCATCGACGAAGGTACCTGCCATTCAAACATAGCAGTGGTCAAAACAAGTTTTAAAAGGATCATTGCATGCGAAATAACAATAGTTTAACTCTAAAAAATAGAATGGAAGTTACAGGGTTTCGAACCGAGAACCATTACCTTTAAAGATTATCACTGGAGCAGAACGCCAAGACTGTGCAAACTGGAAACCATTACTCCTCCTTCGAATGCAAAGAAGGATGAAAAAAGCTCTAGAAAAACCACCACTGGACATGCATGGAAAGGTGAGTATCGAATCAAGCTACCACGAAGAAGTTATCACTCACCCTGGAACTGTTATTACAAGCTATTATTGGAAAAAACCATGACTGTATAGGCTCTCAAGCTATCAACAGGTCACGGTTTCGAACCGTGGGCACTCCACAACAACCTGTTGATAGAACCATGAAGGCTCTCAGCCTGTCGGCCTCTCCTAAGAGCCACTACACCGAATGCCAAGGAAAGATTATCACCATAGAACATAGTGGAGTTTAGGGTTAGATCCCGAAAACAAAACCCTTGCTAGATCAACGGTGGAGATCACTGAACGGTTTTCATGTAACCCAAACAACAACCATATTAATTGATGCCATTATTACCATAGCCACCAAGGATGATAGCTCAGATAAACATCAAACCAAATCACTTACAGCTAGTCACGACCCTTGAAACATCACCACACCATCACGTGCCTACTCCACGACGATGTCCATGGAGACATTCCACTGTCTCGGCTGTTGGAAGTATTAAATGCAAAGGGAATCCCAAGTGCCTGCCAGCACGATACCATCATAGTGTTAATGTCAACCAATCATATAATGCATCGAGTTGTTGATCAAACGCACCATTTGGTCATGCAATAACACCTTGTGTTAATTCAAGGTGGTGTCGGGTCCATCTGCTAGGAAACCATACTGTCAAATAAGGTCACGTAAATGCACACACACAATACCATATAGTTTTTATTCATAGGACTTTGTATAGGGTTTAATATATATCTATTTCATTATAATATAAGAATTTGCATAGAGTTCATAGGTTAATAATTGACTATGAATTGCAATAGTTCATAAGTTAGCAAATGACTATGATATGATTGCAATAATTCCTAGATTAGAGCATAATCAAATATTGCATGTAATTCCTAGGTTCTAAGTTATATATAAAGAATTGCATATTGACATTGCATTTTTGCACTTAGCCATTACTTATAGACATTGAGCAATCTCACAATATACATCAAGAGAAACTCACGATAACAATACATAGAATTAAACTATGATTTATGGATCCTATTCTTTTGTTGAACAAATTAATAAGGGTTAGTACAGAGATTTTGATTATTACAACTGACATACGTCTATTTTTACAGACTAGGCTAACTGAAGATATCACCATTAGCACTTACGACATTATGTCTCTTAAATCATTAAGACTTGGGAGACACAGAAACTGTTTAGAACTCTTCAGTCACATGTCATAAACACTATACCTATAATCTGCGAAAAGGATGATTCAAATGCTTTAGCACGAATTCTAAGTAAGCCTCGGGGCATCTGTAGGACCCCTTCATTATCAAATAGAAGAAAACAATAGTTAACACACATAAACTTATATCTTTAGACTGGCAATAAAGAGTTGTGAAAGTACAGTTGAGTAATTTAAACACCGAAAAGGAGATATTAATTATCTTGTCGCAACATTACACTTTCGACCAACACAACATTTAGTACAGCAAGCCAACATTTAAACATTTATTATATTTCCGCACAGTTAGTTTACGCATTAAAAGCTGTATTGAAAAATTTTAAATTTTTGTAATTTTGGGCATGTTACATAGAGTGGGGGGGGGGGTAGGGGGGGTGAGGAGTGGGGGTTTGTGGAGAGAGAGAGAGAGCGATTTGAGGTTACAGGTTTAGAGAGAGAGAGATAACGATTGAAGGTTAGGGGTTTAGAGAGAGAGAGTGATTGGGGTTAGGGGTTTATAGAGAGAAAGAGAGAAATATATTGAGGGTTTTTTACTTTAGAAAGAGAGATTGGAATTTAGGGGTTTATATATATATATATATATATATATATATATATATATATATATATATATATGTATATACACACACACACACACACACACACACAGAGGGAAGAGGGATAGAGAGAGAGAGAGGGATGGGGATATGGTTAGTGGTAAGGAATATAGAGAGATAGAGGGGGGGGTAGGGGTAGGAGTGTGAGGAGTGGAGGTTTGGGGGAGAGAGATATTAGGGGTTAGGGGTTTAGAGAGAGAGAGAGAGAGAGAGAGAGATCGATCACAGGGGGAGTGTCTATGGGGGTATATGGTTAGGGGGAGTAGGGTTATGGATTAGGGGGATAAATATAAAGAGAGACAAAGGGAAAAGGAGAGAGGGAGGGAGATAGAGGGAGCCTTAGAGAAATAGAGAGAGGAGGGGTTTATGGTTTAGTGTAATAGAGAGTACATAAAGAGATGGGGAGTTAGGCTTTATTGTATAGGGGAAGATGGGGGGTTGAGAGAGAGAGATAGGGAGTAAGGTTATAAAGAGGGAGGGGGTTCAGGTAAAGGAGGAGAGAGAGGGGGGGATTGGGTTCGAGAGAGGGAGGGTGGTTAGGGAAAGGTGGGGTTGGAGAGATAGAGAGGGGGTAGGGAAAGGAGGAGAGTGAGGAATGGGGTGTTAGGGAAAGGAGGAGAGAGAGGAATGGGGCAGGGGGGTTAGGGAAAGTTGGGGTTTGAGAGAGAGAGAGAGAGAGAGAGAGGATGGTTAGCAAGAGAGGGAGAAGTGGGGTTGCATTGGAAATAGAGTAAGAGAGGGGGTTTGTAGAGAGAGATGGTATATGAGGGGGGTTGGGTTATAGTGGGAGGGAGGTTAGGGAGAGAGTGGGAGAGAGAAAGATGGGAGGTTGAGTGGAGAGGAATATAAAGTGGGGTTGGAGAGATAAATAGATGAGATATGGGAGGGGTGGAGAAAGAGAGAGGATTTAGGTTTTACGATAAGAGAGACAGAGGGTTAGGGATTGTTGACGCAAAATCTATCGACAAGAGTTCACTTTGCACTGCCGCCAACAAACTACCAATCCAAAATCCCTTACACACTGGCCCAGAAAGGTGTAACCCTTTCCAGCAACACTTGCGGAGCAAGTGCAGTCTCACCCTAGATGGATAAGGGGTTTGCAGGAACCAAGTTTCCGCAGTGGAGTTGAGGATATGATTTCAACACACATTACCTAGAAATTATAACATTTACAGCATACTATCAGTTCATCATTCGCACATTAAGTCATTCGCAGAGTTCAACAGATAACACACATTCATAACAACATATTCAACTTACTTATTTAGATCAACAGTACTTCTTAAACCCATAGCATATTCACATCAAAGATACTCTAAAACATTCACATTCATCATCACATAAAAATAGAGACAGAGATTGTACCATAATAGAACATCTTCATTCATTCATTAAACCCTGCAGAATCAACCTTGCAGAAATAGTCAATACACCATGTTGCAGATACAAAACAAACCCAAAATATAGGACCGATCATCAAAACCTGGATGCCCTTAGGTTTACAATCCTACTCTATTTATATGCTTCTATTTGGTTACCAAACAGTCCACATGACCAAATTAACTAATTAAATACTTCTTGCACTTCCGCGAACTCCGCGAATGGTCCTTCTTCCGCAGAATGACCCTTTCGCACCTGTCGGCTTCCACACTTCCTGTGGACCTATCCTGTGCCAATAGGTCCCCAACAAAAACTTGTGGCTCGTCCCAAGCCACCTCAGCTGGACACTGCTGGTTTGTTGAACTGATGTTGGAAGTCATCATATGTGGTTTGGATCTGGTCGACTATCTCTCTTACTGATGCTCGGAGCTGCGCACTCTCTATCACCTGCTACTCCGTTGGGTGGTCGCATACTTTTTGTTGTACTTACTCCAATTGCTCCTGTACCTATTTAATCACTAGTACTACTCATGCTATGAGGACTTCGGCCTTTGTTTGAAGCTCATCCAAATGTGTGGCTCGTCGTTGCTTTAATTTGTGGGCCTTTGTAACATGCTGCTTCATACTTTGCAGTTATGTTTCCTTTATCATTTGCATCATTGTGGGCATCATTGTGAGAGATCCTGTAAAGGTTTATAACTGCTCTTCTGCTTCGCGGAGCTTTCCCTTCAGCGTGGCCAGCTGGTCATCCTCAACCAACCTATCCCAAAACTCTGTGATGCTTACCGCAACTTTCTATGTTGCATGTTCCATATCCTGGATCTCTGCCACTGCTTCCTCTATCGCCATTTGTCGACTCTGAATTTGTGTTGGTGGTGTGCTGGGTGTCAATCGAGTCTGGAGCTCCACATTTTCCTTTCTGAGCTCGGTGATGGGTACACCTAACATAACATCTTGTGCCTTCGAGGTGACATCCGGATCTAGTTTCTATGTTTCCCATGCCTTCGCAAGTGCTTTTTCCAATTTGGTCTGTTCCTCTATAGACCTTTACTTCGTAGTCAGTGCTGTAGTCTGCTCCTTTATGACCTTTTCTTTTGCGGTAAATGCTGTAGTCTGCTCCTCTATTATCTTCTCTTTCAGGGCCAGTGATTTGTCCATTTCATCTCGTTCCTCTTTAGCTTGTACCTTTGCACCCAGTGCCACGACTTTTTCATCTCGAAGGTGTTGTACTGCCATATCGCTGGTTTGTAGTTGCTTCTGGTATTCAATCATTTTATTGTGCACCGCAACCTCGCGGTCGCGGATTTCTGCGCTTGTTGCGGCTTGGACTCTATGTAGTGTTAACATGGGAAGCAAATTGAAATCGACCATTACCTGGTCTCCTTTATGGATCTCAAGGTCCACATTCTTATCTCCTGTCAAAATGGCATGGGATTCGAGTTGGACTATTTGTTGTTGTGTTCCGACTTCTACCTCAACTCTGGGAGTCGACAGATGTTGCTGGATTTCCCCATGTGATATGCTTATGTTGATTATCGTACCTGCCAATGTGTTTAGAAGATCCTCTATGTATTGGAATTGTTCAGTGGAATTCTATGTGACCTTTTTGTGGTTCTTTTCCACTATTTCTGTAATGTTGTCCAGAAAAATGTTGGCTTGCTGCAAAGTGAGCCCCTCCCATGTGCTACTGCTAGCATGGTCCATTCGTTTCTTTGTCCTCAGCTCTTCCTGTTGGATCTCTAATTCCGAATCTGTTAGGGTGTTGGATGTGGAAGCCCCATCATGGCCATATTTCTTCGTCTGGTCCAGCACATCCTCCTATTGTTTTGCACCCTCCTTTCGGTTGGCTGAAGCTATGTCTTCCCTGACTTGGTTTTGTCGCATGGTTTCCTGTCCATTTGTTATGTCCTTCGGATTGGTGGAGACCTTCTAGTCCTCTGACCACTTGGAGATAATTTTGTTGAGCTCAACGTCAGTGAGCTTATACTGTGTCCTCAACCATTGCTTCGTTGGGTCTGCTCAGGCTTGGAGGTAAATTTTGTGTGCTTCGATGGATATCTTTGCGATGGAGTGATATTTTGTTGGAGCTTGCGCTGATATTAGTGGGATCATCTGTGCATCCATCTGCATCCTTTCCAACCATATATAAAATTGTAGGGTGTTTTATTTCTGGCGTTCCTTATCGGTGGTCGCCCATAGATTCTGGTACAACGCACATTCGCAAACTTGTTGTCCCGTGGGATCCACCCCCTAGTAATCGTCTGGTTCCCTCCATCCTTTTAAGACAATCAACAAGATTAGCCATGAATATTTAAATGGAATCCCATAATCCTAGGCATCGTATACATCCTTAGTTAATTCATGTAGCGATAATTGGGACCAGTTCATCTGCTCTCCTACGGTGCACCTTTCCGCAGCAGCGATGACCCCTGAGTTACATTGCAGGGGTTGGTTTTTCCTGGTTATTTTGACTGCTAGTATCTTTGCCCCTACTCTGAATGCCTAGTCATTGATTGTGTGAATAAAGTACCCTCGGGAGTCTTTCTGCACGCCATACTTTGTCGTCAACTATTCCACGAGTTTCTAGTCGTTGTCCTTCCCCTAGAAAAAATGGGAAGGGTTGGCTCCTTCTTGAGGCAATCTAGTGATCATTGCAATTAGGTCAATGGTGACCGAGATCTTCTCATGCAGTAAGAGAAATCCATCATGGAAACATGCGATAACTTTCTTGTCACACTTGTTTATTTGTGCCAATCGCCCAAAGTGCGGTAGGAGGGTGATACCTAATAGCCTCGAGCGTTCCAGTCCCAATGCCCACTTCTTGGGTTCCTTCGTCGTTGGGCCTCCTGCATGAGGGACATCCTCATAAGCCTCTGCGTATTCTTTGAATTTCTCTAGGTCATGGTCAGTATATTGTAGCTTCTGCAACCTCGCTATAATATCCCCAACTTCAACAACCCCTGGTGGTACCGATGTGACCTCGATGGGGAATTTTTCATTCTTGTTGAACCACAGCGTGGGTGCCCCTACCTGAAGTGGTGGAATGTACAGTGAGAGCATTAGACCATCATATCCATCTTGCACAGCTTCAGCAGCTGAAGGGCCTGCAGCGTCGTTCATAAACCTTGTTGATGCCCAAGTGCCTTTCTTTTTCACCCAACCAGTGTGGGGTGGTCGAGTTGTGCTCCTCTTCTTCTTGTGTGTAATTGTAGACATAACTTCCGGTTGTTCCTGTACAGCTGGTGTGGGATGCTGTCTTTCAATACTGGTGTTGGAAACATACACTTCCATTTGGCTTTGTGGATTAGTTAATGTGTTTCTGCTTCTCCTCCTCCTATATTTATAGCACTGGTCGATAGTATCCAACTGATCGTGGGCCATAATTACCAAATCTAGCTGGGATCTACCGAATCTATCACATGTGTTGGTTATTAACTGTTGTTTTTCTCATTTTGGCTGTTGTCCAATGTGGTATAACTGCTACATTTATTGCCGGATTGGACCTTTGTGCCTCGTGGTAGCTTCCGACTTGTTTTTTTTTTTTATTGCCCGACTACCCGATCGACATAGCAAGTTCCGCGGTGTCGATACTTCGCCATATAGTAGGTTTCTCTGTTGTTGCTGATTTCTTCTGATTCCTATGGGTCGCTGTTGTGTACTTCTCAACCTCATCCGTTGGTTGTTCCGCATTGATCACGCTGCCAATCACAACTCACGTTGGTTCCTAGTGTCTTAGATTTAGTTGATGCAACCGCTGCCTGAATGGCTTTGCATCAGGTTTCAGGGGGATATTCATCTCCCCTAAGTCTCCGGAGATTCCCTTCATCTCTGAGAATTTTATTGGAAACAAATACTGAAACTCATGCAGCAAGTTAGTCATCTTCGCAATAGTCGACTCGTCCCAGTAGTCGCCAATGCTTATGAACTTTGGGTTCTCCTTTGAACCCAATGTTCACCTTCTTGATCTTCAATGGTTGCTGAAATTTGTTCGATGGTATGTCTAGTGCCACAACACTGTGACTACCCTCTAATTCTAGCACGTATATAGCCCTGGGATCATCCTCATCGTCCGACTCTCCGGTGACATTGTAACACTCCATCAACATTTTTGGTGTCGTCGTCCATTGAAGTGCCATCGATTATCCTGTTAGTACCACCTCAAATATCTTTCCGTGGATCTCCTGTAGCGTGGTGTGGATCAAGGGATTTTCGTCTGAGAATGAAAATGATTGGCTGAAGCCAATGGTAAGTTGTTCCCAAGAAGTCATCCCACGTCGTAGTTCTGCTGCGACATACCATCTTTGCGGTACTTCATCCAACGTGTGTACGAATGCATGTACCCAATCCTGTTCTGCTTTCGATCTCCATTGGTGTTGACAAGCATTCAGATGCTCCTTTGGGTCACCTCTCCCGTCGTATCTCATTTGTCCGTACTTCACAGCTTCGCTGAACCGAACCTCCATGAGGCGTCGACATAGTGGCCAAGTTGTGATGCTTGATTTGTGCATCGCCCACCATTGCGCAAGCGTACCCTTCAAGGATTCCTCTAGGGCTAGTAGATGCTGCGGTTCTGCCACTTTTTCCTCAAATTCTGTGAGAAACTTGCCCAAGTTGGGCAATCCCTCATATGTAGGTAACACGTATTCCTCCGTGGCTACCCTTTGCAGGGACTGCGTTACCCGTGCACATCTTCTGAAGGACACTTCATGTAACTGGTTCTGCCAATGCTCAAGGCCCTCATCTGAATCTGAGGATGCCGAGCTGGCACTACGCCATCCTAATTCTCCATCCGCGGTGGCATTAACATAATCCTCAGAAATTTTGTACAAACTATCCCACCCTTCCGCAAACTCATCTCTGGCTGGTTCCGTATAGAGCAACCCTTCCGCAGGATCCGGTGGTGCAATGAATCTCATCTCCTGATTCTCAAATGACATTATCATTTTCTTAAAATTGATAGTCGCTTGATTCTCCATGTCCCAGTCTATCTCCAGCAATATCGGATAGGGACTAGTGTTATCCACAATTTCAATGATGTTGAAATCAGCATACGTCCTGAGCCCTTCAATTTCAATTGGAAGTTGACATACCCAACCAAGCAGAGTGACCTTACACTGATTCTCTAGTTGCAGCTGTACTGGTGACTAGGTCATCCGCGGCTTTCCCATTGTCTCCCACGTCTGCTTGGTCAGAATATTCACATCCAAACCCAAATCCAGAATGATGGAGTCGACATCAAATGCTCCAATTTGTGCCGACATCCGCATCTCCCTACTTATCTTCCTTTTATGTATGCGATTAACTTTATGTTCCTATCCTGCACCTTCCCATTGCTGCAATAGACCAGCTATTTCTTCCAGTGCAACTGGGTCCTTTTCCAAGTCTAGGCAACTTTCCAAGAAGGCCTTTAGAGTGTTTTCTTTCCTTTGCAACTTCATAGAGTAGAACGTCGGTGGCATTTCATAGATTTCTTCCTGAAGAGGTAGATGCCTCCTATTCCTCATTGCCTCCCGTGCTTTCAAAAAGACATCCCTTTCTACTTCTACGTCAAAGGTGACCTACTTCCGTTGTGTTTGTGTTGGCCTGACATTGGTGTGTGACCTATCGCAACCTGTCATCGCCCCTCCTCGTGTCACTATTCCAACCATCGCATGGCTACTTCTAGCTTTTGTCGATATCATCTACACAGCTGATGGCGCGTTCTGATTATTTTGGTTCTGGTTTTGGGGTGGATTCTTAGTCTGCCATTTCGTGATGAGATGAGGGAAGTCCTATACACTGTGATCTATAGCACTACAGTATGTACACCGCAGTGATGGGTTTGTGTAATGTCCCTTATTAGAAATTTTATTAAAATTGCAATTTTCCACTTTTTTCCTTGGTTCGACCTTTGACTAGTTTTGATCTCTAGGTCCCAAATTTGCCCCAAATGATCCCAAATATTTTGAGAAGGTATATGAATGATATTAGAACATGAATATGTGTTTCAGGGATGCCTTTGGACCTTTAAAATACTTCTGCAAATCCTCTTTCAATTCTGGTCAATGTAGGTAACTTTACTAGTGATTTCCCTTTGACTAGTATTGGTCTCTAGGTCTCAAATTGACTCCAAATCCCTTCAAATATTCAAGGTGTATGAATGATATTAGTACTTGAATATGATGTTTATAGATGACATATGGTCACCAAAATACCTCTGCAAACTCTCTTAAGATTCTGGACCAAGTATGCAATTTTACTAGTAATTTGGGGTTCAAATCCCCCTAGGGTAAGTACTGAAAATGGCTTCCCAAATGCCTCCAAACCCACTCAAATTTATGAATAGAGGTATGTAATGTGTTAATTATTTTATTAAAGTCTCATATGCACCATTAATGTATTATTACAACTGTTTTCACCCTCTCCCATTCAATTGCAAAAATCCTCAATTCGACCCTTGGGGAAATGGCACTATTTCACCTCCCAATACAACTAAACTGAGTAAAAATGCTTCCAATGCTCAAGTACAGTACATGAAACTTGTATAAGACATCCATGGAAGTATATTTATCACAAATATATTAGAGAATCATCCATTCATTCGAAATCATCATCAATACATTGGCTCACAACAAGGTAGTGGGTAAATGGCATTGTTCTTCCATTAAAAATTAGATTTATACATTTCTACTTGGAATTTAGACCTGAAACTTTTTGGAGATGAAGAACAGAGTATTTAATTCATATTAAAAAAGAAATGGGGCATTAAAAGCTTCCCCAAAGAGTAAAATAGCTCACCAAAAACGACCTCCCTCAAGGATCAAGAATATGCCATCAAAACTGGAAATGGTTGAAGGAGTGAGCTGCAATAGAAGAAACCATGAGCTGCCCTGTAGCTTACACCTACAAATAAAGACTCCATTAAAGCTCCAAATGAAAGGTCTGAATGGCCTTTCCAATTACCAACTTGGATGGGAATCTTTCACCCTCAAAATTGGCTAAGGCAAGAAACTAGTCATCCACTAGCTCTCCCTCTTTACAAATGCAATTGCAAATTCTACAAATGATCAAAATCTATTCTCATACTTCATTTCTACATTTTATAACCAAAATTAGCCTTCTAAGGGTCGAAATCCTCTCAATAGATTCAATAGATTTTCATTTAGGAAATGTTCCACATTTGCCACTTGTCTCCTAGTTCCAACCTTCCATCTTCTCCCAAATTCGATTTTGAGTCTCTTTGGCTTCTCCAACTCCCAAATTAGCCTTCTTTGAGCCTATTTTTGGGGCTGACATGTCATAGTGGTTAGATGTCAGATGTCAGGTCTGCAATTTGTCATAGTTGTCATATATGCTCCATCATTGGTGTCATAGGGGCTAGGGAATCTAGCCCAAGTGTCCACAAACTTCCACTTTGACTCTTTATCTTCCATGTAGGTTACCAATCCTTCCCAATTCGACCTAAGATGCTAAATGACATGTGTTATGACTTACCAACTCACCCAAGAGTGTTCACATTCCCATTAATTCAAATTTGCAAAAGAGAGATACCATGTATTATGAAAAATCAAGCTAGTGTGGGTCCCACATCTTCCATATGTCTCCAAAACCATTTGTCACTTAGGATTTCTCTTGAATTTCTTTATTAACTCTATTTATTAAATACTTGAACCATTCTAATGTCTAAACATCATTTATTATCCCCCTTATTCCAAATCCCAAAGCTTCCACCCCAAACCTAGGAAACTAGTAATTTTCCTCCTTGGCAATTATTTGACCCTTAAGGCAATTATTTGACCCTTAACATCAATTTTACAAACTCTAATGAATATGGCTAATGTGATTAGGCCATTGTGACCCAATTCCAAATTTGGGACATGACAAATCCTCCCTTCCCAATATTGCTTGTCCTCAAGAAATTTCAAACATGGGTGTTGAAGAACCTACTTTCTGTATAATTATTTGAAGTTGCCATTGAATTGCCAAACCTTGAGTCTTTGAGTTTCCATGAAGATTTTAGAGAGGAACCACCATGCTTGCTGCTGCACTACTCTGATAAAAATCACTTTATTAAGTGGGAAATCCATCTCCCATACTTCTTGTTTCCCCCCAAAAATTGAAACCAATGAGATAAAAATTATTTCAGGGTCCCATTGCTTGTATTGCACCCCAACAATGAAGAGTGCTCTCCAACCCATACCATCAGATAAGATGATTCCTGGATCCCATTTTCTTGTATGCATTCTTCCAAACATCATGAGTACAAAATATATATCATCAAAGTACATAACTACATAATGAAAATGTACATCAAGGAGGTGCTTCATCAAAGAATCATGAAAGTGCTTGTACCTCCAAGCAAGTAGACCACGATTTTCCAAGTGCATACAAGCTTCATGTGACCAATCAAATTTGCTCCAATGACATAGGTGAGGATCCCATGTCCTATAATGCTTCTCCAAAAGGATGTGATATGCATCAAAATATTCAACCATGTATTCTTTCATCTAAGAAGTGAATGAAGAATCTCCACTAAAATCTGAACCAAGTAATGAGCAGAAAAAACAAGGAGACTTCAAATGACTCAAAGAAGTCTCACCCATACATCCATGAATTTGAGAATTATAAAGATGTAACAAAGTATGTGGCTTCCAACAAAAATGTTCTCCCATAAGAAATCTATTCATCTAAGTGTTGGATGAAGTTCCTCTAACATCAAATGAACCCATTGTTGAGCAAGAAAAACCATGAGTCTTCAAGCAACCCAAATCCATATCATAGGTGCATCCATGTAGATGTGAATCATCATAAAGTGACAAATTATGCTGCTACAAATGTGAATAAGAATGTGCTCCAACCATGTCATCATAAAAGTTAAATCTAGGAGTTCTATACTCCTCATGTGGCATCATAAAAAAGAACCCTTTCACCCATACTTCATTGAGACTAATACTGCAAAACATGGAATTGTAGGATGTAGGAGAATGTACTAACTCACCCAAATGATCAAAAAGTTCAGGAGTTTCATCATGGGAAGGATCCATGTGGGTAGTATCATGCAGCTCATTCAAAAGTGGGAAACCTTTGTCATAGATTGGTTCCAATGTAGAGGAATCATGCTCTTCTTTAAAAATTGCATAAGCTTCATCAAGAGACAATTCAAGTTCCTATTCCACCACATCAAGTGTTTGGATATCTTCAAGTTCATCTTCAAACACATTAAGCACATTCAAATTCCCACATTTCTCATGATCCACCATGTCATGAGAATCCTCCAAACAATCTACCATTTGACAATTTGAAACATAGGAGGAAAAACAAGTATCTTGCAACTTTTCAATAAGTTGCTCATTTTGAATTGTGAGCTTATGAATATCCTCATTATTCTTCAAGTATGCATCATGTAACAATTGATTAAGCTCAAACAAATGGTTTCTATCAAAAAGAAAAGACATGAAATTACCTTTGATGTGGCACATTGCTCTTTGAATCTTCTCCATGTCTTCAAGGAAGGATGTTTCCTCCAATGAAGTAGCTCTCCAACAAGAATTTGACACCAATGCTTGAGTGTCATGGAGAATGCTGAGGGACTCTTGGATCTTATTTTCATTCATCTTTAAGGACCCTTCAAGAAAATGAGGCTCTTGCAAATGAACCTCCTCATCTTCTTCAATTTTGCTTGGACCAACTTCATGAAGCTCAAGTGGTGATGGGGAAGTTGATCTTGGTTCTTCTTCAACTGCTACAAGGTTTTCATTATCATGCTTAATGAAACTTGTACTTGTAGAAACACTTTCAAAAGTGATCTCTATGTCACCAACATAGAGGTGTGAGCACCCATCAGTAGGTACTCCTTCATAGTTTAAGCATCCATCAGTAGATGCTCTTTGGTTCATGTCTAAGCTAGAAGGTGTCTCGAAATGATCTTCCATATTTTCAATAGAATCTTCTTCATGCTCTTGTGATGTCTCTTCCTTTTGCTCCTTAAAGCAAGCTGATGCATTTTGCCCCTTGTTTTCCTTAGGATCAATATATTTGGAATCTCTTCTTGAATAAATCTCAAAATCTCTCCTCAAGGAGGATATCATTTCATGCACACATATATGATACTCGCTCCAAGGGTTTTTACAAGAAGGGCATAAACCTTTCTTCACTAACTCCACATCTTCATTTTTGGGACTATTTTCAAAAACATGTTCAGCATAGTACTCAAAAGACATGGCATTTTGTGTATTTTTGCTAAAAGCAAGATATTCTTGATATTTTTGATATTGTTGGGGTAAGGTTTTATATTTTGCTCTCCATCTTTGAAACTCACTCATAGAATTATCCTTGGTTGGTGTGACACACTCATATTCATCAGATTTAAAGTCATAAGAATAATCTTCATTTCTCTTGAAATTGTAAGAAGTGTTGCATAATGGCACCTCTTCCTCATACCATTCACATTCTGCTTCATATTGCTCATAAGCATCTGCATATTCCTCATAAGAATTGTACTCATAGGATTCATCATAATAGTAGGACATGGCTGCCAATTATTCTTGAATGTATGTACCTAATACACAGGTGCAAGGACCATGCTCTGATACCACTGTAATGTCCCTTATTAGGAATTTTATTAAAATTGCAATTTTCCACTTTTTCCCTTGGTTCGACCTTTGACTAGTTTTGATCTCTAGGTCCCAAATTGACTCCAAATCCCTTCAAATATTCAAGGAAGGTGTATGAATGATATTAGTACTTGAATATGATGTTTATAGATGACATATGGTCACCAAAATACCTCTGCAAACTCTCTTAAGATTCTGGACCAAGTATGCAATTTTACTAGTAATTTGGGGTTCAAATTCCCCTTGGGGTAAGTATTGAAAATGGCTTCCCAAATGCCTCCAAACCCACTCAAATTTATGAACAGAGGTATGTAATGTGTAAAGTATTTTATTAAAGTCTCATATGCACCATTAATGGATTATTACAACTGTTCTCACCCTCTCCCATTCAACTGCAAAAATCCCCAATTCGACCCTTGGGGAAATGGCACTATTTCACCTCCCAATACAACTAAACTGAGTAAAAATGATTCAAATGCTCAAGTACAGTACATGAAAATTGTAGAAGACATCCATGGAAGTATATTTATCACAAATATATCATAGAATCATCCATTCATTCGAAATCATCATCAATACATTGGCTCACAACAAGGTAGTGGGGAAATGGCATTGTTCTTCCATTAAAAATGAGATTTATACATTTCTACTTGGAATTTCGACCTGAAACTTTTTGGAGATGAATAAAAGAGTATTTAATTCATATTAAAAAAGAAATGGGGCATTAAAAGCTTCCCCAAAGAGTACAATAGCTCACCAAAAACGCCCTCCCTCAAGGATCAAGAATATGCCATCAAAACTGGTAATGGTTGAAGGAGTGAGCTACAATAGAAGAAACCATGAGCTGTCATGTAGCTTACATCTGCAAATAAATAATCCATTAAATCTCCAAATGAAAGGTCTGAATGGCCTTTCCAATTACCAACTTGGATGGGAATCTTTCACCCTCGAAATTGGCTAAGGCAAGAAACTAGTCATCCACTAGCTCTCCCTCTTTACAAATGCAATTGCAAATTCTACAAATGATCAAAAGCTATTCTCATACTTCATTTCTACATTTTATAACCAACATTAGCCTTCTAACAGTCGAAATCCTCTCAATAGATTCAATAGATTTTCATTTAGGAAATATTCCACATTTGCCACTTGTGTCCTAGTTCCCACCTTCCATCTTCTCCCAAATTTGATTTTGAGTCTCTTTGGCTTCTCCAACTCCCAAATTCGCCTTCTTTGAGCCTATTTTTGGGGCTGACATGTCATAGTGGTCATATGTCAGAGGTCAGGTCTGCAATTTGTCATAGTTGTCATATATGCTCCATCATTGGTGTTATAGGGGCTAGGGAATCTAGCCCAAGTGTCCACAAACTTCCACTTTGACTCTTTATCTTCCATGGAGGTTACCAATCCTTCCCAATTCGACCTAAGATGCTCAATGACATGTGTTATGACTTACCAACTCACCCAAGAGTGTTCACATTCCCATTAATTCGAATTTGCAAAAGAGAGATACCATGTATTATGAAAAATCAAGCTAGTGTAGGTCCCACATCCTCCATATGTCTCCAAAACCATTTGTCACTTAGGATTTCTCTTGAATTTCTTTATTCACTCTATTTATTAAATACTTGAACCCTTCTAATGTCTAAACATCATTTATTATACCTCTTATTCCAAATCCCAAAGCTTCCACCCCAAACCTAGGAAACTAGTAATTTTCCTCCTTGGCAATTATTTGACCCTTAAGGCAATTATTTGACCCTTAACATCAATTTTACAAACTTTAATGAATATGGCTAATGTGATTAGGGCATTGTGACCCAATTCCAAATTTGGGACATGACAAATCCTCCCTTCCCAATATTGCTTGTCCTCAAGCAATTTCAAACATGGGTGTTGAAGAACCTACTTTCTGTATAATTATTTGAAGTTGCCATTGAATTGCCAAACCTTGAGTCTTTGAGTTTCCATGAAGATTTTAGAGAGGAACCACCATGCTTGGTTCTGCACTACTCTGATAAAAATCACTTTATTAAGTGGGAAATCCATCTCCCATACTTCTTGTTTCCCCCAAAAAATTGAAACCAATGAGATAAAAATTATTCCAGGGTCCCATTGCTTGTATTGCACCTCAACAATGAAGAGTGCTCTCCAACCCATACCATCAGATAAGATGATTCCTGGATCCCATTTTCTTGTATGCATTCTTCCAAACATCATGAGTACAAAATATATATCATCAAAGTACATAACTACATAATGAAAATGTACATCAAGGAGGTGCTTCATCAAAGAATCATGAAAGTGCTTGTACCTCCAAGCAAGTAGACGACGATTTTCCAAGTGCATACAAGCTTCATGTGACCAATCAAATTTGTTCCAATGACATAGGTGAGGATCCCATGTCCTATAATGCTTCTCCAAAAGGATGTGATATGCATCAAAATATTCAACCATGTATTCTTTCATCTAAGAAGTGAATGAAGAATCTCCACTAAAATCTGAACCAAATAATGAGCAGAAAAAACAAGGAGACTTCAAATGACTCAAAGAAGTCTCACCCATACATCCATGAATTTGAGAATTATAAAGATGTAACAAAGTATGTGGATTCCAACAAAAATGTTCTCCCATAAGAAATCTATTCATCTAAGTGTTGGATGAAGTTCCTCTAACATCAAATGAACCCATTGTTGAGCAAGAAAAACCATGAGTCTTCAAGCAACCCAAATCCATATCATAGGTGCATCCATGTAGATGTGAATCATCATAAAGTGACAAATTATGCTGCTACAAATGTGAATAAGAATGTGCTCCAACCATGTCATCATAAAAGTTAAATCTAGGAGTTCTATACTCCTCATGTGGCATCATCAAAAAGAACCCTTTCACCCATACTTCATTGAGACTAATACTGCAAAACATGGAATTGTAGGATGTAGGAGAATGTACTAACTCACCCAAATGATCAAAAAGTTCAGGAGTTTCATCATGGGAAGGATCCATGTGAGTAGTATCATGCAGCTCCTTCAAAAGTGGGAAACCTTTGTCATAGATTGGTTCCAATGTAGAGGAATCATGCTCTTCTTTAAAAATTGCATAAGCTTCATCAAGAGACAATTCAAGTTCCTCTTCCACCACATCAAGTGTTTGGATATCTTCAAGTTCATCTTCAAACACATTAAGCACATTCAAATTCCCACATTTCTCATGATCCACCATGTCATGAGAATCCTCCAAACAATCTACCATTTGACAATCTGAAACATAGGAGGAAAAACAAGTATCTTGCAACTTTTCAATAAGTTGCTCATTTTGAATTGTGAGCTTATGAATATCCTCATTATTCTTCAAGTATGCATCATGTAACAATTGATTAAGCTCAAACAAATGGTTTCTATCAAAAAGAAAAGACATGAAATTACCTTTGATGTGGCACATTGCTCTTTGAATCTTCTCCATGTCTTCAAGGAAGGATGTTTCCTCCAATGAAGTAGCTCTCCAACAAGAATTTGACACCAATGCTTGAGTGTCATGGAGAATGCTGAGGGACTCTTGGATCTTATTTTCATTCATCTTTAAGGACCCTTCAAGAAAATGAGGCTCTTGCAAATGAACCTCCTCATCTTCTTCAATTTTGCTTGGACCAACTTCATGAAGCTCAAGTGGTGATGGGGAAGTTGATCTTGGTTCTTCTTCAACTGCTACAAGGTCTTCATTATCATGCTTAATGAAACTTGTACTTGTAGAAACACTTTCAAAAGTGATCTCTATGTCACCAACATAGAGGTGTGAGCACCCATCAGTAGGTACTCCTTCATAGTTTAAGCATCCATCAGTAGATGCTCTTTGGTTCATGTCTAAGCTAGAAGGTGTCTCGAAATGATCTTCCATATTTTCAATAGAATCTTCTTCATGCTCTTGTGATGTCTCTTCCTTTTTCTCCTTAAAGCAAGATGATGCATTTTGCCCCTTGTTTTCCTTAGGATCAATATATTTGGAATCTCTTCTTGAATAAATCTCAAAATCTCTCCTCAAGGAGGATATCATTTCATGCACACATATATGATACTCAATCCAAGGGTTTTTACAAGAAGGGCATAAACCTTTCTTCACTAACTCCACATCTTCATTTTTGGGACTATTTTCAAAAACATGTTCAGCATAGTACTCAAAAGACATGGCATTTTGTATATTTTTGCTAAAAGCAAGATATTCTTGATATTTTTGATATTGTTGGGGTAAGGTTTTATATTTTGCTCTCCATCTTTGAAACTCACTCATAGAATTATCCTTGGTTGGTGTGACACACTCATATTCATCAGATTTAAAGTCATAAGAATAATCTTCATTTCTCTTGAAATTGTAAGAAGTGTTGCATAATGGCACCTCTTCCTCATACCATTCACATTCTGCTTCATATTGCTCATAAGCATCTGCATATTCCTCATAAGAATTGTACTCATAGGATTCATCATAATAGTAGGACATGGCTGCCAATTATTCTTGAATGTATGTACCTAATACACAGGTGCAAGGACCATGCTCTGATACCACTGTAATGTCCCTTATTAGGAATTTTATTAAAATTGCAATTTTCCACTTTTTTCCTTGGTTCGACCTCTGACTAGTTTTGATCTCTAGGTCCCAAATTGACTCCAAATCCCTTCAAATATTCAAGGAAGGTGTATGAATGATATTAGTACTTGAATATGATGTTTATAGATGAGATATGGTCACCAAAATACCTCTTCAAACTCTCTTAAGATTCTGGACCAAGTATGCAATTTTACTAGTAATTTGGGGTTCAAATTCCCCTTGGGGTAAGTATTGAAAATGGCTTCCCAAATGCCTCCAAACCCACTCAAATTTATGAACAGAGGTATGTAATGTGTAAAGTATTTTATTAAAGTCTCATATGCACCATTAATGGATTATTACAACTGTTCTCACCCTCTCCCATTCAACTGCAAAAATCCCCAATTCGACCCTTGGGGAAATGGCACTATTTCACCTCCCAATACAACTAAACTGAGTAAAAATGCTTCAAATGCTCAAGTAAAGTACATGAAAATTGTAGAAGACATCCATGGAAGTATATTTATCATAAATATATCAGAGAATCATCCATTCATTTGAAATCATCATCAATACATTGGCTCACAACAAGGTAGTGGGGAAATGGCATTGTTCTTCCATTAAAAATGAGATTTATACATTTCTACTTGGAATTTCGACCTGAAACTTTTTGGAGATGAAGAAAAGAGTATTTAATTCATATTAAAAAAGAAATGGGGCATTAAAAGCTTCCCCAAAGAGTACAATAGCTCACCAAAAACGCCCTCCCTCAAGGATCAAGAATATGCCATCAAAACAGGTAATGGTTGAAGGAGTGAGCTACAATAGAAGAAACCATGAGCTGCCCTGTAGCTTACATCTGCAAATAAATACTCCATTAAAGCTCCAAATTAAAGGTCTGAATGGCCTTTCCAATTACCAACTTGGATGGGAATCTTTCACCCTCGAAATTGGCTAAGGCAAGAAACTAGTCATCCACTAGCTCTCCCTCTTTACAAATGCAATTGCAAATTCTACAAATGATCAAAAGCTATTCTCATACTTCATTTCTACATTTTATAACCAACATTAGCCTTCTAACAGTCGAAATCCTCTCAATAGATTCAATAGATTTTCATTTAGGAAATATTCCACATTTGCCACTTGTGTCCTAGTTCCCACCTTCCATCTTCTCCCAAATTTGATTTTGAGTCTCTTTGACTTCTCCAACTCCCAAATTCGCCTTCTTTGATCCTATTTTTGGGGCTGACATGTCATAGTGGTCATATGTCAGAGGTCAGGTCTGCAATTTGTCATAGTTGTCATATATGCTCCATCATTGGTGTTATAGGGGCTAGGGAATCTAGCCCAAGTGTCCACAAACTTCCACTTTGACTCTTTATCTTCCATGGAGGTTACCAATCCTTCCCAATTCGACCTAAGATGCTCAATGACATGTGTTATGACTTACCAACTCACCCAAGAGTGTTCACATTCCCATTAATTCGAATTTGCAAAAGAGAGATACCATGTGTTATGAAAAATCAAGCTAGTGTGGGTCCCACATCCTCCATATGTCTCCAAAACCATTTGTCACTTAGGATTTCTCTTGAATTTCTTTATTCACTCTATTTATTAAATACTTGAACCCTTCTAATGTCTAAACATCATTTATTATACCTCTTATTCCAAATCCCAAAGCTTCCACCCCAAACCTAGGAAACTAGTAATTTTCCTCCTTGGCAATTATTTGACCCTTAAGGCAATTATTTGACCCTTAACATCAATTTTACAAACTTTAATGAATATGGCTAATGTGATTAGGCCATTGTGACCCAATTCCAAATTTGGGACATGACAAATCCTCCCTTCCCAATATTGCTTGTCCTCAAGCAATTTCAAACATGGGTGTTGAAGAACCTACTTTCTGTATAATTATTTGAAGTTGCCATTGAATTGCCAAACCTTGAGTCTTTGAGTTTCCATGAAGATTTTAGAGAGGAACCACCATGCTTGCTGCTGCACTAATCTGATAAAAATCACTTTATTAAGTGGGAAATCCATCTCCCATACTTCTTGTTTCCCCCAAAAAATTGAAACCAATGAGATAAAAATTATTCCAGGGTCCCATTGCTTGTATTGCACCCCAACAATGAAGAGTGCTCTCCAACCCATACCATCAGATAAGATGATTCCTGGATCCCATTTTCTTGTATGCATTCTTCCAAACATCATGAGTACAAAATATATATCATCAAAGTACATAACTACATAATGAAAATGTACATCAAGGAGGTGCCTCATCAAAGAATCATGAAAGTGCTTGTACCTCCAAGCAAGTAGACCACGATTTTCCAAGTGCATACAAGCTTCATGTGACCAATCAAATTTGTTCCAATGACATAGGTGAGGATCCCATGTCCTATAATGCTTCTCCAAAAGGATGTGATATGCATCAAAATATTCAACCATGTATTCTTTCATCTAAGAAGTGAATGAAGAATCTCCACTAAAATCTGAACCAAGTAATGAGCAGAAAAAACAAGGAGACTTCAAATGACTCAAAGAAGTCTCACCCATACATCCATGAATTTGAGAATTATAAAGATGTAACAAAGTATGTGGCTTCCAACAAAAATGTTCTCCCATCAGAAATCTATTCATCTAAGTGTTGGATGAAGTTCCTCTAACATCAAATGAACCCATTGTTGAGCAAGAAAAACCATGAGTCTTCAAGCAACCCAAATCCATATCATAGGTGCATCCATGTAGATGTGAATCATCATAAAGTGACAAATTATGCTGCTACAAATGTGAATAAGAATGTGCTCCAACCATGTCATCATAAAAGTTAAATCTAGGAGTTCTATACTCCTCATGTGGCATCATCAAAAAGAACCCTTTCACCCATACTTCATTGAGACTAATACTGCAAAACATGGAATTGTAGGATGTAGGAGAATGTACTAACTCACCCAAATGATCAAAAAGTTCAGGAGTTTCATCATGGGAAGGATCCATGTGGGTAGTATCATGCAGCTCCTTCAAAAGTGGGAAACCTTTGTCATAGATTGGTTCCAATGTAGAGGAATCATGCTCTTCTTTAAAAATTGCATAAGCTTCATCAAGAGACAATTCAAGTTCCTCTTCCACCAAATCAAGTGTTTGGATATCTTCAAGTTCATCTTCAAACACATTAAGCACATTCAAATTCCTACATTTCTCATGATCCACCATGTCATGAGAATCCTCCAAACAATCTACCATTTGACAATCTGAAACATAGGAGGAAAAATAAGTATCTTGCAACTTTTCAAGAAGTTGCTCATTTTGAATTGTGAGCTTATGAATATCCTCATTATTCTTCAAGTATGCATCTTGTAACAATTGATTAAGCTCAAACAAATGGTTTCTATCAAAAAGAAAAGACATGAAATTACCTTTGATGTGGCACATTGCTCTTTGAATCTTCTCCATGTCTTCAAGGAAGGATGTTTCCTCCAATGAAGTAGCTCTCCAACAAGAATTTGACACCAATGCTTGAGTGTCATGGAGAATGCTGAGGGACTCTTGGATCTTATTTTAATTCATCTTTAAGGACCCTTCAAGAAAATGAGGCTCTTGCAAATGAACCTCCTCATCTTCTTCAATTTTGCTTGGACCAACTTCATGAAGCTCAAGTGGTGATGGGGAAGTTGATCTTGGTTCTTCTTCAACTGCTACAAGGTCTTCATTATCATGCTTAATGAAACTTGTACTTGTAGAAACACTTTCAAAAGTGATCTCTATGTCACCAACATAGAGGTGTGAGCACCCATCAGTAGGTACTCCTTCATAGTTTAAGCATCCATCAGTAGATGCTCTTTGGTTCATGTCTAAGCTAGAAGGTGTCTCGAAATGATCTTCCATATTTTCAATAGAATCTTTTTCATGCTCTTGTGATGTCTCTTCCTTTTGCTCCTTAAAGCAAGCTGATGCATTTTGCCCCTTGTTTTCCTTATGATCAATATATTTGGAATCTCTTCTTGAATAAATCTCAAAAGCTCTCCTCAAGGAGGATATCATTTCATGCACACATATATGATACTCGCTCCAAGGGTTTTTACAAGAAGGGCATAAACCTTTCTTCACTAACTCCACATCTTCATTTTTGGGCCTATTTTCAAAAACATGTTCAGCATAGTACTCAAAAGACATGGCATTTTGTGTATTTTTGCTAAAAGCAAGATATTCTTGATATTTTTGATATTGTTGGGGTAAGGTTTTATATTTTGCTCTCCATCTTTGAAACTCACTCATAGAATTATCCTTGGTTGGTGTGACACACTCATATTCATCAGATTTAAAGTCATAAGAATAATCTTCATTTCTCTTGAAATTGTAAGAAGTGTTGCATAATGGCACCTCTTCCTCATACCATTCACATTCTGCTTCATATTGCTCATAAGCATCTGCATATTCCTCATAAGAATTGTACTCATAGGATTCATCATAATAGTAGGACATGGCTGCCAATTATTCTTGAATGTATGTACCTAATACACAGGTGCAAGGACCTTGCTCTGATACCACTGTAATGTCCTTTATTAGGAATTTTATTAAAATTGCAATTTTCCACTTTTTCCCTTGGTTCGACCTTTGACTAGTTTTGATCTCTAGGTCCCAAATTGACTCCAAATCTCTTCAAATATTCAAGGAAGGTGTATGAATGATATTAGTACTTGAATATGATGTTTATAGATGACATATGGTCACCAAAATACCTCTGCAAACTCTCTTAAGATTCTTGACCAAGTATGCAATTTTACTAGTAATTTGGGGTTCAAATTCCCCTTGGGGTAAGTATTGAAAATGGCTTCCCAAATGCCTCCAAACCCACTCAAATTTATGAACAGAGGTATGTAATGTGTAAAGTATTTTATTAAAGTCTCATATGCACCATTAATGGATTATTACAACTGTTCTCACCCTCTCCCATTCAACTGCAAAAATCCCCAATTCGACCCTTGGGGAAATGGCACTATTTCACCTCCCAATACAACTAAACTGAGTAAAAATGCTTCAAATGCTCAAGTACAGTACATGAAACTTGTAGAAGACATCCATGGAAGTATATTTATCACAAATATATCAGAGAATCATCCATTCATTCGAAATCATCATCAATACATTGGCTCACAACAAGGTAGTGTGGAAATGGCATTGTTCTTCCATTAAAAATGAGATTTATACATTTCTACTTGGAATTTCGACCTGAAACTTTTTGGAGATGAAGAAAAGAGTATTTAATTCATATTAAAAAATAAATGAGGCATTAAAAGCTTCCCCAAAGAGTACAATAGCTCACCAAAAACTCCCTCCCTCAAGGATCAAGAATATGCCATCAAAACTGGAAATGGTTGAAGGAGTGAGCTACAATAGAAGAAACCATGAGATGCCCTGTAGCTTACATCTGCAAATAAAGACTCCATTAAAGCTTCAAATGAAAGGTCTGAATGGCCTTTCCAATTACCAACTTGGATGGGAATCTTTCACCCTCGAAATTGGCTAAGGCAAGAAACTAGTCATCCACTAGCTCTCCCTCTTTACAAATGCAATTGCAAATTCTACAAATGATCAAAAGCTATTCTCATACTTCATTTCTACATTTTATAACCAACATTAGCCTTCTAAGGGTCGAAATCCTCTCAATAGATTCAATAGATTTTCATTTAGGAAATATTCCACATTTGCCACTTGTCTCCTAGTTCCCACCTTCCATCTTCTCCCAAATTTGATTTTGAGTCTCTTTGGCTTCTCCAACTCCCAAATTCGCCTTCTTTGAGCCTATTTTTGGGGCTGACATGTCATAGTGGTCAGATGTCAGAGGTCAGGTCTGCAATTTGTCATAGTTGTCATAGATGCTCCATCATTGGTGTCATAGGGGCTAGGGAATCTAGCCCAAGTGTCCACAAACTTCCACTTTGACTCTTTATCTTCCATGGAGGTTACCAATCCTTCCCAATTCAACCTAAGATGCTCAATGACATGTGTTATGAATTAACAACTCACCCAAGAGTGTTCACATTCCCATTAATTCGAATTTGCAAAAGAGAGATACCATGTATTATGAAAAATCAAGCTAGTGTGGGTCCCACATCCTCCATATGTCTCCAAAACCATTTGTCACTTAGGATTTCTCTTGAATTTCTTTATTCACTCTATTTATTAAATACTTGAACCCTTCTAATGTCTAAACATCATTTATTATCCCCCTTATTCCAAATCCCAAAGCTTCCACCCCAAACCTAGGAAACTAGTAATTTTCCTCCTTGGCAATTATTTGACCCTTAAGGCAATTATTTGACCCTTAACATCAATTTTACAAACTCTAATGAATATGGATAATGTGATTAGGCCATTGTGACCCAATTCCAAATTTGGGACATGACAGTTTGGACAATCTCTCTGGTAGTGCCCGTGCTGTCTACAGTGGTAACAGATGATTGGTCCTCCTCCCCGTATAGCAGCTCCTCCACATCCCATACTAGCGCCTTGGCCTCCACGAAATACTCCCTTGAAACCTCTAAGTGGTGGCCCATATGGTTGATACTATGGTTTCCCATACTACGGCTGGCGATACAGCGGTGGTGGATACTGCGAGTGTTCATACTGCAGTTTCCCATATTTTCCCCAGTCATAATGTTGTGGTTGGTTAAACTGCGGCTGTGGCTGGTTGTACTGGGGTTGCTACTACACCGTCTATGGCTCTTCTCCCTTCATAAAATATGTGTCAATTGTTTGATCTTGCAGCAAGTCATAGGCCCTGCAGTCCTCCTCATCATGGTCAACCGATCAACAAAAAATGTAGTATAAGTTTGTCGGCTTTAACACCATCTTTTGCAGATATACACATTCCTCCAGTCGATGCCCTCTGCTATGACAGATAGGACACCATGGCATGCCTCCTTGAGGAAGGGTGTTTGGTTCCCCCGACTGCAAATACTCACAGAATTCTGGGCAATTGTCCTTATGATGCCCCTCAGCTCTGCACTTGGTGCACCATATGTCTCTGTGGGTTTCCTTTCCCTTTTTGATATCCTCGAATTGAAGTGTTAAATTGGCCAACTGCGCTTGGACTTTGTCCATTCCTATCCCTGCTTCCCTGATTGGTGAAGCCTCCAGCTTCATCGCAATCTCTAATGCTTCCGCCTATGTCACGACTTTTTTTTGCATAAGTGGTCCTCGGATATGCTATACCAGTCCTGCAATGAACCATTCCTTGTGTTGCAGCTCATTTATCAAGAAGCTCACTTTTAATATCAACTTCTTGTACCACTGATCGAATTCCCACACCGACTCATTCGGGAATTTCTTAATCTCCTTAAGCTCAGTAACATACCGCGACTCAGATTTTGGATTTTTAAATTCATCAATCATCGCTATTATGACCTGTGCCAACATATGTGCTGGTGTTCTCGTTGGAAACTTTACAAACTTCATGTACCAGTCTAACGCCATATCCCTAAGGGTCATCGCTAGCTGTCCCATCTTTATGGCGTCGTCTTGGACCTGATTCACAGTCTAGACTGCTTCACATATGAACCAATATTGTTCGAGATCCTCGGTCCTGTTCCCCTGAAAGGTAGGCATCTTCGACTCGTTGACCATCCTAACGTTGCTACTATTATTGTTTACTGAAGTGCTACTCTTACCGTTGCACATAGGGAAACTCTACGAGTAGTTTGGATTTCTTCCTTTAAAATTCGGAGTAGTGTACAGGGTTGAAGGTATGTTGTAACTTACGATCTGTCCTCCTTCTTCTTCCGGGGTAGCCTGGTTGATGTCTCATTTGCAATAAGGTCACTTCCTCCCTTGTGGTCCTGTTTCGCAGTTCTCCGTTTCGTTCCTCTCAGGAGACTCTCTCTCAGTCCTCCTTTTCTTCTCAGGATGTCGAAATATCGCTCCACTCCTCAAAGTACCACACTCTTCATCAGCTTCCCTTAGAAACTCATCATCGCTCATGTCCATATACCCCACATCTTTCTGTCAGATCTGCATTCACCCGATACCTTCAACCTCCACACACCGATTTTTCTACTCGTCGGCAAACATCCTTAATATTCCTTTTTCGTAGACAAGTATCTTAATCCATATTTTTAATAATAACAGGAACCTTCCTCTCGGCCCCCTGAAGAAGTTCCTCTCTGCATCACTGTACGACTTGATAGTGTCTACCGTGAACTCATTCACGTATCCGTCGAAGATACTATCCACCCAGAAATCAACAGCTCGCGATACCTTGTTATTGACTTGCTTCAGCTGTCGAACCAACTCTAGGGTCCAACAATTAGGTTCAGTCTTTTGGCAGTGATTCTTTCGGAATGTCAACTATGCTAGCCACTCATGTAGCAACAATGGGAATTCACAGAAGAATATTTCATGGATATCTGAGTAGATGTATTTTTGTATCCAACTGGTTGCTGTCTGTTTAGGATCTCGCTTCTCGCTTTCTGTGAATTCCTCTGCCTTCTTGTCGAACCACTCTTGGATCTCTGGTTTTGTCAGATGCCACAGCATATCCTGTTCTTTTCTTCCTCAAGGTCATGGAAACGAAACCAATTGTTGACGCAACATCTATCGATACGGGTTCACTTCGCACTACCGCCAACAAACTACCAACCCAAACTCCCTTACACATTGGCCCGAAAATGTGTAACCCTTTCCAGCAACACTTGTGGAGCAAGTGCAGTCTCACCCGAGATGGATAAGGGGGCTGCAAGAACAAAGTTTCCGTAGTGGGTGAGGATATGCTTTCAACACACATTACCCAGATATTATAACATTCGCAGCATACTATCAGTTCATCATTTGCACATTAAGTCATTCGCAGAGTTCAACAGATAACAAACATTCGGAACAACATATTCTACTTACTTATTCAGATCAACAGTACATCTTAAACCCATAGCATATTCGCATAAAAGATACTCTAAAACATTCACATTCATCATCACATAAAAATAGAGATAGATATTGCACCATAATTGAACATCTTCATTCATTCATTAAACCTTGCAGAATCAACCTCGTAGAAACAATCAATACACCATGTTGCGGATACAAAACAGACCCAAAAGATAGGATCGATCATCAAATCCTGGATTCCCTTAGACTTACAATCCTACTCTATTTATATGCTTCTATTTGGTAACCAAACGATCCACATGACCAAATTAACTAATTAAATACTTCTTGCGCTTCCGTGAACTCTGCGAATGGTCCTTCTTTTGCAGAATGACCCTTTCGCATCTATCGGCTTCCACACTTCCCGCGGACTTATCCCGTGCCAATAGGGATATAGGGAGAG